>JAGSMU010000020.1:0-2400000 GCA_029286865.1 Teinopalpus imperialis | reverse complement strand
TGAATTAACGATACAACACTGCTTTGCTGTGAATGTGGAGAGATCCGGAGACCCAATTCAAAATTTACAAAAAAAAATAGTATTGAAATTTATGTAGGTTTTACTTATTACTTTTATTACGACATTATTTTATTTATCTGCATTTGATAATATAATTCTGTTTCTGTTTTAATTTTGATTCTATCTTTTATATTAATTAACTTTTATGTAACACGATAACCGTTAATATGTGACAATTGATGTGTTCTGGATTAAGTATGTTTTCATGTATGCGCTGTAGATAATCAAATAAAGAAAGAAATGAGTGCACTCGTTGTCACCCCTGATATTATTTAAAAAATATGGTACTTAGTAATATTCTTTAAAACGATTAAAAAGAACTTCAAGTATATATTATTTTTAAAAACGGATCGTAAATTTGACACTCATCATAGCTTAAAACAACTTTAATGACTGAATTTAAAACTTTAGCTAATTTAAAACAAATGATTTAAAAATCGTTATGAGTTATTTTTAAAATGTTCAATATACAACCTTAAACAATGAAAATAGAAAGACCGAAACCGTACATTTTCCTCGTACCAATCCAAGTTCTGAAATTCTGCAGCAATCAGATGTCTGAATAGGAACCAAATACAATTTGCTCTTCCAAGTTGGAGTTCAAATGTAACAATATGTAATTCTATTTCCTCCTTTAGGAACACAACAAGCACGGCGTCAGCCATTGTCAGCTCAAACTACAATATCGTAAACAAAATTCAATAAGGGCTGTGACACACTTAGACAATTTGCGTTTTAAATTGCCTCTCAAAAAATAAATTAGTATGTACATCCCTTATCCTAATTGACGGTAAGTCTTACAGCAAAGGCCTCATGGCGTAGCGGTTATAACTACTAAGGGAAGAAAATGACGAGTCAGCGCCTTGTTAACGTAATAAGATATTGCCTTGGTCGAAAACAGGAGCAGGATCCATCACACTCATTCCAATTGTGGTAAATAAATAACTGTAATCCCCAAACAAACAGGTAGTGAGGATACCATCAAAGACAAGTCACAAATGGAATATTCTTTTTTGTAGAAAAAACGGAAACGTTTTAGTACAAAAGCTGTGATTCAAGTCCACAATTGCTTGTTCGTGACTAGGCCATTTGGGTACATAGTAAACATCAAACCGTGATCAAAGATCAATTAAGAAAGAAAAATGTTTAACAATTACAACTAATTTCAAGGCTGTAATAAGAATAGGTCGACTAGATCGGAAGGCGTCCCCGCCTAAAGGGTTCTCGCCATGTTATGGCCGGGGGGCTTGGTTGCCCACGGTGAAACTAAGAAGAACCCAAACGGCTGGCCTAGAGCGCTCTGGGCTAACCGTTTGGGTTCAGGAGGAAGCTCCGTGTGTTCTCTGAGCGCACTTTGGGGGAGGAAGTGATGGTGCGGGCTGACGGCGAGTGCCGCGCTCCCTCTTCTCCACGACCCAAGCGGGGGTTGCACCTGCTACTGCCATGGCCTCTGGGAGGCAGATTCGGGGGGGTCCACTTCTTACCTACAGAGAAAGGCCGAGTAGAAGTCATGGTCGTGTTCCGGCGCGCTTTGTCTGCAATGGTGGAGGTGGGGCGGCTGGTGCAGACGTTACAGATGTGTCCGAAAGCGTTCCCATGGTCTTACCATACGCGACGCGGACTCGGCGGAACACTCATAAGTTTTAGTCGGTGTGAGTCCGACATAACCCATCCTTTCCCCGCCGGATTGGATATTTATAAAGCATTTCCCGGGTTGAGCTGACCCATTAATTCTGCAGATAGAAACAAACTGCAGTGTAACTCTACCACTGTTTAAAAGATTAGATGTTTAAAGGCCACAGTCATTTTAGGATCAAACTAAATGCAGGCTCGTTTGTCAATCAATGTTCTATTAGACGATTAAAGAGGTTAATTAAACATTTTTTATTTTATAGAAGTTTTACTTTACCTAGGACTAAGATGGAATGTCACGTTACCAGTAATAAAGGTCTCCGGATCACTACACGAAACACAGCAGCATTAAGCTGCTAAAAGTTAATAAGACAGGGGAACCAAGCGTGTGATGTAACACGGATCTAATAGACAAACATTTTCTAATTTTCCTAGCAGGACAACATGCAAATGCATTAGGCCATGTTAACACCGGTTGGAGAGCCATACGAGGAAGCCACCCGCTAACCAGTGACACGCGGCAGTTCAATAAGGACCGTATACAATGCGCATGCCGCATTGCGTTGTCACTTCAACTGAGCTAGTTTTGCATAACTATTCCTGGCTGATGGACAATGGATATACCTCTTTTTATTTGTACTCTTAAATGATGGAATGTATGTATTTTTATGACTAAAAAACAAATGTTTAGGTATTGAAATGCATTTATAAATATGTACTGGTTTGATATAATTATAATAAAATTGTCGGTATTTTATTAATCAAAGCATTTTAACGGGCATAGAGTTTAATGTGATCTATCTCCATTCCATCATGGATACGCGCGTTCCGCAATATAATGGATGTTTTTATTGGCTAGGCTTAGCAATTTAAGTGTTAACTATTATTTAAAAATATATATTGGTTTTATATAAATATAATAAAATAGGTCAAAAGGTAATATTGTCGGTATTTCATTAGTCAAAGCATTTGAACGGACATAGAGTTTCATGTGATCTATCCCCATTCCCTCATGGATACGCGTGTTCCGCAATATATTTGCTAGGCTTAGAAATTTAAGTGTTAACTGTTGACTTCATTTAACTTGTCAGAACTCACCATTATACAACATCTTTCTTTTTAATACGTGGTTTCAATTTCTTGAGTATTTTAAGGGGTTTTCTAATAAGTCAAGAACTTCTGTTTTGTGGATGGTATTTCTAAGACACCATGACGTAATGATCTGGATTGCGTCACGAGTACCGAATGCTAACGTTTTCAGGTCTGGTTGTTTTATGAACCAGTATCCCTGACCCAGCATTTAAACATTCCTTATGAAGTACTTCAAACATGAAGTAATTCGGTCTACGGAAGAGGACCACAAGTAATATTTATTTTTTTATAGCATAGATGGCAAACGACTTGGCTCACTTGATGGTAAGTAACTGCCCATGGACATACGCAACACTTGAGGAGTCACAAATCCTTGTCGGCCTTTAATAAAATTCTAGGCTCTTTTTTTTCCCTGAGTCGTATCAGTTCGGAAACACCGCTGGCGATAGCTGATTCCGCAGAGTAGTTGCTTACACAATAATATATCTAAATAATGTAATCTTGTATGCCGTGGTTAAAATCGACCAGGAACCACCTGCTTGAACATCATATAATACCTAGTTTTATCATTTACCTTGGTTAACACGGGGAATCCCCAATGGTAAAATACCTTTTTTTTCCGTTAGATATTTCACGCATATAGTACTTCTAACATTTCAAACTTATTATGCCTTATCACATTTCTAAAACAAAACTAATAAATATGAATCACAATTAAATACAAATGTAATGTCCGCTAAGTCGTTATTTAACCAATGCGATAACAGATTGCGGTTATAATAATTAAAACAATTTACATTATTAATGATGCACACCACTATCAATTCATTATAAACATACTAAGTATAGTTTCCTTATAACGTCAACTCATGTCTTGGAAATAAATCGTCATTGCGATACGTAAGAAAAAGAAAGGGGCGAATGGAATATATTGAGTTTATTTTCAATTCGCCTGTCCGGTAAATATTAAAGAGCGGCACAAAAAACCATCGTTGCACTGAAATAAATAGTCGAAACCTTTCAACTCGTGCTCAATGCTGTACTATTATATTGTCAATTGGGGAACCTCCACAGTCTGGTATACAAATACGAGATGTGTTCATCCTACTACAATCTGTCAGGTGCCCCGCTCCGTCTCGCCATAAATAAAAGCGATTTATAAGCATGCGTTCTATTTTGTTTATGGCTTTTTCGGCTATTGTAGCTGTGCCGTGATACTCTATAGTTTGTAACCTAGCGACTTAAAAGGACTATTCTGATATGTATGTGGCAGCATAAAAAAAAATAAGCAATTTTTAAGGGATTTTCTTTTAATTTATTATTGAGTAGATTGATGGTGAATTAAATAAAATAATGACTTAAATTATCGTGTCTTGATGTTAATTATAACATAAATTTTGAAAGGTTATTAATTTTTTTTTCTACAGAAGATATATCAACAAGAAAGCATAATTTAGTTCTGAACATAAAACGATGCCGCTTACATTGCCAGAATAGGTCGCCAAGCTCAGTAATAAAATCTTGCTGTCTGATTTAAGTCCGAGTCAGCCGACGTCTGCTGCCCGCTCGGCTTCGCGGCGCAGTAACGTACGGACGCAACTTCTGAGGAATTGGTTTACTATTTGTAACTTAATAATCAGTTGTCCGTGTCACTCCTACCACAGATAAAGCCCTATGTTCTGCTCATAAACTTGAACGAGGAAGCTAAAACTGTTTTAATTATGAATATGGACTTAAATCTCTTTTGATATTTTTATGTTAATCGGGGTTTTATAGTATATTTGAATTTTGAACATGTTTTTTCGGTAGCACTACACTCATAGTTTTAATTTATAGGGTTAAAATTGTAAATATATATACCAGTCGAGTTTTATCAACGAGTATTCGGCTCCTATCGGCTAAGCCAAACTATAGGCTGGACTTCTTGCCTGCGCTTTTTCAGGAAACGTTTACTGCTGACATGGAATATTATTTATTAACTTGCCTGCAGTAACATTCTCGGTGCAGCATGAATGGGTCGGCTCGATCGGAAAAAGATCACGATCTTGCAATATACCACTAAAGTATCACCATAACCCATCTGTTTTTCATATAGTGAGTGTATAGGTATTATGGGTAAGGAGACATTGCACCTCAATTCTCAGGGATGACAAGGCATTTTTATCTTTAATTTTTGTTGATATAATGGACCACAGTTATCACTTAGCTTTAGGTGAACCTCAGTTCATCACAGTTCGTTTGTCATGCTTAATATTATGAAATCGAATGATAATGAATTATTGTAGACAGGTGAGGGTTCCCGCAGCATCGTATCTAATAACTAAAATATTAATGTGTGACCCGCACATATGCCCCAGCACAACCCTAGGACTCGCAATCAGATAGTCTAACTGTTGAGCAATAAGGTTGTCAATAATAAAAAGTAGAGTGACATATAAGCGAGGGTGTATTGATTACCACATCAAGAGCTAAGCGCACGCGCCCAGTGATAACAAAAATATAAGTCACGATCTGACGGTTTCAATTACTATGTTTATTCCGTACGTGTTATTTAAAATCAGGCTAAAATAACTCTTAATTGTATTGTATTTAAGGCGATAATCCAAAACATTACTAATTCCCGTCTCTTTTAATCTATAGAAAGAATGCGTTGCAAATTTCAAAAGTTTAAGCAAGACATACCACAGTGCAGAAAGGTGTGTCAAATATTAAATTACAAATACTTTTGCATATTTTTTATTTCGGACAATATACGGACGTAAAAGTATATCATATGTTTTTTAAATTATTACTTTTACTGTCCAATAACTTATTATATGTTAAAAAAATCACATAAACAATTTAATGAGCATACGATAATTTCAGATTGCCATTAGTTAGTCCTTGTACTAAGCTTCTTTTAGTATGGAGCAGATATCACGATTATCTTGTTCTATTATCAATTCTTAAAAATTCCCTGCGGGGCTTATACTTTCAGAGGAGCTGATTTGTCATAATTTGCACAGTTAATAGGCAGTTCATATCAAATTTTATATCTACATAATATTGTGTACACGTTTCATTTCGATTTTAAGCAGTATCCTAAAACGATCAAGAACACCGTACTAATATGAACGTAATTAATACTACGCGTAGTTAATTAAAGAAATTCTTTGTTTGACCTGTATTATTTTAATTATCTAGCAATAGTAACCAATTAATTTAATTCAAAATTCAATTATTTTTTCATCATATTCCTTCTCTATTTATTAAAAAAAAATCTCACACAGTATTTATCTTTACCTTTACTGCCGAACCCGCCAGAAAATGAGCACATAAAATTTAATCAGCATTTAAAATTAGAATTAACAATTTCAGTGAATTCTACACTAGACGTCGAGGTATGATTGCTAATATAAAATTTTTTTATCAACCTAAGGGTGATACAAGAGCACACAATTCACCTGTTGGCAGTATGGATTCGAGTTATGGGACCTCATCAAAGATTCAGATTGGAATGCCTTATTACCAGTCGTGTCCTTATCATTACACTCACTATACGAACGGACACGGTTATTGTGACATTTCACGCTGGTATTTAGTTAGGCAGCGAGGTCCTTCTCAAGTCGTGTCAACCAATTTATAATACATTTACTGAATTTAAAACACATTGCTCGGAAAACTGAAGCTTGTTACATAGTGTGGTGTCGAGGCATACCATCTCAGCCCTCAAGGGTGGCAACGCATCTGCATTATGATTCCTTGTCAAGGATGAATGTAGATGTCATGGGCGCAGAAATCACTTACCCTCAGGTGAACTGTGTCCTCGTTTGTTACTCTCAAAGTAATAAAAAAGCTACGATTGTGATGATGTTCTCATTTTTGATTTCGGCCACAACGATATTTCTTAGTTCTTATCTAGAGTAAACTGATCTATACTCGGAAACAAGTTCATCCCAGCTCCCGTACACTTCCCACTAAAAGTAAGCGTAAAAGCACTCATAAAAAAGATGTAATGCCCTCCTGAACGAACCATAAAGTTTATTTTATGGACAATAAACTCCATAAACATCGAAAGAAAAACGTTAAACAAACATCCCGAAGTGTGTTTGTGCTTTATTGTCTCTCCCTTATAAAGTGCACCATACAATCCAAAATCAACTTACTTATCGTCAGTTAAAGTACATAATGCAACAAAGGATGTCGCAAATATATTTTCTTTGACAAAGTTACGGACAAAATAATATTCATAAACTTAAAATAATTAGTTGTTGTTTATTAATTATGAAAGAACCGTAATTAAAGTTCTTCGAAGTGTTGAGTTGCATATGTCTCATAAATACCATCTTTAAAGGATCTCATTATCTCAGCAATATACTGTATACATCGCTATTAACAATATTTAGTATGTTCTTAGTGAATGCGTCCCAAAATAAATTATTTTCATAAGGAAAGAAAAAAGAAGAAAAGAGAAAGAAAAATATAGTATATTTTTTTTAATAAAAATGATATCACTTGAAAAATCGTGTAAAATGAATAATTGGAATAGTAGAAAGGTACAGCGATATTTCTGCAATCAAAACTTTTTGGAAATATCCTCAATCCTCAAAAGATTGTAATGATTATTTTGTTAGAATCAAAATTCATACCTAGAACATGATTCATGCATAATGTCACTGCGGTATACTACTAGATCACATGACACTGTTGAGAGTTTTGCATATTCATTATGTGCACAGTCCAACTTAGATACTGATATTTCTTTTTTAAATAATAGCACTCATCTTAACAGATGAATAGACCTGAATTGTAACTGAAAAAAGTTATGTAATTTAAACTTTGTCGTAATGGGCTGTAGAAAACAAACAAAGGACATGGGCCACTCTCCATACATTGCACGGCCCGCTAAACGAAGTTCAAGGACAGTAATGAAATTAAGTTTAAATAACAGACTATACATCCCTTTTATTATAAACAAATTAAAATCAATATTGTTCATGGGGATACAGAGATATTTAAAAAATAAGATAAGAATTTTAGGTTATATCATATGATTTTGCTGTCAATACACTGACACTTTAACATCATCATCAGCTTAAATATTATTTATATTACTATACTTTATGACACAGACCTAATTCAATGAACGCCAAGACTTTGATGACGATCATAGAATATAATCAGCAGGTATATCGCAACGAAACACTTAATAATATCCACATTGCGCACGAGTGCGAAAACGAGTGATCAAATGTAAAACGTCAATAAACATAAAACAAGTGTTAATGTTTATTGGCGTTTTGCTTAAGATCAATAATTATTCATCCATGTGATGATTAATTCTACGGATTTAAAAGTATAAAAATAGATTTTAGTTTAGATATAATATTATATATATTTGTATATATTTTATATTAATTTTAAAATCCATTTATTAAATATGTTAATATATTTTGCTAGTTTTTTTGCAATATAATGTTTTTTTTAAGAAGATTTAATGTGAATTGTTTAACATATAAATATATTTTACCTATGGCAACTCCTTCAATATTATTAATGTAGCTTAGTCACCCTAATTTCTTTTTATTTATGATTTTAATTATCTAATAAATATGTATAAATTTTATAATAAGTATGTAAAAATGTAATGTTTTTCTCTATAGATATTTCATTAATGTTCTTGAGAGCACGAGTAGCTGGGCCGAAAATGGCCTATGTCCTTTGCTTTGCCGTTGGCTAAAACATACTTAAAATTTATTTTTTTTATTTCTATATATCTCTCACAGAATATTACATTAAAGTATTTACGAGTGAAATGTTCTCTTAACCCGGAGACCCAATGACAAGTTATCTTTATTATGAGCGTATATGTTTTACCTTGCGACCCACGAGTTCGTAGCCACGTACCTGCCCACATAATAATGCAAGAAGCTTACCCTTATCATATTGTGAGTGGAATATACAAAAGTAATGAGAAGGTATAATAAACTATTGCTATTTTGGTACCACCCTGGTTACATTAAATTTTGCGAAATAATATGAAATGTCCAATGATAAACACAATTTGAAAACTTCATCTCGACTGGACTAGTTTGTTAATGAAATAATGCGGACTATGAATGGGAAGTAAGGGGGAATAAATCAACTTTTTCTCAAAATACTGGACTCTCAGTAAGGAATCCTAATCGTTATCACACCTTAGGACTTAGATGGAATACCTTGTCACTTGTCATTTGTTGTCGCTACTTGTCTTTGGTAATGAGGCATCTGGTATCTTTCTTACAAGAAATACACCAGAATTGCACTTAACTACAATTTACTTCATTCTGAAATGCGTGGTCATACAATGGATAAGTTGACTTAATTCGTGTAGCTAGTTAGTAACTGCGCCGTGGGTCTAACTCGTAAAAAAAATTATGATATAACAATCATCAGTAAACAATTACCTGGTTTAGATGTAAACTTAACATAAAAATAATATCAAATTAAATCAATTCATTCAATTTGCCAATCCGTGGATATTGACATAGTGACAACTTTCGTTGCTCTAGCGATTTTGCGCATTTATAGTCTTAACTATTCTAACATGAATGAAAATTAAATTATATATTTTTTTAATAATTTACTTATTATAAAAATTATCTAACTCGTATGAAAAGCTCTATAATCCTGGTGTAAAATCGTCAAGTTGGTACTACACTAATGTCTAGCAATCAGACTTGAAAGATATACTACTACTCGCTAGAAAGTCATCTATAAGGTTATGTTTTCCGCGTTTTTATTATATTTGTCCAATATTAATTGATATTATTTTCTTTTACAATTTACAAAATATCAAAGTATTATTTCAAGTAACCACTGTAACATATAAAACGTGTTTGCAATGTTACAATTTCACAACTTACGGTATGACAGAAAACGGAAAATTATATTGATTTTTTTAATTATGAAATATTTTAAATTTTAAGACAAATTAGCTAATATAAACATTTGAAAGGTGTAATTACAAATCAAAAACCATAGATGATTTAAAGACATCAAACATTGACAGATTGCGATTAAATGGAATAAAATATCTTCATTCATCCACGTAAGACATTTAAACTACCTTAGTCATCAAGTTAACATTCTACCACCATTTGAACAAGAACTTCGGAGAAAAAGAAACGAGCTAAACTACAGATAGTGCCTCTTTTTTTAATTTTTGACAATCTTTATAACGATATCTATAAAATACAGGAATAAGAAATATATATCAAATGATAAAGAAATAAATAATATATGAAATGAGTTATCTAGGTCACTAAAGGATACTGTGTGAAAAATATACAAAGAAAATATAGAACCAAAGCCATTCTGAAAGAACCGCAAACTCCAACAGATCAGCTGTCAGAAACAGCATCTGATCTCAAATATGACTCATGTGCCAACCACCTCGACCATGGTGTGTACTACTTACGAAGATACCCGACACCCGACGCCACCATAAGTAGAAGCGAGAATGACAGATTTACGATAAATTCTGCAAGATAAAAGTGTTTCCCGTGATAATTAATTCCAGACCACCGCGATGATATCGCCGCATTGTTAAGACAAAGTCATTTCTAACAATCATACAGCTATATGATTATTAAATTAAATGTTTTGCAATTTGCTCTGCAATACATAAAATTTTCCACACTTATGTAACAAGATTTGATTATTTAATAAATATCGGTATCATCATCACAGCGTTGTGTGTGTGGTCACTTAATATAGTATCATTTTGTTACGTTATTTGTTTTATCGAAGCGATCACTACAATTAATAGATCTCTAGATTCGCCTTCATTCAAGATATGAGAACTGAAATTGATAATACGCTTACGCTTATATACTAGATGTGCTATTTATTTAAGCTTCATATACAGTATGTATAAAGGCGGACTTAATGCCTTAGGCAATCAATCAACCTTAGGGCAATACAGAAATGAAATGAGGTAGGTGTATATCGTAATATACTACTATATTATATAAACAAACAATATATGCGTAATTATAAAATACATATATATATATAACTAGTCTCGCCATAAATACTGTTACATAAAAACTTTTCTTTTTTTCAACTTTTGAATTATTTTGAATTTGGAACACGCATATTATTTTAAAACTTCGTTCGATTTTGCGCCATTTCACATATTTCAGCGTGTTCATTGTCAAATAACAAAATGGAATGGGGTGTTAAAAAAAGGATTGCAGTGATCGCCTTGCACAAAGTGGGTATGGAGCCGTCGGTCATATACCAGACACTTATCTTAGGCTTAGTATCAGTCGTTTGTTCGTATATCATACTATCAACAGATACAACAATACTTCCTCTGTCGAAGACCAGAAAAGATCAGGGCGGCCGCCTGCCGTTAGAACTACAAAGGCTGCTAATGCTGTTAAAGCCAGAATTCGTCGAACCCCATTAGGAACCAAAAAATATTATCGCGAGAAATGAAGATTCCCGCTAGGACTCTGTCGCGTATTATTAAACAAGACCTACAGGACATGCTCTAAATCAACCTTTACAATTAAAGAGAGATCGATCAAAACGCCTACTGACTCGATATGCAGGTGAAGGGCACAGAAATATCCTCTTAACCGATGAAAAATTTTTCACGATTGAAAAACACTACAATAAACAAAATTATAAAGTGTACGCTCATAGTTCTAAAGAAGCTGCTCAAGTGGTCGGAAAGGTACAACGTGGTCATCATCCTGCGTCGGTTATGGTTTGGTGGGGCGTGTCTTATCAAGGAGTCACAAAACTACATTTTTGTGAAAAAGGTGTGAAAACTTCAGCCAAAGTGTATCAAGATACAGTCTTGGATCATGTTGTGAAACCTCTCAGCAATACACTTTTTAAAAATATACCGTGGACTCTCCAGCACGACTCTGCACCTTGTCACAAGGCACGAACTACCCAAGCCTGGCTCCGAAACCAACGTTCCGGACTTAATAAAAGCTGAAGACTGACCCTCATCTAGCCCAGACCTCAACCCTTTAGACTTCAAATTATGATCAGTTTTAGAGGGCATGGCCTGCTCTAAACGACACGGCGACATTGAGTCTCTTAAAAAATCTTGCGATTGCGACTAAATCCGTCAGAAGCAACTGACCGAGCCGAGGTTTGGCCCTCTCGAGCACCCTCGAGCTAGTCGCTTTCATTCGCAGGGTTATGGTCCAAGCAGCGGCTCCCTTTTGGGAACCCTTGCGAAAACCTTAAAGAGAAGTTTTCGCACTTTATCGATGTTAATTTTTGTAAAATAAAGGGTGACAAATGATCACAAGCTTCACCTAATGGTAAGTGATAACTGTATATTAAAGAAAGATAAAGGAAATATACCTAATAAATAAATAATAAATAATCTACCTTTCCCAGAATGCCAAACTCAACTGTACATGGGTGCCCATAATAACTAACGGGCGACTGACTCACGGCGGAAAATCCATCTGAATAAACCGAGGACAAATGTCAATTGATTTTGATGGACCGGACCATCAGTAGCGCGAAGATACAGTCACTGATGTCATCTACACCCCAGCAAGAGTTCCGCAACTTCTCATGAACACGCTTACCGCGTAGTGGATAACCACTAGCCTAAGTAGACGTGTCGATAATGGCGGGGCAATTTTTCTGTAAGACAAATCTCACTTACATTGATGAGTTACACTGCCATTAGACCACGACACATTATTTGGAGAAGGAGCCAAATAATTATATTGTGAGAAATACATAACAAATGTACTACAGAAAAATAATATAACGAAATCTATTAACCGGTTTTAAAAAGTGGTCACGTACGTAAAGAATAGATCGGCACTAAGCATTAAGTGAGACCAAATTAAGTGGATACAACATGGATGTTGCACCATCTAATATTAATTAGGTGATTCATTTACGTTGTATATATTTAGTATATATAAGCTTAGACATCTCTTTCAAATAAATTTATTTTTACGACTAATAAAAAAACGCAGTTTTGCTAAACGTGTTTTATTTAGCGAAGAAAGTCGTAAAACATGTTTGTTTGTGGTCGCTCGTTTTTTACATATCGTTAATATATTATTTCGTAAATTCCTACACGTAATGTTCGATCACTCGAGCAATGACATGGAGTGTAAGTATTCGAAAGGCATTTCTTTTAATTTGGCCATTTGATATACTCATACGCATGTATAGAACATTAAGCTATACATTTACACAAATAGTTTCAGATTAGTTAATAACAGTGGTTAGCTACGCTGTTGCTGGGAACTAGCTGCTGCAGTACAGTCGGCCCGGCTAGTGCCGATAGTGTTTGGAACCGGACACCCAATTACGAGGTTATCTACTTTTTGCTTGTTAAAGGTTCTGATAAAAACAACAAAAAAGGTCTCAAGGCGACACTCTTACAGTAGCATATATGTAAGTTGCCAGGGTATTACTATCACGTTCAATGCGCAGGCATTTAAAACATTAAAAATAGTACAAATATATGTATTAAAACATAAATTTTCACTTAACCTCCTGCTATCTTTAAAAGCATTGTTTGCTTATCGTTAAGATAAAGCAACACCAATTAAAAATTGGCTCTAGCGATAAAAAGAGCCTTTATTTAATCTTCCTTAGAAATGGAGGGTTCTGTAGGTTTTTTTTGTTATATAGTTTATGAAGTTATTTTTTATTAATTAGTTATTTTTAAAGGTGACGCGGCTACACTTCAGATTTCACATGTCTTCGAAATATTTTTTTGTACTAAGTTTATTTCTTAGACTTGCGTGGTACTTACCGCCAAGTACGTGGTAAATCAGCACTCGGGTTTTTCACGAATCGGGAATTAATAGCGAGTGCTTGAAAACTGAACCAACATGGAAAGGCGGAAAATGTATTAGAGTTTACAAAAATAACTCTGGTTGTAATCATGTTATTCTAACAGCGATGGATTACTGTGTCATTAATATTTGCGCACACACTCTAAGCACACACTCGTCTCCATCCGCCCTTATATGATATAAAGACTTTATATCAGATTAGGGCGGATGACACACTTTAATTGAGATGTAGGTATATGTCTGATGCAGTAACAGTCAGAACTGTAAAGAACCAATTTACTATACAAATACCTCGGCTGCAAATACTCTACCTACCAATAACTCACTCAGTGGTGAAAAACAATCAAATACATATTATGTAACATGATCAATCACGTCAAATGCAATATACGAACGAGAACGCAATACACGAAAACATAAAATATTAACAAGTGCACAATATAGAACTGAACCCTAAAAATAAAGCAGTGCTCCAATGACTCGGAACGTGCCTTGTTAGGTTGATGAGCTTTTAAAATCGTTTACATTCTTTTACACACGTCGCGCATAAAAATAGCTTTGAACGCGAATAGTAAGACGTATATGGTAGTGCTCTAGAAATACTCAGCAGTTTGCAGTACCAATGAACCTGAATCTTTATCGCCTAAAATATGGTGAAATGTAGCCAGCAGCGTTATTTAAGTGTTTATAAATAATACATTTAGTATAACTGGCATACAACCGTAGTTTTATCTGCGTTAAGAGTACGTGATGTTGCCAACTGTCAAACTGAGATGTCATCAAATTGATTTACGATAAATCATAATTTCAAAACGAGACGGAATTCAAAGAGACTATTGTTACTGATTGTTTTTTTTTGAGAAAATAATACATACATTGTGATTTAATGCTGGTCTTGAGATGGTCTAAGAGGAATCAAAAGTTGGCAAAAATTTCAAACTTAGAAAAGCCTGCTGGCCAAAAGTTTAGGACCGCACTTATACAACATAATTATCCATCAATTGTAATAAAATCCCATAGGATAATTAAAAGAAATGCACATCTGCATATTCTATTGTTAGTATCGAATATTTAAAGAAGTCATTCTTTTGTTTACTTTCAAGTTATTGGACAATAAACATCTATTGTTTTCGAACACCGTCTACACGTCTACTGAAGATAATTTCATTGTTGTTACTAGCAAGCGAAATAGACGCTAATACGACGATAAGACGAAAAAGCACCTTAAATTAAAAAACATGGTTTGGCCTCCTCAGAGTCCCATCTCAATCCTATTGAACTTTTGTGGGAAGAGCTTGATAGGAACGTCCATAATCGTGGCCCATCCTCGCGAGAAGAAATGTGGAATGCTTTATGCGAAATTTGGAACAATATATCACAAGACACCAACAAATTGATTGCCCGTATGCCGAGACTTGTGAAAAAAGTCATAAAATGTAAAGGAGGATTTTTTGTTGAAAAATCAGTTAAGCTAACTATAACCGTTTATTGCATGGACTGTTAATATTTCTTTACGCTTTTAAAGTATATTGTTTGTCAATCAATGTTCTATTAGATGAGTAAACAGGTTAATTAAAGATTTAATATTTTATTGGAGTTTTATTTTATTTTCCTACTTTAAATAAGGTGGTCTTAAACTTTTGGCCTGCAGGTATATATAGGAAATCCATCGCCCATTTGACAACTAGAAATCGTAAAAGTGTACGTGTAAGGTAAAATATTTTTTTGGGTCTACAGATAATGCTAAAATAATTAATAATAAAACAAAATAATTAATCGGAATTAATGCACCACATTGAAAATATTCAGATCCACCGTATATGTTAGTCGTGACTACAATGAATGACATTATGTAGAGTATTTAGTGATAATTTTATCACCTGAAATATTTCCAATTAACAGTATTTAAATTGTGTTTCAGTAACTTAAATCGAACGTCTAAATTTATCAGTGATAAATTTAGACGTTCAAGGGAAATATAATATAACTTTCACTGCTCAAGTAGTGAAAAAGAAAACAAAGTATGCCAGTTGGTATTTTTTATGGGGCATTTAGTAAAAGGCAATATAGGTCATAGAAGTTTTTGTTGGTAGCCCGACAACATGTATTATGATGTAATATATATGATTCTTCTCTCGACCCTAAAAATACTTTATGAAGATGCCAGGTCTGACATCACTTTATGTCTTATCTATCTTGCAAGATAAACAAAATTAATAGAAAATATCTGTATGTTTAATTGATATAAAAATAGAAATTACAAAATTTTATTTGATATCAAAATATTAATATTCGGATATACGAATAAACACAGTATTAAGTAACTTCTCTTACAAATAAACAAATATTTAGTATCAAAAGCAACCAGGAAACTATATTCAGTTTGAAACGCTTCCTTGTTTCGTAAATGGTACGTCTGAAATCGACCAGCGTGGGTATTACTCACCCACTGTATTGAATACAATGTACAACTCATTTTTCCATCAATATCAGTGTAAAACAGAAGTTTAATGTTTGTTGTTGCTGTACTTCGTATGTTAAGTCAAAGGAACTGATGTCATCATAATTTGCACCTACAGCATGAATGTGACTTCACTAGGGAAGGACCAAGTCCTCCCAGAGAACTAGCGTGAAACATTAATATACTGCTATGTTTGGTATGACAAGTATAGGGGACCAGTGACCCAAATTACTGACAACAAAAATCTATAATAGACCTAAACAATAGAAAAAGACAAAAGCTTACAAATATAAAAATCTACTTTTTTTTCGGGCTGATGGCTGCTGTTAGCCCGTGGGCTTTTACAGTTTCACCGAGTTGAGAGGTGACCGAGCGCTTATGGCACTTAGTCGAGACCTCTATATATGGGTAAACAGCACAAGGGCTCCCGAGGCTAACGCGGGCTATAGGTAGGAAGCCTTGGCTTGGACCGTTAGCCTGTTTCGCAAGAGCGTCTAACTCGGGGTGCCAGAGAGGGCTGAACCTCGGCTTCTGACAGGGCATTATCTAAATTAATATCGCTTTTATTATTAGCTATCTGTACCACCACTTCGGAATGCGTGGGTGCTGGAGAAGAAGTGCGCAAGAAACTCCAGCGACGCTTCTATCTGTATGGACTGGAGAGAATCGGCCAGTGACATGGCGGTATCACGTTGTTTGCGACGCCCTTGCCGTCGGCGGAGCGATATGAGGGTGCAATAAACGTGTGTTATGTTTTATGAAAGGCTTGGGCCCTGGTCGTCGCGTCGTCGGGGTGGTCGAGGGCGTGCCTCGGTCACCTTCGGATGCGGGTGAATCTGCGATTCCCGATGGGATTGTAAGTGGCGACACTTACAATCAAGTCAATCAATCAATCAAATCAATGAAACGATTTTTTATTACCTGATTTCGGTGAATGTGACGCGGGGAGGCATGCGCAAAGACGGGGTTTGCGTATGTCATTATGGGTCGGATGACGCTTTGTATAGTGTATTTTACATTATAGTACATTTTGCTATTTTTATGATGTATTGGGTGCAAACAACCTAGGACAAACGCTGCTCGATTCCGTATGCGGTTAATATGCGGACCGATGTTAAGTCATTCATCTAATGTGACGACTAAGTATTTGACTTGCTCTTCCCAGAGGATTGGGCGATCAAATAACTCTACTGTTGGGAGATGCGGGGTTAACCTCAATCCTCCATATCCGAAATCATTTCCCTAAGGTGTTGGCTGCAGATAGGAGGCGTTTAGAGTTAGTGTCTGGTTTGAATCCAGACAAGTAGTGGCCGGTGTCATCGGCGATAACAGCTAGCTCTACACCGCGAGTGCAGGGTATCTCGTTGGTGTAGAGTGTGTATAAAATAGGACCTAGGATGGAGCCTTGGGGTACTCCGGCACAAATGGGGTGACCCCGGAACGAGTTACCTCGACGCGGTAACGAAAGGTTCGGTTTTGGGAGAAAGTGTGTGTATGATAAGTACGAGTAGATCTGGCACACCGAGCTCATATACTTTGTATATGAGCCCGTTGTGCCAGACCTTGTCGAAAGCTTTCGCCACGTCGAGGAATAGTGCCCCAGTTTAGTAGCCCTAAATAAATTTATTGAGAATGTGCTCCATGATGCGGTGCACTTGTTGTGTACATGAGTGTTGGGTGCGAAACCTAAACTGCTCATTGACTGGTAGCCCTTGGGGACAGCATGAAAAAAAAATCTACTGAAACATCAAAATATGCAATAACACAAACATACTGCATTATAAAAAGATCAACTTAAAGGTATTTTCTGGAAAAAGCATAACAACATAATGTCGACTACCACGATCATCAACGTTTATGACGATGAATATTTTTTATTATTACATCCATCCTTAATGATAAATATCTTAAATATGTGATAATATTTCACATCTCAAATTGTCCCACAGATTTCTTTTTTATAGCATAAGCGGAAAACGTGCATGCTGCCCACCTGATGTTACAGGATTACCGCCGCCCATGAACATCCACAACACCAGACGAGTCGCAAATGCGTTAACCATACGTTCGACATGACTCACCGAACCTCAACTACCGTTTATTTTGAGATTACATTAGTCATCAATTTCCTTAAAGACACACAGAGTACATAATGTTTATGGTATTAGTATAAGAACAGATGTACAGATTTTATGGTAATTAAACGTGAGATTAGACTTGTCTCTGTGGAGGAACACCAATGAAGCCATATCGGTATATGTTTTAAGTGATAATCGACAACAATTCTCAGGTTTCACCTTTCCAAATAAGTGGTGGTGCTGGTGAAGTCACAAATTATTCTTGAGCTCTTATAGTTTACTAGTTCAGTTCAGACTCTTGGATTTACTACGAATTAAATTTGTACGTTACCTATTTGACTCGAATATTTTTTCCATAAATACGCTAATTAATAAATAAGCTTCTTTGGAATAATTTCTTTACTCGATTCTCTTTTTTATTCCATAGGAGAAGCACTCCACCAATATTCTCCCTGACCCACTAAAGTTTAATAGAAAAAGCACAACGTAAATTTTAATAGAAAAAAGAAAGAAAAGTTATCGTAATCATATATATGTATCTGACTTAACAATTATCATCAAAAATTATTATAGATTATATCAAAACTACATACATTTACGATATTTTGTTTGAAGCCTATTTGGGATCTTATTTGAAGAAGATCATTTCAACGCAGCAAATTTAAAACAGCACCGCGTGTGGAACAGAGTATACCGTAATAAGATAAGTAGATAAGCACGAGATCGTAATTTATTGCAACCCAACTTAACTTATCATACAAATGTGCCGAGATATTCCAATTTGTGTTTTTGGCGAGCGCTTAGATATTCAGGAAGAAGCAAAAAGAGTTCAATCTCCGATGCGAGCAACAATTAACTTTTATTGAAACTAACTACTAACTAAAACTTACTTTAATTGAAATTTTAAGACCTGATTTCTAATGAACATGGTGATGATGGAAACATCAAGGGGTCTAAGAAATGTATAAGAAATAAAACGAAATATTTCCAATTTCCTACCTATGCACATACAGTTAATTTTATAAATATCATGATTTATTAGCTTCTGCATACATACGTTTTATAATAGCTCAATCCTAATTACTAAAATGTAGATTTAACGCCTGATAGACACAGTCAATCAGATTATAAACAGCTCTGAGTTATAGCAATATCAGACAATTACTGTTGAATGTTTTTGCAGTCCTGAACTTTTTACATACGACTGTGATATGATGATTTTAACTGGACTCTATTATTAACAACGATGAACTCGGTTAAGATTTTTAATATCGTGATAAAGTAACTGAAGTATGCTTTACCCCATAATTTATTATACTCAGAGTGGAAGGAAACAAAACTAAATACTACAGATCACGAATGTGAAACACGAATGTTTAAATATGACTACAAAGTTATCGCATCGCTACAGATTTTAGTTTTTATAACATGACATACCAAATTGTTCACATGATAAGTGATGCCTACTGACCTATGATTTTCATTTTTCATAAGTAATAAAAATAATGCAAATACGTTGTCATCCCCGAGATCTAAAATTGGATGTCTCATAAGCGGTATTAAAGAACTTCGGTTTCTTTCCTTTATCTTTTAACTATTATTTAACGCTGGTATTCCGAAAAGCATAGTCCTTCCCCGATTGAACTGAACAACAACTAGTTTATAACTGTGACGTGACTACACGACATAAAAAAATGTAGTCTTTGGAAATAAAATCAACGTCTTTTAACTTTAAATTAAGACACCCGTCTAAATTTGATGAATGCAAAAACGAATACAATATCAATGATCCAACTGCCTTCATCAATAAAAGATAAAACCATATTGAATCACTTCATACAAAGCAATAGTATTGCTGTGTAAACAACACTGAAATAAATTTTGAAAATCAAACGCTTTGAGCAAATTTCGATCTTGTTACTATGGCGTACAGTGTCCGTGTTACACTAAATGGTAAACTCTATTTATATGCTCAGAGTTAATAATTTATAATTGAAATTATACTAAAAAAGCGTATCATTAAACTTAGCTTAAAACTTCTTAACAAGAGCATGATGAATTGCTCAAGAAAAACATATGTAAAGTTTTTGTGCTTTAATATTTTTTTTATTAATGCTGAAAGGAAATGTTTTGCCGTCTATCAACTAGGAGAATATATAGTTTTATAGATTCTAATAGCTTCGGTTTTTATTTTATTAGGGATGACAAAAGAGCACACACTGGTAATTACTGTACTGGGATATCGCTTGACAGTTGATCCGAGCATCAGCTGTTTTAGATTTTGTGTTTCATTACTGATTTTTTTTTAGTAAAGTAATGTATTTTTTATGAAACTATCGTTTCAATTAGCTGTACTAACATGGTGGAGCGTAAATAATGCTAATAAAACGTTTTAAAAATATGATTTTTTTTTAATCAGGATCGATTTTTTTTCCGTCCCATCATCAAAGGTGTCATTAGTACTATCGTCAGTCTTCGTTTTCGGAAGTGGTCTCCTAATACCCAGTAATACATCAATCCTCAATTGAGATTCAAAATGCACATTTTGTGAGGCATTACTTCTGCTGCGAGTAGCTTTGCATTGTAAAGCTTTCGTCCTTGCCATCGTGGTTCACAGTGAAGAGATCTATACAACATTCTTATATCACCAATCTATTAGCCAATTAACGTCATTTAAAATATGGTTAAACCGATTTTAGATGACTAGTGCAGGAATTAGGGCAATATTTATAAAATGATAATCTACTTATGCTACTTTAATTCTACTCTGGTCGGACCGATCTATTAGTCCCACGGCAAGTTCATAACTGTGCCGTGACCCAAGTAAAATTATTATAATTAATAATTTGTAATGTAAAGTCCGATGCGGGATATCGACTCCTCTTCTATGTTTCCCATGACTCATTCGTAAATTACTTCCAACTGAAAACATAATTAAGTTATTAAAATCTAAGCGTTGGTTAATTAAAGCGATGACAGCTATCTGTTGTTCTCATCCGAAATAGTTCTGCCCGATTAGTAAGTTGGCGTTATTAACCTTACGATGTTTTTTGTGTTAATAACATAGTTAGTATAACAGATAAATAGTTACGTAATTTAGATGTCAATTTAGAACAGAGATATTTTTTTTATTTTTCTTGTTATGTTTTTTTGCATTCCTAAAAGTCCTGATGTAAAACGTGAAGTTTATAATAATAATGGATTTACTGTAAGTTAACAAACAAACTCGGTGTTTTCATAAGCGAAACAATCTACACTCTTAACATTCCTAGATGACACGATATCTGATATGAGTCTTTAAAATATCTGGTAAATTCACAACAGTCTGGTCATAGTTAGCGTACAATCAAAAAACTTGAGGAAAGAAAGGTTTACGAGTGGCAACTTCTAAATGGTAAAAGACCACTCACTCAATAGAACGACGAGGTACACAAGTCTGCGAACTTGTGCAACTTTGTGCAATATACATATATAAAGCGGTAACGCGCCCTCATCAACCAATAAATGTTGCCGTTGCCTTAATTGTCCTGAGTGGCATAACCATAATTGACGTCATATCTACTGTTACATAGATTTTCCGGTGAGCAGTGAAGAGAATGATAATTGAACACTATAAAGTTTTGTATTGTGTGTGTTTTTCTAGGGCCGTCAATATGTGCTGCAGGGCTCTGAACACCCGTGTGTCACATGATATATGGGATACTAGAGCCTCTAATCGTGTCGATAAAAATCCAATTAAATAAGTTTATGTTTCCAACATTAATTTGCAAATATAACGGAATTAATAGAGCAAATTTGCCAGGCCTTGTTCCGAATGTACCTAATGTGGGATGCTACAAAAATAATATCATTATATATTATAATTTATTGTTACCACGAAATAGGAATATTCTTTGGTTTTCTTAGCGTATAATAAAAAAGGTGACTTTTTCAAATTGAAATAATAAATTTATAATTTGAATAAAGTGAAAGGGTTTATTAGTGGAATGCATAATTATTGAGTTATTCGCAATTATTTATCAAATAAAATTCAACATAAATTCAAACAATTTTTATACCATATTTCTATAATTTTAAATGTCAACATATATTTTATATGAAATTTATTCTATTGTTTATACAAATATTGACATGCCCTTAAGAGTAATTAAATTTGATTGTATTTTATTAGTTTCAACGTTTAATATATTTTAGCGCCATCTATCCGAAAGGTTACAAACTGCCACATCTAGGGAATGCGGATGAAAGATGCAGAAACCACACTGTTGCTGACGATGGCCGTCAATATAATAGCGGCGCTAGCAACACACAGTAACGGTTAGCTCATATATGATATTTTATTTTCACCTAAACAAGAATGACATCCAAACAGAAAGACGATGAATATAAATAATTATATATATATATAATAGTATTTAAGGAGACTGGTAAAAGTTTATAAAATAATGTGTATTAAAAAACTCTTATTTCTAAAAAAAACCTATATACTATATACCTACCTATTACTAAAAGTAAGGAACACGAAATCAACGTCAAATGAAAAACAAAATTTAAGTAAGTAATTTATTTGCAACACGAACATTGGCACAAATTTATTGTGTTGCCATTTTTTAGATTATTGTATTTTCCAATGATTGAAAACCTATTTAGTGATAAATTAGTAAGTTGTAAACGAGATAGAAGGTGACCTAATCATTATACACGGGGGCATTATGTTTAATATGTCTTATTGTATATAATAGCTATTACGGTTGAGCAACGCTCCAGATATATATAAACGAGCTGTAGCACGAAAAGGTTATGAACTTTACGTGCTTTTTTAAAGAAGGCAATTATGTACAAATAAGTCGGCATTTGACAAAATAATGGTGTACGTATCCTTTTATTTAAATATCGAAGCAAAGAGCGTAATTATTAGTATGGATTGCGTTTCAACTGTTAATCAGTTGAAACGTATCGATTGCTATTGATGATGTAATTTCTCCACGGATCTGTAACTCATAAAGCGTATTATATCTAACTCTCATTGGAATAAGAGAATTTCCTTATTACTTATGCAACGAGGTTAAGCTCTAATGAATTTCCTTGCAACGCTTACCTTTCAATAAGGATTAAGTAACATTTTGTCATGAAATGTACTTTACCAGGACGCCCGCGTGGTCTTGTGATCCGAGTACTGGTGTCTCGCTCTCATTTAAATTTTCACTTAAGCGTTCGAAAGCTTCTCAAGTTTTCTATTTCGCTGTTATCCTAACATTATCCCGATCTCATCCCATATGTCCAATTGGATTGTCTCATTGGATTATGGAAAGAGAGGACGAGCATGTGTCTCTGTCTTGCACAAATAGAAAATACCATTTTAATAGATTCTGCTCAGTTTACATAATCTGGTAATAATCAGAACACGTCGTCGTGGTCAAAATCAACAACGACTACAACATTGCCATCTTCGTTTTACAATTATTGCTTACTGAAAATAAACTTTTAAATTACAAAATTTAAGTAAAATTGTATATATCTATTTTTCTATTTCTAATAAATCTTAATTTTTTTTTACGAAACTAAAGCTGAGTTTCATTGATATAATTCACTTGATGTTAAGTAATGACACCATTTATCAATCAAATCATTACGCAGATTTATGCACATGAATGTACATAAATCCTTCAAAACTTTTTAAGATAAAAATAAGTTGTGAGTGACAATTGAGAACTGCGGTGAAATGTCACCAGACATCGACGTTCTTTAAAATCACTACAGGAAACACAGATGTGTCGCACAGTTGCCTGCAATGACGTGGTTCTGTCGTGTTCGTAATTGCGAGTTCATACTTGTGTTTGTTTTTGTGTACCACCGCTTAAGACATAAACATAACAACTAGTTTGTATAAATATATAGTATATATGTACATAAAGTATAAGATTAATTAATATGTTCTAATAATATATTATTTATAAATTTCTTTCCTTGCACCCTCAATATATTCTCTACAATGGTTAGCTAGAAAACGCCTTTTGATATTAGGTAAGCCTTTTTGTACAATATTTATAATGCATATTGTAATTACACAAACAAAGAATAATAAATTAGTAAAAATAATAAACATGGAGTTTCATCAGGTGAACATCACAAGTTTATATAAACTCATTGTCTCATCTCTGTTTTGTTGTTGATGCACTTGAGCCATCGAATTAATCAAACATTGACTTCATTCACTCTCTCACGATAGCAGGAAGGAAAGTGACACGCCATTTGCATAATCTAAGCAAAGCGTCTACTGCGTTTTTGCAATCAGTTGCATGAATTAAATTTCCATTATTTGTAAACTTTTAATAAATTAGCACCACAAAAAAATCGGAAGTCTGTTATTGAATACGGGTGAGAGTCAATCTTATGACGCTAAGGGTCACAGGCCAAAAGCACATCGATCGGTTAGACGTTTCTAAATATTTAAAGATTTAATATGAAATCGAGTTTCTGGGCTACTGTGACGCTTATCGTAATGTCAAAACTACTAATTTACTTTGCAGGTCAGAGAAAAAGTTAAATCAACATTTAATTATTAGTTTATCAATTGTTTTTATGATAATAGTTATGAAAAACGAACATACAATTCACCTGATAGAAATATTTATATAATAATAATAATGTATATCTCCCTTTCGCTCTAACCCTCGACCCGTTTGGACCCCTGTCGAGGGATTCCCCTCTGGTTGATCTATAAGTATGTATTTATGGTATTTTATATATTTGTTTAATAGTATTATTTATTATTTATTTATTTTATTTACCAACCAGGTGGAGATAGAAGAAAAGATATCCCGTAAATGATAATGTATATTTTTATAAACATAAAAAATATAGTAAATCATTCCTGTTCTCATGACATCCACATTCATCCTCAATAAAAAAAAACTTTTTTTTTGTGTATTCATTTGTTAGTATCACGCAATAATATGTTAAGATTTAATACGATCAAGTTCCTATAGATGCGTACAGGCTTGGTATATTTTGTAATACCTAATTTTTATAAATATTTTAATGATTATATTTTATACGCAGAACCGCCACCTACCTTCGTTCACGCCTTTTCCTTCTTGACGTACTGTTCCCTTTGATCGTTCTATACAGTGTCATCATCTTGAATACGGTTTCTCTTACACTTCTTACAACACCAATTGATAATTATATTTGTTATTATAATTATAACTAGGAAACTTTTTTTTTATATTCACGGTTACTAAACACTTTTATCACTTTTAACTGTTAACATTATTTCTCACAGGCATTTAAACTGTACGAAGAAGATCTTCGCTCCACAATACAGTATGACCTGAAAGAAAAAAATATTAAAAAATAGGATATCAAAATATTTATATGTTATGGCATATATACTGTTATGCTACAAAAAGCTCTCTCTAACTCATGTGAGCTTTCTCAATATATGTGTATTTAAATTTAAAAAAACTTATTAATCTTAAATATTTCGGTTTTTATTTTATAGATCCATGCTACAGGTAGACCCTCACTACAGCATCAATGAGCCGGCTCAACCGGAGAAGGACCTAACTCTCACATAATTACAGCAGCAATTACAGACAGACCCCAAGATCTAGTAATGGGGCATTCCATCTAAATCCTCAGGTGCGACGACAAGCGCATCTTTAATCTTTGTTTTTTTCAACCAGGCTTAGATTTATAAGATGGGATTAGGATTATAAGATGTGTTACAATATCACATCTTTTTATTCAATTTCCTAATAAAGATTTAAACGTCATAAATTTAGACGTATAATAACTTTTAAATAAGTAAGAGGTAAAACATATTTCTTTAATTTGATAAACTATGAATATAATATAATGAATAAAACTTTTAAGTATTAGTTATAACAAGACATAAGAATTTGCCAGTTGTCCTTCGGATTTACGCTCCAAGCAATGTTGAAATGTGCTTTAAAACTGTTTAACAGTTAGATTTTACTATCCAAACGTTTCTTGGGCAATTAAATAGCAATCCTAGAGCCATTATAGCCTCTATAAACAATAATTACTGGCTATAAGATTCGATTACCTCACTTCAATTTAATATGGGTCAATGAAAGATACCTCTGGCTTCGATATTATCAAATTTAAAAATTGCTAAGCTAGCTTAACGAGAGTACGGGTTGCAGACCATCATAGATAATGGTTAGTTCATTTTTTTAGAGCAATTTCATTGATAGAGATAAAGATAATATTACTTATACTTTACATTTTAATCACGCGACCTATTCTGGAATATTATTTTACTGGATACTTACTAGAACAGAATTGTATGGTATAGAAGAGAAGGTCTGTGTCTGGTAACAAATACTGTTGTATTCAGGGCAAAAATCACTTATAACTCAAGGGACCGATTATATGAACCTTACTTATAAAGAGGTCAATATAAAATTTATTTATTAACTATGTAAGTTTACAGGGAACACATAGCGTGCAAGCGTGTCTGTGAAGCTTTTTCTGCCTAATGCTTGAATGTTCTTCCATCTGATGGTAAGCGGTAAATATCTGAATGTTATTGTCACCTTTAACTTCATAGACCACATAGAGCTAAAAAGGTACCTATATGTTCGAAATACTTGATGTATAACAAAGGAATAATTTCATATGCTACGCTAAAGTTTCCTGCCCCGAACACAAAAATTCCTTCGTTACTTGTTCTCATTCTTGTTAAAAATACCGTTGACCCATACACATATAAGTCAACTAACATGTCTATTAAATTAACTAACGTACAATCGAAAACAGCTTCTATTACCAATGCGAACGGTACACTAGGATTTCCCTTAACAATAATGGTAGATAGCTGACCGCAGGGCGGTAGGAAATAGTGAACAAACCAGTCCACTAGCCCACTAACCGATTGCCGGCTACTGATATTTCTCGATTAGCATTCGGTCAAATAAATTTTTATTTCGAGTGAAAATCGATTAGTCTATTCACTTTCATTGACTCCCATAACGGTATTTGTCTATTGTTTAGTCTTCACTTTCTAAAGCTGTATTCTGGTAATGCAATAAAATTAATTACAAAAACCTACCGATTATTCAGAGTAAAATGATGT
Organism: Teinopalpus imperialis; assembly: GCA_029286865.1. Classification (NCBI taxonomy): domain Eukaryota; kingdom Metazoa; phylum Arthropoda; class Insecta; order Lepidoptera; family Papilionidae; genus Teinopalpus; species Teinopalpus imperialis. Next base: position 2,372,754 of record JAGSMU010000020.1, on the reverse strand, counting down.
CTGTTTTATTTCGTGTCGTGTCGTTTAAAGCGTCTCAACCTTCCTGCCACGGTACACTTGATATGGTATTAATACCAATCAATACCAATGTAATTGCATACAAAGATACAATCTGCGGCCTGTGGTTCCAATGTTATTGTGGTAATTTATTAAATTATGAAAATAAGAGTGACGATGACCACAGAATTCACCTGGTATGAAATGATGAATTGTTAACATAGAGTCATAAAGAAAATGGGTATTTGCGATAATACACCTGCAAAATAAGATGTAATATCTATTAGTAATTAGGTCGTCGATGTAACGCATTTGCTAGGCAAAAAACAGGACGCTTATGTTATTCCGAGAGAATCTTGACTTTGGGGTAGTGGTTGGAGTTTCTAGCTGCTACGTCGAGAGTCCTGATTTCGATTCCCAACTGAGGAACGTTACAACGAGTCTATGCGCACAAGAAATTGTTAGTTTTCGGATCTGAGTGTGTGCATACCTGTCCTGTATCCTTGAAACTGCATCAGAATCTTCCTCCAATCTTATTGCACTTGCACTATTTCGCAATACGTACGGGAAAGTGTCTCTATGTGTGAGCGAATACTTACGGAACTATAATATATTATAGTGCTATTGCATTATATATCCTGTGCAATTACTGTTATCTAGTAATTACTAAACGTCATCGCTGTGGTAGAAAACGACCAGAAAAGGATGCATCATCATCATCATTATTTTGAGAGAACCTGTTCAGTTCCTGATCGAAACATTAAAATTAGCTTTTACAGTGCAATAATTGGTGGTTACGTCCATATATTTTAAATCTTCCTTTACTCATACAAATTAAGTTAATAAAGTCCAAAATCGACAAGTAACAATTTGTTTTAAGAAACCCATAAAAAGTAGACCGACATAACTAAATGGATTTAGTAAACTGAATTAACTAATTGGTCGGCCGCTTATCTTCTAGAACCAATAACCACCGTTACCAATAATTGGATGGACCAGTTCACGGATAATCGATGGATAAAGGTCGTTTAAAATCGTGCTTCTTAGCCATTGTGGGGAGGGCTATTATCGTCATTACTAATGACGAAATTTACAAACATTTTATAAGTGTCTTTATCGTAAATAGAGAATCTTACAAAAAAAAACTCGTAATACTCTTAGTTGTAACATATGAACAAACTATTAATCCTGATTAGTTAAGTGTTTATTTTGAACGTCAAGGTTTTCTTAGGTCATTGTGTGAAGTATGAGCTTACTTATTGTAGTGTGTTTTTAAATTAGTAATACTTTGTGAAATGTGTATTTCATTGTGTCAATTATTTATTAACTAACATGACGAGAAAGCCTTCTACATTTGAGACACAATTTCCATAGTTGAAATAAATATAAGATTTATTTTTATTAGCCGATTGATTATATGTACTTTTAAAAAAATATTTGAAAGACAGCTGCGCACATAATAAACTGATATAAACTCTTTGAGATATAAAGACGTTCTCTAAAGATAAAATTAATTCATATACATAAATTCCGGTTGCGGATACTTTTTTTATTTATTACATTTAGAGTAACAAACGAGCACTCAGTTCACCTGATGGTAAGTGATTCCTGCGGTCCATGACATCCATTCTTCGTTGACAAGGAATCATAATGTAGATGCGTTGCGCCCTTGAGGACTATGATGGAATGCCTCGTCACCACTAATAAAGGTCTCCGAATCCCTCCACTCACAAGAACCGGTATTCAGCGAGGGCGTGGTTCTACCCCGGTCGAGCTGACCTATTCGTTCTGCAGTTAGAAACAAACTGCAATGTAGCACTACCGCTGTTAAAAATTCCCAGTGTCACTTTTAGCCTCGTGCATCATTCGCAAGTGCCTTTCGTGTTCATTCTTATATGATCTTTTGAATCTTAATCTTACCTGTATGCCTGTGATCTAATTTTGGGAAGTTTATTCAAAAAAAATCATATCTTTCTTTCGAGAGAGTCACAATCACATATGAGCCTTATTAACTGACGATTCTCTCTTCAGATGTGTCTACGTAACGAGTGTTTCTTAATACTTCATTTCTGCAGAAGTTAAATACTGTTATAGTGTCCTAAATATTGCCGCTGAATAACTTAATATTGTCTGGAGCCATCGGTGTACCATTGTTATGACCTAGTGGTTTCTGCATCATTTTTCCCTTTTAATTATATCTCTGTTTTCTTTCTCTTTTTCTTCACATATCTCTGTCGGTCTAGCATAGTTCTTCTGGGATGTAATTGCAAATCTATGTCTCAATATTTCTCCCCTTTGTAGTTTCAGATAAGGCGGAATATTACTAAAAAATTATCCACTTGTGCTACGGGAGTAGTTACCGTTGTAGAAATGTATTCTAATAGTAATTTTTTTTCTAAATTTTCATGTGTGTCTTGTTAGATCATTTTTTTTATAACAGAATTGTCACTCTACACGGTGTCCAGCTAAAGAAACATGTTATCAGGTTATCTAATTATCTTTTTCATGTGTTGTTACTTTACTTAACACGATAACAACTGTTGAAAATACTAACAACATTCCAAGTTAATTAAATTAGCAAAGAGCCAGTAAATCGTAACATAAAGCAAGCGTGCCGAGGTGAAAGTGTTATGTTGATTTAATAATCCATTCTAATTTTAATTAACCCAAATATATTTCACGTCTAATTATACTAACGATAAAGCTGATATTGTTATTGAACTAAAATAGTTGAAGAATGCAACCGCGTCAATTATTCACAGTAGCAAAGCGATATAACTTATGATAAAACTTTACTTAGAAATAATATATTATATAATATATTAAATCAATAAATAACTCTAATTAAAATGTTATTAATATTTATTTTTAAATCTTTAAATTCAATATTTGATCAAATATATCAGGGAGCATACTTTTCACTCTTCAGTAAGAATTTTAGCAACCGACATTCATCCCCAGTATTAAGTCAGGACCACATGTCAGACGTTTCATTTTCTTAATCCTCATGAGTGCAGGTACATGCTAAATAATTATTGAGAATAAACTGTTGAGAGAAATGTTTGTGGCGGAGGTGTCGCTACACCTCAGAGATCGTTTAACATCAGGTGTGTTGTGTGCTGGTTTGTAACCCTTAGTTTTAAAAAAATTATGTACTATTTAGGGAACATATGCGCATATCCTGTATTGCTCAGATATCTCTTGTTATTCCTGAGACCTTAAATCGATTGCCTCGTTACCAATAATTGGGTCCCCGGATACCCATTCTCACCATACGAAATGTGCAACCTAATTTACGCGGTATGGGATCGGAGCTAGGTATTAACTATGTACCACTGTCTAAAGATCTAAGCTAATAAAGTTCTAGTTACTTGTGAAATTATACATATACATTCGCTCCAGCTAGTTTCATCTGATTAAAACACACCATTCATCTTTTCCGTGGACGTCCTCTCTCGCATCTGTTCACGTTTATTGTCAAACATATACATATATAAGTTTTAATCTGCCCATCTCACCACGTTCATTATAGCGTAGTGATATTAGAAATTGACCGAAGAACTATTTTCACTCATGAAATATTCACGCTCGGCTGGCTGTGGAATCGAGACACGACAATTAGTTGGACCGAGAAGTGTCGGCGTGATTATAAAGATCAAAGCCCGCGCCATCTAAATTATTGGAATTATTAAGTGAATTTGACTTTTCTAAAAACACTTTCATAATATCAAAAGAAATGGTCGCCGCCGGAGATTGTGTTCATAAAAAAGAAAGGAGGACAGCAACATAACCAATAATATTTACAAATGATAAAAATATTTACAATATTTGTTTAATAATTTAAAGCACAGTGAGCATTGGTAAGAATGCGCCTTTGTTTTTCTTTTTATGATATTTGTATATATGTATATATGTAGTTATATCTAATTCGTTATTATAATATATATTTGTATGTATATATATATATATATATATATATATATATATATATATATATATATATATATATATATATATATATATATATATTTACATTCCATATTCCGATATTATAGCATATGCGTAAAATTTGACTAACAAAGCTCTACAAAATACCCTCCTATCTTATTGCTCGTGCATCAGACTAGAGAAGTAAACATTTAATGAGCGTCTTCGTGTTTGCCCCAATGTTTACGGCACTATAACATTTCCTACTCAGTTAATGTCATCTGGCAATAATTAAATATCATCGTAATCAAAATCGACAAGGTCACCAATATAATTGCATTTAAAAGTTTAAAATGCCCGTACCGAATTCGTCTCTGGTCAATGTGGTCACCTCGTTGTTATTATGAATAATATTTGAATTGAGTAAACACAACAAGTATAAAGTAACAAACAATGTAATTATACGCGTACGTAATAACTTTAAAAGAAATTCTTAGAAGACAATGAAAGCGTAAACAAATTCATTTGTTGACTAACTGCTTTTATTTTAGTATGAAATAATTACGTAAGCTTATTTTTTTATTTAAATAAGTTATATAAGCTATATATTGCGTACTTTTGTAATGAGAAGTATTACGTCTTTACCTATGAAATTGCCATTCTTAAGTATTGGCCACTTCAAACCAAAAAAACTTTTGATTGGCTGCGAATTCTAAATTCAAATTAATTTTGTTTTAAAAACATGACATTCTTTTTTTTGTCAGTCTTTTGTTTATTGATTAGCTTTGTATTTTCATTACGTTTGAACATTTTTCATATTGGATACTTTAAAAATTCGTGTAATTATGGAATATGAGTTCCGTCGTGACGAACTTTACAAACGAATGCACAACCCTTTATTGGTTTGCCCGGTTCCGTTCTGGAAATTTTGATTTGAAAAATGACCCTCGTGGTCATCCGGACACTTTGGTCAACAATAATGAATTAAAGGCGATTGTGGAAGCTGATGATACTCAATCTACAGCCGAGCTAGCAGTTTTTGATGTTAACATCAAGACAATATTGGTCCATTTGCGACAAATTGGCAAGGTAAAAAAGCTAGATAGATGGGTGCCCCACGAACTTAACGATCGCCAGCGCAACGTACGCGTTGAGACCTGCCTCGCGCTGCTCAATAGGCACAGAAATTAAAAAAATTTGGACCGAATTGTTACGTGCGACGAAAAGTGTCTGTGATACAGTTCGACAATCGAAAGCGCTCAGCAAGTTGGTGAGATCCTGGTTCAGCACCAAAGAAATGCCCTAAACGAAAAATTACCTCTAGAAAGTTGATGGTCACTGTTTGGTGGTCTAGTGGCGGTGTGATTCATTACAGTTTTTTTACCAAACGGCATGAGCATTACTCCAGATGTGTACTGTGAAGAACTGAAGAGAATGTTTCCTTGGAATAACAGAAATAAAAAAGTTTGAAAAAAAATTCATTATATATTAAAAAATACTTATTTCATACAAAACAGCAATTTCATAGGTAAAAACCTATTATTAAAAGTTCAGTGAACTGTGAATATTGATATATATAAATATAATTTCATTTACGAAAAATAGATTTTAAAATAAATGAATAACGTATATATGTACCTCCCACAGCCGGCTGATCTACCACAGAATGTAGGTATGAGGCCATTAAACAAGGCTCCATCGTGGAGGGGCCAGGTTTTCTTCCGATGATTTACTTCAACCCCTGCTTAAAAATGAAATTATCTATTTTATTGCTGCCAGCGCCTGGAATGGAATACAGGTAACTCTTATACAGGTGTCATGTAAATGATAGGAACCATTTCAGATGCTCGTTAGGTATCCGACTATGGACCAGTGGACTTTATTACCAGTGTTAATTGCAATTTTAAATGCTGATTCACCATGTGTTTAACCAATGGTCGAAGAAATTGTGAGGATATGTCTTTTGTGAAGCGTTAGTAGTCCAATAGTTTAACCTACGGTCTGCGACACTTAAGGAAGAAGTTCCGACTGATGTCATGAACCATCTCCTGGTATTATTAGTAATAGTATTTTCAGCTTGATGTGAGTGGTTAACTGGAATTTCAGTAGTGTTAATAGCTCTGCTAGCATTCTTAAATATCGGTGGAATTGGTCTCACTAAATAGGGAAATTGCGGTAATCGTCACTCTTGTCAGGTGTATTTAAACTCGCATAGCAGAGCAGATGCTACACTAATCTTACAAACAGACCAACCTTCTTTAATTATTTCTATAAAGCGTAGTGCGGAGACCGAGTGCAAAGTTAAGTAACGATACTATGTGTACACCCCAAGTTCACATCCCTAGCCCACATCCCTCTCTTCAGCCAGTATTTAAAAACTTAACTTCATTGAACCGTTTTTCTCTAGAGCTAATTCAACATATGCATGCAAATCGAACGATCCTAGTGGCACTTCATACACATCCCTCACTGAAAAGAAAAGAATAGATCTTCGACAACAGAAAACCAGCGTAAAATGGTAGCTATCGTAAACCTGGATCCTAATGTCGAGTTATTCCGTCTTAGTTCTGAAGGTTCATTCTAAATCCTAATAGAGCATGATTATAAGCGTCAGCGATGTCCTTATCATTAGGCGATCTGTGCGTTGTTTACCTAACATCATTAACGACCCGCTAAGAAGCAAAAGATCACTAGATTTATTCTGGGGAAAAAATATGTATTAGTTTTACAATCGTCAGTGTCACTTCACCTTGCTATCCTTTGGTCTTATAACGATACGCCGCAACTAAAATATAAATAATTTGGTAAATGCTTGACCTCATCCAGTTTGAAGAGCTACTGACTTGTGTGTAAATTGAATAATGTTAACACACCAGGTAATTAGCTCCAAACGCGACATTTATTTGAAAGTTAACTTCACCTTGACCGGTTCTATTTAAGGCTTTAATCGCTAACCAGCCGTCTTCATGAAGAATTAATGATAAATAATTAAAAAACATCCTTATATATTATCTTATCATTTAATGTAGTGTAGAAATAATCAGGATATCTAGTTAGATTAATCTGTCAGAAGCAACTGGACGAACAACTGTTTGGCGCTCTCGGTAACCCTAGAGTCAGTCGCCTTTTCGCACAGGATAACGGTCCCAGCTGAATTCCCTCTTCGAATCCTTGTGCTGGTTACCCATTAATAAAGGTCTCATCTGAGTCCCTAATAACTTGTCCACCTTTGAACCTGGTTGAAAAAGCTAACAGTGGCCATCAGGTATAAAAAAACATGTAGATTTTTTTTTATTAGATTTAGAGAAACAAACGAGCACACAGTTCATCTCATGGTAAGTGATTGCTGCCCATGACATCTACATTCATCCTTGACAAGGAATCATAGTGCAGACGCATTTTCACCCTTAAGAACTGAGATGGAATGCCTCGTCACCAGTAATAAAGGTAGACTCAGTATTCCTGGATTCCATTTAAAAATACACGCAACGCATACAATACAAAACCAAAAAATATCTGGTACTGCCGCGCTAAACCTATAAAATGGCTGTAAAAATAGGTACATACCAATAATATAAGTAAATAGCACCTTAGTGTTGCTATTCTATAGAGAGGTAAACAAATCTGGACACTTTATTAGTGGTAACATAGCATCCCTTGTACTTGAGTCTTTGTAACGTAGAGGTCAAACTATAATCAGATTCTTACTTCTGTTGTTTTTTTGAGTCACGAACCTATTACGGAGCTCAATACTCGTTAAATTACAAATATAATTCCTAGTCTAGATGGATCGTGTATTTTCTCCTGTTAACCATGCAACAAAGGGAGGATTAGTGATTATATTTATTCATGTCTCACTTAATAAACCATCAGTCCTCGACGAACGGAGGAGCCTTGATCATACTATAAAAGGTATTTTTAATCTTACTCATAATTTCGAACAATTCCATAACGACACTGCAATTACAAACTGTTACATCTGCCTTTAGGAAATTTTCAAAAGACGAATGAGCAACAATGGTTTCACAATCCAAAGAGTGGCTCAACATACTGTGAGTCACCCTTGGACAGGCCGGACATAACTGGGCTACAAGACAGGACTGGTTACTGTAACTGTGGTCATTTTAAGAATGGATTTTGCGGATTGTGGAATACATTTGATTAATGGCAACCAGTTTCATATAACATTAATATTTACACAATGTTTAAGGAATTTGTGTTTAGTGGCCCTATATTATTGACACAACTTAACTTATGCCCTTCCTTATAATATATAGAATATTAAATACATATAAATAGATAGATGGGATTGCAGATTAGCATTGGTTATGCTTTTCTACAGTACCACCTCATATTTATAATACATACATATACATTATTACTGTAACGATTCGATTTTAGTCAAAAGTGGCAAATATCTGCGATATTTGATATGATTCCTAATGGGGGATGGATGCTTATTGACTCATATTACTTCTATAAAACATAGGCAAAATATTACAATCTATTGATGTATGCATTAAAAACAATGATACATTGTTCGTTTAAATTCTGGGGAGATCCACGGTAAAAAGATTCACGTATTCTACTCGCAGTACGTCTAGACGTCCGACGGTGGAGGGTGGGGAAAATCAATGTGTTTCGGAAACAGTAGTAGGACTTATTGTTTTAGCCGGTGCAGGTTTCAACACAATTATTATTTACTGTCATCTTTTAACTTTAATTCGGTTAAAAAAGTCAAGTCAAAAGATAAGTATATAAGTCTGAGTGCATTGCCCTTGATTCCAAATCTTTATCCGATTTCATAAACATTTTAGCAGTGGTAGAGTTCGGCAATTTTTTTCTAGCTGCGGAATGAATGGGTTAGCGATCGGGGTAGGACCACGCCCTCACAGAATATCAGTGTAAAATAGCAGCATAATGCTGCTGTGTTTCGTCTGGTGAGTGAACTGATCCAAAACCTTTCTTACTGGTGACAAGGCCTCTCAACAACATCTCAGTCCTCAAGGGTGACAACGCATCTGCATTATGATGCCTTGTCAAGGATGAATGTAGATGTTGTGGGCCGCAGGAGTCATTTACCATCAGGTACTGGAACTGTGTGCTCTTTTGTTACTCTAAACGTAATAAAAAAATAAAACAAGATTAGAATAGGCAAAAAGATTAAAAATTCAATGTCTCAGTGGCAAACGAATGTCCAAATACTACGAATACTATAATGATATATTCTGCTCTGTGAAACTTTGAAGGACTTTTTAAATTTTTGCACACACTCAATCTCACAGTCAAATAATTCCTAGGTAAATTCCCATTTTTTATCAGGTCATTAACCCGTGAGCTGACTACATAAGGTCAATAGCCATCAAAAAATAGATAAATTTTAAAGGTAAATAATTTATGTGAGATACGTCACACATACTAAATTCATTGAACGTCCCTGGTGTGTCGCAAAGCAATAAAGGCCAAGTTACTGTGCCACGATTAAAATGCGCCACCCGTTACCGCATCCTGATTCCCTGATTGGAATATAATCAAACACTACTAACAATAGACCCTTTGATAAGTATAAATGTATTAGATGGGAGGTGCTTACTAGTTTGGGCGAGCTGTTACTGCACAATTGCATAACTTTTTAAAGGAAATGAAGGTTATATTACGTTAGAATGAATTTGAGGATGTTACAAAATCAATTACTGCTTCTAACGATGTCATGTTTTTACGGTAAAATATAAATTTAATATTATTTACTATTGCTGGTTACATTACAGTTTATATTTTAAACACAGAGATTCTCTTAATTTTTTCCATAAATTGAAATCATGTTTTCTCTTCTGAAATATACTACCGATAATAAAAAAATATACGATAACGATTCACTACCGTTTAAAAATCTTTTAATTAAAAATCGCATCATTCAATATCTTACTAATTTTACATAGGTATTAATAAATGCTTCACTGATATTTTCGCATTATTGACCGCATTGCCCTTCAATAACTATTGATACAATTCAGGTTCGTTAGTATATTACCATGAATTTTCTATTAAAATAAAAACTTGGAATAAACATTGCTAATGTGTAATATATCTAAAGGTCCTGAGACCTTAAATTTTCGATTTTCGACTCGATGTTGAAGCTTTCAATTACGAGTTATTAGTCAGTTTGGGTCATTATGAAATAAAATATTGACAAGTCAAATATTTACTCTAGAACAGACGGTTACAATGTTGTAAAAGTTGTATGCTTAGTTACGTATACTTATTTTTTTTTTGTAATTTTTGAAGTGAGAAATGAGCACAGAGTGATTTTAAGTGATAATTGTGGCCCATGCCACTTAGATTCATCCTCAACAAACATTCAACATGCACATGCGTTGGATACACCGAGGTCTGATTTGATTGCGTCTTGGGATCCCTACACTCACCAAAGGAAATACAGTTGCATTATGATGATACTTACCGCTGATATTCTGTGAGGGCATGGTCCTTCTACGTTCGAGCCGACTCATTATCATTGCATCTAGAAACTTTACTACTATTAGACTTATCAATAAAATTTAAATAAATCTACTGGAAGACTCTGATACGCTCTTATAACTCAGCAAAAGGGTAAACTTAAAAGTTATTCATATTTACAAAGATTTTTCAAAATTAGTGTTTTTTATCATTGGCCTAATCAGATTGCTGAGCAGTCGTGGTGGTCACAGCTATGTTATGTCTGTCAATTTTATCTCGTATTACGTCCATTATACTCTATTTTCATATCACTCTTCACACAATCCATCAAACTTTTCCTTGGTATTCACTTTATGTTACATCAGTAAAATTTACTACACAATTCCCATATGTAATATTCTATATAGGACTAAAAGTATGGAGTACACTGTAAGAGCAAGTTAACTACACAATAGGCAACAGTATTATTTTGTGCTTAAACGCTATAAATTTTGTGGTAGAAGCTACTTGATTAATGTGGCAACCATTATCGATACTCCACGGAACATTTATGCACAAACATATACTTCTTTTTTAATTTATTTAGAACACTAATTATACATTGCAATAGTAATAAGATAACACGAACACCACTCGGGTTTATCTGTGCTGTACAGTCGTCCTTATTTATTATTATTATTATTACCTTGAGAGTAAGAAACGAGCACACAATTCACCTGATGGATTTGGACAATTCACGTTTCCTACGGCCCATGACATCTACATTCATCCATCCAAGGAATCATAATGCAGATGCGTTGTCACTTTTGAGGACTGAGATAGAATGTCTCGCCATCAGTAATGAATGCCTCCGGAACTCTGCACTCACCAGACGAAACACAGCAATTTTATGCTGCTATTTGAAGCTGGTATTTTATGTGAGGGCGTGTAGGACCACGTCATACTGCAGCTAGAAACAAACTGCATTGTAGCTCTATAAATTATAAAATATTGTCTTAATTTGATAATTATTTATGTATGTAAGATGATTATTAAATACTATGATTTTCAATCATTATAGATATTAAACATCAGGCATCCTTGCTATATGTTAGCACTAAGTCTCCAAAAGTAATTCATTAGATAACAAATGAGCTGATAGTTCACCTAATGGTAAGTTATTCTTGCAGTACGACACCCACTTTCATCCTTGATAATGATTCATAATATTGATGGTTACCCCTGAGAATAACATTAGATGTCTCGTTGGATGGATATAAATATCTATTTATTATATAATCTATCCTTATTATATATTTAAGGTCTATATTATATGATTTTTATGTTTTATGTAAATAAGTTTACAAAGAAATGTTAAATTACTATACCGCACTATTTGTATATTGCGAACTCGTTAGTTCTTAATTACCATAAGTGTTGAATCAAAAGGGCATATTATGTCCATCATTGGAACGTGTTCAGAAGAAATGTTGTCTGCTCGACATAGTTGTAATTACCTGGTTTACTATGATAGGAACGATTCTCAGTGTAGTAATTAGATTTACCACTAAATCATATAAATACAATTATGGCCACAAAACCTTAAACATTCTTAGGATTCTAGAACAATTCCTTATCGTTAGCATACGTAACGTATATGTCAAAGATGTAATTATCGTCACAACATTAGGGCTCGGTTGACGAAGACCATACTTTCATGTATTCCGTATGGTAATGCAGGGACAGAGACAATCATTCGCCATCCCTTTCCCCTTTTTAATCTTACTCGTGAGTATTACACAAGGGAAATAATCTTAATTTGCTATTTTATTATTTATATGAATTTCTTAGGAATTAAGTCCACCTATTGTATCCCTTTTTTATAAGGTGTTTAAAGATAATAAAAATTATTCCGAGGTAATCGATGTGCAATGTGGCAAACAAACTTATAGAATAGGGCCAAGGTAGGGGGGATACCTTAGTAATGCCACTAAAAGTTCCACAGTTTCGCGGGCGATCTGGGTGAGGCTCTGACCGCAGGATGGCAACCTCGGGCAGGAACCACCGAGGGTATTTCCCGTACCCCCCACAAAAATAAGTGTTTGTACTCTGTAGTTGTAACTTACAATCAGCTGAACGGTGTGCACGTTTCTCATATTAAAATAGCATTACATATTACATTTAGCATTACATACGATTCTTGTAGTTATTGTATCGCTCGATAATGTTGTAAAAAAAGATTTTTTTGAATCTGAAGAACCAAACATTTGAATCCTTGTCGTGGAGCCCGAAATCTTCGTAGGTATATACTACCTTTTGTATGTCATTAGTCTTTATCGACCTTTTTAGATTCTAGCGGCAGCAGGAATGTGTTGCTTCGTCTAGAGAATAACGACGGCCTGAGAGAATACCGGATAGAAATAGCAACATAACACGAGTGTAGACACTGACCATATACAGCATAGGTAGTTGTCTAACTAGAGGCTAGAGCAATGCAAATCTTCTTTGTTTAAGATGGGTTTAGGTGTTTATGGACCGCAAACGTCTTTTAGGTGAGTGCATGTCGGCCTTAGTTTTATATAAAAAAACAACATTGCCTAAGTCTTCAAATACACGAAGGGATGTGTATAAAACTCGATAATACTGTATTCGAAAATATTGTAGTTTGTAACTACATGACAGCGTAAGTGTTTGTTGAGACTCATCCTCATTTTAGGTATTTATGGACCGTTAAAATCTTTTAGGTGAGTGTTTTTCGGCCTTAGTTCCATATAAAAAAAACAACAAAGGCTAAATCTTCAAATCCACGAACGGATGTAGGTAAAACTCGATAATACTATATTCGAAAATATTGTAGTTCGTAAATACCCTATCTATCCTACATACCGATCAGTATATTCCTTTCTAGGCATTATTGAACGTGACGAGTACGCTGTAATTTTTCGCTTTCGACATCATCACGGTGCACAGTAGAGCACAGATAATGGGCATAGCTACGTCGCAAACAAATAGCTGTCATCTCGCGAAATATATTTGTTACCCGCATTGCGTGTACCGTTTGCAGAATCGTAGAACATTAAATTTTTTTTAACAAATATTAAATTATGAAAGCAATCGAACTGTGATGTTCATTATATATTTCTCTCATTATTCCATATTCTAAAAATAGATAATATATAGGAAAGAATTACTGTTTTTGAACCGAAACTGATTTCCGAGCCATTCATAGGGAAATTAATGAATAATTGAATGAGTATGAGTGAAATATGTGATATATACAGAGGGATGGAGAATCAAGAGAAATTATTAGTGAGTCCAAATTAACAGTCTTTCCACGTTAGTCCTAGGCTAAGGCATTTTGTCATGACGCTTTATCCAGAGTTGATAAGATTTTATAAGACGCAGTGACTATTTCGAAAACTACTGTAAAATTTTAATACCACAATATATGAAAATTATTTTTGTATGTATATAACAGAACTGGTAATAATAAAATATAACGATTACGATAAAAATGATATAATATCTTGAAATGTTTAGTGAATGACATTTTATATTTAAACTTAATTTGGATTAATATTTTTGGACGCGAGCAAACTGAGTTCGGTCCTAATTCCCGGCACTTATGAATGTTTTGTTAATTGCAATTTAAAGTACAGATGAAGAAAATCTAAATCGTAAATAATTTGCGTGGTAGCTCAGCAATAAAATAAAAATAAAAATATTAGCAAAAAATATATTTCGAAGACATGTGAATTCACCAATTCGAAAGCGCAAACGGATGGCGGTCTATCCAGCACCCTTTCCAGGGGTCTAATGCCGAGTAGTGAGATTTATATAGATTGTAGACATTGAGAAATTATCACAATAATGAACCGTCAAAAAATTCAAAATACCGTAAAACGAATTGAGTAATGGTACGCGAATTGAATTCAATATCAAACATCGATAACCTTTTAAGACAAGTTTTGCAATCGAATAGCAACTTATTGGTTGTAAGTAATGAATCGATTTATTCTGATTCGATTCGTCTTCACTCTCGCTCAGACGCTACCACGTTTCGTATCCAACTGACCACTTTCGATCATCGCTTGCGCAAGACGCATCAATGTACGCCATTCATCTTTTTCAACACATCCCGTCTTCTTCAAATTTTAATGCTTTCAAATATTTGACCATAACTTGCAAATGCTTGAAATGCTAGTGATGTAATAGCCTTTTTTTCTTCAATAAGTAAGAATAATAAATTGAGGTTTTTGCTGTTATACATTGATGATAGATTACTTACTTGTTTAAGAATGTACGCAAAATGTATGTTATTAAATATTAGTATTAATGTATTTAAATATAGTGGAGTCACCCCACAACTCATTACTAGTTACAGCATAAATAAATCTGCTCGAGCGGTAGGGTAAGAACACACCCTCATAGAATACTGGCGTGAAATAGCAGCAAGCATAGCACTTCTGTTATTATGCATACTACTTTCGCTTGGGGAGTAAAGGCATTGGGAGACCCAGATTTACTGGTATCGAGGATACCAGTAAATCTGGGTCTTTCTTAGAATCTTTATTGGGCATGTTTGATGTTTTTATAATGCTACCCCCATTCTTCACTTACCATCAAATGAACTGTTTACCAAGTGTTTTGTCAGCTTCAGTTTTAAAATTAAAGTTCTTTGACTTGAAATCATTTATTTTCCACCATTTTACTATGGAATATAATGATGGTTCTAAACAATTTCCAACTGGGCATGAGATTAGAACTCTATTGTCAATGGAACATTCTAGTGTATACCTCAATCATCTTGAATTCTTATCGAAGTTGAATTTAGTTGTTATGGGTGTGTTTGAAATCTTACTGTTGACTTTGAATTCATAACATACTTGCCCATCATGGAAGAGTTCCAAGTGCAACAGTGGCTCATTCATCGTCTGGTGAAGATTATTAAAAATACCATAAGCCACTTTCCCTTACTGACCGCAACCTTTTCATTAATTCTTTTTCATAATTTTATGGTTCGAATAAACTCGTACAATTGCATAACATAATTTTATAACATACCACAAATTTAATCGTACGTAAACTTTACCTAATAACCTAACACACCTAATGACCTAAGGCTAGTCTCATCCTTGACGGTTATTCGTGCTAAATTTACTTATAAACTAAAGCCGCTTAAACAAGTATTTTAGCCTGTTTAAAAACGCCAGAAGGTAAATTCTGACCTTATACGTCAGCCTTGAAATAATAATGACATAGATTTCGAAGGAGGAGGCATTCTGAGCCGTTTGCGTTTGACCCGTCCAAAGAATTGACGGTGTTAGCTTTAACCAAAACGTAATTAGGGTCACCATATTTTTTTAAGTTTGTAGAATAGTTTGATATCCGATAGTGTGTTTTACGAATATTACTTTGCGCAGTGGTAATCTAGATATATATGGTAGTGAATATCACTTATTACATACCTCAGGATCATAATATGAAGTTCGCACCATAGTAAATGTTTAGCAAGTAGCAAAAAGAGACATTATTATAAATTTACTATGCGAAATATACAAATTTTCTTCTACGCACTTTATCATTTACATTGTATCAGTTCAATTTCATTTTAACCTTTTTTTATTTGTTCATGATATAATTCGATGTGAAAATGTCAATACCCTTATGCTACAGTCTCCGAAATTTATCCATTCATTTTTTTCGTTAACCATCTCCATATTCTAGCATTTTAACGTAGTTGACTAAAATTATAACAGATATGTTAGTTATTTAAATAGAATTTCTAGTATTTAAAAAAAAATACTATCACATCCCTTCCGTTGACATGGTAACCTTAGTGGATGCAAACTTTGTGAGCAAACGTTCTAGGTAAACATTAACGACACTATTCTGCGAAGCTTAATGTATAAAATGTAAGTAAGTATAACTATATGGTATGGTATATATACGAAATTATTTTTTATGTAATATTAGTTGTCGTTTGTCAGCCACAACAACACGATTCACCTGATGCCTGTCTTTGATGGCAGCAGTCTAAGACATCTACATCCATCCTCACCAAATATTCAATTACATGCGCTGTCACCCTGGTGGACTGAGATCGAATCCCTTCGTTTCCTTACTTACCCGTAATTGGATCTCCCGATCTCTACATCCTGTATAAATATAACTTTTATCCTACATTAGTTATCATAAATTATGTTATCAAAATTTAAATCTATATTGTTAATAATTAAATTATAAATGCAAAAGAGCCGTGGTAGATAGGTGTCTAAGTGCTCGCTTTTAATTCACGGTACCAAAGGCGAGTTCTATTCTTGGTGTCGGCATCAATGAAATTGTTAAATGCAATTTCTGAAAGAACTGGCCCGTCACCTTGTGCACGGTGGTGACGGATAGCATCGTGGGAAACCTACATGTCTAGCAGAAAAAAAAAATTAAAGACATGTGAATTGCGCCAATCCGTAGTGCAGCCACGACGTCGTGGACTGTGTGTAGTGTCTAGGGATGAGGTTTATGTCCAGCAGAGGGATTTATATATATTATATGCTGTAACTTCTTTAAGTTGTTTAGTAGCGAAATTCATTTAGTTCCCAAAAGATTTTGAAATATGCACAAAACGTGCGTTTTATACAAAATATTCGAGTACGTGGTCACGATAAAGCATTTCTGTGGAAAGTTGCGTCATCGTATATCAAAAGGGCTCGAGAGAGAAAGTGATGAGATATAACTATATATTTAAGTACGTAGTTTTTTTCGTAGCTATAAAGGTAATCTATTACCTTAATCACACGCCTGTTTTTTTAACAGTGGTTTATCAGGAAAGGGTCGACTTGAAGGACCGCGCCCTCATAGAATACCAACATAAAATGGCAGCATAAGACATGTATTTCGTCTCGTGAGTGTAGAGATCCGGAGACCCTAATTATTGGTAACAAGACATACCATCTTCTTCATCAGGAGTTAATCTTCATTATGACTCCTTATCAAGAATTAAGGATGAATGTGGGCCTTCACGGTGGGCTCGATCTAGGAAGAAACCAGCTTGGAACATCAGTGTAACTTGCGCTGTTCTTGAACTGGCCTTGTTGCTTACTAGTGACGAGACGATTTTAATCTTTTCCGTGAATCGTTGGTGTCGTGGGTCGCAGGAATCACCAACAGGTGAATTGAGCGCTCGTGTTTCATCTCTAGCATAAATATATACAATTTATAAAATACCACCACCTGTTATCAAAGATGCTCCATTACCATTGCTACCTTTACTAATTATACCCAAATTCTAGGATATAACATCCAGACGTTATTTGTTATTATTAAAGTTATTCTATATCATCATTTCCCTACCCACTTGTATATATATATATATATATATATATATATATATATATATATATATATACAAGTGAAGTAAGTATATATATATATATATATATATATATATAGGCCATCTATTTCACTTTTAGTATAAAGCTTACAGTACATTACAATATTTTTATTACCTTAAAGCCATAGTAGTTCAGTGTCTAAGCGCGCGAATTTCCCGGTAGTTCGCCAATAAAATTGTTTATTGCAATTTTAACATCTGACATATATCGTGCTCAGCGATAAAGGAAAACATCGTAAGAAAGACATGTCCTATATCCAAGACTTATTCGTTAAAGAAATTGATTGCCGTTATATAATGATAGATTAATTATTTCTACAATAAAAATACATAACGAGTTAGTCTAAATATAATGATAAAACACAAATTAGCAATTATTTTGTATAATTTATGTAATTTATGTTTTTTTTGTTGTGTACGTTAGAAATGTCTTCATTAGAAAGATAGGTGTTTAGATGACAGTTGCTAGTGACATCTCAGAAATTTCTTAAAATTTGTAATACGTATAACAATAGGAAAGAAAAGGGAAAGACTATTTATTATTAATTTTATAAAAGTAACAACTAGAAGATAGGACTGGATTTCACAAAATTTTGAAAATAATATTTTTATTATCGTCTATGAGTATTAACCACGACCTTCTTTATAGGTTACGTAGATTAATAGATTAGTTCTACCTGTGAACGATCATCAGGATCCCGAGTCGATGATAACATCAGCCATCTCCTCTATTGAAATTTAATTACTTGTTAGTCTTCTAATTTAGTTTAGTAATAATACTATCACATGACGTAATCTAAAAATGAATTCTACAAGCCGATTGCTAGTTCTAAGAAATAAATTAATGTCTTAGAAATTAGAACAGGTTTAGTACTTACAACGGTCTGGACATAATAAGATTTAACGCACCAATTTCTAGACCTTATTGTTTAATTTGTATTATACATTCTATTGCTAGTTTTCGGAATTTAAATAATTCTATAACTTTTTATATAGGTTCTTTTGTTTAATTTGATACTGTTTCATTTGTTGTTCTTCTTTGCAAGAGAGTTGTTGACAGTGACAAAAACATCACTTAAGTAAATGATCTTATAGATCATCTTACAACTAAAATATTATTTAAAATAATTTAAAGCGCTAAGAGTAATGTTTTCGATTTTTAAAGAAAATAAAAGTTGAAACAGTGAGGTGATTCTACAAGAAACGGAATATCAAAAGCGTAGAATAATTAATGTGTACATTATTTTTATGTGTATATCATAATTCAAATATTTAGCACCATAAATAGTATATAGAAAGTCACCACGTTGAATCTATCTTTGGTTATGCATTCATTTGGTAAACCACTGCAAGGATTTCTTCTTAAAAAAATTGATAACTCCCCATCATCTCACGGTCTCACCTGCATTCCAACACACGTTATCAGCCAAGCCTCGAGAGATGTGCTAGCCTTGCCTAGTTCGCATGCGAGATTGATCGGCTACCTACAATTTTACCACCAGGGCCCAAGCCCTTCATAAAACAGGGTAACGGTCCAAGCCGAGGCTCCCTCTTGGGAGCCCTTGTGCTGTGTACCCACTAATAGAGGTCTCGACTGAGCGCCAGAGGCGCTCGGTCACCTCTTCACCCGGCGAAACTGTAAAAGCCCTCGGACTAACAGCGGCCATCAGCCCGAAAAAAAAGCCTACTAATGTTTTTTCGCCCCTTTTCCTTATCACCTATCGCTTAATGGGACACCTGTGTTCTTTCTGTTATACTATTTAGTTGTATACTCCCCAGAAAGGTATCAATAATTTGACGAGTAATCCATCTATATTTTTATCTTTTAATTATATAATATATTCAATTTCTTTTAAATATCGGAACATTGTGGTAATTTTACTATTCGTTGTTATTTTACAAAATTTTATTTATAAACACATTTTTTCACTCATTATCTCTATCTTTTATATCCTTACTCTGTACTTAACTTAAGTTACATTTACAAAATAATTCATAATTAATATTGAATATACTTTAAGAAATAAAAGTATTATATTTGCGGCACACTAACCCACGCGTAGGCGTCTTTATTTGAATATCACGTTGATAAGCGAATCTGCTTTTCAAATTAATGAACTCTATAACACAATAAAGCAGTTATCTTATATAACTCTCTGTGGTCAGGAGTCTCTTTTCGAATAGATTGCTTTCAATGCGAAACGTAATTAAATTAGAAAGCTGCGTAACATTATTATTTCCAACACTCGAGGTCTTAGTAATTCTTCTAAGTTATATGTGGACTGGTATAAAAAGAAAAGCTACATGTTAACAGCATGTTCACAGAGGTAGAGCTACATTGCAGCTTGTTTCTATCAGGAGCATGAATAGGTTGGCTCGACAGGAGAAGGAGCACACCCTCACAGTATAACAGAATGAAATTGCAGCATAACACTGTCTTGTTTCGACTGGTGAGTGTAGACATCTAGTGACCCTTATTTCAGACGAGGCATGTTTTAGATGCCACGGGCCGTACGAATCGCTTAGGCGAACTGTGTAAGCGATTGCTAGTCTCAATACAATAAAAATTAGTAACAGCTGTTTGCACCTACAGATGTATCCGAAATAATAGAAGTAATAGAACGGAGGACATCTAAAAAGAGTTTCAGTTAACTGAATCGGGAACACGCTACTAAAAAGTGTAAATCGAAAATTACTTTGGAGAAAGGTGACTGATTTGTGCGGATATACTTATAAAGCAGAGTAGCATACCACGAGATGGAAAAACGATCTATTTAATTTTTGTGAGTGACGAGTACTCATTAGATATCGATAGTATAGGACTGTACCTTGCCCAATCTTTGGAGAATTTACAATAAAGAGTGACTAACGACCGTATGACTAAGTATATACCGGTTCAGAATTACTACCATAAATAGTACTTTTGTGCAACTGTGTTTCAATCTGGTACAAGAAAGAAACCGAAAACCTAATTGCTAATAACGAGTCATTCCAATTTAATTCTCAGAGGTGATAAATAATCTGCTTTATATTTTCTAATAGAGGATGAATGTATGACAAACTAGAAATGCACGTAAACATAAATAATTATATTGCAAAAACAATCAACACTTATCAATAACAATCAGTAAAATTCTTTGTGATATTACAAAATATTAATAATACAGATTGCAATGATAATCAAAACAATTTATCATAGACAGATACGGTATAGAAAATAATATAATTTATTCGATTTGTTAAAAGAAATACGCACTATTACTAGGAGGAAGTAGATATCGCATCTAAAACCGACATAACGAATAGACCTTAACATATTAAAAAATATATAGAGACTTTTAGATACGTATAGAGTATATAATGATTCCCTATGTTTTATTACAACATAAGAAATATATCCTTTTGACCTTAAACTTAGGTCGTGAATACATAATTATATACTTACAAGGGGAAACTGTTTTCCCATTATGATAGCCTAACCCTCAATTTAGAAATTACCCAGAACGCCAAGGGCCTAATAATTAGAGTTAAGGTCTGTGTAATTTTACGTTAGGAATTTTATGAGGTTATGGAAATATTTTTAATTATGTTATTGACATCAATACTATTTTTAAAGAACCTCGTCATAGAGAACCTGAGTTTTATGATCATTTTTATGACCAAATCACTTACTTTATTTCGACAAATCACCCCACAAAGTTATTATTTTAACAACATCCGTGAATTGATCATCCACCTTAGGAATTTAATCAAGTCTCCGTTTTCATCATTTCGCTGCGACATATCAATTATTGAAGAATGATAATGATATGCGAATATCCCAAACTCGCCAACTTCCAAGAGTTTAGTGAATAAATATGGGCAAAAATGATTGACTAAAATCTTACAATATATGATAGTAAATCTACACAATTATACCCACAAATACTACCCAAAAATATTAACGGAAAGAGCAATTATTGATAACCAGTTTGATAGTGAGGTGATTACGTCTGCATAATCTCATTCGAGGATGGATATAAATCGACCGTAAACAGAACAGAAGAACAATTAGATAGACTATGCCTTATTTCGTAGGAAAAGATAGATATAGAAAATACACTCGTACTTATATTATAATGCTTTAAAATGTATATTATGAACACCGCTAACAAGTAACCCGACGTTCGGCCCTCTCGGGCACCTTCGAGTCAGTTGCTTTCACGAGCAGGGTAACGCTCCAAGCTGAGGCTCCCTCTCTGGAACCCTTGTGCTTTGGGGACCTTTATTTGATCTCGACTAACCTTTAACCCTAACCTTTCAAAAAAGTGAAAAAAAAATTGCAATCAAGTTTTATACGAAATATCTATTAATTTACTACCGTATTTCTTTATGTAACTTTATTGCATAATACGTTTTAGTTAAAATTTTTAAGTCGATAATTGAAAATTTCACAACTATCAGGTAGACACGTAATCGTATTAAATATACATCCCATGTTTCAACACTTAGTCACATTTGTTCCAAATTCCGTTAAATTATTGCGAGTTGATACACGTAATAGAAAATTTCAATAATTTTAATATAGTTTGGTCAGCAGCCTTGACGCGGGTCCTAGACTCGATCCCCAAATACTGTTTTTCGGGTCTGAATGTATTGTAATTGTAATGTTTTTTCTGTATTATATAATATAGTAAGGATAGACCGGCTTGATAAGGGAACAACCGAGCTTTCACAGAATACAAGCGTATAATATCAGTTTAACGTTGCTGTTTGCCTGGTGAGTGAAGTTAATCGGAGAATAATTAAAATTGATGATTCTGGAAGCAAAAACGATTTAATGTTTTAACAATGGAAGAACCACTAAGTAACTGCTATATAATATAAATATTATTGAAGTGTCAATAGCCTAATGGTTTAGGGTACAGTCTGTAACCTAGAATCGTAGGTTCGAATCTGCCATTCGACAACAGTCGTGACGACAACCATCTCCTAACACAAGCATCTAAGCTTAGTTGGTGTTGTTAACGGAAATGTTAGCATATTCAGCATTGTTTAAAGAAAAAGTATGGATTCAATGAGAAAGAACCACGCCTTCACAGAAAACCAGCCTGAAGTAACAGAATGTCTCACCGTACGATACGCTGCCGTGTTTCAAATGGTGAGGCATTCCAGTCCTCAGTACTTTATACTTATTTTTCACGCGTTATATTATTAAATTCATCAACCTCATCTCAGCCGGCTCAATCCTAGTTGTGCATTTGTGCAAATCGTTGTTTTCGAGTTTGAGGTGTGTTATGTCCTGTATATATATATATATATATATATATATATATATATATATATATATCCTGTATCCCTAACACTGCATATGAAATCTTCCGATTTATTGCAATGGCATAAACTTGGACAAGGGAAGGGGACGACCAATAAGTGTTTCTGTGGTCACTCAAAAGCCCACAGTATGTCATCCAACAGAAATGTTTATAATGATTAGATAAAAAAAAATTGTGTGATGGCCGCTGTTAACCTAGGCTTGAGCGCGTAGGGCACTTAGCCGAGACCTTTATTTATGGGTAACCAGTACAAGGGTTCCCGTGAGGTAGCCTCGACTTGGACCCTGTGCGTGAAAACAACTGGCTCGAGGGTGCCCGAGAGAGCCGAACCTCGGCTCGATCAGTTGCTTCTAACGGAAAGAGACAAATGCGTTTATGCGTTTATGTATATATTTATTTACAACTTATCGATGTTAAAAGAATTACTCATCGATAAGTTGTAAATATTAAAAAAAATAAGGATATTACCAAAAAACTTCAAATCTTAACGCATCTTGGAATTTGTACTATAAAAATTTAAATAATATTATATATATATATATATAAAATTTGCATAATAGCTTCGCCGTGACACAAGACGGATTTTGTTTAACCGAGGCCAAATTAAAGATTTCTTGTATTTACCTTTTTTAAGATGTTTCAATGACTTATAAAAACTGAATAATCACGAAGACCGATATCGATATAAGAACATAATGATGCCTCCACACCCATGTTTCAATTTAAAATTGCATTTTCTGATCAGTTTTCAATGATTTTCCAATCCAATCATCAACGACTCTTTTCCTGATTTCCTTTTTTTTAAAAATAATTCTAGTTATTATGTTAACATGACTAACATCTCCATTAACCTCTCCGAATTAGCTAAAGGACCTGTGTTAAGAGACGGTTTACAACAATCGAATGGTGCATTCGAATCTACGACATTTAATTTCGCAGATTCTACGCTAGAAGACAATTGGCGAAATTGGCAAATTATTCCACGAGCACGGTCCTGAGCGACCAGCATCCATTGCTGCATGCAAACTTACATAGGTTATTGTCCATCTCACGTCGAATGATGATAGTGTGACACTGTATTCATGTCAATAAATATATTTTATTAAAATATTATTGATTTTGCAACAATTTGACTACAATTTGTTCACTAAAACTAGGAGATCCAAGTTAGAATATTATAGAATAAACCTAATACGCGCAAACGGCTAGTGTAGTTGTAAGAGTACGACTACGCACCTGGGCTCGTTGTCAGCCAAGGAACAAAATGAATTAAACACAAATTGTCGGTATTCGGGTTTGAGTGTTTTGTATGTATATCCCGTGTCCATGACACTGCATTTGACCATTCTTCTGATGTTATTGCATATATACATTACATCAGAATAGGGAAAGACTACGAGTGAGTGTAATTTATCTAAATGTCACATATTGCTGACAAAGCACTTCCGATCCTAAAGCTTATGTGTACTAGTTGCATCTGCTTTTGGGCTTATAATGATGATGTCCTCCTGATTTGATTCGAAACTGCGATAACTTCTCGTTATTACCAGACAACAACATATGCGTAAAACGTATAAATATAGTCACTCACTCGTCAATGAAATAGGTCCAATAAAGTCGGAGGACAGCAAACATTTTGTGAATAACTGTTGTTCTTCCACTGAGAATCGAATCGCATAAAAAAAACTGGACTTTTGACCAATACGCTACCAAACCAATAGTATTAAACTTGAAGATGAAAAAATAGAAAACCTTGCTATATTTAAATTACAAATATATATATATATATAAAATTGCATAATAGCTTCGCCGTGACACAAGACGGATTTTATTTAACCGAGGCCAAATTAAAGATTTCTTGTATTTACCTTTTTTAAGATGTTTCAATGACTTATAAAAACTGAATAATCACGAAGACCGATACCGATATAAGAATATAATGATGCCTCCACACCCATGTTTCAATTTAAAATTGCATTTTCTGATCAGTTTTCAATGATTTTCCAATCCAATCATCAACGACTCTTTTCCTGATTTCCTTTTTTTTTCAAATATTTCTAGTTGTATGTTATGTTAACATAACTAACATCTCCATTAACCTCTCCGAATAAGCTAAAGGGCCTGTGTTAGGAGACGGTTTACAACAATCGAATGGTGCATTCGAATCTACGACATTTAATTTCGCAGATTCTACGCTAGAAGACAATTGGCGAAATTGGCAAATTAGTCCACGAGCACGGTCCTGAGCGACCAGCATCCATTGCTGCATGCAAACTTACATAGGTTATTGTCCATCTCACGTCGAATGATGATAGTGTGACACTGTATTCATGTCAATAAATATATTTTATTACACTAAGAGTAACAAACGAGCACATAGTTCACCTTATGGTAAGTGATTCCTGCGGCCCATGACATCTACATTCATCCTTGACAAGGAATTAAAATCCTAATGGGTTGTCCTTGATGTCTGAGTTGGAATGCCTTGTAATAAAGTAATAAAGGTCTTCGGATCCCTGCACTCGCCAGACGGAACACAGCAGCATTATGTTGTTATTTTACATTTGTATTCTGTAAGGGCGTGGTCCTACCCCGGTTGAGCTGACCCATTCATTATGCAGTGCACCAATGATAAATATAATCACATGTACTTTAGAAGTTATATTATATGTATTTGAATGATAATTAAATAACAATGCTATATAAAATTGCATATGTAAACACCAATATATTATCACCATTTCCAAGGGTAGATTGGTTGCACCGAGAAGTGTAATTAAGTTAGCCTCTTCCAAGGTACATTCAAAGAAGCAGTTTTGTTACAAGCTAGAGCTACGCTAAAGTTAGTTACTTACAGCAAAATGAATGAGTCGGATCGACCGGGGACTAAAGAATACCAGAATCAATAAGCATTTTTTATTGTGTTTCGTATGGTGAATATAGGATTACGGAGAAATTACATCTTATAAGTCGTTATATCCCCTTCCTAAGAGGTGACAACGCATTTGTAGCGTGATGAGGATAGATGTCAGGAAGATGTCATCGGACATTCATGACTTACTATCATGAGCTATGAGCTCGTTTGTCCCTAATATACACATATATATATATATATATATATATATATATATATATATATAAATATATATATATATATATATATATATATATAAATATATATATATATATATATATATATATATACATATATTTTTATTACACTAAGAGTAACAAACGAGCACATAGTTCACCTTATGGTAAGTGATTCCTGCGGCCCATGACATCTACATTCATCCTTGACAAGGAATTATAATCCTAATGGGTTGTCCTTGATGACTGAGTTGGAATGCCTTGTCAGCAGTAATAAAGGTCTTCGGATCCCTGCACTCGCCAGACGGAACACAGCAGCATTATGTTGTTATTTTACATTTGTATTCTGTAAGGGCGTGGTCCTACCCCGGTTGAGCTGACCCATTCATTATGCAGTGCACCAATGATAAATATAATCACATGTACTTTAGAAGTTATATTACATGTATTTGAATGATAATTAAATAACAATGCTATATAAAATTGCATATGTAAACACCAATATATTATCACCATTTCCAAGGGTAGATTGGTTGCACCGAGAAGTGTAATTAAGTTAGCCTCTTCCAAGGTACATTCAAAGAAGCAGTTTTGTTACAAGCTAGAGCTACGCTAAAGTTAGTTGCTTACAGCAAAATGAATGAGTCGGATCGACCGGGGACTAAAGAATACCAGAATCAAATAGCATTTTTTATTGTGTTTCGTATGGTGAATATAGGATTATGGAGAAATTACATCAAATAAGTCGTTATATCCCCTTCCTAAGAGGTGACAACGCATGTGTAGCTTGATGAGGATAGATGTCAGGAAGATGTCATCGGACATTCATGACTTACTATCATGAGCTATGAGCTCGTTTGTCCCTAATATACACATATATATATATATATATATAAATATATATATATATATATAAATATATATATATATATATATATATATATATAAATATATATATATATATATATATATATATATAAATATATATATATATATATATATATATATATATACAAAAAATATAACTACAATAAATAGTGCAGAAAACACATCAAAGTTATATTATTAATTTATTTGGGATCGTTAAATGACTAACTCCTAAAAACCTCCCAAATTAGCTATTATATTATTCTCATAATTTTACAGAGGTTTCCAAGATATGTGAGTGAAATCTAAATAAATAATAATTAAATGCTTTTCATTGGTAAGCGCTTCACTTTTTTTTAGTGTAATAGTCCGAATTAGGTATTTACGGAAAGAAAAGTTTCCCGGAAAATTAGCTAATTTGATTTTCTTTTCGGGCTGATTGCCGCTGTTAGCTCGAGAGCTTTTACAGTTCCACCGAGTTGAGAAGTGACCGAGCGCTTATGGCACTCAGCCGAGACCTCTAAATATGGGTAACCAGCACGCCTCGGCTTGGACCGTTACCCTGTTTCGCCAGAGCGTCTCACTCGAGGGTGCCCGAGAGGGCCGAACTTCGGCGCGGTCAGTTGCATCTGACAGAGGATTATCTCAATTAATATAGCAAATTTGAGGAAGTTTTTTTTCTATGTGATATTGGCATGAACTCAAAACTATAGGTCACAATTTGATAATTTCCATAAACTCTTAAAACGATCATAAACAAATTGATTGACATAATAAAAAATGTTTATTAATATAATAATTTTAAAATATAAATGCTTCTTCAACACATCATGATATTCATCATATCATTCTGCTTGAAGACGTGAATTGAGTATAAGCGAAGGAACACAAACACCGTTTAAGTTATAAAAATGGAGAAGCGTTTAATATTTATTTGCTTTAAATCAATTTAAAACTACAGTATAGTGATAATCGGAATAATTTTATTCTGCGGAAATTATGAAAAAATTATAATTGTTCGTTCGTTCCTTAATTACATTAATTTATTTTTTGTTAAATAATATAATGATTAGAATAAAAAAATTTCTATATTTTATGATAACTTACCTTAACGATTATAAATAAAATTTACGCCCTTTCCTTACTTGCAAACACTAAATTTTCACTTCACTGTTGATTGTCAAACTGTACTGTAAATTACTCACAAAGTATTTCGAAATTTCATATGAAACAAATTCGCTCATTTATTTTTAATCGTTATATTATGGACACTAATTCGCTAATTTTAAAGTTGAAATTCGCGTGTCTATTTTTAATATAAAGACGCGCACAAGTGATGCGTGCTAGCCGCGAGGTGGGCGCCGCTACTTTGCGCACGCGCACATTACGCTTCGCCGCAGAGGGATATAAGTAGGTGACATTCATTTTCAATAAAATTGACTATAAAATAATATATAATAAAAATATATTATATGTTAAAGTTTTTACTAGTTTAGTTTTCACATTCTTATAGGACCTCAAAAAGTATGAATGGCCTGGCATATTTTAAAATAGTTTCACGAAATAAACACTTTTGAATGTTAATTTCGCCAGTCAATGAAGTGTGAGCTTAAAAGGCCAATACGTTCCACGAATCAGCGATGGTGGGTTCTACTTGAATATATATATTTTTTTTAATAACTAAAGATGACAAACGAGCACACAAGTCAGCTGATGGAAGGTGATAACTGCGGTCCATAACCATCTACATCAATTCTCAAAAAAGATTCAAAATTATATGCGTTGTCAATTTTGTGGACTGAAATGCAATGCTTCGTCTCCTGTTATCGAGTTTTCGGTTCCCTACACTCACCATAAGTAATACAGCAGTGTAATTCTGCTATTTAACGCTTTTGTTCCATGAGGATGTGGCATTTTCCCAGTCACCCTATACATGTAGCAGCTAAAATCTAGCTACAATGTGTCTCTACAACATTACCAGCGTTTCGTCTATCAGGTTCACGTACAAAAGTAATTCACTAACATTTGGGGACAATATGTTGCGATATGGAATCAGCCTTTATTTCTACTATCTATTCTTATGCAATGTAAATAGAATTTGCTATTGCTGTCTACCCCAGATAAAATATAATAGGAGAGTCTATAATTTATATATTAAGATCTAAGATCTAATATAAATATCGAGAATCATCATCCAACTTTGTTTTAAACAAATCTAGCTACTTTAATTATTTTATAAACAATTGTAAATTTTAATCTTATATAATACTATAAAATACATTCTTATGCATAACTATAAAACCCATATGTTGTTTTTAATCTAAATGAAAACCATAAAACACAATATTACTGGAAAAACATTCTATTATATCTAACAAGATTTTGATCATGCATCCCTTAAATTTAAATTAACAAATAAGGAAATGAATAAACATTGATAAAGTTTTGAATAATTAGCTATTAAAACAATTAAAAAATATATAGTTATAATCTTGTTTTTAATTTATATTTATTTATTATAATTATAGTACTCAATATGTACACGGAACAAGAACTTAAGACAACAATGTGCTGGAAGAATTGACAAGACTGGACAAGCCTTTATGGAAGCCTTAGGTCTATGAAACTTAGGTTCGGAGGTTCGATTTCGCCATTAGACTACGGTCGTAAACCATCTCCTAGCGCAAGCACTTTCAGGTTAGTTGGAGTGCTTAACCGGAATATTAGTAATAATAATTACAAGTAATTATAAGTAATTTTACAAAATTAATACAAATTAATAATTAACTTATTTAAAAAATTGTAATTTTTATATAAGAATTCTAGTAATGCTACTAGAATTCTTATTTAAAAACAAAAACCCCTTCAACTGAGGGCAGAAAAACAGAACAAAGGGTAATTCCCGTCCCAAGTTATTCGGTTATATCCAATAATAGTTAGGATGTATCATTATCATCGTATATCAGTCTACATTGTATCATTAGGACTGAAATGCTGTCAAATATTTTAAATCTACGCTATCTTCATCCTTTATTTGCAATTGCTTCGCTTCAAAAGCTACAGTTTCGAGTTTGAATATTAATTTTATCTGAGACTCATACGGGGGATTGTAAATTATTTTATATCTGAATATTAAATTCCAACACTATAAAAAAATATAAAATTAAGATGTTATGCCAAAACGAAATAATGAGGTAATTGACGTCCTCCTGGTCTATTTCGACCATGATACAACTGCGCAAGATGTATTATAGTGCCGTAGCCTTTGCTTAAACATAGAGGTAGTCACAGCTCCATCCCTAGTCTGATAAAATAAGATTTGAGTAATTTGTGCAATAAGGGGTAGGTTCAAATGCAGTGTCAAGTACATGGGGCATACACGCAACACACGAAGACCCGAAAATCAACAATTTATTATACACAAATGTTGTTTCTTGCCTAGGAATCTTTCGCAGGACCCACGGTGCAGCAGCCATCTCTAACCATGCTACCCGGCCTTGCCAAATATATAATATATTTAACAGCTGACTGATTATATCCATTATCTGCGTTACTCAAATAATTTGTCACTATAAACACGAACCGTTTATTTAAAGTGATCACGTTTAGAGAAGCAAATTATTATTAGATTATTGAGTCCTTTTTGATGAAATCCTTCCAAGCCATTTTCTCAAGTAGTCAGGAATAATTGCAATACAAATATAAATATACAATGCACGTTTTATATTTTCGTTCGTTGACCTGCAATATTCAAAAACTTAAGTGTGTTTCCTTGTTACCTGTCAAATATTAGTAAAACATAAAGACATATATATTATTACTTTATGAATTAAAAATACAGAAGCTATATATTGTACATAGCAGGTATCATTGTTACAAGCCTTGACCTCTATTTGCTTACCTTGCCTTACCAGAGATACACCTACGGTAGTTCTTAGTTAAGAGAAATCGACGAACAAACAAATCTCCAGCGGCGTTGTAGGCAGAAGAAATAGACACGCAATATAAGTTTACCAAAGAAAGAGGAGAAAGTATAAATAACAATAAATGGCTTCACCTGGAGTTTTCAATTTATTTGGAATACAAAAATAAACATAATCAATATATCTCCACTATCAAGAGGTTGATTTACTCTAAATACTTAAGACACGTCGTAATTTTAACAATTATTTATCGTAATATCGTTATTATTCGACAATTAGTCTAACCCGGATAAAATCTATTTAATAGTTTCCTATGTTAGCGCATACAGACGGTTAAGAGCTACTAGGAACGCCGCTTTATACTGTGTATAAAATCCTCCAAATTGGTTTGGACCATGGTGTACCCTTCAGCCAGATATCAATTAAATAAATCTTGTAATCCAAATGACATCAATTAAGTAAAATGTACTATATTTTTCGCAAACATTTGTGCAAACACAGAGATACTATTCTAGTCCGTCGTAATTCATGTGCAATTATATAAAGAAGATACTGAGGCTGTCAAAGATACGGGACATATATACAACATACCCAGACCTGAAAACCAGCAATTTTGTGATGTTCAATTGTTCCTTAGCTGAGAGTCGTACACGCGCTGCGTCGCGTATCCATTACTCTATGCTGCTCGACTTTTCGTATTCCGTCCAGATTCGAATACATCTCTTTCTATGACTTTCAATGTGTACTAGGTGATTAGGTGTTCTGTCATGTTTTCTTGAATATCGTAACATGAAACAACAATAATTAAATAGCAACTATAGATATGCACCGGGCACCGGATATGAAATTTAAGTAGGTTAAATTCCCGGGATGTGCCCAAATTGGCCGAGTGACCGACCGGCGCCCTATCGATTTTATTAATTACATTAATAGTAATCTTACAATTGGTGCATGAGCGTACATTTATCGACGCGCTAAGTGGGAAATTACTGTTTGCGAAATACTTAATGCGGCGACTTAGAGGCCGTAAAAATCACACGGTATCGCGATTGACGACTGGTTTATTCATTATTAATGGCATATTAGCACATGACGGTTTTTTTTTAATTTCCCTTTGTACCACCATTTTTGGAAGTAGTATTTTAATTATTCTACCTAGCTCTAAACTTGGTCTTTAGAATTACAGATTAATAGTCACGTATTTGAGCGATATTTTAAGAAAAGTGTCTTTTTTAAATATTGAAATGAAAGTTTTCGTATTACTTATAAATTAATGACATAATAGTATACATCAGAATCGGGGTGGCCGAGAACTAAAAATTTAATAGGCGGGCGATCAAAGTTCAATTCCGAAATTGGTGCTTATAAAATTGTTAATTATAATTATAGGTGCAACTTAATTATATAGCAGTGACAGAAAAACAATCTAGATATTTGAGAAAGAAGAGGAATAATATTATTTTGAGGATCTATTAAATCCGCTGATACGTACTTAAGCAGGACTTCAATGTTATATCGCTTTTAATTTGTTACTGTTACTTAGAATAGTGAAATCCTTTAAAAATACAAATGTAAGATATTTATAAACAAAACTCAAAAGAACTGCCGCTATAGTTAATAAAACATCAAAACCGAAAGCGTTAACCAACAGATTATAAGTGCGACAAAAAGCCGAAACATAATCACTTTCTACGGTTTCCAAGCGCCATGTTTTGCTTGACATTAGACAAGCCGCCGCTTTCTTTGTAATTATGTAGCATTAGATAATGAGCGAAACGTGTATTACTTAAAGAAAATAACTGTATGTATAAGTTCAATCATAATTTCCCGTCCCACGCGGCTGTCTGTCTCTAACAGTGCACCACTGGCTGGGGAGGAAATGACAACAATAATATATAATATATGATATATAGGTGAGGTACTCTTTTTTATACATTAATATATTTAAAGTAAAATTATTTGAATCAGTTCATCGTTCAGTGGTGATTCCTGCGGCCCATGACATCTGCATTCATCCTTGTGAAGATATCATAATTCAGATGTGTTATTACTCTTTAGGACTGAGATAGAATGCCTCGTCACCAGATCTCCCGATCCCTGCGCTCGCTAAACGAAACACGGCAGCGTTATGCTAGTATTCTGTGAGGGCGCGGTCCTACCCCAGTCGAGCTGACCCGTTCATTTTGCAGCTACAAACAAACTGCAATGTAGCTCTACCACTGTTAAAAAATTCCTTTTTTAAGCCTATGTTACAGGTAACGAGGTTTAGGAGGGAAATTCCAACTTTATATTAAAAAAAAATGCCAGTTATATTTTCCCCGGTGTACCATAATGACTAACCTACGAGACTCCACGATTGAGTATTGTCGGAAAATCCATTCAAATTTGCATAACATGTTTTACATGGTAGAGATCACACTTATAGAACAGATCTAAAGTAAGTGTAGCACGAAACTGTGTACTAGGCCACTAGAATCACGTTTAAAATAAAATTTTAACGATGCTGTATTTAGACTGATGAAAGAAAGAAAACTTCTATGCGCTGCTCTATAGAGTTTTCACTATATACAATATTATTTACTAGCCGTGCTCTTAATCGTATACGCACAGTTTTCTTGCAACCTTCTAGCATTTTTTATCATAGTCTTCTACGCATACATCAACCAATTTTAGATGTAACAAACGGAAAAGTTAGCTCGAACTTATTGAACATCATTGAAAACCACATCCAAATTGGTTTGGCCATTTATGACGTGGGGATTAGCGTGCACAAACGCACAAACAAAATTAAAGTAAAGAAAAACAAAAAGGATGTTTATTTTATATCTTACTAACAAATCTTCTTTCAATGTGAATTGTTTTCTTAGTAAATAAAATTGGGATTAATTAAAAATAAACTGGGTAATAAGCGCTTTTTTATTATAAACGTGGGCTTCTGAATTATATCCTCGTCTGGTTGGCAAGTATAACAATAATAGAAAATTTAAAAAAAGTAAAGAGAAAACAAATATTTAATTATTATTTTTATTTAATGGTTGGAAAGCCTATCGTCGGTCGTAAGTGATGACAACGAATCTGCATTATAATTCCTTATCAAGGAGGAATGTGAGTGTAAATGGGCTATAGAAAACATTAATCATCAGATGACTGGCAGGTGATGTTCCTCTGCACTTAATTAAAAATCGAAAATTTCGCCATATTTGCCAGCCTTTGCAGCAGCCTAGATTGGGGTGGTCCGTAGAGAGTTATAATTATTGTTTTACAAAATATAACTATCATCATATTTATTGATGATACCACTTTATTGATAAACTCTATTATATCTGATATTATATTGTATATCCAATACAAACACACATATAAAAACAATACTGCAGGAATATGTGAATTTGCAAGGTTAAAAGGAAGGAACCATGGATTCCTTTTATTTTCTTTTATTTATTATATTTGTTGGTATCCTAAATGTTACCTAAATAGTCAAACTTATATGTTTATCTTTAACTACAATTTATTATTATGGAGGTGCAATTCGTCCTATTACAAGTATTTAATTATTTACTAAAAGGTCTCGGACCTTATTGAATAAACATGTAATTACTAAAATAAAGTTTGATCTAAATTATATACTTATCATAAGCATAATATGTGCTGAATCCTTCCTATCCTTCTAATTACTAATTAATATACATAGTCATCATTAATTGAAAACTCATATCGCTCGTAAATCGAATTCAAATCTTTGGCTGAAAGAAGATATACGAAAAAAAGTCCGGAACGGAAACGGATCCATAGTGCTGTGGTGGACAAGGTAAAGGTAATAATTTTATTTTAAATTTGTCCACAAGATTGTCAAGGATATCTGTAGCAAAAAGTTAAAGAAGAATTTTAACCAGTCTTGGGAGAGGTACTCCCAAGACATAAACACAAACAACACAAAATATACACATGAAATACATATGATAACATGCTAAATTACCTGTCAATATGATGGATTAGTATAGAGTGATTTATTATTAAATTGTAGGGTCTGTCTAAAATTTGATTCTAAGTTAAAGTTAAAAATCTTAATCTAATTATCATTTCTGTTTGGTAATGTTTTTAGGATAGTGTAAGTAGCAAAATTAATGTTACAAGAGTGGATGATGTGGGGATAGCGGAAATAATTATGTGTAAGACATTGACAGACACTTGAAGATTAAATGTACCGCCTCTCAAATCCACCTATATCCTCAGGGCTGAAAAGGCAATTGCCTCTCGATTCCTTATCAAAATTCACACACTTATTTAAAAGTTCATATCTCATGGTTAAAAAAATATTGAATTTTGTCATAACCTGAATAGCTAAATATTAACTCAGTTTAAACCGACTATACTGACCCTAAAACAAGCTTCGGAAAGCGTATTTAGCGTTTTTTATTCGAAACAAGTTTGTTAAATAGGCATTTTTTCGTCGTCACTGAGTCGGTACACCAAAACTGGTGTCTGACACACATACCATATTTTCGTTACCTAACATCAGTATAGAAATAACTCTTACTTACTTAAAATACATTAGATAGAAATAATCATTAAAATAAAAGTTATTGTCTCTAATATTAATACATTATTGTCGTGTGGCATTTAATACCATTATATTGTTATGATTGGTACATTGGAGTTTTGTTGTGTAGTGTTTTTTTTATAAATAATAAAAACTATAAATCCATTGTTTATAGAATTGTACTAATTCACAAGCACACTTACAAAATAACATAATCATTTATTATAGAATAATATAAAAAAAATGTACGAAGGTAAAGTAATATAATTTTTTTTTTATATTTTATTATGTATATTATATTATTTATTTATGTCATTCAAAAATAATAAAAAAATAATTAAACATATTCTGAAATATTAAAAACGTTTGCGTTTCAACCATAATTATTTTTAGTGTTTCTGCAAACGTTCCCACCCATTTCTATTAATCCCCTTACAATAATATTCTAGCAATTTAAGCTTGTGATTGTTGTTTTTTCTTCAACAAATGTAGTATAAATAATGAAGCTATACTATTTTGCAGGTATTCAAATTATTTTGTTTATATAATCGTAACGTATTCATTGATATATGAATAATAAACAAACATTTTTAAAAATCAAAATTAGAACAAAAGTGACGTAAAAACACTTAAACAACAAAGTGCAGTAAATAATTATTGTGCACGAGATTAAAAAGTATAAATTACAAAGAGAAACTAATTGCATAAGATAATTATTATATTTTGATAATAATTCAACAATACGCAACAAATCCTTTATTTTCTGGCGTAAAGATTTACTATTTTTTAATCAGATTGAAATCTATGAAAATGTTTATCAGATTATATATATATATATCATATATTTTTAGTCAGGTTGAAGGCCACTGTTAGGCTTTTTTAGAAGGCTTTTACAGCTTCACCGAGTTGAAAGGTGACCGAGCGCTTAGGGCGCTCATCCGAGACCTTTATTAGTGAATGGGTATTTCCTTTGATGGGTGAAAAATTAAAGTGAATAAATGATAACAGTCATCATATTAAAACATTCAATGGCATGCCTCGCTAATGATCATGAGACCTTGTTATAGGCCTCGTGATCCCTACACTCAGCAAACGAAATACACCCGGCGTTATGCTGTTATTTCACACTGGTATACTAAGGACCTGGTATACTGGTACTCTCTCTACCATAATTTCGACCTATTCTTTAATTAGAAAATAGCTGCACCGTACCTCTGCTACAGAAAAACTGTATTTGGGAAGCAGTACTAGCCAAAAGTATCCCTAAAGCTGGACTAT
Source organism: Teinopalpus imperialis (assembly GCA_029286865.1). Taxonomy (NCBI): domain Eukaryota; kingdom Metazoa; phylum Arthropoda; class Insecta; order Lepidoptera; family Papilionidae; genus Teinopalpus; species Teinopalpus imperialis. Next base: position 2,335,992 of record JAGSMU010000020.1, on the reverse strand, counting down.
ATTAAGCTGACAATCTATCGGCATCCGCGCATAGACCAGCAATATATTTCCAAGCAGTCCATAACTGTAGGTCGCAACTAACGGTCTCAGCTTTAAAAGGAAAACGTCCGGTTATCGTCGACGGAGCACGCCCCGGCATTCCGTATAACTAAAGTAATATAATTTATTATTTTATATACTTACGTAGCTTTGTTATTTGTCGTTGTAGTTGAATTAGAACGCTGCTTATTAAATATACAATAATGTGAAAAGTAAAAATTCAGAAATGTTTATACATGTGTATATGTGTGCATTGTAAGTACTATATATAATATACATATATATAATGTATATATAGTACGTACAATGTCTGCATTTTAAGAGTAATTTTCTACCGAAGTAATCAGGTAAAAAAATGTGTTTTCAGGAAAATCATCAACGAATCTAAGGAGTTATCTATGAAAGGGAAATAAATTAAGTTACGTTCAGGCCCCTATTCAGAACAATGTTTATTATATATATATATCTACTTGTGGTTTAGAGGATTTACATGGCATTTATAATCGTATAAATTGAACAAAATAATTTTGAGAAGCTTGCCCAAGGGATGTCCACTAAAAGTTGTCTTCTCATAAAACGAACCGACACTCAGACTATAGCTATACTGTGGATCTACTAATAGTGGAAAATGAATCCCTGGACATAAATGTGACATCTGTATATGGAAAGTAAAGAAAAGCCCGATGGGAATAACCGTTTTCTCTCTAGCAAAGAGTCCACATCAAACTGCAGGCTTGACCGATATTTGAGTGACGAATGATTTAAATTCATTATGTACTCGAAAATCATAACTGAGAAAAATAATAGAAGTAAGATATTTCGCGCATTTACATTAATTTACATTCATTATTTATCGACTACTGAGAAGAACCTTGACAATAAGAAATATCATCAATCAATTCTCAGTTCAACGGAATACATTCCGGTACAATATTAAATCTATTCCTTAAAAAGATTGCCTATGTAATCGTAATCCATGCAGTTATTAATTTAGGAACAATGTTCCACATATCCGAAGATGATACGCAAAGAACCAACATTGTTTTTTAAGTAGATAACGCTTAACATAGATAGATGAAAACTTTATATTTTGAGTTGTAGAGCTACGTTGCAGCTTGTTTCTCCAGCAGCATGAATGTATCGGCTTAACCGGGGAAGAACCACACCGTCAAAAAATACCAATAAACACTGACGTGTTTTATTTGATCAGTGTGAACCTGGAAACCCAATAACTTGTAGCGAGGCATTTCATTAAAAAAAATTGCCACAAAAGGACTTTACCCAAAAAATTATGCATTTAGTAACTCGTTTTTAAAAAGTAACCACTTACACGTCATGTGGTAATAATGGGTTCCTGTGCTCTGTAACTTGCATATGTGTACGTATTATTAGCTAGTCAGTTTAGTTTAGTCCACTTTCACTGCCAAGTAATTACAAACGGGCTAATTTACACTCATCTTTAACACGCGATCTTCTCGTTTAGGCGCCGACGTATCGCACAATTTACGTCTTTACCGGTATTGTTTTGTAAGTTAATAAAGAACATTTTAGCTTGTGGGCAATAAGAGAAAGATTACTGTATGAAGTCATACTTAAAATCTTATACCAAACAATTCCGTTTAGACAGAAGTTATGAACACGGCAATTATCATCGACGTAAGATTGATCGGTGCAAGAAATGTTACGTATTAATGTAAATTAAGACTCAGAGGTGTCGGATCGTTAAAAAATCTTATTTTGTATACTTATATAGTATTCTTTGTTTACCTATTTTATATTCAACAAGCAAATTGTCCCGACTGGGGCTTGAAATTTAAGATAATATTAAATAATTTGGAAATGTGTTGAATAGTTTCTGACATTCTCGCTTAATATTTAATCTATCTCAACAGTGGTAGAGCTATTATATACCTCAGTTTGTTTCTAGCTGCAGATTGAATGGGTCAGCTCGACCGGGGTAGGACCACGCCCTCACAGAAGACCAGCGTAAAATAGCAGCATAAAGTTGCTGTGTTTCGTCTGATTGGTGCAGAGATCCGGAGATCTTTAATACTGGTGACGAGGCATTCCATCTCAGTCCTTAAGGGTAACAACGCATCTGCATTATGATGCCTTGTTGTTACTACTCTTAATAAAATAAAAAAAATAAAAAATCTAGACTGAGTTTTAGTCAATTGGTAAAAATGCTGGTATATTAGATAAATCCCACTTTTAAAATCTTATACCATATTTAGTAATAGACAAACACTTTATATTATGAGTACTAATAAAATCTCAAAGAGGATAAATCTGTGAATACCAGGATGGTCATGTTAGTAGAACGAGAGATATTTAGGGGAAGAAAATTATATTATATATATAATAACATAAGTTGGAACATACAAAAAACAATATGTTTTCCTCTTGATCTTCCTGAACATATGCATAATATCGGTCTGTGAAAAGCCTCGACGTACGCCAGGTATTACGTCAGAAGGACCTAAGGTCAGACACGGCCAAAATCATATAAATATGTGCCGTCATTTGAGAGGATACCAGTTTTTGTAACTTCTTTCGCCAATAAAATCACCACCACTTGCAGCACAAACTCCAAACATTTTTGTAAACACTAAGTCTCTCATTACCGTTATCTTCTTATTAGTGACCAATTTGACGTGTATAGTACTATAAGATAGGTAGAACATTTAGGACGGGACGGGGTATAGTATATTGTATTATACATGTTGCACTGTATCATGTACATACGTTAACCCAGAAAGCTAATAATTTGTAATACGCAGATATCATTCCTCGACTGGGAATCGAATCTAGAACCTGTGAAGTAGTACCCAGATATTCTAACCATTACGCCGTTGTACAAAATAACATATTGGTAAATAACTTGTAAAAATAAAAAGTGTTATACTCATTGAAATTTCAGTGGTATCTACGGGCTCTTCTAGTATGCCATTATCTGGCTTTCCTTTTCATATTTTATAACGAAATAACCACCAATGACTTGTCCGTTAATGCCAAACAAGACATTTACCAATATCAACCTAGGCCACCCTGATTTCCTCCGATTGTTTAACCTTACCGTATCATGTATGTAATCTTCACATGGTTCAGATGCATTTTTTAGTAGTGGAATAGACAAAATACTAACCGGTCAGCAGCATAAAATGGTCAGCTAAACTGGGGAATGAAATACCAGCATATCACTGTTGTAATTCGTATAGCGGATACCGGAAAGCCATTACAGAAAACGAAACATTCCATCTCAAACAGGTATGAACGCGTGCTCATCTTGAATCTTTGTTGGATTGGATGTACGTGTTTATGGATCGCAATTATCATGTACCATCAAATGTGTGCTTATTTCACTCTTATTTACTTAAAATAAAATTTAAAACACATTTAAGAACAATCAAAAATATTCCTAAAACAAATATTTCATATTCTATCACAAACATCCGTTGTTATACAGCCTACAGTAAATATATTCTGTAGGTATATGATAATTACTAGTCAGCCTATTCAAATTTAATTTCCGCCACATTCTTTACAAGTCAACATGTTAGTGTACTGCTAGGCAAGTTATGATAAATTATACGGTTAAAAACTTGAATTAATTTTAGAATGATTGATTTATAGAGCAATTGATACAATATATCGTGAATTGTACCCCTTAATTCAATAATTAGTGTAAATTACATAATTAATATGCAATAGCATTTAGCTGTATTTTACGAAATTCCGATTCCATACAATATTTAATGTAATTTGTAACAGCTGAATGAGGTGTTGTATTTTTTACTGGCATTAAATTATTCACAAGGTAAGTGGACGTCTCGGTCGATTTCAACCGCGGCGTTATCTTTTGGTTATTTCCAGTTCGCATAAGCTCCACAAGTATAATATACTGTAGTGCCGTAGGCATTTGAGTGAGTGCTTGCCGATTCCGATATGATGCATGTGTAATAAGATCGCAGGAAGGTTTCTATACAATGTTAAGGGTACAAGACTCACAACACACCCATACCCGAAAATCAACAATTAATGATGCACAAATATTGTTTCTAGGCTGAGAATCAAACTCAGGACACAATCTATCACGAGAAGCTAGTAAGGCCTGGAATTTTGTATCAGCTGGTTTATACCGATGATAGCTAACTATTTTATGTATTCCAAAATAATGGAGACCGCTTCCTATTAAATTCGGGCCTAATTGCTATAATATAGTACACGCCGAGACCCAAAAATCGACAATTTTTATTTCTTTTTCACATTTTTTTTAATTATTGTTTCTCGGCTGAGAATCGACTTCGGCACTCACGACGCTACAAGAAGCCAGGTATTCGAGTGCCTGAAATGTGATGTCAGCTGGTTTACATCAATTAAGACTAACTATTGTCACGTGATTTAGAAATTTACAGATAGAAATTTAAGACCTGAATATCTCAGTCTGGCCAAAATGGGATAAAAAAGATAAGATTTATTATTTTCAATGTCTACGGTAAGCAATATGTTTCATGTACATATATCACTCCTACTTACCGTTGTATCGCCTACCTATTCCATCCGTTGTTCTGACTCACCGGGGTACCCACGTAGTATTATTCAACTACAAGCTTACTGTTATCTTCAAGGACGCGTCACAGTCATAGTTTTTTTATATTAAATGTGAGGTAGGCGTTTATTTTCTGGGATATTCCTGTTTTTGCCAAACACATCATGTCCACAGTTGCGTATTACCTGTATTGGTACCTACTCAGACATCTCATAAGAATCAACAAATTCTACCACTCCAAATAATAGAATCAATGTCGAAAATTACGTCAGTTTTGTATGGAATTTGGAGTTTGTAAGTTGTGTTATGTTTAAGATCGTTCTTGCTAATACTTGCTTGAGTCACACAAGCAGCCGTAAACAAGTAGGAACACAATTAGGTTGGCCCAACTAAGAAATTGACCATCATAGAAATTTACAAAAAAATGGATTGTATTGGATTGTACTAATAAGATTTTCAATAGTACAATCCAGTACGATTATAATACATTATATATAGTGTATATATAACACAAAGATTAAAGTATATATTATATATATTTAGATATTTCTTATTGTTAATATATGTAGCAAATACTTTAAACACAAATTTATGATACAGTGGCAAAAACGCGGAACATATCCAAACCCGAAAACCAACCAATTGTGATACACTCACCCGAATTTGCCGAACAAACTCATAAACTGACTCCTGCGCAAGTGAGGGAGTGCTATTGAGAGGAATATACTTTTTTTTAACATGTTGTTGCCATCTTCCAAATTGCACATTATTACTACAATTTAGTAATTCCATCATATTTTTGGTTTTTTTCCACATCTGACGGATGAGAATTTCTGTGTAATCCAATGCTAATGACATCCATGGTCAAAAATGACAAGTTTTTTTTTGTGTTACTATGACTATTAGATACTATTAAATTATTATTGATTGACAGAAACACGCGCCTATATTTGTAAATATGAATACATTTAAAGCGAACAAAGCATTATTTTATAAAAAAAAACAAGGAAATAAAGAATGAAGACCCAATTAAAACGTTTAGGATGGTCTCGACCTTCGAAGAGGCACGACCTAGACGTGTATGCAAAAAGAACACAACATTTTTACGCCTTACTATGTTAAAAATATTATAACTTGAATACCTCGTAAATTTATTCCTGGCTGCTAAGAGAAAAAAAATAAAGGAAACGAAACGCCAACCAAATTGTCTATGGTACATCCTAATAAAAAAAAAGACATGAAACAATCGGAATTCCTTAATGGAATAATAATAAGAATGGAGAAAACATATTTGTGCTCTTCCTTTCGTAAACTTTGTACGATTTAGAACCTTATTGCGAGTACAAATAAATAAATTAAAAATCAGATTTTCTGTTATAACAGTATTATAATTTCATAGTTTACTAAAATGAAAGGTGGGGTCTGTAAGCGGCTGGAACCGCAGAACGGTTAATAGCACATGAAAGTGACTTTAAAACGTGTATGAAATGTCGAATTGTTTGAAATTTTCTTTAATCGCGTTTAAGCTCACAAAAATAGTAAATAACAATACTAAACCATAACTCAGAAAAGATTTGCTTTCCATGGAACTGCATTGCTTATTAAAGTTTATACATAATTGTTCTCATTCCAATCACACAAATATATTTTTGAAAGCCATTAAGCTAAAACTACTTCCTCCTTTTAGGGAATATTCAAAGATATAATTAAATACATAATTACAATAATCGATAAAAAAATCAAACATCTACTTATATAATTTTATGTTAAAATAAAATTGTTCGTTATTTGAGTAGCCACATGGTGTAACGGGTAGAGTATCTGGCATATGAATCACGACTTCTGGCGTCGAGTCCCAGCTGCGGAACAATATTTGTACAACACTTTTGATAATTTTGCGCATAGTGCCCCCATGTTTTTTTTTATCGCTTTGAGAGTTACAAACGAGCACACAGTTCACCTGATGGTAAGTGATTCCTGCGGCCCATGACATCTACATTGATCCTGGACAGGGATTCATAATGCAAATGCGTTGTCACCCTTGAGAACTGAGATGGAATGCCTCGTCACCAGTAATAAAGGTCTCCGAATCATTTCACTCACCAGGCGAAACACAGCATCGTTATGCTGCTATTTCACGCCGGTATTCTGTGAGGGCGTGGTCCTACCCCGGCCCAACTGACCCATTAATTCTGCAGTGTAGCTCTACCACTGTTGCGCTGGTAATTACTATAGTATAATATATCCCCGCAGTTGATGTTATTCATAATGACCAGATGAAATCAATGTGATCGAAATCTACCAGGAAGAACGTCGTTGAAATCGAAAGGGCTTTTCATGTATTCTATTTCGGCTTCTTTATCACCCAATTAACCCTAATAGCTGATCTTAGATTCGTCATAACAGTCCAGATGACATATAGGTGATGTCAGAATAGTTAAGAAGACAATATATTCATTTTAGTTCATTGACGATGTTATTTGATTTTTTTTTCATAATTTTATGGTAAACAAACAAGTTTCCCTTGCCGGTCGCAGACCCAAAACAAGATGGAAAGATGTAGTGCTCAAAGACATGTGTGACTGCCAAGTCTCGGACAGGGATGTCGAGGACAGAGCGAAGTGGAGGAGAAAGATAAGGAAAGCTGACCCCACCACCATATAGGATACAAGCTAGGGAGAGAGAGAGATGGTAGACAAACAGGTATACAATTGATGATAAGTAATGAATGCGGACCATGATTTACATTCACCCTCAACCAATTTTAAGTTGATCATGTGTTTTCAGTCCTGAGGTCTGAGATTTGGTCTATACACTCACCGTACGAAACACAGTAGCAGCGACATCGTTTGTTACCAATCTATCCATACCGCACCGTCCAAGCAGACCAGAAAGACGTCAATAGACATGACGTAATTGTATGTGAATACATTGTGTAACGACTACGCATGCATATGCCCTGAATCTTTGGACTTTTGTTCTAAATTCGATGAAGAACCAATAGGCAATAAAGACGCGTCATCAGTCATGCTACGTATATTTAAAACGCGTGACGAATGGAGATGACGCTATCCCAAACAGACAATTTAATACTTTAGTAAAAAGCGGATTGGTGTCATTTTAATTCCGTACAAGGGCCTTGCTTCATAATACTTCTTTTACCTTTGTCTTTATAGGGACAAGTTTTTTAACAAATGTGAATTTAATGATGTATGACGGATCCAAAGAATAGGTGGAGAAATGAGATGATACTACAGGTTAGCACCTCGATAATGGACTTGTAAATTTAAGAATTATATTTTTTTTAAATTAAATATGGCAGAGTATTTGATAATTAAAAAAAAACCTGACAACTTTTCTCTAGAATGGGAATGCAAACTGGAATTACTTAATATTACTTAATATAAATCACACCGATGGACATGGCACTTTCTACAGAGCGTGTTAGAGCATAGTCCCGTACGCTGCTTCACTGCGGATTAGACTTCACACGTCTTCGAAATATCTAACGAAGAGATGCACGTTTCTTCACGATGTTTTCCTTCAACTTCAACTTAAAATTGCGACACTCCGTTAGCTCGCGTTCTGTTTAGTATGTATATATGTAGATTTGTAGCATATATATATATATATATATATATATATATATATATATATATATATATATATGTGTGCACAACTCTGATGGGAGTCGATTGTTCACCGTACAGGACAAGAAATATGTAATAAAAGAAGTTTTAATCATTATCGCCGTCTAGCTTATACAGTCAATCGTTTCTCCTGTCTTACTTATTAGCCTTTACAATGAGACGGCGAAATCGAGCATCTACCGTGCATTTATACAAAACATTTACAATGTCTTCTGCTACCTTCTATTATAACACTTTGCCATGGCCACAATAAACAATCTTATTATAATGACTTATCATTTTACGTACGATTTTTATATACTATTGTCTCATCGATTTATTTTTCGATTGACATTTCCATCTTCAAATTACCTTCGCAATATTTAATCTGATTATAAAATTAAAGATAAATTATTACAAGAAAAGAGATTATAATGTATTCATTAGTAAGGAATTGATATTTCTTTTTGATGTAGGTAGTTTTAATTTTAATATAAATGCATTCAGATTTTATTTACTTCTTAAATTTTGTGATATCGCCTAGAGCGCCATAACGAATCTAATTTAATTAAATAAGGGTTTAACGGAGGATAAAGAAATCCAAATAGAACGTACGGAAAACATAGTCAAATACAGTTGAATAAAAAGTTATATATACAAAGTACGTGTAGTAAACGTTCGCGCTAACACGGAGGTTTTTATATGGCTAGAAAAAATACATCATATACAAATGTGTATGCTAAATTTATTATTTAGTGGCTGAGTAAGATTATATTACTCCTACTCATGGATGTTGTGAGAAATAACAATCACCTGACTTCCTAAAGTCGACAAAAATCTTGTCAGATCAGTCAGAATCTCATTTAATCAGAAATATCCAGACTGGAGTTTTATATAACCAAAATATTTAATATAATATTAATATTTCTACAAGATTTGCAAAGGACTTTTATTATAAATTATCGATTATATCCAGTGTCTGATGAAATCATACATACCCAAACAGATACAATACAACATAAGGGATTCAATACCCAATAAGTACTGGTAATTCTCAATATTATTTTCAAAAATAATTTGCTGCGCTTTTAAACGATACACGGTATTTGTATTGTTTAACTATTTTTGCTAGTATTATATTTGTAAGGCAAAATACTCCCATGTACTCTAAAATATATTGATGATACAGTAAACACTATAAATAAACATAAATTAGTTGGCACATACCAAAATAGCAATACCATGAGTATTTAGAATTTACCTTTCCACACAATTTAAATTCACATTCAAAGACAATTGAAAGCGAAACAATCAATGATTACCTAAATTATCAAAATACTATCTCTCGATCAAATGCAGGAGAAATGCTAACAACAGAAACGGTAGTTGGTTGCTACCAGCGGCGGATCCCATGATTAAAATAAAATACCACACCAAATGATCTTACTTAGCAAAGGTATTTAACATAATTTACTAAGGGGATCCAGGCTCTATATCATGATCATATCGCTAATATGTTTATATTACATCGCTTTATATATCTCATCGCTTATCATAGATAAGGCTTCCTCACAGATTCCCACGAAGTCCGAACCCGCATCGATCGACTTCTCGCAAATTTACAAAGGCCATCCATCTAGTGAGGTGTTGATCTCGCACTCCATTTACCAATAATAGCGTTTCTAATTACGAACTTTAGAATACATTTACATATCTACTTCTATTAAAGTTTGCATATAAAAATTACAATGATCAATAAAGTTTTTAATAGTCACAAAGGCACAGGCACAAAGGATCGAACTCAAAGTCCAAGCAGCCACGAATCGCACATTCATAATAAAATTCAATATTTCTTCACCCACACATTGATACACATATAGGACCGAAGCCCAATGGTTACGCCAAGGTTGCACTGATGCAGTTTTTCTATTTATACAGTTTTTTATTTAGTCATTATGTGTTTCTTTTTGTGCATCCTCCATTGCATTTGCAATTTCATGAATGCAAAAAGATTTGGTATTTTATTAATGTTATGAGACATTGCAGTGGACAATGTATTCATAAATAAAAGACGAGAAAAATATTTTACATATGCCATTAGTTAATATAAATCAAGAAGACAAATGGTTTAGTTTCTACGGTGTCCGTTTTAACGTTGCATGAATTTTCGTTTGAAGAATTTTTATTGAGTGCTCAGCTCCTGTATGACATGAACAGCAGAGTAAAATAGCTTTTCTATTGTTCCTAAGGTGAAAAAGTCTATAGACTCAAATTATTGGAAGGAATTCCATTTTAGCCCTCGGGCCTGAAAATTAATCTATGTCTTGTATATCTTGAGGATGTGGTAGAGCTACGCTGCAGATTGTTTCGAGCTGCAGAATTAATGGGTCAGCTCGACCGGGAAAGGACCACGCCTTAAAGGAATACCAGTGTGAAATATCAGTGGAATGCTGCTGTGTTTCATCTGGTTAGGGATCCGAAGACCTATATTAATGGTAATGAGGCATTCCATCTCAGCCTTCAAGGGTGACAGCGCATATGCATTATGATTTCTTATCAAGTATGAATGTAAATGTCATAGGCTGCAGGAAACACTTACCAACAGATGAACTGTATAATCGTTTGTTACTCTCAATGTAACAAAAAAAATTGATTGAATGTATGAATCTTGAACCGAAGGCAGCTACAACCAAAATACGACTCTTTCTTAGGTTTATCGGGATTAAGATGAGCCGCCTAAAAATAGGCTTATTAATTTATATATATATAAATGATACAAGCAATGTAGAACTATAGAAGAAATACGAATATGCAAAGCGGAGGCCTTAGATATAAGATAGGACGATGGATCGTATTTTATATGTAGCACTTTGAAAACATAATAATTAGTCGCAAATGGCAGTGAAATGTGATAAATCTTCGCTTCATAGGGAATACGTAAATGTGTCATATCACCGTTATTTTAATCTCAACGTTATTTTACACCATTGCCAAACATAGGCTTAATCCCATGGATTCCCTCGCACTACAATCTCGAGCCACCTGGATCCATTGACTGATGTACTCAAGACAGCTACTTTGCTGCTATTTGATGATTTAAACCGACACGATATTTCTATCTAGGTATGTAAAAGACAGATTTAACCAACAAGAACAACCGATTGGTAATATACTGTTAAGAGAGAAAACGGTCAGATTAAAAATCGAACTGTATTTCTCAGGATAGACTTTTACCACAATAATATCTTCTTATCCTGATGATGCAATTCAATTTAATATATAATATTTATTTTAAATTAGTAAAGAAATTGACAAACAATAAAATTTGGTGGAATATACTGACTGGCTTATTGCTTTTAAAGAGATTTATTCGAGACACCTGTAGCCGAAACTTAAGTAACTTCACAAGGAGTACTTATAAAATAACCTATTAAAACACTTGACCATTGATCTAAAATTTAAATTCATATTGAGGGTATATATGAGGAAGCGTAAATTACAATGAATACCTGCTGCAGGAAATTAGAATGCCGTAAATATTTGGGCATACACAGTGGGATATATATTTCTTCATCGTCTCTATATAGGGTATAAACGCTAAGGTCAAAAGAAGTTCCGAATGCAGTGCCAGGGAAATTGATAAAATTCCTGAGCCCATATAATCGCTTCTTCATCGTAATACTTCCCTATATTTCTTTTGTAATAAAATTTTAAAATCATAAGAAACAGAGCCACGATCAAAGCTTGTATACAACATAAATTCAAAGACGATGTGTTACCTCTAAAAAAAATCTTATTTAATCCTCCTATTTAAATGTTTCAATGTTTATTTTTATTTTGAACTACGACTTAATGCCGCCCACCCGCGTCACTAACAAGGCTGCAGGTAACAAAGGTGAACTAACCTGCATGCTAATACCAACGCCCACCAAGAAAGTAAAAGTTAAGAAATTGAATTAATTGCACGATACAATGTCGCTGTGTTAAAGAAAAAAAACGCTAAATTCGCTTTCGTTACCAACAAAACAGTGTGAGTTCATTCTGAATAAAGAATAAATGGAAATAAATGCTTTCTAGAAAGCTGATTAAACATCGATATGTTTCGACACGTAAGTACGTAAAGAAGAGAAGAGAAGACGATGGCCGCGGACTTTTATTTTTTTTTCGTGGCCCTGAGAAGGGTACCAGGTTATTTAATTTCTATCACCAAAAATCGCACATCCCATTCAGCCGCTCGATGACTGGGAAAAAGCCATCCGTTTTAGTCCTACTTAGAAAATAAATCATGATCTATCGAGTATGATCTATGGGTCTACAAGGTTATTTTCCATTGTTCATTGGCGCCATTAACGAAATAACCAAGAAGACTTAGGCTTTACCACAACCGCCTTAATTATGATTTAATTTCATTTCCACGTCTTTATTGTAATAATCGTCGACCGCTAATACTAAGAAATTATCAATCGTAATTTTACAATCTGTATACACGTCACTTTCTGCAGATATGTACATTCTTAAGTTATGTGTCCTGGACACGAATGGGCGCAGTGTCCGTTCGTCTGTAAAGTCATTTCATTTGATATAAAGAACAAGTAATGATGTATGTACACATATATCACGATAACGTATAATTTAGCACTAATTTGCAGTTAAGAGAGAATGCATATTGATTTCAATTAGAGTAACGAGTTCAGGCATTTTTTTTCTATATAAGTACGTAAGTGATCTAATTAATTTGTAATACTTCTAAAAATGATTAACTTATTACTTACATTACCACTAAGCACTCCAGCCAAACTTAACTTTAACTTACTTAGAAGATGGCTTACGTCAATAGTCAAATAAAATAATGGTGGATTCAAACCTATGGCGTCAAGTTACGCATTAAGTACGGTCTGTACACTATGCTAGTGGCGCCTAGGTATGTAGATCGATAACAAGCAAATATCAAAGTACTGTTGTACCATACTAATATGATAGTGAAACCTATTAAGTAAAAAATAATATAAATGAAGAAATTTTTTTATGAGTATTGCTGTTGATTCAGTGACCTCTACAGCTTTATCTAATATCTATGTTTTGTCATCGTATGTTTGGTATGAAATTTATATATTAAGATAAGGTTAAATAGACATGTTACGAAGGAGTTATAAATAAAAAAAAAGTTCAAATTATCTGCTTCAATATACATATTCTTCAAATAACATAATTAGTACTTCTTCTACTTAGATATTGGATTAGTCAGATTCCTACATTCACTAAATAAATAAATATTAGTTACAAGTTGAAACGGCTTGGTAGGGTCGCGTACTAAAAACCCGCGAAAAAGGCCTGTTGTTTTCATTGTAGCGTCTTAAAACATTTCAGCTGTTAATATACTTTTATATATAATACAATAGAGAATCTGATTCAAATAACGCCCACAACTTTACGACAAGATTAAAAGTAGAAGATATAAAGTGTTAACAATGCATGTATAATTCACTAAGTAATTGTAGAGGCACTCATTCTTACTTCGTTTACCTACCTGTATTCGTGCTGGTAAGGTACGTAACCCTTACCATGGGACATAATTGCAGAAACCATCGGATGTAACAGCAAGGATACAGGATGTCTATAATATAAACAGATTTGAATTTTCGACTGAAGTCAAATACTAGCCATTAAAAGATAACGGTGAATACGATTTATGTTAAAGAAGACACCAATGGATTCCATAGCGTAGAGTCAGCAAAATATATTATAAATCTAATTTGTGTGGTGAATGAGGGGAACTACAGTTCCGGCAGCGTAGCATTCGACTATAGTCACTTTAAACGACTCATTAGCATTTTGAGTCCGAATTCAGGGTTGACAGAACTTGTTCATTTGGTCTGTAAAGTGATATAATTCCTGAAACCCAGATAGGGCGTTTTATAACACATTTGCAACTTTCTTACGTGAACAATCGTTACATAGGCCTCAGGGATTACTCACGATTAAGCTTATTCTGTGCTCGTACAAGAACATCAAAAAAGCTTTTAATCAAGTTGGTAGTAGTTATGTATGATATAAGTAAATTAATTAAATGAATTATGTGTAAATTATTTATTGCTATTATAATCAGTACAAGTAGTTATAACTTCAGACTTTTGGTGAAACAAATACAAAATAAAACCTGTTTTAACACGTAATTAATTTACGATATTCCACTTTCGATAGAACTTCACGCTTGACGGATATACCGCAGTGTTGAAAAACTAATAATACACTATCGCCTTTATTGGTGTTGCATCCGTGTTCCTCTCACAAGTCAGATCCGCAGTTTAATGATCAGCCTTAGCTAAATAGATCAGTCACCTGACGTGGCAACAGGCTAAGCACGCAGCTTAAAAATCTTATTCGATTGGCCTTGCATTGCAATTTTCTTTTCTATCCGGGGTAAGAAACGACTACAAACCAACCAATGGTATGTGATTCCTGTTGCCTATGACACCCATATTTATTCTCGATACACATGCGTTAGCATCCTTCCGGACCTCGACAGTCATGAGCGTCCTCGGCCCTCTACGCTCACCAGACAAAAACACAGTTTTTTTTATATAGAATAGGTGGCAAATGAGTAAGCAGCTCACCTCATGGCAAGTGATTACCATAAGGCCACATCAAAAACACCAGAATAGTACCGCAGATACGCTGACGGCCTTTAAGAAAGGTGTAGGCTCTTATCTTGAATGTGCCTAAGTCGTATCGGTTCGGAAATAGCGCTAGCGACAGCTGATTCCATCGGGTAGTTGTGCATGGCAAATAATTTCGTATAAAGCGCACAGCGCTGGATGGCCGACCATCTAGGTGAGGATGAAATTTTGAAATTCCATCGTGATGTACGGATGTTTTAACTCAGCCAGTGTAATTAATCCGTACAGCTCCTCAGAATACTCCCCTAGGTAAATTCGGTAATAAAATGCATAGAGATGCAACATTTCTTCGCAATGCCAGTGAATCAAGCCTGATCATCAACGATTCGATCCGTGTTTTCCTTGAAATGCGACCAAATGGGGCCCCGTGACCCAGAGACAACAGTATTCAATGCGAGACCGAACTTGCGCTTTAAAGACGTGTTATGGTGCCAATTTACACTGATATTTTGTTAGGACTGGGTTCTTCCCTGATTGAGTTGACTCATTCGCGCCGTAGCTAAAAATGAAAGATATCGTGGCTTTGCCACTGTAATTAAGATTTGAGATCTCTACCTCTGCTTAACTTCACTGGAGGTCATTCGACGGGTTTTATAATATTCCTTTTTAATATCTCGTTGCAATTATTTGTAAAATAAAGGCACTCCCATAGATGATGTAATGAAACAATAAAAACGTCAAACAGGTAAAATATAACACAATGAGGTTTAAATTATTCAAAAGAAGATAAATGACACGTTAAACTTATCAAAGGTCAATTAATGCCTAATATGATTTCATCGTCTATTTATGACTATGTTGAATCTACGTCTCTTTTTAAACACATCTATATTTTTAATTTTGATTGAAGACTGCGTTAATTTACTATGAATAACTAATATTTTTTTAAGTAACCGTCACTAATATTGGTTAACCTATGAATCATATTTAAGAACATAGAATATTTAGTAAGAATTTAAGTTATCAATAAACTCTGTATCGATTACGTCAGCATGTATAATATCCTTGTTTTGATGATACCCATGTCTTTGACCACCACGACATTTTTAACATCAACTGTGCGATCATACGTGGCCGTCTTCCTACCTACCCCATGTAAACTACTAAGCGATTAGATCGGAAAAAAATACGATACAGTGTTATCGACATGGAACAAAGATAAACACACCCAGACACGAAAACCAGAAACTCGTGTTGCTAATATTTGCCTTGGCTATGAATTGAACGTAGGGCTTGCCTCCAGTCAATATAGATAGAAGCGACGCTGGAGTTTCTTGCGCCACTTCTTCTCCAGCATTCCAAACTGGTACATATAGCCAATAATAATAATAGAGATATTAATGTAGATAATTCTTAGTCGGAAGCAACTGACCGAGCCAAGGTTCGTCCCTCTCGGGCATCCTGGAGTCAGACGCTCTCGCGGAACAGGGTAACGGCCCAAGCCGAGGCTCCATCTTGGGAGCCCATGTGCTGGTTACCTAATAGAGGTCTCGACTTAGCACCATAAGCACTCAGTCACCTCTCAACCAGGCGAAACTGTGAAAGCCTTCGGGCTAACAGCGGCCATCAGCTAGAAAAATAAAAAGTAGGGCTTGCCACACAAATATCTAACCAAATATCTAAATATATTAACCGCAGGTTCTCACGGTCGTTACCCTTTTTACACTACCCTGTTATAAACAGAAACAGACACACCAGTTGCAAATAGTATATCGCTGGACAAAGTGATCGGCGCGTATAAGTTATCAAAGTCGTTTCCGACCGCATTGATATCATTTGGGTTGTTATTATATTATACTTATTAAATTAGATAACATCAAGTGTGAATCCACAACACTAAAGCTTTTAGGAAGTTTACCCATAATCACCACGCTGAGGTGTGTGCGCAGTGCTAGTACCCTCAAGCTTTTGTTTCATTTCAACAGCCATAGCGATTTGGCTTTGACATATTCAAATTCATAATCTGATTTCCATTTGAAATTTTCTATAAAATATTTTCCGTTTTTTTACATATGATCACAAATATTAAAGAAACCGTTTTATGATTCATCTTATTAAATTAAATTAAATAGGTTGATTTCGGATGTTCATTTGTGATTTAACAATTGAAGTTTACAACTACTATGTGTAAAGAGCTTTAATTTTCAATATTTCATTCCACAATAATACAAATTATTCTTCGCTAATATCGCTATTCCTCAATGTATACAATTGATTGTTACTTAATGTTTAGCTTAAATAATATACACTTTTAACTTTGTATGCATTGGAGATGAAATATAAAACTATGAGAAATAGATATCACTGTTTTATTTTGATAATGTTTTTGCCTTATTGGATAAATCATTATACTAAATTGGTACCTATTTCTTATCTTTCACCTGTTAAAATTTATATTAAAATAACTAACAAATAAAGGTGATTTAATGACAAAAAGGACACTTATCTAAAAAGGTATTTTGGTCTCGATTGTTTAAAAATATATATAATTAAATAGAGGATGCATAGTCTGTCATATATATATATATATATATATATATATATATATATATATATAAATATCATCTTATTATCTAAATCTGAAGCAACAGTGCTACTCCAGCTAATGTCCACTTGGCTGGCTTATCTTTTGTTTTAAGATTGAAAGTCCACACGTATGTAGGGCCACGGGTTCGGGTCTTATACACGGGACATTCGTACATGTTGCGCAGATCTTGCTTGTCTTGTGTTATAGCCTGAAAGTATAATAAAAATCTATTATTAAACAAAACATTATTAATTAAGTATATTATAATAATTTATAGCAGTCGCTAAATATCAGAATAGGCAAGAAGCGAGACTGTTTCTGCGTTTGGGAGAAGATAAATCAATATGTTGTATTTTAATTTATTTTGCAAAGAATATCTTAAGCGCTCGCTCTAGCTTAGGTGTATTGTTGCCACCCTGCGTCTTGCAGATCAAGAAGCACAGATCCCACGGCAACCGTGCGTCCAGCAGGAGATTCCCTCCCTATGCTATGAACATAATTTCATAGGGAGGCCAACAGACAGTTTTAAAGGATAGAAATTGCGCATAATTCTGTCTTCGACTTAGCAAGCATATCTTTTGAAGATTTCCCTACGGTATCTAAAATAAAGTTAGCCGCTTTATCCATAGTTTCTAATATTATATGTAAATTTCACATCATTTGGAAGATTTAGAAAAAAATATTTCGAGACTATAATGACAATACACACAGAGTGCGTCTTTCTTCTACACTGCTAATCAACCATCGCCGAAAAACTTAAAAAATCCTGAATAAATTAAACGTTACAAAGAAAACAATTACAAAAAAGGCATATGAAAAAAACGTGAATTATTACTACTAGTATTAATGATTTATTCTTCTTGTCAAAAAACGGTTGTTTATAATGTTCGGCATAATTAAGTATGTACAATGTGCGTTGTGCAACGGAAGTACTAACTGAAAATCATCGACGTACTGATCCCCGACATTAGGTTCAATTAGAACATTTTATTGGCAAGAAACGGGTATATGTAGTTCAAGTTTACTACGGTATAAATCACCATGTATATCTTTAAATATAATTTATTTAACATCATCAAATGTCGTGATTAGACTGCGTGTCCCGTAAGTAGAACGACAAACTTAAAGGGAAGATATGTTAACGGTTCACCTACTGGACAAAAAATTATTTCCTTAGTAAAAGTGCAAACATTTTTTTGAATTCTTAATTTTTTTCTAAAAATACCAATAAATAAATAAAAAGTGTTACAACTTTCTAAAAACTTTATTAGACAGGTAAATTATTTATGCAATATGCGGCAGCATTTTAGTACATTCTTTTTCATCGCTCTTTAGCGTCAAATCAAAATCTTTCTTTCTTTTCTAATCTTTATCGATTTTCTTTTAAAAAACATTTGGTTTTACTCAACTTTATCCAACAAATTTGAACAAAATGATATTTGAATACGGTGTAACAATTATTCGACAGTATGTAAAAAAATTATAAGAAATTTATCTGCCTATTTGTATACGTATTTACAATATATAATACATATTTTAAAATATTTATTTTTAGTCTAGTAGGTGTCATTCCCTTAAGTTTGTCGTACTCCCTACGGGACACACTGTACTTAAAACATCCAATTCGATTAAATTTGGGAAGTCGTATGCGTGGCGGATTGTTTAAAGAATATCCTATATTCTTTACAATATAATACAATATTAATTATATATAATATAATGTAATATAATACAAAAGAAACTTATATGCATCTCGGATCTTCGTTACCGATGTATGTACATAGGTGGTTATGGGCTACAGTACGGTAACATTCCATTAGGTAAACTGAATAACCGTTTGTCACACGTTTTATCGAAAATACAAGTAATTTCTAAGTTAACTTCAAGCGACATCAATCGTTACATTCACCATACGACACGCAGCAGCTTTATTCTGTTATAGGATTCACTGGTTACTACAAAACAGCTGATTTCTGCTTGAATAAGTAACAATAAAACATGAAAAAAATTTAGAGGTCAAATCAAATATAAAACCAGAGATTACATCTAGTGATTAATCGACTTCCAATTCTTGTTATTTGTCTGCGTAAATTCAACTAATTATTGTTGTGTGTATGTTTTATTTTTAATGGCATTCAAATTTACAGTTATTAGGTCATACATGGCCTTGATGCTTTTTGAATTCGGATATACAATTTTAATTTTTTACAGCCACATGGCGTAGGAGTCAGAGGACCTGGACAGCTATATCGCAGGTTCTCAATTCGATTCATAGCCAAGGAATAATATTCGTATATTCTTTAGTCTCGTATACCTTATACATAACCATTGTCCAAGGTATGACTAGTGTGTAATTTTTTAATAAACATTAGGGTGGTAAACGAGCCCACAACTCGTCTGATGGTCAATGTTCCCTTAAGTTTAAACACACTCCACGTAACAGAAGAAGAAATAATGATGATCACTATCTATAAAATGGCTAGTAGATCCGGATCCAGCAACCGTACCAATCCTCCTCCGTAGTATCCTTACGTCAATCATAATTTAGTTAATCCATCAGAAGTAACTGACCGAGCCGAGGTTCGGCCCTCTCGGGGACCCTCGAGTCAGTTGCTTTCGCGGCCAGGGTAACGGTCCAAGCCAAGGCACCCTGTCAGGATCTCTTGTACTGATTACTCATCAAAAGTCTTGGCTGAGTGCCCTAAGCGCTCGGCCACCTTTCGGTGATCAACCGTGGCCATCGGTCATAAAAAAAACAATCATAAATAAATCCGTTGCCATTGTTGGCCAACTTAATGAAATGCTTCGTAACTTAAAAACGGGTAGTTGAATACGAAACACAGCGACGTTAAGTTAAGACAATTATTTCATACTGGTATTCTGTGAGGGTGTGATCTTTTCCTGACCCAACCTAATCACCGATGTTGTGGCTAGAATCCAGCTAAAACGTGGCAAGAAGATCACTTTACCTGGCCACTATTACTGTGTGTCATTGAAAAATATTAGAATGGTAGCAAATAATTATTTTGTATATATGAATAATTATAATATTTAACAGAACTGTAGCAATATGCAGCTACGAAATACTGGAGTATAGTCCTCCCACCTATCCGGGAACTGACTAAACTCAAGTTTTTAATGTTCAAGCCGACGGAGCTTTCATCACAAATAAGTCCAGCGTTAGTGGATAAGTAGTTTATTTGTTATAGACGCTGCCGATAGTCGTATCATATCATCATTACCATACTTATATTTATATTTATATTTGAAAGGTAAGGGTACCGTAATAGATAATTATTTTTATTATAATATTAACTTCAGATAGTTTGGGATTTGAGATTTTATGTTGAGTCAGTGTCTAAGGTGGCATTACTTATATGACTCACAAACATGGTTTTAATTAGTCGTTTCTTTATCTACTAATTTGTATAGTTTTAATATAGTAGAGATATAATATTATTTTATATTATTTCAGTTTAGGCTTACCCGGACATTAATAACAGGCATTGGAGGAAACAGGTCTTTTAACCTGGAATCCATGATGATACCCGCTTGGACATCCCATCGTGCGCCCTCCATGAGTAGACCATGGACATATGCCCCATCTCGAGGAGCTGACCTTGAATCAGCAATCCTGTCATAGGAACAGGAGGATAAACAGTTAATATTCAATTCAAGTCGAGCACACAAGGGCAGAGAGCATCGCATTTGATTGGTGACCGCATCATGTTTAGTAGAGAGGCTACAATCAAATTTAGATCATTTAATTTTCATCAAATACCTAAATTATTCTGTTATTTTTGCTTAATGATGTAATCATGCGCTCGGTGAAAGAAAAATTCTTGAGGATATGCATGTCTAAGGAGGAAATAAAGAAAAATATTTCGAAGATACATGAAGATCTCAGCAGTGAGATCTATTTTTATTATACTCAATTTTACTTATTATAAGTAAAAGTAAAGTAACGACAATATATATAAATCGCACTTCTGAGCATAGGCCTCATTTCTATAGAGGATGTTAGATAGTTAATGTCGTCTACCACGCAGTTCCATTCCGATATTGGCCGACTTCACTTGTCTTCGAGGTATCACTTCTGTATATCTTTGTTAGACTTGCAGGTTTCCTGACGATTTTTTTTTTCACCGTTGAACACGAGAAAAATCAACGCCTAAATTTGCAATTAACAATTTCATTGGTGTCACCGTTTGGGATCGCTGAGCTATCACGGCCCTTACTTTTCTAACAGATAGTTTCAGCTTTATGGAAGTTCGCAGAAAAAGTTATATTCAATATTGCCAGAACTTGGGATAGATAACTGACTGCTTTAAAATAAACGTATGAACATCGTGACCGTGCATCTTAGGCTTCAAATCACAACATTGCGAACATGTCCTCGATAACATGCTATTTATATTATACATACAAAATACGTTCAAATTATAAAAGATTCCACTTATTTCGGTTCTTTCTAAATATTTGTTATAACATTTAAACATAGAAACATAAAAATCGAGAAGTTCATATACATCGATATTAAAAAATAAATTGTTTTATATTTAAAAAAAATATTCAATATACATTTATTCATAAAATAATTATAAGAAGAAAGTTTAAATAGTTCGAATCATTCGAAGAGGCCTTTTATATTCCAAATATTATTATTGATATCCATAAGAAAATACAATTTTAATTAAGAAATTTACTTATATGAAGTTATATATTGAAGAACCAGTCATCAGCTAAAACGGGACGAATGTATTTCATTTTATGAAACTTTCTTTCATAACAAACGATAACAAGAAATTATCAGAATTGAGCACACAGTTCACCTGATGACCACCAAATGATGACTCTGTCCCATAAACTCCTACATCCATCCTCCAAAAGACACACGTATTGTCCCTTTGGGATAGGTGATGTCTCGAAAACAGCAGCGTTAGGCTGTCATATCACGTATATATATGAGGTCCTTTCCTTGGTCAAATCAACTTATCACGTACAAACTAGTTGCAGGCAGCATGTACCACTGTTGTACTAACTCTAGATCAAGCAAAAGTTGACGCTTCTTATTTGCAAGAAGTACTACTGGCCCATTATTAGTTATTATTATTATTATTGGTAATTATTAGTTTTTCACTCCTATTGAATTGAAACAACGCTTGAATCGCGGTAGTTTTTGTATTCAAATTACTCACGTGAACTCCTCTTTCATTTTCTTCGTGACGTCACATTGTAAACACATTTTATCTAAAGGCAATTCATACCGACGTGCTGTGCTCTGCATAATAGCAGTCAACAAACTCTGTGGATTGAAGAAGCCAGCCAGCCATACAGAAGTTGGTAACTAAAAAGTTAAATAATTTGATTAAGAACATTGAATGTACAATGTTTATCTTTCTGTTAAAGACTATGGAAGGTTAGTGTAACATCATCAGAATCGTGTCTCCAGTACACAAGCATTCAAACTTCCTTTAATGATACAATTTGAAATTTTATATTCGTATTTGTAATGTTTATAAATCATTAATATGTTATTGTGATACATACAACGAAATCAGTAGCCCAAGTCTCTAATTCTCGTAGTCGCAGAAGCAGATCAACAAACCAGGCAGATAAGCCCAATAAGGATGGATATGCCTTATTCGTCCAGATGGCAGGTACCTAACGAAATTGATATTATTTATTGGTTTAATTAATGGATATCAAAAATAAGCAGTACAAATATTTTTTCATAAGCTTACTTGATCTAGGAACAGTGCATTTTCCAAATCCTCCATATCGGAAGTAATAGTGAGTTCACCCTGCAAAACAAATGAAGTAATTTAAATAATTATTATTTTAAAATATCAACTATTAATTTAATATATTAAAGAAATGATATTAAAACACTATTTACATATATTATTTGACAACTATATAATGGTAATTATTTAAACTATATTAAAAGGCAATATAAACTTACAAGGTCTGATTGCATAAGTTCTTCTAAATAGGCATTACAGAGACGTCTATCCCAGTCATCAGTAATATGACCTCCGTACATGATTTCTCCAAATAAATATCTTAAGTCCTCCCAAGGAACTTTAGAATTAGCCTCCAAATAATTATAAAGGACAAATACACTGATTGTGAGATCACCTGTAAATTATTAATGAATTAACGAGTATGGTATTGTCATTGATTAATTATAATTTAGCTATAATATTGCTTACCAACATAGAAGGGATAGATTTTATTCCAACCTTGAGGTCCAAATTTTCTTCTCTCAGCTACTACCGCGTGGAAGTAGCACAAGGCAAAGAGTATGGCTTTGAACTCTGCTTCCTTGCCACACATCTCTAGAGTTTCTTGGTTAAAATTATCCAGGGCTTTATGTATGTTTGCCTGAAAAATTAAATGAATATGTTCTATTTTAAAAGAGTAAAACTAAAAGCAATTTAAAAAAATTCCCAGTTGCTTCCTTGCTGGTGTAGTTATTTAAGTGATATTTGAATTTTATCATTAATATAGAAGCTCTAATATTCAGACATAATGGTTAGCTAGACTCAACAATACAAAATATTTTTCATAAGCTTACTTGATCTAGGAACAGTGCATTTTCCAAATCCTCCATATCGGAAGTAATAGTGAGTTCACCCTGCAAAACAAATGAAGTAATTTAAATAATTATTATTTTAAAATATCAACTATTAATTTAATATCAGCTCAACATTAGACCACTGCTAACCTTTTTTTTTTAAACATTGATAGTAACAAACGAGCACACAGCTCATCTGATAGTAAGTGATTCCTGCGGCCCATGACATTTACATTCATCCTTGGCAAGGTATCACAAAAAGATACGTTGTCACCCTTGAGGACTGGAATGGAATGCCTCGTTACCAGTGATAAAGGGCTTCAGATCCTACACTCACCAGTCGAAAAACAGCAACATTGTGCTGCTTTTTTTACGCTGGTATTCTGTGAGGGCATGGTCCTACCCCGGTCATGCCGACCGATTCATTCTGCAGCTAGAAACAAACTGCAAGGTAATTCTACTACTATACCACACCATAGGCTTCCTCTTAGGTAATCGCACCATTCTATTTACTTCCCGCTATACTAGATAGTTTGTCAATCTATAAAATGTCAATCGTCTATAATCCAAATAATTTACACGTACATAATTTAATGACATATATTTCTAAGTGGTCATGGACTTAAAGGTATTTGAGTATATATATAAAAAATAAAGTATGAGATAAATCGATGTCTTTTTGAATCTTGATAAATATTATGTATATAATTTACCTTTAGCCCTAAATCTAATTCCCGCAAAGACCTTTTCATCTCCCCAGTCAAGTTGTTCATCCTTTCGCACTCTTGAAATGCAACAATTACATATGGCGTACGTTCCTCTACTTTACCCATAATTTCGACCATATTAAATTCTTCTGGAAGCTTCTCCATTATCTCATCCAACATTTGCTTCACCTATCAAATATATTTTTTAAACTCCATTACATTATCTGTTATGAAAGTTTCTCATTTGCTAATAATTTAAATAAAACGTATTTTTATTTTAAATTTTCAACTAAATTGTGCTAAAAGATAATAAATAAATTGGTAGAGTATATCATACAAAAGTAAAACATAACACTACATACACTGCGTTCTTTATTTTTCTTGATATAATAATAATCTCTTTAAATAGTATTGATAGGTAGAATTCTCAGATAGCAGTAAAAATAAATACCTTATCTTCTCTAGTAACAGTTGTTGCCCCAGAAGCTTGAGCATCTCGCGGTTGCATCTCAAATATTGTTCGAAACAAATTTTCAGAAGTAGTTGTCAAAAATCCTATTTCAGCATTAGGATGAAGACCATATAAATACGGTGATTCTGCAGGCATTGCGTCTTCTATATATTGATGGTAGCCAGTGTAATCGGTATTAGGCGGTGCAGGAAAACCTGGTGCTAGCTGTAATTCGCCGTCGACCTAAAACATACATGAATTAATATATTAAGTTCATATACCATTGCCATTTAATCACACATAACAGGTTTAAAGGAACGATCTTACGTTAATTTAATATATTAAAGAAATGATATTAAAACACTATTTACATATATTATTTGACAACTATATAATGGTAATTATTTAAACTATATTAAAAAGGCAATATAAACTTACAAGGTCTGATTGCATAAGTTCTTCTAAATAGGCATTACAGAGACGTCTATCCCAGTCATCAGTAATATGACCTCCGTACATGATTTCTCCAAATAAATATCTTAAGTCCTCCCAAGGAACTTTAGAATTAGCCTCCAAATAATTATAAAGGACAAATACACTGATAGTGAGATCACCTGTAAATTATTAATGAATTAACGAGTATGGTATTGTCATTGATTAATTATAATTTAGCTATAATATTGCTTACCAACATTGAAGGATAGATTTTATTCCAACCTTGAGGTCCAAATTTTCTTCTCTCAGCTACTACCGCGTGGAAGTAGCACAAGGCAAAGAGTATGGCTTTGAACTCTGCTTCCTTGCCACACATCTCTAGAGTTTCTTGGTTAAAATTATCCAGGGCTTTATGTATGTTTGCCTGAAAAATTAAATGAATATGTTCTATTTTAAAAGAGTAAAAACTAAAAGCAATTTAAAAAAAAAATTCCCAGTTGCTTCCTTGCTGGTGTAGTTATTTAAGTGATATTTGAATTTTATCATTAATATAGAAGCTCTAATATTCAGACATAATGGTTAGCTAGACTCAACAATACAAAATATTTTAGGTAGCAGCGCAAGCTAACCAATCTTATCAAACTCTTTTAATATATTATTTATTATAGTTATAACTTCACAATAAGAAACCAATTCTGGACTATTAAATTCTATTAACCTGCATTCCTGTGGGAGGTTCATTAGTTATTTTAATACTGGATTCCAGAATCCCCTGTGGGATAATATGAGCAGCAGAAGTAGCCGCTGGTTCAGCTGACATAAACAATCGGAAATCATGATGGCATCCTAAGGCAAAACTTTCCATCTTTTTTTCCAAACTAGGCAACCACTTCTTCACCAAATGGATGTTCTGTAAGATAAATACAATATTATAATGAATTTATGTAAGATTCCTTCATCATTATCATGAAGTGTCTTTCATCTGTAATTCAATAAAATTATTTATATCTGACATCAGGTCTGATTGCATAAGTTCTTCTAAATAGGCATTACAGAGACGTCTATCCCAGTCATCAGTAATATGACCTCCGTACATGATTTCTCCAAATAAATATCTTAAGTCCTCCCAAGGAACTTTAGAATTAGCCTCCAAATAATTATAAAGGACAAATACACTGATAGTGAGATCACCTGTAAATTATTAATGAATTAACGAGTATGGTATTGTCATTGATTAATTATAATTTAGCTATAATATTGCTTACCAACATTGAAGGGATAGATTTTATTCCAACCTTGAGGTCCAAATTTTCTTCTCTCAGCTACTACCGCGTGGAAGTAGCACAAGGCAAAGAGTATGGCTTTGAACTCTGCTTCCTTGCCACACATCTCTAGAGTTTCTTGGTTAAAATTATCCAGGGCTTTATGTATGTTTGCCTGAAAAATTAAATGAATATGTTCTATTTTAAAAGAGTAAAAACTAAAAGCAATTTAAAAAAAAAATTCCCAGTTGCTTCCTTGCTGGTGTAGTTATTTAAGTGATATTTGAATTTTATCATTAATATAGAAGCTCTAATATTCAGACATAATGGTTAGCTAGACTCAACAATACAAAATATTTTAGGTAGCAGCGCAAGCTAACCAATCTTATCAAACTCTTTTAATATATTATTTATTATAGTTATAACTTCACAATAAGAAACCAATTCTGGACTATTAAATTCTATTAACCTGCATTCCTGTGGGAGGTTCATTAGTTATTTTAATACTGGATTCCAGAATCCCCTGTGGGATAATATGAGCAGCAGAAGTAGCCGCTGGTTCAGCTGACATAAACAATCGGAAATCATGATGGCATCCTAAGGCAAAACTTTCCATCTTTTTTTCCAAACTAGGCAACCACTTCTTCACCAAATGGATGTTCTGTAAGATAAATACAATATTATAATGAATTTATATAAGATTCCTTCATCATTATCATGAAGTGTCTTTCATCTGTAATTCAATAAAATTATTTATATCTGACATCAGGTCTGTTTACTTAAAGATATTGTTAAAATATTGAAGGATAGAATAAAACATTTCTTTATTTTCTTGATATAATAATAATCTCTTTAAATAGTATTGATAGGTAGAATTCTCAGATATCAGTAAAAATAAATACCTTATCTTCTCTAGTAACAGTTGTTGCCCCAGAAGCTTGAGCATCTCGCGGTTGCATCTCAAATATTGTTCGAAACAAATTTTCAGAAGTAGTTGTCAAAAATCCTATTTCAGCATTAGGATGAAGACCATATAAATACGGTGATTCTGCAGGCATTGCGTCTTCTATATATTGATGGTAGCCAGTGTAATCGGTATTAGGCGGTGCAGGAAAACCTGGTGCTAGCTGTAATTCGCCGTCGACCTAAAACATACATGAATTAATATATTAAGTTCATATACCATTGCCATTTAATCACACATAACAGGTTCAAAGGAACGATCTTACGTAAATTTAATATATTAAAGAAATCATATTAAAATACTACATAATTTACATATCTTATTTGACAACTATATAATGGTAATTATTTAAACTATATTAAAAAGGCAATATAAACTTACAAGGTCTGATTGCATAAGTTCTTCTAAATAGGCATTACAGAGACGTCTATCCCAGTCATCAGTAATATGACCTCCGTACATGATTTCTCCAAATAAATATCTTAAGTCCTCCCAAGGAACTTTAGAATTAGCCTCCAAATAATTATAAAGGACAAATACACTGATTGTGAGATCACCTGTAAATTATTAATGAATTAACGAGTATGGTATTGTCATTGATTAATTATAATTTAGCTATAATATTGCTTACCAACATAGAAGGGATAGATTTTATTCCAACCTTGAGGTCCAAATTTTCTTCTCTCAGCTACTACCGCGTGGAAGTAGCACAAGGCAAAGAGTATGGCTTTGAACTCTGCTTCCTTGCCACACATCTCTAGAGTTTCTTGGTTAAAATTATCCAGGGCTTTATGTATGTTTGCCTGAAAAATTAAATGAATATGTTCTATTTTAAAAGAGTAAAAACTAAAAGCAATTTAAAAAAAAATTCCCAGTTGCTTCCTTGCTGGTGTAGTTATTTAAGTGATATTTGAATTTTATCATTAATATAGAAGCTCTAATATTCAGACATAATGGTTAGCTAGACTCAACAATACAAAATATTTTAGGTAGCAGCGCAAGCTAACCAATCTTATCAAACTCTTTTAATATATTATTTATTATAGTTATAACTTCACAATAAGAAACCAATTCTGGACTATTAAATTCTATTAACCTGCATTCCTGTGGGAGGTTCATTAGTTATTTTAATACTGGATTCCAGAATCCCCTGTGGGATAATATGAGCAGCAGAAGTAGCCGCTGGTTCAGCTGACATAAACAATCGGAAATCATGATGGCATCCTAAGGCAAAACTTTCCATCTTTTTTTCCAAACTAGGCAACCACTTCTTCACCAAATGGATGTTCTGTAAGATAAATACAATATTATAATGAATTTATATAAGATTCCTTCATCATTATCATGAAGTGTCTTTCATCTGTAATTCAATAAAATTATTTATATCTGACATCAGGTCTGTTTACTTAAAGATATTGTTAAAATATTGAAGGATAGAATAAAACATTTCCTTATTTATTTATTAATATGAACGTGTTCATATTAAATTAACTTTAAAATATTCTTCATTTTTATTGAAGAATATTTTTGAAGAAAACTTTAATAATCAAATAATCACTTATTATATCTCTTGTAATATTAAAAACAATAAAATAACGTAGCTTTTACTTAAGGGTTTCTTAAAAAAAAGAGACAAATAAAACAGAAACATGCCTGTAAAACTACCCAATGCCCCTTCTGTAAAGCCTCATCCATCGCTTGCTCGGCCACTATTTCCTGACCCTGACCTAACGACACGTTGTGGAAATTGTTTTGGTCTACAGAAAAACCCATAACTTTACCAAGAGTTTCCACGTCTTTAAGAGGATTTACTCCAGGGGATAAGATAAAGAATATTGGTGTAGTTGGACTTGTTTCTTCAAAAGATTTACTGAATTCTACTGTTCTATTTTCAACGTATTTTGAACCCATTCTTTCTTCAATGTATGCTCTGCAAATTATGTTATTATTTGTAGTAATGAAAGTATTTATAATTATTTTCAGGGAAATGACCGCAATCTTACTTACGCAACAGCATACGTCATCCTATCCGGTCGTAATGCTCTAAGCATACACAATCGCTGCAAAGCTGTCTTATTCTTCCATTCCTAAACAAGCAACAATGTTATAAATAATATAATGTTTTAAACATACAATAAAAACTCGCAAAACAATTTACGTTTTCTGTTTTTATTGACTTTCTTTACTGAGGAAAATATAAGGTATTATACATTTTATTATTTTAGAAGTGTTAACATAAATTACAACCATTATCTTAATTTTATTTTAAAAACTTTCTTGAACCTAAAAATAGTTAAATGAGATTAAGCTTTATTTTACTATTTTTATAATTACCTGTGGAAACTTTTCTCTTTCTGGACATTCCATCTCTACTATTTTCTTCCATCGCTTTGGTGATGTCTCTATATCCCTATCAAGGTTACGAAACTCATCTTTACTAGCTAGAGAACATATGCCACCCCAGCTTTGGTTAGACAAAAAGTCTACTGGACTCGTCACATGCGGCTTGATTGGGAATCGCAGGAAGAAGTCCAATTCTGCGGGGGATATTTCTTCACTCATTAAGAGCACCTTTCAAAACAAGGCGATTTTATTTTCAAAAAGTAAATTGAAATCCCTCATTACATGTGTTTTATATGGACTATTACCTGGAAGGTCATCTGTGATGCAAATATCAATTTATCGCATTCGAAAAGACCCCTAGAAGTATACTGAAATACGGAATAGCTGATGCAGTCTATAAGATTCCTAACCCGTTGACTAACTTCCTCCGACGGTTCCGCTCGATAAATGGCTTTTTGAAATACAACACTGAATGCCTGCAATAAATATTTTAGTCAGTTTGTTTTTATTAATAAAAATATTACATTTTATATGAGGAATACCTTTAATGAAAATTGATATATTGGATTGATAGTGTTTAAATCATTAAGAATAAAATAAAGTAAGGAAGCTCTTGCCGATGCGGGTCGGTAGAATTCACGGGCTTGGTCAATTTGATACGAAGTAACTTTAGCTTCTGTTACCTGTAAATATGTTTGATATTAAATAAATCATCAACAATAGGAATTGAAAAAAGTATTTTTGTAATTAACCGTAATAATTACTAACTTTTTTCTCGATATCTGCAGCTGTCTTTTTGGTGGTTTCTAAATTTTCTACTAAAGCAGTGTCGCCCAAAATATTTTCACCGGCTGATGACAATCTAGACAGCAAGTCATCTTCGAGCTCTTTTAGTTGAATTTTGAACTCATTTTGTTGTTTTGTTAATTCGGCTTTTAATTCCTCCAGATCAGGTCTTTCTGCTTTAACTACTTCAGCTAATAGTTGATCTTCCAAACCATCTCTCGTTACAGTGAAATTTACTAGAGTAGTTTGAGCTTGCATTTCTGGCTTATAATGTGGATTGGCCAACTTTGAATGCAGAATCAGTCTAAACATTTGACTATATTCGATTTCTTTGTCCCCTATTTTTATAGCTCTGTAATAAATACAAGGTTTTAAAGTAAAACACTAATTAATAATCAGTTAAATATGATTGTTTCTTTTTTCGGTTTTACAACGTTTTAAAATAAGGTTTAACAAAAAAAACTACAAGTTCACTAAAGTATCTGAATCACTAAAATATACTTCTTACCGTCCCTTTTTGATTAAGTATCTACCCAGTAAAGGATCTAATACGGGATCAACTGTTTCACCAATATTTTCTAAGAGAACCGTCTCCCCTTTAATTATCGCCTTTTCTATAGTATCAAGGTATCCTTTCTGTCCGAGGCGTATGACTCGCAACTTATCTCCGTATTTTTGTTTGATCCACTTAACCCCTTGAAGCTATGTATAAATTGTCGTATTAGTAAAAAATAATGTAATAAAAATAAATAACAATCTACATCATTCTGCTTTTATGCATGTCCATCCTCCATCGTCCTAATATACTCGTATCAATAAACGATCTACGTCCAGACCCACAGACAAAGAAAATAAATACGTAGAATTTGATAATTTAATAATATACTATATAAATATATAGACTCATTCGCGAGTCTTATACAACGAAAATTATCTGAATTGGCAGTTTAATTTAATTATTATTTATTATTTTACATTGTTTGTTATGTTTATTGCATATTGCGTATATTTATATATCTTTATAGTTATAAATTACCTGCGGATCAATCATAAGAGGCCATCGATCAGAGTTAGAAAGTATAGTAGCATTTTCAGTGCTCATTCGATCCGAGGGCAAGCCCTCATTCTGCCACATTGCTATTGTCGTATCATCGGTTAGCATTGTTAAAGGATCTAAACCTTCAGTTATTGGAATTGGTGGCTTAAAAAAGTTTGTAAAGAAAAAAAGACTTTAAAATCAGATATACTAAGAGCAATATTGGAGCAAAAATAAAACTCTTCGTACAAATTCAAATTAAATATAACTCTGTTACTCGACCTACCTCTAAAGTCTTTAAGAAGATCAGCCAATTTTTATGCAACAAGTCAAGCCTGTACTGTTTTGTGAAACACCCAACGTAAGATATAAATGCACATACAAGGAGTACGTCTCCGGGTAGTGTTGTACTCTGTTGCATGAAACTAAAAATAAGAGAAAATCGAATGCATTTAAAGAAGTATTTGTCTTATTATATATTTTTTATATTGTACATGACATTAAAATGAATGAGTAATCCATTTATGGCCTGTAATATGTATTAGGTATGTACCTTGATACTGCCTCCGCCCAACGAACATTTTCACTAGCTAGTCCATTTACTAATCTATTAGCAAGTTGAATAGTTCTGTTAGTAGCGTCTGCCTCTTGCTGACACTTTACTTTTTCTAACGTTGCTTTTTCGAAATCTGCTGTTAAAGTACCCAATTGTTCTTCTAAAGACTAAAACACATAGCAATAACAAAATCAAATCTTAAAACAACCAAGCAAACTTAAATAAAAAATATATCACAAAATATAAAACAATTATAACAAATACACATAATGAGAGAGTACATATACAACATTTGGTTTCTGTCTAAAAATGATGCAAAAAAAGTATTTACAGATAATTTGATGTTGAAGGTTAATAATAATGCACTGACCGCGACTTTAGATTTAATCGATTTTAATTTTTCTGTAGCTGCTGCTAACTCAGCGTTAGCTGCCGCCAAAGCTTTTCGTTTCGGTTCCACATCACAAAATACTTCATAAAACTTGATGATATTGATGACCCAAGCACAAAGTCCAGCAGCTGCAGCTGACTTAGATCTCACAAATTCTGTAAAAATGTTAATTTATTATTTATTGATAGTAATACAATGTTAAAGTTAATCCAAAATTGTAGTAGTAATTTACCAGGTTCAAATTCAGAATCTTTAAGGTATGGTTGAATAGCCTTTATGACATCAGGATGAATATTTTCTTTGTCATAATGGACAAGGCATTCCAAAAACATATCTACTTTAGCCATCATTATCTGAAACAATATTATTGTTAGTAGATTTATAATTTCCGTTGTCCGATTATATAATTTATTACATTGAAAGTAATAAACGAACATATAATTCACCTGATGGCAAGTGACTCCTGCGGCCCATGATATCTACATTCATCCTAAAAAAGGAATGAATGCAGATGGGCTGTTACCCTTAAGGACTGAGATGGAATGCCTCATCACCAGTAATAAAGGTCTCCGGATCCCTATACTCACCAGACGAAACACAGCAGGATTATGCTGCTATTTTACGCTGGTATTCTGTGAGAGCGTGGTTCTACACCGGTCTACTTGACCCATTCATTATGCAACTAGAAACAAACCGCAGTATAGACCTTCCACTGTTAAAAGAGTCTGCCTCTGCCTTTGTAACAAATCAGTAAAATGAATATCGTCATAAATTCTAAAAACAAGAGCATTTCTTTAATAATACTTACTTTTGCCGATTTCCAACTTCTATCTTTAGGAATTTTACCACCTGGAGCTAGTAGTACCATAACGGCGGCTGTGACATTAGTAACAGCGCCAGGAGGTGACCCGAAGGATTTAAGCTCTGTAAGATTGGCCTTATTCAAAGTATTTAATGCTTCTTGTGCAGCAACAAGTGCAGGCTCTGCTTTTATCAAGTCTTCTTCGCAGTCCTTTTGCTTTTTTAAAACTTCTTCTGCTATAACTGCCACTTTTTCTTCCTCTTCATCAGCTAATAATAATAAAAACGTATTTTGTATATTCTATTTATTTTTCTTGAAATGTAAGCAATGAGAAACTAATGTGAAAGGGCAAAATACATCAATCTATATATTACCCAGGGCTTTCTCGCTCTGAACTTTAGCTGTTTCAATTCCAACCATTTCGATAAGCTTATCAGCAGCTTCATTTTTTTGTTGTAATTCTACTTCTTGTATAGCCAACTTCGCTTTTAACTGGTCTACTTGAGATGCGGTACTTCGTAACTTTTCCAAACCATTTTCTAACCTAAAAAGCATAATAACGCATTCAACTTGGTTAATTGATACATTTATCATTTCCACCACATTCACAACGCATTCACCACATTAATCATACCTGGAAATCTTAGCCTGGAGTTCATCTGTTTTTTTATTTACAAGTTTTGCATACAAACTAATCTGCTCTAAATAACTTTTTGGTGTTGTATAATTATATCTTCTCTCATTTGTTAAGTAGGCTTTTGAAATAGAATTTACTGAAGTGTGAACGTATGCCATGAATCTTGATACAGAATCTCTTAAAGTCATCTAAACAACGTTATTTTGTACATTTATTATTATGTTACAAATTTATGAAAATAACGTGTTTAAAATTTCAGATTATTGTTAACCTACCGGTAAAACGTGCAATGCTTCTAAGAATTTCATGGACACAGACACTAAAGCTTCTTGAGGCCACTCATGAAACCAGTTAATTGAAGTACAGTTGATCAAAGCTGGAAATTTTCTAGACCTTACTCTCAATGTTGAACCAACAGGGGAAAAACACAATACAACTTTCAATTGTTTTCGAACTCTATCTATAAAGAATTTCCAACAAATCTCTCGGGTATCAGGAAGACCTGCGCCTTTTACCTACAATCATAAATAATCATTATCATCATCATTACATTCAATATATATCATTAAAACAAATCTCTATATTTTTAATGATAAAATCTTAGCATCCTGTATAATACATTATTTTCAAATCGAAATACTCAATGCTGCTCAATCAAACTTACCTCATTTCTAACTCCACTAATGATGTTCTCAATCTCGTCATCGGGGAAAAGATCAGCAACTTCTCCTGATGCTAATAAGTCGTTAATCAATACTAGAAACTGCTCATTAGCAACTTGTGCATCAGTCATCAGAAACATAATACCAACATTCTTGAGACCTGTTTTAATATACAAACCCGACAGTTCGTGCTGAAAGTATAATAAATGTTAAGATAAATATTTTTCATAAGTGACGTACGTGAATTCGATACGACTCCCTCGATTTTGACTGTAAGTAATTTAATATGAGGCACCATTGATACATTATTAATAGGAAATCATCTAACCAGCTAGACTACTATACGCTTACTTTAAAAGAGATGTTTAAATTATACCTTAAGATCAGAAACTCCATATCCTTTCTTCAATTGTATTTGTAGCACTTCCAAGCTTGATATGAAGGCAGCAAGGCGAGAAAGTGATTGCTTACCAGATCCCCCAACACCCACTAGCAACGCACTGCCTCTCGGACTTTCGAGTATTCGACTGATTCTGAGAAATCAGTAAAATCACTTATAGCAATTCATTATTAGGACAAAGATTTACCTGACTCCGCTCACACAAATTTGAACCAAGTTCTCTCTTCGTTTTATGTTCTTCAAGACAGTGGAGCATCCGCAGCATCAGTGTATATGTCACAAGGAAACAATGAAAACGTAGATTTTATCAAATTTTTAAAATGATAAATGCATGCGGATGATGATAAAATAACAACTCTGTAGGTGAATTCTCTAAAGAAAGGAAGCAGATTGATCAAATCAGTTATGGTTAGGTTAAGGTTTGGTTTAGGTCGCCAAAGTTAAGGTTGAACAGTTAAGGGATTTAATTTAATCCTTAGGGAAATCACCCCACAGAGCTGCTTTTTTAACATCGTCCGTGAATTGATCACTACCTCATTACCCTACAACATACACGCTATTTTGAATTGTGTTCAAGACGATAGAACGTAGAGCAGTTCGTTTAAGGTGCCAATATCAGTAAATAGACCTAGTAAGATAGAACATAGAGCAGGTCGTTTAAGGTGACAATATTACTAAATAGACCTACTAAGGTCCAGTAATATTGACATTCATGTGATATATTTTTATTATTTACCTGCATATATGCATCATAGCGTCTTCGAACAATACGAGATTCATAGCAGCGATAAGATCGTTGTAACTTGCCATAGCTTCTGTCAGTAATTTATTAAGCTGATCCCAGGTCGTTATAGGCATATATTTAGGCTCACCAATGCCCCCGGCAAAATGACAATAGATATTGGGGCGTTCGAAAACGACACCTTCGTCAATATCCTAAAGGAAAAAAAATGTTTGGTATCGAGAATGAATAAGGATGTAATTATGTAGATAGACCCCTAATGCTATTTCTCCCTTGCCCCACATTACACATAAGACAAAAGGTTATTCATATTATGAACATTCTTTTCACTTATATAAATTCTCTATTTGTGTAAATTTTATGTAAATTTATTAATTGTTATATAATATTCCATATTTCATATTACATATAATTCGCGATGTTACTAACATTGTAAATCTTTGTCTTTGTCGTAGTTAATGGAACAAAGTTAGTG
Source organism: Teinopalpus imperialis (assembly GCA_029286865.1). Lineage (NCBI taxonomy): Eukaryota > Metazoa > Arthropoda > Insecta > Lepidoptera > Papilionidae > Teinopalpus > Teinopalpus imperialis. The sequence continues at coordinate 2,299,342 of JAGSMU010000020.1, read as the reverse complement.
ATTTCTTTAACCTACTTATAAATGTATACTAATTATGAATATACTTCTACTAATTATGAATATACTACTATACTCTTGAACCTATCACCAACAATAATAATATTATTTTTATTAATGTAAATAAACACTTAACATAACAATACAATAAAATATGTAATTAAAAAAAATCTGTATTCTCTTTTTTTCCTAATATCGACAAAAAAATATATAGAGTTTACCTTCTGATTACCAATTCTTAAGCCACTGAGACCTACATCTATCCCAGATAAACAGTCAAGTTGTAACCTAGATACCCTAGACACATGCTATTTAGCATAATAACATTTTTTTGTTGATATTCCTAAATTACCTTATAACATAACGATCAATTCTCTTCACTTACTATTGGTTTGTTGAATTAAAATAATATTTTTTGGTTAAGTTGGCTAAGTTTTGAGACATTGAAATAACGTAAAACAAATCTAAGGCTATTTTAAAATGTAACAAATACAAAATAATATATTAGAAATAAACAAGATCGTACCTCGAAGTTTTTCTTGCATAAATCAATCTGCATTTTTAAGAAAGCGTCAATATCTTTATCTTCAGTAAGTTTATCGCCATAGACTCTATGTGTTTCATGCATCCACAAACGAATTAAATCTGAAGGACCTATTAAACATTCATTGGTACTAAATAGGAAACCCTGAAACGAAAACGTTTATTAGTTTTTATCTTGTCCACTTTTAATACAATTTAAATATTGTGAATCGATTACCTGAAATATATTCGACAAGTCTCGTAAATTAAAAATATAATGAAATTTAATGGCGGTGGGTAAAAATACTTGTGACACTTTATTATGCAAGGCTATTGCAGCAGTGACAACATTAGCTGAAAATGAATAGTTGTAAGTCTTAAACATTTAGTTTTGTACTTGTATTAAAATATAAGTAAATTCTTAATTAAAATAATAAAATCCTTCAACCTCAATAACAAAATCTCCCTTTTCCTCGTACTTACTTGATAACTTAGCGATCTGTCCACTTATTCTTAACTCGGGATTTATCAAATGTTGGCTCAAAATAGAATGATAAATATTATTTAAAGCCTCTGTATTTGGGAAACTGATGGCGAATACACAAAAGTGTCTCTGCAGCCTTGGGTTTATTGTGAAGCTACCTGATGTTGGATTCATACAAGACACGTATTGAGTATTATGAATGTCTTTAAGGGTCAACTTAGTTCTGTCGTACCAGTGATTGTAATCTAGATGCTGCCTTATTATAGTATGTGGTTGCACCGTACCATAAGCATCGACTTCTGGCATATTCATATCATCTATAAAGTATATAAGTGTCTTATTCCCGGGTGGACCATAGTTTCGACCAGCTTTTTTCTCTAAAGGCTTCTCTAATACTTTTTGTAGCATTTCTGAAGACGTATAGAAATTAAATGGAACGGATTGTATAGCATAAGCTTCTGACAGACTGTAACAAGGTATCTGAATAAATAACGAATCTAATTCTAACAAAATTATACCCGTTTTAACTAAAAAAATAAGCGTCAAAGAATGGTTAACTTGATAATGAACTGTTTACATACCTTTGTAACTTTTCATTGACCAAAACTGTTTTACCACATCCAGCGCCTCCGACTAACATTACTGGGTGTCGATTTTTCATTAATAAATCCAAGAAATATCTTATTCTAATCGTTTCTGCCGTAGGTACAAGTACCGCCTATAATTATATATATAATATTATTAAATTTAAAAAAAATTGGTATAATAATTAATTTTTTATTATTATTTTAAATACCTGTAGTGGAATATCTGTATCCAATTCAAATTTAGTGATCTTCTCAGTCCACGGAGTAAATTTCTTTGTTTCCGAATCAATATAATAATCGAAAACTGTGCCACCTTGTGGAAATTTGATAGTTTTGAACTCGTTTACCCACCATTTTGTAAACTCTAAAAATAAAGTTTATGTTAATAAACATCAAAATTAGAACAGAAAACATTTTTATATTTTCGTAACTTACCAATTCTATAATCAACATTAGTGTCTTGAAACATAGCAGAACCAAATGCCCATACACAAGCAAATACAAAGAAAATATCATGCCACTCTTTCGGACACTCCGCTGGAGTGTTTTCTGGCACTAGTAAACAGTTAAGAAGATGGCAAAGCATTTGAACATGCGCCATATCAGCTATAGGAGTTATTTTCTTAAAACGATTTCTGATAGTTTCTAAACAAGGTGGAATATATTTATCAAAAAGTATGACCAAATTTGACTTTTCCGCTGGTATTTTTCTTGTTTCTATCCAACTTGTAACATATCTGAAAAGATGTATTTAATGATTCTGGATACGAGTACACTGTATTTAATGGTAAACTTTTGATAGTAAATGATTCTTGCGCGCCATCCCACCCTCATCTTTCACATCCATATTCGATTAGAAGTGATGAAAATATGCTGTCACCTCTAACAACGTAGATAAATAGATCTTGATCATTGAGTTTCCGACCTCCTTCACTAACCCAACGATATACAGTAAACTAAATTCCGCTGGCATCCTCCTATGTACAAGTCCTTCCTCGAACTAATCCACCTTTTTTTAACCTATGCTTAGCTCTACTAATAAAAACTTTGTTATTTTATGTGCATGTAGACTATAATAAGATTTATACTAATAACTTACGGATTCCACCCTAAATCTTGAGGGTTAATGTACAAAATTCCAGCTCTTGAAACCGTGGCAGGTGTAGCAGTTCGTAAATTAGAGATTTCGAACATAAGTCTCATGGTCGGAGTTAATGCAATTCTTTCATTACTCGCTAAAGTCAATATTTTATTATCATCCATGACAGTATTTAACGATTCAATCCACATAGGATCTATGTCTCCATCTAAAACAATCCATTTAGGATTTTCCCCGACGATATTTGCTTGGTCTCTCATAATAACTGAAAATAATCCATCCTTCCATTCTCTTGTTGCTGGGTTTATAATACCAAAAGTTCGTCGTTAGTTACAGCTTTAGGATTCAAATCATTGTAAATTGGTTTCTTTTTTAAATTTTGATATGTTTTAAAAAGGGTTTTCCAAACTTGAGTTTTTCCAGTACCAGCATTGCCAACGATGAAAACAGAATGACGTACTTCTAACAATTCTTCTAATTGTACAACTTTCAAAATAAAATTATCTTCAGGCTGAAGCAATAAATCCATTGCCGCTTGTTTTACAGTTCTTTCAAATTCTAAGTCACGCTTTCTAGGTACTTCAAGAGCAGGAAATAAGTCTCCAATTAGCCCCATGAACACAGGCATATCATCAGTGACTATTTTCGGTATATTAAAGTCACGAAGGGTCCTCATTAAAACTTCTTCTTCTGGTCTCCCAGGATCACCTCTCTAAAACGGTGAAAGATGAATTATGCGTCAAAAATAAGTAGTAAATCATGTACAATCTGATTAATTTACTTTTCTCACCTTTAAAGAACCAGCAACTACTAGCACCGATTTGATTGCTCTTAATCCCCAGTCATAGTGATCTTGTTTCGATAACAGTTCCTTACATAAGGTGTAGAGTGTAATAAATTTCCTTGCAAGTATTTTAGCATCTTGGAAACCTTCAGCCACTAGCATAATTTCACAAATAAGTTCAAAATCAGGTACTACCATTGCACATGGCCTAAATAGAGCCTTTAAGTTTTCAGGTAATTCCGTTCTGCCCGCATAACCAGGATTCATAGTAATGAAAATACCGACAGTTGGAACTAGTACAATAATTTCTCCCATAAAATTAAAGGTTTTCTTTTTATCTCTGAAAACAAACGATGTAAATGTATACTTAATTTTTTATAATTTAATAATGATTTATCATACCTGATTGCATCTTGTACAGATTTAACTTGAACAGCTACTACTGATAATACTTCAACAGAAATCCTATTGAATTCATCAAAACATCCCCACGCACCAGTTTGCGCTAAACCTTTATATATGTTACCGCAAGACTGGAACCCAAAAGACGAAGTTAATCGTAGAAAGTAATTAAAAAAAAGAATTAGAAATATATTTCATTTATAATTCTTAAAATAATTACCTGATAGTCCATCTGCTCTGAACAATTAAACACATAAACCATTATACCTAAAGCTCTTCCCAAGTCCTTTGTTGTTTCAGTTTTGCCTGTGCCGGCAGGTCCTGCTGGACCTCCACCCATTATTAAATGTAAAGACTAAAAACAAGAAATTACAACTTATTTCTCATACAGAGTATATAGGTAAATTGGTTTCATTTCATACAGTAGATTTTATACTATCATACGCGTAATTTTAACAAAATACATACCTGTGTTAAAGTTATATAGCATCGATCAGTTAATGGTGTAATAACTAATCTGGGAGTGTTTCCTAAATACTCATAACTATATTTAAACTGGGCATCACAAATATTTGCGAAGCAATGAGATTCTTTTTCATCCCACCTGTAAAAATATTTTCTAGTTGTTAAAGTATGGTGCATTAAATTAATAAGCAAGTTAACAATGTTTACAAAACTAAAAATTTCGATGAATAATTAATATGATAATAATTTTGTAAATTATATAAAAATGACGAATGATGTTTTACGAAGTTTTAACCTGTGTCTTAGTTGAGATTGCCATTGAAATGCTGATCCTGCTTCCACCTTTCCTTGAATAAGTTTACTTACAACATCTCTTGAATGTACGTCTATTGTGCAGATTGTCATAATTTTTTGACGATCTAGCTTGCTAAGTTCACCAATAAGCAAGGTGATAAGCGTGCTCAGTTGAGCTAATTGTTTCTTATAGTAATCTTTAAGTGCATTATCGTATCCTTCTTCCAATCTCGCAAACGCCATATTCACTTCTGTAGTCCACCAGATTTGTGAACAACATAACGATACTTGAGCCATGTAATCAAATAGCCATTGTTCACGAGGTTTCTCCTCGTATGATACGATTGCTTCACCAAAATATTGACGAATAGTTAATCTCATTATACCTTGTAGTCTATTCAACCAAATTTCAACCTATGAACAGTGTAGATTTTAAATAATTATACAATAAAAGAGAATATTATTACTTGTCTGTACTTACTGGCCCTGTACAGTCACACGCGTCATGAAAAGGAACGTATTCCCCATCTTTAGCTATCATCCCAGCTGCCATTTTTTCGGTGGGTTTATCATTTTTAATAAATTTAAGTCTTGCAATTGAATCGAAAAGCTTAGTCAAATGTCTGAAATCAAAAAAATTACATCATAATTCCAACGAAAAATTTGTATTAAATTACAATTATTCTTGTGAAATGATATAAGACGATACCTGATAACCAATTCAGCTTGATTACCATTAGACAAGATGTTTAACAAATCCGCCGATGATACAAAATAAAACCTCGGAAACGCCAACCTCTTTGTTTCCAAATATTCAGCTAATGCTTTTTCACATATTATTAAATCTTTTTGTAAACAATCGAGTGTTTCAACCAAACCATGCTTATTAGCACCTTTAACAACATTAGGTGTTTTTGACATCTCTTTTGAAAGGATCTAGTTAAGGTAATAAAAATAGATTAACAAAAAAATCCATGTAATTTCATATGCAAAAAGAAATTATTCTTGCCTTAAACTCTGCATCAATTCTATCAAATCTAGATGAATCTTCTGGAAGTTGTTTCCTGATGTCTTCAGAGCTCATGAAGATACTTTCTAAGTGTGACCAAGTCCTTTGTACTTCAAACCATACTGAAATTACTTGATCAGCAATTGATAGTTTTTGTTGCCAACTTGAGACCTCTTCCAAAAAATGAGCAATAAATTTAGATGTTATGAGATTTTGAAGTTGAACCTGGAAAAATTCACAATTTCGTAACGCAATGTGTTCAAAAATGTTCCACAGCGATGTTGAAACCCACCTGATTCTCTTCTAAAGTTTCAATCAATTCTTCACTGGCTCTTAACAACACACATCCTGTTCGTGTATGTACTTCTTGCTCGAATTCCATACCACTCCAAGTAGTGTGAAGGTCTTTTAATGTTTTTTCCATTGACATTTCTTTCACAGCCTTATCAACTATATTTTTTACTTCTTCTTCGCATTCATGTAAATTAAGGGCTAGTAAATCTGCTAATGTAGTATTTTCATCCATAACAATTCTTACCTAAATCAACACAGTCTAGTTTTAGAAATATTTTAATTGCCCAAATACAGAAATGTACTCATTAATAGGTTGTACATAATTATTTTAGGCGATTTCGATCATGCTATTTACATACTGTCATAACATTAAATTTAGAAAAGATAAAATGAACATGCAAGGAAATATTGCAAAATAGCATATATATTTATCATAACACATTAAAGTTACATTCCATTCATTATTGGTATACTTACAGTAAGTTCAGGTGGTAATGCAGCTAAGCTCTGTGAAATTTAAATGTATTTACATTTAATAGCATTTTGTAAACAAAATGTGTCTTTTATATAAATAAAATAGGAAAAAAATTTCCTTAACCATTTATTTACAGCATAATAATTTAAATAATTGTATTGTCAAGAACTAAAAAATTAATCAAAATATAAAAACACCACAAAAACCACATACATGCCTTTTGTAAAATTAAACAAATTACATTGCTGCAAAAAAATCATGCTATTTAATTTTGAACACTTGTATCATTACATTCCAGTTCTGTGAGTGACAGTATTTACAAAATATTAGATAATTATTTACAAAATTATATACAATTTATTTACATGTTCAATTGAATATTCAAATACCTTCGTTGTCCTCATAAGTTGATCCCAATGCCTTTCTCTTATAGCAGGATTTTGAAGTTCTGCAACTGCACGTAAAGACGTTAACATGTTTTTCACGGTGGCTTCTAAGTTAATGTACGTATCCCAGCTGAAAATCAAATTATTTATTAAAAACGAAACATTAACTTACAATATACACAAGAGATGTTACTAACCTCCTCATTTCTTTATCCAACAATCTTATTTCTTTCGCAAACTTTTTACACTCAATGTCCATATTTTCAACATCTATTTTTCGCCATGGTGTTGTTTTCCAATCTTCAATACTAGTACGCACGATGTAAACGTAATCCCAAAGTTGCTATATTCAAAGAAGAACAAATAAAAATCGCTTCGCAACCCATTTTGCAATATACATAAATATATAAATTATTATTATATATTAATAATATTAATATTTATTAATATTGTATATATAGTTACCTTTAACATACGCAACTCTTTTCGACATTGTTTTAAAAGTTTAAATTCCGGAACATTAACTTCAAACAAGGAACCTGATTCCTGGATTCCTTTCATCTCATCTTCTAAATGCAATACTTCGTTATCGACTCTGGACATCACAGCATACGGATCATCACACTCATATTTGAAGAACTATAGATACAGTAATTATATAGGGTTAAACTTTCTAAACCGTTTTAAAACCAATAAAAAATAAAGTAAAATATTTACGTCGTATCTTTTAAAAACTTCTCTATAGTAAGTAATATGTATATCGAACAGCGTTATCTTCTTTCTTATACAAGCTACTTCAGCAGCCTGCAGTGGTGCTACTTGTTGTTTAACAGTCAGAGCTAACTTTTTTGTAGCTTGCCATTGTTCCGGTAGTTCCTGAAACAAATCAAATCAAATGAATACTAAATTTTACAATAACATCTTGTCGTTAATATATTAACAGCAAAAAAAGCTAACTTGTAAAAGAACGTTGACTTCTTCTGGTATATCCATATCATAAAATTTAAGAAGTTGTATCGTTTCAGTTAAGGGGTGAAACATTTCATCAGTTGTAATTCCTCTATCCTTTACATTCATCAAATATCCCATTACAGTAACCAAAGCTTCGTAGTCACCTTCTGGGACTGGTTGTAGTAAGCCTTTTATACAAAAACATATTTCAAAATTACTTTAAGGTTTATTACATAAAAGCTTAATTATTCATATTTTTGAAAATACCTTCATCGGCTTGTCTTATAAAATTTCCAAGATCACTAAGGCTGGAAATTACGTTGTTTACTAAATGTTCCTTATACATGTTACCCCACTTTCTAACAGTATTCAACAAGGCCTGTCTAAATGGTCTAATGTCCACCTGTAAGTATTTAAACCAGTAACGATTATAAAAATTTGTTGAAAAAATAATTTATACAATTTCTAATATATAACTTGTAAACCTGAAACCAAGAGTTGAAGACTTTGTAAGACTCCATATCTTCGATGTCCAAGAAAAGATTCTCATAATAGTCTATTTGTTCTCTAAAAGCTTCCATTTTAGGAGTACAAGGAATAGGCGCTTGAACATCTTTATCTTCTGAACAGATTCTATCTATTTCTTCTGGATTCAAAATTCGTCCATAATTCAAAAATATTTCCATTACCGCATCTCTTTCTTCTAGCCACAAATAAGAATAGTTTTCAAATGTCTTACAAAAATCATTGGCTTCTTCGACCACCTAACAAAAAAATACATTATTAAGTGATAATTATATTTAAATTCTATAAAAATAGCATTACAAAAATTCTGTTACCCGCTCTATGCTATTCAATATATCTTCTTTCATGTCAATTATATCGATATTTCCCACTATATCATCTTCATAAGACTCTTCCTTCATTGAATCAATTCTCGCCACTAAGGTTGCCATTTTCAAAATGTAATTTATCAGATTATTTATTAAAGCCATAAATCCTTTCTCATCATCCGGGTCTAAACTTGGAGCGAAAACCATATCGGGTTCTAATAGTTCTAATTGTGCTTCGAACAAAGGTGCCAGCTTATTCTTAGGATTCATATGCTCAGATATATAGCTAATACTGAAAAATAACCAGTTGATTAATAATTATTTTCGCTTAACTGCTATACAATCAACTCTAAAACTGAAACTATATCTTAACATACCTGCAAGCTATTGATTTAAATAAGGATTCTTGAAACAGAGAATCAATAAAAGCGACATAGGCTAACCAAATTACGCTTTGCTGATTTTCTTGCATGTTAAAAAGCACCATATTTTCATTAAGTAACATTTCTATGCGATCCGCTGTCATTTTAATATCATTATAGCGTTTGTTAATTTTTTCTTGACGATCATCTAAATTTAATAGCATATCCTAAAAGATGTAACATAATGTAACAATATTTCTTTAAACATGTTTTGGAGTTTTTAGTAGCTAATAAAACGAGCGCGGAGTGTAATGTATATATGAGTATGAAGTTACTCCCCTAAAAGAGAGTTTATTTATGATGTTTTAGATGGTATAACTATAATGCAGTATATATTATAGTTATACTAGATATAAACATTTGGAAAATCATGATAAAAGTACATGATATTATTCCAAATACTTTGCGTACACGTTATCACTTTTTTTAATACAAAGACTTCATAAATAACATCACATAAGAAAATGAAATATTCACCTTCTTTCCATCCCTTCTTTCGAATAATGGTTGTGTAGCCCACTCTTTCATTACCGCTTTTATCTCTTTAAGATTATCTTGTATTTTGGACATACGCTGATACAAATTCCCTACCAACTTATGCAGCTCTTCTAAATAGTTCCATAAATCTAAACAAAAATATTAATTAGCCTATTACCTAACGTGTTAATATTGTCTTAATTTTATAATATTGACCTTGCGAATTCCAATTCAGCTTATTCTGTGCCATTTCAATTCTCTGATCTATTGCTTTTATTTCATCTTCTACTAAATCAAATTCAACTTTCTGACTGTCCTTTCTTATTTGATTATACCAATCAATAGTGATGCCCAGATTTATTCTGTATTGTCGGTAGGTTTCTTGTTTATCGAACAATTCTAAACATTCTTTTGGTAAGAAACTCTGGACTTCATTATTATTTTTCATATGACGGACTTCCTTCATAAGTTCTAAAAGCTGGAAAAAGGTTATGTAGAAACATTATCTTTGAGGTAAGAAAATGGAATAATAGAATTTTTTGGTAATGTTAATAACATTTTAAAGAACTTCAATATATAGAATGTCTGAAATATTTAATTCATATTTTTCGTTTTTTAACATACCTTTGGACTAAAATTTAATACCAAGTCTGATCCCTGTCGTGCAAGAATTGGTCTGCTTGATTTTTCTTCTATAATTTTAGGGATAGTAATAGTCCATTCATTAAAATACTTATTTTTAAATTGGTTAATGTCATCAATAAGTTTCTCATATCGTGCAATTAATCTTACTGCTTCTTCCGCATCCTTTATCCTGTGTACAAAGCTCAAAGTCAATATATATTGTAATATAGTAAATAATAAGCCGTCAGTTTTTTATAATCTATATATTTTTATCATCAAATACAACTAAAGCTAAAGAAGATTTTAAGCCAGATAATCAGCTTTCGCAATTTGCCCCACCCCGCTGACTTACGGGTGCGGCAAATTGCGAAAGCTGGCCATAGGCTTGGTTATCCTTGTAGCCAGCATCGTCATGAACAAGAGGCCTCCCGCAACTGGAGGCATGAATGCATCGATTTCCATATGTCCGTATTTATGTAGCCTATTAGACTGCTCGGTAAAAAGGTCCTGCAAAAAGTTTTTGATTTATTGGTTACTTAAATTATGTTTTAACACAACATTTTTCGCTATATATACTTGCCTCACAAGTTTCTAATTCTTTTTGTAACATTACAATAATTTCAACATATTTAGCTGTAAACTCATTCCTGATCAGTGGTCGATCTAATACGGAACCAACAATATCAATTAACTGTAAAAAAAGATGTGGTTTAGAGTTTACTAAATTATTATCCTTTTTTACTACTAAGCAACTTACCTTGAAAACAGCTTCCAAAGTGGAACAATTATCAAATGACTCAACTAATACTGTTGATAATTTTAGATCTAAATCAATAATGTTTTCTTGGAATTCTTTAAAGTCTGCATTAAATGTTTCATCATCGGGGTCCAAAACATCGTAAGATTTCGATGCAAACTCATGAAAATAAGCGTCGAATTCGGCGGAAGTATCTCTAATCTGACCGCTTAATACGCGGCCCTTCATCCCACCTACTTCTATTTTCTCAAGTCTTTGAAATTCTAATACGGTTTTAAAAAACCATTGTATTGTGTTCAACCGTTCAAGAAATTTATTCATTCGTTCAAAGACGACATTCGGATGAAAAGTCCAAGGTATCACTATTCGATCTACAAAATATTTTGATAAATTTTCTTTAAAATAATCAAAGGTTTGTCGAAACCTTTTCAGAATATCTATTGTGAGTTGAATGCGCTGCCTGGCTTCGTCAATATCGCTATGAAATAGCGTGCCAGGATCTAAGCACTTCTTTGCCTGCAAATATTAGTTTATTCATCAGTTATCAATTGAGAAGTGGTTAAGATATTTCCTAACTAAATTGTTTACCTGATGTATGAGTAAATTACAAATTTGTTTTATCAAAACCATTAGCTTTGAGGAGCTGCAGTAATATTTAGAGTCTCTCCAAACCATACAAATTACATGAAACAAAGGTCGAAATAATGGTTGACACTCGGTAAAATCAGTGTCTTCAAGCGCTTGAAAATGTTTCTCTAATGTTCTTAAGTATAAGTCAATTTCGCGAGCTTCTGCTAAAGCTGAAAAGGTTTCCCATTTTAATATTTTGCGAGGGGACAGTAAAAAATTAATGAAAATGTTTATCAAAGAATCATCGCAATAATGTTTAATAAGGTAGTGCGAGTTAAAAAATTATATCTGACATTAACAAATAGTTCTTCACCTGAAACAATATTTTTGAATAATCTGCTAAAGCAGGGATAATAGGCTGAGGTAGACTTTTCTAATATAACTGCCATACAGCGGACTCTTTCCGTACGTAACTGATCGTAGATATAATTTAAATTGCTCAATCTTGATTTCCAAAACGCCAGTTCTGTAAATAAAATAATTATGAGTAAAGCAGATTTATCAATATTTATAAGTAAGTACTAGAAAATGTATTTTTTAAATAAACGTGGTAGATACACTTCTGTAACGGACGTCAAGCTACTAATTCGTTTGGTGAGTGTAAAGATTCGGATATCTTATTACTGATGATGTCATTGTGATATCATTGGGAAAAAAACACTCATTATCAATTTAATTATGTTCGCATTTGTTATCCTAAATAAAAGAAAAAAAATATATTATATTTGGTAACGAAAAAGAATAAATTTTCGTTTTGAGGATACAAATACTAGTATATTATAATAGTTTGTTTTAGAAATTATGTAAAGTGAAAAAAACAGACAAATATTGACGGAGGGGCTAAAGTAATCAAAAGTAAAATCAAACAATGTCGTGAAGGACTCGTACCTATTGATCGTAGAATCATGTGTATTCCTATTTGTGGAAAATATTTATTCTTAAATATCAATTGGTTTTAGAGTTAGGACGTATTCATCAAAAGCGTCTCGTGACTCCATTAGGGTAAATGAAAAGGTATTTGATTAATGTAATAAGTTTGAGCCTCATATTAAATCCAGTGTAATATGAGTAATTTATAATAAAACAAAATTATGTTAAAATTGTAATAATATTAAAAGTTCTTACCAACATTAGGTAGTGGATTTTGTCCGTTCTCAAAAGCTTGTGATGAGTCTTCCATCATAACATCATTAATCTGCTGGGCCCATTTAATCACAACTCCTTCGATAGCACTCTTTAAATATAAATCAACTTCTTTTCCTTTTAATATTTCCTTTTCGGCTTCATGCACTAACTCTACGCCCACGGGCATTGGGAGAACCGTTTGACCGTTCACTTTACCTTTGACCTGCATATTACCGTGAGGTTAACTATACTTATCCATTCAGTAATCAACTGCTATAATTAATCATCCATGTCTTATTTTAAGAAAAGTAACGTAAATTATGTATATATATGATTTAATGAGTTATTGACTTAACAAGAATTTCGAGATACAAAGTTTTAAGTATATTTTTCGACTTGCATAGTCAATTTTAAATAACAATTCCACTTAAGTTTCATAGTATATAATTATTTAAATATTAAAAAAAAAATACATATAAGTGAAGAAAAGTGCACTACAAACAACTAAAAAAATCTTCTTTTGATTTAAGCAATTTGTAGATTTTTAATCACTTATTTTTCAAATTCAAACAATGAACCAAATATATGATACTCGATATCATCGCATCTTTCAACCTAAGTCCGTAGTGTGTTGATTGCTGCTCTGGCTTCTTTATTTGATATTAATGGTTCAAAATCAGCTGGATTAGTATGATCAACGTCATTTTCATTAATATTATCGTCATCTATATTTTGATGAACTCTGTCAATGATTTCAGAATCAGGTAGGGTTCCAGTAGTAGCTAGCCCTTCATAACATGTCACATAATTTTCAAATTGAACTTCTAAGTTCTGAAGTTTATTATTCACACTTGCACTTTCGCTACAAACTTTCCTAAGCACAATTTCATGACGCTTCTTAAAATACCACAACTAACCATTGCTGTCACAAAAGAACTGTGTCCCAGTGATTTTGAAAAGTCTTCTGCTAGTTCGCGTAAGTTACACTTATGTTTTTTTTCCCGACTCTGTTTGAAGCAGGCGAGTAGGCATTACTTTATCAGGAAACTCGACTAGACATCGTCTTTAGCAAGACAAATTGCTACTTGATTCGTACCTTTGCAAAATTTCGGCTTCATTCTTAATTATCTTAATATTTCTTGCTGGTAATCCGTATTGAGATATTTTTTTTCATGCCACTTTTTACATCGCATTGATAATGTTGAATATTTCACATAGCGTCTTTAGTTTCCTTTTAGTACTCATATTGTTGCTAGATAACAGCCAAATAAGTACTGACCGACAAGGAACAATCATAAGGTACACAGCTGTATAACTTAGAAAGTTTAATGAATGTAGTCATTCATTAAACAAATCAAAAATTAGAAGACCCGAACATTCTGTTTGGATTTTATTGCTCTTATATTTTTATTGTCATTATATTTTACTTACACTTATACTGTTCTTTACTTACAGTGTCCTTTTTGTAAATCGAATTATAGAGTATAAATAGGTCTCATCAATACCTCGCAATTAAATAAAACATATATATATATGGAATTCATTTGTACAGAGAGGAACATTTTTATTGCTTTTCGTTTTGGCTTAACAAAATATTCTTTATCTTCTAAGATTTTTAGTAAAAACATCACTCGAACAACATATTTTTTTTTTTCAATTTATCAACATAATTCTCTTAAAATATATTAACGTCCTTACATATGAAATTGGAATTTTGTCAAATTGGCCACTTTGATCTCAAATAATCTGGCGTTTGAATAGGAATTCCAAATTACAGTGCTGCAGAAAAAAAGCTCGAAGCAATAATGATGTGTTTGGGAAAGCTATTGTAAAAGAAATCACGGTACGTTTTTGGTTACAACGTTTTCGTTCTGACCCAAGTTGACAATGAAGAATTAAAGGTGATTGTGGAAGCGTCACATCAAAAATCACATTAGAGTTAGGGACAGGCTTCGCTGTGAATGACACTTCAAACAAATTGGAAAAGGAAAAACGCTCGAGTAATTACCGCATGAATTGAGTGACGTATACCAAAAACACGCATTGAGTGCTGCGTTACATCCTCAACCTTCACAATAACACGAGAATTCGAGAGTCACTAAATTTGCAAAGGAATTGCGATTGGATTGTCTCCGACCAGCACCATATTCCCCGGACCTTGCTCCAACAGATTACCACTTTTTCAGAATTTGGACAAATCTTGCAAGGAAAAATATTCAATTCCGATGATGTAGTCCAAACAGGTTTCAAAGATTTTATTAATTCTGGATTCCAAAGGATTTCAGCAATAGAATCAATGAACTACCTATAAAATGGTGATAGTGCATAGATAATAATGATACATACTTCAAATAATTATATATATATATGAGGTAATATTAAGTTATAAAATTAATACGAACCTCGTAAACTGTGCTCTTAAGGTTGTGTATTTGCTTCAGAATATCTTGTGAAACGACCAAAGGCCATCCTTCATGATTTAGTGGGTTTGACAATAGAGGAACAAATACTTCATCCACTAAGGATGCCAATTCATCAATTAACCTTGGAGCTAAATCACCTTGATCAAAAATGTTTTATATTATGTCTAAACTAACTCATCTTTTAAAAACTAAAATTCTAATAATACACTTACCAAATATAACCATATCCACGCAGTTTTCTTTCGGAACAACATCAGGCTTCTTTTTAATAAAATAAACAGCTTTGTTCTTTAAATAACATGGAAAAGAAATAACAGGAACAAGTTGCGCCGCGTGGGTCAAAACTATGATTAAAAGTATAGGCAGTGGCTTATCTACGAATTCTTTCAATATGGACCTGTGTTCTTCTATGCTCACTAATCGCATCCATTTCTCTGGCTTCAGTTTAAGAGACTTAACAGTGTAAGAGCCAATGAAATCGAAGCGAGGGTCCTGATTAGATGAAGATGGACCCGGCTGGTCCATTTTTGAATGTTGAACAAAGATTTATTTCAACATTTTAGAGAGAAGTAGATAACTTATCTAGCCAGCAGTCTGTGCGGCTGTTGAAGTCCAATTGAAGACAAGGGAGAAAAAGTAGAGGCTTGCGAATAGCAAGTCACGCAATTCAAACGCGATGTCATTATGGAACGATGTCTCCTTTGTAACGAGCCATAAACTTTGCTATACGAAAATAGATTACCTTTCATTTACCGTATGCAAAAGAAAAGAATATCATTTCTACTTTTTCCTTTCATTTTTAACAGTTTACTTAAGAGAATTTAAAAGGAATCATTTACGATATATGTACGATATGATGACAAACTACATCCGGATAATATAAAACATCTTTGACCATAGACCATAAGCCAAGAATATAGTGATTGGCGTAAAACATGAAACATCCGAAAATAAAAAAATAATGTTCCATCCTTTTTTTGTATTTTGTTTGCACTGATAAAATAGGGGAAAAAACTGTCAGT
Source organism: Teinopalpus imperialis (assembly GCA_029286865.1). Lineage (NCBI taxonomy): Eukaryota > Metazoa > Arthropoda > Insecta > Lepidoptera > Papilionidae > Teinopalpus > Teinopalpus imperialis. The sequence continues at coordinate 2,283,280 of JAGSMU010000020.1, read as the reverse complement.
GAGCGGACACAGTGGTTTCATTTTGTACGTTGGCTGAGGAACTGCAAGATAACAAGCTGTTACTGTAAGGTTCTAATGGATTTTGAAAAATCAATCATATAAAAAACACATATCTTCAATATTTTACTGAAATTACTAATTGCAATTGGCATTGAAATAAAATATCACGAGGATAATCGTGCAAAAAAAATTACAAGACGCCAGATCTGCCAAATATGACTTAAATTACGAAGAAAGAAACTAAAGAGAGACTAGTAATCAAAAGTGTTGTGGTAAGTAGAGATAATAACTTAAGGCCTAGGTGACGGACACGGGGGTCGACCGTCGCCAAATAGCTAAGGCCTCGAGATGGTGGGTGCGGTTTTCATGTGCGCTTGTGCATGAAGAAGGGGACGCGAGTTCCAGCTCCGCCCCATAATCAAAGATGGCTAACGCCGTCGAGACTACGGTAGTGTGCGAAAGCGTTCCCGTAGTCCCGACCAAGGGTGTCCAGAAGAACACCGTGGGATATTAGCTTAGCGGAGAGGTATCCATGAAGATGTACCCACAAAAAAAAATAGGTAGATAATAACTTATCCAGAAACTTAACAAAGGCTCCTGTTGTTGGAACACAAATCTCGAGAGAAGACATAACTATAAATCCTGATAATATAGCACACTGGTTGACGCTCCATGCGATATGACATGATGACTTTAAAAATTAAAAATTGAGTTAAATGCACTACGGTGTTCTAATATTTTTGCCATCTGTACTTGAGAGCGTAGGTAAAGCAGTGCCAGGCAAAAGGCGCACCGCCCTGCGACCGAGCGACGACGCCAAGACGACACTCGCATGACGACACAAATAAGGTCAACCGTGATTCCCCTTCATTTTAAGCTAAAGACGGCAGCGTTGTTATATTTGGCATTTATATTTTTATATAATGAACACCTTTAATCTATAATTACATGTAAGATGAAATTGTATGCTATACGCGTCTAATACTCTTGAGGATGATAGGCGCATGGCGTGATAATCAGAGTACCTTGCTGCAGCATCACGTGTTCTTGGTTCAATTTCAAACAGAGGATCAATTTTTGTGCACCACACATTGTTTTTTTGTCTGGGTGTGTCCCTTGTCTTCTCCCTTGACCTTTCTCTGAACCATGCTAAGTTAAGACCGAGCACATGCATTCATTTAATAATGCAACATGAATATTCCCTACCTTTCAGGGTAGGGCCCATTCATGTTGTAGGCCGAAATTAGCAGTAGTGTGGCCCGATATCTGTTAAAAGGTATTAATTTATTTGGCAATATTAATTCCCTAGCCCCTGCATGTAAATGACCCTGCAGCTCGTGACACCCTTATGTAATCGTATGTACTAAATCCAACGTCGATCAGAAGATTAATTAGGGTAGTCACTGCTAAGATGCCTCACCTTCATCCCCTTGCGGTGAGAGCTAGAGAAAACATCACTCAAATCAAAAAGAAAAAGGTAAAGGTTTTAAACTCTACGGTATTTAATCCAGTTTTAAACAAGATGCCTCACCACACTCACAATAGATGACCTACTAGACAAAAGAAGCCTAGTGTATTGGGCTGGTATTTTAAGCCAAGAAAGTTTCTTCGCTGGTCGAGGTCACCTGGCCGCACTGTAATTAGGTTAAGCTACATCCTGGCTTTACTTTGTAGTAACATGATCTATTTCAAGCTTTTCCTCATGATTTAATTTAAAACGCTCGGGTCTTATAGCTTGTTTTTATATAAATTTGAAACAAAGAATCTGGTTGTGTTAGATATGATTTATCAAAGTTTTAGCTTTGTCGTAAAGTATAGTGAGTCGTTAAATTATTTTCCAAGCTTTTATTAGATATAATTTAATCTAAAATTTTACTTTTCTACACAAAATGCTAGGCTATACTACAATGTATCTTATTTTTTTTATTACATTGAGAGTAAAAAACGAGCACACAGTTCACCTGATGGTAAGTGACTTCTGCGGCCCATGACATCTACATTCATCCTTGACAAGGAATCATAATACATTGTTACCCTTGATGACTGAGATGTTTTACAGTAACACAGTTTACCTGATAGTAAACAAAAACATCATCCATTCTCAACGAAGATCCAAGGTGAGTTGTCAACCCCGAAAACTTAGATGGAATGCCGCAATAGCTTTAATTGGGTCTCTGGATCCCTATACCATAGGAATCACAACAGCATTATGCTGAGATTTGACGCTGGTATTGTGAGGTCGTGGTCCTTTCCGAGTCGAGACAATTTTTTCATATTGTATCTAGAAACAAGTTGCATCGTCGCACTACCAACATTAATCCTCATCATCTCGATGGTTGGCAATACACTACTGTGCGCTTTACGCGAAATGTCCTGCTACGCACAACCACTCTGTGGAATCAGCTGTCACCAGCGGTGTTTCCGAACCGATACGACTTAGGAACCTTCAAGAAAGAGCCTACACCTTCCTTAAAGGCCGGCAAAGCATTTGCGACTTCTCTGGTGTTGCGGGTGTTCATGGGCGGTGGTGATCACGTGCCATCGGGTGGGCTGCATGCTCATTTACCACCTATTCTATAAAAAATAATTAAGTCTGCAGAGTATTATGATACTCTAGATTCTGTGCTCCATTAGTTCGGATTTGATAAACTACGAATCCCCGCAAATGAACACAGATCCTTTTTTTTCTAATAATAAAATTGAAACTCAAACCTACAATAGCTCTGCAAGACATTGCGAGCACATTCCGAGTTATTTTAACATATAATAGGTTTTTACCTACGAAATTGCCGTTTTGTATGAAATAAATTAAAGTATTTTTCTTTTAAACTTTTTTATTTCTATTATTCAAAGTAATCACCCATGTAATCGATGCATCTTTGCCAACGCAGTGGTGATTTATACCCTTCTTGTAAAAATCAGCTAGACGGGATGCAACAAACTCTTCAAAGGCATTTTGTACTGCCTCTCGGGAATTGATTTTTTTTTCCGCTAAAAAGTTGTTCAAATTTTGGAAAAATTTATAGTCGGTGGGTTGAAGGTCTAGTGAGTACGGAGGATGAGGGAGAGGTTCTAAACCCAACTCTTGCAGCTTGGAGACTGTCTGTTGTGCAGTATTGGGTCGCGCGTTGTCGTGTAGGAGCAGCGGGGACGACCGATTGACCAAAGCTGGTTGCAGATGTGCGAGCTTCTCCATCATCATTGCTTTGGTGCTGAACCAGGATCGATGTCGATTTCGATTGTCGAAAAGAATCCACTTTTCGTCGCACGTAACAATTTGGTGGGGCACCCATCTATCAAGTTTATTACCTCGCCAATTTGTCGCAAATGGATCAATATTGTTTTGATGTTAACACCAGAAGCTGCTGCTAGCTCGGCTGTAGATTGAGTATCATCAGCTTCCACAATCGCCTTAAATTCATCATTGTTGGTCAAAGTGTCCGAACGACCACGAGGTTCATTTTTCAAATAAAAATTTCCAGGACGGAACCAGGCAAACCAATAATAGGTTGTGCGTTCGTTTGTAAAGTTCTCTCCGTAAATATTGTTGATATTACGTGCCGTTTGTGCCGCGTTGATGTCACGACGGAACTCATATTCCATAATTACACGAATTTTAAAAAAATCATTAAATGCAGTGTTAGGCTTATTATAATCATGTAAAGAAACTAAAATTTGACTTTCTGTAAGATTTTAGTTCATTTATAAAAAAAAATTACTTTACTAACTACAGCCCGAATTTAATAGCGGCGTGGAGGCCAGTTGATACTTGGTAACATTTTAAGATTTTTGAAACACAAATTATTGGTTATAGACAGGGAGATAAAAAAATGTTCGATTAATCCTACGGTTAGCCCCAACAAACAGCGTGATGACCATTATTTTCGTTTCATTAATTACGTAGTTACATGAATGGAAATTTTGTTACTGTTTATAAAGGAATATCCCTGTGTATTCGTATTGAGGTGGTGCGTGACATGTGTCGTCGTTCCATGTCGCTAACACTTCATCTAAAGACCCCCGCTCTTATCGCACATGCGTTAAAATCTGATTCAGAATAATAACAAGTGAGTACTTCTATATTTGAATGTATACAGTATAATTTTAAGTGGTAGAGCTACACTGCAGTGCACAGAATACCAGCGTAAAATAGTAGCTAAATGCTGCTATGTTTCGTCTGGTGAGTGCAAGGATCCGGAGACCTTTATCCATGGTCACGAGGCATTCCATCTCAGTCCTCTAGGGTGACAACGCATCTGCATTATGATTCCTTGTCAAGAATGAATGTAGATGTAATGGGCAGCAGGAATCACTTGCTGTGACGTGTCCGTTACTCTCAATGTAATAAAAATAAAAAAAAAAACTATGATCCTCCTCCACAGTTGACATCAATAGGTAGTATTAAACAGATATCTTCAGAGCGTCTAATGACGTTGTAACTGGTCGAATAACTAAACGTAGAACTGGTACGGTCGTCGACGTTTCTTTTTTTCCCCCCCTCGTGTGGCATATGTGGCCCCATGTGAATTTAGGCGTAAATTCTGCCTCACTGGAATACTGGTCTCATCTCACACACACTAGTGCCAGCTCCTTCCACGTGACCGCATTCAACGTAGAGCGGCTGCTATAATCGACGAACAGGTACTTTCCGATCGACTCGATTCACTGGTATTACGAAGAGATGTTGCATCTCTATGTATTTTTTACCGAATATACCCATGGCCGATGTTTTGTGTTGTTCGAATTTATTCCGCCCGCTGAATTTAAACATAAGAATTCACGACAAAATTCAAAATTTCATCCTCATCATTTCGATGGTAGGTAATCTCAACGTCAATATCGCGTTACGCAAAATTTTCTCTCAACACCACTACTCTGTGGAATCAGCTGTCGCCAGCGGTATTTCCGAACCGATACGACTTAGGGACCTTCAAGAAATGACCCTACACCATTATTAAAGGTCGACAGCGCATCTGCGAGTCCTCTGGTGTTGCGGATTTCCATGGGCGGCGGTAATCACTTACCATCAAGAGAGCCGCTTGCTCGTTTGCCACCTATTAAACCATATATAAAATGAGCAAAGTGAAAATATTGCTATCTCTTTCTCTATATCTACCAACATTGGTTTCAAAGACGGTATGAAATCGGACTTTAAATAAAGTTAAGCATACAATAAGCTAAGACTTGGATCTAAAAAAAGTATTGAAAAGGCTTAAATAAACTAATTTAAAAAATTAAAGTACATACTATAAATATTATTTTACAAGAAATTTAATTTAAGATTTCCGTCATGCAAATTATATATGAATATACCATCTAAGACTTAAAAGAGTATATAGGTATATATTATCATGAAGATGAATGAAAACGACATATTTTTATAATACATTTATTGATAATGACAGCGATGGTTGACTGAAAACTGCTACTTGGCAAAAATATTTCCACTAGAAGTGAACTATTTTTGTATTACATTTTAAAATCTCTTTATTCATGCTTATGTTTAATAATGAAGACCCAACCATCTATGCTACCAAGTAGCTGCCTACTCTAGGTTACTTATCACATAAAAAGAATTAGAAATACATTTGATTTTGTGATACCAACTTATTTTAACAATTTCAAAACGGGCAAATCAAACTACAATTGCATTATAATCTAAACACAATCCTGTTATACGATGCAATCAAATTAAAATACACATATATTTAAGCTCATTAACGTTGAATTGACTGCAATAAATATAAAGTACAGGCGATTATAAAATTATAATATAAAACAAATAATTTCATTTACCTAAATTCTATAGTTTTAAAACAAAAGCACAGCACATGTTCAGCTTAATTACTAAAAAAAAATTAGGAGCTACAAGTGGCTACATTAAGGTCACTATTAGCCTAAACCTAGGAGCCCTAGTGCTTGCTCCGCCACAAACCAGCCCTCGTCAATAGCCGTGATATCGCCTCGCTTCGAATTCCTTGCCCGTGTCCAAACTATAGCTACTGGACTAAAGCACATCGAGAGTTTCAAAGACACATCCTACTTTTATTTGATAATTTTCAATAGTTTCAATTTTAGATTGTTTACGTCGACTACACATTGTGCTGTCCTAGTAAAGGCCAGTTTCTTGCTTACGGAATATATTTGTTATGTAAAATGCAAAATGAATGCCGTTTTCAAACAGTCTATAAAAATCTAACTTACTATCAAACATTATTTCTATCGAATGTCTGTTTTGATAAATGGAATGTTAAAGTAACAAAGTGTATAAAGCACGCGGATGTTGGTGAAATGAGACTTAAAAAAAATCGAGTTACCAGTTGAAGCTAATAATATTCCGAGGAATGACTTAAATTCTCGAGTGCGCACTTCTGAATAGGTTGATATTATACTTTCGTGATAACGTTAAAGTTTAATAAAAATCACTTACATATAAATGGTAATATACAACATTGTGTACAGGAATGGGGGGCCAAGTGCCGGGCTACGATGAATGCAAAAGTGAAATCCTTACAAATACTAGTAAATAAAGAGGCGATTTATTTATTTGTGTACTCATTTAGTGTACTTAAGTACCATTACTTCACTAAGAGGATGGAATATACATTAGGTGAGGTAAAGACTATGACCGCTACGACGCGGCCTACGTGGACATCTCCTAACACGATTGCTTAAAGGCGAACTACTCCGCTATATAATCTGATATAACATCGTCCGGGCCAGACGACAGAGCGTCCCTACAACACCTCGCACTATAATGGTGTAAGAAGTTGTACCACTAATTAATATACAGATAGTTTCACTGTTCACTTATTGTTCAAACGTGGATGGAGATAATAAGTTGAGGACAAAATCGTATTATAAATGATGTATTTATTATACACCGTGTCGGAAACACGAACTACAAACATTTTTTTTTAATATATTTTATTTTACATCTCAAAACTTTCTACACAACCTAATCGATATAAATTCGGAGCGCAAGTAACAAGCGAATAGATGATGATTTTAAGTACGATAGAAAATATTGTTAAAATAAATTGAGCAGGCAGTCAAAATAGGCAGTAGACGTGGCGAAATTTGAAATGGTCCATTTGTGAGATATAATTTTAAAATCCACGTGAGCTTGTCACTTGCGCCGACCTGCAAGTCCATGTAGTGTAGGCATCGATCGTGACCGTCAAGAGTCGCTTGTTAGTGTACTAAGTACCAAAAGTCTTTTATCAGGACGAAGATGTGAGATTGGACGATTTTATTGTATTCAAAATAAAAAAAAAACAAACGTTTATGGGACGGGCGTTAATTTAAAATATACTTTAAGTCGTGATGGTCTTTAGTCTCGTGGCATGAAACTATCACATTAGACTGGCAAAATTTTATATTAAACTTAGGCGCTGAGCAATTTGGAACCGAAGTTTTATAAAATTGAAGCAAATTTCCAATGAATTTTTAGTGTCGAAGAAAACGATGGAAAAAAAAAGATACGAGTGATTTTGAACCTGTCATAAATCTTCCAAAGTATATAAGAATAAAATGTATTAAAAATGAGCAATAAATGGTTAAAGTAAAGTGTAGTAACTTTAATTTCAAACCACACATTATTAAAAGTCAATCTAAAAATGTATATAGTAATTCAAATCTATTCGCTCGTATACAAAGACTTATCCAGTTTTTATCATAGAAGTTTTCAAATCATTGTTACAAAAGACGGCATGATTTATTATATGTATTGATATTTATCTTTTAATTTACACATCTATATGAGATTAGTAAGTGCGAGTGAGAGGTCAGATACCACGAGATTGTCCTGGAATCTCATATAATATTGATATATAAGGACTGTATAAAAGTCTATGTATAGAAGCAAACATAGATTTGCCATTAGCCCTCAGACTTCTCCCGTATTGAAATACACAAAACTGTGACATTACAGAAATACCGTACAATAGGCGACGAGCTAACACATAAATAATTTATCATAACGTCTACCACAAACTATACAGTAAAAAATTCTTTAAATTATAACCCACCAATTCTTATCACTGATCAAAAACGATTCATTGACTCGAAAATTATTTAATTATCAATAATAATACACACACAAAGATTCACATATTTACATCGAAATAAAATAATAAAAATAAAATCACATGATTTAAAAAAGTCAATACTATGTACATAATTATTTCTCTATGGTCAATTAATAAAATACGACAAATGATACATTAAATTGACAACCAATGCAACACTAAAAAATTAACTAGTGCGTCGAGAAATACGCGAAAAACGATATCCTCTGCAATTGTTTATTAAATTAATTAATTAACACGAGAGGGTCCGTTTCAAATAATAAAATAATTTCGTTTTAATGTACAAAAGTGAAATAATTAACAAACTAAGGCATAATATTGCTTAACCCACTCGAGTGTGAAGGTACGTCTAAGTCAACAAGCACCATAACGCGTAAAGGGTGTGCAAATAAAGAGGAAATGGACTTTGTAAATGGTAATGTGGACGTTTGATTAAATTCGGTCCGATAGTGTTCTGACGGGGACGACACGATCGGGCAACGGGATGGATCGGACCACCGTTCGATGTGCTAACAATTTATTTACTCCTTGTTTTAGTGCCGACGACATTTATGCTTTCACCGCGACTCCTTGACCTGTGCAGGTTTTGTAGACCTTCACCTGTAAACAAACATTTCGTGAAAACGTCAATGTATAAAATGCTATAAGAATGAGGCGGACGCCCTCAAAGAATACCAGCTCAAAATAAGTGGATAACGATGCTGTGTGATTTCTTATGGTGGGTAGCGGGGCATTCCATTTCAGAGCTCAGAATGACAACACTAACATCGTGCATCTTAAATCAATGTTGGGATTGGTTATGGATGTCATCATGGGTCGCAATCATCACTTACCACCAAGAGAACAGCGTGCTCGTTTGTCACAGCCTATATTAGTAAAAAAACAAACCTCGTGAGAAATTAAACTATATCGTAGACACAAAGACACAGTATAAAATCAGTTTTAGTTCGTACTTGACGAATTTAGTAATGGATATAAAAACGAAAAACTTTATCATATATATGTTTAAAGTAATGTGAGAATTGTAAGAGCATCTGCACTGCAGCATCATGGGTCCTGGGTTCCGTTAGTAATAAAATTTATGCTTCACACTAAATTATTGATATTTGGGTCTAGGTTAGTTGTATGTATATCACGTCTACACCTGAACCTACCTCCAATCTGACTGCTGATACATGATATTGCACTAATGAAAGGGAACGACAAGTGATTACCTCTGTTTATGCGCGAATGCTTACAAAACTACTGTCAAATGTCCTGCGCAGTTGAAATCATCTGGTATAAGACCATGACGTTGAGCTCGATATCGGCCGGGAGGAAATGATTTCCACGCAGCGGCGGTGAACACTTACCATCGCGTGGGCTGCATGCTCGCTTGCACCTATTCCATAAAGAAGAAACAAAGCTCCATACTTGTTCCATTCTTATTTTAACTTCACAGAATTATTGAAAAGAGCAAGCGCAATGTTTGGTTAATTCAACCACACTAAATTGCAAAGGTACTTTTAAAAAGGTCTAAAATCAATAACTTTGAGTTCGAATAAAGATCGAGTTTATCAATATTCAAACAGCCTTGACGGGTTTTCTTGAAGGATTATAACTGAGAGATGAGTCAAGTATATGTCAAAAATGTGAACACGGGAAGCGGTGTAGGGGGGAATATACCTTCTATTGGGGGAATATTCCGAATGACAACTGCACCTTGTCTGCTAGGAACAACAAGGCATTGGCAAACGATCTAAGTGTAAAATGCATCCACACTCCAAATCTCTTTAGATAGATAAAATCTGGTATGCTAATATTTACTGACATTTTGTTCGAAAAGCTAAATATCAACAATGAAGGTTAAATAGCTTATCGATGATATCAATATAGATCGGGAATGTCATGTGCGAAGTCGATGTCATGAATTAGCTTAACGTGTCCTATCTGTGTGCGCACTCACCCTTGCTGGTGGCGCGGCGCAACTCAGCGTCGCGGAAGGCGCGTGCGCTGCGGCCGCGCCTGTCCTGGGCCAGCTTGTCGGGCCGCACGAATATGCCGTGCCGCGCCCGGCACGTGAAATACCGCGTGCCGCCAACAGAGCCGTCGTTCTTGCCTGTCCGAGTGTAATATGATACGTTAACATAACATTAAACATGGACCCGACATCTATGTAAAATTCAAAAGCCTAACGGTTTTGGGATACGGTCTGCGAAACTGAAGGTCGTAGGTTCGACTCCGCCATTAGACTATTGAATCTAGAAATCGTGAACCATCTCCTAGCATTTAAAGCTTAGTTAAGGAGTGGTTTACCGGAGTTTTAGTAAATTTAGCAACGTTAACATTCTTGTTTTAAAAAAGCGGTAAGTGACATACATTTACCCAGGATACGAGGAGAGTAAAATTGACGTAGATAATATATATGTGTTTGTGTTGGCTCCTAAATAAGGCAATAAACGAAGAAAATGAGAATTCTTTTAAGTACAATTTTCTAAAATTACTATTATCGGCCATTGTATAATATTGTTGAATTTGGAATATGTTTTTTTTCGTTGGCTAATATATTGCAACGTAATGTATTCCTCATGATAATATTGCATACACATTTTTTTTAAGGTGAAATGAAAAAATGTAAGTGTTTAGTTTAGAAAAATGATAAAATAAATTTGTATGTCTAGCAAAAATGACTATAATCTAAATCAGAGACTGTCAGACTTTTTCTCATAGACCATTTTCAATATTTTGTTGGTTCCGGTGGACCCCCTGCACTGGACAAAAATGTGGAATATACATGTTTTTACAAGTAACAGTCCCTGAGCTTCTTAAAATATTATCTGCCTATTTTGATAGGTGACGTCAAGCCAACATTTTAGTTCTTCACTATCGAAAGCACATAAATTTTCGTGAAAAATTACGTCTTACGAATTGTGAACCCTACTTTTTTGACACACCAACGTAGACCTGTCGAGTCTCCAGTGGGCCCCTGGAGTGACCACTTTGGGAACTTAGAATCTAAATTAATAAATCTCACATTTTCTATTTGTACAAAGCAATTAATACCAAAATGTTGTTCAATTATTTTCTTGAAAACGATTTCGTCATTCAACTTGAAACTGTCTAATTAAAAAAATTATAATAATACCGATGGGCGCGTCGAGCTCTACGCCAACCCAGACCCCGTGCGCGAAGTGCGTGGGTCCGACGTACGCCACCACGCCCGTGCCCGAGCTCAGGCGGAGCTGCACGCTCTCGCCCAGGGACAACCACTCGGGAATCACGAACGACTTGCCGCTTTCAGACGAGTCCTCTGCAATGTTTATTAAACTTGTTACAACATGCTACAATTTGTTGTTTTATCATTATCTTCTTGTGGCATGTTTTTCTTTTCACACGGAGCCGATCATGTTGCCACCTACCAATACCTTAGATACCTTTCTTCGTCGGAAACAATTTAGTAGAAGAGGCAGAGACTCAAAAGGAACTGGCCTGCGTAATCCACTACGATCTAGGACTAAGTGTGAATTTATATACACAGGCAAATGTATAGTCAACTGCGTGTTAACGACAAAAATAGATATTTACCTACCGCGTATAAGAATTAACAAAACAGAAAATACTAATAAAAACTTAATCAACATTCAAAGCAACAATTCCTAATCACACTTCAATACCTTTTTCATGGTCGGTGGGTGTATAAAAATAAAAACCAAGAGAATTTTGTTATTTACAAGTAAGATAATTATATTTTCGCTCCCTACTCAGCGGGCCACCGCTCGCAAGTATATATATATATGTCCCAATTCAATCTGTCGATATAACGAAGGCATACATGGTCATTAATAATAATTAACGATAGATATATGACGTACCGTCTCCAATGCGTTCAGTGGAAGAGGCAGGCGTGTCGTTGAGTGCCCGCACATTAGCAACACAAGGCTCCACGGCGGAGCGCGGCCGCGCCGCCGGGTACGAGGCGCGCAACGCCGCGCGAGCAGACGCGCCCGCCCGACGACGCACCACCTACGACGGCGAACATACAAATTTATTACTACCTCGGCCGTATATGCGTTACATTTTTAATTTCATAATACACTTTAAATGTTGTTTTCTGCTGCCGCTAAGTGATTTCTTGAACTTGATCGGAGACCTTTCTTACTAGTGACGAGGCATTATTCCATCTCTGTTCTCAAGTATGACAAGGCATCTGCATCTTATTAGCAGAGAAAATCCTTAACCTTAGTGCACAAACCAGTTCTAGTCATTATTAGTATACTGTAGGTATAAACACTTGTAAGGTTCACCTTGCCAGCGGGCAGGTGGGTCGCCACAGGCGCGTCATGCCCCGCCGAGTCACTATCTCCAACTGACGACGCTTCACCGCTGCCTTCTCGACTCGAAGGTTCAGAGCTCGTCGATTCCGCTTCCGCGTCACCCTCGCCTGTGTCATTACAATAGATATACTATAATAAAATTAAAACCAGAATACATTATTTTCATTTACCGCAAGGGTCTTAAAAATAAAAACACTGGCATATAACAATATTGTCATGATAAAACTTAAGTTCCTTGAGCTTCAACTGCTGGATTGAGATTGGTTGAGAATAAAAAGATAGATACAGACTAAGAACTCGACTGTGAACTTAAGATTTTAAACCTGTTTTTTTTTAAAGAAGATAATTTAAAAATGAAAATTAAGTGTGTAATATCTTACCAAATGAAGCATTGTGAGCTTCTTCACCGTTAACTTGAGTGTTCTCCACCGACTTACTGGTCGGACTAGTAGAGATCGGGTGAGTTTCCACCGGTAAAGCGCCCAATGGGTCAACTAGCTGTCCCCCTTGTGCCTCTTCAGCGTTCTCGCAATCCCTCAAGAAAGGATTGATCCGATTCCTCGAGCCCGGCGTTAACACCGGCGTGAGAACAGGCGTCTTGGCTTTATCGAACGACGAGTCATTAAGTTCATTCTTTGATTCGACTATATCGTTCTTCAGTTCAGTGATGTCGTTCCTCAATTCAGTGATCTCGTTCTTTAGGCCGAGCACGGAGGATTTGGTGCGAGTGAACTGTGTATAGTCCATCGTTTTGTCGAAGTCCGGTGTGTCGTCGACCGACATACTTCGAATAGATAGCGTGTCGTCGTTGGTCAGGTTCGTCGATGATACCGCTTGGGAACCTGCAATTGCATAGTTTAGTAACTTGTCTAACTCATTTACATGTTTTAACTATCAAGCTTATATTAATGAGCACTAAATGTAACTAACGCCAATTGATTTACCCAATACATGAGTATTATAAGTTTTAAATCATTTCCAATATTGTATCAACATCAGTTGACGCCATGACCCGCATCAATAACGAAACGTATACGCAGACAACCACCCGCCACCTGGTTGACGACGGTCGAGAAATACTTCAAGGGTGACTCAAGACCTCAACGATGATATAACACAAAACCGTGCTACATGGAGAATGAAGGACATGAATCTATGTGTATATAAGGATTACCATTCATATTTCATATAAAAATACATCGTAGTTTAAAAGGAATCTGTTATAATTCTGAATTATATTACATATATGGCAACATTCATACCATAGCCACTGGAAGATATAGATGGCGAGTTCTTATTAGGCGCCCGCTCGCAGGCTAGCTCGTGCAGTGAGTCGAGCGTTTTCGACGTCGGAAGGAATGCGCGCGAAGAGTTGCGCCCGCGCGTGCGCTGTAATGTCAACGTGAATCATAAATATATCATATTAACTAATTCAGCTAACAAGCGAGGCGATTATGAAATCTTAACAAAAGAGATAACTATTTACAGACTGGAAAAGAAGAAGCAATTATTTCATGTATGTTATAAAAAAACAGTTAATATTGCATTTAATTGTAGGACTGCAAAGAATCTTATCAAAAAAATATATCAAAATACTATCAAATATATTAGTTGAAAACTGTTTATATTCTCTACGTGTTCTTGAAGGATCGCTTATCTCTGGAAAATATTAAATGCCAGCAATAGCAATATGAGAGTTTTACAAATAATTGGAATAACATTAACTCAATACAAATCAACGTACATGCGAACGCGGCGTGGATAGCTCGTCCGTTGGTGCAGATTCGGGCTCCGAATGGGAGTCGTCATCGTTTCTCCTACCCGGCTCCTCGTGCAACGTCGTCATACGCAGACCTAATTTCCCGCTCGCCGGAGACGCTGTGAACATACATAAAGTTAACATGAAATTTTCAAGATGATGCACATAATTCAGTAAGTCTAATGCTAAGTACTAATAATAAATAGAAAAATGTAACACTTTAACTTACACTAGGAATACAAAACTTGCTGGCGATATGAAGATTGGACGCAAGAAGTAAATCATGTTTTTTTATTTTTTTATTTATGCTCATAAATATACAGATATAAGAGTCTTTGGTAAAGAAGTATGAATTTTATTGTATTACAAAATTATTTATTACATATAAATCGGATAAACCTTATAACAAAGAGAAGATAAAACACAAGTGAAACAAAGTAGTGCCCTCTGCACACATTAACTCATCGAATGCGGTGCTCTGATGTTTTTTTTATAATGAAATTTTGATTAATAATGCAATAAGTAAGATCGAATAAGTAAACATATAGATAATTTTGAAAAAGGTTGCCAATTCATGCTGAAAGCCGAAGTCGGAACGCATTAAAAATAGTTTTATTTTTTATGCTGAATGAATAAATATTTAAATAATTCACTTTGTATAAATACATACACATGGTAATAATAATTAAATTATAATAAAAATTACAAACTACTATCGATCCAACCTCGACCTTATACAAAGTGATTGATTTCATGCCAATGACGCACCAATAAAATTGCTCCTAGAGAGTCGTAGCAAATAAAAAATAAAAGAATGCTGTCAACTAGAAATTAATCAATTTAAAAGTAAACCCAAAATTCACTTTAAATTAGACCGTAATACAACGGTATACAGTATAAATTAGACTGCACACTTAAATACGGTACAATTCAGAGTGAAGTTAGAATGAACACACAAAATCAAGTAGAATAAGACGACGTAACTAAACAAAACTGTCGAAATAAGCCATTCTAGCGATTCTACGACTTAAATGTCTGGACGTACACTTATTCGGCGTCTGCAGTCGCAGTGAGTTCAGGTTCAAATTCAAGTTTAGGAAGGTAGGTCGAGCTGCAAGAGAAATGTTAATCACCTTATAAATATTAGTCTAGTACACACGACACAAAATGTCTGACGCAATTAATGATATGAGTTGGATATTAGATCTTATATAGAACAAATTCTGAACAGTAAAGGTATATAAAGTTTATAAAATCATTTACATTATGAACATAATTTTTAATTATTTTAGATTTGTTTAAAAAAAACGATCTATTTAGACATTATTCCTCTAACATACATTTAGTACATAAAGTACAAGTAAAATTTTACAAAACATATTTATTAAGGTACATAGTTGATTTCAAATATTGTTTAATTTTCTACCCGCTACTACAATATACATGTTATAAAAGATCCTACTGTTCTCTGTTTACACACTCTAGTACATGCGTACATTACATTTCTAATAATACCTGTACTTATTCAACATGAATCATACGATTCACTACTATTGCATGCATTTCATTCTAGCACACACAGTGACCTAATTTCCATATCTTCGTACTATAACTACTGTTACGGTCTACTCTTACAAAGACTGCCTTTCAAGTTTTTTGTCACATCAAAAGTCATTAGCTAAAGTACAATATTTTAACATTGGCTGTATTGAGTTGTTTCTATGTTTATCTTTTATTCTATCATAATTTAAGCGAATATATTCTTTAAAGCACTTTTCGCTCGAAGTCCACAGCGAATAGAATAACGAAAAGGAATGGGAGAAGGAAGTAATCACAGGTCATGCTTGGTCCATGCAAATGAAACAAACTCGCAAAAAAAAATCGTAGATAACACAACAACAGAAGCTTGCTCGACGCTGGAAGCTTGCTGATTGAGGTTACGTTCCAATAGCCTCAGCGTTAAGGTCTACTTTCGTTTCCAGTGCCCAATTTTGAAGACAATCTTCGTCTAACACGCGTGTTTACATAGCTATTAAAAAAAAAACAATTTAGAATAGCCAATAGAGCTTTTTTAAAAAGAACAGCCAATTCATAACCGACAAAACAAAAACAAGATCTCAATCGTGTAACGTTATCACAACACAGCTATTTATAATTATTATTCACGTTGCAATTTAACATTCGTCTAATAATTTCGCCATACAGTTGCCATTCCGATTCAATAGGATTTATTGTTCTTTTTACCTGATAAGAACGAGCCTGAAGGTAGCGAGGGTTGAGATACAGAAAAAAAAATACAAAGTTAGTTTAAGCCGAGTCAATGCGCGGCCCAGTGTTATCTTTCTTTGTGGAATGTCTATTTGGAGAGAATTCTCCGCGTCTGCAAATGAATATTCCATTCGTATACGTATATTAAAAGCTCATCACTTTCTATCCAAATAGTACTTCCACAAAATCTTATTAATTTTGACAATAAACACTAAGGGATAGAAGATAAATGAGAATAGAAGAGAAAAGGATAAAGAGTAGTCAGAGCCATAGCATTGCCATAAAGCCAGTGGGAGAAAGATGTAAATCATATAGAGTGAAATTATGAAATGAAAGGTGTTGAATCGATAGATTCAAGTAAACCGCGATCATGTTTCTTTATGTCCCCTGAGTTCTTTTTACATGTCACTTTAAAAGGATGTGCTGGATGTGTCACTTTAAAAAGGTGTGCTGGAGAATGACAAGATCTACAAACTACGATTCATTTCTTCGTGCATCTTGATATGAATCTTACAATCTCTAAATAAATTTCTTTTCTACTCTGTGCTACTAGCGATAGATACATCATACTTGTTGATAGATTGTACTTTCATACAAATCTTTCAAAATGCTGTCTAGGAGTACATTATGCATGTTTGTCTACAGTGTTACAAGTATGACAAAGAATAATTATGAGATGCTTGATAAGAAAAAATATGTTTGTATAGGAAATAGAAGAACTGCTTACGCCTTGCTGTACATAGATTACTACCCGCAAGAGTTAACTTGAGGCTTCCCTCGGATGACGTAAGAGCGAGGTACACACTCACAAAAAATATCGTCTATTCGTTGATTTTTTTTATATGGTTAATTGTATTGGTCTTATAATAGTGTTGTGTATAATTAATTATAGTAACATAATTCATTATACACAACAATTATACAAGCAATTTTTTTTTCCATACTTAAACTATTTACTGGTTGTCTATAGATTGTATTCCAGATAATTCGCAGTCGATGTCACTGTCATTGTCTGTACAGTAGCTGTCACAGTCTGAATCACTCTCGTATCCTAATTGAGTGATTCGTTTCGCAGTTGGCGGCGACGGTGTTCGTTCCTCTTCAAAACCCATATTATACTCTCGTGTAGCTTCTTGATTCGCATCAAAGTAGCCTTTCAATACCCGGTAGCCATACATGCTCGCTTGATGGCGTGTTCCACGTGCACGATTCTTTTTTTCGTTTTCAATAAAGGTTATCACTTTTAAAATAAGATTTCGTTCAGCACTGTGTATAGTCTTACCCATGTTTACATAAAACTACCAAACTGATACAATCAGGTAAAAAAAACACAAGATTGCTAACGGTACCGACGCGTCGGTGAGAGCGGTAAGAATGCGGGGTCGGGAGGGGGGGGGGGGCATTCCGCTCAGGTCTCAAGTTAACTCTTGCGGGTTGTATATGTTTAGTTCTTACTTTAGACATATGTGTAATTTACCTATAGTCTATTATTGTACCAATTGAAACAAATTACAACAATCATTATTGCTTCTTAAAAATGTTCTAATTAAGTACAATCTTATGTGATATTTAACATTTTGCATATCCTAGTCACTAACCTCTAATGGACGATTTAAATTAATACTTTTAAACGATAGTTTTACAAGACAGTTTAGTAAGACATAGTATGAGATTATAATATGATTAAGTAGATACCACGAGGAACGACATAAAAAAATACGTGTAAAATGAGTAAAGTAGGTGCTACATTGAAATATAGTAAGGCCTTCATAATATACGAAAACGATAAGTTAACGCTCAGATATATTTAACGATTATTAGTCTGAAATCAGAAATGGTTACATTACATTCGAATCACAAAATCATCTTAAAATTAACCAATCATATGCCAAATGACACGTAGTTATTTTCAAAAAGGTTGAGTCTAATAGCAAAGTCTAACCTTATTTTATAATAAACAGAATATAATTTTTATAACATTATAATCATAACATATTCTGCGTGCTGTGTAAACTCACCGAGTCCAAACGGTTTCGGTGGAGTACAGGGGTCGGGGTCGCAGTGTGAGGGCGCTGCGTACGAGTGCCGGTTCGCCCGGCGAGGTGTTTCGTCCGCGAGGTCCGCGACGCTGCCCGACCTCCCGCTTCCAAGACCCGTGAGGGACTCGAACGAAGAGTCCAGACGCATGATCTAAGGAAGAGAACGTGTTAACACTAGTGCTGTTCCCATCCCATTTATCGTGCGAAAGAAATATATGTATAAATATATAATAATATATTACATTAAAGTTGATATGTAAACATCAGTACATTACTAGTTAACTGCCGAATATAGGTCTCTAACCATGAATTCAACAGCCGGTATTGCCTATCGAGAATATTTCTTACCGTCGTTTCTAAGAGCCGATCGGCCCGGTCCATTGCCAAATATATCATAATATGTAAAAAAAATATTATAACTCTAATTATTAAAAATAGAATGCTCGCACAATTCATTGTAACGACCATATTTATTTTATTAGTATTACTAAAATTTCATTTGAAGATATCAGCAATATGACTAAGCAACGTACGTATTCGTACCTCTGTTTTTACATAAGGATATCATAAGCATAAGTTTAGTAACTGCGCATCATGAACCTTCGATGCCAAGCCATCAACCGAAAGAGGAAGTCTAAAATAGTTAAATATATTAGTGCTCAATAAAACTGATAACCATTACCCCAGAGTTTCATGTTTTGTACATAACTTTTCAAATAGAAAATGGAAAACTTGTTCATAATATTTATTTTTCTTATGACACTAATAGAATATTGTGGAAGTGAATAATTTATGTTGAACAACAAACAAAACATCAAACGCACCGACTACGGTATGAAAAACTACACTACATCTTTTCTTAAAATACAACAACAACTTTGATTTTAAAATATTTATTGGCATCTAAGCTACGTATGGTTTAACAATAAATACAATTTCTGGGCAGCGTTTGTGAGATGTTAAAATAAAACTTGGCAGATATGTGAAACGAAAATTACAGCCAATGATAACATATCATCTAACACTTTGTTCATGCAATCTCATTCCACAACACTTTAGTGAAACAGCTGACAATGACCAGGTACAGTCGCATACACAAACACTAACACCAAAAAGCTGACAGTGACATGTGAAATACATTATTTATTGTTAAGCTAACCCTACTTCAATACACCGTGTAGCGTCACACTAAGCAATAATACGCCATAAGCTCTTGATTGAATTGGTATATGACATTTATGTACAGTACTGAAGAGTCATAATTATTATTACAAACTACAGTAGTTCGCTGCTAAAGTCCCCTACTCTTGAGAAAAAGATTTTTAAAATCTTCGTACCTCTCTCACGTCTATCTTTTAAAATTTGAAGCGTCAATAGCCTAATGGTTTAGGGTACGATCTGCGAAACTTAAGGTCGTAGGTTCCAATCCGTCATTCGATTATTGCCGTGAACCATCCATCTCCTAGCACACAAACATTTTAAGCTTAGTTGGAGAGTGAACCGGTATATTAGTAATGTTAATTATTAGCATTGCTTTCTTTAAAAACGAATCTTTACGTAAAATATAAACCATATATTTTTTGTTTTAATAGATGATTCCATAAACTATTGAAGAGAAGAGTTTAAAAAAAATACAAGCGTAAATTCAACTTAACGTGACGCCACCCGTGCTCTACGGACACATTGTGACTAAAGTAATGACAGATGCATGTGTGACGCGGTGCGTGGACTCACGTTGTTCGCCGCCTTGTTGCCGCCGTCGAGTGCCTGAGTCAGCTGCGTGTACCGAACACACACGTTAGCAAGCGTACGAACACATATTCATTTATTGTGTAAACAAAATATCCTCGCGACTATATTCGCGCACTGACATATTTCTATGGAAAAAGACTAGTTCTGTGGTAGAAAATCGGTGCCAATTACAAATCTGTAGTTTTTGCGCTTTTTGGGTTATATATATATATATATATATATATATATATATATATATATATGTAAGTGATACGTCGTCAACCCTGAGGACAAAGGTGGAATGCCTCCTCACCAGTGATAAGGGTCTCCCAATTCCTAATTTTAGGACCAATGGAAAGTGGACTTATGCAATTGATGCAACACTTACTTTATGTATTATATTGTTGTGAATACATTAATCGTCAGGTAAATACAGTCAGGTGCGCGACCAAAAGATCGTTATATTATAATTTCATCAATATTTTTTAAAATAATATTTACAAAAGTCTCACAATATTCATACCAGACTTTTTCATCTCAATTGAGTTAATCGATGGGGGTGACTTGTAAATTTGTTTATTTCTAAATAAAACCACATTGAATCTTATTCAACTTAACTTCCTTGATAATAAAGGTTCATATAAGTGCGCGCGAAAGTACATTTTTTTTATAAATCACGTGTTAGTGACACAGATCGCTTTTGAAGCATTTCTATTACACAGTATGTATAAATAAATAACATAAATATATGTTTACAATAATACAGCAGTGTTGTTAAGAGTGGCCTCCACATTATTAGAGTCTAGTATTCAAAGCAGTCGGCTACGTAATCATGTAATGTATGTCTAATAAGTTAGGGTAAAAATAAATAAAGATAGAACCGCCATTCAATCGTTAAAAGCATCTAGTTAATTTTAACAGAGTAATCGAATTAAAAAAAAGACGAAGCCCCATTGAATACAACACAACAAACTGCTATGAATAAGCGGCAGTCATATAAAATTGCATATAAAGTGGTGTAGTGTTCGTTGTTATTAAACAGCATATGGCACATTGATCGATGAAGATACATAAAATGTTAACTTACATCGCCTCCACAGATGTCAATACTAAGGCGACACGCATCGTCCGGAGCGTCGCCCTCGGGACTTGTGTCTCTCAGGAGCCAAGGGAATGTACGGCGAACTAACTGAAATAGCCGAAACACGGGTCGTATGGGGCTTTGACATCTGCTGAGGAGTCTTTTTTTTTTTTGATAGCACTTCATCAACCAATATAGCCTGTATATTGGAATGAATCTAGTCCTTAATAAATTAAAGCTGCATTTGGTGTTCCATTTATTCATATTCAATTATATGAAGAGAACATAAAGGTATATCGTAGTAGCAACAAAATGTAACTAACTATAAGTTATATTAAATGAAAAACTCATATATCCTATACAGAATACTGTTTAATAAGACAATAGTAATGCAAATTTTTGATATACCTTTAAGTTGACAAATAACCAATAAAAATATTATTTATTTTTAGTACACCTTTCTTTAAATGTGTCTTCTAATGGGACCAGTCATAGAAAAATAAAATTCTAAATATTTATTAACGTATAAATTCAGCCAGACCAGACAGAATAAAAGACCATTTAAAGTACAAAATTAATTTAAAAAACTTCTTCAAATTGAAACAAATGATTTCAGATAGCGTTAATGCCCTTACAATATGTAAATGGAATATCGAAAAAGGCATAAAAATAAGATATCTACGTTTGGGCGATACTGTGATAGGATAAAAAGAAGAGGGTTTACCTGTGAAAAGTTTGGTACGGAGGCTGTTTTTCTCATAGTGACGGGCTGACCGCGAGCTTGTTCTAATTCTTTGACCGCCACGCTCTGCCGCAGCCGGTCTAAGGACAAGATGCTCTCCACTGCGCTGACTCCTCGTGTGTATTTTTCTATTGAAGATAAAAAAATATTTTTTAATTCATATGGATTGTAAATTTAATGAATGAATCCGCAGTTACCGGCAGCCAATCCCTAGACAATACTCTGGGGGGTCCATCTTGAATCTTTATTGAGGATAGATGTAGGTCACTATCAAGTGAATTGTGTGCTAGATTGAGTTTCCTAAAAAACTAAGCATTAACTCTTATCTGTCTCAATGCCTAGTAAAACGAACACTTAACTAAGCTTATAAACTAAAAAGATATAGTCATTAAATAATGATAAAAGAACAAACCGATATAAGTCTCCCCGTCGGCCGCGCTAGCCTCTTCTCCTGTAGCAGCTATTTGGGCTAAGCTCTCCCGTTCCTCCAATTCTTCGGAGGCCTTGGGTATGTTGGAAACCACTTCGTAAGTCACACCCGTTTGCGTAAGTTGATCCGTCCTGATAGCAATAGTTATTATAAGCTATAATAGGATATTGATTATTGTTCTTTCTGTATTTAATTAATATCCTAATACCAACATTAAAAACATTACAAACCTATGGTCTGATTTTCAATTGGACGGAATTATGACAGCAGTCATTCTTAACATTTCATATAATATAAACCTTTTCCTGCTTTGATTTTTTTAATACAAAAATTGTAAAAAGTCATTGTTCTGTTCATTCAATGCCCAATAACTAGAATGTAAAAAATTTGATGTTTAAATCTAAAAAGAGTAAAACAACATATTTCTTAAATAAAAATATATACATTTTTTTTTGTTTCGAACCTGTACATATTAGCCAGAGAAACTGACTTTTACTGTTTCACCGGATTGAGAGGTGGCATAGCTCTTAGGTCGCTTAGCCTGAACCTCTATTCTTAGTAACTCGACACATGGGTCTCCCCGGTGAGGGGTAACCTCGGCTTGGGCGGTTACATTTTTCGCGTAAGCATTCCGATCCGAGGGCGCCCGAAAGGGCCGAACCACGACTCGGTCGGTTGCTTTTCTACGGATAAGCTAGGGACCGTAAATTCAAAAAATAAAAAGTATATATGGACTATATGCGACTATGAATACAAGTATAAGTAATATAATAAAAAATTAAAATGATAGACATAAAATGTCACGGCGTAATTTTTTTTTTAATTTTAGGATTGGCATCTTGTTATGTTGGCTCTTACAAGAAGCGATGATTTTACAAATAAGAAGTTTTCCCTAAAAAGGTTTGCAATCTTGATTTTTTTGTTGGACTTGTTTGATTATTGGACAGAGATTCCTGTAATAGAAAACCAATTTCCATAATAATTATAGTAACTTCTATTATAAGATAATAAAAAAACTTATTACCATTTTAAAATTATCACAATATTTTTAAATCTTAGTTTTTCTAATTGAAACGTCAAATTCAAGAAAGGTTAATTTTTGCTAAAATGCTTTCCGTTTTTAGTGGGAATGCTTTAATGTTGGAAACACTTCTGAATTGTCAAAATTCCGTCGAACTAAAAATCAGATTATAGTGTACGCTAACTGTGACATTTATGACCATCATACCTATCTAATACCACTAAATGACAAAAACATAACATCCGACGAGCACTGTTTCAGCCTTAAACTTTTAATATATTTTTTAATATTAATTAAAAATAATTAATATATACTATTAACGAATTCATTAAATGTAACTGAATAATAATTACCAATTATTATATGATATAAAAACTTGATAAAATGATCGTATATAGAAGACGTAGGAAAGAAAATATCGTACATTGAACACGGGAAGTCTTAATGAGAAATTACAATAAAAAGTGTAAAAATTAAAAAAAAAAGGTTGAAGACGACTTACCTCACAATTTTCTTGCGTATCCTATCGGTAAGGCTCTGACGTTTATAAATGTTCAAGGCTAATCTTTTCCTAAGTATGAGATCCATTGGAGCGGGGTGCGAGAGCCGGACCGTTGTCTTAAGTATCAGGTAGACGCGTTCGTTCGCTGAAACGAAATAAGTTGATATCGTTAAAAACATTTATAAATTTGTACCATACAGTAACACACTATATTATACTCCTGCACAGTTTTCAATATCTATCTTATTTTAACATGATGTTAACTGTAACAGTGGTAGAGCTACGCTACAGTTTGTTTTTAGCTGCAGAATGAACGGGTCAGCACGACAGGGGTGGGACCACGCCCTCACAGAATATCAACGTATATACGTGCATAATGCTGTTGTGTTTCGTTTGGTGAGTGTAGGGATCCGGAGACCTTTATTAGGTGACGAGGCATTCCATCTCAGTGCTCAAGGGTGACAACGAATCTGCATTATGATTCCTTGTTAAGGATGAATGTTGGTATCATGGGCCGCGGGAAACACAGATGAACTTTGAAACTCTCAATGTAATAAAAAAAATGTTATGAAATTGGAAGATGATCCACAAGCTTACATTTTATATGATCATATATAAAAATGAATCATTACCCAACAGCGTCTCCTGTTAAAAGCAATCAAACCGAAGAATAGTGTTCAAAATCATTTTATGAGTTAAACTATATTAAATATGTTTATCTATCAACTAGCAGATCGATATCGTTACCCCAGATCTTTGAGTTGATATCTTTAAAACTATATAACATTATGACGCTTTTTATTGATCAATAAAACTTATGAGTTAAACTATATTAAATATGTTTATCTATCAATTTGCATATTGATATCGTTACCCCCCAGATCTTTGAGTTGATATCTATATAACTATTATATAACACAATGACGCTTTTTATTGATCAATAAAACTTATGAGTTAAACTATATTAAATATGTTTATCTATCAATTTGCAGATCGATATCGTTACCCCTGATCTTTGAGTTGATATCTATATAACTATTATATAACATTATGACGCTTTTTATTGATCAATAAAACTTATGAGTTAAACTATATTAAATATGTTTATCTATCAATTTGCAGATTGATATCGTTACCCCAGATCTTTGAGTTGATATCTATATATAACTATTATATAACACAATGACGCTTTTATTGATCAATAAAACTTATGAGTTAAACTATATTAAATATGTTTATCTATCAATTTGCAGATCGATATCGTTACCCCAGATCTTTGAGTTGATATCTTTAAAACTATATAACATTATGACGCTTTTTATTGATCAATAAAACTTATGAGTTAAACTATATTAAATATGTTTATCTATCAATTTGCATATTGATATCGTTACCCCCCAGATCTTTGAGTTGATATCTATATAACTATTATATAACACAATGACGCTTTTTATTGATCAATAAAACTTATGAGTTAAACTATATTAAATATGTTTATCTATGAATTTGCAGATCGATATCGTTACCCCTGATCTTTGAGTTGATATCTATATAACTATATAACATTATGACGCTTTTTATTGATCAATAAAACTTATGAGTTAAACTATATTAAATATGTTTATCTATCAATTTGCAGATCGATATCGTTACCCCAGATCTTTGAGTTGATATCTATATAACTATTATATAACATTATGACGCTTTTTATTGATCAATAAAACTTATGAGTTAAACTATATTAAATATGTTTATCTATCAATTTGCAGATCGATATCGTTACCCCAGATCTTTGAGTTGATATCTATATAACTATATAACATTATGACGCTTTTTATTGATCAATAAAACTTATGAGTTAAACTATATTAAATATGTTTATCTATCAATTTGCAGATTGATATCGTTACCCCAGATCTTTGAGTTGGAATCTATATAACTATATAACATTATGACGCTTTTTATTGATCAATAAAACTTATGAGTTAAACTATATTAAATATGTTTATCTATCAATTTGCAGATTGATATCGTTACCCCAGATCTTTGAGTTAATATCTATATAACTATTATATAACACAATGACGCTTTTTATTTATCAATAAACTTATGAGTTAAACTATATTAAATATGTTTTATCTATCAATTTGCAGATCGATATCGTTACCCCAGCTCTTTGAGTTGATATCTATATAACTATATAATATTATGACGCTTTATATTGATCAATAAAAATTATAACATAATGTGATTTGTCCTTTTCGACGGACACGTTGTAGTGAGCAAAATAAATAGCTGTCTCTCACATATTGTGTACGATCATAAACTGAGAAACAATATTTGTCGAACGTGCATCACAAATTGATGTATTTCGATCATGGTGTATGATGACCCTTTATTCCTAACATCCCCTGTGGTTCCTGTGGCTTACGGCTCCGTATTATTTGAAGTCGTCTAGATGACACATAGATAAATAGATTTCATACTACATATATAGTGATACTGAAAATAATTATCCCGAGTTGATAAACTTCTTAGATCAGGTGCAACTATACTAAGCTTCTAATATCGTTCATACGTAATAATAAAAACAACTCTTTGTCACTCACGTTCTGTGATCCGGTTCAGGTACTGCGAGTCGTGTATAGAAGAGTCCCACGATGTCAGAACAGAAACATCCTTATCGTGATGATGAAGGATATGCAGCTCATAGAAACGGTTGCCGTGCTCCTTAGGCAGGATCGAGTGGAGTCCGGTGACGGTTACCTCCTCGCCCGATGGATGGGTGCTCAGGTCATCCGCTGGTGATGGATATTTTGCAAAATTAATACTAAAGTGCCCATGTTTCCTATCCTTACTTTAAAACTTTTAATTCATTTGTAAAAGCGTTACTAATATGTAAATACCGTCTGGCGATTGGTGTCGCTTAATAAATAAGTAACATATTTGTTCTATCCTACTTTTGAATTACTACTACATCATTCTTTAGTACCTTTGAGGGTTATGTTATGCTTCTGTTGATTTACAACTTTATATGGTATAAACAACAATTACATTACATTTACATTTTTTTAAAGAATATTAGCAATGCAATATTACTAATTTATATTATTAATTCCGGTTAACCACTACAACTAAGCTGAAAATGCTTGTCCCAGGAGATGGTTCACGACAATAAACTAATGGTGGATTCGAATCTACGACATTAAGTTTCGCAGACCGCACCCTAAACCATTAGGCTATTGACGCTTATATAATATAATAATGTATCATAAGTCAAAATATACCGTTTAAATCCAAAAAGAGGACTGGTATATGTTGTTCCATGCCAGGAGGCGGGCTCCATGCGGCTGGGGCTCCGGGTATTGGACTGCCAGGACTAGGCACCAGAACCTAAAAAAAAAAAAAAATATTTTATCAAAGGTGACAAATGAACACCATACAGTTCACTTGATGAGAAATGATTTCAGCTAACTATAACACATATATCATTCGATAACTAATCAATATGAACACGGCCTGTAGATGGCCACGCCATCTCTAATGGCTGCGATGGAATACTTTGTTACTAATAATGGCGCATTATATATGTATGTTACTGTTTATTTTTCACATACATATCTTTAACAGAACACTATAGTCGACGCATTTTAAACTGAGTCGTCGGGCAAAAAATGTCAATGACAGTAGGAATGTGCACGCAATGCAACCCGTTATCGATACTTTGCTACCTGCGCACGCGGGGTCGATGCGTCATCATGACCTTCCATAGCACTCTGACTCCTGATTGGCCGTTACGAGTAAGGGTTGTTTTTTCTCTATCAATGTAAGAGTTTTGTTATGGCACTCATTAAATTAATTACGCTTCGTTACGCAATACGCACAATGGAGAATTTACTTTCTAACATGGTGGATATAATGAGGATTTTTGAAAAATAAGAAATATCCCTAGAAAAGATAAAAACGGCCCTTTTCAGGGCCACATTAAGATCTATACAGTTTCTCTATGATAACGTCGAAACAAACATTTTATCTTACAAATGAAAAACTTTTATTTTCGGATAGCGAAAATAAAAGTGATGAAAGTGATTCCTATTAATACGTAACATAATTTAGCATATCGATCGTACCTATCCCGTTATCGATATTTACTACAATTCTTAAGCACATCACTACACCTCTCCATAAGAACTGTAAGTGCGAGCGAGACAGACAGATTTATAACCCGAAGTCTCAGTTCATATTGCGTCGACTATAGCGTAAAATAACAGCTATACGCGATTTATCGAACAGCTAGCGAAAAGTAATTGTATAAAATCAAAGTATTCCTTCCCCGGTCAATATGACCATAACAGTCTGGCGGAAAATTTAAATATTTCATTGCATTGACATAACGAAAAAAATACTCACTGCATTCCTTTCTTCTGTAAGTGAAACCCACTGTTCTACTAGTGATTGTTCTCTTTCCATATCACGTTCGCTCTTCATCGATGGAGACATATTCACCAATTTCTAAATATAAAAAAAAATTAATTAAATTACAAAATTAGAAATGGTTATTTTGGAATGTTAAATAGCTTTTATAAACGTTTGCAAAAAATTATATGTATCTTGTTGTTAAATCCCTAAAAAATTACTTCAGTAAAAGTAGGGGCAAGATAATGCTTCGTGTCATAATAAAATATTTTATATAATTAATTAACGTAGTAAAATAGTAAATTGTAAAACTGTCATACCTGCAATTGTGCGTGCAAATGCTGTCGTCGACGTGCTAGCGCATCGCTCCATCGTTCGCGCAGCACGGCCAAATCTTCCTCTTGATAAGAATCCAATGGCTTTTGAAGTCGCGATCTATAACCATTTAAATATTATTTTAGAAAAATAATAAAGACATGTGATCACCGTTCTATTCAGAACATGATATTTTTCCGGCACATTTTTAGATACTTCGACAAAGTTAAAAGTCCGACATAGGAACAATAATTTACCTAGAGACTAGGATATAATATCTTAGTTATTTAAACAGTTAAAGTACAAGACAAGAGTAAATAGTTATATAATAAGCTAGTGCGTTCACCACCAAAGTCTATACAAGCCATTAGCGAATGATTGGATTGTATTGAAGCATTATCGGCAATTACCGGCACATCAAAATATGCCGGAAGATAATGAACAGCGCACCGGCAGGGCACACACACTAAGGCTATACACCAACTGACGGTGATGGAGTTGGGAGGTACCGACAGACGATAGGCGGTTCGGTTAGAGACGTACTTGACGGCTTGTACCACCAGTTGCCGGAATATGATGAGCAGATGCCAGGGCACGCGCACACTGTTGGATTGTTACCTGGATACCGCGTGGCCTAGTCGTCAATACAGGCTATGTCCTCGCGGATCTCGGTTCGGTAAGTTCGGTTCTCGGGTCAAGGGGTGCCCCGTATGACACTGACATACTGACACTGCACCGGAACATTACTCTGATTTTATTGCTTCCACTAGCCGTGCCTGCGACTTCGTTCGCGTAGACTACAGCATACTCAGTATGTCTCATGTAAAGCAACGCTTTTTTTTTTACAACTAATGTCACTTTAACCGTTTACGCAGCTCACGCAACGGAAGCTCTCAATACGTTTTCCCGTTTTTGTAACATTTTTCATTGATGCTCTGCATCTGTTGGTCGTAGCGTGATGTTATATAGCCTTCCTCGATAAATGTGTTATCCAACACAAAAATATTTTTTCAATTCGAACCCAGCAGTTCCTGAGATTAGCGTGTCCAACAAAACAAAATCTTCAGCTTTATAATGTTAGTATAGATTATATTACAATAAGAAAAGGAACAGGATTGATTGCTTGTGAGTGTCTGTGTGCGTGGATAGAAGCATCCACTCTGTAATATACGCTAACAAATGTCATCCGGTAGTAATCAAAAGATATCGCCGAGGTCGAACAGTAAACCATTATACTACCTAACGGTAACGGAGCCGAGCTCGACGCTGACGATGTGTTGACAGATGATGGGCAACGTGCCCGAGTTCTGTGCAGGTCGCACCCTCACGGCCACGCGCCTCTGCTGACCCTGGCGTAGCTGGTACACGCCACCGGTCACCATATCGTTGCGCTGTGCCACCTGTAAAGAAAATTTAAAAGAATGGCTTTTTTGAAAGACCAAGTTAACTCTTTCAAAACTTTTCATTAACAATATATAATATTTGAAGGCAAATAACATCATGTATAAATAGGGACACCTATGTATTTGTGTATATGTATTTGTCTATGATATATATATATATATATATATATATATATAAAATGCATGTTACATCTTTATACAATAAAAATCAATCCTGGTTCGATATATAGAAGAATTCACAATAAAACACTCGAAAGGTAAATGTATATATGTACATATACTGCTTGGCTAAAGTTGTGTTCACTGATATTAATGTTGTTTTCTCTCTGCTATTAAATCGATGTGACAGATTTTTAACACTGTTTAATTAAATATAGTCTTGTTTTATTACGCGAGATCGACAAAACAGTTTTCAGCAATAACAGAAAGACATTTTAAAGAGATATTTGCCTTGCGGCGTTTTACACTATACATAAATAGTACATTTTAAGAGAGTACATATAACACTAAATAACAAAGAGTGGATATTATATGTTCGTATAAGTCGATCATTTAGATCAGACGTTCCCTGACGTTTTTTTCTCATAGACCACTTATTATATTATTATAAGTTAGCTGGTTCCGCTGGACCCCCTGTAGCTACATTTCTACCATAATCCCAAAACTAGACAAAAAATGTGAAAATTAGATCTCACTATGGAAATTTGCGATGCGGCTGAGTTCCAACCACGAATTAATAGTTATCGAAAAAAAAAAGTGAGAATTGATTGGTGTTAATTAGTGGAATTAATTAATTGATTGTGCTGTGAGTGGACATAAAAAAAGTTAAGTTGGCCAATCAAAAAACTTTACTTCTTAAAATATTATATTCCTATTTTGATAGGTGAAGTCAAGCCAACATTTTAGTTCTTCACTATCGAAAGCAAATAAATTTTCGCGGACCCACGCTTACGAATTGTGTGATCCCTCATATTTTTGTCACGCCAACGTAGACCCTCAGAGGGTCCTAATCTGGACGACTTTTGGAACTAAGTATTTAGATATTTAATTACTCTAATAACACACACACAACCGAAGAATTCAACAGTTGGAAGCGATCATTGAATGGTTCTTATTCATACGTACCTCAACGGGCGCGTATTCGCCGTTATCGTTTAGCTCGTGTATCTCGACCCAGAGCTGTATCTTGCGCGTTAGCTCCGCCCACCGGTCAGCCAAAGACCGCGCCTTCGCGAGCTGTCGCTGCTCCACCTCCCAGTTCCCGCGAGCGCGACTGAACCCTGCCGACCGGTGTCCCCACACCTCGATCGAAAGTGCGCCCTCTGGTGGAAAGTGGAAATTTAAGATTTAACATTACATCATTTAGAAATAGTTAAGTGCAAATACCTCGTGTCTGTCGAAAGCTATGGGGAAAAACCAAAAGATTCCACAAGATTACCCGTGGCAGTTACATCGAAGATGGAATAGAAGCGCCGAATGTGCGTTCAAGACAAATTAAGTATAATTTGTAAAGTATTCGTAGCGCGACCAGGTCGGTTCGACTGAGATAGCACCACACTTTCAAAGGATACCAGAGGGAAATATTAGCTGAGTGAAGGAAACAGAAGATACTATTCCTGGTAACTATTTAGTTCACAGTGGGAACGACATACCTCCATCATGACTATTTATGTAGGGTGGCAGCGATCACTTACCATCAAATGAAGTACGCATACGTTTATTAATTTATATTCCGTATAGATCTAATCTTTCACGGATGACAGCGAAAGAGGAGAAGAGGGCAATTAATTCTTACGTGTATGTAATGTTTGTTTTTATACAGTAGTTTTTATATTGTACACAGTGGTATACTACTATATGTATATACGATCATGTCTCTGGAACATTCGATATCCTGCTCACACCTCTGTGTATGCGTGATATATATTAGCCAAAGAACGAGACAATTGTAATCGATCATGTTCAACGTCGATCCGGAATGTTCCCGATGTTGTGTACAAGGGATGGCTGTACGCGTGAAGGATAGAGACAACCATATTCGACTTTACACACCTCCTCTTTAGCACTTAACTACGTGTATATAAAAGCGGGCCGGATCGCGACAGTGAGCTTTCGATTGAGATAGCAAGCGATACACATCGGAGAGAATTCAAAGCGACTAATGTGAGCGAATACAGTTATGATTTTTAGTAAATAGGTGTTGCCTTCCCAAGTGATTCCTTTAGTTCAATAAAATAATTATTACATTAACGGCTATTTCTATCCAACGAACCCTATAGATCGTAACAATATTTAATACATACTATACAGACGAAACTGTTAAACGGCAAGTTGTCACATAAAATATTAAAAAAAATCCCGTTCAACTCCACGTAATCTAACACGGAGAGCACTCACCGGCGCAATGCTCCACAAACTCCTCAGTGAGGGGCAGCTTGAAGTCTCGCTTATGATCGAAGCGCACGGTAAGGTGTTGGGCGTGTCGCGGCGAGGCGGGCGGCGCGTCGGCGCTCACCAGGGGCGCCACCACCACCGGCTCGCCCCCGCACCCGCCCCAGATGGAGTACTGGCAGAAAACGAAGTGCGACAAGGACGGCGGCAGCCCCGTTGCTTGCTTGATGGACACGCGGATCGTTACCTGGTGTGTGAAATAGGTGAGGTGAGAGGGCATACCCTGACGCTTGCTTGATTGCATGGTACACACTTAAACTGTCACCTAACAAGAAACAACAACAATACAAATAAAAACAGAAATGAATAAATAAAAGTAAAAAAGTCTTTATTGATTGAACAGCAAGCTGGCTGGCTGCATATAGGTATGTACACATGCCCATGCAGCTCAGGCATCCAATTAGTGGTAAAGTTATTCACAATTTTATTAACGTTTTGTATTAATTCATCCGTGATTTCTTGGCCTCGTCTAAAAATAATTTAAATGGTTTATTTTATAATTTCCTAATCCTAACATATTGATCAAACTCACATGACATAGGTATATATCAAGGTACGACATCAAATGCATGTTATATATTTATAACAAACCTGTTGTGAAGCAGTATCCACTGGCTCGTCTTCATCTCGCATATCTCCAGAAGTATCGGACGCAGCCTCGCAGATTCTGTCTTGCGGGAACTGACCCGAAACTCGGCTTATTTCCACCTATTCAATGCGTATTTGTAGCAATTAATATACGATATAAATAATTCAAAAAAATCGTATGGAACTTTTCCAGTGGTAGAGCAACACTGCATTTTGTTTCTAGCGACGGAATTAATGGGTCAGCTCGACGAATACCAGCGTAAAATAGCAGCACAATGCTGCTGTGTTTCGCCTGGTGAGTACAGGGATCCGGAGATCTTTATTACCGGTGACGAGGCATTCCATCTCAGTCCTCAAAGGTGGCAACGCATATGCATTATGCTTCCTTGTCAAGGATGAATTTTTATGTAATGCGCCGCAGGAATCACTTACCATCAGGTGAGCTGTTACTCTCAATGTAATAAAAAAAAGAAAACTCAGCATATATATTTATATATGCCTGTGACAAGGCATATACAAATGTATATACCGACTGATGATTATAATTAAACAAAAGCCAATTTTGTTTTTACCATTTTCCTAAAAAACATATAAAATAATATACGCAATTCAAGTAGTGTAAGTTTATACAAGTTGTTAAATAAGTTTTTCGCTAACCTGCAAACGGCCGGCCACCTCGCCCTGCTGGCTGATGATTGGCGTGTGGTAGTCCAGGGTGACGTCGTGGAACAACGCCTCTAGGAAAATATTCGCGACACCAATCAGATTGTGGTTCTCTTGCGACTCATAGAACGGATCTAGGGCTTTCTCCGTTGGCTCCTACGAATAAAATAATAAATATTATTAACGGCCACAAGTACCAGCCCTTTTGAATATAAAATAATTAAAAACAATGCAAATTTGGAATTGGAAATGTTGTGAATGAATTACTAAAAATTCGCTAGGAATAAGCATAATGGAACAACTTATAATAACCGCGTTAAAAATATATATTTGCGACGCCAAAATAATATCTTGAACGTTGATAACGTTGAGTAAAAAATTGATTTGACACTCTTCACAAACTTGCTCAACCATTAAGATGGTTCTAAACTAAACCGGTTCTTATTAGATTGAAATTTTAAAAAAATAATTCTTATGTGTAAGTTATACGCTTTCATTTTTATATATTTGAAATCATAATCACTGAACATAAATGCCTTCAACTTAATAATATACAATCTAATTCTGTTCTAAAGCATTTTAAACTAATCTATAAGCGGTTAACTTATAAGTTATAAATCGATAGCAACATCAAGTTTATTTATACCAAATTCTACCAGATATTAAACCAAGAGGTGCGCTATAGATGTATGTGCAATTGCATTATAAAAAAAGGAACTTCCGTGATGCATGCAATTCCGTTATATTTCAATTTAACTAAATTTAATGTAATACAAAATAATTGTCCTAAATCTCCAAATCTAAGTTTATTTTAAAAGAAATGAGTGGATTGATAATAAAGCAACTTTGATGTAAATCCGGGGTAAAAATTAAATATAATAATCTACAAGTAACGTTAACGCACCGTTGGTGACTCGTCGTCTAATTGCACAGGCTCCTGAAATTTCATAAGGTTGTAGCATACATTTAAAAATTAACCATTTCTTTACCACAGTACCAGGGACCAATGTATTTTGATATATATTATATATTATTACTTTAATGTAATTAGAATATAGGAATTAGAAGCCTTAATTTATTGTTATTTATTGCACATGGCAATTTATTAATTTTATTTTTAAATCCCATGTAACTTTAGATAATTGAGCTTTCGTCTACTAATTCTACCTCTCACCTACTTATTCTATATTAAAACGGAATTTTTGTTGAAATCTATTTATGTTTACATTAGTTATCTTTGCCCGCTTATTACTTGCTAGAGATGGACAGAAATGTATCAAACATATAACCGTAAAAGTAGCTCCGTCCAACATTTACTACATACACACTGTTACCCGTAAAGATAGTTGAAGAGAGGCCCAAAGTTAATGTAAATTGTTTACACAAAAATAATATATAGCTAATTTTAAATTATATCTTAAAATATTGTTAGACCATAACTTTAATAGAATCAGTAACTAAATTTACTATTATGTTAGCACTTTTTGCAAATATGTCAATTAACAAGAAGGCGATTTTTCCGGTTATACATTGCCATTTCAAAAGCAATCATATTTCACACGTTATAAGGTTAATATTTTATTAAACAAGTTTTTAACAATTAATGTGTCAGTCAAATAGCAAGTTCACATCACATATGGGCACAATGATATACCTCCTCGATGAGATCGTCGGCGCGCTGCTGCCTGCGCCGCCACTCGTCGTACATGTCACGCATGTCCACGAGCTTGTTGTCGAGCTTCTCCATCGACCATACCTGTCCGCCGCGCCCTGGACGACGCACCATTATCGCGGGCTCCGAGACGAACGCACCACGCTGCTGACCAATAAACGCATTTAATGGTAAGTGGACTCAAGTTTTGTTTCCATATTGTTTCAATAACATGATAAGTCCAAGCCGAGGCTCTTTGAAGGTTTCTCTCGGAATCCTTTATGCTGGTCTCGAATGAACGCCATAAGCGCTCGGTCACCTCTCAATCCGGTGAAACTGTGAAAGCCCTCGGGCTAACAACGGCCATCAGTCCGAAAAAAAAGAAGAAAACAAAGGGGTCATCATACCTTCCTATTGGGCGAAAGGTTCTGCGGCGGGATCTGCAGCGTAACACTGAAGCGGGTATTGCGGCACATCTCCTCAGCAAGGAAGTTGGCTTCCTGTACCAGCGCATTGGCGCGCAGGATGTCCGCCTTGAGCCGCCCCAGCGACCGCTTGAATGTGTCGTCGCGCTCCGCAGCCCACCGCTCCACGCGAGCGGCAGTCGTCGGTGTGCACGCCGTCATTTTGCCTATACACAAAACTCCATTAGAAAAGTTGAACTCAAAAATGCAAGTGTAAAAAAAATAAAAGCACAAGTTCCGTCGTGGGTGGAGTATTGTTGGGCAACCGCTGCAAAATACCAACATGCAAGTTTGGACTCAGTGAGGAGACTTGTCTAGAGGCTAATTATGTGATCCAGATTTAGCTGATACCAAACTGCTTAGCCTTGAGCACAGGCGCAAGGTTACCCAGCCTTTCAGTATTTTACGGGATACATTTTGGAGAGTGCGCAGAGGAGTTATATAAGCATGATCCTCCCATGTCGTTTTCATCACCGGACGTCCTGTTGTGTGCGCGGCGGGTTTTCATCTTTTCTTCGTGAACATTCCTCGCATTCGGACGAGTTATTTTAGTTGTCAACTTAATAGTTACATCCTTTCTATAATAGTATTAAAAACGTATATAATTTTATTATACATATGTACGTTAAACTATGAAACTAATTAATTAAAATAAAGCGCTGAATTTACTGACCCAGTTTCAAGGGATCGTAGGAATACGGCGGATATGGTGTCGTCGGCGATAAGATGTTTCTAAGCTGCTGGAATTGCCGTTCATACTCTTGCCTCTGTTTCTCTAAAGCCACTGTAAACAAAAAAAAACTAACAATAAAATCATATAAAAGAATTATCACTGATAATTTTTTGACGTAAGTATTAGGGGTCCTCGTCTCGTCCATAACGAAAACTTATTTTCTCGTCGACGTAAAATTTAATCCGTCGTAACGAAAAAAATAATTTCGGTTTCTATCATATGAACGTTTAGCGATATTTATTATTTATATGCTTGTTAAATATTGGGTTGCAACAATAATCGAATGAAGGTACTCTAAATAATTTTGTCATTAGCGCAGGTTTTACTAGACTTTATATACATATCTGCTATATACTTTGTCATCATTATTCATATTTTTACATATAAACAGAGTTACACATTGACATTAAATAAGTAAAGAACGTTTTAATAACATAAAATATATACTGAGACTGCTTTAACTTTCTTTTGTATTTTATAAGCAAACATATAACCCCCCTCCCCGCCCTACTTTCATTTCTATCTCCCTCTATCCCATCACCTAAACCTATATCATACCTTGTTTGTCCTCTTCGTGCTGTCGCTCGAGGCGAGAGATGGCTGTCTGTATGGGATCATTACTGAGCTCATTGAGCATGATCTCATCGCGCGCGAAGTTGTAGTCGATCGGCTGCGCCGGCGTCTGCGGCTCCGATGCCGCTGCCGCTACAAATAATAAGTAATTTAAAAACGTTAATCCATCTTTAACATCACTATACCAAAAAACGTTTATTTGAGCATCAAGTTTTAAGTTAATAGTTGTTTACTTTATTTACTCACCCATTTTGTTTTAATTAGTTGTATAACAAAAAAAATGTATTTGAATTCCGGTTTAACAACGTTTGTATTAACTATACAAGCCAACCTCTGAAACCGAAGCCGATAAGTTTCAGTTAAAGAGGTTGTCAGTTGAAGGTGTTGTGTTGTGTGTTCAGTTAAATAGATTCTCTAATTATGAAAAATAACGTACTTGCAAAATGAAGACAGGAATTGTATTACTAAGCTATTAAATTCAATAAATATTGTGTTTTTTTGGCAGGATAATTATGTAGAAATGTTGATCGTAAATAAAGGAACTATATGCTGGTTTAACATTAAAGTTTCATTCTAGCATGTAGCTCCTGAAGCCACCAGTGTCCTTGGTAAGCCATCGAGGTAAAAGTTTTGAATTATTATTATAATTTGCGTCAGTCTTTCCGTCCGAGCACAATGTGGCAGTCGTCTTCAAGAGCAGAGAATAGGCATATGCTAAGTTAGTGCATTTTGAAGTCTTTCACTGCACGACCACTCAAAAGAAGGTAAGACAGTGCTTTAGCATTGGCTTATAGATTAAAATATTTAGTCGTCCAACAGCTACAACGAAGCACTCACTTATATCCTTAGGGCAGTTGACTCTGAAAAAGTGGTGATTGCCCCACAAGATGCGATCAGCGTGACCCAGGCGCACGGACGTAGATACGGGAGCACCGTTGACGAAGCATCTGGCGCCAGGTAACGGCCTCATGAGTAGCGCACCGCCTTCTAGTTGTAACTCGCAGTGCTGCGGCTGGATACCCAGGCCGGACAGTTGGATATCTGCTGATCTGTCCGCACCCACTAGCGTCCGCTCCTGTGACACGGTAACAAATATTTGTTTACATATTTGCTTTCATCTTTACGGTCTCAAACGAGTATACCTTGCGGCCCATGTTATAAGGTCGCGGCACATAAGTCTAGCGGTGAACGAAACGTGGAGGGGATAGCTGCGCATGGGTACTGTCGCGAACGCAATTGTTCATTTCTACAAATTGATTACGAATAAAGTGTTTTTGTTTGTACTTTTTATGTGTAAGCTAGTTATGTACTAGCTAGTTGTGTATATTACACGAACGAAGTTGCGGGCGGAAGTTAGTAGATTTTTTATTAATTACACATGTACAGTGTACCACTTTCCACAGAAATAAGTGTGACAATTTTTATTTAATAAAGAATAAGAATTAAATTTTGAAAGCTAATAAAAAGAAATTGGGAGCGAGCGGGCTGTCGTATCGGTGCGCAGGGCAGAGGACGACTGGAGAGCCAATAAGCGCGTACGCATGGCCGTCCGCGCCCCCTTCACTCCCTGGGGATACCTTATTTTCGACTTCTGCGCATTAACGGTCAGCGCTAGACTTATTTGCCGCAACTTATACTCGCATATTAATTAACGTTGTTATCCGTTAGGACTCAGATGGAAACGTTCAGCTTCGATGTCGGCTCTACGCGATGACATAACACTATCGTCAGCTCGTAGCGCGGATGCGCATCCTACGAGGCTAGTACGATAAGCCGTCGACTTACCTTCAAGTAATAAACGAGCAGTTCGTTGAGCGAAGGGTCCGCGTTGAGGTTGACGAGGTAGTATTTGTTTTTCTCCACCTTGATGCCGCTCGCCTGCACGCTGATGCCCATCTTCTCCAGCGCATGCTGCCGCTCGCTCTGTATCCGTCCTGCCAACGAAACGTTAATTTTTTGTAATAAACCTTTCTCTCTAGACGATATGTACGGTGTGCTCTGGTAATGTGAATATGGCATTAAAATTTTACATAGTTACGCTATATGACAGAAATAATAAAATACGGTAATTTACCTTACCGTATGTACGGTGCAAGTCTACACTTTGCAGTGGCACGCGCGACATTGTGTCAGTACGTTTCAAGACGACTAACGAACCGCGAGCGTACCTTTACAACCATCCTAGCAGTAAGCAATACAACAATAAACCAATAAACAACATCGTTTCTATCATATAACTATCGTATGGTAACAACGACCCGTACATAGTTAAAGTGGTCCTTCGAGCCGGATCTGAACCAGCGACCTATTGATTGTTAGTCGTATACCAGATACGATAAATTGTAGCCAACGTTACCCATAAAGATCATCATATAAGTTGTATACTTAACGACTATCATAATTTAAAAGCTACAAGATAAAATGGTCAAAACTTACGATAAAACTAATATATTCACTTTATGTGTTGATTATACTAATAAGACACTATAATTAAAACAAAAAAAATTAAATCCTTAATAAATGCACATCATTTAATTAGAATATATATATATTGAATTTGATGCCAAGATTATATAATATAATAGGCAATAAATATAATATAATATATAATATAATAAATATAAATATTAAATAGATATTACAAATAATATGAAATTTTTGTTATGTTATCTTTTATCCCATAAAAAAGCCAAAAAAATCTAAAGCTTATTTGTTTTGTATTTATTTCGTATATTTAATATCAGAATATATCTTCTTTATTTTCTTTTATAAAGAATGTTAACGGTGTTCATAATATAACACGCATTCCCGTTAACCAACTAAGTTTAAATTCTTGTGATGGGACATGGACCACCACAAATAAGGAATCGCGGATTATACTTATATTCTAATATTTCGACTGACCTGTTTCGACGAGTTTCTCTTCCCAAGTCCTCGACATTTCCTTCATCAAATGCTCGCTCTGTGCCAATTGTTCGTGTACATCTTCGCCCACAGGGGAGCCCTACCAAATAAAATAATTAAATTTAAAACTATCAAAATCCATTCGCTTGTGTATATATTTAAAACAGTTATATATACACAAGCGAATGGATTGTGGTATTTTATTCCCATATTAATTTAATAATCATTTTATATTATCATTTATTATTTTACTTAGAATAATGCTTCTTTGTCTTAAATGCACAAGGTTTTTCAACCTTTACATTAAAGTAATTGACTGAACTTACTTTATTGTAACTAATTTCTACAGAAGGGAAAGAAAGAAACAGATATACATATATACGGGTATAGGGGGAAGTACAAGAGGCATCTCTTTCTAGAGAAATGTAGATACCGTGGCGTGCTTGAGCATCTCCTTGAGGGCCTCGACCTCCTGGCGCAGTTCGCGTATAATGCGTGCGTTGGGATCCTCGTTAACGACGGCGTGGTTCACAATGCGCTTGGCACGGTCCGCGTACCGTAGCGTAGACAGCGTCTCCTCGTAGTTGTCCGCAGCTGGGGACACCGTCGCCACCTGAGAATACGATACACAAATTTATTTAAAGCCTTAATGACATAATGCCTTGGTCACCTCGAGCAAAGGTTTTTAAATTCATCATCGTCATCCCGGGAACCGATAACGGTTAAGGAAAAATATACTCGAAAATATTGAACGAATAATTTCACAACTATTATACGCTAAACATAAAAAAGTCAAAGCAAAGCACATTACATACGGTTTACATTATATTGATCGGTAAATCAATAAAATAAAATAATATAAACACTCAAATAAATAATAAATATGATACGTGATACGATAACAATTTCACTGACGCCGGTACCGAGGATCGAAATCGGTTTCGCACGCGTACCGTGAAATTAGAATCGGGCACCTAGTTATTGAAATGGCGTCTATGTTCTTAATTAATACATGTTTGATAGTGAAAGCAAATATCTTGAATGTCTAAGAAACAAATAAAAAAAAATCTTCAAGGCGTGAAGTTCACCAATCTGCAGTGGAGCATAGCGGTCTATACTCCAATATCTCTAGGGAGGAAGTCTGTGTCCAACAGTGGGATACGGATGTTAATAAAAATGATAATCGACCAGACGTTATTTTAGGGTGTTAAGAGTGTTACATACCATAACAGTTTTGCTGTTGCCGCCGAGATTGTCCTTCAGAAGCCAGGTAAGCACCGAATCTCTGTAGGGGACGAATTTATCTTTGTTTGTCTTCCCCGATGACTGGTCGGCTAGCTTCGATATCACGAGTCCAAGCGTTGTTAGCGATCTGCAACAAAAAAATGTTAAGTAATATTGATACATTTTGTTTTGGGTTTAATACATCGGGGTCCATTAACACGTTGTCACCATCGAAGAGTTGAATAATAATAGTAATTCGTTCTCAAGTTCCTATTACATACATTTACCATACGAAATAGTGTTTTCCTATTATACTTCATACTGGCGGACATTATGGGACCTTCCCTAATCGAGTTTACATAATATTGATATTGAATATAGCGGCAGTGATGCTAGTAAAACAAAATTAAGGATTTTTTTATGGAACTCGCACAGAACCTTTCTCACGTACCGCCAAAAAAGAAGAATCGCTACTGATATTTTGGAGAAATCAGTGTTCATACATTAAATAAATACGCATCGAAAAATAACACCTCCCCCTTTTTAAAGCCGGATAAAATGGAATTCACAGAACTACTTTCCTCAATTAAAGTAGAAAATACCGCCAGAAGTTACGTCTTCCTTGTTTCCTTAGCATTTAACCGAACAACATACAGCTTATAGAAGACGAAAAGTCATAACAAGATCCATACTAAAAGCAATATTCACTTCAAGGTAATTGCTTTGCGGCAAACTTCCATTAATTGCGAAACGGTTCTTTGATTTAATGATCAGAGTTTATATTACGTAACGTTGAAAGTGTACCTTGCTTCGCCAATTAACCTAATGACGAAGAACCAGTACAAGTAACCCTTGAGGCCTAAGTTAGGATGCCTTGTTACCAGCAATTTATTATTTAATTTTCACATATTCCCTTTGAGATTATACATTAGCTAAAGCTTTAATTGTGTAAGGGAGAGTACCCAGGTTTGGTATTAACACTGTAGTAAGATTCGGTACCTGTTTTATTATATCAAATACTTATTTCTTTCCCTACGCAGGCCCGCGAGTCTCGTTTCAGTGAAGCTGTAGAGGTTAATAGGGCCAACAGCAACACACATACACAAAAAAAACCTACTTATTAATATTAGATCCTTCCTTCAATCTGTCCCCAACGGCTCCTGTTTTCACCGCTCTCTCGGAGCCGGCCA
Organism: Teinopalpus imperialis; assembly: GCA_029286865.1. NCBI lineage: Eukaryota > Metazoa > Arthropoda > Insecta > Lepidoptera > Papilionidae > Teinopalpus > Teinopalpus imperialis. The sequence goes on along the minus strand of JAGSMU010000020.1, from coordinate 2,240,729 downwards.
AGTCTACGAGCGAGAGTCGTGCGACCTTCTCCCCCGTAACTCCAGTGGCCGTGTCGCATAGCGTCTGTGTCAACACCACGCTGAAGACCGCGTGCGACCGCGATGATTCGCTGTTCATGTTGGTGGCAGCCACGGTCCGGGATTTGTTGCCCTCCGTCATTAAATTGTCAATATCCTGTGAACAGAAAAGTGTCCGTTGAAAATAGAACTTCATTGTTATTATTGTGAATGGAGATGAAGAAAATTTTTCTCGAATGACAACCACGTATTGACAAACGCATCCTAAATTAAGTAAACTCACCGGATATAGTGAAGTCATATTTAAGTTACAAGTAAATCAATGAATGCAGGTGGCTCTCAATCCATGAGGACAATTAAAAATATAATGAATTATTAAATGTCATTATTATTTTAGCTTTTCTAAAATATGGTCATACAAAAATGCCGCCGCACACGAATGTAAATATCACTTGAGCACGTACCGTGTTTATGGCCACTATAACTTGATACCGGATTTACCGTGCCCTTATCACCATCTCGACGTATCAAATAAATTCGTAACTGTTTTAATAAATTAATGTTGAAATAAAATAATTCTAATTAGAATACCTTTTTTAATATTATAAAAGCTCTTTCAATTTAAAGTCGATAAATTTGGGGACGAAATTCAAGGCGATGAATAATTTAAGTTTTTAATTAAGCTTGTTTTGAGTTTACTGTTTTCCTACATAATTATATTTGTTATTGCGATATTTTACACAACTAAGTCTATAATGCCCATATCATAGAATTCCAGCAATGCTTTGCTAAATGGATCATTGGTGGTAAACGCTTTTTAAGATAATAATATACGCTTAGTTGATATTAGGTCTTTACCTATGAAATTGCCGTTTTTCAGTATTGGCCATTTCAAACCAAAAAAAAGTTTTGATTGGCTGTGATTTCTAAATTCAAATTAATTTTGTTTTAAAAACATGACATTCTTTTTACAAAGTCAATGTTTATTGATTAGCTTTGTATTTTTATTAAGTTTGAACATTTTTCGTCATAATGGATACTTTAAAAAATCGTGTAATTATGGAATATGAGTTCCGTCGTGGCATCAACGCGGCACAAATGGCACGAACCTCAACAACATTTACGGAGAGAACTTTACAAACGAACGCACAACCCGTTATTGGTTTGCCCGGTTCCGTTCTGGAAATTTTGATATGAAAAATGAACCTCGTGTTCCAACCAGTGTCCGAACGACCGGACACTTTGGTCAACAATGATTTGGAACGATTATGGAAGCTGATGATACTCAATCTACAGCTGAGCTAGCAGCAGCTTTTGATGTTAACATCAAAATAATATTGGTCCATTTGCGACAAATTGGCAAGGTAAAAAAGCTTGATGGATGGGTGCCCCACGAACTTAACGATCGCGTCGAGACTTGCCTCGCGCAGAGAAGCTCGCACATCTGCAATCAGCTTTGATCAATCGGTCGTCCCCGCTCCTTCTACTAGAGCATAGCGAACCCATACTGCACAACAGACAGTCTCCAAGCTGCAAGACTTGGGGTCGGAAGATCTCCCACATCCACCGTACTCACCAGACCTTGCACTCACCGACTATTACTTTTTACAAAATTTGGACAACTTTTTAGCGGGAAAAAAATTCAATTCCTGAGAGGCAGTACAAAATGCCTTTGAAGAGTTTGTTGCCTCCCGTCCAGCTGATTTTTACAAGAAGGGCATCAATCTACCACTGCATTGCCAAAGATTCATGCATTAAATGGGTGGTTACTTTTCATAACAGAAAAAAAATTGTTTCAAAAAAAAATTCTTTAACTCATACAAAACGGCAATTTCATAGGTGAAGACCTATTATTTTGGTTTTAACTGGATCAACTAACCAAAGAAAAGTTCATTTTAGTGAAGGAGATTTTTATATTTGGCTTATTATTTATTACACTATAGGTACCTCTTAATATCAAGCTTGATATATATGCTTATTTTCAGTTCTTTTGGACTATATTACAGTTTTTTAAGAATTATCTATGGCGCCACAAATAATAAATAAATATTTTATTTATTTATTATTTGTTTATATCACTGCCAATTTTTGAAGTAAATAGATGAACAGCATTTTCATTGCCTTCCTTGCCAAGACTTGTCAAGACATCAACTTCCAATTTGTTGTCATAACCAAAAATTCTAATATCTTTGTGTAAAATAAATCTACTGTAACGTTCCTCTTCTTTTGGCGTTTTGATCGATCCCACCCTACGCTAAGTGGCAAGAAGTCTCTGTTTGGGTACTATTCTTTAGTCTGTTCGACTCTTCTAGTTGTAAGAAAACACTGACATGATCAAACTATTCCAATCCTCTGCTATTCTCCATAAATTCTCAAAGCATAACGCTTCGTCGGAATGCAGGGTGCATAATAAGAATATAATCTTGCCGATGAATGAATTTCGATGGTGGAAAAGGACACACGTTGTGAAATTCATCCACAACCTCTTCAAAATTTTAACGAAAACTATATTTTGTTTCTATAAAACATCCTGCGCAATCTGTCTATTAGCAATAAGAATCTGTCAATAATATTCTGTTCGTTTCATTACAAAGATATAATGAATACTACTGAGGACGTGAAAAACAAGAAGAAGAAAATAATACAAGCTAATAAGTAGTAATAACATAACGTTACATTACGTCACGAAACGAAGATGGATCCGAGGTGAGAATAACGTAAATCGTTTCGCAAATGGAAAATTCATATTATTTCTAGGAATTGTCTTTGCAAAAGCAATTACGTAAGACGGATTGTTGTACTTGCGTCTTTTCATAACAAATCGACTTCTTTTTGCGTAGCGGTGAGGAGAATCTGTGACGTAGAAATGAGCACATTCCACGGGATATTTTTTTAAATTACATTTAGAGTAACAATCGAGCACTCAGTTCACCAGATGGTAAGTGAGTCCATGACATCCATTCATCGTTAACAAGCAATCATAATGTAGATGCGTTGCGCCCTTGACGACTGAGATGGAATGCCTCGTCACCAGTAATAAAAGTCTCCGGATCCCTACATTCACCAGACGAAACTCAGCAGCATTATGCTGCTATTTTGCGCTGGTATTCTATGGGAGCGTGGTCATACCCCGATCGAGCTGACCCATTCATTCCGCAGCTATAACAAATTGCAGTGTAGTCTACCACTGTACATATGTATTCTTTAACCCTTGTCGTTTGTCTTATAGCTTTTTCTCTACGCTTTGATTGCTTTGGGTGTTCATTATTAGAAAGTTCGTTATAGAGTTCATTAGTTATAGAGTTCATTATTATCTCGTTTTGTAAGTGTAATAAGAAGCGATTAATGGAATAGACAGAAACATCTTGTGGTTTTCAATACACAGATATTTAGTCGATTTGAAATATGCCAGACATAACATAATTGTGATCGACTATCGCCCTTCCCTGACCAACATAGCAATTTATGAGTTTTTTTAAATCAAGTTGTTTTGTTTTTATTCAATTATTACTTAATTAGTAGCTTCACCGCCACTCCGTCCGTCTGCGCAAACCCCTAGTCTTAAGTGTGTGAAACCGGTTTGTTTTAGTACCCCACTGAACCAGTAGATGTAACTGTTGTAAGTCAATATTTTATATATATATACATATATATATATATCAGAATAAACTGACGATATTGTTTCGTTACAACTTATTGGAAAGGGTACAATCTATCTGCTTTGGAGTAATAACCAAGACCATCACGGAAATGGAATAGATGAGTCATTAAAAGTAAAAATTTTTTTTACAAAAATTTTGTACCAACATTACTCCTCGTGTTAAATATACGTGGAAACAACAAAGCTAAAGTTATGTAAACAGTCGTTTACATAACTTCTGTTTATTACTTTTAGGCACCGCAAGACAAACTCAACCCGACCGCAGTACCAACGAGTAGCAACACAAATTCGGTTAAAGGTTTCACAGGGTGACGACAACTTGGCGAGTTCGGGCCGGAATTAAATTAGATTGGTTCGTGGTGAACTCCGCTCGAACTGACTTTCGAAGCTATTCCCGCCTCTTGTCGAACGTAAAGATAACCTTGCGTTTCGCAAAGTTCACTAAACTAACTGAATCGATATTTGTAAACCGATCCAATCAAGAATCTAAATTACATATATTTAATAAAATATGCTTGAAGAATTAAGTAGTTTCTCGTTAAATTGGTGGTCGTGAACTAATTGCACTGTTGACATATTATATATGATGCATTGAGATGACGTTGATTATAATCGTGAAAGCCGCCAGCCTGTAGTAAAAAATACTATGAAAAGAAGAATCAATCTCAATATATATATCATGGTACACTGGAAATATACAACAAACTGATACGATCTTAAACCGCAGAGATCATCAATCAGCTTACTTTGTGATAATTTAACAAACTCTGAGGAAGTAGCATATCGGACGAAGAAACGACTACGTTTTTGATTGAATCCACGGCGTGTTCTTTTTAGGTCTTATTTGAATAAAATGTAAAACTATGATATAGTAGGTTTATAAAGATACCGCATTGAAACAGTCCTGAATATACACTTTTTCAACAACAACGCCATAAATATCTAATTCCTCGTTTTGTTAGTTCCCTAAAGATTCTTTATTATGTCTATATTTTCCTTTACTCTGTGATATTTAGGTTACGATTTACATACAGTACTGTTATTTGAATATTATGATGAACGAAACGAAATTTAATTTATGCAATGCAAATTTTATAATTTCCTAATTTACAATCAATAAATGAATGAAATTAGTGTGTATTAAATAATATAAAAGTAACTGCTTAAGGCAAATATGTCTATAGAACCTAACGCATATTTAATAAAATAAATGAAATACATTCCCACCCAATTCACAAATAAATCAACATATTTTTTCATTCTCGAACGGTATTTCAGCATATATCACTGGATTATTGAGAGTTATACTTATTTATACAAGACCTTTACATTCATGCGGCCATTCCCCATTTCATATTCTATCAATTGTATATTTTGTATAAATTTTCATCCATATTTTACGTAGAAAAATGATATTTTATACGTAAAAACACGAATACCAGACTCGAATTTATGTGCAATACAAATTGTCAGGTTTAGTCTGTTTTAGATGTGTACATGTGTGCAGTTCCATTGGCATTAATGGACTATAGAACTTTACTAGAATGGTCTTCGGGGAATAGGACCCAAATTATATAGTATTCGGGCCATACGGACGTCGATGACATTTATTTTCACATTACTACAAGCTGTCGTAAAGGCACGGTATATGAAATTAGGCTTGGGAACGTATTTGTTAATATGTTATCAAAATCTTCTGGTTTTTTTAATATTTCGTATACAGATTATGTCATGGGGTACCAAATAAAACTTACCACCACCGTAGTGGAAACTACAGAGACAGTAATTACCATCACTATGCTAAAGGGATATTACCGGTAGATATTAGCATAAATAGAGATTTCTACTTTCCGAGATATTTTTCGTCCCAGTCGATTTCATCCATCACGATCTTCTTTATAAGTAGATGACATCAATTGTGCGGGATATATGGAGAGGAACACGCACACAAACCCGAAAACCAGCAACTTGTTTTGCACAAATATTGTTCCTCGGCTGGAAATCTTACTCAGGACCCGCGACGTCTCAAGCCATGTAAAACCATTGCGCCCAGTTTCAAAGATAAATTGTATAACTTTAATTTACCTAAAATACGCTTATATGTTAAAACTATAATCTAACAGTTAAGCTAAAGACTCAAATATTCATGAGCACTGGCCATAACTTTGGTTGTAGTTCAGGCGATTTAAACAACCATCGCTGTTACTGATCTGACAAATCGACAATACTATAGTTAGATCTAATTATTGGGTCATTCAAAGCTCAATATTTCTATACAAGACGCTATCCCAACAAAGAGCGAATCGACTAAACACAAACATGTGCAGATTTAAGAGATTTAGTTGGTTTAGTTTTAACAGTGGTAGAGCTACACTGCAGTTTGTTTCTAGCTGCAGAATGGATGGGTCAGCTCGATCAGGGTAGGACCACGTCCTCACCGAATACCAGCGTAAAATAGTAGTATAATATTGCTGTTTAGTCTGGTGAGTGCAGGGATTCGGAGACCTTTATTACAGGTGACGAGGCATTCTATCTCAATCCTCAAGGGGGACAACGCATCTGCATTATGATTCCTTGTCAAGGATTCATGTTGCCCATGGGCCGCAGGTATCACTTACCATCAGGTGAACTGTGTGCTCGTTTGTTACTTACAATGTAATAAAAAAAAGTTATAATATGACTGTGTACAATATCACTTAGTTGAAACTAAACGTTTGATAGAAAGGAATCAGTGTATCAGTCTTTTCACATCTCTTCTATCTTAAATGAAATCGGACTTGACGGATATTAAACGTGAAACTTTACGTCAGATGAATCAGCTTTAGTGACTTCATATCTGATGTTAGAATATATTAAGATAAGGTAGAGTGACAAAAGATATTATAACGCTTTAGAATAAGTTTTGTTTAATTCGTTACAGTATTGTTTCGAGTTAGAACGTAGATCGTAGAGACTGATGTTGGAAAGAAACGTTTTCTAGTTACAGGTACATAGAGGCACGAGCAGTCCATGTTTAAGTCAGAAGTCAAGGAAGTTCATAACGAACCCTGTAATCCAAAGCTGAAGGACTTGTGTACAACAAAAGATTTATTTTACACTAATGATGTTAACGGTATACAGTAAAACTTAAAAATAATCAGTTACAAAAAAACATTTTGAACCGGAATGGTGTTTGATTAAGCCTAACGACAAAGAAATGTCCGGGACATGCAAAATATCGATGTCAATAAATAGACTTACCTTAATAATCCATTTAATGTAAATTATTATAAAGGTAATTAGGCACATGATAGAAAAAGACTAAACAAAATGGACCGACAAGATTAAAGTTGACTCGTTAGAAATCTAGGATATACATATATAGTTGGTCGATTTTTTAATGTATGTATATCTACTTTCTAAAGTAGACTGTCAGGAAATTATCCAAAATACGCTGTTTCTTACCATTATTATTTTGCATAAAGATGTACCATTAAAAATATTTACTATAAATAATACGTGACGCGGTTCGAGGAAACAAACGTCCCCACGTGAAAAAAAACAATGTTTTAACCTTTTGTCAAGAGCACATTCTTATATCACTAAAAGCAAAACGCTGTGCAATAAGAATTATCTAGTGGAAGAATAGCAAGCTATCAAATCTATGCGATTGGAACAATCCATCATCTAACACTAATAACAATTTTTATTTCAACGAACACAAAATAAATTATCTAGTAGAAGACTAGCAAGCTATCAAACCTATGCGATAGGAACAATCCATCATCTAACACTAATAACAATTTTTATTTCAACGAACACAAAATAAATAAGGATAAATAAATTATCTAGTAGAAGACTAGCAAGCTATCAAACCTATGCGATAGGAACAATCCAACATCTAATACTAATAACAATTTTTTATTTCAACGCACACGAAATAAATAAGAATAAATAAATTATCTAGTAGAAGACTAGCAAGCTATCAAACCTATGCGATCGGAACAATCCAACATCTAACACTAATAACAATTTTTATTTCAACGCACACGAAATAAATAAGGATAAATATATTTTTGTGGAAGCAATTTTCGTTCAAATTGACTAACATTTCTTCAAATATGTTGTTATATGTCTGCATGTAAGTATCTTTCGCATATACTATACAATAGATTATTACATGGAGTGATATAAATCTTATTTTTGGGACAAAAAGCACAGGACAACAAAGCCCATTTAAATTACCCTTAGTACTTGTAATACTCACTCTGGAGACTGTCCTATCCCTGCGGTGTTAGTCTCGAAGTTTGATAAGTCAGATTGACGCACAAAAATCGTTTAATATATTCGAGATTGTAATCAAATCGTGACATTGCCAATGGCTTAAACCCCTCGGAACCCCTAGAACAGATACGGAGAGAGGGGGAGGGTAGAAGGGGAATGACATATAAATATTAAATCTTTCGAGATTGATATCAAATCCAGTGTTCGTAATCGCTAGGTAATGATGACAGATCAGAGAACAATGACAGATAAGAAGCGCCTTGAACTTTCTTGGTGGGGTTTGAAAGGAATTGACGTACAAATTCATTGAAAATGAACATTTCTGTAGACCTTATAAAGGCATAATCCGATATCCGCCATAAGCGGGCTCATCTATAATATAGATTTAATCTTACTTGTACAAGCGTTCATTGTCTGCATACGTATTATATTTCTTAATAGACCTATAAAATGGGTTGAAATATAATTAACAAATGTTTAATTATAATTTTAAAAATCTAAACAAGTTTCTTAAATTCTTAACAAAAGTAACATAAAGTAATGGAATATGTTTTATAGCAAAGCCATCATCCTTTTTTTTCATAATACAGACTAGTATCCCCTGAGGACTGATATAAAATGCCTCAATATGAGTAATAATTGTGTGCGGATATACCTAAAACTTCGTGTAATAAAATGTATTAATGTTAACGTTCTTTCCTTTAAAATGTACAATCTAAGATTTCCGATCCCGTATCATTTTCCGATTCCCTTCATTTGACATCTAGAAGTGAATATAGAAAGTATATGTAATATTGTAAAGATCTTTTTAGACTTACTATTTTTTCTACAGAAAGGTATTTCCGATAAATTTTAGATGCGACCATTACAAATATCTGATGCTTTTGATGCGATTAGATTGTGATAGCCGCCCCCCATTTGAACGCAACCAATCCATCACTCAGCGGAGATTTATGTATACTAAAACCTAATATAAAAGTCTTGAGCGAGGTGGTATATCAGCCAGTATTATTGTTTTCGCCAATTTATGAAAGAATACTGACGAATCGGCAAATCATGGGCTAAAAGTATTAAACATAAATATAGTAAAGTTAAAAAATAAAAAAAGTAAAGTAAAAGGTAAAAACTTTAAAAAGTATTTACTAAATATTATTAGATACTTTTTCTTAAATGCATTTCGAAAGGAAAATTTGTGGTTCAATATAAGCTATCGATCCTGGTTTGCAAGAGACAAAATGGCGGGTGAGAGTAGAGGGTTCATTATTATAATATAGTGACGCTTGTATAGTCTAGAAGTTCTAGACGCCTGCGTCACTAGTCCTATGTTTGGTTCCTAGCCGAGGCATAATATTTGTGGATCACAAATTGTTGGTCTTCAATTTGAGTTTTTAATCATTGCACCAGAACACCCTGAACACCAAAATTGTAATCTTGCCGTACATCGATTGCACGGGACTAGGGAAGGAAACGGGTAAATACCGGTACACGTCCCCCTGTTGCTATGAAGTTGAACTTTAGTCGCTTCTCCACTGTAGCGCCAATCGTCACTGACACTAAACGAAAGAAACCGGAGATCCAATAATATAAAAGGAATGGCATTGCATCTTAGTAATGAATACCTTAATACCTAACCTTAATCTCAGTAAGTCTTTATGGAAAGATTTTAGTATCTATGGACCGAATAAATTACATATTGCAAGTTCTAAAGTATTTCTATAAAATCTGAGCTTTCAAGAACTTCTTCATAAAGCTTTGTAACTAAGCTTGTTAAATATAATATGAAGGTGAACTAACAGAAGAGTTTATATCCTTTTCAGTTTCAACAAAGTAAAGGTGTTTTGTAAAAAAAAATTAAAGCGTTCGTAAACGAGGAGTAAAGTTTGAAATTTATTTTGAGTGAGTGATAATGAGAAGAGAAGGGACATTGCAGTTCTTAAAAAAATATTACAGATGTTTTCTTAAGAAGTTGCTTTAACCTATAATAATAGTAATAATAAAATTATTTCTAATGTTTGCAGACAAAGAGGAAATTGTGGGGAAAAAAACAACAAAACTGAAATTCTTAAACATATTGGCGAGAGTATAAGTTCTTAAATATATAGTGAGATATAGCCACAAACCTTAAATATTTAAATTTTTAAGATAACGACAGAATATATTTTCGAAATATTTTCGTTCCATTTGCTTCACTTTGGTTTTACCTACAGTCTATACGTCCACATCATTAAAATTTTTGATATCCATTCGTCACGGAAAACAAATAAATTCAAGCGTTTATTCCATGGAAATTATCTATAGATGTATTATAATTAGATATTGTATAAGTCAATACATCATATGGCATCCATGACACGCGCGACGTAATCAAGTCTCAGCCGTTTCCAGAATGCAATGTTGATGCGATCGATTGCGTATAAAACACGATGCTAATATAGATAGACCACCGACTGTAATGTGGTGGACATTACTGAATGAACACGTCCCACTTTGAACCGTGTCCTGATTTCTTCTGACCGATTTTGATGATAGAGGTAAAGCGATGTTTATGATTGTTACCATGTGTCCTCCTCATCATCAACAGCAGTAGCCTGCGGCAATCGAATTTTAAATATACAATAACGGTAACTAGGTCTGTCGTAAATTCGTATCCGCTTTTTGATTATAGCCGTAAACCATCAAGCACAAGCATTTTGGCTCCAACCGTTCGGTAATGAAATGAAATGTTAGTAATGTTATAGCACTACTGTTAGCATTCTATTAAAAATAATTAGGATTAAAATGATTTTTCATAATTACGACTACCACGATGTTAGTATTTGACTACTACCCCACCTGAAAGTAAGTGGCGATGTAGGCCCACACGGTAAACGCTCAGTAAAATCCCATTCTCAATTTCTTTGCAGACATCTAAGTCACATTAGGGATGGAAATACAGCCGCTGGAAAACTATTCTACAGTTTGTAAAATATAATGTTTTATAGTATATCAAAACATTATATTTTTATTTTTAGACAATCACAATTAGCACCCGTTCGTAAAAGATTCCTGCGGTTATGACGCTTACATCCATTCCAAATAAGATATCAAGATACAAACTCAGTGTCATACCCATAGGAATAAGAAGTTACCAGTTTTATAAATTTTAATGATCTAATTTTAACATAGAAAGCACAACAGTGCTATTGCGTATGTCTAAATTCAGATATTTTACGTATGTGATCCTTTCCTGGTCGAGCTAACCAATTAATTGTGACGCACGTATATATCTTATATTTATACAGCTGTAAACCTTATAAGATATTTATTGTACGTATACACCTTTACACCTAGGTATGTTGTGTATTGAGTACATCTAAGTCGCATTAAACCCTGTTGTATTCGTAATAAAAACTGCATTTGACTGCAGTCAAAACGTTGTTTTTTTTATTAAGGCTAGTCAAATATATGTATTCAATTACTAATCACAATTACTGATAAATATATACAAGTAAAAGGTTATAATAAATATACAGAAATGAAATATTGAAACATCCGCAAACGGTCTACAAAATTATTCCCCTTGAGCAAAATTACTTTGTTTTGATACCTAATAAAATGAAAGAGATATTCTAAAATAGAATAATAGCTTAAAATTTCATTATCGGACAATATTCAAAGGCAGTCAAATTAGGGATTCCTATCTTGAAATGGAATTATTCATGAAGCCTCGACTACAATAACGAGGGTTCTACGAATCGATTTGTTCACTACCGACGAGAATTCGAACCTATTTCATATGTTGTCATGTAAACGAATGATCGACGCCTGGAATTCAAAAATGTTATAAGTAACAAATTGAATATAAAATCAATGATCAAAGAATGTTCCCCGACGTAAAATGTTTCATTTAATTTTGCTCAATTTTCAACTAAAAACGGAAAACATTTAAAATTTAAGTTAGAATACAAACGAAATAACTTTACCACTTAAATTGAAAGATAACAACTTTAGCCGCAGTAAAAGCATAATTATCGCCCGAACGAGTGGCTAAGGTGGTACCCTCCCACAACGGCACTCAAAAATATTACTATTTCCAAAGAGAATGGCTTCAGTGAACCGATCTCGGGTCAGAATCGACAGGAATAATGACCACCCTTAAGCCGAAGGCTTGAAGGCTTCCAATTTCGCGTAATGAAGCTGTCGAAACAGCCAATCTTCCAGAAAGCAACGGTTTAATTTTTGCTTCCCCAGTAATTAAGTTAAGAATCTCTTTTCTTTAAAACAATCTCCAAGAGCAAAACGAAGTGCTTTGAAGTGAAGCCACTTCCGAGAAAGCGGCTTGTTGTCACAAACGACATTTATCTTTGTTTCCGAAGTTTCAGATTCTACATCATAAAATGAAACGAAGATGTACGAGGCCTTCAATAAATCCACAGACGTAGATACATCATGGTCACAATTTGTAATAGTAACAATATATTTTTAACATTTTAATTTATTTGATTAATGTACTTTTTCATTAAGGAAACTGCCTCTTTAATGAAATGTTTAGAGTACTATGTTCGAATAATGATTTTTATAAGAGTTGTAAAAGACGTAATGAATAACATCGGAGAATAGAAATATTTTTAGCGGGCGAGAACTTTTTAATATAAAGATTTGTGCAAATTTGTGACTGCTGATTAGTCTATTGTACCATGATATCATCTGATTATTACCAGATCGTAGGATATATTAGTTACGTAAGCATTCTCACAAACAGACAAGTACTCCAAGTGCTCTATCCTAGTTCGATGTAATGCATGAGTAATAAAAATGGACAGCGGTCAGGGACACGGGACAACAGATCATACCCAGTTCCGGAAACCGATAATTTGTGATGCACATATATTGTTTCATGTTTGTATTGGATATATATTATTATATACACTACTACTACTCTGACCTCTAGGCCAATCGTTCCTTACATGTACCGTTACTAGATATATAGTCTGGTTTTTAACTTGAGCATGAATAGGTCTTGTCGACCAGGGAAGGACCATATCTCATATATATATATATATATATATATATATATATATATATATATGACAAAACATGTGCACCTTGAATATTTGTTGTGAATATAGGTGTTCATAGACCGCAGTCATTGCTTTCCATCAGGTGAACTGCGAGATTATTGTCGTTTGTTCGTTTGTTACAAAAATTTTAATAGTGTTTTAAAACAATTTTCGTAATAAAATTAGCCATTTAAACTAACGTGACCGACCTTCATTCGTAGACCCATTCAAATTGCGAACGTTTTAATCGTGAAGATCAAAACCCTACCTGAACCTGACTAATCCCTACATCCCGTGCTCGACTGCATAAATTAGGGCCCTAATTTATGCAGTCGAGCGGTATGAACGGAAGCTATGAAATGAATATTGTATTAGGTTTATCTAAAGGGAAATATCTTTTATGTTAAGCAAAATATTCAGTATAACCTTACCGCACTAAATGTCTAATTTATTATAATTTGATAATATATTATTAGTGTATACAGTGTGCAACAAAAGTATCTAAATACGCTATTTTATTATTACTTTATCCCAAGGCTAAAAAGTTTTAAAATTTCTTATCAATATGATCAGTTTCAAACATCTTGCAAATAAACTAAACTTTTTGACTTGGTCATTTTTATCTAACCCCAGGAATAAGACAAACATATAAGCTTTTGTATAGGACACTCATCATAAATATAGTACATATAATAAATACACTCTAAAATAGATAAGTAAAATATAAGAAATTTACACAAATACCTGAAAGGTAGTATATGAATTGGATCAGGTTGTCAACATTTAAACTATTATTTAAGCCTATCTAGAGACATTCATTCGTGGAAGAACGTGGTAATAAATCGCGATAGACCATAGGAATAGGTCTAACTAATAATAATTATAATAACTAATAATAACTAATAACTATTATAATATATATATAGGAAATACACAATAATATATATTAGGAAAATACGAACAAAAATTAATAACTAAATCGAAAGAAACTTAAATACCTGAATAAATGAAGCTTCAATACCTTAATGGTTTAGGTTACGGTCTACGAAACTTAAGGTCGTAGGTTCGAATCCACCATTCGAATATTGCCGTGAACCATCTCCTTCCACAAGCATTTTCAGCTTAGTTGGAGTGGTTAATCGGAATATTAGTAATGTTAATATTACTAATATTTTTTTGTTTTAAATACACATAAAACTTAGACGAACATGATAATGATTAGAAATCCTCATCACGTCTCCGATTTCGTTGGCAACTCCTTCACCTTTCAGGCTACACGTCTCTGGAACTCCTTGCGCCAAGATATAAGAGGAGCATCGAATAAGCTCTCTTTAAAAGGTCATCTGATGCTAATTAATATAGTGAATTACTCTTGTCATTGTGTGTTATATGTTTTAAGATATTTTGTTATCTCTTATATACAATGTAGGCACTACATCCACCACAATGTCTCTCCACGCCACGGGTTGTCCGATAGAGAACGTCATTAAATCCGACCCTTTTATCCCATTTTATATGGTGTGACCAATGGAGTTTAAATAAATAAATAATGAACTAGAGACATACCTGAAAGGAGGTGACGGCTAGCTGCGAGAGGCCGTCGACGTAAGGTCCGAGGACCACGTGCTCGCGCACGCGCAGCGAGCGCCGGGTCGTCTCAGGGTCCAGCAGATCGTGCACGCGCTCGTTATAAATCTCCATGTACGACACCTCCACCTGAATGATAGATGTTAATACAAATCATTATAAGCTATTGAACACTGAATAGAACTAAGCCGCAACTAGTTTCTTGCAATATGAATAGGTTGGCTCAACCAATGAAGGACCCTCACAAAATATCAGCATGAAATATAAGCACACCCCTGCTGGTAACGAGCATTCCATCTTAGTCTCCAGGGATGTCAACTCATGATTGATGTTATGGGTGGCACTCTTCACTGTGCTATTGTGTCCTCTATATTATAAAAACAAAGGCCACTAGAACAAGCTGATTCCTTCTCAGCTCTGACGACTGATATATCGTCTTACCTATTTAAGTATCCGGTTCTATCACGAAAAATACTATTTGATGGACAAACCCCTGCAAAGTGTTAATTATCAATTATTTATGTAGTATGCCCAAAACAGTGAAGAAGCGAGTGTATCCCAAAGATATGGTCAATCGTGGGCATTATCCATGGAGTCTCTCTTTTTTTTTAGGGCCGATGGCCACTACCGAGGGCTTTTACAGAGTCACCGGGTTGAAAATTGGTAACCAACCAATTTTCAACACGGTGACTTTTAACTAAACTTAACCAAGACCTTTATTAATAGGTAACCAACACAATAGTTCCCAAAGGAAGCCTCGGCTTGACCACGACCCTGTGCGCAAAAGCGACTTACTCGACGGTGCCCGAGAGGGCCAAATCTCAGCTCAGTCAGATTAACTAAATGGCTTGGAACCTCATACACTTAACTGAGGAGTTTTTGGTGAAAAGGAGTGCTTTTGTGAAAAATAGTGCTGTTATGCATTAAAATACTGTCCATAAAACATTGTGGAACCTCATTTTCAAACAATAATCGTTTTTTTAATTTTCTAATTTGTTAAACAATATACAGTTATCATATTTTTCCATTAAACAAATTTTACTTAATATATAAAATAGGAAACTTGGAATCTTAAATGGTTCAGCCATAGCGGAGATAAGCTTTCTCAGACAAAATGTCTATTTTATTACATAGATTGTCAGTTGTCATCTATAACAAGTTTAACTATGGACGAGGAAATCAAATATAAGTAACGAGGAATCCCATAACAAGATATTTGTTTTCCCACAAGCCAGCATGACCATTAGTATAATTACATCCAGTGGAAAGCTTTCATGTAGAAGGATCAGAGCTAAAATACGCATGAATATAATCCCCAAGAGATTTATTTCTAGCTGTGAATTTCGTTATACTGATAAAATGTGAAGTAGTAAAGAAGCAATTATATTGTGTGTAGGTCTAAAATTTTAAATTCCGTTTTCCCACTAACATATAAACATTTCCTTTGTATAAAACATGTATTTATATATGTCATACAATGGTCTGCAAATTCTTAGAAAAAGTTTTATATAAAAGTGCATATGCCATAAATGCATGTCGATATGTTCTACAATGCATATTAAAAATAAAATTGCGTATTTATATATAAAATCAGAACAGAAAATGAGAGTAAATCACTATCCACATTTCTCCTCCAGCTTAATAAGTAGAAGGAAAAACAGGGAGGTGGGAGGGATTTCTGATCCCATCGCATAGTATGCCAGACTTAAATATTAGCGAGCGGAACTGCTGTCTAACTATTCAATATTATTGTATATGTGTATTAATATTTGTCGAATGCGAGCAAATAAAATGGTAACAATTCAAGTGATAAGCTACCCATACCAATCTACCTCTAATGCCAAACTCACTTAAGATCAATATTGCATGAAGCAAAACTTTGCTAACTTGGAACCATTTCTCCCTAGGGGCGGCAGTCGGGCGATCACAGTGACAGGTGACAAGGGACAGAGCTAAAGCATATAATGCTCTTTTCCCCACTTAGAGCATTTCGCCCTGTCTATGGGCTATGGACGGGACGGAAATATTTCATCGTCATTTTTGTCCGACGATATTTTTTGTCGAGTTGTGACAAAAATGTGTTTTGTCAACATTACCAATCTAATGACTTTTAATAATTTATTGTTATTACAAATTTACATAATTTCTATTTATACAAATTAGAGAAGTATTAATAATTAGGATCACATATGTCCGCATGATTTATTAAATTTAGAGTAACAAACGAGCACACGTTCACCTGATGGTAAGTTATTCCAGCGGCCCATGACATCTACATTCATCCTTGACAAGGAATCATAATTCAGACGGGTGGTCACTCTTGAGGAATGAGATGGAATGCCTCGTCACCAGTAATAAATGTCTCCGGACCCGTGCACTCACCAGACGAAACACACCAGCGTTATGCTGCTATTTTACGCTTGTATTCTGTGAGGGCGTGGGCCTACCCCGGCCGAGCTGGACCATTAATTCTGCAGCTAGAAAGAAACTGTAGTGTAGCTCTGCCACTGTATCATCATTAAAAAAAATAACAATACAACCTAAGGAATATCTATATTAAGATCAATCATTGCGTTTAAGCTACCTTATAAGTTAGTGCAGGCGGCGACTGCTGCCTAGCGATCCTCTCGAATAGAGCATCGCAAAGGCGAGGTATGATGCCACCCTCGTCGGCGCCCGGTGCGCCCATCATGGTATAGGATTTGCCAGAACCTGAAAAAAAGGAAATTACGTTTAAAAGGAATAATTAATTTTACATCTAATTTTGAAGGGATAATTTTTTCTAGCAGCCATTCTTATTATGTCATGACGGGCCCTCCTGGGGCTTGTCCGATGAATATGCGAGACGAGGCGAAATATTTAAATTTAAAAATTACACTCTGTTTATTAATATAGATATACTAAACAATCAGTAATAATTTTCAGCACATTTATCTAATAAATTACCTAACAATTTTAATAATTTAATTCTAAAGATAGAAGTTTTGATTAGCTTTGATACGCTGTGACCGACGCGGCTAAAGGTATAAATTCGTAAAACGAAATTTTTCTAATCTTGCAACACCGGGAATGTAAATCTCGTGAAATATAATAGAGCAGTACATGTAAATACTAATTAAATCTCAGTCCTCAAGAGTGACAACGCAAGTGCCTCCTGAATCAAACTTTATTGAGGATGGATTTAGATGTCTTTTTAGACCGCAATTATTAATATATACACTGCAGGCCAAAAGTTTAAGACCGCCTTAATTAAAGTAGGAAAATAAACTACAACACCAATAAAATATTAAATGTTTAATCATCTAATAGAACATTGATTGACAAATAATGTACTTTAAAATCGTAAAGAAATATTAACAATCCATGCAAAAAAGGCTACAGTTAGCTAAACTAATTATTCATCAAAAAATCCTCCTTTACATTTTATGACTTTTTCACAAGTCTCGGCTTACGGGCAATTTGTTAATGGTGTCTTGAGATATATTGTTCTAAGTTTCTTATAAAGCATTCCACATTTCTTCTCGCGAGGATGGGCCACGATTACGGACGTTTCTATCTGGCTCTTCGCACAAAAGTTCAATGGGATTGAGATCCGGCATCTGAGAAATTCTACGTTTTGAACCGAATAGTTCAAACTTGGATTCATCAGTCCAAAGCACTTTGCATAAAAAAATCTTCTTCAGTCCAATCTCGAGAGCCCACTGCATCCTTTTTTTCTTGTTTTGAGGCTTTAGCAGAGGTTTGAGGTTTTCGAATGGCAAAGCGACCATACAACTTCGCATCTCTCAGTCGCCATTTTACTGTAGTCAATGATAAAGGTTTAACTCTGGTTTTGATCTTCAACGCTGATTTCTGGTACTGTTAAGCATCTATTTCGTTTGCTGGTAACAACAATGAAATGATCTTCACTAGACGTGGTAGCTCTCGCGTAGCGCCTTGCCGACCGTGGACGATCTTGAAAACTGCCGGTCTCCTTGTATCGAGTTATTGTACCATGAACACAAGTCTTCGATAACTCCAATTGTGAAGCAATCTATTAAAACAACGACGGCAGAACGCACTTCAATGCTAATTTCTCGAGCTTTTCCCATTTTATGGACGTCAAGTTTAGACTAGTTGAGATTGTTTGTGAACAAACCCAGGTAAACTCGGGTAAAAATAAGTCAGAAACACTATATATAATAATCCTAATTATTGACCAATACATAACAAAGGCAAATTAATTAGTAATGAGGACATTATAAAAATATTAATACGACTCTACCACCTGGCTCTAGCGCAGCATTTTTCGGTGTTTAAAAACAATAGATGTTTATTGTCCAATAACTTCGAAGTAAACAAAAGAATGACTTCTTTAAATATTCGATAATAACAATAGAGTATGCAGATGTGAATTTCTTTTATTTATCCTATGGGATTTTATTACAATTGATGGATAATTATGTTGTGTATGTGCGGTCTTAAACTTTTGGCCGGCAGGGTACTTACCATCAGGTGTACTGTGCACTCATAATATTAAAAGGACATATTCTTAAAGAAGGACTTTTTTAATTCTACATGAATTAAAAAAGAGAAAGAAAACTCCAGCTTAGCCATGTTGTAGGAATTGGGAATATAATTGAAGTATCTATTAATAAAAAAAATAACTCATGCTCTCTCTTTCTTATCTTTATTTTTTATTGATGTAATTTTTTTAGGTAAAAACTTAGTGTACGAAACGTAATTATAACAAAACATTGTTTTGTCGTCTAACAACTTAAAACATATTGCATATAGATACACAAAAAAAACATAAATTGTACAATTCTATTACAATAGGGAATAACAAATTAAAAATTTTGGCAAACTTTCAATTGATGTTTATAATATCTTTGAATTATGTTAAACTTATTTTATGCATTAAAATTTCTCTGAAGTTTGAAAATGTTTAATAAATAATTATTTAATTCTTATATTTGACGTATAGTAATTATTTATACTTGGATCATAAAACAATACAAATGATAAATCAACCTATTTATCCGTAAGAAAGCTTTGGTATTAGTACGGGTATTGTTGATCGACATATTCAGTCAATTATTTATTAATAATAAATTTTTTAACACTTTACGTAAATATTTGATTGATTAATCCAATTTGTTGACACATAAAACAGCTGACGTGTAGCTAAAGTTAACATACTGTGAGCATTCTCTAAAATTGTCGCAGCAAACTTACGGCGTAATGTGCAAAATTTTAATTAACGTCTCGCAGGGGAACTCAAATTTCAGAAAATTTGCAATATGGCAACACAAGCCGAAATATTGCGAACATAACTTTGAAGCATTATTTATATATAAACTTAAAATTTTACAACTTCATTTAGTTCAGATGATATACGTTTTAAAAAATTAATTGAATATTTACTATTATCGTTTAGTGCCACCTATAAGTGCTAATGATAATTCTTTTTCGGGCTGATGGCCGCTGTTAGCCCCAGGGCTTTTACAGTTTCACTGGTTGAGAGGTGACCGAGCGCTTATGGCTCTCAGTCGAGACCTCTATATATGGGTAACTAGCGCAAGGGCTCCCGAGAGGAGCCTCGGCTTGACCGTTACCCTGTTTCGCGAGAGCGTCTGACTCGAGGGTGCCCAAGAGGGCCGAACCTCGGCTCGGTCAGTTGCTTCTGACAGAGGATTATCTTAATTAATATCACTATTATTATTAACTACCTGTACCACCACTTCAGAATGCGTGGGCGCTGGAGAAGAAGTGGCGCAAGAAACTCCAGCAACGCTTCTATCTGTATGGACTGGAGAGAACCGGCCATTGACATGGCGGTATCGCGAATAACTTTGTTGCGACGCCCCGCCGTCGGCGGGGCGATATGAGGGTGCAATGTTTGTGTGTTGTGTTTTATGAAGGGCTTGGGCTCTGGTGGTTGCGTCGTCAGGGTCGTCGAGGGCGTGCCTCGGTCTCCTACGGACGCGGGTAAATCTGTGATTCGCGATGGGATTGTAAGTGGCGGCACTTACAATCAAAGGGTTTCGGTGTGTGACGGCAGAGTCGAAATATCGGCGAGAAGCCTGCTTCAGGTACTGAGCCATGGTCGGCAGCTCAAGATCTATGTGTAGATTTTCGTTACGCAAGAACCACGGCGCACCGGTGGCCTTGCGCATGAAACGATTTTGTATTACCTGAAGTCGGTGAATGTGACGCGGGAGGCATGCGCAAAGATGGGGCTTGCGTATGTCATTATGGGTCGGATGCACGCTTTGTAAAGTGTAATTTTATTACGCAGGACATTTTGCTATTTTTATTAAGTAACGGGTGCAAACGACCTAGGACGAACGCTGCTCGATTCCGTACGCGGTTGACATGCGGACCGAAGGTGAGTCTTTCATCTAATGTGACGCCTAAGCATTTGACTGTCTTTTCCCAGGGATTGACGATCAAATAACTCTATAGTTTGAGATGCGGCGTTTTGTTGCGCCGAGAGAAGTAAATGGCTGCACTTTTGGTGGGTTAACCTCGATCCTCCATTTCCGAAACCATTTCCCTAAGGTGTTGGCTGCAGATTGGAGGCGTTTACAAATAGCCTCTGGTTTAAATCCAGACACGTAGAGGCCGGTGTCATCGGCGAAAAGGGTTAGCTCTACACCGCGAGTGCGCGGTATGTCGTTGGTGTAGAGTGTGTATAAAGTAGGACCTAGGACAGAGCCTTGTGGTACTCCGGCACAAATGGGGTGAACTCGGAGCGCGTTCCTCGACGCGGTAACGAAAGGTTCGATTTCGGAGAAAATCTCGTATGATAAGTACGAGTCGATCTGGCACACCGAGCTCATATAGTTTGTATATGAGCCCGTTGTGCCAGACCTTGTCGAAAGCTTTCGCCACGTCGAGAAAAAGTGCCCCAGTTTGGTAGCCCTGAAGAAATTTACTGAGGATGTGCTCCGTGATGCGGTGCACTTGATGTGTGCATGAGTGTTGGGTGCGAAACCCGAACTGCTCATTGATTGGCAGCCCTCGGGACAGCATGAAGTCCTTGAGGCGGGTGAGGATGAGCCTTTCATATACCTTACCCAAGACTTTGAGTAGGCTTATGGGTCGATAGGCTGATGGATCGGTTGGATGTTTTGAGGGCTTGAGAATCCCTATGACATCGGCTTCCTTCCAGGTGTTCGGGAAGGTGCCTTTGGATATGGCCGCGTTGTAGATTATCACCAGTAGGTGTAAAATGGACATGGGTAGGAGTTTCATCACCTTGTTGGTGATACCGTCGGGGCCGGGAGCCTTGCGTGGTCGCAGGTTTTAATTATGGACTCAACTTCGGTGCATGTAACTTGAGTGACGGAATCGCGAGGTGGTTCCTTACTCCTCCGGTCGACCTCGCTGTTAACCATTTCAAGGTGAGCGGCGTCGATCGGTAGGGTGCTCGGTGAGCATTGGAGCTCGAGATTGTCAGCCAGACATTCGGCTTTCTCTTCGTCTAAGAAGGCGGGTGGTTTATTAGGACGCGCTAAGGGAGGCATTGTTTGGGCGGTGCCCCTTTAGGATTTGGGAAGTCGCCAGTAGGCGAGATGGGAAGGTTCGATGTTGAGAGGTGATTATCCCACCGATCGTTCCTATACTGGGCTATGCGTGATCGGACTTCACGCTGAAGGGTACGTAGCACCAGCCGGTTACTTTCAGTGGGATATAAGTCGTGGGCACGAGTCGCCGCATTCTTGCGCCTCATTAGGTCCTTTATGTCGTTTGGCAGGGTCCATCGGTGGTCTTCCACCGAGGGAACCTGCCTCGAACAATCCACGATTACGGTCTGATGTGCCTAGTGAGGGCATGAACTGCGAGGTTCGTGTCGTTGACTGAAGATATGTTCCTAGGAATAGCATCTAGGTGCGGTGATGTGGCTTCCCTCAGGGCGTTCCTGAGTCGGTGCCAGTCTACAATGGTTTTGGTGGAGGGTGAGGTTGGGGCGGAGGGCCCTAACCGAAGAAGAACGGGACGATGATCGGAAGCGAGCTCATGGATTACCTCTATGCCTTGGAAGGCGAGATTGATATTCTTACAGATGGCAATATCAAGCACGTCCGGTGCGTGACCCAATATGTATGGAAAATGGGTAGGCGGATAATTCTTTACACATTTCAAAGAGTAAGGGATTTAAACACAATCTTGGTAGCAATCTCTTGGTAACGTTTCTATTTCAATCCGGCTTAAACAAGAAAAATGTTTAGTAGAGAAATAAAAATTTAATGAAAAAATAAAATTCGATCATATCATAAAAATATTAACCAACGAAGAATTTTAAAATTAAAGCAGTAAATTTATGATTCACTATTTTATGAGAGTTTTAAAATGTAATATATAATAGTTTTATGAATTCTTATATTTTATTCTGATATAATGATATATATATACAAGCACCCAGCCTCAGAGCCCTACAACTAGAACTCGGCAATACGAGTGTGTACCAATAGCAGATGCATGTCATTCGCTTGGAAATTTTCATTGCAAATCACCTCTGAGATTTGCGGATAGAGGACACAGTCCATCAATGATAAACAAATCAGTTATAACGGGTGGAACTCTTTAAACATCTCCAACATCACATAGTACAGCTGCAAGTACATTCGTAAATAGTAGGAATACTCCTGTGTCTAGATCACGGTTGTGTTCGCGACCAACGCCAAAATTGAACGGAATCACACGACGGCTATTTCCTAAACGAACACAATCATTCTCATTAAGGAATCATAATGCCGTTGTCACTCCTGAGAATTAAGGTGAAAAGCATCGCAAGTCCTCTCCAGTAAGAACAGGAGGTTCATAGCCGCGGTGTGACTCTAACATGAACGAGGTTGTAGGTAGTTAGTTTGTTTCCTGTGGACAATGGCACACGCAACCATCCTTCTTAAAGTATAAATATGGCGATACCTTGTCTTCTGTAAGGCCTAACATATAATGATTTATCACCAGTCCCCCAGTTTCTTTCTTTCAGTTAATTCTGTAGAAAGTCGACGACGTCACGTTCCGCTGACCGTAATCTAAATTATTACTACACCCACCAATTGTTGTTGTGAATGAAGTCTATTAAAAACGCTGATCACTTCGTTTTCATATATTATTGTTATAATATATCTCAATAATTTAAATTGTTATCTTTGATACAACTAAAGGTAAAACGTTCGACAACGAAACTTAAGGTTCGAACCCACCATTCGATTTCCTTCGATTCGCGGTCCTTACCTCGTTGGGTCGATCAATTCGTGCTACAGCTAGTCTAAAACCGCGGATTGGCTTTAACACGTATATTCTAGACGTAAATACAACTATTTATATAGAATATTTTATTTTATTACAAAAGCAATATTCCAATTGCACTTGTACGAATTTTTGCAAGGAATTATTGCACCAGTTATATTTTATGAAATGTATTGCTTAGTCGGATATAAATCAGCAATGCAACATAATGCCTACTTCAAGTTGTATTGCCGTTGGTCTCGTATATATGTCACTTTTTTATTCTCACTGTTATGGAAATATCAACTTTATCGATAGTAGACAGTTGGAATTATATGAAATGTTACGTAATAAGGAACAACACTGTTTATAACGACATATTCATTTGTCTTTCTATCAATTTTATACTGAAAAATGTCGCAAATATTTTCAATAAAATATGAGATATTGAGATTTTTTATATTTTTGTTAAAAGAATAGAAAAATATTCTGAAATCTCTATCAAACAGGCAATCAATTCATGCAATAGTCAGCAGCAGATCAGTAAAATGTTGACACAATTACACCTTCGTATTTTTTTTTGTCTGGTAAGTGACCCGTCGACCTATCTTCCCCTTAAGTTGTACTTACGGGACACATTGCAAAAATAGAAAAGACCCTAAAATTTTCAACGAACAGTAGGAAAGATTAGTCTCATAATTTCGATTTTAAATTCACAACTTCGACAGCAGGAGAGCCAGTTCGCTATATGAATGGTCGTCACGTCCAAAGAAAGACTGCGCCCTAACAAAATAGTATCGTAAAACAGAAGCATTAAAGCTGCTGTGTTTAGTATAGTGAAGAGTAGAGAGCCAGAGGTGCAATTACTGGTAACGAAGCGTTCCATCTCAGGGTAGAAGTTATTTACTAGTAAGTTAACTTTGTGCTTGTTTCTCACCCTTAGTTACTTAAACATTATCATGGTAAACATACTCATCCATTGTAATTCAGTTTATGATGTTATTATTAATAATGGAAAATGATTTTAACCTCCATTGAATTTTCCTACTTCTTTTTTTAAATTTCCGGTGATTATTACAAAGTACAAGTTACCATATTCTATTTACGACGGGTGTTTATGGCTTGTTTAATTTGTACGTAGTACCTATTTCAGTGGTGTAGAATGGGTTACACTAGGTTTGTACAGCTTTTAGAACTGCGAACTGTATGGCGCAGTAATTGTTGATAATGAGTCCGTGAACTGACGAAGGTAATTGCACCGACCTTTGAAGTCTCCTAATTTGTGCAGAGCACTTCACTTCAAATGATTAAATAAAACAGTGTGTAAAGGTCTGAACAAAATAACTTTAAGGCGGAACATTTTTATACATTTATTTTCTTTTTACTCAGCGTTGAAGCTATTCGAGTAGGCGATTAAAGTAAAAGATTTTGAAGTGATCATCGAGATCCGGAGCAGAAGGCTTAACTTAACTCCATACTCTGAATAAATATGAAATAATAATTTCTCCAGAATAATGCTCTTGGATGTAATAAAACAAAAAAGAAACGACAATGTCTCAAATAAATGAAAGAATGAAAGCTTTTTTCTACAACAGTGTTCTAATTCTGAAAAATGTTACATTTAAGACTGCAGTACCTCACTACCAAAGTTCAGACACTGTAGTAAATTTACTTTTTTTTTTTAATTTATTTTTCATAATACATTAAATTTAATTAATAAATAATAGTTTCGCCAAATTGCCAACACAGTTTATTGGCGAAAGCTGCACCCATAAATCTATCTTAATACTAACTAATACATAAGATAATAACATTTGTTAGTCCAATAAGAATATTAAGTTGATACGTATTATTTATAGAGAAATGCACATTTATGTTGAGTTCTAATTTATAATTTAAATAACATTTAAATTATTAGTCCAATAAGAATATTAATTGGATACGGATTATTTATAGAGAAATGCACATTTATGTTGAGTTCTAATTTATAATTTAAATAACATTTAAATTATTAGTCTAATAAGAATATTAATTGGATACGTATTATTTATAGAGAAATGCACATTTATGTTGAGTTCTAATTTATAATTTAAATAACATTTAAATTATTAGTCCAATAATAATATTAATTGGATACGGATTATTTATAGAGAAATGTACATTAATGTTGAGTTGTAATTTGTAATTTTAAACTGAATATTACTAAACACACACACATACAGGGCAAGCATTATGAAGAATATATGAATTACGGAGCGAGGTTATTTCCATGAAAGTTTTGAAGATTAATAATACAAGAACAGCAATGATAATTCTTACAGAACATATATTTACCCCTTCGGTAGGTTCAAACTGCTCGTGGCTTTAAATACTATATCATTTCTCAAGGTATAAGTGAGATATTATCTTAATACTGTAATGTTTGGTCAATATTAATCCATATCCATATTTAATAGAAGTTACAATTTAGGTGAACCACTAGAAACGACCAAACTCGGCATACCCACGAAACGACTACATTTTGTAATCCGGTTGTATAGGGTTGAATTGTAAATAAAAGGTCATATTAAATTTATATGGCGGTTTTGTACATCGTAGCTTATCATATGTATGATCAGTAGATAGGAATAGTAACGGTGGTAGAGCTACGCTGTAGCTTTTTTCTGGCTTTAGGAGAAGGGACGACTCGCTAGATGTAGTCACGTAGGCCTAATTTCTGGTAGTTAAGTATTCCATCTTTCAGTTCTCAGGGGACGGATAGTTAGACTTTACTATATACTTTTGCACTGCTACCAATACTTTTTAAAATCGAATTTAAGTATCTTATTACTTTTTATATTGAAATAAATAACACAATAACAAAAACTAAAAATTAACTTTTAGATCGCATTGGTCCAGATTGCAGATCCGTGCGATCCATATTATATACTTTTTGCAATGATTATTATTAGTGTTTACTAATTATAACAATAAGGTATATATATCTAATTTTATTTAGTTACTAGCCAATGAGCATAAAATATAATAGAGGCATCATATACTGAACCTCATTTACAATAGACTTCTTCTTGGCCTAAGATGTTTAAATTTTGATGTACACATGTATTCTTTGAGGTCGTGATCATTCCCTCATTTAGGTGGTATAAAATTGGAAATATAAATTAAAGTTTTAGTAATTTTAAAGTCTCATACTTCAACTCTTAATTAATTATTTTTTAAATCTCGACACACCTGCAATTAAGTACTAAAAAGTTAACTAGGCCAACCAAAGATTACCACAAAAGCAAATTCCACTTCAATTCAGCGTTTAATTAACCGTTATACCGTTAAAACGCGGCTATAAGTAATTGAAAATTACTTAACAATGTTTCTCCAATTTATATAGATATAGAATAGCGGTCTCGCTGCAACAATTATCGTTTGCAAACATTCGGTAGTTAACACTGTGTCCTAGTTTAAGTTATAAGAGAAAATTTATATTTACCTTTATACTAAACATCGAGATTAACGTACACGGTAACAAATAATTGCTTGGTGTGCGTTGTGTGCCTATAATGAGGCAAATATCCATCAGTAGATGCTGATGAAGGTTTTATCATAAATCATTAAGAATAATAAATTATTTTTATGATATGACCTAACAAAACGCACACACATCCCCTGACAACAAGCGATTCGTGCACCCAAATTCATCCTCAATAAGCAATCAAAATGCATATGTGTAGCTACCTCTAAGGACTAAGATGGAATGCCTCGTCACCAGTAGTAAGGTTTATGGATCCTTTTTCCACCAGACGACACACTTCTTAGGCTGGTTTTAATAATGATAAATAAACTTTTTACTAAGCTACCGCGTTACTGAATATTTTCCTTATTACACAATCAGCCACTGTAAACAGCCGCCACATACATATCCATTAAATACCCAACATTGTTCTAAACTACAGTCATGGAAACTACTAAGTCCGTAAACGTTAATGACAAAGAAATGTTTACAAAAGATCATTGTGCGATAAACACGGAATCTCTCAAAACTTGCGCCGCATCGTAAGTGACACAAAGCTGGCACCTGCAATTTTAGGTCACCCGGACACGGTACCCGATTTAAGCTCTTTTGTTCGTCTCGCTTCTATCTAGCATATCTATATGGCGTATTACAGAAAAGAACGTATATTATGAAGATACAAATTTAAGTTCTTTTATCAGCTCGAATAGTTTTAATTCTAAAAAGAATTTCCGAAAACTTAGAGCCTTAATTATGTTTGTACAAAAACACACTACGTCAGTTAAGTTCAATGTACATTTAATCAAATGCGTTATACCAGTCTTTATATCATACTCGACGTTTTTTCGATATTTTGTGGGAACATAGTTCAAAGGGGTAGAATTAATTCAAATATATTTATTATATCTATATTATGTTCATAACACTCCACTCGTAAGAAATTGTACTTTAACAGATAGTTGAAGACTTTTTTTTGAACTTTTATTTTCATTCAGAAGACATCTTCATTGTGTTGTGTATAAATTGAAGGGTCAGAAACGTCGACATATCAAAAGTTACCTCTTCGCAAAACATCCAGACAATGAGAAAACTTGGAAGATCTTGCTCGCCCAACTTTCCCTGCAACACAAGAAGTTGCCCAACCATTCCTTATGTATAACACAATGCAGCAAATTTTGCAATCCGGCTACAAAGAAATGTTCAGCAAGTATACATGTTTTACTTTAGTAATAATACAGTGGGATGTTTATGTAGAAATTCAAGATTATAATTCGACTGTCTGGCTTAAATCAGCAACACTTACTCCAAGTGCGTGATAGCCATCCCGAATATCATGCCAGCCAGGTTCGACAGCACGTTAATAGGGAAACTAGTGAAACGGACTAAGTTGATACTAGCTTCAACCAACGTATGTACACGGATACTGCAATGCAGAGCTGTTTATTTTCTAATTTGGTTAGTATGCATGTTACGTATCTTTGAAAATGCTTCTAAACCTTCCTCCGATCGCATTGCACATACATTACATTAGAATGGGAAAGACGATGATGAAAGAGTGCATCTGTGTTTACGCAAATGCTACAGCACTATCCTAGTCGAAATCAGTCCTGAGGATATCATCATACATACCAAATAGTAGTTTCTTTTGTTTAAATTTTCGTTTGCGATGAGTAAACAATTCAATTGTAACGTGACTCCATGACCCCACAAGACTCGCTCTAGGAACACGAATTACAAACGACGCTAGGTAAACAAGCCCACAGTTTGCTGACCGCGTTTGACCCGTGAACTCGTAACTCTTGTTTACTTTAGCCCTCGTAGTACCAACCGAGAAATCGCCTTATCAATTTCTTTGTTTACGAAGATCAAGTTCATCTACAAAGTTCAATACAAAGACATTCAATTGGTAAAAAATTGATAATGACTAAGTCTCAGGACCACGCGTACCCTGAATACCAGCAGGGAGTGCAGTTTATCACTCCCGTGTTTCGTCGACGCATACACATAATCACAGGTGACATCGCATCTGCATTAATGGTTCATTACAGACGATGAAAGCTACAGAGGATCTCATAGGCTACACGAATAACCACTAAAAAATAAAAATAGGTGAATAGTGTGCTCTTTTGTCACATTTAAAAATACTCATGTCTAATACAATATCAACTTTACACATCCAACATGAGTTTTAGATTAGTTAACCTAGAATTTTATTTATTTCTTTATTTACCTTAACAGAATTTAAAGTTAACAAAGGTAACTTAATTTCAAAGGAATTCCCACCAGTCAACCCAAGATATGGTGAGATTGTAATAGGTTTAGCAATAAACTAATGAACATTTGAATAATAATTCTGACATTTTACTCAAAGCAGGTTAGATTATTTTTTTCTATCCTATGGCATATATATATTCTTTTTGCATTATAGTTTTATTTTGGTTTTACGATGAGATTCTTCTGCAGAGCTTATTCTCTACTGAAGTGTAAATAGCGCAGATAGTAAGATGAAATTATAATTGTATTATTTGCCTACGTTGAAGTAGAAAAGTACATCATCCACAAATAAGTCACATCACTTAATCGACTCACTTTATACATTCTTTTTCTCCGATTTCACTGTTTCGTTTTGGCTCTAACACACAGGGCACTAGAGTTTCAGTACACTACAGTTTTGAAAGCCAATTAAAAGTTGGTTATGAAATACGCTGAATATCGAAGTTTCTATGCACAATATTATGTAAAACTAGTTTAAAAGCGGCTATCATTTATTCGACGTTGCATGCTGGACCGGAACAAGTGCAAGACATGAATAAAAAATAATTTTGTTCTTTTTTTATAGACACGTGTATTGATCGATAGAGTCACCAAAAATGCTAAAACTACACTTGTAATATTTTATCAGCAGAAAGGATCTATATGGGAAATATTTAATATTGTACGTGATAGTCACGCCGCAGTTATAAAGTAGTTGTACCACGAATAGAGGGACTGTAAGGACAACGCTTTCCGGAATACCAGCTTAAAATAGTAGTTTAGCGCGATTGCCAGAGACCTCATTACTGGCGATGAGACATTCCATCTTAATCCGCAGGAGTGCTAATTCATCTGCATTATGAATTATTATCGAGGGTAAATATTAGTACCATGGACCGTTGTCACATACTATCAAATGAGATATGCTCGTTTATAACCTCCTATTGTCATAACAAAATCTTAATATCTTCTCATCCAAAATCTTTTAATGTTTCGAGCCAAAAGTCTTTAAACAATGCGTGTTGCCAGTAATGATATACTCGTACATAACATAGACGAGGCTCTTTCACTACTGATCGTATGAAAAACTCACGTTCGCAGACCACTGTTCTGCACGTGATAGAATCCACAACGAGAACATCCGTTATAGAACCAAGATGACCAGTAAGAGAATGATTGAGATTGTGGTAGTTCTACGTTGCAGCTTGTTTCTAACTGTAACACAAATGGGTGGGTTCAACCGGGGAAAATCCACGGCCCTCACAGTATACCAGCTTAAAATAGCCGCATAACATTGCTGTGTTTCGTATGGTGAGGTATCTGGGGGCCCAAATTCAGGTTAAGAGGTATACCATCTCAGCCCTCCTCAGAGTTGACATCGTATGTGCTTCTTGAATCTTTGTTGAAGAAGGAGGAGCTGCCTTCATTATATTCCAACGGGTCAATGATGTGCTCGTTTGTTACCCCTAATATTTAAAAGAAAAATAAGAGACTTGACCTGACACACAATTCCCTAGTCAGCGAGCCTCCCGCTCGCAAGTCTAATTAGATAAAGCTGTAGAGGTCTCTGGACCAATAGCAATACTCACTCACAATAAAATAACAAAGGCCTGACACATAAATCGAAAAACTGTTAGCGGTTCACCGATGGGGAAGAAATAACAAACGAGTAACGACAACAAAATTTAAGTCGATTCTCCGCTAAATTAAGAGACGTACTTAACGTATAAATAACGTTAATGTACGGGAAAGGTGCAGGCACTCAGAATCATGTCCGCGATTATCTGTAGAATTGATGAACTGAGGTGATAAAAATCTAAGCAATATATAGAATTGAAATAACATCAACAAACTAACAAAAATAGACGTATGTATATTAGGCGCAACATCAGAATACCGATCAGATACCTTTATAGTAAAATTCCTAATGAGAAATATAGAAATTCGAGATATGTCGTAAGCACAAAGTAATGAAACCAACCTAACCAATAAAAGATATTACTTCCTTATGCTATAGAGTGAACGACGTCCCGACGAATCCCTTAAAGTTATACTGAAGCTGCAAACTTTACAATTTCTTTGTCAACGAACGGACTGGAATAAAACAAAGGGGTATTAACTCTGCGGATTATAGTGCTTAGCTCTAAATAAAAAGAATTTCTGTATTTATTTTCAGTAACCGAGTAGCGATAAGCTATATAAATATTAATTATTTAATATACTACTACATATCAAACGTATTACTAGGCAATGTAGAATATTTTATTAATAATTAAATTAATCATTAATAAATATATATAATAATATTATATAAATATATATTTATTATATTCTCTTCAGTCCATGATCTGGGATGAACTTAGGGAATAGCTTGATGCAAAAAATGCGTATTTAGAAAATAAATAGTCAAATTTACTTTGCGCTCGAATAGAATAGATAATACAACTGCGAAAATCTTTTATTTAGTTATTTCATGAGCATTGCGTTTCATGATCTGCATTATATACATATCCCCGGTTCTGAAAGGTAATCTCCAAAATATTCCTTTACACTGTAATAAGTTTTTGCAATTAGATTTTTTTTACTTTTGAAATAAATATACTTTAATGAACTTATTTTTGTGCTATGTAAGTTTGGATGTCGATTGTTTTTATGACCTGAGCCGTAAAGCAGAGGTAAACAAGAATAAAAATATGGACGTTATTTTACTGGAGATGGAATGCCTAGTTACCTTAAATTAGTCCCCGAATCCTTCCATATGATACACAGCATCATTATTCTGTTATTTCACGCTGGTATTCTGGAAAGATTCTGAAGTTAGAAATTCATGGCTCTATCACTATTAATAATTACTCATGAAGACACGAGTATAGTCGTCTATTAATATTATTATATTTAGTCATACACTCATAACATAGTAGACCCGTTCATCACCGCTAAAGAACTGTAAAGGAAAACCATTTTCCACTACACCGTCAAGAAAGTTTCATCATAAATAAATGCTAAGAGCTCCGCCACTTTGCACTCGAAACACGCCGTACGCCGTACGCGTAAAACAATTTTCTCCTTCGAGAATCTTCCAGTACAAGTCTAAGAATTGCTTCATCACGTAGCCGGGGGGAAAAAATGTATTCGCAAAAATGTAGCTGTCAGCGCTCTAGCCAGGTTATCTCGCAATTTCATGTAAATTCGAAACTCCCTGAAACGACCCCTGGGAAATGTTACAAATGTTGCGACAATTGTTTCCTTATTACAAGGGACGAGCTCGGATGTTTTAAAACTTTCTAGCCCGTGTTTGATAAATGAATTTAATAAAGTAACGTTTATGTTAAATAAACGTAAAGCAAACGAAATATATCAAACAAATCAGGTCAAACTAAATTTTCTAGTTGCAATATGAATGGGTCGGCTCGGAGAACGACCAAGGTCACACAGAATACCAGAGTGAAAGAGCAGTATAATGCTGAACTGTGTATCGTATGGTGAGGGTAGGGGATACGGAAACCGTATTGTAGCTAAGTTAAATCTCAATCCTCAGGGTCAAGTCATTTTGAATCATTATCGGGGATGGATAAATGTCATCGCCACAGTTATCAGTTACTACCTGATGAACTGTGTGGTCGTTGCAGTATAAATAAAAAATAAAATTTTAAATTTTATAGTCACACAAAAAAAATAATGTACGCCAATTAACGTACATTAATATTCCATTATGTCGATTCACATCTAGGCACAGTATTACTAAGACAAACTATTATTCACACTAAGCACGTACTTGGATTGCCTCCAGAATAGGTTAATAAAAGAACCGAATGTGTAAAATGAAAACTTATCAAACCCCGGAACTAATAACTGCAAGTAGCTCACATTATGCATGGCATCGGTCCAGCTAACGCGACTAGCACTGTATTTTGTCTTGCAGTTTACTTATGCAGCGTAATATACGAGCTCCATCAATCTATAATATGATATTTTAAAAGACATTTCACAAGACTCTAGAAATAGAAAGAAATATTTAAGTACACATTTATATAATTTAAAATTGCATACCCTATATGTCATGCCGAGATTTTCCTTACCAACATTGAATTATATGTGAAGTAGAACAAATTATAAAGCATTGAATAAAAGAAACATATTTTTATACAGAGATTGCCTAATAAAACACTGTTAATACAAATAATTTTCATTAAATTTTATATTTTTTTGCAATAAATCAATACATTAACAAAAATTAAAACATTTTAATAAATCTCAAACTTCACGTTCAATTTAATAGCAACCGCTTATCCTTTTTGAATTACGCATCAAAATATTTAATTTTGTATAAACACTATTGCCCTACGCCCTAACGCAATGCCGTCGCGTCAGGGCGCACGGTCGGACGCACACAAACAGTTTACTTAATGAACCAGTCAGGGTTGCCATGCAATTGTTTATTTTGTATCTTTTATACAAATTTAATATACTAAAATGTTACAGTTACAGTGCAGTTTGTTTCTAGCTGCGGAATGAATGGATATTTGGACCGGGGTAGAACGACGCCCTCACAGAACACCAGCGGTAAAATAATGCTGCTATTTACCGCTGGTGAGTGTATGGATCCGGAGAACTTTATTACTGGTGACGAGGAATTCCATCTCAGTCGTCAATAGTAACAACGCATCTGCATTATGATTCCTTGTCAAGGATAAATGTAGATATCATGGACCCCGCAGGAATCACTTGCCATCAGGTGAACTGTGTGCTCGTTTGATTCTCTCAATGTAATAAAAAAAACTGATAGTAAACTGCCTAATATATATATATATATATATATATATAGCAGTATACTGCATATGCCTATATATGCTTCTCTATAAATGGTGTTTGTGCATCTGACTTGCGACGTACTCTATTTTTTTATTTACTTCCTAGCCAAGCAGCTGCTGATATCATGTTTCAGGATAGTTTCCCTCACCACCGGGCACATGATAATATAGTAATTTTCACAAAACTAAATAACAATTTTATCAAGGATCAAGCTAAGGATCACTCTATTTAACAGCAAGCGCCCGGAGTAAGAGATACTCCGGCTCTGGACGTTTAATAATATTATAAGTAATAATTTGGTACACAAGTACAATTTAACTTCATGTCTAAAGAAAACTTATTATTATATATAGATATAATTCCACTATTTATCTCTAAGAAAACTGACAGCCCTTGGTGCAGCGGACCGACGATGTCGCGCTAACAGACAGTTATTGGCATGCTGCAAACACGGGGACACAGGCTCAAAGAGCGTGCAATGAATCTAACATTTTATTCGAATTTATACAATTTTTATTTCTTTATGAATCAAAAAGTTGATAATTAAAAAGAAACATTGTACGTAACTAACACAGGCCGTTATAGCATTTAATTCGGCGAATTCCAACACGAAAAAATTGGCGTTATAGACATTTCTTTCTTCGTCAAGTAGCGTAATGCTATCGTCATAACATTTATTATGGTGATGAGAACCGGACACTCGGTTAACATGGGACACAATCTGATACAACACACATTATAATTAATATGGGACCGTCAGGTTCACGTAGAAATAAGAGACCACTAACCATCTAGTACAATGCTCAAAGTATCCAACAAGCGTAATATATGATCAAATGATTATATAATGATTATATATTACGCTGTATGGTTCCAATCCATTCGTTTCAAAAGTTGAAATGAAAAATATTTTGATTCCACCATTGAACCTTATATTAGAGAGCACCGTTAGAACTGAAAATCCGTGGAGTGTCTGTAAAATTTAATAAAACATCTCAATACGCGGCTTTTGGTGACGTCCAGATCATAGCAGTTCTCTTCTACCTACAGCATGAATGTGTCGGCACGACGACGCCCTCATGGGCCATACCAGCATGAAATAACACCATAACGCTGCGATGTTTCGTCTGGGAGTGTAGAGTTACTGAGACGCAGTATGACGCATAATGCAGAAGCGATCCTAATCGAGGATTAATGCAGGAATCACTTACCGTCAGGTGAACTGTGTGCAATTAAATAAAAAACCTAAAGTTAAAAGAAAACTTTGTACATTGAGTAGGTATATAAATTGTTCGAACAACTACAGTAAAAAGTTTTTTCTTTTCTGAAATAATTTTATCAAACTAAAATTTCTATAACTTTGCATCTTTTTCTTTTTTTTAAGCGTGGGGAAATGCCCACGCATACCCGTTCTCGTGGGGGTGAGGACGGGTTATGTCGGGTTTTATGTCGTATCGACTAAAACCGCACGGTGGTCGTCACCAACGCTCGCGCGGGATCTCCGTAAGGAACGCAACCGCAACCCCCCTGCGCTTCGCTGAGATAGCCCGTCCCGGGGGCGTGCGTGAAGATTGGACCCTCATAACCCTCGGTGAATTATCACGACGACACGGTACCATAACTTTGCATCTAACCTAACCATGCAAGTAACCAAGATCATAGTATTTAATTATTGCACACAAATTGTTACCGTACGTTATTCCGCAGTAAGCGACGTGTGCCATTGAGAGGCCAATGCGCCTCAGACCTTTAATTATGCAAACCCTGCTCTAAAACTTATCGTATAAACTGAAGCAAGGGAGAATGCTTTCACTAATTATTTTCGTAAATGTGACCTTTACCGACCACGTCACTTCAACCAGTCGTCTAGACGCTGTCAATTGAGCTAGATTATGATATGAGAACTACCATCGAGGAATTTATGAAAATTTAAGTAATAATATGAACCTGTACAATGGGTTCTTGTGAAAAACGTAACATAACTTCTTTAGCGAGGATGAACGTGGTTGTTATTGACTGCAGGATCCAATAACGGTTGTTATTGGATACATTGATTCTCGCTAAAGAATACCTCGTTCATATTAAAGTCATATATGTATACCACTGGATAAGCAATTTTATAGAAAATATATAAGTTGCCTTGCAAATTGGTGCCAATGCTAAAAATCCAACACCTGTTCATTACGATAAATTACAACCTTTGCAAATATAACTGCGGACACAAACCTTACCGGAGAGTGTATAGAAACATAGTCCATAACGTAGATCCACTGAGGTCCGGCGACATATCCTCGAATTTTAAATATTTCTCAAACATGTAGATTTTCTCAAATTATTTTTAAATTATCAACGTCATAAACTTCAAAGATATTACACCGACAGCTTTCATTAAAAAAAATCATCGATCTGACCGATAGCGTTTAGCTACCTAATATGCAAATAGACCCTTACTAATGGAAAGTTGTAACTTGCTGTCAGACGCATGCATGCGACAATGCTAATTTACTAGTAAATAGCTCACGTCGTATGCACGTATTGGACAAAATGCCTTTACTGAAGCCGTCAGTTTCGTAATGTATGACGCAATTCGAATATGCATTTGCCAAACGTGATCGAACTGGGCAAACATTTGCCATACAAGATCATCAAACTAATTAACAAAGTGATGATAAGGCACTATAAGCAGAAAAATATAGCGGTTAGTACGTTAGCAATATGATTGATGTAGGAATGAGCGGCTTTGTTTAGCGATACTTGACCGCTCTTGTGAACCACTACGGTCAGTTAGAAATTCTAATGGAAATGACCAGAATAAAACAGTCTATGATACGATTTATATTTTCTAGTCATAAAAATAATAACCTATCGCGCTTATATGGCCAACGTCGTGTAACGCGAATTAAAAAATTATGTTTAACGTAAACTATAATACCAACGTTTAATAATAATTCACGTACTTCATCTTATGTTTCCAATAGTTCCATGTATTAAATTCCAACAATTTCCAAAATGCTCTTTCATTTAAGTATGCGCTTGAACTAACATCATTACTATGTCAAAATTTGAAAAGTTTATCTAACAAATGTCCAAATTCCAGACAGAGTAATTACGAATTTAAAGCAATTTGGAGTGTATCAAAATCCAACTCGTGGCGTGGAATATTCGAGCGCAGACGGCGTGCATACGTTGATAAGCGAACGAGGGGGTTGGGAACATGGGAGTGCACTCAGACAACCGTATAGACGGGGCAGTGTTGTCATAAAGGTGAATCATTTAACACTCAAAATTAATTTGTTTAGCACGGCTTTGTTGAACGACAATTTGACTATATCATCAGTTATCACATATTTTTATAATAGACTAGTGCTTGACTACTTTCTCATCTTGACTGCATTGTGTAGAATACCTGACTGCTGCGTCGCGGATACTGGGTTCGATTCCCAGCCGAGGATATCGAACCCAGTACCCGCAATAATATTTCTACATCATAAATAGTCAGTTTTTTTGGAATTAAAGAATAGAGATGAGAAATAAATTCAGCCATATTCAGATAACATTTAAGATAAATAACTGAAATAAGAAATGCGTGCTGAAGATACCTACAAGGTAGAACTTATATCCTTATTGAAGATTTGTAATATTAAATTGAGGCAATTAACGCTATGACAACGGAATGAATTTAATATCAACAGTGTTTCTTGTATATAACCCTATTGCAAACTAACGTCTCGAGGAAATTGCATAAGCTCTATCTTGTGTTAAGAGGCGAGAATAACAAATGTAATTAATCTTCCTTAAGATTGTAAGCTAATTTAGAGCCGTGGTAGCTCAGTGTGTAAGCGCTAGCATCCGATCGCACAATACCCGAGCAAACCTAGTTCACGTATATAGTATCACGGTGCCGTCACCAATGAAATAGTTAATTACAAATTCGACTGCTACTATATAATATATATATTAATATAGTAGTATATTATAATATATATATGTATATATATATATATATATATATATATATGTATATATATATAATAGTAGCAGTCAAAATTGTAATTGAATATAGACCCCCATTGCAGCACGATCCTCAACCAACTCTATCCTTCGACTTCCCGCAAACTTGCATAGGTCGTCCCATCATCTAGGGGTCGTCCAACAAACACACACAAATGTATGTACTCAGCTTCCGACATGTGCAGAGCTGAAATTGATATATATATATATATATACATATATATATATATATATATATATATATATATATATATATACATATATATATATATATATATATATATATATTATATCTCTTTTATTTTTAACAGATTTAAATAAAAATATAAGCGATAGCTCAATCTAGTCTTAATCCGTCTTTGTAGACCACATTCAAATTGCTCTTTTTAAACAGTTAGTGGTGAACGAGCAAGCAGCCCACCCGAAGGTGATCACCGTCGCCCATGAACATATGCAGCAGAGGAGTCGCAAATGCATTGCCGGCCTCTATGAAAGTTGTAGGCTCTTTTCTTGAACGTCCGTAAGTCGTATCGGTTCGGAAATACCGCTGGCGACAGCAGATTCCACGGAGTAGTGCGTGGCAGGAAATTTCGCGTGAAGCGCACAGTGGTGGATTGCCAACTATCGAGATAAGAAGATGAAATTATGAATTCTGTCGTGATGTACGATGCTTTAAACGCAGCGGCTGGAATTAATCCGAACAACTACTTCAGCCACTGTGGAGATAATACGTCTGCTTAATATTTCATTATATGTATAGATACCTACAGCATGAATGAAACAAAATAATGACGTGAACCGAAGGCGAAACAACACGAAACTAATAGCGGAACATCTGGTATACAAGTGATGCTGCAACACAAGCGGCCGCCAAACGAGCCGTCCCGCGTTTGACACGAGTTTAATTGCCTTTCCGGTCGCACGGACAAATGTCATGGTTGACATTACATAATTACAATCTCATACTGCTGAACAATTTAATTACATATTTTATTTGGAACTCTCTTTTTGATTCGATTATTTTTAGTCAGAAGTAGCCTACGGTGGGACCTAATAAAAAGTTCTAAGATTGCGGTCAAACTAAAATAGTATTGTGTCGACCAAACAAAATGTCTAAATTTATTTAATTAAAGACATAATACTCGATCTATAGGAAACTTGTATTTATATAATTTCAACAATTCTAATAAACTTCTTTGGTCATTTATTGATTTAAATATTAACTGTAATTTCAACAGATGCAATCGACAATTGACACGAAATATTTTTTCCGAAAAACTGTATAAACAAAATATCAGCAAACGTAGTGTTGTTTTTATTTTTTTTATAGCCACATAGTAATAAATCTGAAACATTTTAAAATGTTAACTTTATATGTTTATTGCTTATTTCCAAGGCAAAGGAAGGCCTCGTTATAAATACATACATAATCGCTGAACGAGAAAACGCAAAACTCTTTTTATTGCGTTACTCATTCTCGCCTCTTGACACAATTGCGCTGGTTTATGCAATTCCCTCGAGGCGTTTGCATTACACCTAAATTACAGTTTAGCAAACACTTCACACTCGTGTGGATGTAGGCGAGTAAACGTAGAAGCCGCAGCCACGTTTGACCTTACCTCGAGAGGTTGCAGTTTCCTTCTTGACGGATTTAGAATTCGGAAGTTGTTTGTTTGTTTTATTCGTGATGCGATCTCGTTATTTAAATTAAAAATTTTAAACTTCTCTCCTGTAACTATTTCTCGTTTTAAAGTTGCAATATGTAATTTCCTAGTAATATAAACCAGGAATTGCGTTATCAAATAACTCTAGTATAAACGTTAATAATAAATAGATAAAATTACAATAAATTATTAAATAATACTACACAAGTTAACAGTAAACTTATGTGCTTATAATTTACAAATACAATATTTTTCCATAAGTTATACCCATCCGTAAATACCGTATCGTCGACAAAAATAGTAACATCCTTAATATACTTATAATAATAAATAACAAATTCCAGTATATTTTTAACAAACTCAACCCGGTGAAACTGTAAAAGCCCTCGGGTTCCCTGTTGGCCCGAGTATATTTTTTTAACAAAGTGGTATTCGTTTTTGTATCATTTTCATAGCATACTAACCATTAAGCCTGTAAGCAACTTAGCACGCTTTAACTAAAACTTTAGCAAGTACACATTTAATTCCTGCCCCGCCAGTAAGTTATGACTTGCGCGAAGTTCGAGCCCTGTTAATGACGCCGTTTACCTGCTAAATTGCATTTCATTACGGCGACGCTAAGCTCTAGACTTTGGGCGAACACCCACTTGATTTAAGACGCCTCAAGAAATTTCAATATCAACGTGAAATGTACTTCAGTAGAATAGAAAATGTATTTTTTGTTAGACGTTTTCCTGATGGCAACTGCACCTATTTAATATCAATTTAAACGGACAAATCTTTAGTATGTTTCAAATATCTCATCACCATAGTCCACTAATAAACGAACGAATAGATTCCCATAATCACCTGCATCCCTCGACATCCAGCAGACTTGTATAGATCATCGCTCCACCTGGCGGCAGTCGCAGTGTTGGACGACCGGATGGTGCAGTCCGAGGTTGCCATTCCAGAACCTCCATCGGTTATCGGTTCTATGAGCTATACGGCCAGCCCATTGCCACTTCAGCTTGCTAATTCTTTTGAGCGTGATGTTGGTCACGCTCGGTCTACGTTGGGTATACACCATCACGCAGAGAAACACATGAGCATAGCCCGCTCAATAGTCTCTCGCTGAGTGAATCTGATCTTTCTTATACGGCCAGTCTACCCAGTCAGTTGAATAAATTAACTTTACTGGTTATATATATAATTAATATTGCACATAAATTTAATTCACATAACAGTACAAAGCCTTTTGGAGGGAAGCTCACAAATTCGTCGGACTTTGTTTTTCTATATATTATTTAAATCACCGTCTACTGCCAACAGCTTAATAGTCTGTGTGCTTTTTATTTTTCACAGTACAGTAATGAGTACTTATCGAACAAAACTGTGTAAAACATTCCGTATGAATGAGTATAAACTGGCAGACAAAGAATTTAACTATATGATTTTGCTATATGTTTGTTAAATCGCTGCGCTTCGATTGAATGAGCACCAGTGAATATTTCGCAAACGTGCCTTAGAATATCTCTTGGAAGACGCATTTTACCTTAAGATGTTTTCTTTACTGTCGAGCTAGAATGATCGCTTAGATGAGTAAATACTCGGATGGGTGCGTTCTTATTCCAAAAAAACATCGTTTCATCTTTATGTGCTGCAATATAATGTACATAGGAAAGCGTAAACATTTAAATATTGAATAACTTTATATATAGAATTTAATTTTGTGGGTTATTTGTTTTATTTATTAATACATATTCTTTTATTATTTTATAAATTTTATTCAGAACATAACTTTGTACAAGGGTCATTACATCGTCGATTTAGAGTTAAAATTTTAGACAGACGTTAAGTCTAAGTATCAGTATTGTGTTCTTTTTTACAAAACTTAGGCTGATAAATGATAATTTCATCTGATTGTTACCTGCTCCTGATATACTTTTACTACTTCCATCCGAGATAAGAAGAGAAGGATCAAATGCGTAAATAAGTTGCCAACCCTGAGAACTAAATTAAATTGACTATAAGAGTTTTTTTACAACGAATAATCAAAAAACAAATATCTTTCAAAGGACATTTAGCAGTGCTATATAAATATTTAAGCCAGGTAATTTGCACAAGTGGAATTTGTTCCCGGTACAGAACGAAAGCTTTTTTTTATGTACTCTATAATCGCTAGTCTGATTCACGGTTAATAAGCAAATTAAAAAAGGTTAAGAACATTTCAATCAAC
The DNA here is from genome assembly GCA_029286865.1 of Teinopalpus imperialis. NCBI lineage: Eukaryota > Metazoa > Arthropoda > Insecta > Lepidoptera > Papilionidae > Teinopalpus > Teinopalpus imperialis. The sequence continues at coordinate 2,198,476 of JAGSMU010000020.1, read as the reverse complement.
TGGCTCGGGTTAGTCTCGCAGATTCACTCCGGCTGAGTGCTCACCGCTCGGAACGAATGAATGAAACGAATGGGGCAGATGAGCCGTTATTAAATCACTCCCCGTGTTACGCTCGCGGAGTACGCAGTCATATCGTTCCTCTTACATTTGTAGAGCGCTTTCTATATCTCCGCGGAAGAGAGATACTTGATTTGCTTTACTACTCTGTGTGTAATTTTATTAAGGCATGTGATGTACACAGTTTTTCGTGTACAAAATAGTTAGTGACATATATGAAAATATCCGTCATCATTAACCTTACCAGGTCCAATTACTTAACTGAGGTCAAGGCTGTATGTGTCCTTCAATATATCTCTATTTCCGATAAAGGTCATTATTCACTCCGGCTTCTTTCATATAATTCCATACATGATCCATCTATAGTTTTCTTGGTCTTCCCCTTGTCATCCTTCCACATTCATGTTCATCACCCATAGTAATATTGCTAACATCCCGTCTCAATACATGACCAAGCCTCACATCTTGTACATTGTAGTCCAAAACCCACCTCAGTACAAGTACCAAAATTTTGCAGAACATTTTACTCATTTCCTTAATCTACTAGTACTTTACTAGAAAATGGGTCGCAGTCAAATAATAATTACCCAAGCCAAAAGTGTTAGCAAAAAAGACAATTACAACAGGTAATCCTAGCCTCATTTATGATACGAAAACAAAAGAAAAATGGTTTCTCGCGGCGAGGACGATAAACAAGATTAAAATTACAAGGGTAGTGGGCGGGTGCCGCATATAAATCTCGCAGGAAAGCCGCGAGTTGAAATGCTAGTTTATGTTATAAACAACGCTCCCCAGCGGAATACTAATACCGCTGGACTTGGATTTACTGCTAAAAATGCGAGGTTTATGGAGGCTGTGAAGTTATGAATATTAAATGAAATGGTAAAATATTAAGCATTGATAGCCTAGGGACGTCAGATCCCACAATTGTTCGCGTGAATATGTATCTGTTTTCCGAATTCTTAAGAGTAAATTTAAAAAGCGAGTGCCTTTTTGTGCCCTAACAATAAACCTGACGTAAGACGATAGGTTCATTACTGTATCAAGCTTGGAACTTATAAACGTCAATAGCCTAATGGTTTATGGTAAGTACTGTGATACTTAACGTTTCAAGAAGACTTAAAAATCCGCCGTTCAATTATTGTCGTAAAAAACTAGTATAAAGCTTTAAGCACAACATAACTCATTAATTGTATAAGTAAGCGGATTGCATACAAAAAACGGGGAATAAATATATTTCCGAGTACAATAATACTACTACAGTTTAATCTTCTATTAAATCAGAAACCTGTAACAATTTCTAAGTATCCACTCTGAAGAAGAGTAGTTTGAAATCGGTCCGACAAGTTGTATAATCCCGAAACTTGTTCTTAAGTTTGCAGCGCCTTGGAGTGCTCGAATAAATCGTTTAATAGCAATAAGGAAACAAAAATAGATTTAAAGTTGCGGGAAACGAAACGGGACTGGCGCAGAAATATGTTACGCGATAGGCTGGAATTATGGCTGTGATACAATAGTTCACAAAATATGTAACAAGTAGTATAAATCACTTTGGTAATTTATTTTTGAGAACTATTACCCCCATGCGTGTACACTTGTACAACCTCGTGCCAGAAGCAACTGACCGAGCCGAGGTGCGGCCCTCTCGGACACCCTTGAGTCAGACGCTCTCGCGAAACCGGGTGATGGTCCAAGCCGAGGGTCCCTCTCGGGAGTCATTATGCTGGTTACCCATACATAGAGATGTCGACCGAGTGCCATAAGCGCTCCGTCACCTCTCAACCCGGTGAAACTGTAAAAGCCCTCGGGCTAACTACGGCCGTCAGCCCGAGGGAGAAAACAAAAAAACCTCAGTTGTTCCCGTGGAAGTAGAAAAAACCGACTAAAGGCAATAGGGAATAACTTAACATTTCGAATATTATCATTATCATCTCAGCCCATTATTAGTACATTGCTTGACTGTGCATCTGGACTGTCTGTTGGAAAAATAAAAAAGTGTTTATGGGTCACAATATACAAGAATCAATTTTTATTAAGTATGATTAATATATTTAGGATTACTTTGTTATTGGCACCTACAGTCAATGTTTCTCCATCTTAAGAGTTGACTGGTAGAGAATGCATAAAGATATTAAATCCGGTAAAATAAGGTGTTTACAATTGAAGATGAAATAAATAAATAAATAATTTAAAAACAATAAATTAACTTTAGCAAAAGATACTAGTAGCATATTTCATTGGTCGTTAACCCTACAGGATGTAACATTTTCAGGTGAGGTAAGTTAAATGTAAAATAAAAAAAAATATATATATAATTTTTAGACGGTTCGTGTCGTACTCTACTTTCTAGTACAAACAGAAAATGTGGAAAATTTTCACCAGTTTTGTAAGACTTAATCAATTTAGGAACAAGAGAAAATTGCTTTTCTGTACCGAGTGCGATAAATTGGATAAAAATTACGCTAATCGCAGGGAGGAAATCCATGTAAACCATTCATAAATATCACAAGTTTAAACTTTATTAGTAATATTTGCATATAAACAGTGTCCTATTAAATATGTAAAATAAAAGATTTCACGGACATGATTGGTGGAAAATCGATCGCACGTGATACTTGTATCAATAATATACTGATTAATTGACATTCACATGATGTTACCAGTTTTCTGAGCAAATAGAAATATATAATATCATATGTAAATAAATAATAGGAAAGATCAATGTAAGGATCAAGACAAAATTCTTGTTAAAACTACCGTTGTTTTAGTCCTGTTAGTTTTCGAACGCAAAAGCACTTCGTGGGAAATGAATAATTTTGTAACAATTGATATTCAACTTAATAGACATAAGCAGAAACACACACTGGCAATTTCATTTCATTTCGTTACACCAATTTCAGTCGTAGTTTGTAGTGAATTAAGTTAAATTTTAATTGTTGATACACTAGTCATTTCGCCGTCACTTCATCGGTCTGCACTGACCCTAATGCGTTTACGTACTTTAACAGTTAACTCAACATGAGTCAAGCATCTGAAAACGTCAGCGATGATAGGATCAGTCCAATGTAATAGAAAAGTCAACATTATAAGTGCTGATCACGTATTTATTTTATTTCGAACTAATGATGTGCAGACAGTCCAATAGATATAAATGACCACAGGCTCAATGTTGTCGTCAGAGTATATTCATTGAGTGTCGTTCTACATATTATCTCAATCCTTATAATTCTAAATGCGATTCCTCAACAAAGTATGATTCAGTATACAGAGTTCTTGTTTATAATAATTATTACGAGCAACGGTAGTGGTTTTCTAATTGGAACATGAAATTGAGCAACTAATTATGACTATTTCACAATTAGGTAATCTTCCCATCTTTTCGAATCGTTTACCTTTATGAGCAATTACAGAGCAACTGCCGAGTGTTGTAATTATTTGCGGATTGCTGGCTTGCATTACGGGATATAATACAAGTAATACACTTAATATTTGTTTCAGTATCTTTCATATTTGTTTTAAAGTACACAAGCTATATTTAAAACTAATATCTTTTGATTCAATATTATAATTATTCAACTTTTTAGTATTTAAAAATGGAAAATACACTTCTTCTCAAATAAGATATTAGGAGGATATTCAAGGATTTCAAACACTCCCCAAATTTAACCTACTCGTAAAACTAAGTCCCAAATTTACCAGTTATTGAAGTATCGACATGACTATTTTTTTATTACTTTCAAAGTAACGTACGAGCACACAGTTCACCTGATGGTAAGTGATTCCTGCGGCCCATGACATCCACATTCATTCTTGACAAGGAATCATAATGCAGATGCGGTGTCATCCTTGAGGATTCCGACACCGACCATACGAAACACAGCAGCATTATGCTGCTATTTCAAGCTGGCATTCTGTGAGGGCGTGGTCCTACCCCGGTCGAGCTGTGACCCATTCATTCTGCAGGTGGAAACAAACTGTAGTGTAACTCAACCATATAAAAAATACTTCTTTTTTATATTCTTTCTTGATTCTTTTTAACTTTATTCGAATTTTACTACCACACGTGCCTTATACTCCGCTTCGTTTACGTATTTGGAAATAAAGGTGAACAAAATCAAAAATTGCCTAATATTACACAAGTGCTCAATTACTGGTCATCAGCACAATTTTTTTATTGTATTGAAGGCGACAAACACAGTTCTCCAGATTCCTGCGGACCATGGACACCTAAATACATCCTTGATAAGGAATCAATCTAGATTTGTTGGCATCCCTGAGGCCTTAGATCGAATACCTCGTCACTAGTAATAAGGGTATGCCATTGCTAGAAACAAACAGTAGCTCGAGTCACCCAGTGTTAAAGACCATTTGCATTAAGTAAACATAAACATTATGAAAACTGTATATTAAGTATTGCAGTAGAAATCAAATCAACCGCTATGTGCACTGCCAGTTGCAACAACGTCAAAGTGGCGTAGAGTCAAAGCATTCAATTTCGAAATCAATTTCCCAACAGGACCGCCTCCTCGGCCCCTCGACGGCAAATAACCAAGTAAATATCCGCCGCACTCCACTGATTCCGACCTCTTTGGTAACGGCAAATCTTTTCATAGAAGTATCCATTTTACTGCTGTACACTAATCATTCGTCGATCGATGATGATGACGACGTCCGCCTGGTCGATTTCGAATTCCGTGATATCTTCTGGTTCTTACCAATGATATGAACTACACAGGATATATTATGCTGCACAATACACGAGTAATCTTCTTCAGTTGAGATACTTACTCATCAACCGCAATGTAGCAGCCAGGTACTCTAAATGTTGACTAATGGATCAAAATCTAATAAAACTGGTTGAATCCGTAACTCACTAGTGAAGGGTCACAAATATGGTCAACTCCTATCAAAATAGCACTTTGGTAGACAAATACCCTGATACCAGAAAACGCAGTGTTTATCAAAACAATAAACTTATGAACATTAAAATAGTAATATTCCAAAAACTATTGCAATGGCTAATTAGGAAAAATAAAACAAATGTTATTTAAAAAAATACTATTTTAATAAAAGCATGCTAGTCTAGTTTCTAAATACACGTAGTTAAAAGCAAGCCTCCGAGCTGTCTGAAGCATTTTTTTATTTTCTGTTCAAATGTATCAAAGAGCGTGGTGCTCTTCGCTTACATTCCGCGAGAGTTGATTGCACTCAAGTCCGTAATGATTCTTGCAAATTATTTAAACACAACGCTATTCAAAAGTATATCATGTACGCTAATTACAATTAAAGTGTATACTTTAGGTTAGGGTAGGTTTTTGATTTCGTTGCCGTAGCATAATTTCAATGTATTTTAAGGTGAAAATTTTTGGAAGCTTTGTTGAAAATTAATTCTATTAATATTGAATAATGGAATATATTTTTTTATTAAATTGAGAGTAACAAACGAGCACACATTTCATCAGATGGCAAGTGATTCCTGCGGCCCGTGACATCTATATTAATCCTTGACTTAGAATCGTAATGCAGATGCGTTATTATCCTTGAAGACTGAGATGGAAGCCTCGTCACAATTAATAATACACAAAAAATATATCCTTCATATGTTCCTAATGAATATAGTTTATTTCACGTTTGTATTGTTATTGTTTAGGTTATAATGCTGTTGTGTTTCGTCTGGTAAGTGTAGGGATCCGGAGACTTTTATTACTGGTGACGAGGCATTCCAACTCAGTCCTAAAGGGTGACAACGCATCTGCATTATGATTCCTTGTCCGGGATGAATGTAGATGTCATGGGCCGCAGGAATGACTTAACACCAGGTGAACTGTGTGCTCGTTTGTAACTCTTAATGTAATAAAATAAAAATAAAAAAACATTTAATTTAAAGTAAATTTTATAGAAGTGTTATCGTAGGCTTCTATTTACCATTTGCCCATTTCGGATAGCGAAGACCGTCTATTTTGACCGGAGTACTAATGGTATATAAAACAATTCCAAGTTAAGTTCGTAGCAGCGTAAGTAATAAAATTGCATTGCTATACAGAGCCAGCAAGTGCAGCTCTCTATATCATATTTTGTCACGTTTGGATCCGAAGGAACGGAAATTTATTGGCAAATCAGTTGTAATTTCAACCTACTGCCAGATCGCGAAGCAGAAATTGCTAACCACTATGACTGGTACAATCATCACTGCTTTGACAGGATGTAACAATTTTATTGTAATCATTATTTATTTTAACTGTAGTAAGGTATTGACTTAATCAAAATACAGCCGTGTAATTTATATAAATGTTCTAGGGGAAGGAATTAAATGCGTCTTTTGGGAAACTTAATTACTTACCCGAGTAACTAACAATTGCCGGAATAACATGCAGTTTACGTATGATTGTTATCAAGTTCTGCACGATGCCTAGGGGAAATGGTATTTTTATAAAATTATCTAGACAGCTACATAGTTTTTATTAATTTTATATTCCCTAAAACATTAAGTTTCCACTATTTTTTTCGTCATAGCTTTTAGTATCATATAAAAAATGTTTGCGTATAAAAGAAATAACGTTTTTAAAGGAGGACAACGAAAAACTTATCTCTATATCTACGTAACTACTTAATATTAGTCAGTATAGCAATATACTCTATGTTTTTTAAGCATTAAGAAAATACAAAAGTTTTATTTTACTTAATAAAAATGGCGAAAGAACAAAACGATAGAAAGGCTTTCCTCTTTCATCGTGGAGAGCTGAAAACAAAAGGTTAGATTGTCGCTATATTTACTGTGACCTTGACTGTTTATTTTTCTTTAGTTTTCTTAAACATCCGAGAGGAAAACCAATTAAATGCTTACGTAAGAAATACAATCGTCAGAGCTGAATTCGTTGTGTTTTCATATAATTAAGAGACAAAGTAGAATGAATAAATAATATTAGATAGCATATACTCCATAGGCCGTAGTAGCCGGTCAGTGTTTAAGCGCTCGCTTTTAATTAACGATACGCAAGCAAACAGAGTTCAATCTCCGGTCCCAGCACTAATGAAATTGTTAATCGCAATTTTTAGTGATGATTTGCCACGTGCTCCGTGGTGAAGGGAATCGTCGTGACGAAACATGTATGTCTAAGAAATTATAAGAAAATAATATGGATGTGACATGTGGAGGCCGCCAGCCAATCCGCAGTGGATCTATACGGTGAACAATACTGTTGTAAGATCGTATTTAGAGAGGAAGTCTATGCCCAGCTGTGGGATTTATATATATAGGGTGTTACTTTAATTACTCCATGGGCCACGTAGCTTCCACCAAGTCTTTTGAGTCTTGCAACCGAGCAGGGTTCCAATCTAATACTGTCATTGTTTTATATTACTATTGAGCACAGAGTTAACCTATTGATAATCCCTATCAAGCAAGGGTTCATATACGATTTGACAGTTATAAGGTTTCTGGTATCTTTAAATAACTACCACGGCGAAGTCGAGTTAGATGTATGTATTCTATATACAGCATCATACAGTGACGCACAGTGTAAAATTTATTCTTAAATAAATTATTTTGTTTTCTGTATGGTCTCAGACACCAAATGTAAACTTTTCACCTGCCTGAAATCTCATGACTTCTATTGAAAATTGGAATACAAAAACGGTAGGCTATACCAGCCGCCTATGCGCCTAGTATAGTTTATTTTTAAAAAAAATGATAGTTATGAAGTCCGTATGATGATGACAGAGAAGTGGTACGATTGTCATTTTTTTATAATAGAATAGGTGACAAACGAGCAAGCAGCTCATCTGATGGTTAAGTGATTACCATCGCCCATGGACATCTGCAACACCAGAGGAGTCGCAGGTACGCTGCCGGCACATCAGAAGAGTGTAGGCTCTTTTTTACAATGTACCTAAGCGGTATCGGTTCGGAAATACTAGTGGCGACAGCTGATTTTACAGAGTAGTTGACAGAAAATTACGCGTAGTGTTAGATTGCCAACCATCGAGATGATGAGGATGAAATTTGAAAATTTTATCGTGATGTACGATGTTTAAGCTCCTGGAAATAATCCGAACAACTCCTCAGAACACTCCATATGGTAAATTGGGTAAAAAATACTTATGCAATATCTCTCCGCAATGCTAGTGAATCAAACCGATCGGAAAGTACCTGATCGAATGCGAGAAATGACAACAGTATTCCATGTAACATGCGCTTTGGCAATGCGCAATCTTAGTTATACAAAAAAAAAAAAAATTATTTACTTTTGTTTCGATCGATGGATTGTTACTGGAATAACATACACGCAACACTTCAAACTGTGAAATATGTAGAAAACATATTTTTAAGATTCATAATTACTAAATATATCTATAAGATAAAGACTCCAATTCAAAATACACTTTATGCTACTGCAGCCTGTATAGAATGCGAGAAATGACAACAGTATTCCAAGTAACATGCGCTTTGGCAATGCGCAATCTTAGTTATACAAAAAAAAAAATATTTACTTTTTTTTCGATCGATGGATTGTTACTGAAATAATATACGCGCAACACTTCAAACTGTGAAATATGTAGAAAACATATTTTTAAGATTCATAATTACTAAATATATCTATAAGATAAAGACTCCAATTCAAAATACACTTTATGCTACTGCAGCCTGTATAGAACAGTTATAATGCAAATACTATATAAAATCAATTTCAATAGCAATCTCTCTTGTATAATATAATAACGCACAACATATAAGATAACCAGATAAGAGATATGGTACCTACCCTTTCTCCATTATGGAATCATTTAAACGAGTTGTTTATTATTATTCGGCACAATAAAAAAAGGAACACACGTTTAATACCAATTTGTGTTTAAGAATTGATATTATTTACAAGATGATAAAAATTAATTATGATGATGAACATAATTAATTTTTCATAACGATGTCTAAAATTCGATATGGGTCAAACCTTCCTATTACTATCAGAAATTGTCTTAAATACTTTAGATGCGCTCGTATCATTTATGTGGTATATTTTTATCCTAAAGAAATTTATTAAAAATTGTATAGGATTATCTATATTTTATTCTTCATCGTCTTAAACTAAGTAACTACAGTTACTAAACTAAAACTATGTTGTTAACTATATTTGTATTACAATTTCTGGAGTACTTTCTTTATTCCAGTTAAAGTATAAAAATAATAAATATGCTATTGTATTATTAATATTATTAATTCTGTGAGTACATACTGTTTCCTTTTCCATGAAATCTCGAATACCAGGCATGCTGTAAACTTTTTGATAAGTTGCGTCTATGTAAATATTTACTTTATTTTAGTTTCTCTCTATAATTACTGTGTGTACATGAAAGTTAAATATATATAAAGTAAATGCTGGTTGTTGGTAAGCACATCACTTGAAAACGGCTGAACGGATTTAGTTATTACTTTTTAAATTTTCGTAATAGTCCGTTATTCCGGAAGTCGGTTGCTCAGAAGTGGTCAGTAGTCGGATTATGTTTTTATGGAAAAATATAGGTTGGAAAAGTTGCTCGGGAAATCGACGCATTCCAGAAAGCTGAAAGTTCTTATTTCTATGAGATTTTTAAATGAACTCACGATTCGAACTATGGATAATTTTCACAAATTGATCACAAACGAATCCATTGAAATTTGGGCAGGACAATGACTATCACGTCAGCTAGTAAATTAAATATTTGTAAGAAATACATTTATAATATGTTATTATTTCTTAAAATAGATTTTCAATATAAAGTAATTCTTGTAAAATATTAGTTTCAAATAACTGAATACAGTGTTTGCAAAATAAACTCTTACCTGTCTGTCCGTAGGCAAAGATGCATGCGTTGTAGCCGTCGAAGGCATTGTCGAGTATGTCCCGGCCGAGACATTCGAAAACCGTCTTCTGGGACGCGAAGTCGGGGAGTGCCGAGTCCAAAGAGTAGAAACAGTGGTCGAAAGCGAATGTCTTTGGTTGTTTTCTGAAACAAACAATACTCTGATATGAATCGTATTATTAAAAAGCATACATACTATTTATAATATAAAAATACATAGTTGACACGTATGTTTGAATTAAAAATATTTCGTTTTGTATGTATGTAACATGTGATACATATATTTTTTGTTATAATACTGACAGTGACAAACTAGGACGACTATTATACATGCGTTGACTGACATAGAATTCCTCGTTGCCGGTAAGGGTTCAAGACAAGAAAAAAACATTGTTTTTTCTTCTTATATTGATCGTGACAAACAAACGGTACAGTTCACCTGATGATAAGTGATACTTATCACAACCACATACATCTTGGATAAGAAATCACGACGTAAATGCATTATAACCTTTGAATGGCTAATATGCAATAGCACGTCACCATAAATAAACATCACCGGGATGTACAATATGAAATACAGTAGTTTTATGCTATTTTAAGCTAGTATTTTGTAAGGCGGTCGTCGTGCTGTACAAGCCAACCCATTAATGCCGCAGCTAGAAACAAGCTGCAGTGCAACTCTACCACTATTGAAGTTACGGTATACTACACTTGTTCACACTGATATTCTGTGACGATAAATAATTTGCTTTTAAAAACAAAAATCAAAACTAATTCTATATATAGTATAACACTACAAAACACGTACAAAAGAACATGTCGTTCATATTTATGTTTTTTTTAACAATTATTTCTATTTGCATGATATACCATGAGTATCATGAATAGTTTATTTTATTAATTTAAAAGGTAAATGATGAAATATCACTATCCTATATCATTCATGTGATATGTTTTACGATAAAATACAATCTATTTTCGGCTAAACAAATGACTACTATAGATAATATTTATTATCCTGGATATATACAAAGAAAAATGTGCTAGTTCCTTCCCTTTCCGTGTACACAGTTAGAAAATTTTCAATTACAACTTTTTTCAATTACAAATTATATTTACAATTAACGGTTTCGACTACAAACTTGTCAATTTGTAGTAGAAACCCGTCTCTGCCGACCCCACAATAATAAACTTAAGTGTATGTATTAGACACAACGGCATTGCACTCACATACTAACGGGAACTGATTAAGCTTATAACAAAACATAAACACTTCTTTTATTACATATATTACTTTTACTAGAGCGTCAATTTACAAATGGTTTAGGCTACGATTTGCGAAATGACGTGTTGATGGCATCGCTAGTAAGGTTAATAATTGCATTGTTAGTATATTTTTTTCTGTCTCCACCGGTCTCTAGTAATATTGGAGTAGTTGGGCAATATTGGCGAAGATAAATGGCGTGTTGGGAAAATTAAAGCGCTCACGGAGCGGGCACGACTCGATCAAACAACGCTAATGGCTACAACTTTTAATTAATTTCCCTTACTAGACAAATTCCGACATTCAACCTTACTGCGGGGCTGAATATTAAAAATTCCTTCGTCCGCTGCTTCCTATTAAACATATATATAGAAAAGGTTTATTTTAATAAAGGATTTTATTTTAATATAAACATATTATTGACGTATAAGATATGGAACATTATACATCTGCTAAACATAAATATAAAATAAATCCAAACCAGCCAACACACGTCTTAAATAATATTAATTCAACATTTGAAAGCAATAAAAATTAAGTTAACCAATTCTTTTTTTGGATAGGTTTATGAGAGGTGAATCTCAATCCGAAGTTTTTGTATATTAAACCATGAACACGAAATTTTATGAAAGGATGTGCCGAGAAACTGAAAATATTAACTATAAGTTCAGCTCATACCACGAACTATTTTATAAACCTACTGATTAAGATTGCAGTAATACGACGAGCGGAGTAAAATTAAAACAAACCTAGCAAGTGAAATCAGGTGCTGCATTATATAGGACTAAGGCAGCGCAGTACGTGGCCTGAAATTAGCGCATAGCTGGCGGCAGTAACCTACAATTTATAAGCACACTATTACATAAGAGAAAGAAAAAAGAAGAAATAAAAAAGACAAAATTAAAAATATATATAAATTAAGTTTTCTTGATACTTAACTTGATCTTAAGTTGGAAAATATATACTATAATAGTTTACAATAAGCGTTCACGTGTTTCCAAATTTTTTATTTTTATTTTTTGTCGTGTACTTCATATCTTTCTTCACCGATAGTCCACATTCCTTTTCCCGCGAAGTGGTAATAAAATTTAAAGTAAAAGTAAGTAAATTTTATCCGATTATAACACACATAAAATAATAATATTAGCATAGGATTTTTCTAGATCGGTTCGTGGTAACTGCAATTCAAGACGATTTTTACCGTTATAAGAGATTAGATTTTCAAGAATGGAAACAAAGCCTTAAAATTAGCCATTTATAACGATTTTTGACCTTTATAACCAAACTAACTGTAACTGGTTCTCCGGATACCTTCACACAATATACGAAACAAAGCTGCGTTATGCTTTTTCAAGCTAGTCACGAGTCCTGATGAGGTTATGGTCTATATACCGCTGTGTGGCTCTTCCAGTGTTGACTGTGTTTGGGTTAAAACTAATGAAATTATATAACATAATACGCAGACAAGATTATTTATAAAATTTACCTAATGTAAAAAGGAATAAAAATCCTTCACGAAAGAGTAACCATACAATATGTGAATTATTTCCCTTTAGATTAAAAGCGCCGAGAGTAAACTATTGTTTTTTGAACGTCGTTTCGTTTACAGTGGTGTTTTTTATTTCGGACACGGGCACATACGAGCACGAGGGGTAATACAAAATTTCAATTCAGAATACAAATAATTTTTAACTCCTTATATTGAAAGTGTAGAAAACTATATCGAAACAAGTACATGTATTCATATAATATATGTTATCTATAAGCTAAAGTGCACATTTGTGTTTATTTAACAACTTGTTCCACAATCATCAAATCAACACTAATAGATTGATAAAATTGCTCACTCCCTTTTATAGTAATTGTTAAAATTCAACATTTTCCCATCTTTAAATGTTTTTTGAAAGGTGAATGTGAAACTGCTTTATTATGTAGTAGAGTCACGCCTCAACTACGACCTTACTGTAGCAAGTATAGGTCGATTGAACTGTAGGACCACGCTTTATAGAATACTTGTGTTAGATAATCGTAAAAGGGGTGACAACTCCTTTGAAATGTAATTCCTTATGAAATGAATGTGGATGTATGCAGGAATCACCCACAGGTGAAGTGTAACAACATCATAAAAATATATGTACGAGATCGTATAATAGAACAGAACGGTGTGATGCCGACAACCCTATATGTTTTGTCGCATAATATTATTTAATAGAGCGATGTTAATGCAAAGCCGTCTAGAGTCTAGACAGACCTATTAAATAAACAAATCGACACGTATTTAGAATACCATTAGTTCTTTAGCAATGGCTGTGAAAGCCTATTAAAATTCGCTTCGATAAATCTTAATATTATATGAACTTGCCAGTCTTCTATTTTCCAGCTACAGTCTAGCTCTATCACATGGAATGTAATTTACCTCTTAAGTTTTCTTATGTTCATAATATCACTCATTACTTATAGTTATTTTTCAAAACCTTCACAACTCGGATCTTAATTGTAGCACATTTTTATGTATAAATAATACTCATGGTATTAATGTTATTGAATACCATTTATTCAACATGGAATACGACCATAATATGAATATAATAACTAGCCAAACTTTTAATTCAATTCGGAATTACAAGTTACTAAACATTTTACTTACACGTAAAGAATCTAAGTGAGGAGTATATTAAAAGCAATACAACAATACAGATATAAAGAGATATAAAGTAAGATCACGTAAGTAAAAATATTTCTAAGCGAATTGTCTATCCTGTACAAATTTCCCAAAGTTCAGCAAGGCGATATACCGTCGTCAGACAGAATACAACTGGCGCAACGTATCGTTTCCAGTCCGCTGCGTTTACAAACTGATTTCAAACGAAACCATCGGAACTACATTCGAATATTTAAACAAAAAGAAATTGAAAGTGCGCGTTTTCTGTTGAATCTGTTGTTTTATTAGTTTCTGATCGTTCCGCTTGTATGGTTTATCGTTTCGTTTTGTTTTACTTTTTTCAATCACATTAAGTAGTTCTGCCTCCGTTTATCTCTTAGAACTATAATATAAAAAGTGTCAAACATTTTAAATTATACCTAAGCCATAAGTATTTATTTTTGTACAAAATTGTGAAATATATATATATTCCCCGCCAAGATGAAGTTGCGGGGAGATGGTGTATTGCGCCAGTCGCCCTACCATCTAAACAAAATATGTTCGTCGATTGAGCCAACCACTAGATTCAAACGAGCCGTTGGAGATCAGGATGATTGCTGCTTCCGAGTGGTCTATCATGACCCCCATTGCCAGATGATGGAGGTTCGTTGCCCACGAGAAAATGAGGACCTTATCTGAAGAGTTGTAGGGGGAGATTTCTTCTACCAAGTAAGGGCTGCTAGTGGTTGAAAGTCACTAGTGGGGTTCGCTAGCATTTCTGTGGCCATTGCGTGATGCGTCACAGGTGAGTATTGGCGAGGTTTTAGTGAGAACAAGTCATAATATATATAATAATAACCCATCCAAGATCCCAGGGAGTGTTTGCAAGTCATTTTCTCAAACAAAATCGAAACGCTATTTATTTATAGAGATTTATTTGAATTCCTACTTGTACATATAACATGGTTAATATTGATTAACCATGGTAATTATTGATATAATTGAACGAAAACTTATAAAAAAAACACACAATGCCTAGAGATTAAAAGTTCTATTCCTGTATTAAAAGTTCACTATATGTAAACCACGACAGCAGGCAATGCAAAGAGGGAAGCGTGTTCGAGGCGACAATGCACCGGATGCTTTATTCCAGCTTCAAATAGCGCCTTTAGAGAACGCTTTTCCCGGATTATGCCCAAGCGGATATAAATTCAGCTCTGCTATCAATATAAAGAAAAAAATATAACATAAAATCCTTTGTTTAAGAAATACAGCGCATAGTAAAAAAAAAATGTAAAATCAAGCTATGTACAGCATCAAGAACCTTTAAAAGCTATTTATTGTCCATAATGATAATATTATCAAGGATCATAATTTTAATTATTAGCATGTTGGCTTTTTTTGGTGGTTGCTAGCTTTCACCGATGAAGAATATTAGGATGCCATGTTTTGTTTGTGACTTGTTTACTCCTCTTACTTTCAACTATGCTACTCTTTTTCGACAAACTTGAAAACTTTAAAAAAATATTATTATTATTATACGTATTCTGTTCACTCTTGTTACAAAACTCTCCATCATGTCTGACATATGATTACTCTGTTCTACACAACAAAGTAACTCATTACGTGAAAACTTCACCTACCAAAACAGTTTCAAAATTGATTCCAACATTTTTTTGCGATATATCCTTCTTCCAAGTCTTTAACCAGTATGTGTTGCCAGTGTTGACTTTGGGTAATGAGATATGACTTTTCTGCACTACTGATCACATGAAAAAGCTTACTAGAGTTACTACGCTTTTTCACATGAACAGCTATGGCCCAAAGAATCAGCACGCCAAAATGGCAAAAAAAACCGATGGAGAAAAAAGATTCTGGAACGGGAATCTCGAATTGACTTTTGAATTGACGACAAGATGGAGCAACGATCTTTGCAAATTTGCGGGAGTCAATGGATGCAGGTTGGTTAGGATCTTACCTTATGGCAATCTACAATGGAGAGGCGTGCACCCTCGAATCAGCTTATTTACGCGATCGGGTAACAGTCCAAGTCGAGGCTCCCCCTCGGAAACCCTAGTGCTAGTTGCCCTATAAGAAAAGTCTCTGCTGTGCACCCTAAGCGCTCAGTCCTTTAAATCTGATGTAGTTGTAAAAATCTTCGTGCTAACAGCATCAATCATCCGTTTAAAAAAAAGGAGAGGCGTATGTTCGATGTGCCAATGATATAAAAAATAAATGGATTTGTTTACAAAGGACAGGTTAATACTTCCCTGCTTGCAACAACAAGAATATGCTGACACGCGTACTTTTCATTCCTGACATTCTGAAAGAAACATGAGCCAAATATGGTTGAAAGCGTACAGCATAAATCACTATTTCAATTTCCCTGTTGACATTCAACGAACGCGGTATAACGTTCCCGCAATCTTGTAGTTGTAAATATATCAGGTTCTTGTTTGTGTAAAAGTGCAAAGTGTAATATAGGAGTGAATGAAATATGTACGCCTCCTTGTAAACGCATTTTAGGGACAAAAATAATTTTGCATACATATTATTAATCTCATATTGTCAATGATAATAGTTAATTTATTTAAACAATGAACTGAAGAATGCTGAGTTAAAACATTATAGTGATCAACGCATTATTATAATGATATCATAAACCAGTACAGACCAAGTCGTAACGAATATAATAGAAATATCGGCCTACTGATTCATTTAGTAGATATTCACATCATTGCAGTACGGTTTGTGTACGGTACTGTAAGACAACTGCCTATTTAATTATACGGTTTTTATGACGTTTATTTTAACAACTTTTGTTATAGAGTAGATGGTAAATGAGCAAGCAGCTCCCCTGTTGGTAAATGTAACACTCATCAGCGGTCATCACCAGAGGAATCGCAAATGCGCTGCCGGCCTTTAAGATGTGGGCTCTTTTCTTGTAGGTACCTAAGTCCGCTGGTGACAGATGATTCTACAGAGTATATTATGCGTAGGAGGAAATTACGCATAAAGTGGTGGTTTAACTACCATCGAGATTGTGAGCATGAAAATTCGAATTCTGTCGTGATATACGATTTTTAAATTAATCCAAACAACTCCTCAGACATTTACAATGGGGAGTGTCCCCATTGTAAATTCGGTAAAAATGCATAGACATTATTAACATGCATAGATATGCATTAACTTTTTTAATCTCAACGTTTTGAGTGCTTTTCAACACTCATGGTTACGGGGGAGGGGGTTGACTAGGTATTTGGCGTCTTGATATCATAGTTAACCCTGTACTACCTGCAGCCTTTAATTATTTATTTTTTTGAGTCCGGACTTATGCATAAAGAGCTTAGTGTCTAAAAGCTCGCTTTTTATTCACGGTATGCGAGCAGTCCGATTTCGGTCTACGGTGCGCCGGCATCAAAGAAATTGTTAATTGCAATGTTAAGAGTTGAATTTAAACGGAATTCTTAAACAATTTTTTAATGCATATCATTATTTTCGGCTAATTTTGACTTTCACACAGAATCGGAAAGTATAAAAATCTTTCATTCACATTACGAACTCGTACGTAATGGAATAAAAGAATATTAACAAACATATGAAATTTAAAAAGTTTTCACTATAAACTTTCTTACATGTGATATTTACAATAATATATTCTATAAAATGAACATCAGACAAAAACAATACACGGTTGATCTGTAATTGTTTTCACTTTAGAACACAATTAACCTAACAGTAAAAAATTTAGAAATCTCCAAAAGATATAAAATCATTATAATCCCTTCAAACCCTAGTATAGTTAGTAATAAGCACACAGAACACACGACGATCTAAGCATTTTTACTGATGGGTTTAAGAAAACGTCTGCATTGTATCACTATTATCACCACCGGAGCTGTAGGGTTGCCAGAGTATAGCAGCTAGGAAGAACCAAATTACACTTTTAACTAAAGTAAACATTAATTTCTACTGATATATACTTTGAAAATACACAATACGATCTTGAAATAGAAGCATAGGCCCTGCTGTGTTTCGTATGGTTACTGTAAGGTTCTAGCTGATAAGCATACATCTACTCACTCGTTAGGAGTTGTCACCAGTTGTCACGGATATACATCTCGACTAATAATTTCATAGTGGTAGAACAACACTGCAGTTTGTTTCTATAAGCTCATTATTAATAAGTCAGCTCCAAGGAGGTAGGACTACGCCCTCACAGACGCCTACCAGCGTAAAATAGCAATATTATATTGCTGAGTTTCGTCTGGTGAGTGCAGGGATCTGGAGACTTTTATTACTGGTGACGAGGCATTCTCTCTCAGTCCTCAAACGTTGTGATTCCTTGTCAAGGATGAATGTAGATGTCATGGGCCGCAGGAATCACTTACAATCAGGTGAACTATGTGCTAGTTTGTTATTTACAATGTAATAAAAAAAAAAAAAATTACTTTGATTTACTAAACCGGGATAGATGTTATTTGTACTACATAAGCGCGATCGCCAATACTCGATTAAGTTAACACTTTTTAGCAAAATAATTAAAACCTTTTTCTCCAAAAACCGGCACCAAACAGAAAAAAACAAATTGTTTTATTCACTGGACCATTTAAACATTCGGTGGACATATATCTTAATCGCGGTCCGAGCATTCCCATCAGAGCTTACATTGCGGACATTGTCCAGTGCTGCCGCAGACATTTCATTCTCGCCAAAGACAAAGTGTGCATTACTACACAGCACGTCCTTTAGATTTTTCGATGTGCCAAACCATAAAGTACGAATGTGGAATCACTTACCACCAGTTGAACCGTTAACTTGTTTGCCATCGTCTAATTTAAGAAAAATTAATATAATTGTTTACTATAAAAATATAATCGCATATGCTAACCCTACCGTTAGATTATCATGTCTGCCTGAAAATGTGAAAATATTGTATTTAAAATGTACCTCGTTACGTGTATTGTTCTTGAAATGTATTTGAGGAAGTGAAACTGTTTGCGTTTAAATTATACTTGAGCGTCTTTTTATAAATATGTTATGATTACAGAAACTACTTATGATCCCTATAATACATTAAGAAGACATGGGTTCCATAATTCGAGATTACTTGATGTAATTCGGACATGATTCTTGGCAACCATTATTATGGAGGTAAATTTAATTGTAATATCATACCACTTGATAAGTAGTTGTCTAGTAAAAAATTGTTTTTATTTACAGAATGCCACATTATTTATATTAAACTAAAACTATATTACTACTACTGATACCCACAAGGTCATTCATGTCATCCAGTCATTCATCTTTTGATTAGTTCTCGGCTGAGTAAAGGCATTTCCCACAATAGGTAACAAATGTAAGATCTCCTCGACCAGGGAAAATCCACACCCTCTCAGAAAAGTATCTTCTATTTCCACGTTAGTTTTCCTAAGGTATAGGTATATATAGGTTTACAGTGGTACGCTATTAGCTACACTTCTGTTTGTTTCTAGCTGCAGAACGAATGGGTCAGCTGGACCGGAGAAGAACCACGCCCTCACTGAATACCAGGGTAATATGGCAGCGTAATACTGCTGTGTTTCATCTGGAGAGTGTAGGGATCTGGAGACTTTTATTACTGGTGACGAGGCATTCTTTCTCAGTCCTCAAGCGTTGTGATTCCTTGTCAAGGATGAATGTAGATGTCATGGGCGCAGGAATCACTTACCATCAGGTGAACGTATGCTCGTTTGTTACTCTCAATGTAATAAATCATGTAATCTCAATATACTTACGACCGCTTAATAGCGACGATTCACACGATCCATTGGTGCCAGTCACCATCAGGTGAATTGTGTGGTCGTTTGTTACTATCAATATAAAAATAATATATATATATACATTATTTTTATATTGATAGTACAAAACGTATATATATATATATATATATATATTTACATATATATATATATATATATATATATATATATATATATATATATATAGTTGTAGAAAGCGAGACGTTCTATCTCAGTCCTCAGGGATAACAACGCATGTGCATTTTGATTCTTTTTTAAGAAAGTATGAAATTATTATGGGCCGCAATCGGCACCCATTATTGTATAATGCAATGTAAAAATTTGAAAACAAAATAAGGCGCTAATATTCCCTAAATTTCTGAGGAATACTTGTAAACACAGGCTCAAGTAACTCATTAGTTTTATTATTAATTCCTCGAAGTGCTACCTACGAGTATATTTCATTAAATAGTAATTTAATTTCACAGTGCCTAACGCTTCATCAACTACCCGTAGCATTAAATTAGTCATGCGTAATGGAGGTTGACCCACTCGCACTCGACGTGTGATTCCATTACTTTCCAGAACGTTTAGTGATAAGCTACCTCTGAAGCAATCCATTCTTAACAATGATTTACTCAGGGCTACAACCTTGCGTGACGCAAGGCTATGGGATCATAAACCTTGAAATGGGAATTTAGCCCTTGACAATGTTCAATGGTTTCAATAAAAGGATTTTTAACATACTTCCGCGACTACTGAATTACCGTTCCAATTAAATGTTAATTAAATACATGACATAGACTATGCTATCGTAAGGGGTGCACCGATTTATTAACATTAAAAAGATAAGGAAAATCTTACCGACATAATTTCCACATAAAACCACCCGTAGCGATACGTAACTACGAGCAAAACCATACTAATTTTGTTACGTTACAAATTAAACCTACGTTAACAAAGATATATTTCTACTTGCCTGAACATATAACCACATAAAGCCCACCGCCGTCTTTGCTAAAACATTTCAACACAGTAATAGAGAAATATATTTTAGGTGTCTTTTTTTTATATAAATGCCTTCAACTTCATCAAATTTTCTAAGAACATTATCTCAATAAAATAAACATAAACCGTTCTACTGTGACGTTTGACATATGGTATTTCGAAGTGTGACGTGACGTCACAACGACAAGCGGCGGCTGTACGGCCCAGGAGTGGAAGCGTATTGTGACGCAGCGTCAGAGCGCCGGAGGATCACGTCAGACGAGGTGCTTGGCCGCCAGCCAGATACTTGCACATTAAGGGACCGGTGCCGTCGATTTCGGTGATTCAGCATATAAAACTCGTCTATCGATTTTCGATGAAGAGATTGTGTGAAATCTTATCAAGGTTCTTCCGAAAACTGTTGATAGCGATTTTTATTCCAATAACACTCAATAAGTAAACAGTGAAAATAACTTTACTGGATTCATTGATTAAAATTACATTTTTAAATCCGTTGTACCGATAAATAAAAATAATAATAACGATAATATTTATTCAGAAGTTATATGTTCGATATGAACCGTAACAGAAAACTTTTTAAAGTAATGTTATACGTGAAATATAATTTAAAATTTTTGTTTTATACGTAGCGTTTGAATTTACTTTAAAAATAAAACAAAGACAGCTATAATTTATTGCTCTTTTAATGGACTACGATTTGTAAAGAAAGAACTCTGAAATAACAGCAGCGTTATAAAATATCATGTATGCCCTTTTGGTTTAAATGGTATATAGATAGATAATACACATCTCTCAGAATTGCATCCACTCTTAAATTGTTTAAATAAACTCCCGAATTCTTCATTATCAGCATTCCGCTCGGAAACGAAGAACTCGGAAAAGAGTGGCTCAGAGCCAAATGTATCAACCCCTAGAGGGTAGTGAACTCAGTCTTTATATTGAATAGAATAGAATTAATGAATTAATTGTAGAAGCTTAATTTTTTTATTACAGACGTACATATAAATTTGTGTCTAGTGTGTATATGTATATATATATGTACGTGTATACACACATATATACATACGCGAGACTTTGATGGCTGTTTCTATTTCGATCATTTCCAAGCTACGAGCTTACTGCACAAGCCTGTGCAAAATGATAGATCTATTCGTTACTTTAGACTCTCATTGAATCTTCAAATATAATTAAAATTATAATATGACACAAGGTATTCTAATGGCCTGGACGTCAAACCAGCGGTCTAAGTTCGTTTGATGAATGAGTTACGTTTTCAGATTTACGATTTCAAATTCTTTCATTTCCGTGTACAGCGGTATTAACCCCTATTAACCCTAACCACCCTCTATCTGCCTTTTACCTCTGTCATTTTTGATTCCTTACAAGCTCAAGATGAAGTGTAGATGACACTTACTTAAATTAAGTCATTTTGATAAAACACAGGCAACAGTTCATCATATGTTAGAACAGCAGTAATTCTGTATATAATTTATTTTGTGTAAACAAGTTTGTTTTAGTACTGCGATGTAGCAGCAGATGGCTTTTAAATTCGTTCACAGTCAAACGGACAAAGATAATTAAAACGATATATACATAACATAATTTTCTATTATATGTATATCTATACATATATATATATATATATATATATATATATATATATACATATGGGAGTTCAAGAAAATATGTAGGCATAAAAATAAAGAAGGTTAATTAGATAAAAATATCAAATTATACATCAAAAAACTACGTAATAAATATAAACAGTAATACATAGATAACAATGTAAATATAAATATAAATATAAATATATATATATATATATACATATATATATAACTATATATAAGTATTCCAAGTAGTAAATACAATGCAATAGCTGCAATAAATCAACAACTTCCCACTTTTAGATTTTAAATGAATATAAAACCTCAAAGGATTCGAGCCGGTTCTTTAATTAAAGTTACGTAAAGAGAATTCTAGGCGAACAAAAACCACTAGTGGGAGTTTATTGTGGCTAAGAATATCTTAAATAAGAAGCGGCCGTAGATAATGCGGATTCATGGCAGCCACATTTCTCTGAGCGAAGTAATTTTACATGTTCCTCATTCATCGCAATCGGAGGTATCCCCGTACGCGTGGAGGTGATGATCCAATTTGTTGATAATTTAATAGAAACAGATTTGTTGCGGCGAGTGATGTAATTCAATTTCATGAAAATTACGTGCCGTGAAAAGAAATTTTATGAGCATACCTCATACAGAGGGTTGAATAACGGTTTTCTTCGATAATCGATTGTGGTGGATCACGAAACTTTCGTGCAAATTTGTTTATTCAATTTTTTTTTGTGTATGATTTAACGTTATTTATTTATTTATTATTAAAGTAAGTAAGTTATATTTAAAGTTAGTTATTAAATTTATATTTGAGGTTTTATCCGAAAATTAAAGATATGCTTAGAGATATTCGATTTACAAGTTCCGAAGCGGCGGTGAATGCGTTCCACTAAGCCAAAAAAGCCACTAAAGAGGTCCCTACTGAAGACTGGATCCACTGTTTCACACAGTCGTTTCAATTAATCCAAAAATGTGTAAATAGTGAGGGCTATACTTTAAAAGACAGTAAAGTTATTTTAAATATATGGGCTTATTTATCAAAATCCAGTAACTTTCAGTATACCCTAAATATAATAATTCTTTAAAAACAAAATTGCTAAATAACTTAGAAAATTACGGTCGCCCTAACACACTACTAAGTACGGATAAGTCATCTGATCTACGACTATGATCAATCACTATTCAACAACTAATATACACAAATATTTATGCATTAAAGTTATTTTCTGAGTTTTAAAACACTAAAAAAATCATGTATATACATAAAATGATTGCTTTCATCCAATATATACCTTTTTTCAACCAACCTGCAAGGACATCCACCTACGTTGCATACCATTTATATTAAGTTGCATATACTAAATTGTTATGGAAATTTTTGTTTATCAATAAAGATTAACTTATTAATAACTTATTTCAAGAAATTATGATTATGTTCCGCCTCCAAACGTTTTACCATAAAAAAATCAAAATGTATGTCGATGATATGATACATAATAAATTATGTCGGTTTATAGTACATAATAAATTAATTCAACGATGTTATTCAGACTTAAGAGAATATAAGACAAAATGATGTAGGTATGACAGACGTCGCTAATAAACTCGATTTATTTTATTACGTAGACGAAGGGAAATACTCGGATCAATCCGTTTTCTTTCTCAGTCTATTGCGATGTAAATTACATGAATATAATTTGCACTTTAATGAAATTCTTTTAAAGTCGTAAATTCCTGCAAAGAGTCACATTTTGCTTTACTATTTGAGTAAGGAAAACAAACAAGTATATACCTCATAGAAGAGTCAGTGTGGCCACCAACAGACGTGGAACAACTGACCGTCTGAGATATGAAAACTATTTTAGCGGTTGTATGAGTTTGATAACTCAATCATTCGTTGTGTAACATGCTGATAAGAGCTTTTTGTTTATCACTTTTACTTAAACTGTGCTAAGTTGAATTCACGACCTAATTGTACAGGGTAGCGCCCATAAGTCCTTAGACATGTAAATTATTCATAAATATAAAACTAATTACAATAAGAACATTTTTATTTTGTTATATAAACTAAATAAAAAGGGAATTATTTTTTGTAAATTACATTCTACAAATGTAAATTTTCATTAAATTCGCCATTTCTCTTGAATATTTATCTATGGAATATTTTCTTTTAGGGCATTAAGTGACTGCGGTATTCTGTTGTAAACCATACTTTTGAGATGATAAACCCATAAGAAAAATTCCATCAGGATTAGATACGTAGAGTACGCGACGGCTAGGATATATCACCTCTTCGAGAGACTGTGTTGGGAAAAATTGACGAACAACGGGTATAGCGGTATTGAAAGTGTGGGCTGTCGCACCATTATACGCACTGGTGAAACCAGGTACTGTAGCCTGGAAAATTCTGTAAAATAGTCCTCGAACATCGCTACATATCACACTGATGTAATTGTAACCTCTGCCGTCCTCAAAAAATAAGGGCCTATGATTCAACGCACTGACATAGCGGCCCAAACTGTCATTTTAGGGCTGTGAAAAAGCTTGTGATTTTCGGGACTCCAGTAGTGCTAATTTTGTCCATGTCCATTAATATGGAAGTGAGCTTACAAGCACACAAGTTATATACAGCTTTACAAGTTATTGACTTAATTTATTTATTTATTTATAAACTTTTGTACAACTAACATATGCACAAAGGTAGTCTTAATGCCTAAGGCATTATCTACCAGTCAACCTTGGGGGGGTTCAGAGAAATCAAGGTAGGGACAGAAGAATAATAATAAAGAAAAAAGAGACATACAGTACATCTAAATGCTTATACAATTATATATACATATCATTATATATTATCTTAGGAATTTATAATACTAAGTAAAATAATAGATATTTATATACAGTTACATTAACTATAAAACAAAAAAATATACATATTATAAATACAAACATATCTAAAAGTGAATATATATATAAATATATACATAATTATTATCGATGTAGCGAATCTGCTGACACTACTTCCAACAAATGCTTTCGAATTTTTCGTTTAAACTCTAAGCGACTTTTAGCCATTCTGGTTTGGGAAGGTAGCGCATTCCACAGAAGAATAGATTGAACAAAGAATGATGAGTGAATGATATCAGTACGATGAGAAGGACATAGGAGAAGACGATTATGCGTCGAACGAAGATTTTTATTGTTGACGGAACTAAGATATTGAAAATGAGAAGACAAATAAGCAGGAGTAGAAGAAGAATCCATAAGAGAAAAAAGTGTGGTTAGAGCTCTTAGCGATCGACGCTGACGGATAGGTAACCACTGAAGTTGTGATCGATATAGCGATACGTGGTCGTATTTACGGAGATTGAATACAAATCGAATGCAGTTATTCAGAAGTCGTTCAAGCTTATTGAGGTGATCTGCATTCAGGTCAAAGTAGCAAACGTTACCAAAGACGATTATAGGGAAAATTAAGGACTTAGCGTTAATTTAGTTTTAGCAGGAAAAAAATTTTCATATCGGTAAAGGGACCTTAGGACATTAGTGACTTTCTGACAAACGCTAGCTAATTGGTGATTCCAACTTAGTGTTGTGTCAATAATCAAGCCTAAATTCTTAACATGTGGGCTTAATGGTATAGGAGAGCTGTTAAAAATTATCGGTGGAAGTTTGCATAAGTCCAACGTACTTATAATGCGGGAGTTCCCTATGATAATGGCCTGACACTTCAAAGGGTTAACTGTTAATCCAAACTTGTCTGCCCAATTTCTGATGGCATCTAAATCTTTGTTTATAATATAAATAATTTCTGGTAGTCTATCTTTGGTTGCCTGAATGTATAATTGTAGATCATCGGCGTAAAGATGGTACGAACATCGAAGATCATGAGTGATGAAATTTATAAAGACAGAAAATAAAATAGGAGAGAATACCGCCTTGAGGGACGCCACACGCAAGATCAAGCCAACATGAAAAAGATTCATCGAACCGAACTGACTGCTGGCGCCCTCGAAGATACGAAGAGAACCATCCCAGTGCTTCATCAGAGACCATTAAGTGAGAGAGTATGGCTAACAGGATGTCGTGACTGACAACATTGAAGGCGTTTGAGAAATCAATTAAAACCAAAACTGTGACTTTGGTATTTTCTATGCCAGCTCGAATATCGCCGGTCACTTTAAGGAGAGCAGTAGTGGTGCTGTGGTCAGGTCTAAATCCAGATTGAAGGGGACTGATCAAATTGTTACAAAGTATAAAATGGGAGAACTGCTTTAGAACACAGGACTCAAGCACTTTTGAAAGAAAGGGAAGGATTGAGATAGGTAGATAATGAGGGGTTTGGGGACTTAGAAAGTGGACGGACAAAAGCTTTACGCCATAAAGTGGGAAAAGATCCTGTAGCTGTAGAGAAATTGATAATATGGGTAATAGCAGGAAGAAGGTAATCGAGGATGGGGAGGATCATGCGTCGTCCTATATTATCGCATCCGATAGCATTGCACTTAAGTGCAAAAATTGTTTTTTTGGTCTCATCAGAAGAGACTGGAGAGAAATGAAGCAAGTTAATATTAGGGTGCGGCAAACCATTTAAATATGAAATAGTATCCAAAATCGTTAGATGATCCATTGAAGGAGAGGTAATGAAATATTGATTTAAATCATCTAAGGAGATTGAGTTAGGAAGGTTTGTTAAACGCGACTTACCAATACCAAGAGTCCTGAGGAACTTCCAGATATCAGCAGGAGATGACAAAGAAATATTATCAAGAATGTGACGGCGTTTAGCGTTCCGTACCATCTGATTACACCGATTCCTAGCTAATTTATAAATAACCCAATTGTCATCACAACGATTCCTTTTAAATTTCCGAAACGCATGGTCCCTGCGCCTCATAGCGATCCGTATTCCTTTGGTCAGCCAGGGTGCGGGAGGGCGTCTCAGCTTGACTTCCTTGATGGGGGGGAAATTAGGTCGTGACGGGAAAAACTCGGGGCAGGATACTGACCATGTGAGGAAACCATGGAAGGATTGGAAGACAGAATTATGTCAAGCCAAGTGTCTTCACTGGAAAGGTTATGGTGGTGGTAGCCTGTAGAGGTAAAATGTGAAAACAGCTTGACTTAACAATACTTAGTAATTTACAGGACCGAGGAGAATTAGGTACAAGGAGGTTGGTGTTGAAATCACCCATGATTACGTGATGTACATACTCTGAACCCAAAGATTCCAGAACCGATTCGAAATCAGTGAAGTAATCAACATTCATCAATTCAACAATCAATTTAGTCTACGGACACCGTCAGTGTCTTTTAATTTCTGCACCAACTGAATTCCCAGATACCCAACGTACTGTTATTGCCCCACCCGCGCGTCGTATTCATTTCATAAGAAATTTCAAGGGACTTATGGGCCATCCTGTATAACAAGAACAAGTTTAGTATATATGTTCTCAATGGGCGTAAACAAACATCGTGTTTATGCAAAATAGTAGAGAAATATACACATCAACGCCCAAAACCCGTTAAGACGTAATAAGATTCATCGCCTAATCTAATATGAATACCCTCGTCAAATATAACCATTCACTACTTATTGAATAAATATATTCATGACACATTTGATAAAGGTAAATCTTTTCTAAGGTAAAATAAACTAAAATTCGAAATCTCTTGTGCTCAAAAACAAATATTATTTTATAGGCTTTACCGTTTTGCCACTATGGAGAAAATACCAATTACATAATGACATATATATATATGTGCGTGTAATAGCATACATATATACTAAATAGAGAACTCAATGTACTTTTAATTTTATACATAAACAAACCGAGTTAGATCCTTAAAAAAATTAATATATATAAATATATCGAAGACATATAAAGTACCAAAGTAGAACACAAAAACTATGTTGTTATCGAAATCCATTAAAACAAGGAAATTTGAAATAAAAAACAATATTGCAAAAAAACACACAAACATATATAGTATTATAATAAAGGAAAGAATAATACGATAATATGGCTGAGGTATCGTCCCTAATGCCGAAAAGTAATAATCGTGCTCGCAGCGCGAAACGTGACGACGTCGCAGGGGGCGTCTTATATGAATGCTGATGTCGAGTATTTTCTCCCTTTAAAAGAAGAGAAACTCCCCCTTAAGCCTCGAGGTGAGATCACAATCGTTATATAATTGGTATAAGCGGTTTGAATACTTGATTTTATCTAAATGATTTACATAGTGCAACAAGCAACACTTCTTTCTTCTTTTTTAATGTGTGAGTATTGCTGTTGGTCCAGAGACCTTTACAGCTTTATCTTATAAGACTCGCGAGCGGGTAGCCCACTGAGTAGGGTGACAACGACGATGCTGCGCGGAGACTGCTGCTGCACTACCGCTGCACTCCGACCCCTGTGGACGAAGAACGTCGACAACAGAGGGGGGCGATAATACGATCCCCCTTATAAGGAGTTATGAAACCTCGTCTCGGATCGATATCTAAAGGGAGGACTGGTCGATTTTTAGAAGTGGCCTAGAACACGATTAAATCGCATGTAATCCGCTGTGCGAGGAAGACGACGTCGCGCTCGCCGGCTAGTGCGGTGTGGCGTTTCTGAATTTACGTGTATGAATTGTGTAATGTTGATGTGTGTGTGCGGCGGTGACGTTGGTCGGACCGTGGTTAAGCCCCTGCCACTCGGCGCAGACAGGACTGAAAGAAAAAACTTCTACTGTTTGTGTATTAACTACGGAAAGAAAAGATCACACAGTTCAAGCAAACTGTCCGAAGTAGGTGCAATTAACGAAGTAGGCATTCAGTCCATGACTCCCACATTCATATGCGATAAGGAATTATAATGAAGACTAGTTGTCACTCCTGAGATCTACACTAAGATGGAATGCCGTAACCAATATTAACGTTTCCCGATTTTTTCCTTCACTAGACAGAGCAACAGTAGTACTAAATTACTATATTATGCAGATATTTCAGCGTGGTTCTGGTACAGCGGTAGAGATGATCGCACGACGCCTAGTTCATATATTAAACGCGCGGTATTAAAAAACAATATCAAACCAAACACAATCAAAAAAAAAATTACAAAATAAACAATCAATTGGGAATATCGTATGTACAATTAAATATACATCAAATCAATATGAATTACTGAACGACTGAATAATTTTGTGTAGTAAGAAACTATGCATGGCCGGCTGTGGATAACAACTTAATTTTAAGTTTGGCAAAGCTATAGTTAAACATGTTCAAATGTGTACGCGGAATCTCTATACTAAAATCATTCGAATATATCATCAGTATCGTGATATGCACGAATATCTTATTTGTTTGTCAGATATGATGTCCTCCTATGATATATCTTCGAAAATTTCTTTACGCGGCTGACGTGACGTCGTTCGCCCTTAAAGCTATGAAGTTATTTTTTTTTGTGTATGTGTGATGCTGTTGGTCCAGATACCTTTACATCTTTATCTAAACAGAGTCGCGTGTGCGAGGCCTTCTGAGTAGGGAATGAAGTTATTATTGTAAGGAGCTACTATTTATACTACTAATGAATTCCGCAATTAATGATATCACTAACGAGTAAACTAATTATACCTCCGCGGATACGTCAGCCACTCCTCAGTAGTCTTAAGAAAATTTAATGACAACACTGTTTTAATAAGCAATTATAATGCTTCGCAATGTAAGATGTTAATCGTTGTAATCAAATATGATATTATGATGCTGGTTAAAAATAATATTTGAATTCAATTTAGCTTTATTGCGCGTTTAATATCGGTTACGTGGAGTAAGAATGGCCATCAAAAAACTATTCAATATAACCGTGATCGCAATACATGCCCAACCCTAACTACCGCGGAAATTATCATATCTGCTAACGAATGTGGCGCTTGAATACCAAGGTTTCTGTCACACATACAAAAATCGCATGTTACACTGAACGCTTTTCTAATAATATATATTCTGAAACATATTTCTAATATCAAAAGACTGTTACAAATAATGCCGGTGAATATCAATGAGTATCGATTTATGAACATTTTCATTGCTTTGTTTAATTCATGTGAAAAGAAATGTAATATTAAAAGGATATATATAGATATAACTTTAAAAGATCAGGCGTAATACGTCAAGAGAAACGAAACCACAAGGGTTTCGTTCAGCCGAACCCCATATTTGTACATCAAAAAATATAATGGTATTTAGTTTAGAATACACTAGTCGTCTCAAATACGTCGGATATTTTATAGAGCCATAAGTACTTATTTGCGAAGATATCTAGCCTAGGCGACAACATCGGATATAAATTCTGATTCACACATACAAGTATTCCTTTCGGCTATAATTCTAATCCGAGTCCCTCAAGTCTGACGTATCGACAATCAACATAAATTGAATTACCAGGAGAAGGGCGAGAGACTAGATTTTATCATCGGATAGCAGCTGTTTTGTCTGATAAGTCAAGAAAGCCATTCGTCCACGTTATACTTCAGGGTGTGGAGTAGAGTCGACTATCTTAGTTGTCAGGGGTGGAAGACAACTGCCGGCTTATGAGGTAAGTGGTCTTACTATGAGATAAATATTTTGCTCTCTTGCCAACCATAATTTTATTTCCTTATAAAAAATACGAGCCTTTACGGTGTGGTATATAATATATAGGTAATATATATCTTGCGAAGTCGATCCTCTTATGGTGACAAACAGAATTAGTCAGCGTGGTCAAATGCTAAATCTTGCCGCGCTATAATAAATCTTGCGCCGATGACAGCTTCCGGCCGTTAACCAGAAGAGAGACGTTGTCGAGATTCGTGCTGTTATTGTACTCTAAATGTTATAAATATGTATAATGATATTATGTTACCCTTATGCGAATACTTCATGTTAATAAATATTGTTGTAATAGCCGTTTCTTATTTTTGTTCAAAAAAATAATATATAATATTATGGATTAAGTATTATTAAAATACGGTTCACTAAGCATTGCAGAAAATATTAAATCATTGTTCTAGGAGATATAAAAATGACGATAGAATGGCGAATTTAACAAAGTATCCATATCAGGCATTTACAACTTCGTTAAACGAATGAAAGATGAGTACAGAAACTCAAATTAAATTATCTCGCAGAAGTGTTAGAGAACCGTTAAGGTATCTAAGCTAGCAACTAAGAATGTGCCCGACCATAATTGCCAACTTTTTCCAAACCACAAATTCTGTAAATAAGACTCTTTAATTTTGACAAAAAGTCTCAAAATTTTCTTTCAAATACGTATACGGTGAAGACAAATGTAGAACAGCTCTCTAACGACTTGACCTTCGCAGCCGTCAGCGGTTAGCGGAGGCACGACCCACCATGACCGCAAGAATATGAAAACAGTTGCGTCACCGCCTGCCCTACTTGGTATTATTTACTTAAAACGCGATATCTATTTTAGTAGTGAGGCGGTGTAGGTGATTTTAATGTAATTGCCCTTAACAAAGTAATCATTATCCTCCTAGGTAATAAAGTTGTTAAGAAAAATAACAAAAGAAAAAATAATTACGGCCAATTACAAAATATTTTTCAAGGGCTAATTCCTAAGTTTTTTTTTATAGGGTCAAGAGTAACAAACGAGCACACAGTTCACCTGATGGTAAGTATTTGCGGCCCATGACATTACATTCATCCCTGACAGGGAATCATAATGCAAATGCGTTGTCACCCTTGAGGGCTGAGATGGAATGCCTCGTCACCAGTAATAAAGGTCTCCGGATCCCTGCACTCACCAGACGAAACACAGCAGAGTTAAGCTTCTATTTTACGCTGGTATTCTGTGAGGGCGTGGTCCTACTCCCGTCGTGCTGAAAAGCGATGTGACTTAATTTTATCAGTGGTAGAGCTACACTGCAGTTTGTTTAGCTGCAGAATGAATGGATCGGCTTGACCGGGGAAGTCTTCGCCCTTACACAATGCCAGCGTGAAACATCAGCATAAACACTGCTGTGGTATGGTGATTACAGGGATCCGGAGGCATTCATACTCGATCCTTGGGGGCGACACCGCATGTGGATTATAAATCTTTGTTGAGAATGGAAGTAAATGGCAACGGTCATCATTTACCATCAGGGGAACTGTGTGCTCGTTTGTCACACCTAATATTATAAAAACTAAATCTGCAGTGTATCTATTTGCCCTATATAGTATTAGTAATTATTTTAGCCATGGAAAGAAAACCCGCAAAATAATACCAATTCTATACAACCACGATAGCTTAAAAGCATACAATATATTTTTTTCATTTAAAATTCTAATACCCACGCACATATAGTAAAATAATGAAAATCTAAATGTGTAAAAATAACTAACCGTATGCGAAAATAATACCATTAAATATTATTAAGAGCAATTGCCGAGATTCTCAGCCGCTTTTCTTAGCAGATAACATGATATTCTTGGGCGGTATATAATATAATTTAACATGTCACAATTGATTTTAAAAATTCTCTATTTATAATAAAATAATTTTAGATTGAACGGTAAAATCAACATATTACCTTACAATTAAAGTAATTGACACTGTAAGGTTTAATCACCAGATAAGTTATAGCTCCTCCCCATGGGTATGATGGGTATTGCAATGTTGTGAATATCAAAAATATGCAAAGACATTTTTTGAATGACCTAATCACACAAACGTAATAATACCTTTGAGACACAATCGGAAAAAGAATCACTCGGGAACGTATTCACTTCTCAAGTACTCCATATAGCAATAAACAATAAAGAATCATTTTAACATAAAAAATATAAGCCTACTAAATGAACAGTACTACTTCAACAGTAACACGACACTACGCGTCAGTATGACATAACGTGCGTAACCTTGGTGACGTCAGAGCACCACAGCTTCATGCAAGCGGACACTTAACAGCAACTGTTTACATGCGACAACTTTCGCCGTGGCCCACTCGTGTTCGTAGTCTTATCCATCGACCATTAAATTTGAATTTTAAATATAATCGACGCACGATGTAATAAAATGTTACACCTCTATAATCGACCCAAGCTACTTCAGGATATATCTATAAAAATGTATTTAACATCTAGATAGTACGTTTTGAGCGACATTGTCGAAAACAAAAAAGTTCTCAATATTTAAATATTAAAAAACCATAACTCTAAAAATTTGTTTATTGTGTTTTCTCTTTGTTTACTTCCATTAAGATATATATAAAAGCCACTAGGTACAAAAGTCTCTTTGCTTTTTTCTATCATATTATATTAATCATGGAAAATGTACTACGATACAACAAGAATGCACTACGTTACTAGAAACTAAAGACCAAAAGTGAGACCCAAATAACATATCCTTTTCTTAGAGTGACCGTAATTACAAGATGCATTAACTCATTACTCGCGACGTGGCAATCAGGTAATCAATTAATGGAAAATATACTGATATATCACAAAACGTGAGAATACGAATATCATATTCAATCATGTTCAATAGCACGTAAATAAATACACATTAAAACAAGAGATGTGTTTCGTATGTTGAGTGTGGGGATCCGGGAACCCAATTCTAGATACCGAGGCACTTCATCTCAATCCTCATGGATGACGCATACGCATCCCGAAATCTTTGTTGAGGATAAATTGATGCACCGCAAACCTCACTTACCATCAGGTTAACTGGGTACTGGTTTGTCAAGGTGTATAATTAAGTGACAAAAAAAAATCGAACATAAAATGATTTTTTTTTAATTAAAAAAGCCCCCAATGTACATTTGAATAATGTTTTATGCTGTTATACTAAGCTTTATATTATTTTACAATAAGTTTTGATACGTCAAACAATTTTTTTTAATAGATAATTAATAGTGAGAGAGAATATAACCAGTTAATTGTTTCTTGTAACTTAAATTGAAAATAGACTAACTTTCCCGTACCCGCATCGTTTCTTTACGGGGTCCGTTTTACGTTGTTGTTGACAAGCATACAAGCGTGATGAGGTTAAATAGATACTTTTGTTTCAGAATCGTATGTCTCATTAAAAATTTTTGCTCTTTAACGTCAAAACTCATTACTTTTCTGAAAATATTCTAACATAAAGCTTTCAGACATTTTCTAGGTAAGAGAGAGAGAGTAGATCTCTTCTGTTAAATAATCCTACATTACAGTCCCGGATCGTGAAGACGTTGAAAAGATGCTGAACCAGAAACGTAAGACCTCGGCAATAATGTTAATGAGTTGCGTGAAAGCGAGAAAACTTGTAATGGGATAAGTTCTGAGTTACAGGTAGCATACAGATACGGAGGGTCACGACGTAGAAGCATTCCGCTTAGGTGCTTATTATTTCATTCATTACAGTTATATTCAGTACGGGATCTTCCATATGTACATTGCTCAGGTACTTTTGAAGGGTAATTGAGCCGGTACGGACCGGTTAACGCGGCAGGTGAGCGTTGAAACAGATGATACATTCTTGAATTTTTTTAGTTTTATCTTGGTATAAATAAATTTATATATAATATTATTAAATATTTATGTATATAATTTATATACATACATACAATTTTTTATATATACTATTACATATGTAAGTATATAAAGTATATTTTTAAATAAAACATTTAATTCAACGCAAACATTTATAAATTGAACAAAATTCATGCGTTGACTTCAATCACCTTTTTGTTTTATTTCAATATATTAATTATATTTTATCAGTAATACGTGTATTGAGAACTGAAGAAAGAAGTTAACCGACATTAAAGAATTTATTCTGGAACAATTCGAGATACCGATACAGAATAAAAAGAAAAATATCGTGCAAATCGCCCAGAATTGGTGGTGAAATCGATATATATGCTATATGGAAAAAAATAAGAATTGAACCGAGCATATCCCTTTTTTTAAAGTCGTTAAAAATCTTGTATGATGAAATAATGATCCACGTCGTTGTAATGACGTCACGTCATAACAAGTCACTTCTAATGTGTTTTCTTTTGCCCAAACACACTGTACTGCCTACGGAAATTTTTGCTTATGTTTATACTTACCTATGTAACATTTACCCTCTATATATAACCGTATATTTTGAATGTTTGTGTGTATATATATATATATATATATATATATATATATATAAATATGTATTGCCTACAATTCACTGTTACGAGTTACACTTGCCCATATTTACATTAAATAAATAAATAGGTACAAGCACGAAAAAGACAAAAGAATATAAAAAAAATTAAACAGCTAAAAACATTTAACATATAAATAAAACAAGACTTGAGTATGAGAACACCTTTATTTGCTATTCTCGTCATTCTTGTTCAATACTGAGTCATCGATGCGACCTATACGTTCAATCGCCATGATAAACTGTGGGCGGGTCATCGCAGAGAACAGCAGACTCATTGCAGCCCTCCCTCAGCACCGTCCATCCAAAAATGGAATTTGATATTCGTCGACACCGTCGCACCCACGCTACGTCATAGCCAAAATAAGAAATATATCTTCTACATTAGTAGGTATTATATAATAAAACGAACGTTTTACCATCTTTTAAGAAGTATAAAAAAAATATTTTCATTAAATTAAAGAAATTGACACACGACGGATTAGAGAAGCAAAACGGATCTCCAAAATGAAAGGCAAGAATTAGTAGTAAACACGGAACAGGTTCCACGTTCACCGCATACGTTATAGAAGTTACGAAGGGTGAGCTATGACGTCACGTGGCGCCACGGTGGCTCGGGCCGTTCCAACTGGCTGTGATTGGAACGCCGCCGACATGACGTGGAGTTCACAAGTTCCTACATGAATTTTCTTTCAGTTGAATGAACCCTTGAGATCTTGTGATAAACCAAATGTGACTGGTTTCTAAGAATTTACGATGTGCGTTTGGTATTTAAAAGTATATTGCTAAACGAACCATGTTTATAGTACAACAATAATCGGAATATATAGATAAGCGGAATCAAAGGGCGATTAACGAACACACGGAACAGATGAATAACGGAAGATAGTCAGATGAAGAAGCATTCGAACTCTTAATGACTAACATAAAATGCTTCCGGCAGTTATGCAGTTATGATACACAGTGGTTAGAATACTTGGCTTCTATATCGTTGACGATGTGTTCGAGTTCCAACGGAGAAACAAAATTTCTGCACAATTTATTGGTTTTTAAGTCTAGGTATTTATATACATAATGTGTCCCTTATCTCTGACGCAGCAACATTCCTCGTTTCTTATTACACATGCATTACATCGGAATAGGGAAGGAGACGATAAGTGTGTTATTAGTTCATAAGCGAATGCTTATAACATTAAAATAAAACCTGAATAGTTGAGGTTCGCCACGGTCGATATCGACCAATATTTGATACGTATGAAATAATTGTTCTTTTGCATTGTTTATCTTATATATATATATATATTATTATGCTTGTATATTTGCATTATAAATCACAGGATTTGATTCAATTATATTCTATAAAGCAATTTTGTTCGCGGCTTAAGAAATACAAGTTTAACCGATTCGTTGTCGAAATACAAAGTCATATCGTAATTAAAATTTCCTAAACGAAATAAAATATTAATAAGTAGAGGCAATTTTTTAACAGTGATAGAGACACGCTACGGTTTGTTTCTAGATGCGGAATCGTTAGGATAGGCTCGACCTGGAAATTACAAAATCCTCACAGTACACCAACGGAAAATAGCATCAAGACTCTTTTTAAACGAGGCATTCTATCTTAGTCATCCAGGGTGACGACGCATCTCCATTATGATTCCTTATGAAGGATAAATATGGGTGTCATAGGCCGCAGTCAACACTTACATCATGCGAAATGTCTCGTTTCTCAACCTCAAAACTATAAAATAACTCTGCAAATAAAAATATATGCACGTGTATATAGAAATTTAAAATAAAATAAGAACTAGAAGCTATCGCCGTTGAGTACGAAGACGGAACGAAATTGAACGAGGCACGTGGAAGCAATCGAATCTTCATATAGATTGTGTATGTTTTGAGCGAGCGGAACTCAGCCGATTCCAATTTCGCTGAAGTACACGTTTTGGAAGTATCAACTATAGGTCTGATGCCTACGGGACAAAGAGACAACAAGTATTTCTTTCAAAACGTCTTCTTATCGACGTGTCGTATCGCAGATATGTAAGTCCACCAATCCGCAATGCAGCTTCGTGGTGAACTATGCTCTAACCTACACTGGAAAATATAACAGTTACAATTTACGTTTAACATCAATCAATCATTTTTTTATATTTACGACTCAACATTAAATAATAATAATACACCCCTGGCCGGATTCGCTCGGTCATCGGATTCAGTCGGAGAAATCAACAACGTTGAACCTTGCTGAACGTTTTCCTTTTATAAAATAGGTGGCAAACGAGCAAACAGATGACGGTAAGTGATCACCGCTGCCCGTGAACATTCGCATCACCAGAGGAGTCGCAGATACGCTGCCGGCTTTTAAGGAAGGTGTAAGCTCTTTTCTGGAATTTCCCTAAGGCGCATCGGTTCGGAAATACCGCTGGCGACAGCTGAAAATTTCGAGTAAAGCGCACAATTTGCCGCCACACATCATCTATACAACTGAGCATGCTTGCCAGCTCGCAGGTGAAATTCGATAATTCATTGGAACGTAAGTGCGACCATACAATGCTTTCCTTTGGTGCACATTTCCTAATTACCATCCGATAATGAGTCAATCTATCACATAACGAGTAAACGGAGTAAACTTCCCAACGCAGCTCGGCACTCGAGTAGATTAAAGGGGTGGGTGAATGTCACCCGATCAAGAATTTATATTAATTTTCTGAGACGCCGCTTTTGTGTCAAGTAATTATCTATTGAAAAAACAATATTCTTTAGTACAATTTAAATACAGATATTTAAAGTCAAACAAATTGCTTTACATAAAAACATAGTGTATTCACCAATAGTAATCAAATAGTAAAAAACAAACAAGAACTATAACAAAATTAATTCAAAATGCGCTATAGGTTAACGTATCTTTGTAAACAATGAAAAAATTATAGTATAACACAATAAATCCATACAAATGAATGTTTTAAAAGATCATTTAACCTTTGCGGGCCTCAAGATCGATATCTTCGAAAATAATGGCGAAATGATCTGGATTCTAAATTCTTTCTGAAGAGACTGGAAAAATAAAACCAATAGCATCTGTTCTGCTCAGCAATGCGACATTTTCCCCTTATATAAAACATCTTCTGACCTACAAACATCCTGTATTTCCAAATAAAATTTCAAAGTGCGTAAGTAACATGGCCATGAAGATAGTGTGACATGTGAATACTTTAGATTTGGATCGTGGTTTCAAAATGTGTGTAACAGAAAAGGTGTGAACCGAAGACGCGTGCGGCATTAGATTTAGATATCATTTGGAGCATTGCTCGTGTGATGTGAATAAAAACGGCTTATTTATTCACATCACACGAGCAAGCTTAGTAGCTTTTATATTATTTCTATGAAACTAATAGACGAGCACACAATTAACTTGATAGTAAGAGACGACTGCAGCGCAGCCTAGGTTAGCCTAGTTATGAATTTTAAATTAAGCTCTTTAAAGAATGTTTTCAAAAATTCAAACAATACATGTTACAATAGTTTAACAATAAACATTTTTACTTTATCACAAATATGTAAATAAAAGTTTAAAATAAAGTTATTCGAATTGTGTGATTGAAGATGTTATGTACACATTTCTCTAAATTTAGAAATAAGCACGTTTGAAAAAGAGTTACAGTCAATTTATTCAGTCAGAATTGTGGATGAAATTTTTGTGCGAAATTGCTGCATTATCACGCACACTAATTGAAAAATATCAGCGGTGAGAATGCCGCTGACCGTGGCCGAGATTCCGACACTACGAATTTGTATTAAAATAATTATAAATATAAAATCCAAATAAAAATTTACACACATCAAATTATCAACGTAAGCAAAATGTTATGTTTAAAATGTAAGTATACATTACAACACTAGTAGATAAGGAAAAGTTAAGTTTTAGATTTTGCACGCTTCTTTTATTTCTAAAATATACAATATATGAGTATGACACAAAAATAAATATTAGAAGTAAATTAAATATTTGACCATAGAACAATTATAAATATAAATAAAGTTCTAATATATGAATGTTTTACCTCCGTTTTCTGACTTTAATATTTGACGTTACCCCTATATGTATATTATTTTTTATAAGTATTTAATCTTTTCCTTGAAAGCCCCTTCCTATAATTATGGTTTAGAGCCCGGGTCGAGGTATTTACAGGTAATTCGCAATATTGTGCGATGAACAGGAACAATCCAAGCGTATAACAAGATTGTTATTTGCTTAGAGCTCTGGATTTAACTCCTAGACTTTTTATAACTGATTATTTATAAATGGGTTATCTTGACGATACAAAAGTATTTTGTATAAACTTACTTTAATAAAGCTTCTTTCTCTCGTTTGTCACCATTGGTTTGTTAAAAAATATGACATTGATTTCAAATGACAACCTCTGCAGTACATTAAATACAAATAAAGGTTTGTCTGCCCATCATAAAACCACAATATCAGTTTTGGATACCCAGACATTTCAAGGGATGACGGGATATCACAGCTAAAACTTTTGAAAGTCGCGGCTGTATTCCGAACGGAGATCCTCCGACCCATCATTAGCACGATGATGGCGTCTACTGTTGGGTTTTAGTCCATAGAAGTTCGACACGACTCAGTTGAATCCCCTGGGATTTCTGAGGATTTGCCCACAAAGAAGGGTTACTTCAGCTACTATCTGAGTTACCACGAAACATGGAACATTCTATCTACCATTTCAATATCTTACCGGTTGTGTGTGCGCAATTGTTACAGAAAATTTCCGCTGATTTTTAATACATTAGTAAACATTCTATCATAAATGACACTTCTTCCGTCACACACTAAAGAAACAAAGACATAGTTTGCGACATACATAGCTTTTCCCATAAATTTTAGCTTTCTTAGTAATCACCTTTAGAATAAAATTAATAAAATTTTATCTTTGTGCCCTCTTCCTAAAAACAAGTGCAAATTAAAATTGTTTGCGTGGTTTCAAAAACTCGATTATGATGCTACTGAAAATCTGCTCCAAACCCGATCCTAAATCAATAATACCCAACAGCCGGTTTTAATACACAATAACAACAACAACAAACTGTACGTACTGTAACGGTAATCTGTCAGACAGGGAAACCTAGTGCAGACACCAGTCGCTCACATAGGAATATTTTAAATTATATTATATTGTTGTCTTAATTTTCTGTACCTTTGTGAGAGGGAAAAATAAATAAATAAATACTTTAATTTTTTACTTTAACTTTACATAAATTACTTTTTGTTTAAAAAGTATAATTTCTTATAATATATATTCTTATATTATAATTCTAAGAAAAAAAATAATTTCATAAATTTCATAAAATAAATGAGGATTATAAATAAAATTTCAACTTTCGAGTTTTTAACACACAAGTGATAGAAAAGATTACAATTTAGTAAATAAAGTTTTAGTTAAACCTAAGTAAACATGTAATAATAATTGGCTACAATATAATGATTTAAAATTAAGGTTAAAACCAACTAATCGAAAAATCCTACTACTCTTTGTCAGAATATTTGTCTGACAAAAATCTTTGGATGATGATACATTTTAAGAGCTCTGGGTTTAACTCCTAGACTTTTTATAACTGATTATTTTAAAAAAAATTATAAACCTACTTTAATAAAGCTTCTTTCGGTTAAATTTGATTTAATGTAAATTGCAAAGGGACAGTCAATGGAGCAATGAATTAATTCGGTCTAAGCTCCTTCCATTTTGCTTCTTTAGCTATTTTCGTGTGCAAAAACCTAAATACTTAAGGCGATCGTAATAAAGACGAGACTCGTCTCAATTAACTATTAACTGTCTTTCTTTTACTGAGCTTCCTTTACCTTTTTCAATTTGCTACAAATGTCTTTTCTCCTTAGGCCAACAAACACGATAATAAAATGTGTATTTTCCTTTTAACAAATATAAGTAAGATTATATCTCGACATATAAAATAACTAATTTATTTTGTATTATCTTCAGAAGCAACCATCGATTTTATATTTTCTGTACCTGAAACAAAAAAGAAGATTCTATTAGATGGTATACTTGTTATACAAAAGTTTAATTTATTCAAATGAATGCAGTAATACATGATATGATGAACTATACATATTTGCAGATTATTGATAGCTTTAAACGTAAGTAAAATATTCAAACAAGATTGTTTGAAAACAAATAGCGTCACAACATCTCACGTTTTAAAAAGGGACGAAGCTTTCCATTAAGCTTCCCCGGGCGCGGACCTAAATACATGGGTACATACTCAAAGGCATAACGTGGTTTATTATCATGTAAATAATACCACAAATTAGTATTATATAGCAAGCTATGTAATTTGATGATGATGATTATTTCGCGCTCCCCAGTCGTCGCATCACCTTGCCGAAGTTACCCAAAAGGTCCAAGCGGGATGTTTAATTTAGGCGTAATACATATCACTAATTACTACCATAATCTTAAATAGTCTAAAGCCTTTAAAATAGGAAGGAAAGATTGCACTTCCCTTAACATACACATTGTATATCTATTGTAATAAAACACATTAAATTGAAAATACGTACGTTGTACAAGTTTAACCCTACTCAGCGGGCCTCCCGCTCGCGAGTCTAAATAGATAAAGCTGTACAGGTCTCTGGCCCAACAGCAATACTCACATATAAAAAAAGCACGCGTTAACATAGTAAGAACATATAATATACTTCGGAGTATTTACAAATTTGGTGTTGATGATTTGCAAGTACGTCTCATATCTGCTTTGAAATATTCCCATTGCTTTCTAATAATTTTGTTTATTATTTTTTCGTATCCAAATGAATACATGCATCACCTATACCGAACAGTAGCATAGATTTATTAACCACATAAATGAAAACACTAACGTGAAACCTGGCTAGAATTAATAATTACTGAATGAACTGAATATCATGCCGATCATAAAGAAAACCTTTCTCGAAGCCGATTGAAACAGAAATAATAGTGTCGAATTAAAAATATGTAACATTAAAGTGCACAACAAAACTAGTGCACATTTAATAGCACAATTATAAAACAACGAGCGATAAACAAGAACGATAATGAAAAACCGTAAGAAACGGCAACGCTAATAACAGCCCTAATAGAGGCCCAGTCGCAGCGGAATATCGCTGCTGCGGATAATACATTATTCACGGTCGGAAGTGCGCCGCGAGCGGTAAGCTTCCTATTCTAGCATTCTGTATTGTGAATTATATGTGTGACTCGCGTAACTCGTTCTTTGTTTCCGTTAATTACACGGACCGGCGCTGGCTTCGACTGCGCACGCCTTAACTCATCTCCGTTTCGTTTAAAACAATGCAGCTAAATTTAATTTTCATTTTGACACGACCGCACTACCGACGAGGTAGTTTGTAAAACAAAACAACAACCAACCGGAGGATAACTTGTACAGAACCACTTTTTTATGTTTAAAATATCGCACTATGTTCACCTTCACAACTCAATACGAAGCAGAACCGGTACTTTCTATCTAGACTAAAAATTAAACGTTTAACATTATGAGAGTTTATTCCGGACATAATTTATATGGTATCCTTGTAAAGTACGATGACATTACCAGAAGATATGAAAAATAATATTGTTTTATTCTTAACAAACTCGTCATATCATAAACTACAAAAACATAAAATACATTATAAAATACACATAAACATTGTTTTGATAAGTTTTTACGGATGATTATAGTGTACGAAATGCACAGTATATTCTTACGGGTTTTTAGATGACCGCAAACACAACATATATCGCTGGCACTTATATGTACATAATCATTATGATAAATGCATCTTCCACTAAAACACCGTCGTTCTAGGTCAAGTGAATTAATGAGGCATACCAGCCACCCAAATACAAAAAGCCGTTGAAAGCTTAAGAGACACTTCTAGATTTTCTCTTACGGCATTGTGCAGAACCATCGTTGTCTCCAGCCATTGTAAATCAAGATATAGAGCTTTAAACAAAAGCAAAAAAACCGACAAATCCTGAAAAAGTAAATTTATAATTATCTCTACATTACATGAGTTTAAGTAATTCAATGAAAGAATAAGTTAGGCAGATAAAACTTGTAAGAAATTTGTAACCTAGACTAAGCCGAAACCTGTATTTCAGAGCACCTGGTCCCTCTATTGAGCTATAAATAAATATGTTAACTAATTAACACTTTTTACATAGAAGTTTGCAGGTAATTAAAAGGATTAATGGGCTACGCAGGCGGGTACGCAATTTCGGTACCACCCGGTCAATAGTGAGATCTAGATTTAACATCTTTGGGTCAATTTGCCTCAATCAGTCGCCAGATAGAAGGCCGATAGCACTGCTATATTATAGCATAAATATG
The DNA here is from genome assembly GCA_029286865.1 of Teinopalpus imperialis. Lineage (NCBI taxonomy): Eukaryota > Metazoa > Arthropoda > Insecta > Lepidoptera > Papilionidae > Teinopalpus > Teinopalpus imperialis. The sequence goes on along the minus strand of JAGSMU010000020.1, from coordinate 2,154,716 downwards.
TAGCTAATTTCTATTTTACATAACGTAATTCGATACGGCTGGTTTATTTTAAACATTATGTATATTATAGTTTTTGCTACATCCACAAAGGAAGCCTGCAAAGCCTTCTACCAGCAAATTTGATCATAAATGAAAAATAATATTGTTTTATTCTTAACAAACTCGTCATATCATAAACTACAAAACATAAAATACATTATAAAATACACATAAACATTGTTTTGATAAGTTTTTACGGATGATTATAGTGTACGAAATGCACAGTATATTCTTACGGGTTTTTAGATGACCGCAAACACAACATATATCGCTGGCACTTATATGTACATAATCATTATGATAAATGCATCTTCCACTAAAACACCGTCGTTCTAGGTCAAGTGAATTGATGAGGCATACCAACCACCCAAATACAAAAAGCCGTTGAAAGCTTAAGAGACACTTCTAGATTTTCTCTTACGGCATTGTGCAGACCCATCGTTGTCTCCAGCCATTGTAAATCAAGATATAGAGCTTTAAACAAAAGCAAAAAAACCGACAAATCCTGAAAAAGTAAATTTATAATTATCTCTACATTACATGAGTTTAAGTAATTCAATGAAAGAATAAGTTAGGCAGATAAAACTTGTAAGAAATTTGTAACCTAGACTAAGCCGAAACCTGTATTTCAGAGCACCTGGTACCTCTATTGAGCTATAAATAAATATGTTAGCTAATTAACACTTTTTACATAGAAGTTTGCAGGTAATTAAAAGGATTAATGGGCTACGCAGGCGGGTACGCAATTTCGGTACCACCCGGTCAATAGTGAGATCTAGATTTAACATCTTTGGGTCAATTTGCCTCGATCAGTCGCCAGATAGAAGGCCGATAGCACTGCTATATTATAGCATAAATATGTAACTAATTTCTATTTTACATAACGTAATTCGATACGGCTGGTTTATTTTAAACATTATGTATATTATAGTTTTTGCGACTTCCACAAAGGAAGCCTGCAAAACCTTCTACCAGCAAATTTGATCATAAATGAAAAAATAATTGCATCTCTATTGAACCGTTAAGTAAAGTAGAAACAAAATTGCGGCCTATATCACAGTCGAATATCCTTCAATTGCGTTTAGCTGTCTCCACATTTTGTTACTGTAATGACTCAATCAGTTTCCTCGAACATACGAGGAAACTGATTTTCTTATTATTATTATTTATTTTATTATATTGAGAGCAACAAACGAGCACACGGTTCAATTGATGGCGAGTGACTCCTGCGGCCCATGATATCTATATTCATTCTGCAGCTAGAAACAAACTACAGTGTAACTCTAAACCACTGAGAAATGATGATGATCGTTTCTGTCGAGATACGTGAGGGCTACTTTTTATAAGCAAAAACGCTTTTTTTTACGAAAACAAGATTTGTAAATAAATGCCTTCTATAACTTTGTATTTCAACAATGGTTGGTAACAAGTTTATCACATCACAACACACTATTTGTTTTTGGTGTGATATTTTTTACTACGTTAATTCTGACTTTGTAATCTTATAAAACATTTACACTGTTACTTACAGCTGACCTCGCGCAGATACGACCTCGCGATATAAGGCAATTTCATTCATATGTGGAATATGGCCTTGGAACTAAATTGGCTCAAATTTCATGTGCTAATATGGGGGATCGTCATGTACCTAAATATGAAAACAAATGACACACCTTTATTTCAATCATTAGCATCAAGAACCTTGACCGGTTTATGTTTATATCAAATTTAAATAACAATTAAATTATTATATAACGGAATATAATTAAATTAAATTAAAAAATCTCCCTATACTTAAACATTAAAAATAAAACGGTAGTCTTGTAAAAACGAAACAATTAGACTTGGTTTTTGAGTCGATTACTTAGTTTGTAACAGTATATTAACCTTTTCTCATAATGAATATTTATTATAAGTAATTTTTGAGAAACTTATTTCCTGCAATTTTGGTTTGCGTTAATTACCTCATTTTCAATGTCTGTATAAAATTTGCAACGAAAATATATAGTAATATATTACTTTTACTTCGTACTTGTCTCTTACTTCATTTCCATTTCAAGACGAAATGCTTCTATGAAAAATATTTAGTGCCTAATGTATATTAAACTTTATTATATTTGAATGCATAATTTAATAAAACGTTCAGCGACAAGCACGTGTTGAATCGATAACTGCGATGATCTCTGTGGCAATCCGCTGCCATGTCACTAGTGTTTGTTAGACAGTCACTATGGAGACCGGTTCGATTAGATTACGTAGCCGTGAACGAAATATTTGTGTGAGTAAAATCAATAATACGATGAATTAAAACAAAATATAAATAAGAGATTTAGATATAATATCGTGAATATAACACTAATGTTAAGTTTAATTAATTTATATTACTATCGTTGTTTACTCTAATAAATTATAACATAATAATAATAATCAAATTTAACTAAAGTGATGAGTTATTAAGATTATAATATACTTGGAGAATTTTTATCACATGCTTTAGTAAATATGAATCACATACGACACACCCGGACCCGAAGATCAACAACTTGTGATGCACAACTATCGTTCCTCGGCTGGTAATCAAACACAGGACCCGAGAAGCAGCCAGGTACCCTAACCACAACACCACGTGGCCGTCGTTGGGAGGGCGGTGTCACATATTATGAAATTTTAACATAACTTGACAGCGTGGAAAGATAACTAAGAGTGGAAACAACCTGAACAACCTTTTAAAGCATTTATATAAAAAAAATACGACCAAGGGGAGCAATATCCCTTGTTAATACATCATGAATAATACGATAAGTTTAACGAAGACGTGTTAATTCATAATCAATGTGCTTAATTCTAAAAGGCTTTCTTCAAAGAAGAATTCTCATACACAACTAAGCGCACATAACGTACTAGACCGAAGGCATCAAAATAAAATAATAATTTCCGTTCGTCCAACGTTCCAATGTCGCTTTTATTTTTAAAGTTACATTTCAGCAATATTGTTTGACACTGACTCTCATAGATTACTATAATTCTAAATTTAAGTTACATTTTCTTGTAATATTTGTATACATATTTGTTTTTTATTACAACATTAACAGGGATAGAGGTACGTACGTAGGTTTGTATCTGGTGTGGCATGAGAGGGGCGGCTCGAAACAGCTACCAGCTTGAAATAGCGACATAACGATGCTGTGTTTCGTCTGGTGAATGTAGGGATCCGGAGAATCCTATTACTTAATGGTGACGAGGCATTCAACCTTTGTTCCGAGGAGTGACAACGCATCTGAATTATGATTCCTTATCGACGATTAATATATATATATATATATATATATATATATATATTATAACCTACTCAGTTGAATAGACAACCTCTAGAATAGCCGACATTTAACTGCACAATTTTATTTCATTCATAAACAAACTTCTTCTGACAATCAAACGGTCAATTACAAAATAAACATGAAAGTAATAGTATTGTCATCATTCTCACGAGGTAAATAAGTACCTTATCGACATCGACAACGATGAAGCTACTGTAATAATAACTTTAGTTGACAGACGCGATATATCACGTCTAGACGGATCAATTATTAAACATCCCAAAGGACTCGACCTGTGTTTACATGGAACAAATAATAAAAAAAAACTATTTCGATCTGTTGCAACACTTACAAGCATCCGGTCCCTTTACTATAATCTCGAACAAATGTTGTCGTGATATCTCATATGTAATAAAAAAAGAACATCACTATAACGTAAAGTGGTACGAAAATCAAATTTAGCTTTAGATGTTTTAACTGTGAATAATGTAATGTCGGTCCTTACATCCACTAAAACTTCGTATTGTTTATCGAAGAGATAAGTACATTAAACAATATATAAACTTCGACGTATATATTTTCTTATTCCCGGAGGACGGGACGTGATCGCAAGTCTGTTGAGTCGAAAACTAATCTCGCCGCCACCAGCGTGAAACAAACTTTCAGAAATTAGAAATACTGCTCGCGAAGAAACTTTACTGCTCATAGGCGAATCTAGAATTTTCCTATCTATATGATGACTTTCATCTACTTGTGTCTCCAATTAAGGTCAATTTGTACAAGTTCGGAAATTTCTGTACAAATGTTTATCTCAGACTGTCATGTGATATTAACAGTATTTTAAATCAGGAGATATGACAACATGAAAAAAACATGAAAAAAAACTCTTGGTCAATTTAAGACACATCTTTTGTTATTACTACATGTTTGTCATCTGAGCGGGATATGTTACAGTGCCGTAAGTATTTGGTCAAATATATAGTCACTTACTCGGTAGGATATAATATCAGAAGGTTTGTGCAATGTCAGCGACAAGGGGCAATTTGAATACACACTCCCTGCTCAGGCCGAAAACCAGCAATGTGTTTTTTACAAATATTAGCACGGCTGGTAATCGAGAAAGCAGAAACGGAGTAGCTACTGAATCACGGCGCCTTCAGCGCTATAAAATAAGCAATGGCTTGCCCAAACAACACTTTTTTTTCTCGTATATAAATAATCAACAAATATTTTGGTTAATTTTCTGATAATATAGATGCGACGAAAATAAATTCCGATGTATAAAATGCACAAAGGCGCTCCCCTCTGCCTTTTTTACCGTAACAACACTATATCGAAGGCAACATTTTAACCATAAGTCAACAACACAGGGGTGCTATTGAACCTTTTCCCCTAAAAAGTGCGACCCTCTTTGGCGAATGACTAGTTGAAATTTTCCTATAACTTTATACTGCGTGCTAGGAGGGTGCGGCCGGAGCAGCGCGACAGGGCGACGGCGTCACGTCATTGTACTTTTACGATGGGCATCGGAAGCACCCAACGCCGCCCACGGATACCGGTACGGGTGCCGTCCAACGACGATCGTAATGTGTTATCTTTGATTGGCCTACTATTACGTATGAAACTATTTTTCGTTAAAAATAAATTTAAATGGACAGCTGAAATACGGTATAGTAGGTGCTATTGGTGTAGAAATTTCATAATTAAATAACAAAAGTAAAATGAACACAACGAATTTGTAATTTTTAAAAGGTTCTTAATTTTTGAAGACTCAAATGGTTCAAAACATTTATACGATTCTGCGATGTTTTATTAAAACTCAGTTTACTTTGACTTGTAATATAATATATGAAAAGTCATTTTACTGGTAGAACCTAATAACAATGTATTCTTTTTAGAATCAAAATTAATATACTTTAAATGTAAGATTCAGATGAATATTAATTAACGCTTATACTGTTAGGGGATTCACAACGTAATAAAAGACTATACGAGCGAAATAATAGCACCGTTCACAATCATTAGAGGGTCAATGGGCGTTCATTCGATTAGACGGCACGGCGACGGTACGGAACCGATACCGTGCTGCGTTTTTCCTCTAGGCTCTGCGACGGTCGTCGGACTGCAGCGGCTTTTAGAGCAATAATAACAGATGGCAGTTTGACACCACATAAAATAAACTCTTGACGAATTTATTTAGAGTTTATTTTATTATGTGATTCTCGTAACTAGTTATTCTATCTCTTAAATTTGGAACGTAAATATAAGCATGTCAGAGTGGTGAGATTTTGGACTACCAACAAGGAACATATTATAAATTTTAAAGATTATTACAAATTATTATAAGATTTACAACAAATGGACCTCAAAAGATTTTTCAGGTATTCCATAAAATCGGCCGGCCCTCTTAACTCTCTGCTTAACCAAAAGGTATGCGGCAGGCTGGTAGAGAATGCCTTTAGGCAAGTCCGCCTTTTTATACAATGTTTTACGTGTGCAAATAAAGAATAAATAAATCAATAAATGAAGAGTAAAAAGTCATCGTATTAAAATACCATTATCTGTACTTACACATAAAATATATGCGTCGTGCAACCAAAATAAATGTGAAATGAGTCGCATAGCGCGCCGCCCCACATCGCCCCTTGCTCACCACGCGCACACACACTGACATAATTTATATAATTACGCAATACATGTACATTATGCCAGACGGCCAGGAACCGTTCATATTACCGTTGCCGTTTCGGATAATGGAAAAAGGCATCATAAGTTTTCATACATTTTTGTATGTCCCGACTGCCGGGCCTGTGCCGTCGCCAGCCGGTACCGTTCCCCGGGTTATGGAAAAACGCTTTTGGAATATATATAGGTTTCTAGAAACAAGTTTAGTTTTTCTTTAATGGATTTTTTTAATATGCCCGCAAAGATAAACAGCTGATACATTGTCACCCTAATTACAAAAGCCTAATTAAATAAATAAACCTAAAGTATTTATGAAAAAATCTTTTGCCTGATTTTTAGTAAAAGTCAATATTCATATTCATGGTAGTGGAGCTAATTTTATAAATATTATTACGGTTTCAACGCTTAGATACACATTTCAAATCAAATTAAATCCAAATTTAAATATTTATCTAGCTTCATCTTGATCTCAATGGTAATTTTATAACAAAATACATTTATATTATTACACATTAGCCACAAGATTATGTTGTTGAAATAGATAAGGAAATTGCTATTTTAATAAAATCGCTATTTCAAGAAAAGACGACAAGGAATTTCTAAAAAAAACACTAAACTTAATGGAAAAATTCTTCAACCAAAAATTATAAGTCTGAAAATTATAATTTACTTTAAACAACTCATTATTTATTATATTTTTTTTATTCAAAAATAATTATTATATTTAATTTGTTTCTGTTTTTTGTATGTTTTACACTTGGAATAAAAGAAAATCACAATTAATAATTATACAATATATAAAACTATAAAAACAGAAATAAGAGACCACAAATAGTTTTATAAATTGACACGTCGGACAGTCGGAGCTGCAAGATGATTATGAAAATAAACTGAAAGCTTCACAAAAGATTGTTGAGAACTTGTGTGCTTCCAACACTGAAGAGACACAACTCCCTCGCATTACCCAGACTCATTTCCAAGGACTAGACTTGCAAGTGAGCCGCTGGCAGTGACGGTAGACGAAGTGGAAAAGTGCCGCCGGTGCCACTCTATAACAAGGTAGGGTAAAAATGAATGAGATTCAAGACTATATACTGCATGCATGCAAAAATATATACTAGTAATACATTTTTAGATTTAGATGAATTAATGCAGGAAAAAGTACTATTTATATGTTTTATCTTTTCAGAATCTATGAGTGGCAAACGAGCAGATATATAGTTGAACTCATTGTAAATGATGTGTGGACTGGATGGGTCACCCATAAATACACCTTTATCATTGTTTAACAAAAAATTAAGATGCATCTGCACTCTGAAGACTGAAATGCAATGTCTCGTTAGTGTTCATTAGGTCCCCGGTTCCGTACACTCCCACCAGGAACACGCATTACGCTGCTATTTCACACTGGCTTTATATTAAACTATCCGTAGTAGCTGGGTGCGTATTTTTAATTTCACAATATGCTAGCAAACATCGTTCGATCGCAGGTGCGGGCACTAATGAAGTTGTTTATTGAAACTTAAAATACTAGCGTATGAACTTGACGGTGGAGGTTCGTAAGCCGTATCCTGTACATACACGTACATAAGAATGTAGGGTATTGACGCTTAATATGTAAACTGATATTTTAAATTTGAGGCTAACTTACCGCGTTTTTATTTTAATAAACTTTGTCCTAAATTTGGTAGTTTTCACTTGGTAGAGCTACGCTGCAGTTAACTTCTAGCTGCAGAATGAATGGGTCAGCTCAATCGGGGTAGGACCACGCCCTCACAGAATACCAGCGTATAATAGCAGTATAATGCTGTTGTGTTTCGTCTGGGGAGTGTAGGGAATCAGAGACCTTTATTACTGGTGACCAGGCATAACATCTCAGTCCTTAAGGGTGACAACACATTATGATTCCTTGTCAAGATTGAATGGAGATATCATGGGCCGCAGGAATCACATACCATCAGGTTAACTCGTGTGCTCATTAGTTATTCTGAACCCTCAAGAACCTATCTGCCTCGTTGGTTATCGTGGTTACAATCTTTTGATCTTTTGGTAACCTTCATTTAAATACTACCAATGTAAAATATATGTAACGGTAATAAAACTATAATCCACAATATAACTCCACCTACACGTTGGGTGAATTAGAATAATAGATATATCCAACTAGGAGGATTATCCTCACGCAGCTCCTGATAGTGTCAAGTTAATGAGTCATTACGTCCGAACAACCCAACAGGATGGACAGCAAACGGCGTAGTGCGATATCCCTGGGCGTGGCCGCTCCCTAATGAAAGTCAAACATGCGAACCCCCGCCCTGACTTGTTATTAATATGAAAATTGTTCCATTTCATTTCGACCTGAGGTCCGAACCAATCCTATTTATGTATATTTATATAGATTTTATATCGACGCTGCATCGAAATAGTGATTGGAAATTTGAAAATCAATACGCATCGCATAATGCAATGAAAAGCAACATCACTATAACTGATCTTGTTAAAAAAATTTAGTTAAAATTATATATGACATTAACAATAATCATAAACAATTGTTATAAAAATATCGTTAATTATGCGAAATTGTATGGTACGTCCAATAAAACAGTAGTATTGTTTATGGGACAAATAGGAAACAATGAACATAACAAAAACTCCTGCGTATACATCTCTTATTCATATTTAAATAAAGCCTATATTATTAACACATTTTAATTTCAGTCATAATAAGCTTCCATATCAAACTAATTGAAATTCCTAACCTACGTTTGTCGTGAGATAATAATTTAAGACAAATATAAAATAAATTTATGCATATACAATTATAATACATAAAATAATATTGAACTTCGTTTTAAGACAGAAAATGTTGACATCCGAAATGTTTATTACTTGTGCACAGTAAAATTAAACCCGATTAAACTTTAAAGGCGTGAATAAGTTTAACGCTAAAATGTAGGAATGTAGAAATTCCGTTCTGACAAAATGTAATAGTGCAAATATTTTTCTCCCAACTTTAATTCAAATTTGTGACCATGATGGTTTATTTTTATACTAGACAAATTTATACAGTTTTTAATTATTTTGTATATAAAAAACATCTCGCTTTTCAGGTTTATCTCGTTACACTATACATGTGAATTGTTTTTCACAGAAAGTATCAATATGTCGTCAGACAACTATTTCTTATAACATTTTTTAAACCAAAATTGTATTTATAGCTTGAAGACCGCCATTACCTTCCCACTACGTCATATCTTTATCAATATATACAGACTGTGTTCGCTTCTGCATGGACTTTTATACAAACAATTAAAACAATGTTTCTGAAACATTTTGTATCAGTCGTAATTTCATATGAGCTTGCTTAAGGTAAAATAAATAACAATAAAACTTCTAAACTTTTCAACTTATTAATTACACATTGTGTGAATGTAATGTAATAACTAGTAACAATAATATACATAACGAAAACTTAAACTGATTTGTTTCGATATAAGTTACACTATATCAACGATACAAGTGGAGTAAAATAATTTAATATACATAAGGTGAAAGTACATTTTTAAATTAACAACCCGCAGATAAAAATACATACGCATATACATACATACATACGTACATGCAAACAAAATACGTACGTATTTCATTGTAAACCACAGATATATAATCCGCTGTCCATACAGTCCAACGTTATACCGCAAACGGACGAAAATACAATGGCAACCCCCCGGGCGAGATTCCGTGCTTTTATTTCTATCTGCAAAAGGGAAAGACATTGAGACTCGTTGTGCGGGCCCAGTTAAATAAATAAGTAGCGTTTCTGTGCGGACGACCTTCACCAGCTGCGTCCGCTCCGAAAATAAAACCGGCCCAGCTACCCACCCACGCAGCAGAATTCACCTTCTATGTATATAATTAAGGGTGAATTAAAAACTAAATCACTTAAGAGGCAGTAGGGATTAACGATTATGTTTTGACAAAGTTGACTGAGCTTTATTGATTGGACAGATTTTCGAATCAGCCGGGCCGGGCATGTATCTCGTAGAAGAAAAGATATCGAGAGGCAATCTCATATTGGGCATCGCAGTATATTACAACTCCTCACTAGATGGAGTGACGAACTAAGCAAGTCTACGGGAAGTCGATTGATGCATTTGGCACAGGATCGTGCTCTATTGCAGTCTGCGGGGAGGCCTAGGTTCATCAGTGGACTAGTGTGGGCTGAAATGATGATGAAAGGCACAGCTTTAGTTAGAGTTAGAAGGCATTATGGTGGGATAATGCAAGGGCTATATTATGGAGTCATTAGGATTGAAGCGTCAATAGCCTAATTGGGTAGGTTTAGGGTACGGTCTGCGAAACCTAAGTCCGGTAGGTAGATTCGGAGAAGTTATTTGACAATACCATATTCTAGCACAGGCATATTAAGGTTACATAGAGTGGGTAAAGCTAACATTAGTTATGGTAATAGCACTAATAATTATTTTTGAACAAAAAAACGGATAAAATATTTCTAATTCTTTATACAGACGTCATGTCTCCAAGTCTTACTGTCTATTATTTTCAGCTATTATACATTATATTTGCGATTGTTTTCCTTTCGTCAAACTCCACCATTATGGTTCATACCAAAAGGTCTATCCACTTGTAAAATAGAAATCGGATGGAATTGTGTTATTTTAAATAAAAAGTTTATGGCATAATGATTATAACGGTGGTGACATGACATCCACAACTATTCTCAACAAAGATTCAAGATATACATTATCCACCTTAGTCATCAGATGTGGCAACTGAAGGATGGGATGGATTGCCTCGTTACCTTTAATTGTGTCCCAGGATCCTCACACTCACTACATAAAACGCTATTCGTTTTGAGGCTATTTTACGCTAGTGATCTTTGAAGGCGTGGTCCTTCCCCGGTCCAGCAAATTATTCGTGTTGTAGCCACAAATTAGCTGCAGAGTGGCTTTGCCAGTGTTAAAAAGTGAAATGGAACAAGTAACAATGCTTTATTTCATCGATAATTTCTCCCCTGTTATGTGTTGCGTTACTAACACTACAAGGTAAATGATAATAATAATTTGCTTGCTACACCAATAAATAGTCTTTGCCAGATTTTTGATATTGAGTTTGAAAAAGAAATAAACTTCCGTAATATCAGCAAAGGAAAGCTTTAAAATAGTCCCTTTAATACTATAATCTACCTCCGGTTACCAAAGCCGCAATTGACCTTCCGCTCGTAGAAAATAAATAACTTAATATTAAATCCCATGGCCACGAGCAAAATTGTACTAAAACGGGCAATATTTTTTCAATACGCCTTCAGAGATAAGGAGCTTTTAGAGAATCGGCGTTTTATAGGCAGTAAAAACCTCAACAAAAACCTTTCGCGTTTACCGGGATTAGCGAGATCTGACAAAGGATACATTTTATCGATGACCTAAAATTACAAAACTACGAGAAATAATTTAAACAAGACGATGACTATCTTTAATTTGTTTTTACTCGTCATTGAGAAAAAATATTATAAGGTTAATTAACTAGTAATACTTTTGTGTATCAGCTTCCAGATTATACTTTTAAAAAATATAAGTTCAGGTTGGGCTGCAACGTAAAATTTACGTTGTTAGTCTAGTGAAAGATATGTATTTAAAATAAACACTTTTTTTCAAATCACGAAATATAAAATCGTTAAACAATATTATTGGTAAGTGGTTATGAGCGTTCAGCTATAAAGTAAAACAAGAATTGCGTAAGCAAACAGTGTTAGCCATTCATAAGACAGTAAACGCCCCCGGGGTATGTAGCGCCAATGTAGCCTTCCGCTCTCTTAGAACTTGGAAATTTCATTTGGGAACCGTACGTGCGGACGCGTCTTAATGCCCCTTATTCCAGAGGGTCTACAATTTAAAGGGAATTCTTTCAACTTATCAAGATAAAATGCCGTATACAATACACATACCTATTGTACCCGTTAGAGTCGAGTCGAAATTAAGTCTATTCAAACATACGCTACCATGGGCGGGCGGCACATACAAAAAGTTTCTATATTCGATTTGCTTTCGCGCACAATGTCGATTGAGTTTAGCTACAGACTTAACAGTGTGATTGTCCTTTAAAATTAAATTCTACAATCAAACTCCTTCATTATTGGAAATCGTCATTATGCGAGAAACAATAGGTCTGTTAACAGAAGAGGGATAACGCTCGCAAGAAGCCATAACAATGGTCTTAGCCTTGAGAATGAAATCTGCGGAAGTCTTCCCTCGTGCTGTCCTCGAGAACAATAACTGTATTGCCATTATCGAGGCACGTATTACTTCGTGAACACGTGTACCATTGTAGTACTACCGGGTAAAGGAAGTTCCATTGTTAACCTGCGTCGGGTCATCCAGTAATTACATTTGGACACTAACAATAATACGGGCAAATGGAAACGCGTAGTATGAAAGTGTTTGGGAAGAGATCGTTGACTCAGCGCACGAATGCGTAGGTGGACTCGCAATTCTGGATTAAAGGAGTGGTTACACGCAACCGAAAGCGTGCCTTTATGAAAATGAAACTGTCGATATTGTAAATAGAATTAAACAAACTATTAATATGATACAGCAGTATTTTTAATAAACAAAAATGAAACACCGCAACGTGGATAATCAATGGCAAAATACGCACAATTTTAGACAGAAAGACAGAGCAAAATTAAAATATTGATTAAATAAAAATATTTCATTAAAGTTTTGTTAATTACTTTGTATAAATTTTGAACCAATGACTTACATAACATTACAAACACAACTGTACCTGTACCTACATTCTGAATAACCGTATCCTTGAGCATTTTCTTTCTAATTGCGTAATTTACTGAATACAAAGTGAGTCTCAGTCTATATTAATCTATCAACCAGTATCAACAGAAAATTCTGAATAACCGCATTCTTGAGCATTTTCATTCTAATTGCGTAATTTACTGAATACTAAGTAAGTGAGTCTCAGTCTATGTTAATCTATCATCCAGTATCAACAGAAAATTCTGAATAACCGCATTCTTGAGCATTTTCATTCTAATTGCGTAATTTACTGAATACCAAGTAAGTGAGTCTCAGTCTATATTAAACTATCATCCAGTATCTACAGAACATTCTGAATAACCGCATTCTTGAGCATTTTCATTCTAATTGCGTAATTTACTGAATACCAAGTAAGTGAGTCTCAGTCTATATTAAACTATCATCCAGTATCTACAGAAAATTCTGAATAACAGTATCCTTGAGCATTTTCATTCTTATTGCGTAATTTACTGAATACTAAGTAAGTGAGTCTCAGTGTATATTAATCTATCATCCAGTATCAACAGAAAATTCTGAATAACCGCATTCTTGAGCATTTTCATTCTAATTGCGTAATTTACTGAATACCAAATAAGTGAGTCTCTGTCTACATTAATCTATCAACCTGCGTATCAGCGACAGGTAGCAATTACACAAAAAGCGTAAGCGACCAACGTCGATATTCGCTTGTGCGTGCGTATCTAATATCGCGTGGAGTACCGTACATATCGAGTTTTATTTGAATAGAGACGCGACGGTTGAAATCCATAAACTGTACCATAACTTACATTTTTTTTTAGATTTTTTTGATTATTCTGATTCAATAAGTCGACAAAAAAATAAGTTTAACATTAAGAAAACAACACCCGCAGTAACTTTTTGTTTCATTATTAATAACCTTCCGATTCAAATAAGTTACAATAGTGCCATTTAGGAATGCATCAATAGTATTATCACTATTTATTATATTCTTATTATTAATCGCTTATCAGTGCACGGCTTCAACTTCCAGCCTTATAGATCACCGCAGGGCACGGTTCTAATCAACCTACATGCATGGACCCACAATCCCTGATCAGATTAACGTTTCAATATAATATAATTATATACTTTATTTCCGATAAATATCAAGAACGGTTATACAACCATTATTTTACATCGATTTTCGTAACAACGCAGCTGTATTATATATTCCGCCTAATAAAGTGTTAAGCCACGTGTCGAATGCTTAGATTTCGCCAATATCTGCGTTGCATAAGCAGGGGCCCTCCCACGTGGCCGGAGACAGGCTGGCTGTGATTCACAGTCTGGCCTGGTTATATGTGGGATTAATATTACTGACATTTATTTATGAACCTAATAACATACAAGTTAAGGATGAAATTCATTTGCGCATTCGATAGTTTCATTAAATCTCTATACATGTTTCATACTAAGGTTTAAACACGCAAAGGAAGCAAACACATTTTAAGCAGAATAATACTTTGAAAGTAACCTTCCCTTCAAGGGTGAGAACGTGGTTCTTTCCCCATCCTGCCGTTCGACATTCGGACAGTTTCTAACTACAGTGTAGCTCTACCTAATAAAAAATAACCCGAAGTTACCTGAACAACGTTTAAGATTTCGTCGATAAATGATAGGCATAAAAATCACTCTTTTATTTTGAAGTCAAGTATATGTAGGAGACATTCTATCGTTGCGGATAGGCAGATAACGTACCGAGCGTACTCCAGATTACGTCGGAACATTTCCAGAGTCGGAGGGCTTTGCGTAAATCACTTATCGCGCCGCCGCATCGGGGAACAACGCCGTTGTTAATTAACCTGAAGCCTTAAACACATTAACTTGTAATAATCAGGAATAGGCGGAACGCTTGCAAAAGGTCCGTCAATTTTTTATGTGTTGACTTGTTATCTTTGAATTGTATCTATCAATGCGTATCATTGCAATAAATATCTCATTAAACGTCGCCTCAAAATCACGCATATAAAAATACGTTCTAAATAATTATGTGTACATTTTTCATCACTTGACTTTGAGAACTTCTTTATATATAGTGACTAGATTAGAAAATTAGAAAGAAAAAAAATAGTACATAATATAATTTTTATTTTGATGTGTATCTATGTATAATTTGATATATTTATCTAATTAACCTTTTTATTATTTTTTATGCCTACCGACATATTCTCATGAACTCCCAGGGTTGACTGGTAGATGCCACTTGGCATTAGGTCCGCCCTTGTAAACCTGTTGTTTAAGAAACATAAAGAATAAATAAATAAATAATTTTCTATGATACTTAGAAGGTCCTGGGCTAGAATGAAGACTTGAATTTTCCAATTGCCATCTGTATATATTTAGGGGCGAGCATACAAACACACGTAAGGGTACGTTATAATTGCAGACCATAAACACTTACATCCATTCTCAACATCATTGCTACTCTTTTTAATAACAAGATAAACATGCGTCGTCATTCAAGTATTGAGATGGAATGTTTTCTTATCGTATCTGCAGTTCTCTGCACTCACTCTCACCATACGAAGCGCAGCAGTGTATGTAGTTATATCATGCTGGTAATTTATGAAAGCGTAGTCCCTCCACGGTTGTCAAGTCTTAATCATGGTACGTCTAGTAAGAGTTATAGGGTGTTTCTCTCACTGTTTAAACAAGCATTGTACACAAACAACTATATCATCATTATTTATGTCATATTCTTTCATCCGACTTTTTTTTTCCATTGAGTCCACATCCACTCCAACAACTTTCATATTATTGTTCACACGATCAATTCATCTTTTCTTTGGCCTTCGTTCGCATTGCATCGCACCACATTCATATTATTTTCTTTTTTTTTATTACATAAAGAGTAACAAACGAGCACACAGTTCACCTGAAAGCGATTCCTGCGGCCTTTGTATCAACATTCATACTTGACAAGGAATCATAATGCAGGTGCGTTGTCACCCTTGAGCACTGAGATGGAATGCCTCGTAACCAGTAATAAAGGTCCCGATCCCTGCACTCATACGACGAAACACAGCATCATTATACTGCTATTTTACGCTGGTATTCCGTGTGGGTGTGGTATTACCCCGGCTGAGCTGACCCATTCATTCTGCAGAAACGAACTGTAGTGTACTTCATCTCTACCCTAATGACTTTCGAACCATGTCCAACCTGTGACGCTACAATTTACCCGTCACATGTGCGATTATTAATCTGTGTATCATCATCATCATTTCAGCCCACACCACTTCACAGCTGAACATAGGCTCCACCACGGACCGTATGCGTAGAGTAGGATACTAAGTTACCTGCGCACGTCGACTTTCCGCAGACTTGCTTACACTGTGTATATGGAACAAACACAACTTCGTCGCCCATTATAACTACCAAGAGCCGTAGTAGCGCAGTCTCTAGGCGTTGACTAATTCACGATACGTGACAAAATCGTTTTCGAACAACGGCATCAATGAAATTGTTCATTACATTGTTATATGCTGATTTACCACGTATGGTGAAAGAAAACAGCGTAAGGTTAGGTTAATCAAGTCTAAGAATTTTTTTTTTTTTTTGTGTGAAGTGTGAATTAATGTGAAGTCCGCCATTCCACATTCCAGATTCTGTTGATGCTGTTAGCCTATGCGGCTCTTACAGCGTCATCGGACACAGGGCTCACGGAACTGAGGGGTCCGTGAGCTGACCATTCCACATTGGGATCGCGTGGCGAACTATACTCCAACGCCCTCTCTAGATAGGCTTCCGCTTAGTGAGATTTTTAAATACATTGTGATTTTAGCTACTATCATAATATAAGCAATAACCCTAATGATAAAATGATGTATCTCATTACAAGTGACAAAACATGTGGCCATCAACGAGATCGGCTGCGGCATATCAATCCCTATACAGAAGTGCCCCATAAATATTTATCAAAGCCACTGACTCGGAGGAACCGGACCGATTTGACAGCGTGTGCGTGTGATTGGATGCGATTGCTCTTTCCACACCCTGTTAGTCTTTGTTAAAGAAGATAAAGATATTCTCTTATTATATCTCTATCCTATATATTCTTTTTAACAATAATAATATAACATAACTCCATGAAAAAACTATTTGTTTAAGGTTGAATTCACATTGATTCAATTACAAAATAACGTCAAACCAATGTTGGTTCCAAATGTGTTCCAATGTGGAATCCAAATATTTTTGTATATAAAAAACCCTTAATGTTTTCAGCGTTCCAATTGTTACTATTGGTGAGTTGGTATATATACAAGTCGTCGGATATGATCTGGTTGATGACCTGGAGAACGAAAAGTTATATTCGCTCGCTTGGCCGTTCAATATATTGGTAAAAAAACTCGTGACTCCTGCTTCGTGTAGCGTTAATCACAGACATCATACAGACGAAAAAACTTACACCGTTTTTTGGCCATGCCTTGCATAGTTTTGTACCAGCCGTCCAAATATAAAAGTAAAAAATATCATTGCATAATAGTTTTTTTTAAATGAATAAAATACAACAAAGCGCAATAAATAAATTAAAATAAGTCAAAAACAAAAAGTTTAGACACAGATAACTCAGTGTCTAAGCGCTCTCGCTTTTAGTTTCACGCCACTAGTGATATAAGTTCGATCCCCGGTGGCGGCATGAACGAAATCGTTAATTGCAATTTTAATTACTGATGTTACTGTTACCTACTGAGAAAACCATCGAAAATAAACCTGAATGTCTTAGAGATAAATAAAAATATAATATTTCAAGACTATGCTAAGACCCTCTAGAGAGAAAGCCTATTCCCAGCAATGGGATCTATATACTGTTTGATATCCCCAATATGAAATTAAAAAACACCTGTGCTTACGTCTTTTCATAGAACATCGAAGTCGTAGTGTAGCAAGTCTCCAACCACAAATGCAAACTAACCACGGAATTAAATCCGCAAAGAAATGAGAACCGCAATGATTCCGTATAACTAACGGAGTTTTTATAGTTGTGACATAACAATGGTTAAGAATAACAAATACAGTTGGCGTAATAGTATGACTATTACTGAATTATTTGCGCCTTTGTGAATATATAACGCCTTCATAAATACTTAAAAAACATATTGGAATTGACTAATTAGACAAAATAATATACAAAATGCTTATCTAGTTATGTATGTATTTTAATAACATTTTTTAATAATAATATAGTATTTTAATCGCGACATTAAAATACTAAATAATTCTTAAGTGTATGCTTACTACATCTTTGCATCACCCTATGGTTCACTGAAAGAGAATGCCTTAAAGTTTTAAGTCCGCCTTTATACATCACTGTACATAAAGCTTAAATAAATAAATCAAAGGTAAAGATTCATGACGTCATTTATGAAGCCCGCAATATTTTTGTAGTTTTCCTCTTGAGGAAGTCCAACGCATAATTTCACGAGGCTTAATTAAATCGGTCATCAAAAAGAAGTGAAAAAATTGCCTAGGAATATGGCTTATTAAAGAAATAAAAATGAGATTAAAAACCCGTTTAACGTGAAATCAGCGCAATTAACATAACGAGAACAATTTTGCGACAAAAATGAGTCGCGGATAATTGAGGCAGTCTTGAAGTGCGCCAACTAATGAACTCGTTATTGGTACCGGTTACCCTGAACACCCATAATAATATTGAGTATTAACAATGGAATTGTTAAAATATTAATTACATATTTAAGGACCAATGTTAATATCATGGACCACGGGAATCAATTATCATCAAGTGAACTGTGTGCTGGTTTGTCACACATAATATCAGAGACAAATAAAAAAAAACACTTTCAAAAATGTTATCGTAAACGTCTAAAAATTTATCAAAGTACTTCTTGTCAACATTATATAATATAAGGAAAGAATATTGCGAGTCAGGTTATTTATAGGCGTATTCTTTAATTCTTACAATGCAAAGGAAAACCTCGTAAAACTGCCTTTATCAGCATCACAGTACAAACAACAATTTCACAACATGAAATTTATAGTGAACATAATAAATTATCAACGAAAGCAGTTGTTCACAATCCCTATTCACTCACACACACGCCTATTAATTTTTTTTCTTTTAGCCCAGAATCATTTCTAACGCGGAAAGCATAGTTTACTAAATAAATAGCTTGAAAGAAATAAATGATAAGTGCACAATAACATCAACACGCTTTAAAATTTTTGACTATTATTACTTTCTTTCCAGTTCTGATACATTATTATTTTCCATCCAAGAACTGACGCTACTGATAAAAGGACCAAGACATGATGACGTAAACCCCAATTACTGTATCTAATGTCCCTTTCCTCGACAAATCAGCGTAATACATTTAGCTATATACAGCTCGGACTAATCCAACGAAACTAAATTTATATTTACAAACGTATAAAGGATTAATTGTTATGTCGCCCACACATTATCCAGCTACCTAGAAGATTCGCTTCATCTTTTTTTTATATTTTTTAATTCGATGACATAACATGTTTAACTTTAAGCAATGTCATGTTATGGCATTGTATAAATTACGTGTAAATTAGGTTTAATAATTCATTATAATTTACGTTTTTCTATATCTTTCGACATCTATTAAAATTAGAAGATACAAGTGGTAGCCAGAACGGGAAGAGAGTTGTCATAGAGAACGCGAACATTTGCGCAATCTCAAACAACTACGATGTCTTTTTTTTTTGTGTATGAGTATTGCTGTTGGTCCAGTGACCTCTACAGCTTTATCTAAATAGACCCGCGAGCGGGAGGCCCGCTGAGTAAGCAGACAATGACGATGCTGCGAAGCGAAGCACTGACCGCTGCCGCACCGCCGCTGCTCTCCGACCCCTGTGGACGAAGAACGTCGACGACAACAGAGGGGGGCGATAATACAATCCGAGGGTCCTCACATTAGAGGCACGAAACCTCGACTCGGATCGCTATCTGAAGGGAACTACGATGTCGGTATAACAACGAAGGTATAAAAGCAAACTTTTATCCATTTTAATCAATTTCCTAAATTGTCATAAAGTTCGTTTATAATGTCGCTGAAGGGCTAGCTATTACGGCAATACAAGAGGCGCGGCCGGGTGGTTCAATTTTATTACAGGTTTGAAAATTATGACTATCATCTATTCTTCTGCGTTCGGTAAAACCTAATAACGGAATTGTGACGAAGTTTAAACATGCTAATGTTTGATCAATGACAATTAAATTTCCGCCAACGACAACGACGTAAAGCGTACACGACTTCCTGTATTAAGAAAGAATACTTAGTAAAAACAAAGATTTACTGTAAAAAATATTCTTAAGAGTAAGACATAGTGCGTATTTAAACAACATTAATCTTTTTTAAACATTATTAATGCGTAATTAAATTAAATTAAAATGCTTTTTTAAAAGACGTTTAAATCGCAATGTAGTGCGATATTTTAACTATCGATCATAAAACTGTGCAAAATATACAGATATTTATCACGATAAGAAGCACTTGATGCTTGATTAAACGAGCGACAAAACTCAATGCTAAATTCAATCAGCCAATCAATGTTAATATTTTCCCACAGTTATATATAATGAGGTCATTTACTTTCGACTAAAATGCTACTCATGACCTAAAAGCAAAAATAGCACTAAGTGTTATAATGTTTGTTTAGAATGGGTCAGCTCGACCAGGAAATTACTGAGTCTTATAGAATACCATAATGAGATTGGCGCATGTTGCTATTACGTAAGGTAAGTGTAGGGTTCCGGGGACCTAATCTACGGTGCCTAAATCCAGTTATGTCATGGGCCCTATATAAAAAAAAACATGCAATTTTCCAAGGTTTCATAGAAAATATATTCATTTACGACCTTTGTGACCAATCTAGTAGTCGGTAAATGTCTTTTTATACTATGTTACATTTGTATCGCGATACAACACAATATTGCAGTGTTACGCAAATAAGTGCAAGTTTCACAATAATAAAAATGTAGAATGTGCGCCGTTGCGATGGTTGCGAGTTGAAGAACAGATATTGACACAATTACTTTTATCGTATTAGAGACACGAGCACAGTTCACCTGATAAAGAATAATAATGCGAATGCATCAATCAATCAGCCCCGATGACTAAGGCGGGAAATCTCATAACGAGAGGCAAGATTTCAGTCACTATTTTATTCCGGTATTCTATAATAATGCGGTCATTTCCACGCTCGCAACTCCTGTTAGTGCTACATCTAGTCTATAACTGCGGCGTGATGTGTAAATTGTATGAAAACCGCGAACATCACCAGATCCAATACAGTTCATTGACATTTGAACAACATTTATCTTAAAATTAATCAGTTTAAGATGCAGTAATCATTTTATTACAATATCTATAGCCAGCGGTACTTTTTAAAAATAACAAACAATACATTCCGATGCCTATATACATATATATATATAAAGGAGCTGAGTACTTGAAATTTATTGTTACAATAATGTAGACATACGCAAAACAAACATTTCTATACCAGAAGTATATAACGAATCGTGAATCAGAGGCCTTTCGAAAGCACGATAACGCTCGTTTGCACGCATTGTGAGCTCATAAAAGTTGCCGAACGTACAATATTTTAGGTGGAATGTGTTACGACACCTATGTTCAGTGGCGGTCTTTTACTTAGTTATTGAGGAGCCTTGACGAGTAAGAAGAAGAAATTGTCCAACTAAAAAGTCGTATTTAGACGACGATAACAATAAACGTATTTAATTTAACCTAACTTTAACGAATGCGAGACGTAGTACAGTAGTCTTAAAATGAGTACCTGAATGCTCTGTTTCGGGTTGGATTTCCTGCTAAAGAACAATATTTGTAGACACAAAGTATAGTAGAATGTCGATTCTTCAGAAAAGAACCTTCCTTACATCTTTTTGCTCATAGTACATCAGTCTAGGTCCTAGATTTTCCCCTTTATCCTAGACTCTAGGATAAGGCAAAATTTAGTGCCTTTGCGTTTGCTCTAAAACTAGAGACACTTAGAAATATAAACAACTTAATTGATGTCTTTTAGTTACAACCAGACGATCTTGGTGGAAAAGAACGTAATGATTAACGTAATTCTAAAAACCTGCATTTTACCAAATAGCGGAATATAAAACAAAACAAACTTAATAAATAAGATTATCACGTTCTATATTATGTTTAATAAGTAAGAAGATATCGAAGATATCTATGAAACAATATAAGCTATAATCACATTTCTTTAATACTTTGTCTGTCACGCTCTACGCTTTTCTCTTGGAACTTAACTAATTCGATATACTTTTGAGAAAAACAATGAAGGTACCTCAAGTGATAGTAGCACCTAAAGCCTCAATCTATTGTCAAAGAAAATAGGGCGTTATCCCACACCTCGCTGACGTTAAACTTTTACTCCCTTTAAACGTTTTTTTAACGTTCTTGGTTTTTACTGGTTACCATGTTGAAATAATAACATTTAAAGAATGTAGTTGTGGAATTCCTAAATTCTTAAATTTTTTAAATTCCTTTCGTGGATAACCACGCCGCAGGAAGCTTCAACGAAAGTCCAGGAATTGAATTTGAATTATAAAACCGGATTAGTATAGTAGTAAAGTGTTACTATGTTTTGTGTGGTGAAAGAAAAAAAAACAGAATATTAGTTATGATGCATTCCACCATAGTCTTAGAGACGTAACGAGCGTTATGAGAGGACTCCTCACCAGGTGAACCGTGTTGCCATTTGGAAATGAAAAAAAAGGGTATGAGAGTATGAAAAGTATAAGCGATCACGATAAGATGGCAAGAATCATAGGGCAATGATATATAAACAAAAATAATTTAAAAATAGGTTGCGAAGTGTCCATGGCAAACATTTGTTAATAACAATACAATGTACAAATGTAAAAGTACCGTATAATGCTATCTGTAAATACCTCCAATCTGCAGTCAAAACTTTAGGGAAATTGTTTCGGAAATGGAGGATCGAGGTTAACCCCACCAAAAGTGCAGCCATGTTCTTCTCTCGGCGCAACAAAACGCCGCATCTACCACCTATAGTTATTTGATCGACCAATCGCCTAGGAAAAGACAGTCAAATACTTAGGCGTCACATTAGATAAAGCCCCAAGCCTATTATAAAACACTACACACGTACATTGCACCCTCACACCGCCCCCGCCGACGGCGAGGACAAAAGTCGAAAACAAGGTAATTTGTGATACCGCCATGTCAAAGGCCGTTCTCTCCAGTCAATACAGATAGAAGGGTATACCGTATATAAGTATACATATGTTATCAGTATGAAAGTGCAAATTTGCAATTAATCTAATCCGTGTGTATATCATACATCAATCTGTATAAAAGGAACTAATAGCAATCATGTTAATTTAATAGTAAAGAGAAGTATGAACGGGTAATGGGTAGCAGAAATCAGGTGAACTGTGAAATTATACTATTAAAACTAACAAGATAAAAATAAAAGCATTATCTGAAAACATAATAAGAAAAAATAGATGTCAATAGCTTTTAAAAATATTTTCTGCAAAAACACTAAGTCTTTCCTAACGGCAAAGTTTCAAACAAACTTTTTACTTTCCTGCACTTAATTTCACGTGGACCCTTCAATGGACTGCTAAATCTCCTCACTCTAGTTTGAGAAAACAATTTGATATGGCAATCCCCTGTGAGAAGAAACACTTTTGCGCGAACTTTTTCTTATACTGGATAGATATTTTACATACATATGTAACTACTAACGCAAGAAATTCTATCATTTTTCCCGCCACATCCCATCTATTTTGTTAATGTATGATAGATACGTATTGGATGTTACACCTACATAAACATCACGAATCAAGATACGTTGTATAAAATGCATCACAGAATAACGCTTTCTGGAATGCCTGCCAGCGTAGAATAGTAATTCAGCGCAATAATGTTTTTTTCTAATGCGATAAAGATTAAAATTATCAATGATGTTTTTAAACTATCATAAGCCAACACCAAAGTGCACAGGAAGTATTTTATGGTAGGGTCCTATTGTACAAAATTTCCATCGAAATAAAAATAACTTGGCTCGATTAATAGTCTTTCAAAGGATATAGCGTTATATTAGCGTATGTCCACAATGTGTGTTCATTATCAATCATATCATGAAGACATACAGACCAACTGGCATCGACGAGAATAAAAAATCAATCAGTTTTTTTTTATAATAATATAAATAACATGACATACGAGTATAAAGTATTTCAAAATCGTTAAATGAAATGCTATCCTAAAGATAGTGAGCTTTTTTTACTATAATGTCATTGTTTATTTACTACTAATAGTTTTTTTTTCGGGCTGAAGGTTCACTGTTAGCCCGAGGGCTTTTACAGTTTCACCGGGTTGAGAGGTGACCGAGCGCTAATGGCACTCAGTCGAGACCTCTATATATAGGTAACCAGCACAAGGGCTCCCGAGAGGGAGCCTCGGTTTGGACCGTTACCTTCTTTCGCGAGAGCGTCTGACTCGAGGGTGCCCGAGAGGGCCGAACCTCGGCTCGGTCAGTTGCTTCTGACAGAGCATTCTTTAAATTCGCTATTATTATTAGCTATCTGTACCACCACTTCGGAATGCGTGGGCGCTGGAGAAGAAGTGGCGCAAGAAACTCCAGCGACGCTTCTACCTGTATGGATACTACTATATATATATACTAATAAAGTGTTGTATAATATAAGTAGGCAATTTTGCGGGGTACTACTAGCGTGGTTTTTTTATCGATTATAAAACATAACTTCTCAAATATATGCAATATCCCTTACGTAAATACTCAACTTGTCTTTATAAACATATCGTGGAATTTGAATAATAGAAAATCTCTTTCATCTTAATACTTGTAATGAATCATCAAACGTTTTACTATCCTAATTTGTCAGTGATTAAAGTTAAAAATAACTATTCATTATGGAATCACTTCAATCGTTATCTTGATAGATATGAGGCGTTACACGTAAAAATATTAGAAATATAACACATATTTGTGTATTGTTAAAGACACAATACTTCAATACCAGTACCTGTCGACGCAGAAATTAAAACTTTAAACAATTTCTGAATTAAAATCATTCTTATGTTTGCCATAGCTTATTGTAAAAAGACGAAACAAAGCCAAAGTCAAAATTAGGTTTTAGTTGTGTTACTTAATATATTTGATTAAAACGCTCTTATTATAATGGGACTTTTACAGCTCTATCTAAAGCCTTTCAATAACAATAGCGACGTTAAAAATACCGTTATATAAAGTAAATGGAATTGGAGTTTGAGTTTATAAAAAAGGCTGCTGATTGGCGACGGCTGCAGAAAACGCGATGTGACAACGGGGTCGCATTGCCAAATATTTACATGCTTCATCAAAACCATTAACATGAACACAAGGACGCGCCCGAAATTCATTTGTGTATGCAGACGTGGTGAAACGCCCGGTAGGCTACTTGAACGTCTTTATTATCATGGTACGCGAGCAACTAAATATTATCACATAAATTGTGAATCAATTTTAGACTCCGACCTGGACGGCATTCAGTATTGGTAAAAATAATGGGAAAATTAATATGAAAATTGTATAAAGTTAACCCTTGACTAAATACAAAGAATCACTCTTTACTACTACACAAACAAAAAAAGGAGATGACAAATAATTATTAATCAGAAATGAACAAGTATGCATACAGATTGTCGATTAAAACTATAATATTAATAATTTATAAAATAATTAATCTATGTACTGTACAAAAGAACATCGACGCTGAGATAGATTCTAGTTTAAAGTTGAATAGCTTTCCTTTCAATATTTAAAACGAGTATTCCAAAAAGATAACCAGGCCAAAACAATAGTAACGTTAATTCTCTAATACCTCCCACTTCGGGAACATAACCCCGTGGATTAGAGTTTCTATCACAGATAAGAGACTCATACTGTTCCTACTTACAACTAGTCTGGTCATATACATAAAGTCGCTATTTTATTTATATAATTTATTCATTGTATTTTTTACTACGGTTAATTTAACTACGGGCTCCACTCAGTTAAAGAAAACCGAGATAGTAGATATTGTTAACAAATAAATGATAAACTAAGTGATAACCGTCGATACACAGAACATGCCCTCAATCAGTTGCAGCTTCAGTCTTTGTGTTGTGATCAAAAATCTTGCTGTCCTGATACCCTAATGGACAAGACAGAATAGTACTCTAACAGATGAAAAAGTTGATCATCCAATCGAATAGGCCTTGTCAACATATAACATGTACATTACCATATATCTGCATACAATGCTGTCTACGTATATGATGTGCCCTAGCGGGGTAGAAAGATCGTCAAATGTTGATAGAGACATGTGACACCACTGTTAGTAAAGCTAAGGATTTCTAAAGTATTTACAATATTTAATGATCTCCTTATATTTTGTTACTGGACAAAGATAAAAAATATTGGAAAAGATTTTTAATACTTATTTATATCCAGAAAGGGTTTAACTCGTCATCTCGATGGTTCGCAATCCACCACTGTGCGCTTAACACGAAATTACGTGACACGCACACTACTCCATGGAATCAGCTGTCTTTAACGGTGTTTCCAAACCGATACGACTTAGGTACCTTCAAGAAAAGAGCACACACCTTCAAGGCCGACAACGCATTTGCGACTTATCTGATGTTGCGGATGTTGATCGGCGGCAGTGACCGCTTACCATCAAGTAGGCTGGTTGCTCGTTTGCCACCTATATTATAAAAAACATGTAAAAATATTCAATTCATTTGAAAATAACCATCGACTCATTGCGTTATTAGTAGCGCGGAATAATTCAATAGGCGGGCGCACCCTTTGAGAATGACAATGTCAAAGCAATTTATGTAACATTAGTTGATCTAAAAGCAAGCACTTTACACGCTGTTATAAGGCTACACCGGCTATTACACGTAACGCGGATTGAGTTAAGTCGACAACAGCGGCGAGCACAAAAAGCCAGCCTTGACATTCAAATCGAGACGCGTACAATGTAGGGTTAATTAGCCACGTGCTATGTAGGATAGGAAAAACTATAATAAAGAAATTGGCTATTTTTGAATGTTATAGACACCGCCACGGATATTGAGAACTTGAAACTTAGGGTGATCAACGCATGTCCATTATTATTCCCTAAATTACTGTAGGTGATATGGGCCACAGGAATCAGTTACCATCAAGCGAACTGTATGTCACTCTAAGTATAATAAAAAAGGATGAATATAAGTATGCGCATTGTACTTTTTAAAAAAGCAATATTAGCAATGTTATTAACATTACTAATATTCCGGTTAATCACTCCAACTAAGCTGAAAATGCTTGTGGAAGGAGATGGTTCATGATAATAGTCTAACTAAACAAAATCTACGGCTCGGAATCATCGCGTGCTGGTACACCATCAGAAGACAACGAAGAAAATTCCGAAAGTATCAATCACGACAAAGAAAAATGATAATAATATTACTATGTATTCTAGAGTTAATATATTTTCTTATTCTATCGTTTTGTCCAGAAAGTATGATTGATAGATAGAATAAAAATAAAAATTCATATTACGAACACTATCACGAGATTCATAACTGAGCAGCAGTTGTCTGTCAAGTATGGAATGTGAAAACAGCCCAATAAACGTTTCAAAAAGTACATTTTACTGTTTCAAATGTATATTTAATTAAATAAAACATTAAAATATTATCGTACTGCTCGTATGATGTTATAACAAGGAAATGTGATGGCGGCATATTCTTACACTGCCATGTATCATTTCTTTCTGCGCTAAATCTATGTAACAACAAAATTTTGACAGATGCGTAAACTGAATGATTAGATTAGATAAAAACTAGACTATCGAATACATCGATGTATAATTGCTTGTTTTAGGTTAATTATTAAGAACCAAACATCAAAAGCTTATCATTTCATGATCATTCCAGGGTAGACAAATCAAACCGATGTGGTTTGATTTGTCTGACACTGTTTAGAAGGACAATAAATAGACTAGATATATTTCTAATATGTACTATTTCTAATGATACTAGTTTATAGTGACAGATTGCGGGACTAACACCGGCAAGATCCCAAAACCGTTGCATAACTTTCCACAGGGTTTTCCTCTATAAGGAAGAAGCGCATTCTTTTTCCATTTCCTTCTAAATAAAAAAAATGCATTCAATGCATGCATTCAATGCATGCATTTACTGGAAACTTAAAAGAAAGAACCTCAAATTATTATTAGTACTCTACGCTAGTGTAGCAATTTTTGAGCGACTGTACGAGGCATTGATAAGCGTCTTTGACAGCGACATTACGTATTCACTTGAGTCATTGTTTCTAACAATATGCAGAAGGGGCAACTCGTTTGCGCTACAACTGTTTAACTTTTGAATATTTTATAGAATTAAAATATTATGCAATTGTAAGAAAGAAACTACGCTATAAACGTCTTCCTCATTACGTATAGCCTATTAATGAAAGTAATAGGTCAAATAATTAATTTTGAAATTAATTGGGGAAAGGCGATACCAATAGCAGCGCTCATGGATTAACATTAACATGTTGCGCCTAAAATTCACAAACACGAAAACTATAGTGAGAAGTTTATTCTAAATATACTATGGTGATGTACTGAGTCGGAATTATAGTATAGATTCACTACAAATCGCATTTGTATTTATGGTAAGGCTTCGTAGATTTACTATTTCTTTATATGTATATAGAATATGCGAGTTTACTCAAGAAATCGCAAAGTATGTGGTAAATCATAACTTAAACATTATTCATGATGAATGTCATTATTTTCAATCACATACAATATATTTATTTATTTATTTTAAATCTCGCACAATATATTTATTTATTAATTTAACTTTTTAAACTTCATGCCCAAAGTAAATTACATAGGCGAAATTAATGCTAATAACGTTTTCTACCAGTCGACCTGAGGGTGGTACTGAGAAGCTAGGGTAGGTGCACATATAATATAAAAATGGGAAAAATAACAGTTACTCTCCAAAATATAATATATGTTTTCTAATAATATACTATTATTAAATAATTTGAAGCAAACCTCCAGTCACCGAGATAAATAGGCTCGGAAATATTACTTGACTGCGAAAAAGTAACCAATACTTAAAGGTAAGTTCATTTAGCATAGACTCTTTAATGAATAAAAGAGTCATTACTAAATAAATATACCATCAGATTTAATGGATGAGCACTGATTAATTATACTCAGTCCAAGGGAAAATGTAATAAAAAGGTATTTGTTTAATGTCAATATTATAACAGCGAAGACAAGTTAAAAGGACACGAAACAAGCGCAAATGATTGATAACTCCTACATAAGCGTTTGCGTTTGTGTGTGGGTAAAACACATCGCACACACATCTGTTTTTCCATCCCATTGGCATTTTACAGAGAGTGATAACGAAGTATCGGTTGATAAACGATGCATCAACGACTACGTAATACCTACTTTCGAAGTATTTACTCGAATCGATATAACGACTTATAATACTTTGATATGTGAACGATAAAGTTATTAAAAGTAGCGCATAAACTAAGTGCATACAAACGGATTTCATGAAATCATTTAAGAGATTAATAATACTCAAAGTATTATTAAATTAATAATTGATCTCCAATTGACCCTTTGCTGGTAGACTTAAGGTCACTTAAGGCGACGAGGCGACTAACTTAGTAACGATTGAATTTCAACTTAATTTCCTTTTCCAAAGATTGAAATGGGTATAGCATAATTTAATCACATTGAAAGGCTCAAAGCAGTATGATGTTATTATTTTTAAATGAATATATACAATTACTAATAGGGCTGGAATAATTTGTCTGTCAGTCTTTCCTTCCTATGGGTGTGGACACTTAACACCAGAGGATAGTACTAAAACAAAGGTTTAAGAGTTAGGATTACATAATTGAAATCAAATCAAAAGAAGCTTTATTCAAGTAGGATTATACAAAACACTTTTGAATCGTCAAGATAGCTAATAGGACTACCGCTTCGGAAAGCAGCTGCTAGCGTGAAGAAATGGCAATAAATTCGACTAGTTCCTTTTCTTTTTTTTTAAATAATAAGTTACAAAATGTCCAAGAGTTGTCCAGTACTGAAGCCAGAGCTTAAATGCAAGCACATTTGTCAGACAAATATAAAAAAGAATAGTAATATTTTTTGATTAATTAGTTTTTAACCAAAATTTTAAATTTGTCTAATGGCAAATAGATTATTGTACGCATATTTATAATTTTATTAAATATTCGTATGCTATTGCCCAAGAACGATATACATATTTTACTGATGGTGAGGCAATCCAATCTAAAATCGTATCTCATCGCGGTTGAATGTGGACTGCTTCGCGGACTGCAGGATTCACTTACCATAAGATGGTCCGTGTGCCAGTTTGTCAGCCCTAATAGCAAAGTAAAAACTTTAATTTGATTGGTTCTCGTAAATATAACGATAAGTGAGTAAAGCGAAGACATTAATATCCACTGCGAGCATTGTTCCGGTCATTGTGTGGAGTGCTGAATCACCGCGATGATACAACGCTTTCTACGCTTCGAACCCGGGGCACACGCGTCCGCATCCGGGCGGCTGGCTGCGCGATACGATAAACGACCAGGGGGAGAATTATGACAGAGACGTGAAAACGGGTTTCGCTTCTTTCACTTTGCGCTTTTACTTGCGACTTTTCTCGGCTTAACATTTTTTGTATGTTGTGTCTGCTATACGATAATTATAAGTGTATTTAATGATATAAAAATATTTAGACCGACCATTATATTATAGACTAACGGTATGTATAGGCATTATTCCTTTTTAAGTTATATACTATATATATTATAAGGCGAACCTAGAGGTTTCGAAAACCTCGAACACTGACGTCAAACAGATTCAAGTATGAAATGCACAAAATGATATACCTAAAACATATTACATTGCGCCCTGATTTTGTCAGAATTTGAACAGAATATAACGATATTTTAAATTTGTTTTGTGAACAATGCATAAATGAAAACTGATAAATATCTTAATATTTAGTCTTGAACACGGTCATTTGTTTAAGTATCAATTTAATTATCTTTCTTTTAGAGAATCTTAATAAAGCACAACAGTGCTAGTACATCCTTGTTAGTTACACAGTCTAGTATTTCAAGCCTGTCTTAGATAATCCGAAGGAAATAACGTCGTCACCGTGCGCCGTATCTTTATTTTAAGGCAGACTACTTACTGACGTCATGTGTAAACTGTTCTTTCTGCGCCATAAAGTTGATTTCATTACCTGAAAATAGCACAACGAAGATTTTTAAACCAATTGCATGTAATTTAATACATTCGTTTAAAAAATATGATATCACATATATTATGATACGTGAAGAGCCTACTCAAGGTCGATTTCGATCGCGACGATATCTTTTTGTAATTACTATATGACTTCATTTGTTCAAACAAAGTTCAACAACTTTTGGTCCCTATCTTATTTCTATAATTCACGTGCAATAAGATTGAAGACAGAATCAAACCGAGAGCCCAGGACACGGGACATGCATACAACGTATCCCGACCACAAAACAAAAATGTTTGACACACATACGTTGTTCGAGATTTTTGAAAATCGAACCTAAAACCTGTACCTTACTCCCTTATTACTTCACCATCACTGTCGCATTATAATTACAAGTATACTTGCTTTAGGTGTTGAAAAGTCAATATACTACTCCACCGCTTCTCTGAGGAGCTGATTATGTAAAATGAATAGTAAGAATGTAAAGAAAAAATAAATCGTGACATGTGGCAAATAATTAATACGGATTAACTATTTCAAATAAACCAGATCAAATGTAGGCAGTCGGAACAAAGATCAAGTTAAAATTTGTCTGATGCAATGAACAATCCCATAGAGGTCATTTCGGCTTCGATTGCTTCCTTCGCAACTTCTCCAATCCTTAAAATATAGTTTAAGGATTCGAGAAGTTGCAAAAGCAGCAATTTCTCGCAATTATAAGAGACCCTTTGCCGGTATTAAAATTATGTTTACTAATGATTTTCGAACGCTACCATGATTCGAAAAACACGTAAACCTGTTATTTTCAACCGTTTTGTTAATCCATAAGAATAAATCGTAAATGGTGAGAAATAAATTCTAAACGTGCAATTTGAATTGCTCATACCGATATATTACAAATACAATTATATTACAAAAGTGTGATTATATATTGACTTATGTAAATGACTAGCAATAAAAAAAAAACAATTGAAAATAAGCTACTGACATTTTGAAAAAGTTGTCACTTCACACATGTGTGTTTGGTTTAGCTTTATGTGCCCGTCCTCGGCATAAAACAGACGGCCTATAAATAAACGAAAGGATAAACATTTGTACTTTAAGACGTCTTGTGATCATCGTTAACAGATTCATAGACACGGACCGATCTGCATAATAGCGTTTGAAGAATGATTGAACGGTTTGTTTAACGCTACATTATAAGCCAGAACACTGAAAAGACAATCTTCGGTGATAGCAACCTTTTGAAATTCAGCACTCAAACGACTCATTCAATATAAAAAATATGTGTATAATTTACATAATAATAATTTTTGGGCGCTAACTTTTAATTTCAAGATGCGGAATTAACCTGAGTTCGATCCCGGTTTTAAGACAACTTACAATTTGTTGGTGTTATTTGACCACGTGTCAGGCGGCGACAAAAAATAGCGTCGAAAACTTTATTTCCAAGAAGTAATGAAATGATAAAGAGAATATATGATTTGCAAGTTATATGAAGTCCACCAATGCGTAAAAAGTGAATTACACTACTACTAAGACTACTAAGACCGGGCCTATACCTAGCAATCAGCTATGAAATATATATATATATATATATATATATAACAACATATATAATAATAATAAACCATCATTATACTTTCCACACACCTGTATATCAACTAATTGTTCCAAATGCTGGCTTATTGCTTGGGTACGGAAGCTCATAAATTATTTGACGTGACAACGCTTGACTATTATAAATTTAATGAGAAACTATTAAGATCATGATCTTTACAGTACGTAGAAAATTAATAAACTTAAATACTATAACTTCTATAGTTTTTAATATTTATTTTTTTAGGGAACTTGTCTTTTATTATATTTATCCACACAAACAAACAACTATAAAAATGAAACGTTGAAAACAACTATACAAATGGAAAAAAATATTTGTATATGTTAACCACTTCTCTCCCCGAGCACACTGCTGCATCATCACCTCCACCCATCATTGGTCCTCCGCTGATCATAGGGCATCCCCACAAATTACCATAAAGCTTCGTTCTCAGCCATCTACACATACCGGCTTTCTGCAAATAATAAAAATCAGTAAAAAGAATCAAGATTTTTGGTATATTGTAACGGCGGCGGCAACTAAATACATAAGTTACTACGCTCCTAGTTGAAATTACCTTTTGTATGAGTTAAATAAACTTATTTTAAAAATGAAAACTACAATTATGCAAAGTCACTGCAATAAAAATTATACGACTATATCGGCCGGCTGACACTTTAACTAAGTCAAAAAACATGGTGGATAGGCCTTGTAATCTCTGTCCCTCCAAATTAAGATATAATGGCGCTATATGTTTTAATGTATATTTTATGTTAAATATAACTTATAATATGGGAAATAATCTACCACTTTTTTATTGGTAATTGACTCAAGGAATATACTTTACAAACCGTATTACAAATTATTTGAGTTT
This sequence comes from Teinopalpus imperialis, assembly GCA_029286865.1. NCBI lineage: Eukaryota > Metazoa > Arthropoda > Insecta > Lepidoptera > Papilionidae > Teinopalpus > Teinopalpus imperialis. The sequence goes on along the minus strand of JAGSMU010000020.1, from coordinate 2,121,015 downwards.
AAAAAGAATTTTGCTTGCTTTATTGTCTTTAGAAGACGAACGAAATAAGTTTGATTTTACTACACGTTTCACTGTAGTCTCGGTCAGTCTTGAAAGCGGACTATTAAATGATTTAGGCAGAATTATGAACGGAGTATATATATTTTATTTTGTAGATAATCTAATAACATATAAATTACAAGTAATATATACAACCATGTTTAAAATTAAACCATAAATATATTTCATTTTGGTTTCGGATAAAGGACATGAATGGGTAATTTTGTCTGCTAAAACCGACAGTGCATTAGAACCGCAGTGGTGCACGTCACCGTGTAACTATGCTCCTTTGATCTGGAACTTTGAATGGGGGCCGCTTTAAATAGTAAATCTGAATAGAATTACAAGTATCGTAATCTCACATGACTGCCAAGTCTGCACCCCCAATCGGAGAATCGTTATGTATATAATATTGCATCGTTCCAACGACGGACTGTTCCTAAAATAGTCCCCATTACCATACAATAAATCATTGCATATATATAGACGACGGTTTGTTTGTTTGTTTTTGTTTTAATAACGACGAAGTCACGCTACAAAAATTCACTGCTATTAAAATTAATTGTTCTAAGTACCAATGTGTTTAACATATTTTTACTATCACGCAATGACTGCGGTTCAAAATACGAGTGTAGTGTAAATGGCAATATTGACTGATTGTGTGTCTGTGTGTGTGTTTGTGTGCGTGTCTTTGTTTGTGCATGCGCATGCGTGTGTGTTTGTGTGTGTGTGTGTGTGTTTGTTTGTGTATGTGTGCAAAAAAACTGCAGCGGTTTACTGCTTATAAAAACATTGCCATTTTGGACACCGTACAATTGCCAACAATCATATATCATATATTTCTTTAACAAAGTTCTAAACAAAGTCTACAAAGTGATAACTGCAGTTCAGACACCCACACGTGCGCTCAATTAGGAATCGTCAAATATGCCACAACGACTAATATATTATAATAGCGCAATCAAGAAAAAAAATAAAACCTTTCAACTTCAACAAAACATTCATACATATACAATAACCTTGCGTACAGTAACATTCTTGTGACAGAATTGCAGACAATGTACTAACGTTATAAGAGTCGTATCTCTAAGCGATGTTTCATTGACCGAAGCTTTATACCCATCCTCATCGATTGCTCCACACACGCCCACATTGCTGCCATATAGCATAAAACATCCGTAATTTATCTTCGACAGCGTTCCAAAATTGTGCCATAATTGTGACAAAGTGGCCTTGTCTCGAGGAAATTACAATAAAATGCTAGTTTTGTGCGTAGCGAACCGTTCAAAGATTGTTTCGTATGCCAATAAATATCCTAAGAAGTATTTCTTACTGGTATGAGGCCCTCAATTTATATTGATATACCGCAACCGCTTTTTGCCTTATAAGCGGGGGAATGGCGGTCATTGAAATTAATAAATTAGCAAAATATAATTTATATAAAACAAAACCGATGTAAAAATACCTTTAAATTATAGACAAAGGTAACATTTAAACATGCAGTCCAGTGAACTCATGACATAATGTTAACAAAAACTGTTATACAAACATTATAATTGAACGTGCACGCAAAAAATACTAATTATTATACTAAACATAAATGTAATTAAGAAAAACAATAACGTTTCAGAGATTTACTTGTTTTTTTTTCTCTCTATACCGTGCAAGCTTTAAATTAAGGTTATGAAAATTATTGCATATTAAATGAAAAGAAAATCTACCCTATCACGTTAGGGACTTAAAAAGCGTTTATCTTATGTTTTTAAATGAAACACCAGAAATAAAGTTTATCATTTCTAACGTGGAATTGACAAGTCGAATTTGAACAGATTTCAATCAGCCAAAATGTTCGCCATAAAAGCGGGAATCTCGCAACGGTCGTAAAGCGAAACGACGGTGGGGACAACCTGCAATATTGAGTCGGGTCTAAGACGTAGAGCACTTGCTTTGATGAGAAGGGATAGACGACCCTCCCAGACTACGGGTAACCAATAACTGTTACGTATCCCGCCATCTGCATCGATATCCTTGGACATTTTCTTTTACATATTCATAAAACCTTCTTATTTGTTAGTAGAAAATAGTAAGAAGACGAAAATGATATTTTGTCTATCTAAGGTTATTTCTATTTATAAAATAAATTTTTGTATCAAAATGTACGACATGTAGTTAGCCACACCAACTGTTACCTGCTAACACTATTTATGGCAATATATATAAAACCGTTATGTATCAATCATAATGAATAACTCATATTGGGCAATTAAAAAAAACTGTAAAGGTTGATATGGTCCCATTTGTCACCATTACAGTCAAAACATTTTTTTATTTTTAATTTTTAAATTGATATTTAAGTCTCTCTCTATCTTTTACCACTTCTCAATAAAGAAAAGACCTTGTCAACAGATTGCCAAGAAGCACAATTCCGGGATTCGTCGATTCGTAATACGACTTAAGTACTCAAGGATATTTCTTTCTCTCACATTATTTAAGTGTTGCAACTACGGCAATTAAACGTTATTTAAGCACAGTTAACATATTTTCTACTACTAACTAAATAACCTTATCAAACTTTCCTAGTTTTGAAAAACCACAAGATTTGGAAAAAGAAGGCTTATTTGTGTAAATTGTTATATAAAATAACAGATAAACCATCGCTCGTGAATACCGGCGCTGTTTCATAAAACATTTGGAATTACACAGCCGACGGTAGTTATAATAAACGAAAGAGATTTCCTCCCTAAGCAGTGGAGCTAGCCAACGCTTCACGGTCAGCTCCGTTTGCCCTTTAATAATATTTCAGCCTTTTTAACTAGCGCAAATAGTACTCTAGGTACTTGCACAGAAAATTAAATTCACCTTGGACCGAGGCTTTCCACGGGCTTCTGAAATACGGCCGTAAAAATATTCAAGAAACGGGAAATACGGTATAAAATAAATAACTCTAAGGGTAATAAAAAAATATTTCAAACTTATTGAGTTTTAGATTATCTTGGTTCAATATTATAAAAGTTTGAGAATATTTATTTAGATAATGAAAAGTAGCATAGAATTTATTTTATTGTCGTATTGTTATTTATCACAAGTTGTGTCCATTAAAACACAGAAAAGCTTAACAGATGTAAAATAGCCACAGCTAATTTCTAGTTTCGAAATGAATGGTTTGGAACGACCGGAGCAGGGCCAAGCCCTCATTGAATACTAGCAAGAAATACCAGCATAACGCTGCTGTGTTGATTTTTTTATTTTATTTAATTGAGAGTAACAAACGAACACACAGTTCGCCTGATAGCAAGTGATTCCTGCGGTTTGACATTTACCCGGCATCTAGGATCGAACCCAATTTACCATGAAATTAAAAGCGAGCTTCAGGCACCGAGTTAACACTGCTCCCGTCACAAAAAATATAGACTTCTTATCTAAGATTGGAATCTGTGAGTATGCATATTTATATATACACGCGTAGATTCCAATGGTAAGAATTTATAGATACATATAGGAGCAGCTTATTGACATTAATTTGTATTATATAATATGAGAATTGTAAACATGGTTAAAAGATGGTGGCTTCTTATCTTCGATAGGTTATGTATCATACACAATATAAAAACTAAGTTGTAAAATTCCAGGAAATTGGGCTGAAGGACCCAATTAATGGTTTTTCGCCAAGGGTGTATGAAGATCCACAATTATCATGTTATCGTGGGTATCATTTGCGTCCGTTAAACGTTATGAGTTCCCTCCGTAAACATATACAGAACTAATAATATCAGAAACACGAGATCTTAAAATTTTCATTATACATATTTGAGTGGAACAAACTTTTATATATATCCTCTCCAGTCTCATTCTTATATAAGATATTTATTGATATGCTCAGGGATGTTATTGCAATATAGTTGGCTTTGAAAAAAATAAAAGATACAAATTGACTAAGCAATAAAGTTGCCAATAAGAATCTATTTGTTTTCCCCGAGATGTTTATCTGCCATCACAATACGTAATCAGGTCCACGACCGACTCTTATTATTGTAGTAAGGTTATTGACTTCTTTGGCGAACGTAAGTTACAATTTGCCAGGAATAGAAAGCAATAATAGCGAAGGCTAAAAAAGATCACTATTCAAATATGTGAAAGGTTATAGTTTCATACTTATAACATAGTACGGTTAAATAAGTACTAACGGTACCCACAATCACGTATTAAAACCAATTCAAAAAAAACACTATAGTTATACAAAACAGCAATATAGTTTATAAAATGTAAATTATTAAATATATTATTGATATATTAAAAATTTCAATTAATATTTAAAATAAACTAACACACTATACTAGTATATAGTAAACACGTTACCTCAAAACCTTCCTCCGATCGCATCAGTCGCCAATAGATAAGTTCAAACCGGATACTGGTGAATATGTATGACTGATGTCAACTTGTGGTAGCTTTTTTTACAGCACTTTCAACATACAACACACAGTATAGGACGACTTAGACGAAAATTGTTTTAATTAACTTTTCTCAATTTTTAACACAGGATCTAAAATAGGAGCGGGATTTAAATTAGGCATAAATAAAGGTCTACGAACCGAAAGAAAGAAAGGCGCTTTGAAGCTGCTGTGTGTTTTGTCTGATGAGTAAACTTTTTACTGGTGACGAGACGTTTTATTTTATTCCTCGGGCAGGAAAACGCACTTACATCATTTAAACAGTGGCAGAGCGACTCTGCAGTTTACATCTAGCTGCAGAATTAATGGGTAAGCTCGACCGATAGGACTACACCACTACAACAGAATACCAAGAAAAACTAGCACCATAATATTGCCGTATTTCGTCTGGTGAGTGGCTGGATCCCGAGACATTTATGACGAGGCATTACAACACGGCATTGCATTATGATTCCTTGTCAAGGATGAATACAGAAGTAATGGGCCGCATGAATCACTTGCCATCAGGTGAACTGTATGGTCGTTTGTCAGAGTAATAAAACAAAGTCCTATTTCGTGGATGAAAGCATGTGAGGATGTCGATGGGCCACACTAACATTTAACATAAGACGATCCTTTGTCATCCCTAATCTTATAAAAAGATAATACTACTCGTATTTTGCAAGTATATTATGGTTTCGCATTGCGAGTCATTCGCTAGGTCGGCCGTGGCTCATTTCGCGACCATTAATTACGGTTGCGGTGGCGCGAAGAGCACCGCACAAATATGGGTCACTCCTCCCTTTGTGCGGCGTATGTCTTTGTTGCAGTATACGCCCGGATCTTTCATATAAATAGAAATTCATTATAATGATAGCATCACGCAATAATTACGTATTCAATCTTCATATATGAATTAATGTTACGCTTAGAATTTTTTTATATTTTGTCTATATCTGTCCATCCTCGTTAATCATCACAGGACACTATGTAATTGAATTGCAGCATACTCGTATTGGACTGAGATGATACTGATATTCGTATTTATCGATATTCGTTTAATACGCGATTTAGATGACCCCCATTTAAAGAGGTTAAACCGAAATTAAAAACATATTGTTAGATAAATACGGTTTAAAAATTGAATATGTGAAGCGATGATAATTCTAATAGAAACAATATTAAATTTAACAAGACGCACGAGTAATACAAATTGGATAAATAATAATAATTGAACTATTTTACACTAATTGAACAATTTAAGGCACTGTGCGTTTCGCCAACCGCGCAGGCCGTAATCGAATGTGGTCACCAAATTGATGCCGCTATTACGCTACGGTAGCTTTGTACAAAAGCCAAAATAACATAAAAAGATCAAACTATAAACTTCGAGTGGTGCATATTATATACCCCAATAACATTTAGTATCTAATACAAGGGCAATGTGAATTGATTTGGCGAATGGTAGAGGGCAGGGGTAGAGCTACACTGCAGTTTGTATCAAGCTACAGAATTAATAGGTCAGCTCGACCGTGGTAGGACCACGCGCTCATAGAATAGCAGCGTAAAATAAAAGAATAATGCTGCTCTGTTGCTGTCTGGTAAGTGCAGGGATCCGGAGATCTTTCCATTCCATTCCATCTCAGTCCTCAAGGGTGACAACGCATCTGCAATACGATTCCTTGTCAAGGATGAATGTAGATGTCATGGGCCGCAGGAATCATTTACCATCAGATGAACTGTGTGCTCGTTTGTTACTCTTAATGTAAAAATAAAAAATGGTAGAGACACGCTGCAGTTTATTGTATGATAGAGCTTGCAAAGGGTCGGCTCGACCGGGAAAGCACCACGCCGTCATAGAATATCGGCGTGAAGTAAATGCTGTTTCGTATAGTCAGTGATCCGGACCCAATAATAGATAGCTTGGCATTTCATCTCAGCGCTCAATGATAACAACGCTTGTATATCTTCGCTCATTTTTCATTTTGATCTTTAATGAGAAAGAATGTCGACATCATCAGCCGCAGCCATAAGTTACCATCGGATGAAAAGTATGTTTGTTTGTCAGTGATAAATTTACATTAAAAAAAACGCACATGCTTTACATTTAATTAGTAACGAACGTGTACCCGTGTGTTCGCGAATATACTTACGGTACGTTGATATCACCTGATAACTAGAAGATCGCCGTGGGCGAAATCGATATGGTGGACATTATCATCGCGAGTATACGGACTTCGGCTTACGGAAAATGTTACAAAGAATGTTCCTTGACCACGCGATAAATCATGAGAAAAAAATACATGCTATACTGAAAAATAAAATAGCATACGTTCTTATTTAAAGTATTTTGTTTGGTGTTTATTTAGTCAGTGTTCGGACATATTCTATTGTAATCAATATATAACATTACGTCGTTATATACAAACGACCTAATGTGTTCAGTCTTGTTAGAACCAATCAATACTGAAGTGAATGTATTACCTAATAAAGCTACAGATCTGAATTCAGGATAACCACATTTACACAGCCGAATATTCTTCGTAATGACATTATATAACTAATCCTTTGCTAAAGCGATTATTTCGTGCAGACACGGTAAAGTTACAATCTACAGATCTTAGCCATGTAAGGGTGATTGATACGATGATTTTTAATATGACCTCAGTAGGGTAAGGGACCCGACTGAGGTCACATTAAAAGGACAAGGTCGTTCAATTGCAATGTACAGAAATCCAGTTAACCACAAGATGTTTTTCATTTAAGATATATTTATAATATTAGTGGAACAACCACAATCCCAAAAAGGGTGGACACTATTTTTACTGTGTAATTTATATTTATTATACGTAAAAATAATGATATAAACTCGGCACGAGTACATATCATTATTTTTACGTATAATATTTATTGCGATAAGGTATTGAATGCCAGTGGGTCAAGACAATTTTTTTTTTATTTATAGGCGTGTCAACGAGCACATAAATCACCGGATAGATGATAACTGCGGTCCATCGATCTACTACCTTGATTCCCAGTCGATAATAACGAGAAATGCTAGTCGGCGTTGGCGCTTGATTGAGATTCCGCCAAAGTAAGGTCGTGCGCGGAGAGATTGTTAAGAGCGTTTATAACATCACGAACTGACTGGCACAACCCATTTTACACCGTATAAGTCCTGTATACACTATACCACGTTTGATATGTATTCTTAAAGTGATAAGTGATATTTTCTCACATGGTTTACATCGATACGATTGGGGAAACAAGTGAGTCTACATAAACTCTTGGGATACGTTCTATAATACTATACAATATTCAACATATTGCACCCAAAAGGTTCCGTTTTTAAAACACGATACAATACTTTTTACTTTTCTTTTAATCTATTGGGTGCAATGTGTATACATATAATTAACAAATTATTGAACATAAGAGAAATTATTTATGTGTGAGACGCGCTTGTGTGTATTTCAAACCCCATAAATACCTATCAAGTAATAATTTAACTTAATATTTCCCACACATCTCTCATATCTTTGGTGTGATCTGGTAATAAACAAAAAATGTCGTCATGGTTGAGATCGATCTATAGGAGTACCATAACCGAACCAGCAAGCAACGCTGGCGAGCTTCATATAAAATATGTGTTTTAAAAAATAAAGGTGCATATATGTATTCAGAGTTCGTTAGTGAAAATACTGTACAGTAAATGTTTGAAAATTGGAACAGCACCCCAGAGACATGGACGACAAAGAAGTGGAAAATTGTATTTTCCCGTAAATGATTTACAGATTTAAAAGATAAACTTTATTTATATAGTCTTTACATTGAATATTATTAGTGTTGAATTTTTAAAAACAATAAATACTTAATTAATCATTCCATATAGAAAATTAAAAATAGATAAAGAAAAGTGTACAAAAAACGTGACAAATGAGTTAATGTAGACAACAGAAATAAAGATATAATACTTAATAGAAATAAAGATATAAATCTTACTTATTTATACCATTTTATGAAATTTGAGGGTTACGATTAGGGTTAGGTTAAAGATCAGCCATGTCCATCTTCATTTACCATAAGATGAACTGTCTGCTTGTCTGTCACCTCTAATGTTACAAACTATAAAAAAAACGAAATGCAGTCTACAAAGTAGAGAAGAATACAAGAGATGCTGGTGTTACATATATTCATTGGCCACAGCTACGTTTAACAACTACGAAATACTCGCTAAACAATTAAAGCAGGTAGGAGATTTAAAAAAAAAAACCACCCAGTGAACCGTAAGAAAAAGAATGTTTTTGCTAAAGCAATCCCTATGTGACAATAGAGTGTTCAGTCAATACAATTGTATAGTAAATATAATAATAGAAAAAAAAAGATGATCAAGACAAAAGCAAGGATCGTTTGGTTACAATTAGACGATTTTAAGTACGCAGGACATACTACAGTGCTGTAAATATTTGACCAAAAACATGCACCATAAAGACTCTATATTATAAATAACTAATATTTTGTATTACACAAATACCATATGCTCCTCGGCTGGGTATCGAACCCAGTCCCTGAGACTTGGTAGACAGATACTTTGAATAATTGGCAACGCGGCTACAAAAAATCTACATATTTATCGAATGTGAGAGACCTCATCGCCGCTCGACGTATTTTCGTATCATCTTCGTTCATGATATTTGAAAAAAACAAAATATATATTTTCAGCAGAAGTAGAGCTACGCTACAGTTCATTTTTAGCTGCAAAATGAATGGGTCAGCTCAACCGGGGCAGGACTACGCCCTCACAGAATACCTGCGTATAATAGCAGCATAGTGCTGCTGTTTCGTCTGGTGAGTGCTAGGATCCGGAGACCTTTATTACTAGTGACGAGGAATTGCATTACAGTCTTCAAAGGTGACATCGCATCATTCTTTTGTCAATGATGTATGTAATGTAGATGTTATAGGCAGCAGGAATCACTTACCATGAGGAAAACTGTGTGCTCGTTATATATATATAAATATATATATATATAAATATATATATATCAATATATATATATATATATATATATATATATAAATGGCATATAATAATATATAATGGCAATATATATATAAAATAGTAAATGGCAAATCTACTATCCAGCACAAAAATAGAGGACTCCCGTACAAAAATAAAAACAGCGATTTAGTTCTAAATTTGAGTTAAAATATTTGTGGTAATGGTATCATAAACATCAGAATGCATTAATACGAATAATGGTTTTTGTGTCGCAGAACGAAGAGAGCTTTTAATTTTCCTTTTAAAGCTTCACTCGCATAACTCCACGAAAATTCCCCGCCTTTAATACATTTACATTTAGAGTAGTCGACATCTATTTGAGACAATTACCGATAAAATGTAACGCGCAATAAAAATAACCACATTCAAGATTTTTAAATAATAACACAATGTTTAGTGATAGTTTGATGATAACAAAAGTTTTAGCTAATAATTTTATATATATATGTTAATTTATATTTCACAACTTTATAAATTTATAATATATATAAAAATATTGCTGTTTTTGAGAGACGGATTACTAATTAGTTTTAGTTGGATTGTATGCTCAGCGTAAGTATATTTTGTATGAATATAGTGATTTTAGTAATAATTAAAAAGTTCTTGGCAGCAGATTTTATAAATCTATCTATCAAGAGAACCTCGATATAGAGTAATTCAGATTAAATTTGTTAAAAGTATATAATTTTGAATATAACTGATTTATAATTCGTAAACAAGTAAATACTTTACTCGTTTAGAAATTAATGCTTCCAATTAAGAGGGGATCGGCCCAAAAGCTTACAAGTACTTGATCGTAGTACCGACTCTTAAATTTCCATAATTATATACTATGTTACAACGCCTGATAAAAAATATTTAATCTTGCCCTTAACGGTTAAATTTCAAGTAAATCATCAATAATCTCACTTTCTCCATCCCGATTTGGTGCATATTTCATAGACGTTAGGACTAACGACGAATCTGCATTTTGTTTACCAAAAAATAACGATTAAAGAAAATTAAAAGGCTAACAAGTTAGTTTTATATACTTTTACTTAAGAAAAAATGTAGCAATTTTGACATCATGAATAAAACATCCTTTGACGAAAAAGAAAAATGAAATTCTACTGCAAGTTACAAGAGTACATTCATGCATAAGCTATTAAACTGGTGGAATGAGTTTCTTATACTCGTAATACCCAGAGGATATGTAAAGAGAACTTTGAATTCATTTTACTTAATTAGCATATCACTCTAAAATACTAAAATAAGTGATGGTAGCAAGGCTGACAGAGGTCCACGGATACACCATGTGTTACACAGATGTGTCATGACATTGCCGAGGCTGGAAATGGAATGTCTCCATATTTTTGATACAATGCCAAGACATCACTATCTAATCGCACAAAACTCTCGTGGCAACTACGTCTTATTGCTCCTGAGTTCGATTCCTGGCCTACTCTGTTCATCACAAATTGATGATTTTTGCGATAGATGTGTTGGTGGTACGTATGTCCTGTGGCTCTGATACTAAATCTGAACCTTCCTCCATCCTAATTGGACATGCATTATTCGGAATAGCTGTCTCTCGGTTCGTATCCCAGCCCAGAAATTATTTTTGTGCTTTAAAAACTGTTGATTTTCGGGTATGATGTGTTGTGTGTATTTCCCGTGTTCTCTGCACTGCATCTTAACCTTCCTCTAATCTCAGCAATAAACACAAACATTACAACCGATGAGCTTAACGGCTGCTGGGGATTTGAAGACTGGATCTTGATATATAACTAAAATATCGCCCTGGTCCAAATCGACTAGGAATGCTTTAATCATACGAAAGAGCGCGGAGCTTTGTACGTGCAAAGCAAGTTATACAATAACGACGTTAATACCCTCCAAGAGGGAACGCTGTACTGTCATGACAACAACACCTAATCTCCTACTCCACACACCGTTAACTCCGGCACGAGCCCCGCTTTTTGACGCTTGCATAAACATGTTTTAATTGCGTTCACCGACACTTTACAGTCTCGTGAAAATAATTAATCTCTCGGGACTTTAACTTAAACATCATTCTTTAACATTGCATTGTTTTCCATGTCAGAGTAATGTTGTAGTTAAAAAGTGGTTGTAGCATGAAATACTCGCCTCGACCGGGGAAGACACACACTTTGACATAATTCTACGTGGACACACACACCCATATTTTGGGATGACAGTAAGGGCCTAAAGGAACTTTTTACTTACAATCATGTGAACGCACGGTTCGTCTCTACCCCTTCCTTAAAAGACAACCATAAAAAAAACCATTTATAGTAAATAGATGACTGGTGTAGGTTTATCACGCCAAGTCATAGATATAATGTAATAAAAATTAACATTTACTGCATTCATATTTTTGAATGCCATTGTCTCTTTACATTATTTAATTGATATTGCAACTGAGCCTTCCTCCGATCTTTATAACATCTGATTATAACAAGATTATATTGCCGTAATCGAAATCGAGCAATTGGACACATTATCATCATTCAATGTATGCTTTGTCACTATAGTCGTGCATTTTAAACTGAGTCGTCGGGCAATAAATGTCACTGACAGTAGGAATGTGCATGCAACCCGTTATCGATACTAAGCTACCGGCGCACGCGGGGTTTATGCGTCATCCCTAGAAAAGATAAAAAGGGCCCTTTTCAGGGCCACATTACGATCTATACAGTTTCTCAATGATGACGTCGAAGCAAACATTCTATATTACAAATTAAAAACTTTTATTTTCAGATAGCGAAAAATTATTCCTATTAATACTTAATATAATTTAGCATATCGCCCGTACCTATCCCGTTATCGATATGCACCTCTACAATACTTACGCACATCACTACACCTCTCCATAAGACCTGTAAGTGCGAGCGAGACAGACAGATAAACATGATTTATGATCCGAAGCCTCAGTTCATAATGCGTCGACTATAGTAACGCACTAACTCACTAGTAATGGACCACTGCGTGTTGATACGATAATACTTAGAGGAAGGTCCACCTAGATAAAGAAGGATAGAGTGACGTCATTCTGTTACTCCATAAACGGGGCATGAGTTGCCATGTCACAAGCTAATGTTTAGCAGTAAACTCATAAGAGAACCATGATGGTGACAATTATTATCTAGATAGTAAATAGGTCATAAAATATTACAACACAGCCTGACATCAATTTAAATTTTCCATGAATACTAAGTAAGTAATATTTAACAGATACTGGGATACATAGTAATTCAGCTAATTGCGCCCTCTTGTCTCATCCAATCAGTATTGAAGTAAACGAATTGCCCAATCCCGTCCGGCGCCAGATTCGACATTTGTACCAATTGTTATGGCCGGCCTGCTTCGCGTTATCTAATTACGTAAGTATTAATAGTAGGTACGCTAAAGCAATTACTTAGTCCGAGGGTACAACTAGGTCCATTTCATTAGTAAAATTATATCTCCGTAAATAAAAAAAGGAGTACAACGTAAGGCGATGTAGGCGAGGAAAATTTTCTCTGAAATATAATTGGGTCAATAGTTACTTGCATACATTTATATAACTCAAATATATTATATATTATTCACTTCATTATTCACAACTACTTACTTACTCTCATTATTCACAACTACTTACTTACTTTCATTATTCATTAATTCACTACACTAGTTATAATATGTATGCACAATATTGTGTCTCTAAGATATTTTACAACTACCTCGGTAATTGTGATATTCTTCTTTTTTTCAATAGCCTAAGTATAAAAGTAAATTATAATTCGAATCTAACATTACTTCTATGTTTTATTATAAGTTCATCCGAAGGGGTTAGCATTTGTACCACAGTTCTAGGACCTAGCACGGCAGTTAAAGAAAAAAAAATGTATGGTTAATAGAGGTATTTTTATATTGTGTATGTAAGATTGGTTTGTTTTAAATGTTTTAATATGTCTGTTGCTTATTTGCAAACAATGTTTTGGTTAAGAAATAAATTATTATTATTATTATTATCAATCTTTTGTAATATGGGAAGAAAATTTTCGAGTGGTAGGCCTACAAAATACTTCGCATACCATAACATGAACAACTTCGCCGGGAAACACCAAGCCCTCACAGAATACCAACGTTAAATCAACAGGGGAGAGAACGCATGTACCCATCATGAGGCGAAGTCATTAATTACCATAACGTGAAATATATTATATATACTTATCATCCCTAATATTGAAAAAGAAACAGATTTCTGCAAAAATTTTTCACCATACAAACAGTAAGTCATACCATGGATAATAAATTATCTATAACTAAATGAAAATACGCCATGCCCCTATTTTCTTTATATTAATATCAGGCTCAAACACGTATTATTACCATAAAGTACCCCAGTTACAGGACGTGAATTGATCGAGTGTATATCGTACCGTGTGGTCTCTTTATTGGCCGTGACCAGCTGTGGCATATTTATAGGCTGCTGATTGTGATGGCGATATCAAAAGTCAAGGTAAACTTAAAGTGTTTCGATTTTCGGTATTGTATTTTATTTTAGTGTAGCAATAGTTTCTCATTAAGAAAAGATTTATCTCAATTATCAATTACATTTGAAAGGTTTTCTTCGTTCAGCATCAAGGATATTTTAAATTTTACGATTTCAGATAAGTCATGACTTAAAACTAAGATGATTGTGCTTTCTAGATTTGAGTTTCTCTATAGAGCTATTTTATTTATATAGATTTATTTAAAGCTCTTTAAATAAACTTTAATAAAACCACATATGTGTAAACGTATAAATAACAACGCTCCTATAACAATAAGCTCACAATTAGTCGAAAAAAAATTAAAATACTATAAAAACGGGACGATTTAATCCCGAAGCGATTTCGCAGCGAAAAGTAGCTCATTTTCAGTGCAATTTCACTATGAATAAAAGATTTTCTCTTTCATTGAAAGAGGAAAGTAAAAAGCAATGTGGAATAAAAGCTTTAATATTTCTCGCAGTTGAATCGTTCAAAGAAAATGAAATGATACGCGTCAAATAACCGTATTCTTATAGATTGATTACTTTTTCTCCATAGCAATAATTAATATAATAAAAATAAAGATTTCTCACACATATACAGAGACTCTAAAAGGACCGCAAGAAAAGAGATCACACAATAAAATTCTACACCAATTCGACCATAATATACATCCAACAACACACACCGACTAATACGACAGAAAATAAATAACTAAGGAAAGTATGATAATTTTATATTTAATCCACTTTAGAGTATTTTATTTATTATATCTACCAACAGATATAATTAAATAGAAATAATTTAATATCCTAAAAATATACTTAAGATAAGATAAAGGACATGGGCCACTCTCCATACATTGCACGGCCCACTAAACGAAGTACAAGGACAGTAATGAAATGGAATTTAAATAACTGACTATATATCCCTTTTATTATAAACAAATTAAAATCAATATTGTTCATGGGGATACAGAGATATTTAAAATATAAGATAAGAATTTTAGATTATTATTCTTTCATGCAATGATTTATTCTACGGATTTAAAAGTATAAAAATAGATTTTTATTTAGGTATAATATTTTACATTAATTTTAAAATCCATTAATTAAATATGTTAATATATTTTGCTAGTTTTTGAAATATAATGTTTTTTCTGTAGATATTTCATTAATGTCCTTGAAAGCACGAGTAGCTGGGCCGAAAATAGCCCATGTCGTTTTATTAGCTTATTTAACTATTTACCTAATTAACATAAAATGTAAGTTATTAAGGTTGAATTTATACTGAGGCTGTGTCTACTCTATACTTTCGACAATATTCACTTTTAATAATCATGGACTCGTTTTCATGTTAAATTTTAAAGTAAATTAACATTTATTCATCACAATATAATAATATTTCTTGTAGAAGGAAAGAAATAGCAAAATAATGATAAGATATGAAGCAATAAAATGAATTAAAAGCTTATCAAATATCATTGCCAACAGGTTATAAATATCAATAGCTTATTACGTAGAAAATAGTATTATAATATTGCGAGCATTTAATAGGAGACAGATTTATTATTATTAACATTTAGCACAGTGAAAATAAATTGGTGTGTTATTCTGAACAATGCACAAATTGGAAAAGTAAATATTGACACAGCACCGCGCAAACAACAGCGACGTGATAAATTGACAAAACCCGTGATTTTCATTACGCTTACAACTACAAAGGTATATATATATATATACTGTTTGTGCTTATTAAGAGTCTATTTCAAAACGTAACATTTATAATAAGGACCACTCAAGTGAATGTCACGTTCTCGAATAGTATCATCAATTCTAAATATATATGTACTGACCTACTTGAAATTGACTAGAAAAGGAAACTGCATGTACTATGTTTGGGAGTAGACCATAGAATATGAGCATAATACATAAATACTACAGGTACATCCTCTTATTCAACAAAGTCTTTAGTCGCAGTCTATAGGATAAGCCTGTAGTCGCTGTTCGCAGGGTTTCTTAGGTTGGAGTTCATAGCCCACAATTGTGAACTCGAAGGGGATGGCAAAACATAAAAGGGTGGTATGGGGGTTTTGTTTCCAATAGGACGTGCTTGGAATAGGCACCGCTGCGTTACATACATAGACAGGTAGCAACTTATCGGTACTTATCCGTTAGATGAGTAAAAGATAGTGGAGACGCCAATTACTTCGATCACTCGAGTATTTTAGTACTTTTAAAGGCCGGTAGCGCATCGGCGTCTCCTCTGGTGTTGCGGATGTCCATGGGTGGCGGTAATCTCCATGAGCTGCGTGCTAGTTGGAAACTTATTCTATGAAAAATCTTGGTAGTTCAGTAGTTCTTCATTATTTCGCGAGGACAAATGTCGATGTCACAAGTCACAGAATTCACTTAATTGCCGGTGAACTGTTTTATTTATAATATGTATTACGAGTGGCAAATGAGCTAAATGTTCACCTGATGGTAAGTTATGCACGTGTACATCCATCATCAACGAAGATTCAGCCAGGATGCACATGATTGGTCACTCCTGAGGATTGAGTTGAAATGCCTCGGTACCTGTAACCGGTTCCCAAATCCCTACACTCGTCGTACGGAATTCAGCAGCTTTTAGTTTGTTAGTTATTGGTATTTTCTGAGAGCACGGTCCTTCCCGGTCGAATCAACATATTTATGTTGTATCTAGGACACTGTTAAAAAGTTAACTGTATGCTCTCTTGTTATCCCAATTAGATATGTGTTATCTTATTACAATGAGATTCTTTAAAAAAAACAACAATCACTATCACTACAATATTTCCGAACAACACACAACATAGATGTAACTTCCATCTTCAAAAAAGTCGAGGAAAAATAAACATAGTTCCATAAAACACTAACGTACGTTCACATTTCGCAACGTTGGTTATCAGTTACGTCAAGTCTCATTCCACATCCATTAATTAGATACAATAATGTGACAGGTATATAAGGGGCACAATTACAATGTAACTACTTTTTGAACATATAAAGGAAGAAAATACGTTTCGCAAGAAGAATACAAGATTTGTAAACAACAGCACGTCAATAAATTTAGGTAAAATAATTGAAAAGAGAAACCAAATCAAATAATTTAGTCTTTTAATGATTTACAAAAACTGCTCATTATTTTTTATGAATAGCTTCCACAGTTCTTACGGCGACGATAAAGATTTGCTTAGTGACAGTGCTGTAATTAATTCTTAGTCTTCTTGGATGATACCGTAGTTATTTATGAACGCTCGTTTGTCACTCCTGATAGCATATAAAATACAATATATGTCATATAGCAATATATAAATTCTTCTCACACGAAACACTGCAGTTTTTATATACGGATTACCTCATTGTAATAGAATCCTTTACTTATGCTATGCCACTAGTTTTTTGTGTGTGAGTATTGCTGTTGGTCCAGAGACCTCTACAACTTTATCTAATTAGACTCGCAAGCGTGAGGCCCACTGAGATGCTAGTATGTGCCTTGTAAACTATTGTTGGCAGTAGCCCAGTTTTCGGGCACTCTAGAAAACCCGGACGTCTAAAAAATATATTATAAACAGCATTTTGTAACTTATGAAATTCGGCAAGCTGCAGTGTAGCCGCGTTACGAACTATACTCCTATTACCCGTTCTAAAAGCGGCCTCCGCCTGGATATTTTATCTACATACGCTGTTACATATTTTACTTATAAGTCTTGTACCTCGTACCAAGAGTTATCAACGATCTCCACCAACTAACAAGTGTAAATATTTTCTTGGATACTGTAGTAATAAGTTAAAGAGTAAAATAACAAACTGTAATATATAAATTGAATTGCTGAATATAGGCGTCCTCTTTAGAGAGGCCATGTCGCTCCACACTTCGAGTTGGCGGACGTCACACGACTTAAGTGTTTTACATACAAATTTCTTAGATTCTTAGAAATTTCCTCACGATATGTTTCTTACACCACCGAGCATGTGGAAAATCAAAATCAAGTTGTAAATCGGCACTTCAGTTACAATTAACGATTTCATTCGTACCGGCAACGGGGATCAAACACGGTTTGCTCGCGTACCCTGAATTAAAACCGACCAGCGCAGTGAGTATGATCAAGCCCTTCTTAAAGTGCCGCATCTTATTTTATGATAAGGATTAAAAGATAAATAGATCCTGTGATCAACTCCATACAAACAAATAACCATATAAACTCACATTCGCTTAATAATATTAGTTTACATAGTAAAGATTACCGCATCCCGCACCAGAGACTCCAGAGACATGCTGGTCGTTAAAAAAGGACAGCTTGCAACATAATATAAAATTTAAAAAAAGGATATAATAATAACAATATTATAATTTAATGATAAATCATATAACAAATGCATGAAATCGCTAACCCCTGAACAAGGAATAAAACCTGTATCTCAGGAATCAGTGCTCTATCCCATTATTCAACAGTTTTACAATAAATTTTGCCAGTAACTTTTTAAAGTAACATAAACAATTAAGAAAAGTATTTAAAAATATGTGTATATTTGTGTACACAAAAAGAAAGAGATGAGAGAGAATAGAGATAGAGTTAGATATTAAACAAAAAGTTACAAGTGTATTGGAATAGTTTATAAAATGAAATTTAAATAAATTACTCACAATGCAAAGCTTTTCGAAAGACCAAATCTTCAATCTTTAATCTCTTTTTTGACGTTTTTAAAAGTTGTGTATATTGCCTATTAACATAATTAACAAAGCACCATGAACCTCAATATCCAATTTATTTAATATCACACGAAAATATTACTTAATCAGTACCACGACAAACTTAGAAATTAGAAATAGAGGCGAGTGGGTAGGAGAATCAACTGTACAATATAATTAAGCATTTCTTTGTTTTAAACTATAAATTAAATTTACGCCTAGACCTTTGTTTAAATGAATTCAATTTAATAGGATAAACGTAGCAGGGAATAACGTAAACTAAATTTGCATTGTAATAGGAAACGTCTTTTGTTCGCCAATTTAAAAAAAAATTACCTGATACGGCTGCATGTTACGGTTACTAAGAAAACAGCTAAAGCTTTAATCTGTTAACTTGGGTAACTTTTAGGGTAACAACGTTTTCTTGGACATAATTTAGTATAAATATTAATCACATGCTTTTCTATTGATGTAATAATGTAAGAATTAAAAAAAATGTTTCATTTAATTTATAGTTAATAACATAAGTTCTAATTAAAGGGGTTTTCATTGTTTTGATTTTTCATGGTTTTTCAATGAAAACACAATTCATTAATGTGATGTAACTAAATAGACTGTAAACATATATAAATTTTGTGTCTCTAAGAAAATGGTAGAAAAAACAATCCAGTGTCTGAAATAACTTACTGCTTAAAAAAGCGACATAACGACGGTTTTTTGTTATGGTTAAAATATTTGTAATACTTTTCGTTTAATATCGCTCCCACTTTCTATCAACCAAAGCTATAATCGATATTAATGAAATGGTTTACTAGAAAGAGATGTCATTCGTTTTATTTTATTTTAAGGGTTAAGTAAATTCTTGTTAGTATCGTATAAGTAAGCATTTAAGTTATCGCTGTATGGTAAGGTACTCATTGCGAAATTCATCGGATTTTATACTAACAAGGAGACTGGTATAGTATGTACTTTATTGTTACGACAGCATATGGTGTAAAGATATGCTGTCGTTACAATAAAGTATATATAAATTAGATAAGTTTATTGATTTTTGTTAGAAAATTCCTTATCGAGTCTTATCTAACATCATCTAACAAATACAATGAATTAAAACGAGTTGAATTTATATATAATTTTACGTGACCTTTCCTTGTCAAGTACAAGTTTTTGATATTTTCCATTTTTCGTTCTACCAGACTAATATATAAAAGTAATAAATATAGGTCATTAAATATTTATTACTTTTATATATTAGTATACTAATATTGCACAACGATCAGAGTAAATTACTAAGTCACAATTCCTAGGTTCGATTCCAAATGTATGCTAATTATTGTGGGACGCTCAAATTAGTCAATGCATCGTAAATATTTTTGACAATGCTTTTTTCTTTTTTTTAAAGAATACCTAGCATTACTGTTATCAATACTAAAATCCCGTTTAACCACTCCAACTAAGCTGAAAATACTTGTCCTAGGAGGTGGTTCACGACAATAGTCGAATGGCGGATTCGAATCTACGATCTTAAGAACCGTACCCTAAATATAAAGAAAGAATATTTGTCCGAAAAGGCAAAATTATACACCTGGTAAAAAGAGTGACCAAGTGAAGGTAAAGTAATTGCCTATATCTCCACGGTGTTAGGGCATAGTCCATCACGCGACAGGGGCCTTGGCAGACTTCTCGTCTTCGATTTTTTTTTATTTATTGCAGGTTTCTTCACGATGTTGAGAAAATCGAGATCAACTCCGACCACCGGAGATTGCACTCGATTTTCTCGCATACCGTGAGATAAAAGCGAGCGCTTAGATAATGAACTATCACGGATCTACTAATATAAAATCCTTATTGGATTATAATTCTCCACGTAGTTCGTTCATTACTGGATCGTGTAAGAGTAATCAAACAACTGTTGTATCTATAGCGACCGCTATTGTAAATAGAACAAGTGAATGCATGAGCCATTCAACAATCAAACGTGACATATTATTACACACTGTGGATCAATAACGTTCAACAGACTTTGCAAACAGAGACATTTTTATAAATAAATTATTAATTTATATATTTTTGTAAGAGATAAATTCACTACGATAAATTTCAAATTTTTTGTGTTTGCTGATACACATCGTGTGAAACGTATTGATATTCAGACAGCATTTAATAAAACAGAACTAATCCAAAGATAAAATTTGTTCTTTTATTTTACAAACAATAAATTTATATATCATCTAGCTATTGCCAGATGGCATCAACTGCGCAGGTCAAAATATTATAATATTAAAAGCATCAAACACCGGAACACTCATTCGTCCCCTTTTCTATTCCGTTCTGAAAATCATTTGTACACAGAAAAATATTCCTTGTGTGAGATTAGAACGCAAGACCAGCGACGTTGCGGCCAGTTTACTCTCACTACTACGCAACGGTGCAATCCAATTGCGAATCCATGCAACATATTAGTTGCACGCATGTTGATTTAGTTCAACAACCGTATCACTTATTGACTTCCTTGCCAGTTCTAAATAAAGACGATGAAATAAAAACGTTGAAGTATTTTCAATATATACGAAGGACGGTAGTTATTTTTAATATAGACGCTCTATCTAATTATTAAACAAAAATAGTTGGAGGAGGCAGCGCATTTAGGTCAATCAATAAGACACGAGTCACGGCAGTCACGATACGACGTGCCGTGTTCGATGCTCTGACACGCGATGCCAAATGCATCAATTTTCCATACAATATTAAAATGACTAATACACTGATATGTTTTAGGGACACAGCTTGCATGCAAAAAAAAGGTTCTATAAATATACTGAAAATGACTATCAAATATATACGAAAGGATAGGACATAGTGAATGAAGCCTGGTACTGAAGAAAATAATAATAAAATACACAAGACAAGTTATGTCATGTCCCCTGAGAAATACATTAAACATTGTAAGATTCAAAGCTATATATAAATCTATATTACGTATACATATATGAAACATGTCTACAGGAATATGAATGACTTTTCTGTACTAAAACAAATATAATAACCCAAAAAAACAAAAAAAAACGCACACATACACCTACAAAATATATACACAAAAACCAACACAAACGCATACACAAAAACCCAAACAAGCTGACACATGCACATGCAAGGGAACATATTAGCAATACTAGTAGTAGATAGTGTTCTCGTCTGCTCTAAATTATTTTTCTCTTCTCTTGTTGCGTATAAAAATTTTGTAAAATATAACTTTTAGATGGTGATTGGGAAGCCCTCAATTCTCACGACTCCCGCATTACATCTAAAGGAGATGGTAGTTGCTAAACCAGCGCTGCAGGATTATAGTCCCATGAATCCTGTTTACAGCAAAAGCTGAGTCACCTCCGTTTGCCAAAGTGGTAGTGAGTGAAATATTGTTATTGTAAAGTTGTTATTTTTTTCTATGGCAATGAACTGTTTTATTATTTATTATTTAATAATTTGAGATTTTCTTTAGAAATAGTATGGATGAATTTACGTTTATTTTAATGTGTTATAAGAATACAAGTTTTAATACACTAAATCAAAATTATTTCGAGATTTTACGCTGATTATTTACGCTCAAATGTAGAGCCACGTCTAAACATAATTTATTATTAATTTGAGTCAAAAAATCAAGCCTCTCTTGAAATACAGACGACAGGCCGTCGTCGCATCGTAACACATTAGGCCGACAACGATGATACTTATCAAAGACTGATAGGTACCAGATAACAGTATAAGCTAGACGGAATTAAATATACCAAATATATTTATCACATGCTATTCTTTTGATAATCTTTCTTATCAGATTTGCAGAGAATTCCCTTAAATAAATAATGAACAGTGAGAAAAATTAACACCGACAAATGTAGGACACATTTCGTTCGTCACTGTTCGATTTCAACGGCGATATTTTCCGGTTATTGCCATATGTATTATACTACGATATGAGGAAGATTCCGATACAATGTTAAAAACAAGGGACATACAAACATCGACATTTCACGTCCTGACATTCTCTCAAACAGTGCTGGGTTACATCTCTTGTGAACACTATACGACATTCAAAGTTTTGAAATGAAGTAAACAATTTTATTAAAAATTTTATCAACAACTAGCAACACATACAGGCCCCTAATTAGTTAACCAAAAGTTCTACTACTACAGTTACTGAACGGCAGCATCGGAGCCGTCAGGGAAACGAGGTTAGCAACGTGAGATGTGCCAGCTCACCCGTCCGAAGTTTCTTGGCTGTAACCCCGATACCTCGACCCGTTTTCTTTGAAAAGAATATAGCACGTAGCAATCTGGTCGGCCTGCCGGCAGCAAATTGTTGTCGTTTTTTTGCCACAGATTAGTAAATAACCGAGTAAATAACTCACTTTTTTATTCCCTACGTTTCGTAGTCGAAACCTAATAACGTACACTGTATATGTTTCTTGAAAGTGACGGTAAAATCCCGGTTAAACACTCAACACAAAACTATATGTTAACAACATCGTTGGAATCGTTAAATTTAATATGAAAATTAAAATTGATTGATATAACAGATTTATTTAAAGAATGCGAGTAGTGGTGTTTACTTAACTAAAATTTCGGTTAACCACTCAAACTAAACTTTATATGCTTGTGCTAGAAAATAGTTCACGAAAATAGCCAAGAGCGGATTCAATCAGACTACCTTAAGTTTACGCTAAACCATTAGGCTGACAATTCTAATTAAAAAATAGATTAAGAAATAGATTCTACAAATCTAGAATTTGTGCAGTCTAAGAGTATATCGGACATTACTAATAGCTTCTCGCAGATGGCGGAATAATAATCATGAATAATTCACACGTAAAACAACCAGCATTTACAATAAGCAGTAGTGACGTAAGTGCCAAATATTACTTCAAAGCGCTTCAAAATATATATTTTTTAATTACATTGAGAGTAACGAACGAGCACACATTTCACCTGATGGCAAGTGATTCCTGCGGCCCACGACATCTACATTCATCCTAGATAAGGAATCATAATGCAGAGTTGTCACCCTTGAGGACTGAGATGGAATGCCTCGACACCAGATATAAAGGTCCCGGATCCCTACAACTCACCGGACGAAACAAAACAGAGTTATGCTACTATTTCACGCTGGTATTCTGAGGTCCTAGTCCGGTCAAGATGATCCATTCATTCTGTAGCTACAAATATACTGCAGGGTAGCTCTACCGTTATATATTTTTGTTAACTAATAATATTAAGATTCGGCATCTGTCTGGGATCAAATGGTCTTATTCAAAGTTCTTCACAGCTAGCTTCTTAGCAAAATCAACAAGTGCCAAAGGCCTTAATTATCTATTAAATAAATGTATAGTTATAATATATTAATGGTGTTTTAGTTTGTAAGAACTAATTATTTGTGGAAACTTTGTTGGTTTATGTACAATCTTCTTCTCATCTTCTGTTGTGTAAAGATACATAATTTGTATGGTAAACATAACATATTAAAATAATATAATAAAAAAATGTTGATAATATACGCATATTGCTTATACGATTGTTCATTAATGATTATTACTATAATACATAGAAATATTAAAAAAATAATTATATATACATATGGTAACCGCAAATTATTTTCACCGCCTATAGACACTTACGCTTAACCCATTCCCGTTATGGTTTACGAGTAGTCGTAGAGAGGGACAATCTACAGATATGAACTACCTACAGCAAGTGTGGCATACGAGCTAAATAACTTTACTTCAAATTAGTCCACCGCTAAATGAAACACACTCGTCATTTTCAGGAGCCGTTTAATTAAAATCATATTCTTGTTTCGTCTTGTAATAGATTTGTTACAGAGCATCCACTTATTACGGCATAAAGTAACAAGACCCGCTCGGAATAGCACTTTAAATGTTAATTGAGTTATAAAGGCGAATTAGATCGTTTTCACAACACGTTCAAAGGCGTAACAGTCTATTTTCACAATATTTATATAGAAATCATTGATAAACAAGAAAACGAGATTTTTAAAATTAAAATAAGCCAACATTTAGCCGAAGCATCACCTGATGTTAGACGGTGACGTAGACGTAAAGTGGTAAACACGTTAACCTAGATGCCTATTCACTCTTTCCTAGAAGATTCCTATCATACACGACGGGATACAGAGGCAGTTTTCATACCATAGCTGTGTGCAAGATACATATTTAGCGCCTCAAATCATCTACAAAAATGCACATAAAATTATGCGATTCATAAAATTTGTTTAAAATGTAAATTATGCCATGATCATTTGATTTCTTTTTATTTCATAGATCGCAAATACGTCACACTTGTTAATAAATTTGTCTCAAGGATCTTGTATCTGTATTTGCACTGTAACAGGAAAATACATCATAAATATATTATGTTTTACACAGGATTTATATTAACACCGTTATAAACCTTCTTATATTTTAACACCACCCAATCTTTAATTTTCGCTGGTCCCATCACGTTATCATCGTAAATTATATTATAACTATTATACATATTTTTTTTGTTGAACGTCTTGGTCTCTTCGAAGACTAAGTTTGGCCAGACAAAGGGGTGATCACTGCTTTCTAGAAACTGGGTATCTTTACGAAAGTAGGCAGTACTGCACAATTGAACAGCTTCTAACTTTATGCAACGCACTGCTCCGATCGTGTGTGTACAATTTTCACAGTACACTTGAATTACACAACTTAATTCGTTCATACCCGTTCCACTATGGGACAACCCGGACGTAAGTCGGCCTCCACTGCCTTTATTTCTAACATCGGAAAGAAGCTATTTGCCACCTCCTTCCTAATACGTAGTACAGGATAGGAATAGCTTGCCCACGTGTCTTTCCGTCTTAATGTAACTTTGTAGTCTTTAAAGCACTAACTCGGAGAACAAGCTTTTAGTTTTTACTGAGCTAGTAAAAGTAGAGTAAGTAGAGAGGTATACAATCTAAGCCTAGAACGCAATTATATGATACGATAGACTGTTTTTGATTACAAAACCAAACTAAAAAACACTAACAATTCTTGTTTTATAATATATCCTAAAATATAAGACACTAAAAAATAAAACACAAAATTATAAACATAAATTTTCCTCCTATTCAGACGCGAACCCCTTATTGAGACAATGGCGGCCGTTTCTCTATTAGCGCAGAATCGGTTTATTGTGTCATTAAAAATTCTACTCAAATACATTTTTCTGTTCGAGATTCAACCAATTTACACTAAATAATTTATCAATCATCAAAATTAATAGGAATAAAACGAAATCGGATTATACACAAACAATCCAAATCAAAATTGTTAAAATGTAGAGATACATATGTATTCAATGTCGAATTTAAATTTATAACAATGAAAATGTGTTCAAACATACGTTATCTATCCATAAAATATACTTTTATTTACGTGGTAGAGCTACACCATAGTTATAATTAGATATAAAACGAATGGGTCAACTTGACAGGGGAAGAACTGTTTTCGCAAAACTAGCTTAAAACAGTGGTTTAGAAGTACTGTTTTATCTGATGAAATATAAACCGGATGCCTTAATATAGATATATAATATGACATAGGAATCACTAAATATCGTGTGAACTGTACGATAGTTTGTCACCCGTAATATCATAGTAAAAACAATGTAACATTATTTTGTTAACAGTTTTCTTGTTTTTCCCATTTCGAAAGTAAAGTATGCTGTTATAAATGTGTTGTATAGTAATTTTACTTAGCATACAATGAAAACATAAAAGAGCGACCTTCCTGCAGAGGTCATTAAAAAAAAGAAAAAAAACTGCACTCGGCGACCCTGGCGTAAGTACAAAGCCGAGGACACGAGAACAAACCTACATATACGTGTATATCCCGCTACGATTCATGAAATAAGTTCATTACACGACCTTGTGTTTAGCCTTTGCTCGTAGAGTCCTGGATAAAATTCTGAATAGAAAAATATTTGTTATGTAATATTAATAATAATATATATTAATAAATATTTATAAATTATGTTGAGACAACAATTATTAGTTTTGTATTCTAGTCTGAATTATTCGTAATAGTGACGTAACTGTAATAAATTTGATTCTTCCGATAAACATCAATGACGATCGTATTAAGACAAAAACGAGTTAGCCGCTTTGTGTTACTACATATCTGGTATATATGAGAAGGTCAGTACAGATCGCATCACGATCTATACATTAATACTACAATATTCAATATCATAATAATAAAATATTATTACCCTTACATATTGCATTCGTGGTCCTTCCATCAATTCTCAGCCGGGGAAAAATATTTCTGTATCACGATATATTCGTCTCCGGTATTTAGGGCTTATATTAGAACTGGTAAACGAAAAAACAGTTCACCTGGTGGTAAATGATGACAGTCTACCATTTAATACATCCATCTTCAAAAAAGTTTTAGTGTGCAGCGTTGTCACCATTGAGGACTAAAATGGAATGCCTCATTACCTATGCGACTATATCACGATACGGAACAAAGCAGCGTTCTGTTGATATTTCACGCATATGTTCTGTGAAAGTATATTCCTTGTTCGGTTGAGTCATCCTATTCATGTAACAGTTATAAAATAACTACAACGTGGTTATACCATTGTTCGACAATAACTCATAACAGGACACTCCTCTCGTTCTCTTTATCCAGGATGAATGTGGGTTCTCAGTCCTCAAGGGTGACAACTCATTTGCATTATGATTCCTTGTCAAGGATGAATGTAGGTGGAATGGGTCGCATGAATCACTTGCCATCAGGTGAACTTTGTGCCCGTTTGTTATACTCCCAATGTAATAAAAAAAAACGATAATATAGTATGTACTGCCCCGTTGATGATATCTAGTAAAAATCTGAGAGATCTCGCCGTCTCAAGATATCGGGTTAGTCGTAATCAATATCATCATTATTCGAGATCAGAAATTTCATACAAAACGACAATAACTTCTAAGTAAAAGAAATATTATTAGAAAAATAAAATCAACAGTAATACCAAAACCGTGTTAATTTATATGCAGTCTAGCCGATAAGATAATATACGCTCTTATATGTAGGTTTTCAGATAGCGCTATGTAAAGAGCGCTTATCGACTGCGATATTAGCAAGGGGATAATAAATATCAATACAAAATAAAAAGAAAATGCTTGAGCTATCGATTGGTTGATGGACATATGGTGAGTTAGGTCTGGTCTACACACAATAACAACTTAGAGCTGTCGACGAAAAGATTCTCTTCTCTAACTTCATAACCAAACCGTTAGCGTTGGTGAGTGATGGGTCCTAGGTATGATTTGCAGTAAAGTCCACTATTTTTGAAAGCGTTGGGTATAATCGTGTCCCTAACACACGAACACAACTTTTCTCCGATTTTATTACATCGGACAAGTGAGAACAACAAGTGACTTCCTTTGTATTAGCGCAAATACGTACTATAATAAATTCTGTTCAGTGTATGTTATGTGAAATCAGAAAGCATAACCGTGGTCGTGATCGACCAGGTAGAGAACATAACCATAAGCAATATTCTAAATATAAAATCATAATAAAATAGAATTATCCAGCCGGAAACAAGAGTACAAATAAATTAGAATTTTATACGAATATTATTATGTGTTTAATTTTTATAATTCTAAAAATTAAACACATAATAATTCAGGTGAAAGGATAATTATAATAATTGAGAGATACTGTACTGGTTTGTTCAGTCTTTAGAAATTAAACTACCTGCAATCGCAAATATGCATCTTTCACATTATCAATGATTAATTAATATAAGAAATTGCTGCTCAGAGATGCGGATAAAAATTTAGCACAATTTTAAGGCACCGGGTATAAAAGACTCACAGATTTGCATTACCCTATTGCACCGTGTACTTCAACTGAGGATAGTTCGTCTCGAGTTACAGCGGATAAAAGTTCGTTGCAACCACATTAACAGGAAAGCTTACAATTCATTTATTTATTTTACATATTTAAACCTTATTGTTCACACCTTACAAAAGGGGATACAAAGGGCGGAGAATTAATGCCTTAAGGCAATCTCTACTAGGCAACCCGTGGCGTGGACAGACATTGTGGTGACAATTTAGAGAAATTAATTAAAATGGAAATAAAATGGAATAAATTAATTAATGCGGCATTTGCATTTATATTACTTCTTGTATAAATTATACTCATCGATTTTTAAATAACTAAATCTAAAATATTCGTTCTGTTTACGATTTTTTTCTTTATTTTCGGGCTGATGGCCGCTGTTAGGACAAGGGCTTTTACAGTTGCACAGGGTTGACAGAGCGCTTATGGCGCTTAGTCGAGACCTCTATTAGTGGGTAGCCAGCACCACTTTACAATAACTCTATTATAGCTATAAGCACAAAGCCGGAGTAAATCTAGGCCGGAGCATAGGAAATCATCGGAGTAGTAACACTACTAATATTATTATTTTTAATATAGGACAGCATTTGTCAACTGTCATACTTGATGTGGTGTCGATGCTATAAAAATTTCGATCTCAAAATATTTAAACATGCACATTTTTATAATATTTTAATGTAAATTATCATTTTCTAGCATTATGTATTTGAAAATTGTGATTAAATTTGTTAAAATAAAGGTAGGCTGCAATCTGGCGGTACTAGTGAGTCCCGGCTGATTTGCAAACATGAATTAGGATTTTTATGTAGTATCTAATATTCGTACCTGACGGCAATATCAAGCAGAGGTATCAACGTCTGGACCAGATACGCTATAAAAGCGCCCGAAAGCTATGAAATAAATAAAACTTTTTGAATAATTTACAAAATCTTAACCACATTATAAAAATTCACAAATTTCCTGTATAAAATTCATATTATTAATCCGCCAAATCTCGTTGTTGGTACAATTTAAATCTATCCAACTAATAGCTCATTTTCGGCTAAATTTCGCGGACACCCCTCTTTACGTTTCGGGCGTGAACACACGCGCTTGCATAACGCGGCAGTCAAGCGACAATCAGAGCGTCTCCACCGCCGGCTGCACAATGCCGTTAGAAACGCCGATCGGAGCGATAAGCACATTTTTAGCGAATCACATACAAACACAGCATACTGAAGAAATTAGTTATAGTTAGCAACATTAAAATAGAAAGCCAGTAATAATGCAGCCACAGACAGATTGGAAATATTAGAAAAGATCGTTACACATTAGAAGCTAAATTATTTAGAATATAATTTAGATAAAAATGTTAAGATAAAGCTGTAAAGGCCTCTGGACCAACAGCAATACTCACACACAAAAAAATAAGAGAATATAATAAATAAAAAATATTGAGCCTTTCTCCAATCTTCAAAAGTCATGAAGGGCATTAATACAAAATGCAACAGTACTCGCTAACTAGGAACGGAACGTAAGGAGCAATATTATCTTGAATATCTATAATAATATATATAATACTATAATGTAACCATACACTTCCTCTGCTCCTTTATATCTCGCGTGCTGAATGTAGGGCAAGGACGAAATACTAAGGTCGACTCGTTATTTGCTCTGTAACTTCCTAATGTACATATACTGCGAAAGGTTCTTAGCATTTAAGTTAAAGTTTTTTTGTTTATAATCTACAAACGAACAATGGGAATTTGTTACGATTACTTATGATGCAGTGTTTTGCATGATACTTATTATGGGATGAACAATTTTTTTTAAATTTTTAATGATTTCGTCATGTCAAAAATTCAATAAATTTGTATGTGATCGTTTTGCAATTTTGTGGACATTAACCATCATCCAAATCGTTAGTGTAATGCAGGTCTTAAGTTCAGACATATATCATAAGAAAAAGACCTATGATCAGATATTTTGGATGTAGTGCCAACGATACGTGACGTTCACAGTAAAACTAGAATAAAAAATGGATATATATTGACTGAGCCCGAATTCGTTCGGTCGTAATGATCAGAAAACATTTTGCGGAATATAAACTAAAAAATAGAAACTTTATGAAACGTGTCTCTTCTCATAGCGAGATTATTTGATAATAATTAAAGTATATATTTAATCCAGGTCTATAATCAGATCCAGGTGGCAATCTATGAGGGAGGCCTAAGTGGACTATTGATACGCTGTAACGATGATATTTTATACTTTTACATTACGATTACATATTATGTAAAATGAACGATGGTGGATAATCGAACCACACTGCGGTACCGTGCATTTATATTCCTTACCTTTCTTTGTCGTGTGTTGATTGCGGATACTGCAGAACAGTCTGCTGTCCCTCCATTTCCACGACGCATTGTGTCCCCAGCTCTAATTCTGTAACAACACATAATACGGGCTTACATAAATTGAAAATAAATCCTCTTTGTTATCATCTAAGTAGCGTAAAATCATTCGACGTCGGTCGTCACAAAGCTCCAGTGTCGCAAGACAAATTATCTCCTTATAGAGAAAAAAGCAAAGTTTACCTATGTTTACTATTGTTATATTGAACTCAGCCTTTCGCATATACGGCTCTAATTAGCCTATAATATGAGAAAAAAATAAATTAAAACATGGTTTACATTTAATACCAGGTCCGGCAGTCCATTGATCGACATATGCACGTCGAATGAAGTCAGCGAAGGTGAAAAATAATACAAAATGATCAGTTTCGAGATGAATAGAAAAATATCCACAAAAGCGGCCGTCACGTTACACACCAAGGGCAGCTAATTTGCACAGTTAGCGACGACTCGCGAACAACAACGGCGTTGACGTAATATCGATCTACTTAGAAAAGGTAAAAACTATGTTATTTTTTAAACCGGTAACCGCAGTGCATAGCGAAGGCTTATCGCCTTATCTCAGAGAAACCGTAATAGGAAATATAGGTGGTATTTGAAACATATTATGTGTGTAGTTATATCGATTCGTTTCACAAAACCGAGACAGCTATTACACGTAATCGAATTCACCGCACGTCGAACGTGTAAAGAACTAGAATGTTAATCGTGCATAATCGCTTAGTGTCGACGATATTCGATTACAAATATATTTCGTGGGGCATGATCGGGATCACTAGATCGGATGTTTGAACTTGACTATACTAAACTCGTTTATAGAAAGCTTTCATTAGAGAGGTAAATAAAAAATGCTCGAAAGCATTATTATACAAAAAAAATAAAGATTCAGCGTTTGGGACCGTCAGCAAATAAAGCACACACAAGAAAATTGTGCACTCTTTTCAGTGATTAAAATATGACTTTACACTCTCGTTTATATATTTTATAAATAATTAACGCTGAATTCATGTTAAGTGGATAAGAACATGTTATCACGTGTAATCTTTTTGTATTGACAATCACAAACACTTTCTTACGTTAAATTAGTCAATATGTGTCTAAGGTTTACACTTACATGATAAGTTACTCATTGAATATATTTTGCAACGTTAAGCCTTTGAATCCTTTGCAAGGAAGCATCAAGGGAGAGCTTCTTTCAACGCGAGGATAGCGTTGAAATTAAATATTATTAATACCGAAAGTATCTTACTTTTTAAAATGGAAACAGAATTATTAGTTTTTATTTTACCTTCTATAGGATAGGTAATGCATGCAACATAAAGCATAAAAAAATGACCTCATGCGCATCCATCCATATCAAAAGAGTGGTAGAGGCCCTGCAGTTTTTTGTTTTCAGCATGAATGGGCTGTCTCGGCCGGGGCAGTTCCACGCCCACACAGACCACCAGCGTAATCTAGCAGCATAACAATACTTCGTTTGGTGAGTGTAGAGATCCGGATATCACACCCCTTATTACTCACTGACGAGGCATTGAATCTTAGCCCTCAGGGATGACAACACATTGTGATTCCTTATCGTGTAGGGTTGTGGGGTGGGTATCATGGGCCGCAGGAATCACTTACCATGGGTTGGATTGCATGCTCATTTGTCCGTCTCACAATATTAAATACAATTTCAAAAAAATCTAACCGTTTGTACGAACTACTCGTAATCTAAGGAACTACCAATTACAAATGTAGGTTGTCTAATAGACTTTTTACAAGATTTTTATTAAAAGTATTACATAAATTATTTTAACTTTAAAATTTGGTTGAAGCAGTGCTGGGCTACTTTTTATTAACATAATACACAGACATTCACTGCCAACTTAATGATTACGGTTGTGATTTTGTAGCGAGTTAATAAAACCACCTTATAGTTTCGGAACTGACAATTGAGTATCTTTCTAACCGATTAAATAAAAAAAGATAGAAATACGGGTATGAAAATATCCAAGAAATAATCTTTGTTTCATGTCTATACACTTGTGGATTATTAAAAACAGATCTAAATAATCATTTACACTCTTAACGAAATGTGTCTCGTGTTGTATCATATTTTTGAAAACCGGTAAACCTAGATAAAATTGATATCGACTGTGAAGCAAAAACTCGCCAAGAATACGCGTCTTTTGACACAATATGAATTCTAACGAAAAGAACTTTATTCATAGTATTAAAGTAATCGAAATTTTGTATTATCTTAGGTATTATCTTAAAATCAAGGTAGATTTGGCTGTGACATTGAGAGCACTGATTTAGATTCTTAAAAAAACTTCATACGCCTATGAGAAAAAACTTTGAATTGACGAGTCGTCAGTTCAAGTTATGCTATTTCATGATCGATTTATAAGATCGATCGACCTAAATAAATAGGCTACATCCAAATAATGTCGGAATTATGAAAGAAACTGTAGATCAAATATATTGGCTTGGCTAGTCTGGGTTTTACACAATACCAGCGTAAAATAACACCTCAACTATGCTGTTTTCTATAGTTCGTGAAAGCGACCGGAGACCCAATAATGTAGTGTATTCAGTGATGTAAAAACAGTGTATATATACTTCTCTGCGGATTAGTGAACTTCTCATTCTAATCAATATTTAAAACTGCTAGTAACAATTTCATTGGTGCCGGCGGCAATCACAGTTTGCAATTAAACTTTACAACCTAAAAGAAAAAACGACCAGTTTATATGGTCACGCTTTGATTTATAAGTGTGACATTTAAATTTGAATATTTATTTATGAATAAATTCTATTGCTGTTAAATGAATGTCGAATGAACTTTATTGATTGTTTATGCCATGTTAGTAGCTACATAGTTACAAGTACAGCTGAAACGGTATATAAACAAGAAGAACCTAAAATTACATAAAAATATCAAAACTAAGCATCAATAGTGTTCTGTTATAGATGATGGTCACGAAACTTAGGGTGGAATCAAATGAGCCATTCGACTACTATCGAGAACCATCTTAGGACAAGCATTTAAGCTTAGTTAGTTAGTGTGGTTAACCGGAATGTTAGTAATACTATTAGCACTGCACGTAGCATTCTTTAAAACAAAAACCGGTGCAATAACTACTAACTCCACTTGTATGTGCAACCAGTATTAAAATAACAGCGGTACATAAATACGTTAACTTCGAACGAAGATTTTGTTTTTAGTAGAGCAATGATGCCCGTATCAACTTATAACCGGAGCCCTTGTAACTGGTTACGAAGGAATTCCGTATTACACCCCAGGGGTGATACAGAATCTGCATTACGATTCTTTGTCGAGAATAATTAGATATTATGAGCCCTAAACATGACCATAAGGTGAACCGTGAACTCGTTTATCATTGCGACAAGTCCCATATACACTCATCACGGGTGCTATTCTATTGATATTATATGGTATTCTGTAAAGGCGAGACCCTTCATAGATCTATAAAAGATAAATACGAGCTTAAAATCACGGGTATACAACAGCAGCCGCGGGAATGATATTAAAAAAAAAGTATCATTTAATAAAAGTATCTTATTGTAACGATTATCGCCAACAAAACCATGGCAGCACGGGCCGTGTAAAATCAAGCGTTTTGCCGTTGCTTTGTGGAAAAAATCGTACAACAAATAAAAAGCTACTTCGCGTGCGCGCAGGCTGATGACTCAACCCGCGGCCGAGAGGTGCGTCTGTCCGCTTCTCTCTCAAATCCGGTTCCACAATACCATTGTATTACTCTAGTTCGTCCTTTGCTTAGCTAACGGAATTAATTTGGCCGGACGTTTATACAGTCAAGCGCTTCGGATTAATTTCGCATATGTTGCAACGTTCCGTGCTAGTTATAATTACACAGTTCGTGCTACTTATGCTAAAAATTGGAAGTTTCCTTTTTGATATAATATAAAATAATTTTTCTCCGTTTGTATACCATAAAAAGTATTTGCATAAATTACTAAACAGTTGCTTTAAACAGGCGTTACGTCATGTTCCTACTTTTTAACAATAAGACGCTATTTATCGTCTCAAACAAAGTAAATATATGAAAAAGCTTTTCTTGAATAAGCTATAAATGAGTAGAAAAGTATATTATTTTACGAGTAAAAATAAAAAAGAATATCAAACTAATTGATTATCTGTACCCGACTTATTTACAAGATACATAATGGCGTAAAAACTTTTTCGAGAGACAACCTCTTTAGTTGAACAGGGGACACTTTGTTGTCTGAAAGTTAAAGTAACTGTGAAAAGTTTACGCGAGCTGAATGGCGAAATGTTTTTTCGGAGCACGACTGGAGTGCCTAATTTAGATTCTGCACCTACTTAAGGACATGAAAACATTTCTGCTAACAAAATAAAAAGATATAGTAATCAACATTTCAGATAAAATTATACATGTCAAAGTGAAACAATCAATAATGACCATACTTAATTTGTGTGAGGTGAAGTGATAATTATCTTAGAGATACATATATATAAACCTATTAATATCAAAAAAGCAACATATTATATACATTATTATGTAATAATTAATAAAATATTATAATTTCTTAATTATCTTTATTAGCCTTTAAATTTATCATAATAGTTTATAATTTTTTAGTCACTAAACAAAACAGTAGAGAAATTTCAATAAGTTCAAGAGCTCATTTTCTGTGACATATTTATTTCTTAACTTTGTTTGATTTCATTTCTTTAAATGAAATTTATTGGTATGTGTATCGGTTATTTAATAAAATATCCTCAGGGTGTAATGAAATATTGGATTGTTTATTGTGGTCGATGTATGTGTGTGAATACAGCAATGCTATATTCTATTCTTTTGCACCTTGCTCTGCATAATTGGTACCCAAAATATGTGGCAATTAGTTGTGCGGTATTTTCTTTTACAGACAGACAGATATTTTTGCAAAATTAAATTTATTGGTCTTGAGATTTATATATATTATTTTTGCTTTACATTGTGGACACATGACAATTATGGAAAATCCTCTCAACATTGAGTACTTCATTCATCACCCATAGATTATGGTTATTAATGAGAAGACTATCACACCATCACCAAAAATATACAAAGAACTGTGCAATAGAGAGTAAAATTATTAATTTTTATTCATTAGGTCCCTGGGTCCTCTATGCCCTACTAAAGGGTTCAAAGGAGACTGACATAGCCCTCACAGTTGACAGGTATCCATGAAGAATTTCTACATCTAATATAAAACAAACCTAAACTTAATGTAATTTATTTGTGCTTGTGAGTGTTGTTTTGCTTTCCCAGTCAAAGAAATGTTCATTCTACATGCTGCTGCTGTTGATGTTCTTGACTGTTATAATAATAACTTAATTACACTTATGTGAAATTTAATATATTGTTTTAAAGTAATAATATATCATTTATGGTACATTGTATAATCATTTGGTACATTGCAATGTTAGTTGTGAAATCTTATCTATACATTACCTATATTTAATAAGTATATCATAAACAAGCCTAGTATGTCTGTTATATATAATAAACAAGTCTATTATTTATCTCCATTACTTAATGTGACATTACTACTAGTTAACTATTTAAAATTCCTTTCCTAATTTTAAATATTACAAAATGAACTCAAATAGAAAGAATTTTGTGAAAAACTGCAGGAAATTTCTTTTTATCAAATTCTTTTTCTTATTCAGTTATATTATGTATGACACAGATGTGTACAGTACACAGAGTAACAGGAAATATCAGGAGACTTATCATCAGTATCTTCCTAATAACAAGTGATTGCAAAGGAATTTTATTAACATTTTTTATTATTTTGTTATATTATTTCAGTTTGCTATAATAACTGTAAACAAATTTCATCAGTGAGCAAACGCAATAAATGATTTCTGCACACAAAATTAAAGTATAATCGCTATTAAAATACCTAAAAACATTATTAATTAGCAAATTAATCTTGTCTATATATTTAAATAGTTGCACAAATAATGTTAATTCATAGATACTAAATTTTATGAGAAGAATACTCTTCTAACTTATTAAAAATAAAGTGATTACAAGATAAAACCAAGTATGCGAAGTCACCTGTAAGATTGCAGATTTCTTTATTTATTACCAATGTAAAACCAGCTTACCTCGCCTATTGAAGGGTCGGACACGAACAGCGACTTTAATCTTATCCGATGCCATTTTCACACTTAAAATACACAGATATATTCAAAACACAACACTTTACACATCAAAGTATAATAAATTATTGCACATATTCACCCATATTCTAAAACAACAAAATTCATTATTTTACGTTATGTTCACAACGATCCCGAGTTGACACTGCTCGCCATGTTGTTTTTTACGCTGCTATAGAGAAGAGGGCGAGATTATAGTGAACGGTTTTTACGGTTATTTAACTACTCATACGTATAGATGTTAATTTACTTTTCTTTCATTAATAGTATGTCAAATATATTGAAATATACAGTGATTTTTATTAGAGACCTTATAAGTATAGTATTCGGTCACTTACTGTTAAAGTGACGGTACCCAAGTGTATTGTTTCTCAATCATTTTTGGTCGCGATCCACGATAATGTAAACCTTGTCAAGTAAACCTTGGCTCCACCTTCACCATAAAATGATAATAACATTTCAATTAATAATCTATTTACACAAAACAAGCTACATGTGGTTATTTTAGCTTGTATCATGTTATTATTACATGTTGTTATTAATATTTAATTGCCACCTATTTCGGAAAAACCATACCTTAGTAAGTAAAATACTCACAACCTAACAGTCGTAAATTTGATTACTAGGTCATTTCTGTTATCAGATGGGCCATAAGATATTAAAACTTTATACATTAATACATCCATTTTTGAAACATTCTTTTAAAGTAACTATTTACTTGTGCCTGGATGCACCTCTCTTCCATGTGTAACTAGTGATGTTTTACAATTAAATATAATTATACAATGATTTTACCATACAACTTTATGCCGTATGTTTTTATATTTAAAACGAAAATAGTTTAATATGTGCGTCGATTAAATGCAATAAGCCATATTTAAAATCTAATAAGCTAGATGAAGCTAAAATATAAATAGCTTTTACTTCTTTTTCTAACGGTAATAATGCTTTAATAATGTTTTATTATAAATGGATAAGAAAAGAATATAAAAAAAATACTAAATATATTTAAATACTTTTAAAATTAAAACTTTTAAGCACTATATATTTACACACACACTACATTTTTACTTTGCAATATTCATAATAAAAATTAAGTACATATAAAAAATAATTTTATTTAAGTAATACTTTTAACTAGTATTCATAAATATATTATATTTATTACTAACGTTGGAAAAAGTTTTCGATGAGAACTTGATTGATAATTTAGTGCTCTTATTTTTTATGATTCCACTTAAAATATACCTTGATGAATGTAAATATCATAGCTGCAGCCATGACTTACACATTATCACTTACCATTAGAAACTATGTAATATTACTCTTAATATAATAAAAAAAGTAAATAAAACAGAAAAAAACAATAAATAAGAGAAGAAAAGTAGATAGAAAAGGATATTATTTTAAATATCGACAGATTTTTTTAAGATAAATAAGACTATACAGTAGACTGTATGGATTAGCGCCTTAGCCTATCGTGAAAAGATAAATTCAATTAAAAAAAATGTCTTTGGTTTGAAAATAAATAAGTCAACTTCAAATTATGATTTGACAAATGTTAAGTCAAGTTATTTTGATTTTGGTAGGACATTGCAGCAATTTGTTGTGCTTTGTCGGTAATCTCATTATCAGGTAAAATCTGAAAATATTCAGTGATATATGAAATTAATATTAAGTTTTTTATTTAACATTTATCGTTACAGAGGTGAAAAGTTGAAAAGAAAATGGCTACGGACCCACTATTTGGGTGGGATTTAACTTTTAAGACTGTTGAAAAAGACGTTAGACGCAAATCTGATATATTAATAGCTTTCATTCATTGGAATTTGACTAAAAGAGGCTTTAGAAGTATTGGAATAGGGGATGAGGTAAATTATATCAAGAATTATCCTAGGGTTTGCCCTTCTTTAGTAATTGTACCACTT
Organism: Teinopalpus imperialis; assembly: GCA_029286865.1. Classification (NCBI taxonomy): domain Eukaryota; kingdom Metazoa; phylum Arthropoda; class Insecta; order Lepidoptera; family Papilionidae; genus Teinopalpus; species Teinopalpus imperialis. The sequence continues at coordinate 2,081,790 of JAGSMU010000020.1, read as the reverse complement.
ATTGTTTTTATTCCAGCGAACATTAACCGGTGAAGAAGAAAAATCTGAACTTCTTCCGAATGGCTGGAATGATAAGGATAACTATACTTTAAGATATGTCTTGGATGGGAGACTATATCTTCTGCATGGAATTAACGCCGATGGGAATCTTATTATTAACTTGCTGGTATTTGTATTCATTTATTTCACTTTTTAAAATTAAATATATTTATATTGAATTCTTTAGCTAATTTTACATAGACATATTTTCTATTTTTAATAGTGAAAAATATTATTATTATATATATATATATATATATATATATGTATATATATTATATGTCATGGAGTCCCAGGACTCAGAAGGTATATACTCTGACCAATTCTTAACATGACCATCTCACATAGCTTGTTTGATTTATTATAATTTATCTCATTAATGTAAATAGTGTAAATGCAAACCTCTACATATTCTATTATATTCTGTTTTTGGGCTGGTGGAAAAATAAATAATGGCACAAATTACAGGATAAGGTAAGAAATGTTGTCATTTAGTGATATCAAACCTATTTGGACTTGTTCCGCAATAAGTTGAATTACAGAGCTAATAAATTTTGTGTTAATTTACTTTTAAATTTATAAAAAACACAAGAGTCTTCTTCTATAGGATTAGACAAAAAAGTTGAAATAGTTTTCAAATTAGAACTTGTGAAATAGCCATAGTTACTGTTAGCAATCCCTATATTACATATAATAAAAACTTAATTTTAATTTTAAGAGTTAAATAAAATATTTAGAATCTCTACCAACCTTTTTGTCTACTTAACCTTATGTGATATAAGCTTGAGACTATAATGATAAGAAATAAAACATTGTTATATACCTCTATGGGATCCTCAAAGATCATTGTCCACACTTCTGCCTGTCCTAAAAACAGATTATACATATAAGTTATAAGAAAAAAAGTGTATCAAAATGTTTTTATAATGTGAAAATTATATGCATTAGGAATTTCAATGAAAATTAGACAATAATTGGGATGAAATTTTATTTATATCTTTTAATAAAATTGATTAAAGAACTAACAAGTGAAAAGTGATTAGGTAACTCATGAAAGATATCTCTAGGCAATGTAGCAATGAGATGATCTCAGTATTAATAAGAAATACAAGGGTGTGAGTGGGTATATCAAAAGAAGTCTATAATTTTTATAATTTATTGCAAAGAAAATCTACTGTGACAAAATAAAAATTGAAGATGTGATTTTGAATGTGAGTAAGCTAAAATTGAGGTAGACAACAGGTCTAATAATGAAAAGATTTGATACAAAGACAGATTAGGCTAAAACAGCAATAGTAGTAGTACAACTAAGCTATAATAAGAAAAATAGTATGGACAACTTAACCAAACCAATAAAGTACTGCAAAATCAAAATAAATAAAACATAACTAAATATATCTCCCTAACTAGGATCCGGTAAAAAAAAAGCAAAGTACAATAAAGTACTTTGCTTTTTTTTTACCACTTTCATGAGGTTGTAATATGGGTTGGTAATATCAACCAATAATATCTTCAACTGTGCTAGGTCTCTCGGCATGATTTTGCACAAGAAAACTTCATCCATGATGATGAACCAGCACCAGAGGTACATATACAAAGAATATTATATTCACAAAACCTATTAACTTACTATTTAAGATCAAGTTGCCATATCAAGTCAGGTAATAATTAACTGGAGATTACATGCTAAGAAAGTCACCGGAATGACAAGAAATTTAATAGATATTGTAATAGATCTTAACCTGATTGTATCATAGCAAAATGTATTGTATGTTGTGTGCATGTATACAATGTACTTAATTTAATGGATGCAAAAATGATGTTATTAAGTTTCTCAATTTTAGAAATAGAACATACAGAATGTTACCTTATTACTAATAATAAGATATCCCACCATAGTTACAGTGCTCAGAGTTTACACTTCATCTTTATTATATTTCTCATCAAGGATGAATGTATTTGTAACAGGTTACAGGAGTAACTAACCATAAAGAGAGACTGTGTAATCATTTGGGATCTCTAATATAAAAATAGAAAATTTTGTACATTCATATGTTTATATATAGTTAAGACATTTAACTCTATTTGATTGCTCAATTATCACATCTCAAAATAGAAAAGATTTTGGCTTAAAAATAATAATAAAATTTGTAATTTTACATCTTTTTTTATTTATGTATTATAATTTTGTAGTTGTTTTCTAATACTTGATGTTTTTGTATTTATGTAGAGATCAGAAGATTTGGTGGTATCCAACTTAGTGCTGAATGTTGAGGATTCCGTGCAGGCAATGAAAGGGAATGTTGAAAAATTAATGCCTAATCACAGGGAACTTATGTATAACATAAGGAGAGATCTTATTGACACAATTACTCAGACACCCACAACCAGTGCTCAAACTCAGACAGGAAGAGGTTAGTACTATTTACCATGTAAAAGTAAATTCTGTTCCTAATACCATATGGATCATTAGCCTCAAGGACTGAGATGTAATGCCACATCAACAGTAATAAAGGTCTCGGGATCTCTGCACTAACCAAACAACACAATCCTACCCTACTCAACTACCCCATTCAAGCTGTCTCATTCATTTTGCTGCTAGAAACAAACAGCAGCATACTTCTACCATTATATTGAATTTGCTATTCTATTTTACCTAATGGTAAATAATAACAGTGTTCCACCTTTATCTGTCTTGTGCTTACAAACAAGTGATAATGACTGAGAACATGATTATCATATTGATATCAGAGAGAACTTTATAAATTGTAGAAGGCTTTAGATATATTTTGCATTCGAAAATTTACTGATAAGATTGGTTACAAGCACACAGTTTGCTTGATGGTAAATTATGACTACTTCCCAAATCTTCCACCAATCCTCAAAAAATATTTACCCTTGAGGACAGACATAGTAAAGTAGAGGACTACATATAAAATGTAGCAACTTTATGATTTAATTTTAATTTTTATAACTTAATTTTAATGACGAAGCGTCAATAGCCTAATGGTTTACGGTAAGGTCTGCGAAACTTAAGGTTGTAGGTCCACCATTAAACTATTGTCGTGAACCGTCTCCTGGCACAAGCATTTTCAGCTTAGTTGGAGTGGTTAACCAGAATATTCATAATGTTTATAGCATTACTAATATTCTTTAAAAAAAAAACAAATAATTAATATAAAATATTTCTTAATATAAAAATATTGTGAATATAAAAAAAAACTGATATTTTTAGTTTTTAGGTTATGTAATATATATTTTTCAAACTATTTCTGACAAATGATGACTGCAACCAATAATCCATATCCATTCTAAATAAAGCCTCAAGGCGCTTGCATTGTTGTCCCTGATGGCTGTAATAAAAGGAATGCTGAATAGTCTTGATTTCACATCAATATTCATGGGTCACAGGGATTGTTCACCATCAGGAGAACTGAGTGCACTCATTTAGACCCTAACTCTAATAAAAAATATGTAGATCTTAGAATTTAAGGTTTGCCTGTTTACTCATATTTTGGTAATGAGATACAATATATAACTATATTGGTTTCTTGAGAATCGTTGCACAGTCTGCTTTAGGTGAATAGCATTCACTACTGAGCATTTCGGAGGGTATGTTGAGTCATCGGTCCCGGCTGTTTAAAGAGAGCTGTTGTTAGGTCATCTTGTATGTTTTCACAAAGTTATAAAACTACTTATCAGAATTTTTGACTTGCCTGCATTAGAATTAGAATTATCAACCAAATAAAAAGATTTTTTGTTAAAGGCTCTGTTTTTGTCTGAGTCACAGCACACGGCGGATTCATCTTTTTGTAGTGAATATAAATATATATTTCATTGAGAGTAGCAAACGAACACACAGTTCTCCTGATGGCAAGTGATTCATGTGGCCCCTGAAATCTACATTCATCCTTGACAAGGAATCATAAAACCCTTGAGGACTGAGGGAGAATGCCTCGTCACCAATAATAAAGCTATCCGGATCCCTGCATTCACCAAAAGAAACACAGCATCATTATGTTGTTATTTTACGCTGGTATTCAGTGAGAGCGTGGTCTTGGCCCCGTCGAGCTGACCCATTCATCCTACAGCTAGAAACAAACTACGGTGTAGCTCTACCACTGTCAATATATTTAATTTTGAATATTTAAGTATTTTTAATTTATCTGTATTCTTATGAATCCTATGTTGTATTTTTAGAGAACACCAGTAACATAAGAATCGACATCGACCCTTTAAGGGCCCATCGTCATCGCCCGTTGCCGTGTCTGCGTCCAGAAAGCCAAGGGTTATGGTATGTTGTATAATTTTTTTCTAGAAATTACTAGTAGTTTGTGGTATATTTACATTAATACAAAATTGACTCTATGCTTTAATCGATCGGATTAGCTACAACTAAATTTATCATGTTTAAAAAAAATATTCATAGTTCGCACATATTTTAAATCATTAGTATAATCTAAGGTACCTTAAATGAGTAAAATAAGGGTCCGTGCATCATACTCACGCCAGACTCGAATCATAGCAATACAAAAGTGGACTGTGGTGGGAAGAAAGACCGAGACAACTACGGCTCAGCAGCTCAATACTCTAAGTCAGTGATTCTCAACCACTGTGCCGAGGCACTTTTGCGTGCCGCCAAATTTTAGAAATGTATATTGTAAATCTTAAGTAAAATCGTACATATTCTTATTATTAACTTATAATAAATCTCTTAATAATCGTACTGTTGTTTTTGTAGCATTAGCATATTATTTTATTTTACATTCAGAATTATGAATTTAAATTTTAATAATTATTCTTATTATTAATTTGTAATAAATCCCTTTATAAACGCACTGTTGTTTTTGTAGTATTTGCATATTATTTTATTTAACATTCAGAATTATTATCATAATTTTTTATAATTATTCTTATTATTAATTTGTAATAAATCCTTATATAGACGCACTGTTGTTTTTGTAGTATTTGCATATTGTTTTATTTAGCATTCAGAATTATTATCATAATTTTTTATAATTATTCTTATTAATTACCTTGTAATTAATCTCTTTATAAACGCACTGTTGCTTTTGTAATATTTACATATTATTTTATTTTACATTCAAAATTATTATCATTAACTTTTTTACACAGTACTACTATAGGTAAGAAATCGTCTTTTAAACTTATCTTTTTTTTATATTCCGTGTCAAATTTTGACATCCTTTAAAGTATGCCGCGACATAAAAAGGTTGAGGATCACTGCTATAAATTAACACTATATATAAGTACTAGACCGCCATACAGTCGTTTTACATATATATATATATATATATATATGTTTATTACTTTAAATATCATTATCGTCATCATTGCTGGTCATAATACAAAGAATTAATGTGCAGTTGCGTTGTGACGTCTGAAAACAAGATGTAAACCTCGTTACCAGTATTTCAATCACCAGTTTACTAACTGTGTAGAACGGAGCAGTTCTAATCTGTGACTTTTATACACTATAAATGTGTCTCCATAGTGTTGATACAGGCTGCTGGTCGGTTTTAACTCCAACGTACGCCGTTAGATTTAGTACTAAATACGGGTAACAATTATTTAGATTAACGGTCATATTCTGTAGTAAGTATACTTTTTAGTCAAGTCCTTGGACACATTGCTACGATGTAGGTATTATGCTGTCATAAAGACTTTACTTTTGTTTGACTACATTGTGGTTTTTCCAACTAATATTTACTTTCAAGCACAAAGCAAGTTCAGATAAATTCGTAGTTGTTCTATACTTTTTATTTTTATAGTTTACTATATGTATATTATTGGATCCATGTGTTCTGAAAAAAAAATTATAGCCTTTTCAGGACATCGTAAATGCAAAACTTACAAAATTACATTTTTCACCTTAGTTTCAATTTACACCAGGCAGTACTTTTTGTAATAAATTATTATTAAAAAAGTGGTAGTTGAACTATCGAAACTGCTAGTAAGTAGTCGACAATTTATAATTAATTAATTTAAATATGTAATTTAATTTTCACACTTTGACGCTTAGGATCTTGTTGGAAAGGTTTGATTTATTGTATAGTTTATGTTTACAGCGGAATCTCTATAACTCGAACGTCACGGATTAAAAAAAAACAGTTAATGAGTTCACGTCTTAACATGAATTTCGAGATACAAAGGATTTAACTTGAGGCGCGATTTCTAAGTATATTTTTAGAGTCAAATTTAAATAACAATTCTTCACCTTAAGTTTTATGGTACGAGGGCACATTGAAAAGTTTTGAGCCTAAGGTTGGCATTTAAATTCAAAAGAAAAAATAATACTGCCACGTAATAGCCATTTCTTTTTTAATTATAATCTGCTTTTTTTTTTCTTCTGTCAAAATTGCAAAATTTGTGATCGATTTTACAAACGAAGCTCGCAGTTTCCGTAGAAACTCAAAAAAAAAAAATTGAGCACAGTTCCGTCATAAAATATTTACAAAAAAAAGGATTAACGCCAAAACAAATTTATGAAGATATGTACGAGACTTTGGGGGAATCTGCTCCATCATATGCCACTGTCAAAAGATGGGTAGCGGATTTCAAACGTGGCAGAGAAGCAGTGCAAGATTAACCTAGGAGTGGTAGGCCGCCGACGGCTACCACAGACGAAATACCAATAAAATATTAGACCTGATTTTGAATGACAGGAGATTGATGTTTGTAGGGATAGCAGAAGCAATAGGCATTTCCTATGAACGAGCATAGAACATAATTTCCAACGATCTTGGATTTTCTAAGGTCCCTGCCAGATGGGTACCTAGACTGCTTTCAGCCAAAACAAACCCACCCGCCAAACAGTATCACAGGATTGTTTGGATCTGTTCGAAAATGATCCTCAAGATTTTCTTAGCCGTTTCGTAACTATGGACGAAACTTGGATTCACCACAATACACCAGAGTCCAAAGTACAATCCAAGCAATGATAAAGAGCTGGGTCACCGCCCTCTAAAAAAGCTCGGGCCGTTTTGTCAACCAAGAAGGTAATGGCTTCAGTTTTGTGGGACTGTAGAGGGGTCATTATGGTTGACTACCTTGAAAAAGGTAAAATCATATAATAAAATAATCAAAATAAATGCGGACTATTATTGCACACTCTTACAACGTTGGCGTGAAGAAATAAAAATAAAAAGGCGTGGTATGTTGTCTAAGAAAGTTTTGTTCCACCAAGATAACGCTCCTGTCCAAACAGCGGTCAAATCAATCTCACAAATACACAATTGTAGCTTTGAATTGTTGCCGCATCCACCCTATTCGCCGGACTTGGCCGCGTCTGATTAGCATCTCTTCCCCAATCTAAAAACACATGGCAGGACGAAAATTTTGGATGAATATCGAGTTACAAGAAGCTGTGACTGAATATTTTGATGAAATTGAAGATTCTTTTTTTTTTAGAAGGAATACTAAAGCTAGAGACAAGATGGCAAAAGTGTATAGATCATTCTGGAGAATATGTAGAGAAATAAAATAATAATTTAGAAAAAAATAGTATTTTTAAGGTCGGGCTCAAAACTTGTGCCCCCGTATATATTTATTTACATAGCTCAAGAGGGTATTTCGAACCTTCTTGTTGCATCGTATATCCACAGCTTTTGAAGCAATTTGATATTGTAGTTACAGATACACTTGTTCAATCCATTTTTGTAATCCTAATTCCATGCAATAGATTAATAAACGAAGCAGACTCTTGTTCCATATAAGTTATCAGTTTCCTAACAATTTCTTTTCTGTAAGAGGATTTTAAGTTTTTTATTATTCCTTGATTTAAGGGCTGTAGCTTAGATCTTGTATTGGGTGGAGAATACTTTCCTTTCATTGCTTGCAATGGCGGAAGAATTATGTTGTGAGTTGTACAGTTGTCAATGGATAGCAATATCTTTCGTTTCTCCTTAATCATTTTCTTATCGAATTTAATGAGCCATCCTTTGAATTTTTCAGCTGTCATCCAGGCTTTCTTTGTAGCATCGTAGTCTAGTGATAGAGATTAACAATCAGAAAAACAAACGAGGCTTTGTAGGCTTTCCTATAACTAATGGCTTAAGTTTTTCAGAGCCTGTCATATTTGTTGCTAGCAATGTTGTTAAGCGCTTTTTAGTGTGCTTACTGCTATGACATTTTTCATTTAAAAATATGAGTTTTATTCTTCGGCTTTTTCGCGTATGATAGGGCCAGATTCATGCATTCCTCTAAATCAGACAAATCGGCTAGACGTCGTTTTATGCAAGACAAATTGCTACTTGATTCGTATCTTTGCAATATCTTGCTTCATTCTTAATTATTGTAGACAAAGTGCTTGCTGGCAATCTGTATTGGGCTGCCATGTCTCATTCATGCCACGTTTTACCGCATTGATAACGTCGATTATTTCACGTAGTAAGTCTTTAGTTTCGTTTTATTATTCATTTTGTTGCTAGTTAACAGCCAAATAAGTACTGACCAACAAGGAACAAACATAAGATACACAGCTGTGTTACTAAGTTTAATGAATGTGGTCTTTCATTACATGTGTCGTGCACAAACAATAGATTAGACTACACGAACATTCTTTTTGGATTTTATTACTATGATTTTGGGGAATTCCAATTAAAACGTCATTCGCTAACTACGAATTACGGAGTCTCCTTTTCAAAATTCGAGTTATAGATTATAAATATGTCTTACCAATACCTCGCAGGGTATTTCTCCTCCCCACATTTTGTTCGAGTTATTAAGTCTAAATATTTTTTTGTTAATTATGAGATACCGCGGAGATATTTGGGGGTTCAGCGGAAGGGAATGGCATGGCAGAGATTCCACTGTACAACGCAATGCATGTACAATAATATAAAAAAAAGGTATAGGTAAAGTGACACTTGTCACAAAAAACTTAAACTTAAAATATCTTTATTGGTCTGGCAATAGTACTGTGCAAACTAGTACCATAACCGTTAGGAGTAAAGTAGTAGGTAATATAGGCTTATAACAGCAAGTAAGCTGTTCCTTTTGATAGTAAAATTAAAAATGGTTGCAGAATATGCTGTACTAAATAGCGATATATATAGTTATATTATATTAATAAGAATAATAATAATAATAATTTATTAGCAGTAATTACACATATTTCTACACAGAAAACCGCGGGTCTTGAACGAAGCTCAGCTTGTATCTCAAGACTCTCTATATATTATTACATTGAGAGTAACAAACGATCACACAGTTCACCTGATGATAAGTGATTTCCGTCCATGACTTCCTACATTCATCCTTGACATGATGCAGATGCGTTGTCACCCTTGAGGACTGAGATGTAATGCCTCGTCAGCAGTAATAAAGGTCTCCGGACCCCCGCACTCACCAGACGATACACATCAGCATTATGCTGCTATTTTACGCTGGAGTTTTGTGAGGGCGTAGTCCTACCCCAATCGAGCTGACCCATTCATTCTGCACTTAGAAACAAACTAAAGCGTAGCTCTACGACTGTATACACAAAACCTATACAGTGTAGTCTGAAATCACATTTATTCTTGCTACAATCTGCAAACACTGCTTATATAATTTACTTTTCGCTACTATCATTAATGAATAATTTAAATGATATTATGATATAGAGTTAAGTGAAAATTTGTTTCATAAAGTTTATTTTTTGTCCAATTTTTTCTGAAATATCTGGCTACCTCTCGTATTGGAACGCTTTTTATGACCGAAGAGAGGATCCGCCAAGAAAATGTACAGTGAGACGTCATTTCTTTTAATAATGATATTCATTATATTATTAAGTTAGGTTATATCCAATATAATCGATAGCTATCTCGATATTCATGTGTATTTTGTTTTATTTATTTTATTATTTTATTTAGTCGTTATATTATTAAGTTAGGTTATATCCAATATAATCGATAGCGATCTCGATATTCATGTGTATTTTTGTTTTATTTATTTTATTATTTTATTTAGTCGTTATATTATTAAGTTAGGTTATATCCAATATAATCGATAGCGATCTCGATATTCATGTGTATTTTTGTTTTATTTATTTTATTATTTTATTTAGTCGTTATATTATTAAGTTAGGTTATATCCAATATAAACGATAGCGATCTCGATATTCATGTGTATTTTTGTTTTATTTGGTTAACGATTGGTGTTTGGGTAACGATGATGTGGTTACGATTAATTCGTAACTTCTTGGAGATGAAGGCGAAATATCTATATCACAGGTTTACCTAGTTTGGACTTTTGTCCCCCATTTATTGTAATCTTAAAACCTGTGTATATGGGAGAAAACATAAGACGAATAGAAACCAATAGGAGTGGGGTCAATTAGATTTATCCCAGACATCTTGTTATATCATGTTATAGGACACTATATTTTCATAATATTTTTGAAACTTTATTCTAGGGAACTGCCCATCGGCCAACTGCCGAATGTTGGACGATCCGATTTAGATCCCTTCGCTCCTGGAGGCGGCGGAATGATCTTCAACCCATTTGGACCACGCAGAGATGTCGAAAATCCGGGATTGGGTATCCCAGGAGGGCTGCCAAGGTTTAATATTTATCTATTGTATATATTAGGTCTTTACCTATGAAATTGCCGTTCTTCAGTATTGGCCATTTCAAAGCGAAAAAAAAAGTTTTAATTGAATTAATTTTGTTTTAAAAACATGACATTCTGTTTACAAAGTCAGTCTTTTGTTTATTGATTAGCTTTCTATTTTCATTACGTTTGAACATTTTTCGTCATAATGGATACTTTAAAAATTCGTGTTATTATGGAATTCCGTCGTGGCATCAACGCGGCACAAACGGCACGTAACATCAACAACGTTAACGGAGAGAACTTTACAAACGAACGCACAACCCGTTATTGGTTTGCCCAGTTCCATTCTGGAAATTTTTATTTGAAAAATGAACCTTGTGGTCGTCCGGACACTTTGGTCAACAATCATGAATTAAAGGCGATTATGGAAGTTGATGATACTCAATCTACAGCCGAGCTAGCAGCAGCTTTTGATGTTAACATCAAAACAATATTGATCCATTTGCTATAAATTGGCAAGGTAAAAAAGCTTGATAGTTGGGTGCCCCACGAACTTAACGATCGCCAGCGCAAAGTACGCGTTGAGACCTGCCTCGCGCTGCTCAACAGGCACAGAAATGAAAGAATTTTGAACCGAATTGCTACGTGCGACGAAAAGTGGATTCTGTTTGACAATCGAAACCGCTCAGCACGTTGGTAATATCCTGGTTCAGCACCAAAGCAATGCCCTAAACGAAAAATAACCTCTAGAAAGTTCATGGTCTAAGTTTGCTGGTCTAGTGCCGGTGTGATTCATCACAGTTTTTACCAAACGGCTTGAGTATTACTGCAAATGTGTACTGTGAAGAACTGAAGACTGATGGAGAAGCTCACACATCTACAACCAGCTTTGGTTAATCGGTCTTTCCCGCTGCTTCTACACGACATTGCGCGTCCCCATACTGCACAACAGACAGTCTCCAAGCTGCAAGAGTTAGAAGGTCGTCCGCACCCACCGAACTCACCAGACCTTGCACCCACCGACTACTACTTTTTCCAAAATTTCCGAGAGGCAGTACAAAATGCCTTTGAAGAGTTTGTTGTCTCCCGTCCAGCTGATTTTTACAAAAAGGGCATCAATAAACTACCACTGCGTTGGCAAAGATGCATCGATTACATGGTTGATTACTTTGAATAACAGAAATAACAAAGTTTGAAAAAAAAAACTTTAACTTATTTCATACAAAACGGCAATTTCATGGGTAAAGACCTCGTAAAGATCTTAGTCTATTGTAGTCAATAAATTTAACTGCGTTTAATTTTTAAACTGTTGCTTAATTTTGATTAGCACTTCCAAATACCAACTGTCAGTTTCGGTTTATAGTTACACAGATGAAGTGACAATTAGTATATTTATTAGCCTAGAGGACCGGTGAAGAGTAGCGAGCGTTTTAGTGTTTTACAAAATATATAGGAACCTTTTTGTTTAATGATTATTGAGGATTAACAGTTATGCTAGTAGTAAATGATTATTGTTTACATATATCCTCTATAAACATTTAAGATGCACATTCGTTGTCGCTTCTGAGAGGTGAGGTGGAATCTATCTCAATACTGACAATTGGATCTCGAATTCTCTACACTCACTATACAAAACACAGCAACATTGTCCACTTTATGCTGATATGCTGTGAGTACGAGGTCCTTTGCCGGTTGATTCGATCCGTCACTAGAAATTAGATGCAACATGGCTCATATATAGGACGTATTGCACAATTTAATGTCCTCGTCTGCTTCCAACAGTGGGAACGTGCTGATTATAATTGTCCTCTTAAGAACCCCATATTTTACCACCGTTTGGAAGAGTCTGTTTCGGTCCATCCGATTAGAGTACGACCGTCTTAAAAAAACGTTTTTTAAGTGGTAATGATAATCTCTTTCATAAGCGCATACTCATTATCGGGTCGGATTGTAGTCAAATATGAATAAGCAAGGAGCCATGTTAGTTAGCTCGTAGCCGGAAGCTTGCATTTAATTCACATTACGAGGTCAAACTGAATTCGATATTCGATGCAATTTAAAGTTAATAAACTGCTCGACAGTATAGAAAATATTGTGAGGAAACCTGCATGTCTAGCAAGTAAATTAAAAGAATATATGTGGTCAAATTAATAATATACAGTAGGATCAACACTGCAGGCCAATAGCTAGGAAAATAAAGTAAAACTCCGATAAAATATTAAATGTTTAATTAACCTGTTTAATCATCTAATAGAACATTGATTAACAAACAATATACTTAAAAAGCGTAAAGAAATATTAACAGTCATGGGAAAAAAAGCTATAGTTAGCTAAATTGATTTTTCATCAAAAAATCCTCCTTTACATTTTATGACTTTTGTCACGTCTCGGCATACGGGCAATCAATTTGTGTCTTGTAATATATTGTTCCAAATTTCGCATAAATTTTTCCACATTTCTTCTCGCGAGGATAGGTCACGATTACGGACATTCCTACCAAGCTCTTCTAACAAAAGTTCAATGGGATTGAGATCCGGGCTTTGAGGAGGCCAAACCATGTTTTTAACACCCCTTGTGCCTCTCTCTTCTAAATATCCTCTACATAATTTTGAGCTATGCTTTGGATCATTATCTTGTTGGAAAATGAATCCATCTCCAATTAATCGCAACCCGGAAGAAACGGCATTTTGTTCTAAAATGTTTTTGTACTGTTCCTTTTTCAAAATTCCTACAATTTTAATCAAATCGCCAGTTCCTTGGCTAGAGAAGCAACCCCAGACTATAATTGTGCCACCGCCATGCTTGATTGTAGGGACTACACAATCTGACATCATCTTTTCTTGGGCACTGCGTCGAACGTAGAATTTACGTTATACGTTTTGAACCGAATAGTTCAAACTTGGATTCATCGGTCCAAAGCACTTTTTTAAAATCTTCAGTCCAATCTCCATGGGCAAGAGCCCACTGCAACCGTTTTTTCTTGTTTTGCGGCCTTAGCAGAGGTTTTCAACACGGATTTCTGGTACTGTTAAGCGTCAATTTCGCTTGCTGGTAACACCAATGAAATTGGACGATCTTGAAAACTGCCTGCCTCCCTGTATCGAGTTATTAGTGCCAATAACACAAGTCTTTGATAACTTCAGTTGTGAAGCAATCTCACTTTCGGATTAGCCTTCATTATGTAAAACAACGATGGCAGAACGCACTTCAATACTAATTTATCGAGCTTTTCCCATTTTATGACGTCTTCACTGTAGAAACCTCAAGTTTAGACTAATTGAAATTGTTTGTGAACAAACCCAAGTAAACTCCGGTAATAATAATTCAGAAACACGTATTTTCAGGAGTTAAATATTCCTAATTATTGACCAATACGTAACATAAGCAAAGTAATTAGTAATGAGGACATTATAAAAATATTATTACGACTCTACCACCTGGCTCTAGCGCAGCGTTTGTCGGTGTTTGAAAACAATAGATGTTTATTGTCCAATAACTAAGAAAGACGTAAACAAAAGAATGACTTCTTTAAATGTTCGATACTAACAATAGAATATGCAGATGTGCATTTCTTTTATTTATCCTATGGGATTTTATTACAATTGATAGATAATTATGTTGTTTATGTGCGGTCTTAAAATTTTGGCTGGCAAGGTACATAGGTTAATTTACTAGATTATATGTTATAAACATAGGTAAAGAATAAACTAATGTAGTATCATATTTACAGAGGAGCAGTTCCACCTGGTGCTCGGTTCGACCCATTCGCCCCGCCCGGTGCAGTTCCAGCGCCGAGCCGCCGACCACCACCGCCCCCTGACGCCGACCATTACCCGCCGCCCGGGTTCAACGATAACATGTTCATGTAATACTATCGATATGGTGCTTCTATCAATTTATGGGGAACAAACAATAAATTTGTTATGTTATATGTTTATTTCTTTCTTTGATTTTTAGTTATTAGTTTAGTATTTATTTTCTTTGATTTTTTTTTCTATGTCAGAATTATGTAAATAGAACATAAGTTTTATATTTCTTATTCAGTTGTATTAGACATTACTAAGTAAAACCAAGCAAGTTTGTTCTTTGACTTGTCGGGGGTCATGGCCTCAGAATTAGGAATAAATACAAAAATTATAATGGGGCAGAAAATCCTAGTGAAACACATCTCTTAAAATTTGGACCAAACACATCATCTAATTAAAACATTTTGATTTTTTTTTATTATTTGTTAAGTTCAATCAACTATTACTAGCAAAAGAGACATGATTTAATTGTCTATGTTCTATATAATAAGAATTATGTATATAGAACATAAGTTTTATATTTCTTATTGAGTTGTATTAGATATTACTACATAAAACCACGCAAGTTTGTTCATTGACAATATTAGGAATCAAGGCCTCAGATTTAGGTACATCTTTTTAAAAAAGCAGCACATAAAATGACAATCAAATCAACATTTTAAATGATGGTTTCATTAATTGAATTCTAGCTACTAGCGCTCTATTTTCCATTATTCCGATTAAAAGGTTTAATTAAGGTAAACCTAAGCGGACTCTATCAACTTTAAATGAAATATCATCATCATACAGAACCCACTCCGCTGCTTCTGTCCATCTGTGTACGTACACTCTGATCTCGGAAACTACTCGACAGAATTTATTCTGGTTTTATCAACTTTTAAACTGATTCCCAAAGAAAGTGTATTTAAACTTGTACCAGAATTATGAACTTACTCAAAGTTAACCGTGGCTGCTCAAGAGAGCCTAACCGCTCCCTGTTAATTTCATGGTATGCGCGCATACCGGTCCCAATGAAATCGTTATTTGCAATTTTAAGTGCTGGATTACCACGTGTTTGGCAATGAAGGGAAACATCGCAAGGAAAACTGCTTGTTTCAGAAATAATTAAAATAAATATTTCGAGCCATGTCCATCAATCCGCGGTGGAGCACAGCAATTTATTATTTATTATATATTTTTATATCTTAGGCTGTTGTTACTTCCTTTATTTTTTTCTTTTCTGACTATCATATAAGTGATATACCTTGTCCATAAAGAAATTGATTGGATGAGTTAAAATCGAACTTTTGTGTCATACCTAAAGCTTTCGGCTTTGTTAGTGAGTACCTCACTGTAATGGATAGTATCATGTTTCAAGACCTAAAAGCAACGTAATGATCTTAAATGAACATAGGCAGCTATAGAAATAAAAATAGTACAAAATAAATGGAGATTGGATGTACCAGTATATTTGAGCTAATTTTATTTTTATACACGTTTACTAAAACTAAACAATATGTAGTTACATAAAAAAATAAATGAATGTAAAATAAGAAAATATTAATCGATATTTAAGTTTATTTGAGATGATTTCATTATACTAATTTACAATTAAATTAAAACTAAATTTATTCCATTTAACTTTTGTTACAACAAAGAAAACGATAATGCCAATGATGTTAAGATCATATATTTGGTACCTTGAAAGCTCACGTAAAAATAGTATGTAATAAACCAAATTGATTTATCTATGTATTGCGAAGCCTTGAAAAAACTATCCAAGAAATCTATTCCGATTGACGTATTCCATGCTTACTACAGCAAACGTTAAACGTTATGTCCCACCGCCGAAACAATGTAATCTTAGAAAAATCTATCTCTTATTCCAGAAGTCAATTTTGTTTGAAATAATCCGGAACTCTTTATTGTTCGAAATATAATAAATTCACTCAGAAAATTCTGCCCTTGGTGAGAAATAGAAAATTTCCACAATTTTCATGAAAATTTTCATGCAATTCCATTAGAAACAAACGCAATACATCGGTAAACCTACTATTACTATACATATGTTAAATTTCAGATAAGAAAATGATTTAGCAATATATTGAAAAAACTTTTAACAAATAAATAATTTAACTAATGTCTTATACGTTGAAAAAAATATTCGGAGCAATAAATATGTTATTACATAATAATATTTATACACCATTTCAATGTAGAAATAATTTCGATTGTGCTATTTTGACATGTATTTATATATAATATTCTATTGAACTCAAAACGATAGCTTGTCATACAATTCAGATTCACACCACACACGCACACATAAATTGTATATTTTTTTGTATTATCTTAATGCCGAAGAAATTTTTAATTTAGTTTTGCCATTAAGGGAACACACTGGCCCCTGACACAGGATTCTTTCACAATTTTTTAAGATTTTTCTAGAATATTTTTTTTTAATTTTATGTAAGCTGAAAAAATCAGTCAAAGTAACGATATTTATTTTGATTAGGTGACAATCGGAATGGAAATTAAGTTTTACTTCGTAAAACAACTACTCTGGACTGAGCTACATATCGTAGCGGAATTCTCCATATACCCTCCAACTCTCTTTATGTTAAGTTTTTATGATATATGTGACTATTAAACTTCAATTTATAGTTTACGTTCTGTGTGAATGCGAATTTGAAGGATACACGTGCTTTGACACTTCTGAGGATTAAGATGAGATGCCAGTCCTTCATTTCCTTCACTTATCATAAAAACAGTAAGTTCAATTGGCTATTTAGCGCCGCTACTTTGGGCTTTTTCGGGTCATGTTGTATCAACTAATGCAGGTGCAGGGTGGCTCTATCATGTAAAAATATCTGTATAATATATGCGAATTATGTTAACCATAATATCATGTAAAATATTCCCAGGCGAACACTTCGGCTGGCACCGTGTGGATTTTCCTATGCCCCGCCTGCAGCTGCTAGGATCCCGGGGGCTAGACCGCCATCCCCAAACGAAGAACACGTCCCGTCACTCGCCTTCCAAGAATTCATGTAATACTGTCGATCTTCTATTTTATTGTATAGTTAGTAGTAGTTAGTACTTAATATTAACTTAATGTTTCATTAAATTATTATTGAGTTGTGCTCCTAAACCGTAAATAGAGGATTGAGAGAGGTTTTTGTTTAGTACATTAAAAGTACTCAATGCCAGAAAATGCTTTTATAAGTAAATTTAAAAACACTCGCCTATTTTTAAATTAAAGTTTTTAAAGGATCTTAATTATTACGAGATTTGTGAAATAATTTTCGCTATACAAATTAAGTTTAATGAAATACTGGGTGAAACCGGACGGAATCCCATTTGAAGATAATTATTTAACTCCATGCGAAATGCAAAAGAAAACTCCAAGAAAAGTTTGCTCAAAACCAGACTCGAATAACTAAAACACCTCCGTTCAACCTACCGACAAGGATTTCTTTTACGAACATTGTTATTGTAATTACTTACACTTTAAGATTGAATTAATAATTTATGAGACAGTAGACCAAACTTCAGTTACATACTGTATAAATTTGTGGGAAATAAATATGGGAATAACATTGAGATGCACTGTCATTCTTGAGGATGTGCCTTATTCAAACACAGCAACTTCAAACGCCTTTTTTACCCTAGTATTCTGTATAGGTATACTGGAATCACTTACGAGCTGATCTATTCGTGCTGCGTGTACTATGTAGAGTGGCTTTATTTTTATATGTTGATAATAGTTCAATTTTTTTATGACTTCTTGCTCTATTTCGATCACGGCAATTTCTGGTGAACCAGATGACATTATATATAATGTTAATAACAACAAAAAATGTATGTGATAACGTTTTTACAGGCGAGCAGCTCCATTTGCTCGACCCGATACCTTTGCTCGACCCGATGCCTTTGCTCGACCCGATGCCTTTGCTCGACCCGATGCCTTTCCTAGACCCGATGCATTTCCTAGACCCGATGCCTTTCCTAGACCCGATGCCTTTCCTAGACCCGATGCCTTTGCTCGACCCGATGCCTTTGGGCCGCTAGGGCCAGGTCTGATACACACCCGCCGACCGTCGTCTCGCCGACTGCATTTCCGCCGAGCGCCGTTCTCCCCCGATGCAGAACAATTCCCACCACCTGGCTTCGAAGATGACATGTTAATGTAATACTGTTAATACAGTGATTCCAGTGTATAAGGAATATACAATATAAATAATCTATAACATAAAAAATTCAGTTATTTATTTGACCCTCTCTAACTCTTAAATATTATTTATAATTTAATGTGAATCTTTCATTTGTATTGAGTAGTGATTATATATCACTAATCAAACCAATATACCAACCAACATATTATCAATTGAAAAAAGATTTTTTTTAAAAAAAATTCTTTCGATTTGGACTAACACCATGATCCGGTCATTACAGTATCAAATTGGAATGCGAGCTGGCGCAAAATGACAGAAAAAGATAAAAACTGATGTCGTTAGTAATCAAAAAAGCTATTCCTGTATTAAAAAACAATTTTAAATAAGCACTTTCTTTAACAAGTATTTATCATATATTGAATAAAAATTTTATCAATCTTATTAACCATCTCCCATCATACTATGCTAAAGAAGTGTACCTTTACTTTGTTGGTTCTTTCTTACACATGCTACCCCTTGCCTTGGTTGCCTTAGTGTTTTCCTTCACATTTTAAAAATCTACAACTATATAAAAAACACGTTAGAAAAAGACATTATGATGCGTGTCAGGTGTGGGAAACTGAAATTATATGTTACAGTGAATGAGTTGAGACGCGACGAAAATGTATTCATTACGACGGTAATTTAACTTAGTGTAATACGTTCTTCGTATTTTTAAAGTATTACTTTTACAAGTTACTTATATATGGCAACATTCAAAAGTATTTTTGTGGGTGGCAACAATTCTTGTCAGTTCGCCAATTTTCTTTGTGCAAAGCACACGTTTTCGCGTGTGTGGTAAATTTTGTTAGCTCTTCACGGCTGCATCCGTTCAATTTTAATTCAATGTGTATGGCTGTGGAGGTAAGTAAATAATTTGTTATATATATATTTAAAAAACCCAGTAGTTATATTTAGCTAAAGAAGGTCGTACCCTCCTATCTATATTGTACGTCACCATGCAGGCGTTCAAAGTAATAATTTTTTGGTATAAACTGCTTTACGTTTACATTTCAAATGTAATGTATATATTCAATTCTGAAAGAACTGTAAATGTAGTTCTACAATATTTTCCTTTGCTGGTAGGAGTTAATAATTGAATTTTGTGGTAACCTCGCCGCGTCACGGCTACCGTACAAACTTCAAGTTAAATTTTGTTATCGGACCCGTGTTCTTGGTTCTGTAATTATTGTTTGCCATGCTTTTGATGCAAGTTTAACTTGATTTATAAAATGGGTCTGAATTTGATTATCAATACTTCATTTAATTAGTTTTAATGAACTTAAATCAGTAAGCTGTAATTATATTTATACAATACATCATTTTTAATGAATGATTAAAATGCTTAACGAGTTTTGTACACATTGAGGAGTAAATGCTTTAATAAAGTTGCTTCTTGACCAGAACTTTTTATAAGGCTATATATTACTATTGTATTAATAAATTGTATTTGAGTTATTGTTTAGTGATTTTCCTGCAGCATACCTTAACTTTTAAAGAGTTTGTATGTCTCATAAACTGTTTATTGTAAATACTCTAAATGGAATATAATTCCCACATGCATTATATCTAATTAGTCTTGATATAAAGTCATATATTTCTGAAGATCTGTATGTAAAACTGGCATGACTGCGTTTCTTGTTAACATTAGATATAAAATTACCCTATTCCTGTATTAAACTGGTTTGCATCTAGGAAATTATGAAACTATATTTTACTTACTGACCTTTACTGTTTAAAGTGCTCGCCTGCTCTATTATAATAAAGGTTTTAGTATTGCATTGCACAAATTCTTATAAATATATTTTAAGTAGTATGAATAAGTTTGAACTTTTGTTGTCCACCATTTTATTGTAATTTTAGCAATGTAGCCCTCTTATCACCATCACAAGTAAGATTTGAAGTGCATCTGTAAGTTTCATTTGTGATCTGGTTCTGCCATTCATCTCTTTCTTCTATTTGATGTTTAAGATGCTTCTTTCCTTAGCAAGTCCTTATATTAAGTTTAGTTTTATTAATGGAAGCCCAAATTTAGCAGGTGGTGCCAATTGCCATTTTGTTATGTTAAGATTGAAATTTGATTTCTAGTTTTCTTTGGTTGAAAATGGTTTCAATAAATAACTTTAGGGACTGTGGGTCTCCTTGTCTGGCTCTCTAATTTCACTCCCCTGTAGTAACAAAGTAGTAGTACTGTTGTATTTGGTATGTATCTTAGAATCATTGAGAGCTGTATGTGTAATAAAGTAAAATGTATGTTTTTTTAAAAAATCCAAATATATGCTATATTAGTTATGTATGGTAGTCAAGATGCTTATTGATTGTTGTATCAATGTGGGCTATAACAATATTCTTTTCTATGACTAATGGGGTTCAGAAGTGGATTTTCACTCACCCCTATGGTACATGTCCGATTGAACTTGAAATAAAATAATAAGAATTAATGATTTCTGTAAGTAGTATATTCCTGTAATGATCTTATTTTGCTACTTATAAATTTTAAAACAAGTCATTATAACATCTTTTTTAATAATTGTAATTGTAAATTTATAATTCCTTAAACCAACAACTGTATCTAAGTATCTGAATTTTTTTACATAGTCAACTACTGTTTTGCTATTGGTTTGCCTGGATTTGGACTGTGTCATTAGTAATGACATCCATTCTCGTCATTAGGAGCATTCCATATACATGCATTTTTATAACTTAGACCATCTTCAGGGTAACCGGTAAGAAATATGGTTAGTACATTTACTTTTTACGAAACAATACTATATAATATAATATATTGACAATTATTGTACATGGTATACAAATGATTGTGATGAAATTGCTTATCTTAGTAATTATTACTTTGAACCCACCATATCTATGTATTCTAATATCCATTACTTTATTAAGTTTTTGTCCATTACTTAACAAAACAGTAGCATAACCTGTTATTTTATGCTGCTGATATTTTCATGCTTTCCGTTGCATTGTGGGTTTATGATTAATTAGATAGAAGGTTGCAGAATATTCAATAAAGAATTCACTATTAAAGTTATATATACTTTGCACAATCATTGACATTTCATTGTGCACCTAAATAAAAGTAATTGTCGTGTCATATGCTGTGATGTGGGAGTTTAATCACAGTTGACTGATAGATAGCTTATATCGGCAATAATATTATGAGACAGATAGTCAATTTGTTGTTGGTAAATGAGCACTTGACAAGCAATGGTTCCATTTAATCAATATGAACTAACTAGTCAAACCTCAAGCATTTGGTGATATTTACAATATTTTTGTTAAGTTTTATTTATCTTTCTACATTAAAAATGTTATATCATTGAATAGATTTTGGATTAGAATATCTTTGATTTGTCATTAGAGCTGACACTTAAGTAATCATATGTGCATTTTAAATAATTGACAATAATTGCTGTTACATAAAAGTTTTTTTTTTAATATGTTACGTATATTTCGGTTAGTGTCAGTTTCCATTCACTTAAGAAGATAACAGTCACGAGTATTAATATATGGAGTGATTGACGTCATCCAATGTGCAAATGCGTGTACTAATCGTCCACTATGTTCCATTGAAATGCATATCGCGCGAACCTGCAGGCGTTGCATTATGACGTCATGATTGCATAACTATGCTTTATCAGAAGTCGTAAAAATTTGATGTGGTTTGCGTCTATTGTTTGATATACACATAGGGCATTGTTTTAAACGTGTTTTAGTTTTACTCATGTTACATGCATAAGTATTGTTTAAAGAAGTTCCGAAAGACTGTAGCACAGAAATTTATTTTTTTTATAAAAATATAAATTTCGCAGAATTAGATTCACTGTTTGTTATATAGTTTAGCTTGCTAAAAGCAAGATAAATATAACAGTCTGGATTCTCTGGATGTGGCTAGGGACGTCGACCCGGCCTTGGCAAGCGTATGTTGACCCTGCGCAGGCGCAGGCCCGTTAACCCGAGCACGCACGATCCTACTCGAACATTCACGAAACAGTGCGGCCGAATTCGAAGCAGTTTCCAAAATGAAATAGCTCGTTGATTGATGAGTGATGACGCATCAAGCAAGAACAGCGTCATCGTTCGCGAACGCTCTATTAAATGAAAAATCTTAATTTACATTGATAACCAATTGAATACGAACAAAGTGAATTATCAAGTGTTCGTCGAAAACGTACGATTAGTGTGCTATGTGGTAAACGAATGTTGACAATTTAACTTCACTGTTAGTGAAGTTGGCACCATTGATTGAAGCTGTAAACACTGAGAAAATATTTGATCATCAATTATTTTTTATGGTTTTGCTGTTAATAAATTTTATGTCTATATTTATACCTACTAAATAAAATTTATGTTTAAAAAAAATATGTAAGGCCGCCTGAGATCTTTATTTTACCTAACAAAGGGACTAATGTCTCCAAAATTTCGGGTGCGGTTGAAAGGCGTCCCGTATGCAGGGGGCTGCATCCGGCCGAACGGCGTCGTATAAAAACCCCGGCTAGTGGACTCGCAAGGGCTCCCGGTCGTTGCTCCAGGCTTCTCGGAGACGGGGTTCCGAAGGGGGCGACGATCTCCGTCCTTTGCCAACCACGCGTGATTAATGACGTTTCGCACGTAATACCGCATATATTATACAAAATGGTTTATTACTTTATAATTACTAATTAAAACTATGAATAAACAATTATATAATATTTTGTTATAATAAATGGTGTGACACACTGTTTAACTGATGGTAAATGAAGACTGTGGCTGTGACATCTACATCCAGATCCTCCTCCTTCAGATTTTAGATGCGCAGTTGTTGTCAGGGTCTCCGGATCCTTACGCTTATCTTACGATACAGGAGTGTTATGCTGTTCACACTGGTATTCTGTGAGGTCGCGGATCCGCCCCGATGGAGACGACCCATTCATGCCGCAGCTAGAAACAAGCTGCAACGTAGCTCTTCAAGTTGTAAAAAATATCAGATTACGTTTCCGTAGGGCGTCTAAGATGCGAGTAACTTTGGTATAGGAAAGTTTTTTACGTACTTACACGGAAGCTTTATATAGCTCGACATAAATAATATTTCAACTTTTACTTTCCATTGTTATTCTTTCGAGGTCAAGTTTTTTTTGTCTATTTTGATTCACGAGAATGAAGCTATAAAAATGCAGCGTATTTTCCTTTCGTTTGCCTGGATATTTGTTTACTGGAGTAACAGAGGGTAACACATGACGGAAAAGTAAAATGACACACGCTGTATATATATTAAAATTTCAAGTTATCCCATATAACGCAATGTTTACGAACAAATCTTGACAAAACACATTGTATACGGAAAATTAAGAATTTAAGTGTTACTCAAATATTGACCTTGACTAAAAATTTAACTCATATTTTCATCGCTAGGTCACACTGCATTGGATTTTTAGGTTTTACCGTATTCTTATTTAATATAGTTTACACGCTAATGTCACGCCTCTTTTATAGATTAGTTATACCACGATTCTGGAACATGATAGTAACATAGAAGTTTAGCGCTTCTGTGTTTCGTCTTATGTAAGAAAGAAACGGGAAACCTTATTACTGGTGAATCGATGTTGGATTTGATCTTAATCCTCAGGGGGTGATAATGCATCTACAATATGATTCCTTACCGAGGATTAATGTGGGCGTTAAGAGCTGTAGGAATCGCTTACCATCAGATAAAATCGATTGTCATCCCTTATGTCAATCTTCTGTAGATGTTTATAGTTATTAATGATATGAATTGTTACTCTATCGTACCCCTTATACAAGGGATGAACGATGATATTTTTTTAAATTTAATATTAGCGTGACAAACGAGCACACAGTTCACTTGATGGTAAGGTGTTGATGACTACTGCCCATGACACCTGCATCTACCTTCCATTTTCACGCTGTTATTCTAATAGATAAAGCTGTAGAAGTCTCTGGACCAACAGCAGAACACAAGCACAAAAAAAAACGCTGTTATTATGTGAAGGCGTGGTTATATGACTGAGCCGACCCATGCTACAATTAGAAATCTACCGCTACTAA
The DNA here is from genome assembly GCA_029286865.1 of Teinopalpus imperialis. Classification (NCBI taxonomy): domain Eukaryota; kingdom Metazoa; phylum Arthropoda; class Insecta; order Lepidoptera; family Papilionidae; genus Teinopalpus; species Teinopalpus imperialis. The sequence goes on along the minus strand of JAGSMU010000020.1, from coordinate 2,057,137 downwards.
TAAGCTTAGGACATTTTAGTCTTGTTCGATTAATCTATTTGTACCAGTTGGTATGCAGCGTTGGCCACGTTTATTAACATGCAGCTTCATTCAAATTGTTCAAGATTATTAAAAACAATTCCTTTCTTCGTGTTACTCCGTTGTGTTTACAGATTTGAACGCCAGTAGGCACAAATCTTAATGGCGTCCAGCATGAGTAATGGTTAGTTTTTGTTATTTTCCTTGTGGATTTTTTTTGTAAATTCTGGTTTTTTTTTCATTACTAATTGAAGTTCTCAAAATTTATATTCATAGGAGTGTGAGGAGAGAGTTCAATGAAGTTCATAGAAGGATCTAATCTAAAACTTAAGGGAAAATGCCCATTATGGCTTGAAATATGCAATCCAGACGGGTTGTATTGACCATGCCATTGGGCTTAAACAGATGACAATATTTTTTTCTAACTAACTAACTCTAAAACGACTACAGCTTTATCAACAACACAGACTCTTTCCGTCTTTTCTGAAACTGATTTTAAACAAAGAAAGGTCGGAGAAAAGTTTTATTGAAGGGTCAGCGATACGAGAATTGACCTTGAGATTGAGTAACAAACCAGCACACAGTTCACCTGATGCCAAGTGATGAATATATCATAGCATAATGCAGATGCGTTGTTGACTGTCCTAAGATGGAATGCCTCGTCACCAGTAATAAAGGTCTCCGGATCCCTACACTCACCAGACGAAACACACCAGCATTATGCTGGTGTTCGTTAGGCAGTGGTCGTATCCTGGTCTAGCTGCATTGCACCCATTAATTCTACAGCTAGAAACAAAGTGCAGTGCAGCTCTACCACGTAAAAGTTGTGTCTGTGGGAGATGACTTCTATTAGTAAACGTAGTTTTGACAGTAGAAAAGATAAGAAAACTTTCGTACTTGTCGAAAGAACAAATTATGATTTGTTCAAGATTGTATCATATGTGTGCGAGTGAAATAGTTATTTAACGGATCTGGTCAATCTCATTAGAAATCAACAATACTAGCGTAAGTTTAGTGTAGAATACATATTTCTTAGAATTTGCATCTGTCAAGCAAGTGCAACCTTTTTCGATAAGCACCATTGTTTACCTAAACTGTCGTAGGCTTAGGATTTGTGTGGATAAAAAGTTATTTTGTTATTATTATTATCAAGAACTAATATTTTTTATCTCTGACTTGGTGTTTCATAAAAAACCAGCTGACGCCCGCAGCTTCGCATGCGTAGATATACTTAAAGTAGTCAAAAATCTAAAGCCGCGTAACGAAACCATAGCGTCAATATATAATAGCATTTCAGTAACAGTGAACAACGTCATTTTCGAGCTTTCATGTAAAATAGTTTTTAAAAAAATCCTAAACTTTATATTAGAAGTTTCATTGAATTTCATCCTTCTCCCTTCAAAAACGACGAACTTCCCATATAAACTTACAATTCCCAATTCACCCTCTTAGGAGTAAAATTTTGAAAAACGCCTATAAACGTACACATTTATTTTGAAGCAGAAGCAGGTATATGAATTTTTCTTAATTGACGGACTTCCATACAAACGTTCATGCCCTACTTTACCCCCTTAGGGATGAAATTTCCAAAAATCATTCCTTAGTGGATGCTTACAACAATAAAGGCATCAACTACCAACATTTCAAGTTTGTAGGGCTCTGGGTTGATGAATTACTCATCAGTCAGGCGAAGTAATTATATATGTATAGATTACTAGCATAGTTAACCCGTAGTTTATACAGGATTATGAAAATAACTTTAATAATTTTTCTTTAAAGGAAAAAAGGGCAAACGCACAGATCACTGGATGGTTAATGATGACAGCAGTCCATAAACACTTACATCCATCCTGAACAAAGACTCAAGATGTCCATGTGCATTGTCCTCTGAGGACTGAGGTCGCCTCGCTCAGCCTCGATACCTGAAATTTGATGTTAGGAATCCACTCAATACTCACCAAATGAAATATGACAGTGTTATATCACTATTTCACGCCGGTATTATGTGAGCATAATCCTTCGATGGTCGAACCGACCCATTTATGCTGCATCTAGAGAAAACTAGAGCAACCATATAGTACTATGAACAAAATTGTTTGTAGCGCATGCGCAAAGTACATCGGCAGAATAACTTAAAAACGTAACCAATCATCATCATTCCACCTTATTATAGCTTACAGCAAAGCTATCATTAATTTCTTTTTCTCTTCAGATAGACCTCGACTAAAGTCACCGTGCGGGAATACATGATCTGTACGAGTATCTGAATCCAATGAGTTCTCGAAAATGTCAAAATGTCGATCATCATGGCATGTACATATACAATATCACAATTGTTTTTATCGATTTACAATGTCCTTATATGTATGCTGTAGGGATAATAATAAGTGTTGTGTATTGTCGTCAATAAATAAATAATAATCTGCCGTTAAGCTTTGATAAAGCCGGTCACCGTTATCATATTGCTGGAAAGCATTGGCGAATCTCGTCCATCAAGTAAATTTATCTATATACCCACATAAATGTCAAGGGCGTCTGCAAATCACCCGCCCGTCTCCTTTTTCGGTAAATGTTACAGTGTAGACTGTCTGTCGGTATTGTACTCGTTTATATGTCCTTAATTATAGAAACGTTCTCTACTTAATGCAACGTTCGAAACTGATAATCTCGATACCATACGATTATTACATCATCTACGATTCCTACTAATATACACATCCTCGTTGCAGTAAGTTCGACAAGGAACATTACATTATAAATGAGTCACGTACGACCATGCCCTCGTTGGATAGCATCATAATGCTGCTGTGTTTCGAGTGGTGAGTGAATGGTTAAACAGGTCGGGCATCGCGTGGGCATCTTGAATCTTAGCTGAGGATGGATGTCATGTCATGGCCCACAGTCTTCATTTATCATCCGGTGAACATTGTGTTCGTTTGTCGCTCTCAATATTAATAAAAAATATATATTGTGTTTCGTCTGGTAAGTGTAGGGATCCGGAGACCTTTATTAGTGGTGTCGATGCGATGCATTCCATCTCAGTCCTCTAGGGTAATAACGCATCTGCATTATGATTCCTTGTTAAGGATGAATGTAGATGTCATGTGCCGCAGGAATCACTTGCCGTCGTTTGAACTGTGTGCTCGTTTGTTACTCTCAATGTAATACAAAAAATTAAACTATGTTGTGTATTATATGTATATAGTATATTTAAGCGGTGGCTTTTCTTCCGACTTGTGCATGAGTCACGTAAAGCGCTTGCGATACGATACACACTTGAAAATTGACATATCTTTTTTATTTGTCTAGTGATTTATTTAATTATGAAACTATGTTTGTTTAACATTTTTGCCCAAGCTCATATGTCGCTGAAAATAACATTGGTCAAACAGCCTTTCTGGATCTCCAGATATCAGTACGCTAATCTTAGCGTACGTGAAAAGAATATAATTTAAATTGCTTGTCAAATCATTATACTATCGTTATCGCCGTTAAAACCTTTACCTAACCTACTCTAGTCTATGACAAACGCACAGACGAACAGACAAAAAGGGTTTTACCGATAACGATTTTATTATGTGAATAGATATAGTGATTTGACAAGCAATTTTAATCTATTTTTATAATATTTTCCTCCGAAATATCTCTTCGCTTCACCTCTTTTACTCAAACCTTCGTTATAATTAAAAATTGTAACCGGCTGTATAATTGTCCTCAATTAACTCATCGTAACTCGTACGAAATGTTTCAAAAACCCTGAAAGTTAAATGCTTTATGTTTTCGACTATAACAACAAGCTTCCTTTAGTAAAAACGGTAACATTTTTTCAAATACATCATTACAGTCGACCCAAGAAACACCATTATTATTAGTATTTAGAAATTGTACAATACATTACTGACTGTTTGTGTTGTGTTTTATTTAAACAATTTTATAATTTATACAAACATTTAACGATATAATTAAATAAAAATCATAACTAAATCCTGAATAATTTAAAAAGAAAGCTACCGCTTAGGGGACTGGAATGTGAGCATCGTGTCACGAAAAGATACCCGATGGCAAGCATTGCCTTAAATAATAGTTGTCTGGGAGTGCCAACGTGCTTGCGTTGCAAGGAGGTGGTAACTACGCCAAATACTCCCAGCTGGGAGAACCCAACCTCCAGCAGCGAACTGCTTTTGGACGTAGTAATTTCAATATTAATAGGACGACTACCAAGGAAGAACGATAACAAACATGTCCTAAAATAGTTGTCAGGGATTGCCAACGTGTTTACGTTGCAAGGAGGTGGTGACTACGCCAAATACCCCCAGCTGGGAGTACCCTATCTCCAGCAGTAAACTGCTTTTGGACGGAATAATTTCAATAATAATAGGTAGACTCTACTGAGAAGGAATACGCTTTTACGGTTAAAGAGTAAAAGAAACCGAATACCTTTTTATTGGTGACAAAGAATTCCGTCAGAGCGTGACACAATACCTTTGCACTTGTGATTCCATGGATGAATGTGGATGTCATGGACCGAAGGGATCGCTTGCCAATGGTGTTTAATTGTTTCACAAATTTTATAAAAAAGAATCTTATAAGTTTTATCTTTTTAGTATGTTCATAACATCATGTAGAATGGTGAATTAAGTACAGACATGATGCAGACTGAAGGTTTCAATTGTTCAGTGGAATTCAATTACTAAATAGGTTAGTGGTAACGAGCGTACTGGGCAGGTAAAGCAGGTCAGTGCGCGGCGCCCCGCTCTGTATCCGGGTCATGGAGCTGGGGCGTATTCCGCGCTCAGGACAACGTATTGTCTACGTTATATACGTACTATTTCAAAATAAAACGACGTTTTGTTTTTTTTTTAATTATGACTATGCTGTGCTGATTGATTTGATAGTTTTCATATTTTAATGAAATTACTATTGTGATATAGAAAATTAACTTGAAATATAAAACTCTTGTTCAATACCAGTCATGAACAATCACTCAACTTTAAAATCATTATATAAAAAAGTAACCAATTATATAGTTCTGAATTTGGCCTTATTTATTGTAACCAGTTGTTTTATAATATAATTTGCAAATCGCTGTTGGATCACCTATTAAATAAAAAACCAAATAACGCACTGCCGGGCAGAGGCGTTCTGTCTGGAGAAGGTGCTAGAGCATAGACCACCGTGGTTGCAATGTGGATTGACGAAGATCAAATATTTCCTATACATGGTTTCCTTAGGATTATTTCCTCCAGTGGCGAGCACATGATAAGCCAGCACCGCAATTAACTATTTCATTGGTGTCGTCATCGGAGATCATGCTCGGTTTGTTTGTACCGTGAATCACTAATGTGTAATTAGACCAATGATATCTTATCAAGTGAACTGTGCGTTATCCTAATTTCATTAAAAATCGTCAACAAAACATTAGAACACAAAAAGTCTAAGTGCCGTGGGATTTTATTAAAAATCAACAGCAGACTCTTTTCCACCTATATTTTTTTTTAAAGAATGCTTGCAATTCTATGATTACTAACATTCCCGTTTAACATTAACCACTCGAACTAAGCTTAAATACATAAGCTAGGTTATGGTACGACCCTTTTGTTGTTGGGCTGACCGTACCCTAAATCATTAAACTATTGACGCTTACTATTAAAAAAAGCGATGAATAAAGTATATTTAAAAACAAACTTAATCCAATAGATGTAAATTAACCGATGCGATAAAAATTCGAATTAATTACGGAATAATACTTATCATCGATCTAACTATATATATGTTTGGACTCATTTGCGTCTAGCCTGCTAGTGACGTCAACCGTGACTTGCGTCATAGCTATGACGTCATCGGGAGTTTATCTGTCTGGAACTCATTCTATCTCCCTCGTGTCGACGGCATTTCCATTAATAACGTTTCGATCCCGTTGAGCTAAATAAAATCGTCACTCGCTCTATTTAATGTTTTAATTAAGTAATGTATTGAAACGTATCAATCGGCTCATCGTAACCTATTTATTACGCCGTTCTATATGACTTTGAAATAGGTCAAGTCCTTTGAACGTGAGGGTTTAAAAACGGTGGGTTGTCCAAATGATTGATGTAAATCAGGTTAGGATCATAGTTTGTATTTTTTTTAATATGTATTTAAATAAAAAAACGTGTATGCGAAATAGATATAAAAGTACAATATCTTTTTGTATCTTCCATAAGAATTTTGTCTACCAACTACTATTTCGTTTCATTGTGAAATGTTTTACTCGCCTCTAAGCGAGACCGCTTACTCATAGCTATATAAATAAACTGAACGGGGATAATTCCGCCACATCGTTTTAATCATGTTGTGTCTGAGTCCTAATTGAATATAGTTTTTATTAAATGGAGGTGTATAGTTTTTATGCAACCTGATATCGAAGTCACACTCTCTCAGTATTGTCCCTTAATGCGTTGCATACTTCAACAACATAATATACTTAATAATATATAACCGTCGTTAGTATGAGTTTTAAGGATATTTTTTGCTACAATCTAGCATGTGTTCCTCCGTTACAGTACCTATTCAACAATCTATATTTTTGATCTCCTCTCTCCTCTCTTAGTTTCTCATTATTTTTAAGTCTTCCCTGTCAGCCAAGTGACACGTTTGTCTTTGAAGGTTGATCGGAAAAATATCAACAAGAACAAGTTCTAAATGTTTTAATAATTTTAATTTCTATTTAGAACCCTTTCTAATCGCATGTCAATTACTTCGAAGCAGACGTCCAAGTTCACTTCCGGAACGTCACATCAATTTTATTTGAACCGTTGAACTTTCGCAATGGTTATTTATAGTTAGTACGTTTACTCGTGGGTAGTTTTCCATTTCATCTGGCGCGAATTTAATTTGAAGTACAAGGAGATAGGGTTGGAATGTGGGAGGGTTATTGTGAGAGGCGCAGGCGGAGTCGATGACCGAGTATTGATCCCGGCAAAGTGGGTCGCGACCCGCTTCCTGTTGCAACGGGCGGGGGGGCTGCAGGGGTCACCTACTCGCCTCAGACAGACGCGACTACACGGACAGGGGCAAGGATAAACCATGCGTAGCATTCTTTTTTTTCTAGGCATAGCTAATTCAAAACAACTTTTATTCCAATTGAAATGTAAGAGTTATTTCGTCGTATATATTTTCATTAGGACTTTACTAATTTATAAGTGAAAGGAGAATTGTTGCATTATATGTACTTATATATTACTATTATACTTTTTTAACGTCGTAGTATGAAGCACTAGTTATATTTATACAAAAAACAATGACCACCACCAATTGATAACAGTTCCATATTATTATTTTTCGCTAACAGAAGGGAGTTATTAAATAAGACCTTAAAACGTCTAATTGTTATTGAGACAATGAATGTTCCGTTGTAATAAATTTCCAAGTTTATTTGCACATTGTTACTGATCATATTAAATCTGGTAAATAACCGTAACCGGTACGATAGCATTAAACGAAGGTCTACCTGCGAATCGCTTCAATTTTTTTCTTTCATAAAACAACAAATTACGGGCCATCAATTATATTTCTTAAGACCTTGACTTAGAATACAAATTGATAATGCCGAACGATATTTGGAGAATTATTGAATAATTCATGTTTGGTTAATAAAGGTGGGTATGGGGGCGAATTACTACAGAGTTATTTCCTGGAATAAAAGTATAGTGATACAAAGACAGAGTAGAGGCAGAGCGTTTCTATTGGTCGAGCGGGTGGGTACATTTGTATGGAAGTCGTGAAAGTTGATTTGTGAGTCGCCTCCACACAACGCCGCTCCACAAGCCTGTGGCACGAAAGGACTACATTACGCTCACTTTCGTAACGCCTTTAGTTTCCTATCTTATTTTAAACAGTACTATAACTAGGGACCCGTTTTTGATTAGCATATTTCTGTTCTTTAAAAGGTAATTATCATATGAAATTTTTGTAATGGCTAAAAGGCTGTGACGGCATAAAATAATAATATCATTCGAAATTAGTTAACTGCTGATAATGAAACAGGTCCGCCTTTATTTACTTGATTTTTTTTTATGTAATTGGTCTTTACCTATGAAATTGCCGTTTTGTATGAAATAGTTTAAAGTATTTTTTTTCAAACTTTTTTATTTCTGTTATTCAAAGTAATAACCCATGTAATCGATGCATCTTTGCCAACGCAGTGGTAATTTATTGATGCCCATCTTGTAAAAATCAGCTGGACGGGCGGTAACAATCTCTTCAAAGGCATTTTGTACTGCCTCTCGGGAATTGAATTTTTTTCCCGCTAAAAAGTTGTCCAAATTTTGGAAAATGAATAGTCGGTGGGTGCAAGGTCTGGTGAGTACGGTGGATGAGGGAGAGCTTCCAAACCCAACTGTTGTGCAGTATGGGGTTGCGCATTATCGTGTAGGAGCAGCGGGGACGACCGATTGACCAAAGCTGGTTGCAGATGTGCGAGCTTCCCTGTCATTGTCTTCAGTTCTTCACAGTACACATCTGCAGTAATGCTCATACCGTTTGGTAAAAAACTGTGATTAATCACACTGGCACAGAGCATTGCTTTGGTGCTGAACCAGGATCTAACTAACTTGCTGAGCGCTTTCGATTGTCGAATAGAATCCACTTTTCGTCTGACGTAACAATTTGGTTCAAAATTCTTTAATTTCTGTGCCTGTTAGCAGCGCGAGGCAGGTCTCAACGTGTACTTTGCGCTGGCGATCGTTAAGTCCTTGGGGCACCCATCTATCAAGCTTTTTTACCTTGCCAATTTGTCGCAAAAAATATTGTTTTGATGTTAACATCAAAAACTGCTGCTAGCTCGGCTGTAGATTGAGTATCATCAGCTTCCACAATCGCCTTTAATTCATCATTGTTGACCAAAGTGTCCAGCCGACCACGAGGTTTATTTTTCAAATCAAAAGTTCCAGAACGGAACCGGGCAAACCAATAACAGGTTATGCGTTCGTTTTTAAAGTTCTCTCGGTAAACGTTGTTGATGTTACGTGCCGTTTGTGCCGCGTTGATGCCACGACGGAACTCATATTCCATAATTACACGAATTTTTAAATTATCCATTATGACGAAAAATGTTCAAACGTAATGAAAATAGAAAGCTAATCAATAAACAAAAGACTGACTTTGTAAATAGAATGTTATGTTTTTAAAACAAAATTAATTCAATCAAAACTTTTTTTTGGTTTGATATGGCCAATACTGAAGAACGGTAATTTCATAGGTAAAGACCTAATATCAATTCCGGAATATTCGAGATACGCCATATCGGTATGAATTTTATCGGTTATCTGATGTCTTTAAATTTATCAAAATTGACCGTGATATCCTAGAAGTCATATTTATTGATGAGGAATATTTGGATCCCGTTGCTAAGCGATTCATTTTAGACTGACCTTCGGGCTCGCTCAGTCGTCCGTCTCAATGTGAACTCAGTTGGGAGAGGTTATACATATATATTTTATATTGAAGATACTCTCGTTATATTTAGGAACCTTAATGTTAAAGAAAAATCTATTTGCGTTTACAATAGCTTTCGAAATATTTGTATGGCGTCTGGTCTTTACGTTAATATAAAGATCCTAACTAAACTTTTTGATCGTGTGTATTTCGTGATGTGTACGTATAGGCAAATCGTCGAGGTATTGTTGGCTTCAAAATTTTGTTTGTAAGGGTATATTATATTTACATTTACTCGAATCTAATTATTTTAATTTTTAATGTTTAAGCTGCCGGCTACGTAGCTGGTGAGTCCCATGTAAGTTTTTCATAGTTATGATAAACAACAATGATGTTTTTGCAGGCGACGTGCCCGTTCGAGTTGTTATGGCAGCGTCGGGTCGTGTGTATATGCGATGCACTTCTGAACATAACAACCATATATATATATATATATATACTATCATGGATACAGCCGCCATGCATTCTGATAAAGTCAACGGTCAAAGTACTTGGCTACTGTGTCGCGGGTCCACGGTTCGGTTCCCAGGCGGGAAACGAACTGTTACGCATATTATTTGTATGGAATAGGGCTGATGCATCCTGCTTAGACGGGATAGAGTAGAATTAAGCTCAGTTCAACTCCAAACTCGGTCCAAGTAAACACACTCTAAATTTTTTGTTCTATTTCGTGTAATTAAATTAAATATACATATTCCAGTTATATAAAGTTCTTTTTTTTAAAAGGGTCGTGCCTGGAGGGCCGTAACAGAACGTTCTGTACGTCAAAAACTCATGTCTAAGAACGAAACAGTGTCCCTGAAACTGTATCTGGAAATTCCTACAATCTTGTTGAGCATGCATTACATCAGACTAGGGGACGTCAATTGACTACATCTCGCGAACGCCTACCTTACTAAAATATATTCTATTTGTATTTATTTGTTAGAGCATACAACAAATAGACTAAAACACACCAGTCATAGCTAAAATAAGTTATAAATGTAGGCGCGTAAATAAGCACTCAAAAACTCTTTTTTATCTGTATCAATTAATAACGTTCTTTTCTGTGAACTCAATAACCCATTCGCAATTATAATAAGATTTAAAGTCTCCATTATGGACAATAGCTAAAACGCCGTTTTAAAGTGGATAAAGATTATATTTAATACTAAATAGCCCACTAACACAATTCTCGGTGCGTGTAAAAATAGCGGCGCGAGACTCCGCCCTCGTCGATAACGGCCACTGAACGTTCTGAAGACGTCTCGAACACACTCGAGCGGTTTCAGAATCTCGAGTGTTTGCCCTCGTGTGAAAGCTTTGGCGAAAGCTCTGCGTTGCTTTAAGCTACGCCAATAAAACGATTATAATATTAAACGGTAACAGATTTTTTTTTATATGGACAATTCAAATAAATATTATTTTATGCGTTTTATTGCTCTTATTATTTTAAATTTATTTTCACTTCAACGATTCTCCCGAGTGATGTACAGTATTCACTCCAATCCCCCGTGAACATGGGTGTTACGCACGAGTGTTTAATGTTATGTAGTTAGGTACTGGCGTAAATGTAAAAAAAAAACATCACAGCTTTTTCGCCAGCGAACCTTAGACGAGCAACAAGATGTCTGTCTATTTTTATTATTTCAAGGATGGCCATGGAACACCTGATAATAAAATCCACATTCACTCTAAGGAGTTATTACGCCGATGCGTTGTCCCGGAGGATTTAGATTGGATGTCTCATTACACGTTATAAGGTTTCCGGATTCTTTTACCCATTTCTTTGACACGATGACACAACAACACTAAGCTATTTCACGATGGGTTTCTGTGAAATCCCGCCGATCGATTCGCACCAGCCAGTTTTGCAATGTCTACGTATGTCGCTATATAAAATATTATTTCAAACAACCCTTTAAACGGCTCTATACTATTGAGATAATTAAAACAAGTGCGCTTTGATTACGTTTATATTTGCTAATAGAAATGTTGAATGTTTGCTACCATTAAAGCATACGAGTTTGCGACATATGCTTGGTCTAAACTTAACGTTTTTTTTTATTAAATACGTTTTGCGCAGAAAACGACATCGCGAGGTAATCTGCATTCCTTTAATGTTAAAAGGCTTTAAAATGTTACCCAATTAAGACCCAATACGGATATGAATATTCAATAAATATTCACAAAATATAAAGATCTTTAAAATGTTTACATTCACAAGTTTTTACTTTTGCTTCCATGTCTTCGATAGTATAGGTGTAACAACGCATTAGACCAGAATGTCAATCAAGATGGACCGATCGTATTTTGGACGTCAGTCTTGACCAGTGACAGAGTGCTTCGTTAGAATAATTGGTTCCTCGATTTTCCTAATTCACTGGCTACGTATCACGTAGCATCATCTTTTACCGCCCGTTCTCGTTGTTATTGTAAACAAAAGTGTACGATATATATATTTTTATAATTTAATTTATTTCAATTAATTAATCACGGTGCTTAATACATCCTTCCTTCTGCTCGATTTGCACAACGGCGATATCTCCTGCGCTATCCAACCATACCCGAAAAGAACTCCTTAATTTTAAAATGTTATTGGCAATTACTTTATTAGGCATATGAAAAGCAACACGGTGTCCGTTGTCTCTACACGTTTCAGCATATTTATATATATATATATATATATTTACCTTTCATTTTGAGATTTTTACTCATGTAAAGTGAAAACTCCGGCTGAAGGTTAAAATAATACTAGATAAAACACAGTTGCGCTGAACTACTATTTAATGCGTGGATCAAGTGAAAGGGTGATCCTTTTCCGGTTGGTATTTTATTTTTTACCTATTAGGGTTACAATTCCTATATATTTTTGTTATAATTCTAACAAGTAAACGTTACTGTGCCTATAATTCATAAAATATATAATAGTATTTACATTATTGCCTCAAAGAAAATCATGGGTCGCGTCGTGACAGTACGTACTAATCAAATACAAACCCAGCGACGTGCTTATGCCAGAGTATCATCAGCGTCTGATATGAAACTATCCTGCATGAAAGGATCATTGCACTGCAAATAATGTCACGTCTGCAATAACCGTAGGAACGAGTTTGCGTACACCATGGTTAGTATAAGCCGCGAGCGTGTGCTCATTGGTGACGTAGAAATATACTATTATATATTACTTCCATCTCTTCTGATATTATCAAGCGTATAGGAATTACTTGAAAGCTATATCTAGCAATAATTACGTTTACGATGTAATTATTAAAAACAATTAAGAAATAATTGAACTTTATGACGTCATAATTGACGTTAGCACTATTACATTTTATGAAACAAGGTATTTTATGCAAAATTGAGAAATATATTCAATTATAAATACTATTTCGTTATAGGCAAAAAGTTGCGACCGAAGCCCTTTTTTAATGCGACCCTTGGCATTTAGATTTTTTTTACAAACACGTGCACGCGCGTTCGCATGCGTAAACTTTTTTGAATAAATTGGCAATGAAGAGCGAAACTTAAAAACTAATTCATCAAATTCTAATTGTTCTAAATGTATGTGTATCTATTATATTTTTTATATTGCTTTCTTACATCTTAAAAATTAGAGCTATATATAAATTCATTGTACTCCACAAGCTACAGGCACACGCGACTAGTTCCTTATCTAAGGAATCACGTTCCCGCTAAAAAGCTGCATCTTGGAGAACAACCGAATCGGAATCCGAGATGGAGTTGGACTCTCCCTTGTCCCCGATGACATTCGCGATACAGGATACACTCTGGTGAAGCGGCATAAGAGGAACGCACCGGTCTTGGTAAAGACCAGACTACAGCAATACAAGGATATTATTGCAACGCTTCGTTCTCCTCAATACGACGACAACCCAGTCCTCCTGTCGCACACAACCGACAGCATCCCGCTGCTTCGCAGCCACGCTCAATTTTTCCACAGTCGACTCCCGCGGCATCACAGCAAAGTACAGCTGCCTCACAGCCCTCCAAACGCCCTCCGCCTGTATTCGTCCAGGCACAGGACTAGTGGCCCTTCCTCGTATTTGCGTTATCAAATACATAAAAATTCAATGGCGTCTCCACCGCAAGCACCAGCTGGAGACGTCCGCTGACCACCGAGCGTTAACCCGTTTCCTGCAAGAGAAAAGTGTGTTCTTTCACACCTATACTCTTGCAGAAGACCGCCAACTCTCGGTCATTAAAAACCAACCGCGGAAAATCACCGCCTACCTCATAACAGCTTTTCAACCTGAAAACCTTTTGCTACCTGTCGGGAATCTCTGTAGAGCCGCCCCATATAAACGGTCCACCCGGCCAGTACCATAAGTGCCTACTGAATAGACTATCGGCCCGCAACGGTTTCAGCAAACCTAGGTGCGTCAAGTGCCTAGGTGACCATGGCACTATTGAATGTCCTATACCAAGGGACAAAGCCCTGTCGCATGTGTCCTCTGTAACTCAGAGGGTCACACAGCCAATTGGCACACCTTGGGCTACCTTAAGGCTCCTAAGCCAAAATGTGCTGCGTTCAAACCTCTACCCGCACTAGCTCTTAAGCCAAACCATCTGTCTGCGAAACATTCCAGAAGGTGAAGGCGTAAGAAAGACAGCCTATACGTGTAGTACATACAGTAAAGAGACAGACGAATATATTTGATCATGTCTTCGGAACTTTCCAAAAGAGGTGTGAGCAGGAGATCTATATGCCCAAAAGAGACGATTATATCGAACATGTCTCCGGAATATTCCAGAATTCTGTGAGCAGGACGCGTGATAGAAAGAGATGGTCATGTTCGACTAAGATCCGGAATGTTCTCGATTATCCGTACAAGGGACGGCTGCACGCGTTAGGGAGGGAAACATCCATATTCAACTGGAATATACCCGAATCTTATAGAACGATAAACCGTGCATATATAAGCGACTTGGGTCGCCGCTACAGGGAGTTTTTCGATTGAGATTTGATTGAAGAGAACTAAAATAGACTGTGTGTGAAGTTAATAAGGATTATTTTAAAAGTTAAATGTGATACAAGGGATTCCTTTTTTGTTGTTTAATTAACTATTATTATTTTAAAGGATATTTTCTATCCAACGAATCCTACAGCTCGTAAGAGTATAAATTTCAGAGATAAATGTAAACTTCCAAAGAAGTAGATAATACATTGTTATTGCTTAATCAATATAATATATTACAAGTACAATATAACGTTTAACTTATTATTATACTTAACAAATATAATATTATAATACATAATCCGAATCAGCATTAGAATCGAGCATGCCATGGACAAGCAAAACTAAGTTAGTATCGAATAAACTTCGGTTGTCGGCGTAGGTAGGTTGTTTATTGCGCTACGCCCTAGGATAATATTTATGGGGCTTGTGATATACTGTGAAAACAGGGTAGAAATTTACGTTATAACCATTGTACATAATCTAAAATATCAATACTCCATTAGATTTCTTTAATATAATGAAAAGAGGCAAACTGTTTGAAGTATGTCTCTTTTAACGTTTCTCAAACATTAAAAATTTCATGCCTTTAATATATTTAAGAAATTAGCAGAACTTAATATTTAATTATAAAGAATAAAATTTCTTTGGAATAATAATTAGTTTCTTGTCTGGGGTGGGTAGGGAATAAATATTCTGATGTTCATAACAAAAATAAGGGCGAGCGCCTGTTGTAGAATATTCAAGTTAAAGTCAAAGACAAAATCGTACCTTTTTCTGACCGATGAACTCGTTGCGCAGAAGAAATAACCAATACCAAGATCAACGTCTCGGTTGAAAGTAGAAATTGTTTTACTGCCCACGTCTCCACAATATATACATTTGTTCTATTAAATTTGAGTCGCAACAGAACCCCTGTGGAAGTATCATCACTATGACAGGCATGATTTCGCTATCTTTATACTGCAATGCAGAGGAATTAATCTCTAGTTGTCTTAATGTTTAAATGAGAAAATTATCTCATATCTCTTTTCGAATTAAAGAGATTATAATAGCCTCGCACTTAACAATGTTTCAATTTGTCATCAATAAACATCTTTAGTAAAACTTAAGTCTAAACTCTATGTAAGATGTATTAAAACGGATTGTCAGCCACTCACACATTAAGAAATAACCATATCCAAAAGTCATCCATTTATGAATTTTCATACATATCATTAATGATACAATAAAAACTAACTCAGTTTTAAATACCTTGAAAAACTTGAAACAAGTCTTCCCTAATTATCTGTAAGTAAAACTAAAAATCCACATTGAATCATGAATAAAAATCTCTTATAAATGTAACAAATTACTGGATCAGAGATTTGCGGCTATAAAATCATCATAACTCTTGAACGGCAAGGCGGAGCAAACGCGAGGGCGGTGGGCATGTGTAGCACATTCTCGGAAATTTTAATCGTGGTAGAGCGCCTTACCGAGAGCGTCCGTAGTGCACGTTCTGTGCTAAAAATGATAACAAGAATGACGATCGTGCACAGTTGTTCAGTGTCTATTTCGCTTCGAGTATGGATCGCGTTTCTTCAACAGTTTCCAATGTTATCTTGTTTAAATCGTGGTTAAATGTTTTCATTTCGAAAAATCTGTGTCAAATTTCAATCCTACAAGATGCTCTAGGTCAACAAAAACAGGAGAAATTTAAACATATATCTATTGCGGTATTACTTGACAAATGTCCTAATAAATTTGGCCTAATATTCAATACAATTGTACATTAAACGTACCAACTTTGAAGATAAGCACCTGAATATAAACCTGAACTAAATCTGCTAAACTCAAATACTTATCGACATTAACGCGTACAGAACCGACGTGATACATTGTTTTACTCAATGGTGATGAGTGATCATTGTGATGACACTATAGCTATGTACATGCTAGAGTTATAGTTTAATTATAGAGATGTAAATAAAATTTTCTTACATCCGGCCTTTAATATTTACAAACGTTAATGATGCCTAATGGGATTTCAAGTTTCGCTGATAACAGTCTTCGCCAAATATGAATAGGGTTTTCAAAATATATTCCTTTTTTTGTTTTGTAAACCAACTTAAAAAAAAGTAGATGTAATCATTGAAATAGTTTACTGTACTACTACGAATAGTAAGTAAATATTTAAATGTGATATTTATTCTAATTTATGTACCTAAGAGTCTACACATTTTCAATCACAGCGTGGGTGTTTCAGTTCAGATTCTTTCGGCTTTTTTTTTGTACGCTATTATTAGAACGCTAGCGATGGCGACGCTCGTCGGTGATTGAATTTTCACAGGCAATCGAACTTCGAAGCAATGCACTCAACTCAATCCTTTTAGTTTAGTATATACCAGTAAGTACAACCCGTCGCAAGAGGAGACTATAGTAATTCTCGGTCACACACGTTAAGATTTATTACTACACTGTACAATAGATGGCGGTTTTGTAAATCGTCACGCAAGCATAGACAACACAAAATATATTTCTACGCATTAAATTATTTTTTTAAATAATTATTAATAATAATATTTCTGTTAGCACACAGAAAATGTTAAGAACTCGGCACACCGATACGGTCAAACATGGCCTGGCTAATGAAGTAATACGAACTGAATACTGACAAGTTTTGGTTGTTTGTATGTGGCCATTACGCGTATTATAAGCAAATTGGTTTTATTGTCTTCAATATTTTGTGTTTAAACTTAAATGTACAACATGCACACGTATGTTTAGTGATATCACGGTGTGTATCCGATCATTAGTAATATTTTACCGCCCACGTTGACACCGTGTTTAGTCTATATAAAACAATAATATCGTCTTTACCGAGACGTGAGCTCCGTTGGAGATTAGCATTGGCGATGTTAACAAAAGTTTAATTCGTTAAGTGGTGTGTGTTATTCTTGTGCAGTGCGTGCGCGGTAGTGAGTGACGTTGAATACGATTTTAGCTTTCTGTATATTAATAAAAAAATATCTTTGGAAAGTTTAACGATTGTTAAAAATTTGGCATACCTAGCTCGGACATTTACTAAACGTAATTTTTTTTGTTATATGTATGTCAATTTTGGGCAAGGCGTGTTGCCCATATATTTAATATAAAGTTATTATTTTAGTTGGTTACAAAAAACAGCGCTCGCAGCATTCTAACTCAAAACTAACATTTGTTTTCGTATTACGAGTTTATTAGGTTTCCCAAGAGTTTCGTTTTTTGGTAAAGTTGGCAACCCTGTTGCGTCCGATGACGCCAGCGCCGGGCTCGTCAACTTGACGTACGGCGTCGCGGGGCGCCGGCATCTGTCCTTTGCCCGCCAGTCTCTGCACGCCCGCGGCACGGACAGTGTCGACCCGCTGCGATGTAAACGCTCAACTCTAGCCCACTGTCTACAACGACAGCTCTTGCTGCGCGAGACTTATCGTACCGTCGTATTTCCAAATACCCCTCTAAACTTTGCAAAACGTGCTAGCATCCGACCTATATCGGACACATGTAAGTGATGTTTTTGTGCCACCACTAACCTCCGCGTGACTAAGTGCCGCCGCTCCGGTTAGTCCGAGTTGAAAACCGTACCGTGTGATGAAACTCCGACCGAAGTAGAACTCCGAACGTTAAATAACTAACCAACCGTTTTGGATATGGTAAATATATGTGACGAGAAAATGTGGTACAGTTCTAGTGTTAAATGAGCTTAAATTTTTTCTTTTACTTTTTTCCGAGTTTCCATCGCTTTTACGTTAGCAACAGGTGTCCCAATACCGCGGCACATAAACTCATGGCGACCATCGTTGCCTGCTCTATCTTACCGAGTTATAACTCCATGTTGTGCTATAGAAAGCGGTTAAAGACGTATATTACTGCTAACTCTACTACTAGAACTAGCACATTATAAACTTACTTTACATCTTTTTTTGTTGACTGAAGTATTATTATCACCCGTTCTCCCCTGTACATGCTTATAGCACTTTCTATGATGCAGAATACACTCGGGTGTTACTTTGCTGAAATCCACATTTAAAAAGTAAATCATATCTTATAAATTTTGAATATTACATATTTTTTTTGGATACATATACATTTAGAGCTCGTTACCAGTACCAGTATACCAGTCATTTCTTTTTATAGAGCAAAATAATTCCGTTGGGCGGGTGGGAGATTGTGTTCGTGTAAATAAATATACGAGCCGTACGACTTTACTTTAATTATTACGCGTGCAGTTAATCCAATTACTTAACAATGCAAGGGACAATTCGTATGTCAACGTTTCGGCTGTTGTATATAATTATGTGTACTTATTGAACGATCCAACATCATACTTGGGTTTAACTATAGGTTCATTAGTTATATCTTGTCTTATATTCTTTATTGTTAATTTATAGGATCATTAGGCGACTTTCACCTGAAATGATCCGATTGATCTTGTTCGTTCATAGGTTTTATGAGACAACATAGTTTTTATGTAAATATAATTTAGCGCTCTCTGGCTTCCACGAGTCTGTTATGTCACTGCCAATGTCATCATTTCATGGTCGAATCTCGTTAATGGTTATGATTATTTTCTGCTTGAGACTGGCTTCTACTGTTTTCGATATATTCTAATGAATGGTTAATTTTGTAATAGTTGTATGACCCACGTGATATTGACAGGTTCTAGAACTGGCAACTTACAACCAAAAAGTAATTAAGGAATTCAAGAATAGAACATGTTGCTTATTAGTTTGTGAGGCTGTCATTCAATTTTTCATTGTAGCGTCCTTTAGAAAATTGTGTGTCGCTATTACAATGAATTTAACTCATGAAAAGTTTCAAGTCAATGTTGTCAGAGCAGTCCTGTGTATTCGTGGTTCGTAGAATGTAGACGCAGACGTGGACGTGATGATCTCAATGAAGATGTACGCGAAGGTCGGCCGGAGACTACGGTTACAGAATCCAATGTTGATACCGTACGAAAACTGATTGAAACTGGCACAAAAATTTCTTGTCAGCAATTATTTTTGCATGCATCTGAAGGTTCTGACACTTTACACTCGATGGATACCGCATGATTTAACGAAAGACCAGAAACTACTGTTAGTCGAGTGTGGCGGTAAAATGATAAAAAAGTTTAAAGGAGATATATATATGTATAGTATAGTCATTGGCTGACCTATATATCGTGACAGGTAGACGGAACCTGGGTGTACTGTTTTGAACCGGAAACTAAAGACGTGAATCCACGAAACCACTGAAGAGGTGCCTAATGATGACTGGATCCACTGCTTCACACAATGGTTCCAACGAATGCAAAAATGTGTAAATAGTTAGGTCATATACTTCGAAAACAATAAATGTATCATAAATATAATATCTGGTATTATTCATCAAAATCCAGAAATATCTTGAGGAACTCTTGTTTGATAATTAATAAGTTACGATATGTATACATATTATTTCATTATATTTTCCTTCACCGTCGAGTACTTCGAAATTAATTTATGTTGCAATTAACAATTTCATTGGTGCGTTCGTCACTGGGGATCGAACTTCAGTTTTTGCGTATCGAAATATTAAAATCGAGTGCAAATTAGACGGCAAGCTCACGGCTTGAGAATATATAGTTTAAAAAGTGGACAATTGCAAGGAAAACAAAATTGCACTTGTTTAAGTAATAACGCTCACTAATTATTTTTTTAACTGTTGACATAGTTAATTATGATGATTGTGTTTTTACGTACTTTTTTAGTCTGTGTTTTGTGATAACACTAAAATCATTTTATACATATAAATGTATAAAATGATTCTAATGATACTCTGTGATAAAATGTCAATTTGATATTAGTATCTGCACCAGTGACGTAAAGCATTTTATAATTAGTACATACAGTATATTTCATAACACTATCTCACACGAACGAGGCGTGTCTAGACCAAGATCAGACTCGTTTAACTTGGTCGTTAATTTAATTTATGATTGTATGGAGGTAGAAATATCGACAATTTGTTAGAAACGAGCACGCTTATTACTCAGTAAAAGTATCGACGATGCAGATTTCCCTTGCACGATTTATACAGACGGCAACGAGACAAGACGTCGATTTAAAATTGTAAAATTTTTCATAGAGCGCAATCTTTTTGATTTTACTCTAACCGTGCGAAACAATGTGAGATTCTAATACGAGTTTGTTATAATTTACGAAGTCGAGTATAATATTTAATTGCTTATAGGGAAGACATACGCACATTGCTTTCACAATATTTTTTAACGTAACGTTCTCGCAAGATAACTTCACTACACAAAAAATCTTAAATGGCGGTAAAGTAGTTGCAATTCCTCCGGTGTTACGGATATGCATGGGCGTTGGTTATGATACTACTACTATCAAATTACCCGTTTCCCCTTCTCTATATGAAAAAATATATTCTGGAATTTACCTTTTTGACACTTCCAATCTAGAATGATTATGAACTTTCTTATACTAAGAACACACATGTCGTGTGTTGTTAAGTTTTTGTCAAAGTTTGGATCTATTAAAATTAACTTTTTTTAAAGAAAACTTTATTTCACATCAAATATTATGTACATATTAGGAATCGGAAACAGAACCAAAATCAGAAATGAAGACGGAGGTAAAAAGGAAATGTATTAGGAGCAGTTCAAAATAAAATAATACGACTATGTTCACGCAATCGGGATTCTCCGTATCACATGTATAAAGTTTATATGTCGTACAGGGAATCCTGGTTTATACTATAAACCTATTTGAACGCGCCGACGGTCTGCTTTCGCCGCCCCTTATGTATGCTTCGACCTCCGGTTCAATATTACCGGATCCGAAATCGAAATCGGAGGTGTAATATCAATCGGATGTTCCGACCTTTCAGAATTGGAATCGAACCTCCGTAACATCCCTAGTACATATACAATAACTTAAATACTTATGATATAGCTCTGTTACTCGTAGTTAATTTGGTATTAACTTTTAATTAACCTTTAATTAAAACGCTAGCTGTATTTCCTCGAAACGGTATATTTATATATAACCTTGTAGTAATAAAAGAAATAGCCCTTTTATCTTTAGCAGCCATGACTGCTGCAGTGTGTTTAGTTCTTTTAGAAAGTTTACCGCTCTTAGAACCCTCGGGCTGAGTCGTTATCAGAGACTCATATTTGCGTGTTTTACTTGTGTCAGTTGCTTCTTATACGCTACGGCCCTAAGTTTCCATGACATACATTCGTACACTACGAAGGACATGACAACGCCATGTCGTTTTTCTTAGTTAATTATATTTTAGCTTGAAATAGAACTAGAATATTTTTATTGTTATGCATATTCGTGTGTTAGTCAAAATCATTGATTTTTTATCTGTTCTATCTCGACGGAACGGAACGAAAAGATAATTAAATCAATTAACTGTTAATATATTTTAGTAGGTACCTTATACCTCATATAATTTTAACACGTTTTTATTAGTTTAATTATTGTTGATTTAGTCTGTTTTATTAATTAGCTATTGTGTACCTGTTTTCTATGACACCATGCATATCTATACAGCAATTGTGAAAATATAAATAAAACATAAATAAACAAAGGGCCTATGTTTATTTATGTTTTAGTGAAAGGTTGAGTCTATTCACTGAACAAAATTGCTAGGCATATACATTCAATTGTCGACACATTAAATACGGGTTATTGAAAGGCGAGAAAAAGGTTTTGTACACTTTTTGTTGCTTTTTCTTCATTGTTATAAGGTAAGAATGGATTTCTTATTCCTTTATATTTATGTTATTTAAATGTTATTTTGTTCAAAACATCCAATGCTAAATTCCAGTAAAATATAAAATAGAAGTACTCATTGATATTCACGACTGTAAATAGAAAAGAATGATAAACAGAAATATGAATTTTTAAAAAAAATACGGCAACTACTAGCGATGTCAAATGTCAAATCATAAAATGTAATTTTTCATGTCTGCCACACTGCAGGGTCGGCTCGATTGAGGAGGACCACACCCTCATAGAATACCCGAATACTATATGTACCAGATAATGAGGAATATAATCTCATTTTTGGGAGACAACGCATGTACATTGTGATACTTTGTTAAGGATGGATATAGATGTCATGGGCCGCAGTAATCCTTTACCATGATGTGAACAGTTCTTTAACCAGCCTTAATATTATAAAAAAATACAAGGAACTTGAAATTTAATTTTAAATTATGTATCACTAACTTACGAATACTAGATCTCTAATGTAACCTACCCAAAAGGTTTCCAGTGCTCATATAATCCTAGCTAGGGCTGCTTTAAAATGAAATTTCGGCGATTGATTCGCAAATATAACACTTTTCCTAACAGCTGATCAATGCAGTCTCAAGTGGTAAATATTTTGAGCTACGCAAATAACCCCTCATATTCCGACGATCGTCTGCGTCCTCTAACATTAACAGCAAACATGGCACCGTGCGCAGGCGCCGTGATCTGTTTGTTAACATTGTCGCAAGTGTGATTTTTATTTTAAAAATAGAACACGAATACTGGCAAACATCGATTTTCAACAGTCGGCCTTGTGATATCAAGAACAACTTTTATCCAGAATTGTAGTTGTTTCTCATAGAAACTTTCATGAAATCGTGCACTTCATGGTTTAATCTTAATATACCATATATATGGTGTAGCATAGCATATATGTTATACAATCTAATGGTGTTTGTTTTGTATGGAATAAGATATAAATATTTTACGCTATAACAGAGCCCTTCTCATGAATTACTTTTCATTTGAAGTGCTCACAAGAATGTGAGAACCTATGTAAAGTGGCATTCCTACCCTAACATTGCTTTAACTATAATTAATATATAAGCCTGTAAAAATTTTGCAATGTCATTTATACGCTACCAGTTGATCGTGCGACTTATATTTATCTCAAAACTTGTACTTTCTCCGTATCTATAGTCCGTATCCATATGAGTGTACGTCTTTTTATTGTGTTTGTACCGAACTTATTGTAAAGCAAAAACAAACTTTAAACTGTTTAATGCTACTGTTGCTATTGTTGTTTCTATAGCAACAATTACACCTCACGAAAATATATGTGAATCGTGAATCGGAAACCATATTACTTGGCATGTATTTCAGTCCTCAAGGTTGACAATATTAGTGCATTTTCAATCTTTGTCAAGGAGTGATATAGGTATTAATTGAGATAGTCGTGGCTTTCCATCAGGTGGACTGTGTACACACATTTGTCATTCACGCTTAGTTTCATTAGAAATACTAACTTTCTTAAGAAATCACTGAATTATATCATCCGAATATCTTTTTTTTTTGTAATTTGATAGAAACAAACGAGCACACATATCATCTGAAGGCAAGTGATTCCTGCGGCCCATGTTATCTACGAGTATATTCATCCTTGACAAAGAATCATAATGCAGATGCGTGCGTTGTTACCCTTAAGGATTGAGATTGAATGCCTCTTTTCCAGTAATAATGGTCTCCGGACCCCTACATACACCAGACGCTACACAGAAGTATTATGGTGCTATTTTACGCTGGTATTCTGTGCGGGCGTGTTCCCACCATTCATTCTGCAGCTAGAAACAAACTGCAGTGCACTCTACTGACGATGTTGACATTAGACCATATATATTCTGTATATATTAGATATTGTGTTCGAATTATATAGGTATTACGCATTTCATTACATAGCACGTAAGCTTTGTGTGTATATTAATTTCGCAAACTAAGCAAATCATCTGTTACGTGACTGAAACACAAGCAATCCCGCTATGCTGCCACCCAACAATAATCCCCGGACCTAAGCCGGGGAATTGACCTTCTTTACACGAACACACACATCGCTTTACATTTGAACCATGCCTACCAACCCCTGCTCTTATTTTTGTTCATTCTAATCTATTTCATGTTATCGTTATCAGATTAGGTAAATCCAGTAATGGACGGATGTGTCTGTCTGCCAGGTCGAAAGGTGATACAATATGGTCTGTCGAGTCGATTATTTTATTTTTAATTGACAACTTTTCAAATGTCCATAGTATCAATAAGCTTTTATGTTGATGACAATCATTTAGATTTTGGTAATTTAAATAATTAAAACAACTACACAATTATGTTCACCTATTTGGTAAGATTAGACGATCGATCGCACACATTTAATTTCATGACCTCAGTCCATAGGCTGTATATCTCTTCATGACGATGTGGGTATTTTTAATGCTAAACAATCCGATAGTTTTGGCCTGCGGCCCATGACATCTACAATATATATGGAAGTAACAGACAGGTTCATTTTAATCCCTGAGAACTAGATAAACTGCCTTCCGTTCGTACGAACACAGAAGTGATATTCTGCTATTTTAAGCAGGTATTCTATGAGAGCCGGGCCATTATATTCAACTTGATTCATTCGTCCACCGGTGCTGCCTTTATTACGGCAATGTAGTATACATGGTTTTACTTTAAAATAATAATGCCTACCATACAGATCTGTAAAAGAAAAGTTTAAAAAAAAGGTAAATTTACTGCACATATATAAAATAAAACCCAGCGTTGTCAGGTTCAGGGTGTCACAGAATAACACATCACGCGGCTGCACCGTGAATTGTTAGACTTTTTCCTTTTTTTTTGTTATTTATCTGTATGACATTCAGGTTTCCTCACGTTGTTTTTCTTCACCGCCCGGCACGTGGTAAATCGGAACTTAAATTTGCAATTAACAATTGGGATCTAACTCGGTGCGCTCGCGAACACAGTTCAGACTTGTACTATTGTTAAATTAAACAACCAGAAGTTAAATATGGGGCATGTAAAAGAAATTGTGTTTTGTATACGCTTCCTAGAGTTACCCAAAGAATAGCTCCTAAAACCACGGAAGATAATGACAAAATACAATTTAATAAAAAAAATGGAATAAATGAAGTCCAAAGTATCACGTCAAGGCAACAAGTTGTTTCCTAGAAGCGTTGCAATGGTACCTAATGCTCGTTACACTATTGTCGGTCTGACCTCGCCTCCGATTCCGTAAATGCATCTGCGTACAGGCATGTCTGGCAGACACTCTTGTCTTACTATCACTACTGTTTTTTATTTTATATTCCGTAAACCATTTATTTATAAGATTTACACGTTTACGGAATTTTTGAAGTTTACAATTGTGATCGATTGTGCTTTATCAATGTTATGTAAATAATACTACTTGGCTTTTGAGATGCAGATTCTTATTTCGATTTTCAGATAGTGCCATTATTTATGGAAACATACTTCTCTCGTCTTTAAAATTTGTTCTCGAGTCTTGGTGTGTCTTGTCCCATATCTCTGATCATATGAACCTTCCTCGATTCTGTCGATGTTGATGCTGTTAGACTATGCTCCTACAGCTTCATCGGACACACGGCTCACGGAACTGAAGGGTCTGTGAGCTGAACCTTACTCCAAACGCACATGCGTTTTCATCAGCGGGCGTTATGTCGTCGATTGAACAATATATTCAGTTAATGTTTTCAAGATAACAACACATGGTGATCTAACAAAACTACTTCATGTTTTTGTAAATATTAATTATATTTAAAGCTATACAATTATACTTCAATAAGTAAGTCCTTAAAATGTCATCAATTCTACGTACAAAAACATTCATTAAGATAAACAAAGTCTATAATATATAGTTATACCTTTGCAGATGTTATTTGATATCCCACCACAGAACATAAACTCAGGAATA
Source organism: Teinopalpus imperialis (assembly GCA_029286865.1). NCBI lineage: Eukaryota > Metazoa > Arthropoda > Insecta > Lepidoptera > Papilionidae > Teinopalpus > Teinopalpus imperialis. Next base: position 2,030,930 of record JAGSMU010000020.1, on the reverse strand, counting down.
TGAATCAAGGTCTTCGAAGTGTCATTATAAGCGTCGCGTGCGATTTATAATTTTCCTGATTACTAACTTATAGATATCATTTTATTTTTTATTCATAAGTATAAATTATTTGAACTTGGAACATTGTGCATTGATATTGAATAACCCAAGATGCACAAAATTAAATAACGCCTAAAAATAACTTTGTGGCGCATAATTAAGGTTGATCTTATTAAGCCAATTATTCATTTTACTTTATATTCTGATTTGATTAAGTTGGACACTAAAATAAGTGTTCAACATTGACGATTCCCGTACTAACTGTAGTGTGATCGTTTTCGTACATCAAACAACTCCATAATATAGGAAAAATCATATCAACCCTGTACTGTACCTGTACTTTAACTCTTTGAGTTGTTTCTTGTTTACATTTGACAGTGGTAGAGCTATACTGCAGTTTGTTTCTAGCTGCAGAATGACTGGGTCAGCTTGACCGGGGTTAACACGCCCTCAAAGAACCAGAGAAAAATAGCATCACAGTACTGCTGTATTTCGTCTGGTGAGTGTAGGGATTCCGAGATCTTTATTACTAATGGCGAGGCATTCCATCTTAGTCCACAAGGATGACAACGCATCTGCATTATGATTTCTTGATCTTGTCAAGGATGAATGTAGATGTCGTGGGCCGCAGGAATCATTTTCTATCAGGTGCTGTGTAAACTGTGTACTCGTTTGTTACTATCAATGTAATTAAAAAAAACCCAAGAAATAGGCGTTTAAGAACCAATTGACCGAACGTAAACAATTAATACGTACAATAAATGATTCGTGAAATTATTTGGCGCCGTATCGATAAACGTTGTGTCCGCACGTGGCTCTCTACCGTCGTATGTCTACTTAATTCGCATTGTCTGTCCATAATAAGTCTGCCAGAGCTATTGATAGACGAATAACATCCGCGCTGACATCCGAATGCCCTTGCCGCTTCGTTTATAAAACCGTGTGAAAATATTTTCAATCCGTCCTTTGTTATCGATGTCGTCAGCCGTACGCTTCCTTAATATAGAATGTTATACTTAATATAGAATGTTATACTTAATCCGAGTCCGTTCACCTATTTATTGTATATGCCGTCAGAATAGTGAAGAAGGGGATGACTGAGTGGTTCTGTTTGTAATTAAGGTACTATGTGACCTGTATGATGAAGCTCTTGTTGAAATCGAAATATAAAATCAAACGTCTTTATTCAATATATTCATTACACTTATTGATTTTCAAAACATCAGTACCAAAATATGGTTTTCTTCCATTAAAAACAGTGGAGAATTGGCGAAATAAACTAATCTAACTCTATAATTATTGAATTCTTGCTATCCGTTATTTATTAGCTCTAGTTTCTCCCACTGCCACTGTGAAATTCTATTTCCGGCGTATTCCTATGTGCTTTAAATTGTCAGATGTAATGACGAGATATCCATAAGGTGCCCAAATATCAGTATTCAATTTAAATTATCTGATTTTCAGTAATTTATTGAATTAATTGTCTAGACGACAGGTACTTTTACACATTATACGAGTTGCAAAATGTCTGCATTGTTGCACATGTGTCTGATAGTCGAGTTTATCGACCGCCTCGTCTAGTCGGGATTTGGACATCTTCTATGGTACTGAATACCACCCCAACTTTGGCGGTCGCGGCTTCTTAACTTTTATTCTTTTTTGTCTGTTGAACGTACCTACGTTAATATTTCTGGCATTTCATTATAATACCGGAAAAACTACATACATACATACATACTCTACATCATACATAGGCAAGTTATGATGTAGAGGCGACTTTATTAAATTTCTAAGCATAGGTACATCGGCTAGTTGGCGTGACTAAATATCTGTTAAACTTTTGTCTATTGAAAGGATATAGACCAGATTTGAAATGGATTACTTTCTATGCATGATATACGCGTAGGGATATGCCTCCTATCTACAATATAAAGTCAATGCTAGGTTTTAAGGTAACGTTTAAATTAATAAAATACGTAAAGCCAAAACATCAACAAAATCTAGATTTCCTCTTGGCTGCATACCAAGTCTGCTTTCCGTCGCTCCTTAAAAATCGCAACAATTATAAATACTTGCCCGAGATTTTCATGTGAATAATCGTGCGATGGCGGCTCGTATATCTGCTAGTGTTTCGGATTTTATCAACGTATTACAGAGAAAAGTGTTAATGTAAACATGACGCGAGAAGTCCCACGTCGGTGTTCCCGTTGCCAAAATCTGTTGCGCCGTTCCCTCAAGTCTGTATCGCGACGTTCCCGCATTTCGTCGTGAGCTCCATTCCTCTCTGATTACGATAAAATATTCGATTCAAAGAATCCAAATCCAGTACGAGATGCCAGGTTTTTATCTGGCAAGCGATTTATGTCATTTGCTGCTGCTAGCGCTATTCTCCATTCTCCCACAAATACTGTACGCGTGTGGTGATGTACGTTTTGTTAGAAACGTGATTATTAGTGTCTAACAACTATTGAATATAATCTGTGGTGTGTATCAATTCTGTTAGTAACTCATTAAGTTCTGTTGTCGGTTCATTAAAATTAATTATCGATGTGTGTAAATATACTTTGTGAAGTAATTGGTTAATTGTGAAAGCGTTACGATCACGTATTTTGATGATTAGCCGTGTATTAATGGTGGTTGATAAAGGCCGTTGAATTGAATGAGTGTTGTGTTGTTGCAGTTGGAAATTTCTTCTGTGGCGACATTGATGGAGTTCCGCTTGGACAGCGCGGAGTACTGCCAGGCACAACACAAATAAATTGCGTGCGTTTCGTGCGAGGGAGCGAGGCGTGCCATCACCTGAACCCATGCTGCCGGGAGCGCGCGGTGACACCCATCCCGCGCATTATATGTTGTTCATCCACTTGCAGGTAAGTCCAATATTTTATATATATATATATATTATCTTTGTTTACGGTCTAAATCACTCAACGAACTATGGAGTGAGCTGTGCTCTGTTTATGCGTACGTGCCAGTATACGCAACGTAGACATCCGAAGTAAAACGGTGGTGTTCGTCAAAGATCAGCAAGCTGAAATGGCAATGGCCTCGCTATATAGCTCGAAGAAACGATGGATTCAAGTCGCTCAGGATCTTACTTTGGATTAATATATGAGGGAGGCCTAGATCTAGCTCTGTTCTAAGGATTTGATTATGATGATGATTGGAAGTTAGTAATATTTGGGTTAATATTTAAATATTACTCGCCTACAATGGTGAAAACTACTAATTGCAAAAATATTATTATGGTCTTAATCAGAATGACCGCCTATATAAAAATGACAATATTTAAATTACCTTCCTTGTGTTTACTCCCCAAAGGTTAAAACGTAGTTAATACCTCTAAAAGTCCTTTCACTTATCAGTTCTTGACCGGAGTAGAGTACATTAAATTGTTTAAAACAACACGTACCCGTGTTCTTTATTAAGATCACGATACACCCACTTATCGAAATACTCACAACGGAGTTCTGTTGAATTCGTGTTTACATTATTGTTATCGCATAAGACGTTCGAAGTGAACGCTCTAATGAGTGACGCGCGCTTCTGGCACAGGATCTGCCATTCGCGGACACCTCCCCAACAGTACACACCGAACTCACATGACCAAAACGCTTGCGATCCGTAATCTATTTTTATAAACTAAATTTTTACCCATCGCCTCAGTGTCCGCTGTCGCTTTGACGCACGTTCAACGCAATGCCATCGACCATTAATCAAGCATTTTCTTCGCCAGCGTTTACGATATTAACCCGCTTTGATTATTTCTCTTTCAGTTCGGATCTTAAATTCGGATCCCGCTGCTAATTGGAAACATATCACTGAGTTGCCGTACAATCGGAAGAGATAAAAAAAACATAACATATGTTACGCAGTTAATTTCTTATCGTTTCAAGTCCCCATTTTGATCCTTTGTTTGATCGTCTTCGAATGTGCTCGCGCGTTTGAAGGCGACATCCATGCGGGTGGTTCTCATTATATAATTGGACCCTTTCTAAAGAAAAACAAGGAAGCTGCAGTGTGTTGTGTGGAAATAGAGTGACAATTTGCCTGTTGAACTCGGCCGCATAAAAGCACGTACTGTCGCGAGTGAAGTGAAGCTGCCTTCTCGGTGGGAGATTTGTATCGACCGTTTGGAGAGGGATAAACTGGTCGCCATGAAGCAGAAAGACATCAGGCCGGCGCCCTCCCTCATCGAGTACAAAAGCATGCGGTTCCTCATCACCGACCGCCCATCGGACGTTACTATCCAGTCCTACCTTCAGGTGAGTCTTTGCGAGCTTTTAAGATAAGTAAGATTTTTTTATTCATTGTAATAAAGTTTTTCAATTTTCTTGATGGATCCGTGATAAATTTGAATTTAAACGAGATCTATTCACTTACTGCATCTGATACGAAGCGATTACCATTACCATATATCCAAACATAAAGCAACTGCGATTTACAAATTCAACAATATTAAAGAACTTTTCAATCCATTTTAGTACCTGTAAACGAAAGAATACAAACCTGCTAAAATATAACCTCGGTAAAATTCCGAAACAAATGATTATAAGGCTAAAACTGTCCGAATTGTTATCTTTTGACTAGTGAAAAAAAAACGTAGGAATTAAATGGATGGATCCGTAAAATTTCTAACCCGCCCTCAACATCCCGCGGCGAGGCTGTCATTGTTATGCCCAGACAATGGAGGATAGAATTAGGACAATAAATTACCCAGTTGTTGGTAGGTTGTCGTGACTCGACGCACGTACAGGAACTGTGACGCTTTTGATGCTATCTGACATGATATGGGTGCGGCGTGAACAAACATCCAAATGTCACTTGAAAACGTTACATTCACGAAACGTTTCGTGCTAGGAATGTATGACTGAATCTCTATATATTTGGCGACAATAGAATTAGCACACAATAGAAACAATTATCTATATTGAACTCGATGGCTTCAAGAATTTCACTGTGATACTTAAACTTATTGTTATGTTTTTATTCGTAAGATAAGTATTATATTATAGTTTGGGTAACTGGCATGAGTTTGCCATAAACTTTTACATGGTATATCCCAACTTATAGTCAGCAATAATCCTGTTTTTTTATAATTAAAAACATTTATACTATTCGAAAAATCTGAATAAAACGTCAGTCCTGGCAACACTTAAGACGGTAATATTCATTTTGAACCCAAATTTGCTAAATGCTCGGTGGTATACTATATCACAGTGAGAACAACAAAACAGTGTAAACAGTGGTAGAGCTACACTGCAGCTTGTTTCTAGTTGCAGAATCAAGAGGTCAGCTCATCATCAGCATCCGCCGCAGGGATGACTTGACATTAGGGTGTGCTCGTTTATTAATCTAAAGGGTATAAAAAAAGAAATGGATCTCCTATACTAAACTAGACTTTATTTACTAGTAATTATTTTATTGTTAGTTCTCCTTGTGACCTTGGGATAGTAATAATATTAGGCAACAAACGAGCACACAGTCGATCTAACGGTTAAGTTATGTAACCCTAAAAGCCACATTCAATCTCATAATGAAAATATAATGTCACCCGGTAATAAGGCGCATTCCTATCTTTCACTAGACAAAGCACATGCTTGACACTTCCACGTAAAAGGAGGACGAAATAATATTTTGGAATGTTAGTATTGTATTTAATGTCATTGACCCGGATTTTTGTTTTGATATTGAGCGTTACTAACTAACAAGACAGTTCACCTGTGAGGAGTTCACCAAGTGACTCCTGCGGCCCATGAGGATTCAAATTCATTATCTTTAGTAATCATAATGTATGTGCAATATCCTACTGACTATGATGGTATGAGGGTCTCCAGATTTTCCACTCAACAGACGAACACAACAGTGTTATGCTGCTAGTTTACACTGGTATTCTGTGAAGGCGTAGATGTTACCCTGTCGAGCCGACCCATTCGTGTGACGGCCAGAAACAAACTATCACAGTTACATTAGACATCCTGAGAACTAAATCCACATGCCACTTGGAGGGTAATTGTATTGTAATGTTCCGTGTACTGTTAGGCATAAGCCTTCTCTTTAGAGCAGGGATTCCCAAATCGGTCGATATCGTTTTATATGAAGGAAAACTCATTTTGGGGGTCGACGAGGTCTAATAATCGACCCCTATTAATTAACACAAGTTCTTATTGAAAACTTTTGAGTTATGTCTACCAACTTTTTACAAAAATGACTAATATTTTAGTAGGAAGCATTATTGTTGTACAACAATAATCGTGGACAAGTACATGTAAGATAATGTGTTCGAGCGTAAGTCTTCCAGGCACGTTTTGACTTGCTCTGTATTTGACGCATATGTCAATGGATTTGACACGAGTATGCAATTTAACACGAAATGATGATCAAGCTCAAGTCCAAACATGCTCCTGATATTTAACTATATAACAAGCTGGCGCTTGGGTTGAAAGTTTATAATTAATTTGACTATGGGGTTTGGAAAAGGGGTCTCTTGCCCAAAATAGTTTGCGAATCCCTGCTCTAGAGGATGTTAGAGCGTAGCCCACCGCGCTGCTTCACTGCGGATTGACGGACTTTTCAATTTATTCACTTGTTCCAAATATTTATTTATTTCTTAGTCATGCAGGTGTCTTCTTTCCGTGGTAAATAAGTGGTGGTGGTAATGGTTTTTTTATAATTATTAATATTTATCTGATTAAGTATTCGCGTAGTATTCCGTCTAAATGTATTAGAGACTAAGTTAGATTTAGTAAATTGTTGACCTGTAAAGTTTTAAAAGTAATCAGTTAATAATTAAATAAAACGCTCGTTTGCAAATATAATTTATGACGCATTTATTTCATGCAGTTTGTTTAATTATATTATTTGGATGCTATGTATGAACAGTAATTAATTTATTAGTGCGTAGTTATTCCGTGTGGCAAAAAACTTTTTTGTTTAAAGTGACAAATTTAATTTATATACATATATAGACTTTTTAAAAATACCGCGAGCGCGCGCCTCTACGGAAGATTTAAAAAAAAAACATATATTTTTTAATTATAATTAATTTAATGCAAAAAAATATAAAAATGTAACATTACCATAACAAAATAAAAATTACTTTTTCAATGCCCACAATGTCGCCACATCTGCTACGTCCGACTGCAAAGGTTAATCGAATCGGGCGTGTTATGGAATTAGATTAAGTAAAATGAAAAAAACATAAGTGCGCTGTTCACCTGACGATAAGTGATTCCCGCGGCCAATGATATCCACGTCCGTCCACGAGAAGGAATCTATATATTAAAATCGTACGTGACCGTAATTCTAGCTTAGTTTAACCATTCCGTTATGTGGATCTGGTTATTGTCTTTCTGTTTGATTATGACGATGTCTTCTGACATGACATCCACTGTGCAAGATATATCATAGTGCACGCACTCACTTGTCTTTCCCTTACGTAATTCGATGTAATGCGTGTGGCTGCAATGATATCGGAGGAAGGATCAGATGCAATGTCAGCGACATAAATATAACCGTCTCAAACTCAAAAATCAATAATTGCTTTGCACCAATATTGTTCGACGACTGCGAATCCAACCCACGGTTTGCGATTCAGTACTTAGCTTGTGTATAGTATGTTTGTTAATTAAGTACATGTATACGAGTCGCAGATGTGGTGTGTCTCCCTTGAAGACTTGATACGCTGCTTCGTTTCCCTTTATAGGGCATCCAGTTTCCTTCACTTTCTATTCGAAACGCTGCAACGTATAAAGCTCCTGTTCTAGGCCGGTTTGGTGTGAAAGTGTGTTCCCACCACCGTCGAACCGACTTATGTTAGTGTTACTTTATAATTTTTTTTTGGTTATTTACGTCTTCAAAATCTTAATGAACTGAATGTGCCGTACCCAAAAATATTAAACTGAATTTGACGATGGTGGAGACGGCCGCTTTGATGTCCCGCTGGTCGATTTAGGTAGGCCACAGCGATATCTTTCGGTCATAAGATTGATATCAACTGGATATATTATAGTGCATTAAAAGTATAATCAATGAAATCGAAGGAAGGTTCAGATGCAGTGCAAACACACGGAACATTAAAACGACATACAATACATCACACCCAGATTCGAAAACCGACAAATTGAGATTTACAAATATTTTAGCACTATGTATCAAAATAATTACAGAGTCATTTGTAGTTGCAGTGATCCTTTAAAAGTAATAGTACAGCCTGTATATATATATATATCCCACTGCTGGGTATTAGCCTCCTCTCTAGAGAGGGTTGGTGCCTGCGCCGTAAATCGACATCTAGTTTTCTCGCGTACTGCGTATTAATAGAGAGCACTATGTGCTCACTATCACGGCCCACACTCTCCCTATCACAGCTCTCACTCTCGCCATCACAGCTCTCATTCTCACTATCACGGCTCTCGCTCTGCAAGAAAAAATTACTAACAAAAAGTGTTTGTGCGCAGGAGCTGCGCAAACACAACGTGTGCACGGTGGTGCGCGTCTGCGAGCCGAGCTATGACACGGCACCGCTGCGCGCCGAGGACATCGAGGTGCGCGACCTGGCCTACGACGACGGCACCTTCCCACCCGCCAATGTCGTTGAAGACTGGTTCGAGATCCTGCGCGACAAGTAATGAACCCGCTGATATAAATTACGTCATAAGATATACTCTGGTGTAAACCCGAGGCTGTTTTTTGCAATGTAAATGCAAATCACTATCTGCGTAGAAACGTTAATGCCAAAATTGGCTTCTGAAGCACCTGTCGGCGGTTTTTTTAAAGGAATATATTAGGTCCTTACATACCATACATCCAATTCCATACCTAACAAAAATAAAAAACTATATTTTTATGAAATTATATATTTATCAATCGAAGTATGTGCCATTATTATCTATGCACTTTCACCAACTATTAAATAAGAAGAAAAGCAAATGTGATAGTTTTAATATACTTTCCGTGGATTGCATTGCACATGATTACAACGATAAAAGAATGCTATCTTCAATTCTCTTGCTTTTTTTTAAACATTACTTCAGAGTTGTGTGCATATGACCTAATACCATTAAGCAGTTTCCTAGAAGTATTAATTGTTTTCCTCGTTTTACGTCGTTAGACACAAAGTAAACACACAATGGTTTTATTTATACAATATATGTCGTTGCCACGACACGTTCAGTAGATGTGAAAATAATCTGTCTGTTTCATTCAGACGGAACCAAGCCCCAGTGGGTGAGTGGGCAGGTCATGTTGTCCAAATGAACTCACAGTGGGTGCGCTCGTTGTAGATAGATGACGTAGTCGGGGCAGGTCGAGCAAAACGCTGGACTAACGACCCCGACACATTTTACAGAAATAGTTGCAAAGGAAATATAATATATACATTCAATAAAATCATTGAAACATCTTACAAGATATATAATAACAAACAATTTAAATGATGTACTTGTTAAATGTTGTGTTGTTTAAATGTTGCATTATTAAACGCATATTTTTATATTAATATATTACTCAAGTGTTTGAAGTAATTAATACACTTTTAATACTAAATAAATATATATAGGAAAATATTTTTGTTCTGATGCAAAAAATATTTTCTAAAATTAGATCGTTTCATTCTCAATTCTAATGAGTTGAAACATTGTTTATTTAATTATGTATATAATTCTTATAACGTTTTAAATTTTTGGTAATGGCTTTTGAAATGGTTGGATTATATTGAGATCCTTGACAAGGAATCATAATTCAATGCATCGTCACCCTTTAGCGCCGAGATGGAATGCCGCCTCGTCACCAGTAATAAGGAGACCTTTATTTACCAGATGAAATACGTCGATATTCTATGAGGGCGTGGTCCTACCCCGATCTAGCTGACCCATTCGTTCCACAGTTAGAAACCAACTGCAGTGTAGCTCTACCCACTGTTGAAAAGCTGTCCGCTATTTTTTATTGTGTTTGTGCAGAGCGCAGAACAAGCCGGAGGCGGCGGTTGCAGTCCACTGCGTGGCGGGGCTGGGACGCGCTCCTGTTATGGTGGCCATCGCGCTCATAGAGCTCGGCATGAAGTACGAGGAAGCCGTCGAGACCATACGCGAGTCAGTTTCCTTTTCTTTATTTCCGGCCGATCTTTTTATTTCTCCGCCTAATCGCCCATTATGTAACATCATAAAAAACTACACGTTTTAAATATTAATTCCGTCTCATTTAAACGGAAAGACTTTTTATAATATGAGATGTGACAAACGAGCACGTAGTTCACCTAACGTTACATCCGCTTGGAGTATAGAAGGTATACTCCGACGCCCTCTATAGACGGCGAATTATTTTATGTCTAGCAGTGGAATTTATATACAACGTAACCGTCAACCTATGTCCCCCTACTTACGGGACAAGTAGGGCAAGTAGTAGAGTAGTAGGGATTAAGATATCCCCTATAACCCCCTGCTACTATACGATCGGATCTACGGACGGATCATCTATCACTTAAAAAAATGACCTTAGTAAAAGTGTCACATTTTTCGAGATAATGAGATTTTTTATATTATCCAAAAATGGGGAGGGCCCTTTTTGTTTTGTTAATGTGATGTGTATACAAATAGGCAGATAATTTTGTTACTATTTTCTGTACATACTCTCGAATAACTTCTAATTAATATTACCATATAAAATAATTCTATAATATATAGATAAAAATAATTCTATCATATATTCAAATATTATTTTGATAAATTTCTTTGGAAAAAGTTGTTTTATTCAACATGCCAAATACCTTCAGCGGTGAATAAAAAATGTACTGAGCTACAGTTGCATTTTGCATAAATAAATTACCTGTTTATTAGAGATATCAGACAGATCAATTACTAGACAATGGTGACACACATAGCAACATATTTTTTTTGTCTGGTAATAGTGACCCGGTAACTTACCTTCCTCTTAAGTTAGTAGTAGTAGTGCTTTTACGTGAGACCCAGTACACAGGCCTTCACTTTACTTACCTATTTTTACTTTTGCAGTCAACGCCGTGGCGCCATAAATGCGAAGCAGCTCTCTTACTTGGAGAAGTACCGGCCAAAGTCTCGGCTGAAGAAGAACGGGCACAAGAACTCGTGCTGCGTGCAGTAGACCTCGCAGGAAACTGTCCCGCGCCTTCAAAACAGCGAATGTAGCTCTGCTTTCACACACACACACTCACACGGGGGGCACACAACTAAACTAGTTTATAAAAAAGAAAACCACGTCGCCCGTATACGACGACCTCATTTCCCATTTATTTTGTTTTATAACGTCAAGGTCGCTAACAAATTCCGGACTAAATATTTACAAACAATACACATTCCCGTCTCCCCAACTAGGAAATGGCTCCGACCGGCTTCCTCCAACCGTCTCAAACATTTTCACTTTTCTATGAAGTTCAATCGGAAGCCTTATTGTAATGTTTTATTTCAACGGTATTACCCTGGTGCTGCGTATTAGTGGAATATGTCTTGACCGAGCCACAGTTTGTGTTCATAGCCTCTCCAGTTACTCGGGTATTTATATACTTGAAATCATAATAAAATTACAATCACCATAATAAAAACGATTGAGTCAGTTCGCATTACCTCCTCTACCTTACTTTTCGATTTTATCTACCTTTGTGTGTTGACATTATGATATTTTGTTCTTTTTCTTATTATATTATTTTCATTTATAGATACTTGTTATTAATAATATGAGACATAATAGAGATGGAAATGAATATTTTGTGTTTCTTATGACATTTTCATTATATTTCTTCTGACGTGAATATAAAATTATGTTATGTGCTTTTGTGAGAAATATATATAATTAAATTAGATTTTTTTTTTAAACTGTGTAAAGGTGACTCGAAATTATACAAACCTTTGACTATGTAACAAAATGTATTTGCGCATGTATCAGTACACAATATAATGATAACTTGACTCTTGAAAATGTTCCGACGAGAAATAGCTCTTTGATATTATTTTTCTATTTCTAATTTTATGAAGATTATCGAAGTATATGATTGTGTAATCACGGAACTGTCACATTCATGAATAAAAATATTTATAAGCAAAGCAACCGATGTTTTATTCCTAATGCAATGGTAAACATTTGAATCGTCAATAGCCTAATGGCTTAGGGTAAGGTCAGCGAAACTTAAGGTCGTAGGTTCGAATCCACCATTAGACATTTACAAGCATTTTAAGTTAAGTTGGAGTGGTTAACCGTAATATTTGTAATGTTAAAAGCATTGCTAATATTCCTTAAAAGAAATAATAATATGCAAACACGAAATAAATGTTTCATAATATTTTAATAAAATCAATCAAAAGTAAGAGACCACTGTAATAAAATTTACAATTTTATAACGATCTAATAGTTACAAAATTAATATAAAATTCTGACTTTATTTTCAGTTATATAAGTATAAGATAGCTTCTCTTTATGTTTTACAAGTAACCCCGAAATGCGTCAGTGAAACAGATCTTTTATATCTCAGATATATGTATGTAGTCATGTGAAAGTGTTTATGGGCTAGAAAATGAAAATGCACATGTGCTTGAATAAGTTTAATATAATATGTCTTTCGCTCCGATTGTAATTTAAATCTACAGCATTACGTGAAAGAATTACACCTTCACTGAATTCCGGCACAAAAAGCCGCATTTTAATAAAACTAAGGGCAACGAACGAGCACATTTCTACTCGTAAGGATGATGATATTATATTTAAGCTATTGCTACACATTGAATAAAACAAGGTCTACGAATTTTATCGCGTCTATTGGAACTTTAATTCCCGAGGTTTTTTTGTTTTTTATAGAATAGGTGGCAAACGAGCAAGCAGCACACCATAGTAAGTGATCACCGTCGCCCATATACATCAGCAACACCAGATTCGCAAATGTGTTGCCGGCCTTTAAGAAAGGTGTACTCTCGTAGTTGTGAGTTTCGGGTGCTTTACATCTACACGTGCAAATATTCATATTTATTAGCTGACGGTAACCTAAGTAACCCCAAAAATCATAAGTACTGTAAAACACTTGAAACGAGAATTTAATAGTTAAAATAAACGTGATAAAATCCGTAAAATTATTTTTCCATCTTTCAGCTTTATCTATATCGTTCTGTTACTCCCAGTAACTGCATGCGAAATCGCTTAGCTTTTCTCTACTCATCCATTCCTTTACATTTCTCCGAAAACGATCCAATTCCCACGAAAAGATAATCGAAAAACGGAAAATGATTGGAAAACTATGGATTAAAGTGTAAGGCTGACGTTGCGGTTACCGACTTTTCACCTAAGGGGAATTCAAGTGAAAATGATTTATGCAATTGAGTAAAATAAAATTCGCTTACAATACAAGATCGACATTTGGTCTATATTTGAAACTGAATCAACAATAAAATCGCTGTTTCGCTGTTAAAGTTGCACTAAAACAACATTGTAATGAACAACGCAGCTAATTACGCAATGTCCACTGACCCCAATCAAAGTGTCTTCAGATTACATGACATTCAGATGCACTATTTATTATGCGGACTATTTTTGGTACCTTGTAAAGTATTTGATTAGTCTTATATACTATCAATGCCAATTTTATTAAAATAAGCTATGACTTATATATATTATTTCTTTTTTTTAATTTATTATTTAAAAAAGATATAAACATACAATAGATCATTACCAGTACACCGAAAACCAAATTACTTTTATATGTGCACTGTCGATTCGCGCAATATATACATTATTAATTAATAATAGTTATTTTACTGGATGTAACAACTATTATCTAATACTTTACAATGTGTATTGTATATTCTTTAAAAACTTTAGTGAGTATGATATAGAAATGTTCTATATTGAAACAATTTTTTTTGCTAATTCTTAAGATGTTTGCCAAATATTTGTCAACACTATATTTGGCAAACATTATAGGTGTTCAATGGAATATATATGTAATATTTTGTAATAATAAAATGATTATTTCAATAAAATGTTACTAACATGTTATAACCAATTTTAAAAAGGTTACACTTACATGCGTTATAATGATGTAACTTATACAAAAGTTAAAATAACAATATAGCGACCTTATTGAATTTGATTTAGATGGATGGATTCTGCAGGTAATTTCTAGCAGCAGCATGAATGGGCCAAGTCGACTTAGCTTGACCTGAGACTGAAGACCATTCTCACAGAATAGCACCACAACGTGTAGGAATCCGGGGATATTATATATTGAAAGAAGCTTTCTTGCTCAATCCTCAGGGCATGTGTATTTTGATTCTTTATCGAGGTTATCACAGTTATTACTTACATTAGATAAACTGTGTGCTCACCCTTGAGTATATTTCATAAAAGTGTCGCTAGTTTCTTGCGCCACTTCTTCTCCAGCGCCCATGCATTCCGAAGTGGTGGTACAGGTAGCCAATAATAATAATAGTGATATTAATGTATACATTTCTTAGTCATAAGCAACTGACCAAGCCGAGATTCGGCCCTCACGGGTCACGACTCTGGGGAGCCATTATGCTGGTTACCCACCCAGAGGTCTCGACTGAGCGCCATAAGCTCTCGGTCACCTCTACCCGGTGAAACTGTAAAAGCCTTTATTAGCCTTATGAAAGATGAAACCATAAGGTGTTTTGTATTACCTTAATCAAGATGGCGCCCTCCTATTCGATTCATCACGTGCTATATCTCGTTCCCTGTGCTGATGTCAACTGCGTAGGTAGTGCAAGAGTAGTATAAGTATTTTTGGAAACACATTCACATTTATACACTACGTCTCTTTCTTTCGTCTAACTGTAAAGGATATGGGAAAGAGTAAAGAATGGGTCGGATAGTGGCATCAATCTTCAGGTAGCTGAGATTGAAAGACGAATACGGCTGGGCTGTGCTGCCTTTGGAAAACTTGACGACGTCCAAGTCCCACAATGCCTCAAGACCAAGGTGTGTAACCAGTTTGTCCTGCCTACTTTGACATACGCCTCCGAAGCATGGACGCTCACAAAGCAAAATCTGCAAAAATTCAAGTCTAATCACTCTGATGCACCGCATACCCAACGTCGAAATTCGCCAGAGAACCAAAGACGAAGACGTGAGTATGCGGATCATGAGACTGAAATGGCAATGGGTAGGACACCTGGCTAGTAGAGAAGACGGTCGGTGGACCAGGGCAGTGGGCAGACCATCGGCTGCAATGGTTTCGGGCAGCACAGAATCGAACTGAATGGCGCGAAAAAAGGGAGGCCTATACCCAGCAGTGGCAACAAGCAGAGTCCTTTGTTCGTTACAATGAAAGCAGGATACTGGGGCTAATAAAATATTATACATTACACAGAGTTCACTCGAGGGTGATTCCTGTGGGTGTGGCACATTACATCAACATTCAGAATTTTCAAGAAATTATGTGAAGAGTGAGTTTACGCTAATATTCCGGAAAGCAAGAGCTATTGACTCGTAGGTCGTTACGAACTGGGTAGGGACAATATAAATATTTGTTTTGTATGCAAAATTAAAAAGCTTTCTGAATCGATTTTGATAAATAAAAGCTAGTTTATAGTTTAAATAAAAAGCCCAAAAATAATAATGAAATGTATTTAATAATATTAAAAACATTAAATTAAAAAAAAATTAAACATTAAATTGCAGTTTCTTTACAGAAACAATAAAAGTATATAACAAATCTATCTTACAAATACCTAACTTATTCAATTAAGGAAACTTAATATTAACGTGTAAAGAGCTATAAATGTGTACATTGGACTGTGGAGTTGGTTAAAATTTGAATGAGCTAGTTAAGATTTAAGTTCCAGAGAATATTTGAAAATACTATTTAGCAATTGCATGTAGTAAAAATTTATGAATTATTTTCAACTTACTAGCTAAATAATAACTTGTGATTAGATTAAAAATATGTTTAACAATGAAATCCCAGATATTCTCAAATAATAATTATTTTATATAAAGATATTTCTATATAATAAACTTTAAAGATCTATATGTTAGTGGCATTAACAAGTTGCGACTGCTGCATTACTTATAATTATATCTATCCAATTACTTTTTAATTATTCACAATATTCTTGTGCTCATGCATCTACATAATATTTAATACTACTAAAATATTTATTTTGAAAAACATTATTTTTTCATACACACTCCAGGAAACAAAAGTACTTAAATAACAAAACCTATCCTATATATTTTAACTATGTTATTCGATTTTGTAAATTTGACATTAAAGTGTAAATAGAGGCGTAATAAGGCTTAATTATTACACATTGAATTGACTAAAAATATGAATGAGCTAAGTACAAAGATCAAAGTGTTCAGAGAATGTTAAGAAAAGATTTATTCAGCAATCGTATGAATATGATTTTCTATATATGTATTATAATTATCTACTTGTACTTATTTGTAGTTCAAAAAGTTATAAAAAAAATAAACTATAAAATCACAACTTTCCCCAATAACAACTTTTTCATTTAAAACTTCCTAAAAATAAACCAAGTACCCAAGAATTGACATGCAAACATATATTTTGATTTATTAAGGATTGAAGAGTTGTGTCTGGCAATATCAATAAGCAATTATTGCATTGCTTTAATTTGAAACTACTGAGCTTTAGAGATGATTTTTTTCTTATGCAATATATTGGTGCATTATACACATGCCGTCTATACTTAACTAATTTGGGAGAATGCGAAAAAAATGCTATAATAGTAATAATTGTGATGCTGTTTGTGGCTTGATATCGAGCTTGGCACATCTCGGTGTTACCATTATTGTCAACAATATAACAATGTAATGTGCAATATAACAAAATAACAGTTTGTCTTTAAAATATCCAGCCAAAAAATTTACCATTAATTTTAATATTGAAATGGGTTTATTTCTTGGCTATATACTGGTGTTTTTTTCCACCGTAGCGTGCAACGAAGGCGTTGACGTCAAACTTTCGTTTGCATCCGTCATAGTTCATATATCTTACTTTGCCGAAAACTGCTCGCTCCGCCCACCCCTGGTCGTGGATGCCACAGATAGACCACATGCAACCTGAAATTAATCAGCATAAAATTTTATAAAATAATATATACATTTATTTATTTATGCCAGTCAATGTGACAACTACCATTATAGATTATAACTAATGCGATAGTGAAACAATTATTAATTTAATACTTGATATCTTAAACAATAGTGTCCCATTAAAATCGCTTCGAGAGCTATTAACAATGTCACGTATAGGAGGTCCTCATTGAGTTTTTAATTACATATTCATCACGTTACTTTTACCATGAACCGACATCTGCAGATCCTGTCACCTCTCTACATTAGTATTATTTTAGATTTTACCACAAGGTATCTTACACAGATAAAAGATTGATGGGAAAGCCCCTTTAACTTCCAAGTTACTTTAATATAATTAGACACAAAGGGCAGAGTTAATGCCAAAGGCATTCTACATCGGTCAACCCAAGGTGTTGTAAACTAATTAATAAAAAGACTAAGAAAAAATAGCTATAGTCAACGCATTATGAACTGAGGCTTCGGGTCATAAATCATATTGTATGTTTGTCTCGCTCGCACTTAAAGGTCTTATGGAAAGGTGTAGTGATGTGCATAAGAATTGAAGAGGTGCATATCGATAACGGGATAGGCACAATAGATATGCTAAATTATGTTAAGTATTAATAGGAATAGAATCAGAAATAGGCTCAGTTTTTAATTCTTATGAAAACAGGAACACATTGTGAATTACAGCCTGAGCTTGAGCATTGATGTCACCATTTAACTTCTTCAAAACCACGTTACAAAATAAATTCTCCATTGTGCGTATTGCGTAACGAAGCGTAAGTAATGTAATGAGTGTCATAATAAAAAATCTTATATTTATAGAAAAACATCAACCCTGACTCGTAACGACCATTCAGGAGTCAGTGCTAATGAAGGTCACGATGACGCATCGACCCCGCGTGCGCAGGTAGCTAAGTACCGATAACGGGCTGCATTGCGTGCACATTCCTACTTTCAGTCACATTTATTGCCCGACGACTCAGTTTAAAATGCGTCGACTATAATATAAAATATATACATAAATTTATCTGACTACAGGTATCTTAAGTAGTTACGAATCAAACTTTTTTATTATACCTAACCCAACACAAATAAAGATGGAAATATCAATGAACAATATTCCATAATATTTTAGATATAAGCTAGAAAGATTTACAATCTTTGTGCTCCAACAAACCTGTAAATAGTTTCATGTGAAGACAACTTATTGCCCATATGAAGCACTGTTATAGCTTTAATATTTAGCAAGTCTAGCATGAAAACAAACTTTGATTTAAACAATTCTTCAAAGTGTATTGGAAAATTTTACTTTACTAATTTTAATTGTGTTATATGTAAATTAAATAATAAATGGACAGTCCATAGATACACTAATAATTAGCTTAGAACAAATGTTCACTAATAGGAAGTATATAATTATGTAAAATACGATAATTGTTCTCAGGTGGTAATAATTATATTTCAAAATGTACATACCAACATATCCATTAGGGTCTCTGCCATCTATACTATAATGGTCATTCAAGTATATTGCATATTTGAGTGCATCTTCAGGGGTCGGAGTCCATTCTAGAATCTTCTTGCACCAGTACATACGGAGGAAACCATGCATCTTGCCTTCCTTTACCAACTGTAGCTGAGCTGAGTTCCATAAATCATCATGAGTTTCTGCTTTAGCCAGCTGCTCTAATGTGTAAATGTGTGTTCTTTTGTCTTTTCTGTAATAAATACAAAGCATATTGAATTAAAAAAAATATATTTAGATAATATAAGTATATATTTGTTTATAACCTTAAGAAAAAAACAAAATATACGACAGAAAACTGTTATTTCTTATTTTTCTTATCTTTAATTTTAATATCACTAATTTATAAGAAGGTGAGGCAAGTGTCATTGCGCTTATCTCAATATTTAGTAAACTGTAATATATTGTAGTGGACAAAAAGAGAAAATATCTCATTTGTATCTTAACATTTAAATATATATAAAAAAACCTGTGCAGAAATAATAAACAGTGTATGTATTTTTTACTTGGTTAACAACAGGTAGATGAGTTATGATATTTTGCCTATGCAAGATAGAGCAGAGCTGTCATGATTGTAATTGTTAATTAGCATAATTTAGGACGTCAAAACTTTCGATTTGACAGCAAATCAACAATTTACATCCATTAACCAACCTATGGTCATCTAAAGTCTTCTGTGCCCAATTACTAGCTCCCTTTATGCTGTCATAGTGCTCGCAGTAAAAGCAGAAGTTATCAGCCAGTTCCCGGCGCACGATCGCTTCCTCAAGATAAGCATTCACACTCTCCGTATATTGAGATTTGTACTTTTGGACACAGAGTGCAACCCTTTGGACAGAAATCTGACCTGTAAGAAATATTGTGAAAAAATCATAATATTGTGGTAGATAAAGATTACTACCAAATTTTAGCCTGAGCTTTTTAAGTTATAAACATAACAATGTATTCTTTGACATAATCTGATATAACAGATAATCATTAATGTTTTGTATAGGAGAATGAGAAAAACTAATTAGTGCAAGCCAGCAAGTTTTGAAGCTAAGTTTGACCTCACTGCATTCACATCAAAATTTGATAACTTTTACGCATTGTGTTAATTGTGTATATACAAAAATATAATATAAATTAAAAGTAAATAATTTAAATTTATATTATTGATGCCTATTGTATTATCACCGAACATAAGATGAACTGTGTGGAATCAACAGATAAGTCTAGCGATAATGTAATGTTCTATGGAAGATTTTTTTATTTGTGTGTACAAAGTGTAACACACTTTGGTGTTTCCAATACAATGGGAAGACATTTAAAGCTAAAATTGTTTGTTAGTATGATTTATAATTAATTATAACTTTTAACTTATGATAACAACCAAGTTTTCAGCTACTTTTTTTGTTATAAACGTAAAGCAATTATAATTACCAAAATGATACCATGGTGATAAATTGCTCAGCGCATCTTGTGTAGGGTCATTTCGTTTAGAGGCAAAAACCTTTAATCTTTTTTCAAGAAAACTCTTTAAGGTTTTCATAGCTTCATCATAACCTGGACTGGCCCACTCTACCGGTCCCACTGTCTTGTCGGCTTCTCGAGTTTCAATTGCTTCATCCCAGTCTATAGGCTATAAAAATGTTAAGAGTTATAAAACGCAGACCGGGTTTTTTGTATAGAAGAATGTGACTAGATTTCCAGGCTAAGACTCATAATACAAAATCAAATTACCAAGTGGTATGTACAAATAAATGTAGTTTTTATTTAATTAAAAATTAAATATATTTACTAATAAACTTACACAACAATAGTTTTTCATAAATACTTATGAAAGCCTGGCTCGAAACAGCCAGGTTTTCAGGCTCATGGAAAATATGAATGATCTTACATTTCAAGTAGTGCTAGATTATTTATTTTAAGTATAAGTATGAAATTTTTTTTTATATATTTCTTTAACATTTTTCGTTTTCATATTTTAACATACCTCTGGTTTAAATTTGCTTGTATATGGATGCTTGATGATTGGTGGGAATTCCGTTAGATATTCATCCAACTTTGAGTTTATTTTACTCCTTATAGTCCTTGCAGAATACTCCTGTTTGTCAGAAGCAACCCAGCAAGGTACAACATTATGCGCATCTACCTGAAAATGATGTGCAATTATGATAGACATGTAATTACCATCATTTGTAAATTCACTGGAGGAAATAGGGCTTTTCATTCTATGAATAGTGATAAAGTCTGC
This sequence comes from Teinopalpus imperialis, assembly GCA_029286865.1. Lineage (NCBI taxonomy): Eukaryota > Metazoa > Arthropoda > Insecta > Lepidoptera > Papilionidae > Teinopalpus > Teinopalpus imperialis. The sequence continues at coordinate 2,010,045 of JAGSMU010000020.1, read as the reverse complement.
AGAGTTAATTAACTGTGTACACCAGTACCTCTTAACTATAGATGCTTCTTGAGTCTTATATGTTACTTATCCGAGTGTGCCATTTAGTTGAGTACACAAATTAATGTAAACTATCCAATAATGGAAAGATGAACTGACATGAAGGGAAATAATTCACATTACCATGTCATTTGGTGGTCAATATTACAACCTTATATGATACATAGAAAGTTCCTTAAATAACTTATGGTTTGCTGAATTAGTAATAATAATTATATTTGTAACATTGTAGTTTTTAAAAAACTTAAATTTAATTATATTACAAAAGACCTTAGGCTAACTTTTTGAGTACTTTTAGTATTACAAAGCACCATCATTAAGTCTTTTAATTTTTTTATTGACATGTAAAAGTTAACATGTCAGTCCGTTTGATAAAATAAATTAATCTGAATTATATGAATGGTAAGAGAGTACTGTAACCAATAGATCCCTTTTCCTTAAATGGAATAAAGATGAATGTGTTAATATTTGTGTTGATATTTATTAATAAAACCATTGCACAAAGGTATTTAACCTGTATTAAAGGAACATCCTTTTTGAATTTCTTCTTAGCTCCTTCAAGCCAACCCATGGGTGTTCTCAAAGGGTTGAAATCGCAGACTACAGCCCCAATGTTATGGTCTATGATCCACTGGGGTAAGGCATCAGCACCACTCCCTTCCAGCAGATGAAATGATATATTTAATTTTTTACACTCTGCAGCAACTTTCTCCAAACCTGTAAGGTTGTTATCAATGTATTAAATATGTGTAAAACTTTTTTTAATTTGCTCCTACACACAGTTTTTGCAAAATGCCTATTGATCATATACACTTAGGTCTCATCAGGTAACAATGTTCCTGTAAAACTATTTGTTTAGAGATTTGTTAAACTTGTAACTTTCGTCGCCGCCAATGCTTGATTATATTTCAGTCACAAGTATTACAAAAATAATTCATTTATGAAGCATAACTAACATTTTGGCCACTATGAACAACAGCAATAAGAAAAACAATAAATATAAATTTATGTTTGATTAAAAAATGTTTAAAACTTGAAATATAAATATACCAATACCTTTTATTAAAAAATGGAACTGTCTAACTGAAGCATCTAAATATTTTGCAATCAGACAAAAACACACATGAAGTGGAACTTCGTTTTTGATTGCAAGCTTTTGCGCGAATAGAAATGCCCAGTTATCCTGAACTCTACTGTCCCTCGACATCCAATAAACAATACCCTCGCAATCATCAGGGACAACTTGTTCTTGTGATATGATACGCACACGCTTATTATTAAAATTAAAGTTCATAACTGAATCGGCTGTATCTTCCCGTTTCTTTTGTATTTCATTTATAAAATCTACGAGGCTAGTCTTGTTTCCGGCGGTTGTTAATGAAGAAGATAACTTTATTTTCTTTGCAGCTGAAGCCATTTTTATGATTTTGAATAATGAATTAAAATACACAGCTTTCATAAATTTAAAAGAAGTATTGCTATTAGATTAATATATTTACATGAAAATTATTAATTGTGATTCATATTTATATTATTAATATTTTACGCGCGGTTTAAAATAAAGTTTTTTTTGTTAAGAATGTCAAATGTCAATATGACATTGTAACTGAGTCTTTGTGACAATTATAGACAGACAGTCAGTGGTCAGACTTTTTCAAATCGAACAACGTTGTTTGATGATTATCAATCCTGAATAGGTTTCTCTACTAATACAACAAAATTCATGTCTATTTTGCGCGGTAGGTTGAGATTGTAGTGAGCAGGCATCTTTATTTCTTATACTTATCGGTAGTATTCCTCATTACCATTTTTTATTATTATTGTGATGTAAATTTATGACGAATTGTACTCCGATTGCTTTTATCTTTTATTATACTTTGTAATTTTTCCGATTCAATCATAAAAACTTACTTCACATGGAAAGAAAGATAGTGTTGCAATAATTACAATCCGTAAAAAATCAAGTTACGAACAACGACAAAAATGTTAATGTACAATATAATAAAACAATAACAATGAAACATGTTTTCTTAATTTCTATGCTCATATTTGGTTTGTGTTACGAGTATCAAGATTCTTTTGGGAAAACAGTTTATGGTGAACCAAACGATGTATAATTACGATATGTGTTTGTAAGTCATAACTTGTAAGTTTACAAGCTACAAAAATTCGAATAGACCGTAAATGGACATATTCGTTTAGATAAGTCTCTATTTGAGTATATACAAGAGTACTCTCTGCTGAAGGGTCAGAAGAAGATGTTATTGTTATTAATGTTGCAGATTATAATAACATCCATTGCTATGCATATTATTTTTTATTTAAACTTTATTGGTCACATCTTACAAAAAGGTACAGGGCGGACTTAATGCCGAAAGACATTCTTTACCAGTCAACCCGTGGCGCGGAGAGACATTGTAGTAGGTGCAGTGTAAATAAGAGAAAAAAAAAATCTTAAGACTTAAAATATATATATTAAATTATATAATATAATAACCTCTCTATATGTATGGTATGTTTTTTTATTAATAACATTATTTCTAATTAATTATTATATTATATTATAAATTTTAATAAAGAAAACACTAATGAGTATCGGAACAAGCATCTATCTGAGGTCGAGATTTAATTGAACAAAGTCTCAGATTGGCGCCAACCGTTTACCGCTAAAAAGTACAAAATCCCTTTGTTACATCTCCTAAATTAGATAACACTCTCCTTGCCACTTAGCCATCCTTGTCGTTGATATATCGAGTGACGTTCAATTCCGCAGGCATTTGAAGGGTAAGGCCAAATTTGCCTCTAATAACTTGGGCGTGCTTAATAGACACAAGACAACAAGACAGTATTTCGGATTGGTTTGATTCACTGGCATTGCTTCATTTTTTATTTACGTACATTGTTAACATACATTTACGATGGGAATAATTTGTTCTGAGGAGTTCGGATTATTTCTGATCATTAAGTTTAAACATCGTACATCAAGACAGAATTCAAAATTTCATCCTCATCACTGGTTGGCAATCAACGTGCTTTACGCGAAATTTTCCGCCACTCACAACTACTCTGTGGAATTAGCTGTCGCCAGCTGTATTTCCGAACCGATACGACTTACCTAAGCCTTCAAGGAAGAGAGCCTACACCTTTCTTAAAGGCTGGCAGCGCTCGTTTCACACCTAAAATCTATAAAAAATAATCGTCTTGTAGTAACTCTTTGTCAAATATAAACTATAAACCAAAACCGTCGATATCGTTTACTGACTTTCACAGTATGCCCAGAAATAGTTGCTGATTACGATATTTTGCGCCTTATGAGCCGGTTGCCTCGGGTATTTGCCCTTTAATCCTTATAAAGATATGCCATTGGTTCAAGAAGAGAAGCAAACGCTACTTTATCATAGATATGTTTCTTTTTCGTCACCTCCAGCATAGAAAGATTATATTATAATAAAAATCCTCACACCTCTCTCAATGGCTATTAATAACTATTATACTTAATTATTTTTGGCTCTAGTAACTAAAGTTAAAATAGATAGCTCTTGGGGAAAACGTAAAAACTCTCAAGCTTTCAAAAGTATTCTTGTTTTTAATTCGTTTTTAGGAATATTTTGTAAGGATTTCTTTTAAAGCAATTGTTTTGAATATAATCAGTATTTGAACATGTTTATAATAGGTAACTGAACTAGTATAAACTATTCGATGGCACCAAACTTTAATAATATATTCAAAATTTTAAGGATTTTTTCCGATTATGGATAGCAGGCAACCTGTATAATTAGAGTTATGACCAAAAACAAGTTAGTATTATAACTTCCTTAGTGCTATTGTAATTATTTTAAATTATTCAGTACTAAAATTCTAATTTATTATTCTTACTTAAATAAATAAAACTAATTTAATATACAAATTTATTAAAACCAATATGTTACAAGATTTATATAAATCAGGTTGCAATAAAAAGTATACAAAATATTAATTTTGAAAGTCTACCGCTTCTGAGTTGGAATTTAGGAAATACATAAATCTCAAATTGTCGCTACAAGGATGGTCTTTATTGATTCTATCTATATTCAATTTCATACAATCATAACTACAGAAAGAAACGTTTTGACATAAGGGACAGATGATTTTTTCATCCTTTAAAGGGAGAGCACAGTCGAAGCACACATTGTATTTTATGTCCTGAAAAGACACTTAGGTTGTTCTATTTATAGCTAAAATGTATTGATTATTAATAAATTGTAACTCCAATATGTAAACTCAACAGGGGGAGGACGACAACGATCACAGAACACTTTGTCAGCATAAAATAGCAAAGGTGGGATTCTTCCGTTCCAAGTTCCAAGAGTAAGAAATTGGAGGTTTCTATCTCCGGTTTCTTACTCAACTGATGACGAGGAATTCATATTCATTCATTCGGATTCATACTTTTTAAAGGATTTGCAAAAAACAATTAATTTTGATAACGAGAATGAATGTGAGTATTAAGGGCTCTGATTTTTATCGGGTTATCGCAAACAAGGTTATTCGCGATGTCACGGGGCGGGTCTTTCCAGTTGATACAGATACATGCGTCGCTGGAGTTTCTTGCACCACTTCTTCTCCAGCGCCCACGCATTCCAAAGTGGTGGTATAGATAGCCAATCATTATAATAGTAATATTAATGTAGATAATTCTTAATCAGAAGCAACTGACGTAGCCGAGGTTCCCTCTCGGGATCCCTTGTGCTGGTTACTCACTAATAGAGACCTCGACTGAGCACCATAAGCGCTCGGTCACCTCTCAACCCGGTGATGTTGTAAAAGCCCTCGGGATAACCGCGGCCATCAGCCCGAAAAAAAAAACAGTTTATTTCTTGACAGAATATTTTTTTTGTACTTACATCTTTTTCAGTTAGTTCTGTTATGGTGTAATAGTTCACCTCTGTTAACATAACTGTGTTATATTTTTGTAGAAGAATATAAACCTCTTTCTCAATGATACTTTTTTCAGTTGCACATATTCTTACATCATCGGAACTTTCGTTAAAATTTCGGCAACAATAAATTACGATACAAAGTAAATATTTTAACACCTTCTTGTCGTTGTAAACTTTTTTATTGGTTGTTTTTAGAACGGTGCAAATTTCAAGACATGCTTGAGTTGTGAGCCATAAATTAATATGCCTTTTAGTTTTTACTTCTTTAATTATCATAGTCCAATGGCGGTGCTTATATCTGGAAAGTATAGTAAGTTGCAAAGTTGTCTTGATTGTTGTTCAGGTCGTATAAAATTTAAACCATAGATTTTATCGACATTTAATGATTTGTTTTATTTTAAAATCGTAATTCAACCAACAAAAACCCGTTATTTACATAGTCTTAAGGTTCTGTGTAAGTTTATTTATCTTTCTTCGAAACTAAGCAGTACGCTTTATACTTGATTGTTATTGCGTTTTTAGATTTCATGTCCGCCTGCGGTGTAAAAGAACGTTGGGTCGAATTTTCGATACAACATTATTTATTATTTATTTAAGTAATATACGCAACGCTCGGACTATCAATTAATAATTTAGGGCAAGGATTTTTCGTTAAGTATTATTTTTATGACTATGCATTTCCTCCCATGGACTAAAGTCTAAATTGCATACGATTTTCTTACGCCAAAAATTTTTAGAAATTCCACTGTGGTCCAATTTAGTTTTACACAAAAATCTAATTCCTAGATGCCTAGTTATATTTCACAGTATAATAAAAATAAGTAAACAGGACGGGCTTCCTATCAAGACAGGGTAATCTCATAGTCTTCTAGTACGCGGTCATCCGCAATAAAATGAAAATTGTAAAAGCATTTCTCGTAGAGAAAATACTAAATATTTAGGACTTTCCATCACGAATATGCGAGCTATGAGGTAAGCGTGCTACGAAAAGCTACGAAACTATATAGTATGTGCCTATTTGCTTCAAAGTAATGTGGTGTACAGGAACGGGTAACATGTGCGAGGAAGGTGCGCTTTGCTATCAAGCAGTTCTAACAAGCTATAAAAATCAAATGATCATATTGGATTGGTGTCGGATATCCCTCGCTACGCATCTTCCCACATCCAAAAACAAGCCTTAGTGAAATGTCAACCTTAGTGTCTTTTATATTATAAAACTATGACACTCGAGTAGATAAAAGTTTTAAATTTGTTTTACTTTGTTTTCTATCAAAATAAGCAAGAAAATTACATATGATAACTCAATAGTTCAATAACGTATTGCAGACATGGAAAATAGAATAATATTAAATAAGAATAGGTCGTACCTGTTAATGATTTTGAATAATTTCTTAACAATTTTCCCACGCAACGAACGGATTAGAGTAAGCCGTGCCCAATCCCTTACTAGTTCCAATGCTTGTTTATATTCTTCAATATCTCCGATCATTGTTTTCTGTTTGGTAGCCTTATCATCAGTGGTTTTACCATTCTTTTTAACTTTGCTTTCATGTTTAGTAACTGGTTTAAGAGAAGAATAAGATTATTTAATATATTTTTATTGAAGTAAAGCTTCTTCGTAGTTAATATTTTATATTATTCAATATTACTACGGCATCGACATAGCCAGCCAACGGGCGAGAATCTGTCATACCACTTACGACAGAAATTTATTCCGATTGTGTCAATCTGAAATTTATCTATTCAGAGCATCAGTATTACAAAGAAATAGGCGTTGGCATCTATTTACAGTTTTCCTTTTTACATACGTGGGTAAATGCTTTACTCGTATGTATCTCGGGGCCTAGGATGGGCTATGTCAGACTCGCAAAGGCTGAAACTTGTTTATATTATTATACCTTCGTAATATAAGCGCAAGTTTGTGGAAATTTTATTCGCAAAAAGAAAATAACAATAATGAGAAAACCTTCTTGTCTTCCTCGTGGTGGGCAAGAGCAAATCTTTCAAAACATTTTCAGTTTGTAATGGCTCTGTCTAACTGAAGGGCTTCTAAGAAAATTCTGTTTGGCCCGTTTTTCGGTTAAATTAATTCAATTGTTCTACCGCCAATTTCACGTTGCAACGTAACCATACATAGCCGTACTTACACGATGTTAAGTAGTGTTCGTTTTTAGTGTTACATTTAATTAATAAAAATAAAATATATTCACCAGATGGACTACGTTTGGTTTCCACACTTTCAGAACCAACAAGAAATTTACTTGCAAATACGAAAATGTTTTCAAATTTTTCATTTTCGCTTTGTGAAGCCCTTAGGGGATCAGCGCCGTGGACTAATAAATCGGTCAACTGGAAAATATGGGGTCTTAGGTAATATGGCATAAATTAAGAAAGCATGTCCGGAATTGTAGTTATCAAAACATCTTCAACCAATAAAACCACTGGCTTTGTAAAAAAAGAATTCATTTCAAATCATAATAGTCAAATTATAAATGGTTCATACCACAACCTATTTGTAGTATTAATGGATCCCTCGTTTATTTAGAAAATCGTAACGGCTGAATTGTTTTTGCCTGTTCATCTCGGCATAAATCTGTATTGTAAGTTGGGCGGTGGTTTCGACTATTTGACATTCCCCGTACGACATGTATATACTTTATACATGTGGTACGGGGAATCCCGGTTGTGGGGAAGATAGTCGTATTATTTTATTTTGAACCGCTCCTAATACATTTCCTTATTACCTCTGTCTTCGTTTCCGATTTTGGTTCTGATTCTGGTTCTGGTTCCGATTTTGAATCCGATAAAACAAATTTAAAAACTCCGATTCCGAATTCGATTCCGATAAAACCACCTCCGTAACATCCCTAGTGTGTTAGCGTTAAAATTATTTGAGCCCTATTCAGCTAGACCAAAGATTAACAGTGTTATCCACTGATCTAGAATTCTTCATAAATAAATATGATGATAATGATGTGTGTTGAATGGTGTATGATAAACGTTGTTTCAGAGTGAAAATAGTAAAATATTAGGAGTGCCTTTTAATACTTACAATTAATAAACGCTGTTGATTTTCAAAGGTTTTAAAAAACGGTAATGTGAACATCTTAGTTAATATGTTCTGATTTGATTGGTTGATGACTGCGTTGAGGTCAACTTTTGAATGTTTGATAAATACTTCAAACAAATCTGCTCCTTTAGTCATTGCTATGTCGATGGCTGAACGACCATTATATTGTGCCACTGGATTACAATTATAAGTGAGCAGAAGTCCAAGCAACTTCCGGCGAATCTGTACGTGTGATCAAATAGGAACCAAAGACTTGTTTTAATATATAAGGAAAGGGAAAGAGTTAATTTTATTTTTGTTTTGTATTTTATATATTATCATTTAGCGTATAGAAAGCAAGGTACGAATAATTAAACGTAATAGTTGCATATAGTTTAGAAGAAATAAACCGTCATCCATATCCAGAAATAACTAAAAATAATGTAACTTTTTGCTTTTTACATAATAGAGCTTCCAAACTATACTGATTTATTAAGTCTACAGATCTAAAACAAAAATATAATTTAAAATTGGTAATCAATTTTTAAAAACTACGACCAACCTCTTCATCAGATTCTTTATCAACGGTCTTTGAAAGTACAGCATGTAAAAGAGTTGGTCCTGGTAATAGTGAATCGTTCGAATTTCGAGGATGGTATGGCAGTCGATGTCGTGTATCGGCTCCGCTCTCTAGCAGGGCACGTATCACGTTCAAGTTTTCTATTGTGAGTTGATAGGAAATTGCAATGTCTAATGCCGTATATCCTAGAACCTAAGATAAATAACTACAATTTAAGTATAAATTAAACAAATAAAGAACAGACATCAAAAAATTAAAAATCATGAAGTATTTACATAAGGATAAAATTCATTTAAGTTTGCACCGTGGTCAATTAATAGCTTAACTAGGTGACTATTTCCTGAGGATACTCCCATGAATAGGGCAGTTTGTGGACACCGTATGAGACCAGGATCTGCTCCTTCCAACAAAAGTTGGGATATAGTCATTATTATTCTTTGACACCTGAAATAATATAAGATAGGAGAATTTTCAAAGGTATCAATATTTTGTTTGGTTTGGATTGTATTGAAATCGGATTCATATTCGACCTGTCAGGGCCACTTATTTCTGTAAAATTCGTTGAGTCGGCGATGATTTTGCTTGGTTGCGTCTCGTTCAATGTCTTTATAGTTTCTTTCTGTGTTACCAATACTTTTTTAGGATTTTTGTCAATAATTTTCTTTTGCTCTTCTATCTCATTATCTATTATTTCATCAGTTATGTCCTTAACTTCAAACACGTATGGAATAGGATTTCCGGCACTTGGTGCTAAATACTGGTCAGCGACATTTGCCACATATTCGCCTAAGACAGTAGTAAATAATTCAAAACTTTTGTTTATATCCTCATTTCCTACTACATAACTTTGATCATGAACTTTTTCTGAAAAGCTTGTAACATTTCTTTTAAGTTGGTTCGGTGGTGATACGTCCTTCAGCGATATTAAAGACTTTATTTTTTTATGGCTTATTTGAGGTTTCATCGTTTTACTCGGAATTTTCGTGAGAATATTTGACTTATAGGGAGACGAAATATCTCGACCCAAGTTCCATTCGACTACATTTTCCAAAGATGCTAGAAGTAAATGGCAGTATTATAACAGTTTCAATTTTATGCATATCTTAACTACCACCAAGTGCTAGAAATAATCTTACCCTTTTGTGGTATATTTTTTTCCGGTATTAAAGCTTGCGTCATTTCACTGGCTGTTATTTCTTTAGACACGCAAATATATCGTATTAAAGCAATACCAAGAGCAGTGCAACAACAATCATTATAATTATCAATGCTGGCCCCAGCCTCCACAAGAAAATGTATTATTTCTGTATGATCTCCACACTGATATTAAAATAATCTATACATAAATCATAAATATATACATTGCATGATCACACATTATTTATTATAGCATATAAAGTACAAACTTACCACAGCATACATTAGGGCGCTATTGCCTTGCATATCCGCTACATCTGGGTGAATACCCTCGTCATTTATTAGTCGAACAACGATGTCCGTACGACCCAAATAACTTGCCATTAATAGAGTTCTATATTAACAATGTAAGATTATTGAACATGAGCGGGATACCTATTAATATAATGAAGTTTAAAATTATATGAAACCTGCAATCCAATTCGTGTTTGGCCGGTTGTTTCAATTTTTTTCTAGATTCGGACAAAATGTTTGATATGTTTAAGCCGGTTTTAGGTCTTTGGCTTTCATGCATAAAGGTGTGCTTCATCATATGCTTTATTATTTTATTATTGTTCCACGCGAAGTACATTTTATATCCTTCGATGGGCTTAGTAATTTCTAGCATCTATTAAGGTAAAAAATTTCAATAAACGTAACTAAATTAATTAATACGAAACTCGAATATTTTTTTCTTTAAATTGTTAATATATTTAATTAAAACCTTTTTAATTTCTATTAAAATGTTTTTTTTCCCAGCTCCGTAATAGACATCATCGAATAATTGCTTACGAAATACAGCACTTGTGATGTCTGTACAATGTTTTGGGTAAAGTTTCATCCATTTATCTCCCGTTGATTGAGGAGCAGAGCCGTATTGCGCGAGCAATTCTACTTCAGAATTTTTGTAGATCTAAAAATTGACCAGCAGACAATTTCGAATACATGGTAATTGCAATTAATACAATTTTTTTCTTGTGTAAGTCATAAACAGTTAATACTTACGGTTTCTGAACATGTAGTCATCACAACCCTCTGTGTATCAACACAAGCTCGGCCGGTACTGGTGGATGTTAAGTCCAGGATCAAACTATATGTAGGGGGAACCCAAGCTAGTCTGACTAGCTGATTGCCAAGCCAAAGACCAACATTTTGTCGAACGTGTACATGGGACTCTATACCAGGTCCCCACCGAATGTTTGAATAAAACAGACCCTAGGAGATAGATCAGAATTAATGTGATTGAAATAAGAGAAATATCTCATTCGTGACTAACGCCGTTCGCAAAGAAATTTGATTATTTTTTCATAATTTTATGGTTTTTGCCTTAATATTTAGTATGTATAAATATTTTCTATTTTTATGTGTTTTCAATCTCAAGTTTACGTGTATATTTTGTTTGTGCGTTGCCTTCGTTTTTATTTATCTATGAATTAAGAAAGAGACAAAAAACAACTCGACAACTGGGGTTGGCTTTGACAGCTGACGGTTCAACATCGACGATGTTCTTTTACAAAGATTAAATATATATAATCTATATTTACTAAATATCAATATACCATTGCATTTTTTTCTAAACATATCTGTTTTGATGTGTTACGACCGACGTAAATAATTTTACCGCATTACATTGTCTGAAGTTGTCAATCAATGTGACTCAACATTTCGATTCAACAATTTGAATTGTAAAATATTATTTTTAATGATATTTGCAGAATGTAACATAGAATTAGTTATGTCGTAGCAACGTCTATGTTGTAGCGCATCAATTAATAAATTTCTACAAGTCGTGCCTTTATAATATTTTTCTTGAATTTCTACCAGTTTAAATAGTTCCAATGCAATTTTTAGATCTAGATTGAATAATAAATCCTAGTAGACCCTCTTTCCGACTGGGATCATACCAAGTCACGGTGGTGAAGTTAATTAGCCGTGGATTGATCGACAAGATGCATAAGCTTGGCGCAATGTTTCGCTTGATGCGCGGGTTTATGCTGGTGTGACCTAATCACCTACAACTACTTTTCACCAGTTTTGGTATATTGAGTATTTTTAATAGATACTATATTTGTTAAATAACGGTAAAAGGGATTATTATATATTTTTTCATAATTAAGCTTCAGAGACTCACAGGACAACATAGGATAATAATTCTTACCACTCGGCATTTGTTCCCAGCGTAACCATCGTTATTATATTATAAATACAACTAAGGAATTCAATTAAAAAGCAAGCAAAGACAATGAAAAACTGTAAACAATTATCAACTCAATACGAATACGACGAATTTTATTGAGTAAACACTTTTAAACCACGGAAGTAATTTCGAAAAATACCGTTTTTTTATTTCATATTTTGAACAATTATACTTACATCGAACACTCGACCATCGGGATACGACATGGTCCCGTAACCGTGCAGTTCGTTGCAGTAGAAGTGGCCCTCATACGTCATAAAGGCACCATCACGATCATTATATCGCCAGTAATATTCACCGGCACCGTGCATGGTGTCGCGGAGGAATCGACCAGAGTACCTCTCCAATGACTATAACCAAATATAAGTTTCAAATAAAATTTAGATGGGCTTAAGATAAAGCTTTTTTATTATTACATTGAGAGGAACAAACGAGCACATAGTTCACCTGATGGCAAGCGATTCCAGCGGCCCAGGACATCTACATTCATCCTTGACAAGGAATCATAATGCCGATGCGTTGTCACCCTAGAGGACGGAGATGGAATGCCTTGTCACCAGTAATAAAGGTCTCCGGAACCCTGCACTCACCAGACGAAACACAGCAGCGTTATGCAGCTATTTTACGCTAGTATCCTGTGAGGGCGTGGACTGCTGACCCATTCATTCTGCAGCTAGAAACAAACTGCAGTGTAGCTCTACCATTATAAAATCATGATTTTAAAGGTGACAAAAGAGTACACCATTCAAGTCATGGTTAGTAATGTCTGAACACCAATAATTCATCCTCAATAAATATTTAAGATGCATGGTTGCACCCTTGATTCGGATGCAATTCATCGTTGCCTGGTTCTCTAGACTCACCACTTCACGCTGGTATTCTGTGAAAAATTTGTATGTGCTTCATTCTCCGGTAACTGTCACAGTTTACTTTAACTGTTTCATCTTAGAATATAAATATGAGGCATAACACAACTTTAAAATATTAGATATTTTTGCATAGATACTTCTTCAGTAAAGCGGCAAATCTAATTTTGTCTTTAACTACCGGAGGCTGTTTAAAACGATTAGGTAACCGAAATTAAACAAAGTAAATCTTTAGCTAATCTACCTACTAAGATTATTCCGTAAAGAATAAACGATTTAATAGCTACCTTCGCTCCTGTCCAATGATTCTCACCGTCATTTTTCCTTCTATTTTCGTCATCTTTTTTTCCTAAATAATATTGGTCATAGGGCCAATATTTACTTTTAACTATTGCACAAGAACGGTTCGACATAGATTACTATTTACAAAACGTTTCATAAAAAATTCTAACAAATGTAATAACACATAAAATAGTTATTTAAAAACCATTACATGACGTTTAAATATGAAATTACTTGTCAAGATTATAACTTACGTCAAGACGTCATGATGACGATCACCCATAATTCCGTGTTCACACTATCGGTGAGTATCGGTGAGTATAGTTACCGATGTGGATAGCTTTGAAGTTTGTTGTCCAATGGTGTACTTGTTTAACACAAAACGAAAAATAAATCAAAGAGAATGTAAAGGTACGTTTAAACGAGCGACAGTGGCATGAGAAACATGCAATGATCCGATCACACCACACTTGATCTTTGCCTTATCAAACAGATCCAAAAATTAACTTCTGCGCAAGTGAAGTTTAACATTGAAGGGAGGCGCCAGTCACAGACGTAGACCGCCTCTCTAGAGACAGTATTGGAGTTTAATCTGCCGAAATAATGTTTTTAATAATCTCTTTAGGTCAAAACCGGTTTAATTTACCATGGGGGAGGATTTACCATCACGACGGAATTCAAAATTTGCTATGTAACATTCGGTATGCGATGTTGAAAGTCTACCTCTTCTTTTTAGTCAAATAATTTTTTTTTTATATGTACCCAAAGCGTCTCTAGCGCCCATGTTCAATCATTACCCAAGCGCCCCCTTGTAAGCGCGCACTCAAAATGGAATAGGTACAAATGTTGTCCATGTCCATATAAATGCTATGTCAATGATAAAAAATGGAAATTGTAAGAATAATCGACTTTCATACTAACTCGATCAGCTGATCGGTCATTTTGAAAGTGCCGAGGCCGGCGCCCCTACCTCCGCTGCGTTCGTGTGTAACGCACACCGTGCACCAAAGGTAAAAACCACCTCTGTAAGTACCTACAAATATTAAACAAATTGTTAGTTACTTCAATTAAACTGAAACGTTTGTATAAGGACGATAATTCACGACGATAGTCGAACGGCGGATTAGAATCTACGACGTAAAGTTTCGCAGATCGTGGGTCATTGCCGCTTGAATTTATTGATATCATCGTTTAAATGTTATGTTTGCAACTCACCTTTTATATCTGTAGTTCTTCATATGACGTCAATTTTAAAACACAAAATAATTAATGTTTATCTCCATGTATTCGCGAATGGACTCCTCTTAATTTAATTACAGGTTATTAAGTGAAATTTTACCAATAATATATACACAACATTATGTTATTTACTGGACAAAATAAATACAAAAACAAAATTTCAAGTTATTTAACCATCTTATTTTATTTCTCATACCACTTGGTAATAAAAGAATGTATAAAAGTATAAATATACATAGATTGTGCTGGCTATAAGCAGTTACAACTCACACAACTTGACTTCGCTCGTTCAAAATATGTGTATTCCTGCAACGGAGATATTTATTGATGTTAATGTTATATGTACAATTATAATCTCTTTAAAGTAATTTTAGTTTAATCACGTTCACACTTATTTTTTCACCGTTCATCGACAGCGACGTGTTTTTCTCGTTACCATAATTTCCTAATCTGTTTATATACAGAAAGCTTCTGTAATAAAGAAATTACAAAAGACCAAGTGGCTTGGTGCCACACTGTTTGCTGTTGTGTCGCAAATCCTGGGTTTGATTTCCATCCCGAGTGCTTCAGGCTATATTTTAGGTAAACCTTCGTCTAATCTCATTGTAAACATACATTATACAGACTACAGGGAAGGGAACGACCAGTGAGTGGATATGCCCAAATCCTTACAGCACTATAATAAATATTGAACATTTTATTTCATCTGCTAATTACCAGAAGATATCACTCTAGACGAAATAGATCAGGACAATGTCAATACGATATCATTGGAGTATTCGAGAGGCGTTTGGATTATTGGTATAGGTACCCAGGAAATGTTCTGTTTTCCTTAGGACAAAACTTATATTAAAGCCTTGGATTAGAATATTTCTGTTATGTTAAGCATAATCAAAATGTTCGGTTTACAAACAATGGTTTACTTACGACTTAAACTTTCATCACCACCAATAGGAATTGTTCTACAAACACGGCTATGTTCCAGCTAAATTATGATTACAGCCCAAACGTAATTGATCATAGCTGCCCATACCGACGTTTTACAATATCCGCAATATTTTATTAAGATTCAGATCATTATCATCTAGAATCTAGATTAGCCTTCTTCTTTTTGTTAAGTCATTAAGCGAATCGCGACAATTTTACCCTATTAATTTTTAAAGCTTTTTGATCATCTTCAATCGAATTCAACTTTAATTTTCGTCGAATTAATCTCTTCATGTGATACATTTTCAACTCTTTTTATAATCATGTAAGTCTATGAGTCCAACGCTGAATACAATCTCTCACAGATCTTCTCAAACTATGATCTTTTTTTTTTTGTGTATGAGTATTGCTGTTGGTCCAATGACCTCTACAGCTTTATCTAAAGAAAAAAAAACTATGATCTTGTGTCACTTACATTCCTTAGAAATTTGCATAGGTCTTTATTTTTTAGATAATTAAATAAGTCCTCCATCAGTACACCCAACCCTTTACGTATATTGTTTTAATAAAACAATAAATTATAAGATACTGTATTACCATAAGAAAGGCCGCTGCTAACAGGAGAGCCTTCTGTTTAGGTTGGACAGCAGTTTCTGGAAAATTTAGAATTGTAGCAAAGTTCACCAGTTCTCGGTCCCATCCGTGCGATATCTTTCCAACTTCTCGCAAAGCATCTCCAGACATTATCTGTAATAACACAAATCACTGTAACAAATTTCTTTAGAAGGCCGTCTATGATTGTTAATTCTAATTGAAATGAAGTAACATCCGTATAAAGTTGAGTTAATTGGCGGACCTGGGTTACGAGGTGACCAGCGTAAATTATACCATAGTTGTGAATGATATCAGGTTAATCCCAACCAACTTTTCGAGCCCTCGGACAGTGTGGCATGGGCTACTCAGGACTCCAGTGCAGAGGGCTCCTTAATAGCACCCGTATCGCCTACCAGTTTCTCTGTCTTTCCACCTAACCCTCGCCAGTCTATTACCCACTGTATTCACCCACTGTTTTATTCATTTTATTTTATATTATTTGATTGTTGAATTGTTTTGTTTGTATATTTATTAATTATATAGTTTTATATTTTAAATAATATTAGATTTCACATTTATGCGACAAGGGAATAATTTAATATTCTCTACATAAATTATAATACCTTAAACTCTGACAGTATGAGGGCACTCCTCTTTAAGGAGGCGGGGCCTTCGATGACGAAGAGAACGTCATCATTAGCGTCCCTCACCAGGTAGAATGGGACCATCCAAGTCCACTGTTGATGAATACGGCCCACGTAGTTTCCAGGAGGTGTTATTACCGTCATTTCCTAATTATATGAATAAAGTTGATCATTGTTTTGTATTTATAATAATGGGTCGGGATTTGGTTGTAATACAAATATATCTGGTTGGTTTTGATATTGACTATCACATTAATAAATAGATGACATTTTAAAAACAGAGAAATAAAAACTAAATACGGTTTCTCGCCATATTTCTATTGTGTTTCTGTCAGCCGAAATGAGTAAATCTAAATAAATAAAATTCATACATTTTGAAGTTTTATTACAAAAAAGGGAAAAATGCGACACTGGCCGCAAAATAAATTTGTCATGTTTATAGAAAACGCAGTGTCGGTAAGAGTAGCACAAAATTGGTTTTACCGAAACCTGGATTAATACGCAATGAGGTGATGATATATGTATGCTGGGATTGGAATGGCATCGTTCATTATGAGCTTTTACCGCCGAGCAAAACCATCGATTCACATATTTCTGCTGCCAACAGCTGATGTGACACAAGCAAGTTATAGAGAAAAACGGCCGGAACAAATCAACAGAAAGGGTGTGTTTTTCATCATGATAACGTCAGACCACACACATTTTTAGCCACTCAGTAAATATTGAGAGAGCTTGGTAGGGAAGTGTTTCTGCAACCACCATAAAGCCCTGACTTTGCACCCTCATTTTTTCACTTGTTTCACCTCTTCAGGTAGTGTTAGGTTGACTTCAAGAGAGGATTGTCAAAACTACTTATCGCAGGTTTTTGATCAGATGTCCCAAAATTTCTACAGCAATGGGATTATGTCATTATGTACAAAATGGTACATACATATTATAATCAAATATAAATAAACTATGATGAAACTTTTTAACTTTTTCCCTGACCCTATATATACATGTATTATATATTTATATATAAATATACATATTTATAGTTAAGTCCTTCTGGTCACTTCCGACAGTAATAGTTATGAGCAAATGACAACAAATAGGCACACACTCTTCGAAAGGACGGAGAAAGGTTCACATCAAATGACAGGCATAGTACACATTACAAAAGTCAACAACTTGTGATAATAAATATAGTTCCTCGGCTGGGAATTGAATGTGTCTCGTTACCGTCAATGATATAATGCAATATTAGATTTGCGCATATTTATATAATCGTATTTTTATGCTATCAGTTGCATAAACCTACTTGTAGTCTACAAGGAAAGAGACAAGAGGCTGCGGCAAGTCGTCTCTTCATCACCATGGCCTCTTGCCTCGTGTTATCATGCAGGCGCATTACAAACGACCTTCCCGTCCCGCAGAGACACCTTTGTGTTTGTGTGGACACCTCGCTAGCAAAGTACAGAGCTTCGCCATCTGGTACTCTAATGATGTATCGATTCTCTGATTCGATTTTAGACGTAACTGAAAAATTATTAATATAATAAGATTGGTTACATTACATTTTCAAAGCTAATACTCGTATAAGTACACATATACGAACCGAACGAAAACCTTTCGAACATACATTCCCTCACTGTGTAGGAAGAATATAAAGAGTTTGTATAACGGAAGAAATATAAAACAACTGGATGCAATTATTGACAACGAAGAGAAGAAATCAAGAGAAGAGTTACTTTATGTTTACGCTTTTAAACATTTTTAGCAGCTGTACATTCATTCCCGTTAATCACCACTCCAACTAAACTTAAATTCTTGTACTAGGAGATGGTTCAAGACAATAGTCGATTGGCGGATTCGAACCTACGACCGTAGGTGAGGCAGACCGTACCCTAAACCATTATATTACCTATTCGCTACCGTACTTTCACACATTCATTATTACATAGTACATTATTAAAATATTAATTATACTGTAAAGATCAAACTTATTACTAAAGTTGTGTGGTCCCATCATCAAAGGTGTCATTAGTACTATCGTCTGTCTTCATTTTTGGAAGCGGTCTCCTAATACCCTGTATTACATTATTCTTTTTACTTACTACCAACAACACAATATACTCACCACTACATCAAACATCATATCCTGAAAAAGAAGCAGTTAGTACATTATTTTATGAAATTTACTGCTAACGAGCACACAGTTCACCTGATGGTAAGTAATGACTTTCATACATTTTAGTACCATTCACATCTATATGTTTTTCTTATAACCTCTTAAATAAAAAAATGGAATAATGAAAAAGGGCTCAGAGGTGGTCCAATAAACTTACGGTCATTTAGCTCTACTGTTTGTTGTATAAGAAGACTTGACGTGCCGATGAGGAAATCTAGACCATGCATAGGGATGAACTGACCACCACTCCTTGAATGCCAGTTCATTGTGGACACAGGTAATTCCGCGCGGCCGTTTTCTGTAATAAATTAACGTATACACTTGAGCGCCGTCGCGATCCATCCACGGTAGCGGGTAATGAGATTTTTTTTTAATATTCTATGCTGGTCAAAACGTTACTAGTTAGCAAGCATTTGCGATATAACATCTGAATAAGTTTGGTAGCCGTTTATTTTTTTTACATTGAGAGTAACAAACGAGCACACAATTCACCTGATGATAAGTGATTCCTGCGGACCATGACATCTATATTTATTGATAAAGAATCATAATGCAGATGCGCTGTCATCTTTGAGGACTGAGATGGAATGCCTCGTTACCAATGATTAAAGGTCTTCGGATCTTTACGATCATCAGACGAAACATAGCAGCACAATCTATTTTACGCTGGTATTCTGTGAGGACGTGGTCCTACCCCGGTCGAGCTTAACCATTAATTCTGCAGCCAGAAATAAACTGCAGTATAGTTGTACCACTGAAAAACAGTGTATGTAACCTAGAACATTCAAAAGAAATCCAGACAAAAGTTTTGATTTCTTTTCTCTTTTTTTTTTATAGTAATAGGAGTTCTATTACCACTAAACAAAACAAGTATTTTGGTTAGTTACATCAATCACTGAACTGAGTTTAAACGCTTTTGAGAAAGAAAGGTTTCCTAGAATCGTCGGATAAAATATTCAATCGCAGTTCTTTATGTTTAAAAGATAAACTATAACAATAGGCTTTTACGGATTATAATAATAATTATAATATTACCTAGTGATTGGGGCTGTACACTTATTACGAGATCTGGTCGTAAATTGTTTCCATTATCTGTAATAATAAACGAACGAGTATTATTGTTATTTGTATTATATATACAAACAAGTAACAAATGTTTCAGTAAGTTCAACTCATTAAAGTTATCTTCTAATTGTTTTAAATTATATTTCTTTATAGCCCGGCCACATTATCAAACAATAGATCATCAGGCATGTTGATGTTGCATGTCTTCTTACGTCGAACTTTCGTGGTCACTTTATACAGGAACTTTGTGAAAATTTCGGCGAATTAATTAAGATGCATTTATCGGTTTGGTTATATTTGCATTTATATTTCTATTTGTATAGACTTTTTTTAAATTTTAATGATATGACATTATTATACAAAAAAATTATTGCAAAAAAAAAATAATGATTAAATCTGAAATATTGTTCTGTCAACACCGATTTTATCGGCATTCGATTTCGTACCTTAATCATAACTCTAACTCTGGGAGACATTTTAACAACTTATAAATGTTCTTGCTTCAATTGGCATAAGTGCATACCTTCGGTCGATGATATGGCCTAACCATAACGCCGATCAAGGGCACGGTACACACTCAAAAACATCATCCATACTGCGCGCTATTTACGCGAACCGAAGTGGTATTACAGAACGTAATTAATAATATTGATAATAATTTAGATATTCCGTCAGAAGCAACTGAGAGAGCCGAGGTTCGGCCCTCTCGGGTACCTTCGCGTCAGTCGCTGTCGCGCAACAGGGTGACGGTCCAAGCACTAAACGCTTAGCCATCTTTCAAAAGATTTTCATCTTCTAAAAGACCTCGGGCTATAAGTGGCCATCAGCACGAAACAAAAATAATAATAATACGTGAACCATTTTACCTAATTTTGGACAGCCCTGTATGAACTTTGCAGATTCTATGTGACGTCTGCATACCTACTTACAGTTAAGTTATACATAAACGTTAATTTTTGTTTCACCATTATTAAAAATCATATAACTCATTTGATTGTTGCAAAAGAAATGTTAAAATGTTTAGAGTACTCTAATAAATAAATCATAACTGCTATTAAAGATATCTTAGTTACTGAGCGTTTAAATTAACATTATTTTTTTACCTCCAATAACAGCAGGATTGTCGATCCCTTCAAGATTTCTCTCTTTACTCTTCGAGGAAGCCATTACAGTTTTTTGTTTATTTTCACAATGTAACCGTTAACTTGATTGTTTGTTAATACATGGGAATGCTTTATCGGTGACTGAGTTGTTCACTTTACTGGTTATCAGTGCTGTGTAGATAAATCTGAATTATCAGTGTAGCACAACTATCGACGTTGTAAACCGTATCATGTAGGAATGGTTTCGATTACATAGCGCTCTCTCAATCTTCGATCGTTTCTGATATTAATCTGTTAAATACGTAGAATACTTAATTCTGTTTCCTAAATTACGCATTGGGGATTATTTTGTGAAATAAAGTTATATTTCGTAAATCATTTGTTAGTGTATCTCACGTAATTTTTTTTTTTTTTTAATTTTAGACGTGCTAAACTAGCAACACTGCTCGCCTGATTGTAAGTGATTTTTACAGCTCATGAAAACAACCTTAATCCCTCAATAAATTATCATAATGCAGATACGTTTTCACTCCAGAGAACTAAGGTGAAATGACATATGACCACTAATAAGGCAATTGTAATTACCATACTATTAACTAATAATAACCAAACTGACAAAAATTTCAAGATGCCCTGTAAATATAATCTTATGTATTTTTGTTTTATGTTCAGCGATGTGTTTCAGTTTCACTATATAAATTTTTTTATGATGTTTTACAAATCTTTTACATTGATAGAACATTGTGTGCTGGCAAAACACAATATTCTAGATGCGTAAATAATATAAATGTTTTTTTCTTACAGCTGATACACGTTAAAAGGGTACCCTGACACTGCCCGTATGCAGAAAAAGTACAGTCTACAGTAAGCATAAACTGCGGGTATTTATTGATAATTATGTCAGCTAGCCATGAACGGCTACGCCACACACAATCGCGTCCGTCTCTAAATATTACGAAGTGATTTTGTGACACTCCTGTTCCTCGGAAACTCAGTCATATTAACAGGAGACTTCGATAGCAAGCACACTCGATGGAATGCACCTTGCTCGTTGGTCCGTTGGTTGACAGCAAGGTCGATCTGAGGGCTAAGGAACCACCTCGCAATTCTATTCTTAAATTGCTCAAGCTACATGCACCGAAGTTGAGTCTATAATTAAAAACCTGTGACCACACAAAGCCCCTAGCCCCAATGGTGATCAAACTCCTACTCATGTCTATTTTACACCTACTTGTGGTGAACTACAACGCAGACATATCCAAAGGCACCTTCCCTAACACCTGGAAGGAATTCGCCGTCATAGCAATTCCCAAGCCCCCAAATCATCCAACTGATCCATCAGCCTATCGTCCTATAAGCCATCTCAAAGCCTTGGGTAAGGTGTATTGAAGGCTCATTCATTTGACTTCATGTTGTCCCGAGGCCTAGCAGACTGGGGTGCTTTTTTTCAAGGGCTCTACAAGGTTTGGCATAACGGGCTCATAAAAACTGTATGAGCTCGGTGTGCCCGATCGGCCCCTACTAATCATACGCGACTTTCTCTTCAATCAAACTTCCTGATATCGCATCGAGGGAATGTACTCCGAAGTTCACCCCATTCTAGCCGGAGTACCATAAGGCTCCTTCCTAGGTCCCATTCTCTACACAGTCTAAACCAACGACATCCCGCGCACTCGCGGTATAGTGTAAGCCCTCTTCGTCGATGACACCGGCCTCTACGCGTCTGGATTCAAACCAGACGCTATAAATGCCTCCAATCCGCAGTCAACACAGGGATCTGCGCTGATAGTAAGTGCCGTCACTTCCAATCCCAACTTTGCACACTGTAGTTTGTTTCTAGTTGCAGAATGAATGGGTCAGCTCGACCGGGGTAGGATGACGTCGTAGCATAATGTTGTTGTGTGTCTTCTGGTGAGCCGTGGATCCGTAGACCTTTATAGTAGTAAAGGTCTCCGGACTAGACTGACCTTCCATCTCATTCCTCGAGGGTGACATCGCATCTGCATTATGATTCCTTGTCAAATATGAATATGGATGTCATGTATCGCGGAAATCACTTGCCATCAGGTGAACTGTGTGCTAGTTTGTTACTGTAAATGTAATGAAAAAAAGTCAGAAGCTACCGACCCGAGGTTCAGCCCCCTCGGGCACTCTCGAGTACGTCGCTTTCGCGCACAGGGTATCGGTTCCAGCCGAGGAGTTCCCTCTCGGGATTCCTTGTGCTGATTACGTATTAATAAAGGTCTCGGCTGAGCACCCTAAGCGCTCGGTCACCTTTCAACCTGGTGAAGCTGTAAAAGCCCTTGGGGTAACAGTCATGAAAAAAAAAACTAGGTGACTTCACTGGGGATGAAACTATGTTTACTCGCGTACTCTATAATAAATAGAGCGCTCACACACTGAGTTTCCACGATTTCAATGGTCAAGACATGTTGTACCGAAATTAAAACTAAGCATCCTGTTGAAATTAACTGTTGACGAGTTATTGATTCTCTCCCCACATTTTAAGAAATGCTACACACTACGTGCAGATAGCCACCCAGTACACTTAGCATCTTCTAAATATTTCAATAAATTAATTTATAAATCAAAATTTAAGTTTCTGAGAGGTTTTACTATTTAAAACGTAGTCTAAGTGCGAAGAATTTAGCGGTTTTAGTATTTTACTATATATAAACATAATTAGTACCAGATATATATATAAATATGGATGTATCAATAATAAAACATTCTTTCTTCATTGTAAACCGTTTATATCAGTGTATTATTATGTTTTTGAACAATATACTAATAAATTGATAACATTCATGTGTGAATAATTATCGTTTCAATAATTTATAAATAGATGGTATATAATTGTAAATAAGGGTAATTTATTCTACACTTTTGAGTTCAAGTATGTTTCATGTGAAGGTAAAATTAACATTACAAGTTCAGGTTTTACACCAATTGTATTTACTGTGCATTAAAAACGCTTGTTGCCAGTTTTTAACGGAAGAAATCACTTTTTTATAAGACATCTTGCCTAATTGGTGACGTATTAGTCACATGAGAGTGAAATATTTTTATTGTCCTAGTATAGTCTAAAGTGCTGCACTAGTGCTAAATTGTGCCTTCTGAAACCATAATTTTTGCTTTCTTCCTGAGACATATCATAATCAAAAAGCGTCTTAAAAAGCTTTGGTTTCTTCTTATAATTTCATTCCGAATACTTTTTTTTACTTCAATATTACGTCAAATAAAACTAAACAATCAGTACATAAAAGTATAGCTAAGAATGCATTACATGTAGTTATCAAAGACATGTTTTAATACGATAATATAGTTCACAATATAATTCTTAAACTAATTTCAAGAAGTTAAAAATTCAAGTTACATTCAAATATAACACGAACATTTAATAATGTTAATTACTTATTATACGTTGACACATTTCAAACAGGTATTGTATAGTTATGTAAGTAAATATTCAACAACGATAAATTTACCACCTCAATACACCGAGAAACATCACCTACAAATTTGTGAAATTTTCCGTCTCGGACTAATCCTGATACCATATTGTGTTTCATACATACTTCTAGATGACACATTAAATACGATTTCAAAAACGTACCCCGCTAATACTTCTTACAATGCGCAATACATATAATATATATTTTTTAATAATACATCCACGACGAAAGCTTAGGTTTTTGCATACATATAGAATAGTAAATTATTACTAGCACAAATAATTAATGAGATCAAAGCTTAGCCCATACGTAACCATTGTTATTTAGACTTCAATGGATATTTTAAAAATATTATGATAATGATACTAAATAATGGTGAATTACATTTTTGTGTTAAGTGACATTTAGAAAAAATACAACTATAATAAAATCTTTCAAAATACTTTATGATAATAATTTTCAATTAACGAAATCGAGTAATATATATAATTTGGTTTATTCTCGAACCATAAACCAGCTTATCTTTAAAACTTTACCGATTTTCCGGCGTAGTTAAAAATGCGATCAATGCCACAATTATGCCAATTGTCGAAATATTAGACCACACGTTTATCGTTGAAGTGCTCGTTGCCAACCGATATTAAGTTTTAAAGTGGCTGCGAGACAAGGACTGTTTTCGCATTCTCCCTCCAATTCATCGGTAAGGTTGTCGTGTAATTCTCGAAGAGCCATCAAAGTTGATCGAGCAGCACGCTGGCAACCCATATCACCCTCGCAAGTTGTATCGGCCTCCGAAAGAAAAACTAAATCACATGTCGTCGGTTGTGCTGCGCCCTAAAATCGAGGTAAATTTTAGCTACATAGAAGAACACAATATCTAATCTGTAATATAGGGTAAAAAGCTTATAATTCTTACGCATAAGTAGCAAATTTGATGTAGACTGCAGTGCGGAAGGAAGAGTTGTCCATGGTCTCCAGTCAAAAAATCAACACCACGGCATCTCTGAATAATTTTTGAAAGAACTGGGCATGGTCCTGTAGAGCCTACTGTAAAAGGGAATTATTATTAATATTAAATAAGTTTATTAACATGAAGGGCAAATTAGATATCAAATTTTAAAGTTAAATTACCATTTGACGGCATAGGTGTACGGTGTCTCCCACTACCACCCATATATCCTTCAGAGAGTTGTTCTTCGATCTTGCCATTCAAAAAATGACCGGCACCCTGTTCGTCTTCAAAGTCGTCAATTTTATCATCGTCTTTGATGTAATTAGATACATCGTTGATAGTTGGAATAGCTTTCTCTTTTTTCACTGCAACCCTTTTAGATTTCAATTCTTCATTATCATTTGATAATTTAATACTCACCGCTTTTTGAGCTTGTAGACTTTGTTTAAATTCTTTTAGCGCTTTTCTCATTTTCTCTAAACTGTATGCTGCGGCCAATCGTGATAATAATTTTTCTTTCATTTCTTGTTCTTCTTTTGAATCTAATTTTTCGCCGACATTAGAAAAGTGTAATGCCTCATCGACAATTAAACCCTCCATATTTCTTAATTTCTTATCAATATTATCTAGTTTCGAATTATTGTCTGAAGCACTGTTTCGCTTATTGTCATTACGAATTGCAACGGCTTGGGCTCG
Source organism: Teinopalpus imperialis (assembly GCA_029286865.1). Taxonomy (NCBI): domain Eukaryota; kingdom Metazoa; phylum Arthropoda; class Insecta; order Lepidoptera; family Papilionidae; genus Teinopalpus; species Teinopalpus imperialis. The sequence continues at coordinate 1,984,092 of JAGSMU010000020.1, read as the reverse complement.
GTCTATTTGGATTTCCGTTTCCTCATTGGGTTTCGGTTGTACGAAATTCCTCTTTACATTAATATGTTTACGAAAAGAGTTTACAGGATAAATAACTTCCTTGTTAAAGGTGTCAAAATATTGCTTCCTCAGTCTATCTTGATTCAAATTGTTAACAAATGAAACAGATTTCTTAAATCGTTTATCGACGCCAAAATAATCAGACCAATCTATGGACTTCTTTTTAATAATTTTAGGTTTTTCAGTTTTTCCGTCCTCGTGATCGTGATGGTGGTCGTGGTTGTTCTCGTGATTATGGCCGTGGAAATGACCATTAGGATGAACATGATCATGAGGGTGGTCATGATTATGAGGGTGGTCATGATTATGAGTGTGGTCATGACCATTGTTGAGGTGATGATCATGGTCAGGGTCGTATTCAATGTTTTCTCCAGATAACCCTGGGTGATGAATTGCATGGCTGTGCTGTTCATGACTGTCTTCATCAAGTTGTGTAACATTATGTTGGTGAGTGTCATTGTGATTTAAAACCGTTAAGGTAGGTGGTTTCATTTCATGCGAAGTTTCATCATGGTCACTGCTCCTTTTTACTGGGGACTTAATTAACTCAGATTCGGATTCTCCAAAGATTTTTGTTAAATCCCTTAAAACTTTTGGGTCCGTTCCGCTATTACTTCTAAAAGTTTTTGCTATCTCCCGTTTACTTTGATCCGTTACAAACCGGTTCTTTTGAGGAATGTAATACGGTCCACTGCTGCGCTTAGTAACTGGAAAACGTTTTTCAATCGCATCGTAAGAATAACTATCTTCATCTAAAATATCTGATAAACTATCATCGTCAATTGGTTGGAAAGCTATAGCGTATTCTTCCCGCATATCGTCTTTATCATTGTTAGATAAATCATATGCATTATAATTACGATCAGCATATTCAGGGACTCGGTTTCTGTTCTCATCATATGTTAATATAGGACGCTCTTCTTCTAAATTAGAGCTACGTTTCTTTTTAAATGCGATAGGGCCCCAGTTATCTGGGTATCTCTTTTGGATAATTTTATCTTTATACAATTTGACAATACCTTGAGGCGCATCGGCATTATGGGCATGTGGCTTTGCAGCATTGTTCTGCTTATATTTTGACCACAGTTGATTTAAAAGCAATGCATATTCTGCATCGTTTTCTGCTCGTTCTTGCATTAAATCAGTTTTAAGTTTAGGTTCATTAGGACCCATGAAAATGTTTCGGAGCACATCGTTATCGGGCTGTTTGGTTCTTTCTCGAAATGCAGATTCTGTTTTCAATAAATAATCTGGGGAGTCAACATGGAAGTTTTTCTTTTTAATTATTTTATATTCGTAGGCTTCTCCAGGTCTCTGTTCGTCATTTAAAAGCTTAACGATGTACTTTGGAGTAGGTTCGTCTTCGATGTCTTCAACATCTATGGCGTAGTCGGGTTCTGTAATTAAAACCAAATTGTGCATTAAAATTGGTTCACCACTAAATAATTCATTATTTTAGGTTTATTTAAACACACGGTAAGCATTTATGCAAATAGGTCACTTCCATAAATTTTAACTTCTTTTAGTTAAAAGTATTAAAATAGTAAATCTATATAGCTTTAATCTTTTAAGCTTTATATCTATATAGATTTAATATACAAGTCAAAGATATAATTAGAAACAGACCTGGATAAGGGTGGGGCGGCATGAATTCGTAAATTTCATCATAATCGGGTTGCGATACAAGGTCGCGGTCATTTCCTCGCTCTCGCCGTTGTAGAGCCTCCAAGGCGCCACGCAAGGACGAACCTCGATCTCCGCGTACGCCGTTCGCGCTCGCGATTGCGAACGCGATCAGCACCCACGTGCAACGTATTGTCATCGTACTATCTCTGAAAATATTAAAAGCTTAGATTATGTTTAATTTTAATTTTATATATTCTTAATTTTAAGTAAGTACAACACTTCTTTCCAGTTATGCTAGCGTTTTTCTGAATAATTGGCGTCTCTATGCTTAAAAAGTAAATTGGTATGTGCAGTGCTATCGCTCTTACGTTAGTCAGCAGCTTCCGATCACAGATGTCTCAATGTCTATTCAATAAAATAATTCGAAAACTCGAACAACTTGAAAAACTTGTCGTTGACATCTTCAAATTCACAAGCATAATCGTGTACGATGTAGGAAATAAACTTATTTTAAATTATAGAAAAATAGCTTTTATTAGATACGCGAACGCAACAACTTCCATAAACTATCCACCCAGAAATTATACACCACCACATCACATTTTCACACACACACAATCATACACATTTTTTTCCAAAAAATGATATATAGCAAAGGCTTTGCCAGGGTACAATTTAGTTATGACTTGATTCACATGTTAACTTAATAATCTGTATAATTTGAAAGGGCCTTAAAGAAATATTTTAAAGAATTATAACTGAAAGTATGAAAATATTTCGTACCATCTTAACTTCGAAGATTGAAAACTAAGGGATTAATACCACCGTTATAATATAAAGCCGGTATGTTTATCATAGTAATTCTTACAAATTTTTAACTTATTATTTTATATTTACTTAGTTTTTTTTTTTTATAAATTGAGAATTACAAACGTGAAAGTGATTCCAGCGGCCCATGACATCTACATTCATCCTTGACAAGGAGTCATAATGCAGATGCGTTGTCACCCTTGAGGACTGAGATGGAATGCCTCGTCACCAGTAATAAAGGTCTCTCGATACCTTCACTCACAGGCGAAACACAGTAGCGTTATGCTGCTATTTCACGCCGGTATTCTGTGAGGGCGTGCTAGGAGCACGGTCGAGCTAACCCATTCATTCTGCAGTTAGAAACAAACTGCATTGTAACTCTACCACTGTTCATAGAGTAGTACTTTGTAACTATTGTTTTAAACTCTCGGTGCAAGAGTCTACTAATCTTCAATCTATATTGCCGTATATAATACTAATTTGATGGAAGTGTTGTTTATAGAAATACAATATGACCCAAAATAATTTAAACAGTCGAAGAACGAGATTTTATGTGACGCGAGCACAATGAGTTATATTATATACATTTTAAATATCTTCCACTCTACTAACACAATTGTTGTTCAATGAACAGAAGTATTATCGAAATATGTAAGCAAAAAAAAACGAAAATATCCAGGCACTCTAAAGTAAGCGGTTGATAATAAAATATAATGTATTTTTTATCTATAATTAACAACATGCGTAGATATATAACATTACGATATCGTTCACCACTGATAAATGTTATTAAAAACACTTCATAAAAAATGGGAAGTACATTCGGCACGTTCCATAGAAATACTTTTGTGCCCTATCCAAAGTACCTTTGTGCGCCGAGTTGTTATTGTTTGTTATATTATGAGTTGGTATGTCATAACTGTAAGAATTGTATAATAATTGGTTTATTATCCCCACACATATGAAAAACAAATATAACTAAATATAATAATAACGTTATTTCTGTATAGCGACGTATAGATTTGGCAAATAATGAGCTTATAATTTGTTTGGGTATTCGGATTACGGAGCTCTAGTGAGTGGCTTTGTGTTCACGTTATTATTTTAAGAACTCTTAAAAATCTCTTGTAGATGGTGTCACCTAATAAAAACCGGAAAAAATTGTTTTTACTTTATCAACCAGGAGGACATATAAAAAGTAAAACACGATGATTTATAAATAAGACATATACTTTTCGGATAATTATTAAAATAATTTTTAATACATTGGAAAATTTATTTTTTTATTTCAAATTTCAAATTAATTAATTTATTTCAAAAAATGTAATCTTTGTGATTTTTTATTGCTGCCAAATAACGAAAGGAAAATAATACTTATTTCTGCACGAGGGCGGTGAAGAAATAAGTATTCTATAAAAGCTAAAAACCATTAAAAACCGAACGCCCTGCCAGATTGCTCCTTAAGATAAGAGAAAACAATAAATGGTTTTACGAGTAGATGTTAAGTGTGGTATTAGTTTTATTTTCCTTTTAATAATGATTAAGGGCCAGTTCTGTTGTCTTCACTGATCTGACTTGATCTTTATTTTAAAATACAACTATATTATCGGTTTTAAAAGTAAAAACAGTGTATTGACATCTATATATTGTTTTGTTTTACTATATAAAAATATTATACACAAAATTGTTTATAATATTCCTTCAGTAGGCAATTAACATAAATACATATACATATGTGGATCAAATACCAAATTAGAGTAAAATAAGTCATAAACTTCTATAAAGTTAAAATTAAAAAAACGATTGACTAGAAAGGAGTTGAATTCAATTAGTGTTGATTAAATATAACCACGACTGGAAAAGGTTCCAATTTATAATTTTTTTTACTATTATTTATTTTTATTAGGGGTGACAAATGAGCACACAGTTCACTTGAGCTGCCTACATCCATCTCCAAACAGGATTCAAGATGCATATGCGTTAACTGTAATTGGGGAAACTACTACAATAACCATAGGATCCACTATCACAGCTGCTCTTTACTGTTATTTCACGTTGGTATTCTATGAGACCGTATATATATATATATATATATATATATATATATATACTTATATATATATATATATATATATATATATATATATATATATATATATATATATATATATATATGTGTGTACAAATGAGACACAGGAAACTAGCCTGATGATATATTGGACACTGGCATAAGTAACTGTTCTTAATATTTTTTTAAAAAAAGTCTAAAATAAAAATTAAACGCTTGCTATATGTATGACCAGTTGAAGCCTTCTCCAAATATAAGATTTCAATTAAAAGTCATCCGCCTGATACGAAAACAAGGGATGTAATTAAAAATGATAGACACCTATTCAAATCAAAAACTCGTAACTAGTAGAATATCGATCAATAAAACTAAAAAATAGTTTACAATTTGGTGCCACTTTTTCTACAATATTTCAGATTTATATGAATAGTCGGAAAATTTTCAGGAAACCGAGCTACAAGAGACGTAGAACATACATGACTGCCTCTCAAACGGGCAAAAGGCTTTTACATTATGTGCATTTCACTTTCAGCGGTTTTCAAATGAGGTGTGAATGGTAAAGGGAATTTTTATGCTGGATTTGATGGATAATGAACAAAATATATTAAATATAGATAAAAAATCGTATAAGTACAATGACGATCAGAAATGTCTATGATTCTAGGAGGCCTTTTTAATAAATTGGGGTAATTACCTTTGTAGCAACTCTTTCAATTTGTCATTGGACATTAATGTAAATGGTAGTTTTAGCAAAATCTAAATAATAATATTTCAATAATAATAAATCAGCTTCTTTAAATAAACGAATGCGACGGACTGCGTCTCTCCTTCAATTATAAAGCAACCCAATTAAAACTGTCAGTTCAATTTATCAAACTATATATTAGTAGACTTCAGACGCAATTACAAGAAGAGGCTATATGGTAAAGTTATTTAATCACGTTTATGATATAAAATATCTAATAAAATACCTACTCGCCGAGTTCGGCCACGGCGATATCCGTCTAGTTATATATGATATCAAATGCGCAAGATATACTCTAGTGCCATAAGCAATAGCGTCAACAAAGGCACTTCTCGTTCAGCTAGTCCGTTGATATATCTGTAATAAGATCGGAGGAGGTCAAGGACCCTGGACATACAATATTATTATTTTATTTTTGAAAGAACATTAGCAATGCCATTAACATTACTAATATTCCGGTTAAGCACTCCAGCTAAGCTGAAAACGCTTGTGCTAGGATCACGATCTTGTGCTCACGATCCCCGAAGCGTTCTTGCCTGGTCGCGGCATAGGGGGAAGGGGAGGGGGCTTAGTAATCGTGGTTTGGAGTTAGACGCGGTGAAGCTAAGAGGAACTCAAACGACCGGCCCCAGGAGACCGCTCCGGCCGAGCTAGAGTAGAGCTCGCCTCGGATGCGTGTCGGTGGGCTGCGGGGAGCGGATGGACGAAGCAAGGCCATCTTCCGCACCGACAGGCGAGGTGAAGTCGGGGGAATGGGGTGGCGGTGCGGGGACTGTCAACACCGGTACCGCGCATCGTCGCCCCCACCCTCCGCTTCCGAGACGGAGTCGCGGAGAGAGGGTAGTGTATCTCCCTTTCCTCTGCGACTCAGGCGGGGGTGAGAATCACATGATGCGGCCGTGGTGCCGTTCCGTTGCCAACCGTTCTCCCTGTTCTTCGTAGCTGAACAGGAGTCGGGAAGATGGGGTAGCGGTGCAAGGACTGTTAGGCCAGTACCGCGCATCGTCGCCCCCACCCTCTGCATCCGAGATGGAGTCGCTAAGGGATGACAGTGTATCTCCCTATACTACGCGACTCCAGCGGGGGTCGCACCGCTGATGAGGCCGTGGTGGGGCCGCGGGTTCAGAGAAGTGTCGGATGCGCTGCCGCTTTTCCTGTCCTCCGCGACCGAACATTGGTCGGCGGCCGAGGAGGAAAGCGCGCTCGTGTCCTCTCCACTCCTCCGGCACGCCTTGCCTGGAGGGGTGGAGAGGGGGCTGTCCTCCCATTGGAAGAGGGGCCAGCGTAAGCGGGGTCGTGGATGTGTGCGAAAGCGTTCCCGTGACCCCGCCATACACGATGATGGAGGAACACCATGGGGTTTTAGTCGGTGCGAATCCGACATAGCCCATCCTTGCCCCCGCAGCGGTGGGTATGCGTAGGCATTTCCCCGAGTAAAAAAGAAGGAGATGACTCACGACAGTCGTAGACAATAGTCGAATTGCGGATTCGACTATTGTCGACGACCTTAAGTCTATAAAACCAGACTCTAAATACAACAATTTGTAATACACAAATATTGTCTAAAGCTGGGAATTGCTTGCATTATGTATATTTACTGTATATTTCCATCCTATTTAGATAGAAATATTCATTTAATGGATGAATTTATGAATGAAAATATAATACACCAAATAGCTACGTACGTGTACGTAGTACGTCTCTACGAAGTCTCGCTAACTGTATGGTGGATGTGCGTTAAATATTATTCATTATTAATTCATTCTCAACGTTCTTTTAAAACCATTAATCTATGTTAATGCTTATTATATTTACTTTAAATCTGTCGTCAGCCACCTTAACATTTCTTAAATCAGTTACACGACTTTAATAATGGCTTAAATAAATCACCGAGAGTCCCCTTTCGGCTGTTACATTAAGCCGCAAAGCTATCATTAAAAGTTATAGCTATATGAAACGTAATATGGGGTATAACAGGTAGCAGGTGTGTTATATGATAAAATTGGCAACATTGTTTTCATTTCACAACTTTATTATCAGCCCTTAAATTAAAAAAAAAATAACATTCTTTTAATGTAGAATATTTCAAATCAAAAGAGGATTTTTTTACAGAATAGTTAACTGTACTCTTTAGTAACGGTGCAGATAGTTCTTAGTTACATAGTACAGGGAAGAACCACGCCCCCGCAGTATTTAAGTTGGAAATAGTAACGGCTGATGTGTTTTATATGGGGGGTGGGGGGAGGGGACGCCAAGTGCAAGTATTCCTTACTGTCCAAGAAGATGTCTACGCGGCCATGCATGTATTATATACATACAGGACCATACCAAAACGGCCGCCGGCGTGGGGTCTTGAACAAAGTTACTTCGATACCACCGCAACTCAGGTCGATCGATAAGAACGATCGCTGGAGTTTCTTGTGTTATTTTTTCTCCAGCGCTAACGCATTATGACATGGTGGTAAACAATACTGACCCCTGACTACGAGTGCTCTCGAGTCAGTAACTTTCTTACGGGAGCTTGGGATTCATTGTGCTAGTAACCTATGGACATATGTTTCGGCTAGCTAAAGTGCCCTGCAGCTTTCAACCCGGTAAAGCTGTAAAAGCCCTTGGACTAAAAGTGGCTAACAGCCCAAAAATTAAGACGCTTTGTTAGACTGGTACGATCTACCTCCTGAGTGATTGCCCTCCGAAGAAAAATGCCGAGTTCTTGCTGTAAAATAATATATGACACGTGAAACATTAGTATTGATTATATTTTAGTTGTAATTCTTTTTTAAGTTGGGACAAACAACCTGTCGACCAATCTGTCCAAACGCAATTCCGCAACTCTGCAAGATATCTCGACCGTTTGACCGATTCATATGAATATTGATTGTATTTAAATTGTTGATGTATTGTACTATCTATACTTGTGTGTGCTTAACGCGATAAAACGGAACAATATTGTAAGGGTAAATGGGTATAAGATTTCATAGATTCATGAGATTCATGTTTAAAAAATATGAACTTTTATGCCCATTTATTTATTTATATACACATTTACAGGAATATAATATAATCAATGCTTAAACCTTTGACTGTGGAGCAATTTCTAATATGGCCTACCACCTAACTCCGATTAATTTTTACAAACGGCTTCTCTAGGACAATTTGACATGGGCGCGAGCACCTTTATAGATAGATCGATCGGTAGATCGAAACCTGTTATTTGAAACATGTTATAAAAAAATAATTAAATTAAACTAATTTTAAATAATGTCAAACAACAGAACCGAAAAAATATCCATAAAAATAATTAACTTTTGAAATATCTAAAAAGTTGCCTTACCGATGACGCAGTTATTATCTTACCTTATAAATTCGCCTAAGTGGCGACATTCGAGTGCAAGGAGTTAAGTTGTCAACTAATATATAAATTACAGCTAGTGCCAAGCTGTAGTTAGTTTCTAGCTGCAACATGAATGGGTATATCCACGCTATCACAGAATAAGCTGCTGGGTTTCTTTTGATGCGTGTAGGGATCAAGACACTCAATTACTGGTACCGAGGGAATCCACCTAAGTCCTCAGAATATGTCATCAGAGACGTATTCAAATGCCATGGGCACGTGTCACAATTACTATTACCCCGGGAAGTATTATATAATTAAAGTATTATAGTGTGTATATATAAATAAAATGTATGCTCGTTTCTCATCCCTAATATAATAAATAGATCTAATTATTAGCAGCTGCCAACTGCGCAGGATAAATAGTACATGTAGAAATTGCGCAGTATTACTACGAAGTAACAATGCACCATTTTCACAACTGTGGTTATACTTAAGGATAGAATTTAAAAAGAAAACGTATGTTAGAGTATGTTCTCTGACTTCCATTAACACCGTCATCGATGTTAATAGAAATTATTGTATGGTATTAATTATCATACAATGCGATGAAATGGAACACGTCTGAAATATTCAACTCATTGTTTATTCATATTCCCACACATAGCACACATTTATTTTATTATTTGTAAGATTCTCCAGAGCGCCTTTTAAGCTTGAATTCGAAATATTATGAAGTGGGAAATCGATACTTCACAGGGACGTGTAACGCCTCAAAGACACTAGAGTAGTTTTTTGCAGTATATTGGTATCCAATTTTCTTATATTTTTTTCCAAAAAGCAAATAGTCTTTTGTACACGCCTGGGAATCGAACCCGTGACCTAACTTCGTCGGTCTTCCTGGCAGTTCCTAGGGTATAACCGATTTTCTTAAGTAATACAAAAATATACCCGATCGTTTCATCTTGGGTTAGTTTGTTTGTTTATTTAGTTATATATATATGTATGTATATACCTGTCCCCCGATGTCCATTCCCCATCCTCCTCGATGTTAATTCTCCTTAGCAAAATAACAGGAAAAATAAAAAGTACGTTCTTATTTCTTTTCTTTATATTATAATACATTTACTTAATCCATATACATTACCATTAGGTTAGGTTGTTACTATATTAACTAATACCTAGTAATAATTCTAGGGATACAATTCGACTTTTATGTCATAACGTAATTTTATCAAACGAACTTTTATGGGAGGTTCTTTTAAAATATATTTTTGTTAACATTAAAAGCTTAGTGATGTTTAATAATTATCATAATAATGACTTACTATATATAAATATAATAAACATTTAAATGTTAACCACCCCTTCCGTAGGACGCAGTTCTGTAGTATAACAAAGGCCTTGGGTTTCAAACACGAACAATGTGGAAGGGTCGAACGAGTTAAAGTAATGTGAAAATGATAAAAACTAGTGTAACGTTCATTAATAATTATAAAACTAAAATAACATGTAAACAGTAAATGTTAATGCGTATATGATAAATAATAAAACCTTTTATATTTCCACAATGAAGATTTTACTGTTTATTGCTATCTCAAACAACATCATCCATCATCGTAAACGTTGATTTAGGATGATAGGATAATTCGAATTTCCTTTTTTCACAAGGATGTCAATTTACGGCTTAAAAAATGTAGGTCATATTTTTATTGCTCGCTATACGAACGCAGTATCTTGTCGTCGCCATTTTGTGCACGGAAACAATACGAAACTATACCAAAAAATAAAATATTCTTTAATCTAGATAGTCACTTACCTTAACGCATTTATCGCAGTGTCACAGAACAAAACACTATCTCGAAGTAACCAACGGGCGCTTGCTTCGATGTCTGGATAACAACTGCGATCCCAGAAAGCAAAATTTGCGCGAAGTGCTATGCGCAAAGGGGTACCCGAGAGTGGGGTCCGCTGGGGAGTTTTCAGCCTGCCAGCCACGGAACCCCCATATGAATGATACGGTTGAAGGTATCGGGGAGTACTGAAGCGGGAGGGGGGTTACATAACGGCCAGGATCGATAATGCGGGCGGTGGAGAAAACTTAGGCATTGTCCACGATGTTTCCCCCATTGTTTTATTATGATACGGTTTGAGTTAACTTTAGTTTATTGCATTTTCAATGGTGACCTATGCGGATATTGTTCTGCACGATGACACGATGTACATATGTGTGTGTATTAGGCAGCTTACAATTGATTGCATTTATTATAATATATTACAATTTATGTACTTAGTAACTGAAGATCCTGTTCAGTTACAAAGTACATAGATAGTACAAGTTACAACAATGTAACAGTGGTTTTAAATAATATCTAAAGTATTTACTATTTTCAAAAAATATTGGCCAGTCGAAGTGTATGATTAGTTTAAGAGATCCTTCTATATTTAATATACGTCTTGAATTAATAATTTATACCTATATTTTTCTGTTATATATTCGACTTATTCTATCAATTTCATGACCCACAATTTTGATAGTTCGATAAATACGTAGTTATAATGGAATCAGGATTTACTTTGATTTGCGTAATTCCAAAAATTTATAGCTTTATTTCGCACAAAGTAGAATAAAGATAAAACATTGTGTATTACCTAGTACTGTCGAACATCAACTTCCCTTTCCAACAGAATCCGCATGCAAACGTTCATTGCTCTTTATTGCTTGAGATTGGTATTTATGGGGTTGGGTTCAAAGGGTGGACAGAGTTTGCTTGCAGATTCTGTTGGAAAGGAAGGGTGACTTCGCAGTATTAGGTAAGACACATTATTTTAATTTTTCCACTTAAAGGGAATTTTTATCAGCATATTTATTTATTTTATTTTTCGTTAAACATATTACAGTTTATTTTAAGTGTTTTATATCTAAATAACAACTCATGCACTAATGTTGGTAATGCATGGTATGTTTGAAATCGATGTTTTTTACTGTCTTTCATTGTTTTTCTGAGAAGAGGATTAGTTAATTTTTTTTATTACATTGAGAATAACAAACGAGCACACAGTTTACTTGATGGTAAGTGATTCCTGCGGCCCATGCCATTGACATTCATCCTTGACTAGGAATCATAATGCAGACGCGTTTTCACCCTTGAGGACTGAGATGGAATCCCTCTTCACCTGTAATAAAAGTCTCGGGATTCCTGCACTCACCAGATAAAGTGTAGCAGCATTATGCTGCTATTTCACGCTTATGTCCATGTTCAGAATATAAGTAGTTTTAGAAAGGTGTGAGAAGTTTTAAATATTGTTAAAGAATTTTACGCACGAAACCCTATTCGATACGATGTAATAGTTCAAAAAGGAATTTTATAACAAGCTTAAAAAGTAAAATGGTTTCGCATGTTATTCGGTTTCATAGCCCATGAGGGTTTATAATGGCGGATTAAAATGTATTGGAGAGAATTATATATATATATATATGTATATATATATATATATATATAAGCAATATTATTGAAGAATATACAATACAAGACGATAGTAATGTATACCTGGCTGCAATATAATGCATTAAAGGTAATTCTGGAATTATAACAGGTCAGTAAGTGTGCGTCTGCGCAGGAATTATAGTGCCGCAAGCATTTACGCAAAGACAGAGACACACACACAGCTATCTCTTCTGTAAGATCAGAAAATTCAGCACAAACTCTAACTACAACATAAACAATCGAAAAATTTAATTGTAAACTAGTGAAAATGTTGTGTGACGTATAAGGGATACTTTCTTTATTTTTTTTAGTGCATACATGTTCTATATTAACCCTTTAATTAACTAGAGGGCCCGCTTCCATCACGATTTTGGTGGTGGGATCATCTCGAATACAAGTTTGTATGTATAAAAATGCAATACCTGCTGAAGAACGCCAAAAGCATTTCTTACCTAGAGCTTTTAAGGATTAAGGATTTTGTGTATTTAACAGGTTAAAAAAAATATATATATACATAATAGAAAATCTTATATTGGGTGCCCACAAGATTAAGATGGTATGCCTAATCATCAGTGATAAGACCTCAGGTTTCTTTCGTTCATAAAACACAGTAGCGATAAAAATCACGCTGGCATTCCAGATAGGTTGGACGACATATTCTTGCTATGGCTAGTTTGTAACGGCGGCATGACTCGACCACATAAAAGATCTATTTAATTTGTAAACTAAATTTACTGTATGAATGAAACAAAAGTAAAACTTTATTTTTAGATCCTATCGGGAACGTACAGTGTCCACCGTCTACCAATAATAAAGCTTTAAATGTGTTAATACACCAAAATGGTAATTTTGTTTTTGCAGATGTAAAATTGACATAGTATATAAACAACAAGGTTGACTAACAAGCACACAGTATCCTTGACTGGTAATTGAAGATGGCGCCATGACATCATTATCGAAAACAAAGATGCAAAAACGGCAAGACAGGTTTCCAATCCCTAAACTCGCCAGACGAATCACAGCATTTTTACAATGGTAGAGCTACGATGCAGTTTGTTTCCAGCCATTGAATGAATGGGTCAGCTCGGCCGGGGTAGGACCACGCCCTCACAGAATACCAGAGTTAAATCGCAGCATAATGCTGCTGTGTTTCGTCGGGTGAGTGTAGGGATTCGGCGACTTTTATTACTAGTGACAAGGCATTCCAACTCAGTCAGGGTGACAACGCGTCTGCATTATGATTCCTTGTCAAGGATGAATGTATGTCATGGGCCGTAGGAATCACTTACCATAAGGTGAACTATGTGGTCGTTTGTTACTATCAATGTATTAAAATAAAACAGCAGAGATACTGCCATTTTACACTGGTATCGTGTGAGGGTGTGATCGTGTCCCGTTCATGCCGACCCTTCATCCCATCGCTAGAAACTAATGCAACATGACTCTGTAGTATATAGAAGTCTTGTATACATGTGTTAAAAGAATAAAAGACATATGTAGATTGTAAAATCGATGTTACATTAGGCTCTATCTTTTTCAGACTTTACCTAGGTAACTATAGCAACATTAGTAATACCTAAGTAAGGAATAACAATATACCCCTTTAACGGTAATAGGATCTCCATTTTCTTATTTATTAACTCTCCAGATGAAACACTGCACTATTAAATTGCTTTTGCTAACTTTCTTTTTAAGTAAATAAGAGTTTGGTTTTCTAAATAAGAATTGACATCCATCTTTCTAAATATTATACTAAGCAATTGTTATCGAGAAACAATACTCGATTGTATTATAATATTATTCGTAATTGAAAAAACTCTTATTATTGGTTATTTTTATTGATTATTGGTTAATAACACAGTGACAATTCGGGCTGTAACAATAATGATGCATATAGAAAAATCTACACAGGAAGTACGTGAAATCGAAAAGAAATATATGTAAATATATTCAAATGAAATTATTTTTTATGGACCCTTAACATACCATCAAAAGCTGTCAATCGCAGTGAAATTAAAGGAAACCTACCACCGTCATTTTGGAACTTAATAAGCTTGTGCTAGCATTTGTAATTTCGTTTCGTTTTCGTTTTTGTAGACAAAGTAACGAAATAACAAATCGCAACAGTTACGGACAGTGCCGTGTCGTCATTAGAATAGTTGTATTCATTGGAGACGTAAGTTCCACGGACGTAGGTAGGCTGACAATAATCTAATCAAATAATGTACCGCACACACACATACATATATGTATATATATATTTATATTAGCGTGAAATAGCAGCATAATGCAGCTGTGTTTCGTCTGGTGAGTGTCTGGTGACCTTTATTACTGGTGACGAGGCATTCCAACTCAATCCTCAAGGGTGTCTTAACAGCAGGTGAACTGTGTGGTCGTTTGTGACTCACAATATAATATATATATGTAGGATGAGTGAAATGGAACCTAATACGACGAATGCGGTGATCGAATGAATGAGCGTGACGACAATATGTATGAACCGTATGAACAAGTGAGAAAGAGATAACGAATATGTGACAGATTTATTTATTTATTTTAAACTTTATGTACAAAGTAAATTACATAGGTGGACATAATGCTAAAACCATTTTCTACCAGTCGACCTGAGGGTGGTATTGAGAAGCTAGGGTAGGTGCACATATAATATAAAAATTAAGCTTTTTAAAAAAACGGAGGGGTATAAGAGATCTGTCAAGAGAAAAGACGTGTCGGCATTGTATTATATTATTTAAATTTTTTAATATAATCGTTTGTCTCATTTCGCTGGTGTTCTTCTTTTTGGACCCAAATTCCACATATATATATATATAAATATATATATTTATATATATGGTATATATATATATATATACCATTAATATAATGTTATCTGTGCACAGTGTCTAGATTCTGTTGATGTTTATGCTGTTAGCCTATGCGGCTCTTACAGCTTCATCGGATACAGGGCTCACGGAACTGAGGGTCCGTGAGCTGGTTTTATTTTAACCGTGTTTTGCCTACTGTGGTTCTCTTACTTACACAAAGCGCTCATAAACTGAGCGTGTCGCTCTACTCTTTGATCTCACACCTATCTGATGATGCCACCCAAGTTGCCAGTTCCTAGCTATATTGTGATTCTCCCGAGTGGAGAATGGATGGTGATGACTAATGACCGTCCGAGGTTTCGGTATGCGAACCTAGCCTCTGACGGACGCCACCTGTATCATATTAATCGGAAGCTGTGGGCGGTGAGAACCGCCCTGACACGCGGGTGTAGCGAGTGTACGCGGTGTCGCGAAGATTGCGTCGCGCTCGGAGGCGAGGGCGACACGACGAGGTGTAGGTATTGTGTGTGGGTCCGGGGTCCGTTGAGGACGGACTGGCGTAGGGTTCCCCATGAAGTGGGGTCGTCGAGGACGTGACGGGGTCTACGGTTCGTAGTTACCGGATTCGGATCCGGATCGTAGGTTGCGGCGTTTACCACTAGCGGGTTAGAATGCGAAAGCGCTTTCTCGAAGAAGCGCTGCGAGAGAGATTTGAGGTATTCCGGTATGGTGACGAGGTGTAAGTCACTGTGCAGATCGATGTTGCGTTGGTACGGCTCTGCTCCGGTTGCGATTCTAGTGAAACGGTTTTGAACCGTTTGGAGTTGATTTATTTTGTTTTCGGCTACGTGGGCGAAGACGACGCTGGCGTAGGTCATAATAGGCCTTACGCAGGTCTTATATAGAAGGAGTTTATGTCTTAAGGACATTTTGCTTTTAGCGCAGATGAGCGGGTGAAGCCGGCTCATGACAAACGCGGCCTTATTTCTCGCATTTTGATATGCGGACGGAAGCTGAGTTTACGGTCTAAGGTGACCCTAGGTATTTGACCGTTTCTACCCAGGAATGGGACGGTCGAAGATCGTGATGCGTCCTAGCTTTCTACGGTTAGGTACTGATGCTGTGCAGAATGGAATGGATGAGCCTCTCCAGAAGAAGACTGCTGCACTTTTATCCGGGTTAATTTCGATTCTCCATAACCGAAACCACTCGGCGAGGCGGTTGGCTGCGGCTTGGAGTCGGATGGTGATACGGCCCTTGTGTAAGTTTGAATAGTATAGGGCGGTATCGTCTGCGAAAAGCGCAAGACTGACCTGCGGATCTTTCGGGACATCACTTGTGTAAAGTGAGAATAAGAGGGGGGAAAGAACGGAGCCCTGAGGACACCTGCTAGGAGCGGCCGGCTTGAGGAGCGCGTGCCGTCGACTCGATATCGAAAAGTGCGATTCGACAAGAAGGCTCGTATGATGTGCACGAGCCTGTCTGGTATGTTGATGGAGTGCAGTTTATAAATTAAACCGTTATGCCAGACTTTGTCGAATGCCTTTGCGACATCGAAGAATAGTGCACCAGTACCGATGGGGTTTTCAGGGTTAGCCCTGCAAGAATGTGTTCCGTTAAGCGGAAGGCCTGTTGAACGCAAGAGTGCGTATTCCTAAACCCGAACTGTTCGTCGGGAAGTAATCTATTAGCTAGGACGTGTTCTTTAAGTCGCCTAAGAATAATCCTTTCGTATATCTTGCCCACGGAGTTTAGAAGACTGATTGGGCGATAGCTGGTGGGGAGGTTCCGCGGTTTGTGCGGTTTGGGTATCCCGATGACGTCCGCTTCCTTCCAGGCATCCGGGAAGGAGCAGCTGGAGAGGAGCGTGTTGAATATTGCCACAAGGAGGCAGATGATATTAGCGGGAAGCGCTTTAATTATTTTATTGTTAATCCCGTCGGGACGGAGCTGACCTCTTTTGAGGTTTTATAATATTTGTGACCTCGTCGGTGGTCACGGGTTCTAACGGTTCGCCCGCTGGTGGTAACGACGCCCTAAGCGCCACGTCGGCGTTCACCTTTAGGAGGTGGTCTTGGTCCGCGGGGGAGTTCGACGGGGAGCATTGGCTCTCTAGACTGTCCGCGAGATATTCGGCTTTCTCCGTGTCATCGAAAGCGAGAGTAGCGTTGTCCGGTAAAATTAGAGGAGGCATTGGTGTGATGGTGTCTGCTTTGAGACCCTGCGCCACACGCCAGTAGGCGGTATTCGAAGGCTCCAGGTCTGCTAGCAGGTCGCCCCATTTTGATCGTTATAAGATTTAATGCGCTCTTTGACCTCCCTTTGGAGGTGGCGCAGTCTAACGCGATTAACATCCGTCGGGTATCTATCGTGAAGCTTTGCCGCGCGATTTTTGATCTTATCAGTCGACGGAGACTCGAGGAAGGACCCCGAATTGATCGGTCGACGCGGGGACCGTCCTTTTCGAGTCTTCGACGGCCGAGCTAAGGTGCGAGGTTAAGGAGTCGATCGCCCGAAACGCCTTGTCAGGTGAGTCGATCTCGTTGATTGAAATATCTAGCTGCTGGGTGGTCGTGGCTCTGAGTTTACCTTCGAGAGCACGCCAGTTGACTATGGTTTTGGTCTGAGGGACCTCGCCTGTCGATTGGCCCAGTTTGAGGAGCACCGGCCTATGATCCGATGATAATTCGTGTAGCGGTTCAATGGAGTCGACCGCTAGGGTGATATTTTTGATTAACGCAATATCTAAAACGTCGGGTGTTTGACGTGCAAAGTTTAGAGCGTAACGTGTCGGGGAGTCGGGGCTATAACATCGAAGTTATGAGAGCCCATGAGGGCGTGAAGCGCCTTGCCGTTTTATTCTCCTTATCGAATGCCAGGAGGCATGTTTACTATTTAGGTCGCCTGCTATGACGACCGACGGCCCTAGGTTGATTAGGGTCCTGATGTCCGATTCTAGAACTGTTTTCGTCGGTGATAGATAAACCGAGGCGATAACTATCGGGCTATGACCGGTCATAGCCACCCTACACGCGGTGGCTTCTATGTTTGTTAATCGCGGAACCTCGAGCGGTACGCAGTGCAAGCACCTTTTGTAGTAGATCAGGGTGCCGCCTCTGGAGGCGGTCAACCTGTCACCACGGATGGTTCTGTAATTGGCGATCTTGGGATCGCTGTGGCTAGGTTTTAAGAAGGTTTCTTGCACTAGCATAACGTCGACGTTGTGTTTCTTTAAATGGATCGCTACTTCGTCCTTTTGAGACCTGAGTCCGTCCGCGTTGAAATACGAGACAGTCAGAGAGCGGGGTTTGACTCTACCTAATGGTGTGTTAGCCATTGGAGACAGAACTAGGGGGTTGCCCTACTGGGCATGGGACCATTCTGGAGAGCCCAGAAGGAGCGTATGGTGCCCATGTGTTCTGCAGTGATCTGCAGCATTTCGAAGGGCGTTTTGGCCTGCTGGAGGCGGATCCCCATGTTGGTGAGGTCCTCCAGGGCGTTAAAGTCGAGCGAGCTGATGAAGTTAAGCGAGTAGGTAATTGGGTTTTGCATACCCAGAGGTTGTGGTGAGGCCTGCGCTGAGGAGGCAGGCTGCACGGGGAGGGTTTGGCCTAGTGATAGGCGCGACTTGTTTGCGCGCCATAGCAGGAGGCATTGCCCAGGCTGGCTTTGCAGGGGCCTTAGGGGCTTGCAAGGGGCAGCGGGTTTGGGGGCTGGAGCTGGAGCTGCAGCTGGAGTGGGGCGGGCCTGGGAGCAGGCGCGGCCCTTACGGGGATGGCTGGGGTTGGTGTCGCTTTTTTAGGTTTGGCTTTTTTGCCATTTTGAGTAGTCCCGCCGCGTTGCCTCTGCGGCGCTTTGGGACACCCGCGATAACTCGCTGGGTGGCCCTCTGCCTCGCATAGGCAGCACGCTGGGGGCTCTGT
Organism: Teinopalpus imperialis; assembly: GCA_029286865.1. Classification (NCBI taxonomy): domain Eukaryota; kingdom Metazoa; phylum Arthropoda; class Insecta; order Lepidoptera; family Papilionidae; genus Teinopalpus; species Teinopalpus imperialis. Next base: position 1,965,213 of record JAGSMU010000020.1, on the reverse strand, counting down.
CGCTCCGGAGGGGCGCGAACAGTCCGGGGTGCCATGGTCCCCGATGCATTTGACGCATCTGGGCCTGGCGAAGCAGTTTCTGGCCGAGTGGCCGTAAAATTGACAGCGATGACACTGTCCTACGAGTCCGCGTTTGAGGGGGGCCTCCACAGATATGCCGGAGAGGCCGCAAAGTGTTTTAAGGTTAAATATGGCCTTACCTTCTGGAGTCAGGTCTAGGGTGGCCAGAATTAGGGGCATTGGTTTCTTTGTGCGCGGATCTGTCATCCTGCGCGCATCGAGGATTGGGAGGTCTTGATCCTTAAGGGATCGGATCACTTCCTCTAGTTCTGTCTCAAATGGGAGACCGCGAATAACGACCAGGTTTCCTTTCCTCCGGGAGGGCATAGGTGTGGAAACCTATGTTTTTCTCGCGCAGCAGTTTCGTGGCCGCGCGGAAGTCACCTACTGTTTGTAGGTTAAGACGTATGCCTTGTGGCGTATTTTGGGCCTTAGGGCACGATATTTTTAGGGTGGCGAACCACCTCGAGACGTCAGTCCATTTGGATTTTTCCTGTAGTATCACAGGGGGCGGGGGCTTGGTTTTGCGCTCCGCAGGGGGCGCTTGGCGAGCCTGAGGGGCTGCCTTTTTTGCCGGTGTGGCGGTCGGCGAGATTGAGCCCGGTCTGGCGAACGTGGCCGAGTTGACGACGGCCGGCTGAGCGGGGCGTTTTCTTTTATTGGTGACGAGGGTGAAGCCCTCGTCCGGCTGGCTAGGCCCTACCTCCATGTCCGATGCGGAGGACTCCGAGTCTGAGTCGGAGGTCGACCGTGATCGGGGAGAGGCGGTGGCAGGGCGCGCGGAAGGCGCTACGGTTGCGGTTTCGTTTGGTGAAGGGTCCGGTGATTGCGGGCTGTCGCTGATGGCGACCCGCGGAGTTTCGATTTGACGGACGTAGTTGGCCCACGCTTCGGGGCACGTCGATTGGATGAACGCCATAAGGATGTTGGCGTCCATATTAATTGCGTAGGGCTTAATGCCCGATCGCGGGAAAAAACGATTTTATTGTCCCCGCCTTGCGGCGGGGGTGTAAAACCTAAAAACTATACAATAAAATCCTAGCGTCTTGGGTACGCTTAGGGTGAGTACCTGTCGGTCGCCTAATGCGACAGAACAAAAGAAATACAATAGCCGCCTCTGAGGCGAGCGGGTGTGGCAACTTACGGGGTCGCTGGATCCGGTGGGCGCGCAGGTAGGCGCGCGCAGGTGTCCTTGCAGGTGCGCGGTGACGCACTCACTTCACAGGGCGGTAGTCCGCCCGCACTTGGTCACACACACATGCACTGTCGGTTTTTTTCTGGCACTTTTGGTACTACTACTAACCACCGATGATGATATAGATACTAAATAACACACTGTGAGTATTAGAGTATCTTCGTCTGGCTGGAGGCGCATGGAGAGCACTTCCGGGACGACTGCTCCACTCGAGGGATCCGAGTGGAATGTGTGCACAGTGTGGACGCTGTTTCGGCATTACTATAAGTCTTCCCCTTCTTTCATCGCTGTATGTAATTGAAGATGCTCGACCGATGTCTCACCAATTATTGCCCACAGTCGAACAACGCGACGAGAAATTCTCAGTGCTGATTTCCTTTTATTATTTATATTAAAAATAAAAGACATAATTTTAGTAACCTAACTGTAATTTTGTTGGATATAAAATAACAATTATGTTATGTTCAATTCATTATTATTAGTAGTAGATGTAGCGATGACCTATGCAATACTTTGCAGTAAGTCGATGAATGCAGTTAGCTTAGGATCTGCTTTGTTTCAATGTATGGCCTATGTTCGGCGGTGATGATAATGATCATTGCTGAAAATGAGACATTCCACTACGATGTAATGCCTTATCTGGACTACGTTAGGGGTGTCAATCTATCTGCATCTTGATTCTGCTTCTTACTTAAAAAATACCTTGCATTGAACAGACGTTCTAGTCTAGGCTGATATTGCAAAAGTACACTAAGATATACAGAATATGGGTTCATTTTTAAACATATATCAGTGACAAATACCCTTCCTATTTTTCTTTTATAGTTTTTATCTATTTTTTCAAAATATTTCTAGTAAAGCTTTTAATATTACTAACATATCAGGTCCACACTCCAACTAATCTTAAAATAACGTAATACATCTTAAGTTTTGCAGACTGTACCCTAAACTATTACGGTATTAACGATTCGATTTTTAATATTCCGTTCAAATCTTCTTTTATATTTAGACAAATTAAAATCGTGGACGAAGAAGCAATTAAAATCGCGGCCTTTATATTTCAGAGAACTCAAAACAACGTATAAATTTTTACATTAAAAAAAAATTTAAAAGCAAAATGTTTCTAAATATTCTGCATTTCTAATGCAAATAATTTAAATTGCTTTAAAAAGGTTAATGAAGAGGTTGTTTGTGAATTTGCCGCTGTAAATAAGGATTAATGCTACGAACTAAATTAACTATACGTTTTTCTTCAATATAGTTTGTAAGAAATTGTTTATTTAACATTTAATTTCAATTAATGTCCACAGCAGAATGTTGGGCTACTTGAGTATTGGGAATCAACCGTTGGATAACCTTACATAATCATAAAAACATCTAGACGTTAAGTCTATGTATCTTTTTACCGCACTGTCGCGTCTCATATTTCTGATACTGAAATTGGCTAGGAAAAGGAATAAAGCACCTTGGTCAAGAGAGTAATCTATTGACTACGGCAATCAATCATTTGTTTTTACATTTAATAAAATATAGTCTTAATTAAAACCAAGTACATTTAGATACAGTTGGATTTATATGAATAAAAGTATTTTGTACATCAGTTTTGTTTTTGCTTTTATATTAAAGGGTGACAAGCAAGCACACTCTTCACGTGGTGTAAGTAATCTTTATGCAATCCTTTTGATTGTTGTTACTAGATCATTTCAACTACGCCGTGCCATAATTATTAATAAAGAGAGAGAGTATCGCGGAACACGACCGATACGACTTAGGGACCTTAAGAAAAGAACCTACATTTTATTAAAGGTCGGTAACCCTCATTCGACGCTCAGCAGTCGCCGAAAACGGTCGCCCGGCTCCCCGCCACGATCGTCCCGAGCTACCTGCCCCCGAGCGAGCCACCTGCGCACCCATTGTTCCGAGAACAATACACCGAGCAATTTTTATTGCGGGTGCTATTGTAATCGGAAATTAGTTTCCGAGAAAGATTATTGCAAAGCCACCTGGGTGGTTATACTAGTGGATACCTTGTGGTGTTAACTTAGCTAGTGTAGGGCTAGCCCCGTACGCCCGTGGTTCCCCTTCTGGGAAACGCGAAACCGGAAGGAGTCGATGCAAAACTTGGCCTTGGGTAGTGCCCTAGCCAAGGTTGACCAACCCGCTGGACTTATAATAGTCCCACGCGTAGTTTTAGTTAGCTCTAAGCACACACCCAAGTACACAATAAGACTGGCACTTGGACGCACTAGGGCTACACAACTAGGCACACACAGGAAGTAGGCTATTCACCCTGGCATCCCACCGGTGGCCACACTTCCCACGAATAAAGTAGGAAAAAAATAAAAGTGAACAGAGTGCACAATGGAGGACTCTTCCTCAGAGTCGTTGCTGCACTTCATCAGCATACTAAAAAATAAATACCCCGATGTCTTCCAGGACATAATTAAACAAAGACCGCTCCCGGATAGACCCTCCTCAAGGGCCTCCTCCATATCCTGCACTTCATCCGCAGTCTCCGAAATGGAGCTGGATAACGCAGCGTCCTCTGAGTATCCCCAAGCCGAAGACACCAGCGATTTCACGCTGGTTGAAAAAAAAAGAAAAAAGCGGGCTTCACCCGCCCCGACGCCGCCTCCTAAGGCGAAAAAACGGGAAATGAAGGCCCCCTCTCCCCAGCCATCTACGTCGGCCCTGCCCCAGGGCCCCCCACAGCTGCCCCACAGCAAGCCCCCGCCGCTCCTGAGCGCGCCCTAGCTGGCTCAAAGAAACCTTCGGCTGTCTCACAGCCATCGAAACGCCCGCCGCCTGTCTTCATTCAGGCACAAGTGGCCGATTGTCGTATAGGCCCTATCCAATCGCTACAAATATCAAGCGATCCCCACCGCTGTAGGTATTAAACTGCAGCTAGAAACCACGGACGACCATAGAGCAGTAACTCGCTTCTTGCAAGACAAAGGTGTTTTCTTTCACACCTACACCTTGGCGGAAGAGCGCCAACTCAGAGTAGTAATTAAAAAACTCCCGCGGGAAATCCCAGCTGATCTGATCAAAGAGGACCTTCACGCCCAGAATCTCCCAGTCCTATCTGTGCATAGGATGTACAGTGGCCATAATAAAAAGCCATTCAACATGGTGATTGTGGCCCTCGAAAGATCCGAGGCCGGGAAGCAGGTATTTAACCTGAAAACCTGCTGCCACCTCTCTGGGCTGACTATAGAGCGCCCACATAAAAAAACGGCCCACCAGGCCAGTGCCACAAATGCCAATTATATGGCCACTCAGCACGCAATTGCTTCGGCAAACCCAGATGCGTCAAGTGCCTGGGTGACCATGGCACCACCGAATGTCCGAGACCCAAGGACAAGGCCCTTCTGGCCACTTTCGGTCCCCCCGCATGTGTCCTATGCAACACAGAGGGACACACAGCCAATTACCTTGGCTGCCCAAAAGCCCCCAAGCCGAAACGTCCGGCACTAAAAATCGCGCCCAAGGTCGCTACCCCGACCGCCGCCCCCGCGCCAATTCTTGCTCCTGTCCGACCTCTACGCCCCGCATGGCATTCGCCGATCGGCGTAGCGACCGTTGCTCAACCGGTTGAGCAGCCTCCTCCATCAGCCAGACGGCCGGTTATCGAAAGCGACCTCGACTTAGTGTGTCGCTTCGCCGCCGTCTTCAACGGCGCCGACGTCTCAGCCCTAGCAAAAGCCTTAAGGGATTCTAATGGCAAACCCGAAGTCAGGATTGCCGCCACAATGCGCTACCAACATGTAGTGTCAGCCATCGTCAACTTTCAAGCATAGAGGGCCTTTACAACGGCAGAGTAAAACCGCGTTCCTTAACGTCGCATTTTTAACGCGAACGGTATTAACAATCAACGAGACGAAATCTTCAATTTCGTTCGCGATCACCAAGTCGACGTGCTCCTAGTGCAGGAGACATTCCTCAAACCGCACACTCGCAATCCCAACATTGCGAATTATAACATCATTAGGAATGATAGAACTTCTGCCGCTAATGGCGGAACACTCATTTACTACAAAGGGTTGGCGTGCCCGTCGACACGCCAACCCTCACTTTCCTAGAAGCCTCAGTCTGTCAGCTAGCCATGACCGGCCATGCCCCCATCACAATCGCGTCCGTCTACCTGCCTTGCAGACGTGATGCACAAGTATTACGAAGCGACTTCGTGGCACTCCTTTCCCTTGGAAACTCAGTCATTTTGGCAGGTGATTTCAATAGCAAGCACACTCGGTGGAATGCAACTAAAATCAACCCCCGGGGGTTGGCTTTAGACTCGCTAAGCGACGCACTCGACTTCGACGTCGTAGCGCCTACTACGCCTACCCATTTCCCATATATATTGGGTCACGCACCGGATGTGCTTGATATTGCCATCTGTAAGAACATCAACCTCGCCTTCCAAGGGATAGACGTAATCCACGAGCTCGCTTCCGATCATCGCCCCGTTCTTCTTCGGTTAGGGCCCTCCGCCCCAACCTCACCCTCCACCAAAACCATAGTAGACTGGCACCGACTCAGGAACGACCTGAAGGAAGCCACATCACCACACCTAGATGCTATTCCTAGGAACATATCTTCAGTCCACGACACGAACCTCGCAGTTCATGCCCTCACTAGGCACATCCAGACAGTCGTCGAGAATTGTTCGAGGCGGGTTCCCTCGGTGGAAGACCACCAATGGACCCTGCCAAGCGACATAAAGGACCTAATGAGGCGCAAGAATGCGGCGACTCGTGCCCACGACTTATATCCCACTGAAAGTAACCGGCTGGTGCTACGTACCCTTCAGCGTGAAGTCCGGTCACGCGTAGCCTAGTACAGGAACGATCGGTGGGATAATCACCTCTCCAATAACGAACCTTCCCATCTCGCCTTCTGGCGACTTTCCAAATCCCTAAAAGGGGGCACCGCCCAAACAATGCCTCCCTTAGCGCGTCCTAATAAACCACCCGCCTTCTTAGACGAAGAGAAAGCCGAATGTCTGGCTGACAATCTGGAGCTCCAATGCTCACCGAGCACCCTACCGATCGACGCCGCTCACCTTGCAATGGTTGAGAGCGAGGTCGACCGGAGGAGTAAGGAACCACTTCGCGATTCCGTTACCCAAGTCACATGCACCGAATTTGAGTCCATAATTAAAAACCTGCGACCACGCAAGGCTCCTGGCCCTGACGGCATCACCAACAAGGTGATGAAACTCCTACCCATGTCCATTTTACACCTACTGGTGTTAATCTACAAAGGCACCTTCCCGAACACCAGGAAGGAAGCCGACGTCATAGGGATTCTCAAGCCCTCAAAACATCCAACCGATCCATCAGCCTATCGACCCATAAGCCTACTCAAAGTCTTGGGTAAGGTATATGAAAGGCTCATCCTCGCCCGCCTCAAGGACTTCATGCTGTCCCGAGGGCTACCAATCAATGAGCAGTTCGGGTTTCGCACCCAACACTCATGCACACATCAAGTGCACCGCATCACGGAGCACATCCTCAGTAAATTTCTTCAGAGCTACCAAACTGGGGCACTTTTCCTCGACGTGGCGAAAGCTTTCGACAAGGTCTGGCACAACGGGTTCATATACAAACTATATGAGCTCGGTGTGCCAGATCGACTCGTACTTATCATACGAGACTTTCTCCGAAATCGAACCTTTCGTTACCGCGTCGAGGGAACGCGCTCCGAGGTTCACCCTATTTGTGCCGGAGTACCACAAGGCTCCGTCCTAGGTCCTATTTTGTACACACTCTACACCAACGACATACCGCGCACTCACGGTGTAGAGCTAGCCCTTTTCGCCGATGACACCGGCCTCTATGTGTCTGGGTTCAAACCAGACGCTATTTGTAGACGCCTCCAATCTGCAGCCAACACCTTAGGGAAATGGTTTCGGAAATGGAGGATCGAGGTTAACCCCACCAAAAGTGCAGCCATGTACTTCTCTCAGCGCAACAAAACGCCGCATCTCCCAACTATAGAGTTATTTGATCGTCCAATCCCCTGGGAACAGACAGTCAAATACTTAGGCGTTACTTTAGATGAAAGACTCACCTTCGGTCCGCATGTCAACCGCGTACGGAATCGAGCAGCGTTCGTCCTAGGTCGTTTGCACCCGTTACTCAATAAAAATAGCAAAATGTCCCTGCGTAATAAAATTACACTATACAAAGCGTGCATCCGACCCATAATGACATACGCAAGCCCCGTCTTTGCGCATGCTTCCCCGCGTCACATTCACCGACTTCAGGTAATACAAAATCGTTTCATGCGCAAGACCACCGGTGCACCGTGGTTCTTGCGTAATGAAAATCTACACATAGATCTTGAGCTGCCGACCATAGCTCAGTACCTGAAGCAGGCTTCCCGCCGATATTTCGACTCTGCCGTCACACACTCTAACCCCTTGATTGTAAGTGCCGCTACTTACAATCCCATCGCGAATCACAGATTCACCCGCGTCCGAAGGAGACCGAGGCACGCTCTCGATGTCCCCGACGACGTGACTACCAGGGCCCAAGCCCTTCATAAAACACAACACACGTACATTGCACCCTCACATCGCCCCTGCCGACGGCGAGGGCGTCACAAACAAGGATATTCGCGATACCGCCATGTCACTGGTCGGTTCTCTCCAGCCCATACAGATAGAAGCGTCGCTGGAGTTTCTTGCTCCACTTCTTCTCCAGCGCCCACGCATTCCGAAGTGGTGGTACAGATAGCTAATAATCATAGCGAATTTATAGAATCCTCTGTCAGAAGCAACTGACCGAGCCGAGGTTCGGCCCTCTCGGGCACCCTCGAGTCAGACGCTCTCGCGAAACAAGGTAACGGTCCAAGCCGAGGCTCCCTCTCGGGAGCCCTTGTGCTGGTTACCTATATATAGAGGTCTCGACTGAGTGCCATTAGCGCTCGGTCACCTCTCAACCCGGTGAAACTGTAAAAGCCCTCGGGCTAACAGTGGCCTTCAGCCCGAAAAAAAAATCGGTAACCCATCTGCGACTCCTCGGTAATCTCATCACTTACCATCAGGTGAGATTGCTCGTTTGCCACGTATTTTATAAAAAAAACACTCGACAGAAGCGAAGCTTCTTGGGCACTGTATGCAAAATCCAATTATTATTAGTGAGCTATAAAATATATAGTAATATAAAAGAAAATATCGAAATAAATTTGAATGTAGTGTGGTTGAGCCACAGTCAGTTTATAGATGCAACGTGAATTGGTCGGCTTGACCGAGGAAGGACTACGCTCTCACAGAATACCAGTGAGAAATACCACCACATAGCTGCTGTGTTTCGTAAGGTTTCCAGGGACCCTAGGGACAAGGAATCCGATCATAGTGGACAACTCATGTGCATTATGAACCTTTGTTGACGATGGATGTGGATGTCGTTGGCCACAGTTATCACTTATCATCAACTTAACTGGGTGATCTTTTTTTTAAAAAAATAATAATATTAAAATTTGCCTAAATATCATTTTAGTAATAAACACAATAATGTGTTTTTTTTTCTCTCATGTCCACTATTTCGCTCACTCACATGGGCAACATGTGGTAACAACAGTTACCACCGCGTTAGCTCGTTTCACTTGTGAGTTAAGTTCCCGACGAGTCATGGACGTGCATTAAGAAGATTCGTTTTAAAAACAGAGAGGTATTTATTAAACGTTGCCTTCCAGCTTCCCTGGCGTAAGCTATATACGTTTAGATTGGGGAAAGGTTCCAATATCAAACGGGGTAAGCAGCGTCAGACAACAATTTGTGTTACACAAATATAAATCAGGACCCGTCACGCAATGACCTGGCCTATAAAGGCATACAATCCTTAATTCTTATATGTTCTGGTATCATCTTATAAAGATTTTACGCATAGACTTCAAGGAAGTCAGACATGATTAATGAGATAATTACGTATAAATTTTTGAACAAAACGTCAATTTCAAACTTAAAATTAACGTCTGAGTGTCTGGGAAAATCATATTGCTTTGAGCTTGATATAGAGCCTGATTTTATTTTGCTATACAAATTTCAATCTTATAGGAAGTTAATTAAGTTGAATTTCAATTGTTGTTAAATTAGTCGCTTCCCCACACTCCGCCCATCTGCGCCGACCCTTTATCCGTGTAGAGGTCGAGAGGAATACGGTTATCGATAATGCCTCAGATTATTAAATTCAATTAAAGTGGTAATGAAAATAATTTATTACTTCATCAAGGGACAGCGTTTATTTAAGGTGTTCTAATATTATAAAGTTAAAGCATTCCGTCAGTGGCACCGTGCTTAAATTTATTTATCGTTAAGTCATGTGTGCGAGCTAGTTGTGGCGGCCTGGGGGAAAAGCCCGCCATTCCCAGGACTCGCATAGTGCACTCTCCGAGATGAGATCATTTATGTCTTCAATGTCACTTTGCATTTCAAATTTTAAAGCAAACTTAGTACAAGTTTTGAAAGTGATATATTTAAATATATGGCAAATATTAATAATTTTTAATAATATTAGAGTTGGGAAACGAGCACGAACGACACGTTAATTGTGGGTCACCTAAGGTAAATATTGATAGTAATGATCATGGCATCTACATATATCCTCAAAGATTCAAAATGCGCATACCTTGTCTCACATGAGGACTGCGATGGATTGGGTCCCCGGATCCCAAAAGATGATATTTCTTGCTGCTATTTTGTAAGGGGGTAGGTCTACATCGATTGAGTCGACTCTATAACCAATTGATTAATACAGCAACTGAGAAATAGTTGTAACGGTACTCTACCGCTGAATAAGGTAGTATTCTGTGCAGCGATAGCCTCATCCAAGTTATATTTGAGGCTATAAGTTCACCTGTAAAGTGGCTACACACACTACGTCCCTTTCTATCGACTTGCCTAAATAATTAGTAATTCTCAGCCCGATTAGAACTGGAAAAGCGACTGCTGAAAATAGTAAATTAAAATAAAGTAATGGTCTTTATTTATAATCACACTGCTGGGTGTCGCCCCTGCGAATTGACGGACCTCGCATGTCTCGGATATATTTTTTGTAAATTTTCACTTAGACATGCATGTTTGCCATTCATTTTTTCCTTCACCATCGAGCACATGGTAAATCAGTACCTAATTTTTCATTTATCTTTAAGCAAACTACTGTTAGAAATAGAAGTCAAACCAATCAATTGAGTATTTTTCCAAATGTTCATGAACACCAATCGGTTAGAAAAACAATATCTCTTACGAAATATCGCAAATTAGGATAAAATTAATAAAGTATTTCACTTTTTGATCAAAAAACTTTCCTCAAACAGTTTTTCAACTCTATAATAAATCTTTTTTCCTAAGGTTTCTTTACTCAGTTTTACAGTTTGTTGCGTAGCATAATTTGAAACTTTTATTTTTGGATTGTAACCACTGATGCACATCTAGGGCTTCACCTTCGGCTTTTCAACATAATATCACTGTTTTTCTTATAATATGAAAAAAACAGTGATAAATTATAAAAAAATATATAAGGTGTTCGATATTTTCAATTATATTAGGAGCGGCAGATAATTCCGTTGAAAGGATTTGCGCTCATCGCTCCTCTTACAGATTGACGGGTATAAAATTAATAAGAATGAAAGGATGCTCAGTTCAATTACGTTAATTGATATATATCGTACTGTTGACCAGAGTTATATGAACCACTCACAATATGATATTCATTTGCGAGAGTGATTTGATATCTGTTACGATACTATCCAATATAATAAATTTTAAAACTTAAAATAGTTTTATTTTAAAAATAGTACCAATAAACTCCTGATAAATGAATCAAACCGAAAAAGAAAATCAACGAATTAATGTCTAGTACAGGAATGAGCAACCGGCGGCCCGCTTAATAATTTTATGCAGCCTGCCAAGCGCTTGTTTATGTTACAGATATTCTTCCGGTAATAGATTGAAGTTGTATTCTCATGTTTTAAGTACTATTAAGAAGTGTGATTTGAAGATGAAGCCCGCCAAAATCTTTCAAAATTTGGACAGGCCCGTTGCTAAAAAAAGGTTGCTCACCCCTGGTCATCTAAGATATCGAAACATTTATACATACGAAAATTAACAACGCGATAGAGTTGTCACCTATGCGAACTTTACCCTTTCTCATTTGCCTCGTTACCTGTCTAACGTTATATAATATTGGTTAGTTTTATGTGTATGGGATTAAGGGTGCCTCATCTTAGTGAATACAACTATGTGTGTATATTGTATTTTATAAGTAAAACATAGTATAAAAGAAAGTACCCCTAATTCGAACTAATCCAATGTCGACTAGTGTCATTAAATAGTTCGGACTTTTCGCCCCTAATTTATCAGATGTACAAGATTCAATAACATTCAAATGCGCTAATAGAATTCAAAAATTAGCAACCTTTTGTTGATTACGATTGGATTACAAATAATTCAAAAATACGGCTGTAAGTGAAGAGGTTACGTGGTTACTTATATAATAGTATATTTATTTAATCGAAATCGGTGTTTGAACTTCACTGTTCGTTTTATTTAAAAAATAATCGCTATGGCAGTCAACTTCAGTGCTTTGTACTCCAATATTTTATATTACATATATTTAATTTATAGTCCCATATCATTTTGTTGGGCGTTAGGTATCACTTTTTATTATTACACAACCAAAAATAATGGATTTCCTGTTGCCGCCGACAGTTTGCGGGGGTGAATATTATTATATAGTTTCCAGAAATATTCAAGTCCATGACATGTTATTTCTGCGATATCAATATCCATATCCTACATGTACTAAATGCGACGAGAGCAACAAAACTTAGCAATATATGACACGTCTATATTTCGATTTTAGCTTCTTGGGCGTTTGTGTCAAGAAATTGTGTTCTTTTTTTTTTAGTAATAATTCTGTCAAATCTTTATTTCCAAAAAACTTTATTTTGAGACTTGTATAAAATACATGAAGTATGCATACAAATGCGATTAAACCTTACTAATTTGTATTCAACTTGATCGATACCTCAGACATGGAATAACTTGATAGTTACATTTAATTCCAAATTCTCAATTCGACTTATTGGTTTGTCGATATCGAGAGAAATCTATGGTGTTACTTCACTACGCAGCTTTCATTGAATTTGCAAAGCGAGAGCTAAGAACAATGTAGGTGTAATATCTTGTCACGACTTTTGAGGGGTTTCTTAGTTCGATCTTAATACACTAAGTTTTAAATATATTTATAGCACAGCTGTTAATTCTGTTGTTGAAGTTAATTAAAGTACAAAACTTCGAGAATCATGTAATTACTTCACATTATCGTTAAAGTTTATAACGGCTAGTGACAGCCACTCTCACATCCTCGAGAAGGATATTAGCTAATGACTTGTTCACTTGACGACCATACCAATATTTTTTCCAGTTTACGGCAATAATCTCAACCCCTTTCACTTTTGAAGCCGAAGGCCCAATTGGGCATTTACATCTCCTTCGTGTCAAGAAACTATTCATTTTGCTCGATTGTGGGTTAGTGGTTGGAATGCGTGGCGGTCCAAGGGGTCGATTCCAGGCCGTAATTATTTGTAATATTATATTATTATATAGTTATTTTATTTTTTTAATTAAATTGAGAGTAACAAACGAGCACACAGTTCACCGGGTGGAAAGTGATTCCGGCGGCTCATGACATCTACATTCGTTCTTGACAAGGAATCATAATGCACATACGTTGTTACCCTTTAGAACTGAGATGGAATGTCTCTTTACCAGTAAATAAAGGTCTCAGCATTATGCTGCTTTTTTACGCTCTGTGGGTTCGTGGTCTTACCCCGGTTGAGCTGACCTATTCATTCTGCAGCTAGAAACAAACTGCAGTGTAGTTCTGTCACACACAAAATGTGTTTTGGCTCTGGTTGTGGTGTATGTATGTAGGTATACCCTTCTCCTATCTCATTGCAAATGCATTACGTCCGACTAGAGAAAGGGAACGTGTGTTAATTGACTTATACTATATTTGTTAGACATTGTAGCTCATTGTCTAAGCGCTTACATTTAATTCACGATACGCGAGCAAACCGAGTTCGATACTCCGTGCCGTCACCTATGAAATTGATAGTTTTAATTTTATGTGCAAATTTAGCATGTGTGTGGAAACATGCAAGGCTAAGGATGTAATAAAAGAAAATACATATGAAGTTCACTAATCCGCAGTGGACGCAACCTATACTTTAACACCCTCTCTACGGGACTTATGACAGCAGTGTTATTTATATATACTTTTGTATTGGTTATGTGCGAATGTGTACATAGTTAACTTATCATATAAATTATCACTTTACATCAAGAAATAATGAAGAACTTCAGAGATATACTATCCTCGAATGACGAAAGAAAATCATTAGCAATAGACGGAGTCGTCTTAACTCATAGACCTCACCTTACACATTGACAGTATTTCTTATGATATTAAAGTTGATGAACGGGCACACAGAGCACCTGATTTGGTGATTGACTGATAATTTTGCCCATGACCCATAATACAGTAGGGTCGCCATGTCAACATTCAACATTTTGCCGTTAGATTTAAGCTGGAATGTGTCGTTACAAAAAAAGGTCTTTTTCACTGACCAGACGAAAGCCAGCAGCTTTCCGCTGGCATTCTGTGAAAGCAATCTTTCTCCCACCTAGCAGATATTTTGATGTTACAGCTAGCTGTAAGTGGGTTCAACCATATAACATTTACATATAGAAAGAAATGAAACAATTTATTTTCGATAGGTGTTCGTGCGTCGATTATAATGATGTTATATATTTTTATTAAAGCAGCTTTAAATCTAATATATTTGAAAAGGATTCATTTAACGTTAGCAAGATACGCCTTTGTCTATTAATCATCTCCGAGTTTGCTAGTAAGTATGAAAATTCTGAATTTGTAACTTTAATGGATGAAAACATTAAGGCGCTTTGATTATAACTTTGAGAAATTAATTCTGAGTAAGTCTAGGAAAGTTCTAGTGATAAATACTTAGTTCTTCGTTTCGTTCGTTTACCGGGATTAGAGGGTGGTGTTTCTTTATGTAAATTCAAAACAATGATGTCTCAGGCAGCGACCGCCGGTTTTGAATCATACCTTAAAAGACATCAGTAGTGTGTACGCAACTAACATTGGTTATTCCGGTCAGTCTCGTTCCACTGCTTTCTGGCGTACCGCAAGGTTGCGTTCTGTCTTCTTTACTATTCTATTTGTTCATTAGCATTCTAGTTAATCACCATACTTCTCTATGCAGATGACTTACAACTTTATGCCAGTGCTAGAACTAAGGAATTTAATAATACAACAAGCTTAATAAATTTCAATGTTAACTATATCTTCTAGTGGACTAGGTGCTACGCCTTGATACTTCACTAGTAAATATCTAGAAAATCCCTTATTATATTTGGAATATCCAGAATGCTGGCACAGTTAGATCCGCATGCTACTTCTAATATTAAGTTTAACAATACAGTCATGATACTGTTTACTGAAAACAAGCTATGATGGGTTCTCAGATTGCTGTAGTTAATCGAATAATCTTTGGAGCTTTACAATCTTTAAAACAGTTGCAATTCTTTCTTTCTTGCCAAACTAAAATTAAATTTATGCTTCTTATTATTGATAACCATGTTAGCCATCTTGATCCAATAGACAAGCCGCTGAGCAAACTCGAACATCTACAAAACCAATATACACCAAATTTTCTGCCACGCACATCTACTCCGTGGAATCAGTTGTCACCAGCGTTATTTATATGTGGATACGATTTAGGGTCCTTCAAGAGAAAGAGAAAGAGCTTACACCCTTCCGCACAGGACAGCGGAGAGCTGCTTACTTGTTTGCCACCTATTTTATAAAAAAAAACTGCGGCATGAAAGGGTCGTCTCGATCGGGCATGAAGGGCCACGTTCTCACAGACTACCAGCGTAAATAAAATATTAGACTGTTTTAACTGGTGAATGAAGGGATCCGGTGATCCTGGTGGTGATGTAACAATACGTCTTAGTTCTCAGGTGTGACAACGCCCTGCGATTTCATATCGAGGATGAATGTGGATGTCATAAAACTCAGAAATAACTTACCATCGGGTAAACTGTAAACTCGTTTGTCACTCTCTGTACAATAAAATAATGATTATACGAATATATGGTATCTACATATGGCCACGCTAAAGAGGAAAAATGGTGCGATCTGATCAATATTAAAATGATATTGGTTTCAGTGAGGTATAGATAAGATATGAAAAATTCACTACATGAAAGTTCGTTCGATAATATTTTAGAAATAAGTGTTGATCAATTTTGTTTAGTCAGTAAAAGTTTTTAAATTTACCTTTAGATGTATAGGGGAGTACAGCTTTAAATGCGCTATTCAAAATAAAACGATAAAAGGAAAAATTATTTGTAATATTTTCAAATTAGTAACAAAAAAAAAACTTAATTAACAAATAATTCCTGAAATTGTTTACGGTTTCCTTTTATTAAATTATGATAGATTATTAGACTTTAGGGGAACTTTCTTTTTATGCGAGTAATGGATAATGGAATTACTTCCAACAGTAGGACAAAGAACCTTTCATTTCATTAAGTAACACAAAGATTTAATAAACACCAAGTAGAAATCTTTTTAGGTATACAAAAATACTGCCTTTATAAATATTTATTAAGTTCTAATGGATTATATTTGTGTTAGTGTAAATATATGTATGTTTCTAGTTAGTTGTCATTATTATTTAGCTATTTAATAATAATATCATGCTATCTAGCAGTCTACTGTTACTTTTTGGTGATGTTGATAATAAAGTTACCGATATAGTTTATCTGGTACTGTTGATATACTGGCATTATTAATAGAATGTATGTAGTGGTTAAATTAGTTAGACTGCTGCGTCCGGAGTTAATGTTCGATGTCCAGCCGAAGAATAAAGAATATGTCTGTCTTTTTTTTTTTTTGGCTGGCCGCTGTTAGCCCAAGTGCTTTTACAGTTTCACCGGTTTGAGAGGTGGCCGAGCGCTTATGGTGTTCAGCTGAGTTGAACCTCTATTCGTGGGTAACCAGCACAAGGGCTGCCGATAGGGAGCCTCGGTTTGGACTACTTGGTTACCCTGTTGCGCGAGAGCGCTGCCCGAGAGAACGAAACCTCGACTCGAACATTGTTCTGATCTTATTGTATTACATCGGTGTATGCGTGAATATTTATGACACTGTAATACTCATATATACGGCGTCCGTATCTGATTTTATAACGAAAATATCGACCAGGGGATCATCATTGAACTGTAGTAGATCAGTTGCTAGACACCTGAACTTCATAATGCTCGATCCAAACGTATTTGTTCTTCGGTTTCATTACCTGTGAAATACGTACTTGTCTTCTTCTCTTCATCTCTAAAAAGGCCGTATTGGACATTTGCCTTTCTCATATTAGTAGGAGTTGTAAGCGACGTATTGCAATATATTACATGCCATAAATTCTGCAGTTTACCGACAACCATATAAAACCAATAGAAAGATAGTTAAAACAATATAAAATAATTAAAAACATTGATATGACATATTGTGAGAAATCATTGACCATTGGGGCATACTAACACTAACACTGCATACCAACAGCTGAGAGAGAGAGAGAGAGGTTTATATTATTTTCATTTGCACGCTACAACGATATCGCTCACAAGAGTACTAGATTCCCAGACAAATGAATAATAGAAGATATGCCTAGAACAGCTTAAAAAAAACTGTTACTGGTTGGTAAAGATTTGACTGAGACTAGAGAGCCGGACATATACTATGTAATGTCTTGGACATTGCCCGATCAAAAGCAAATAAAGTATTATTATTTTAACAGTACAAATAGTACAATAACACAATATACAATTCATTTCAGATAGTGGGTTGTTTTTTATTAGACGAAGACAAAATATAACTCCTAAATAGTTATTCACAAAAATTGTGAAAAAACTACTAGAGTTAAGCTAGCTAAAATAAATGCTTTGAAGCGTGATAATTAATTAAAGTACTAGGTTCGAAACAGTTAAATTTATAAATGAAATATAGTTATGTATGTAGTTAATTATGACCACGTGGTCAACTAACGTACCAGCTTATATTCCAAAAATAGCACACACTCACGTGTTCCGAGAGGCCAAGTTTTAAAGGCTTTTAATTATATAATAGTATACTGAACAGATTGAAAACCCTCGGTTTGTTTTAAATGTAGATTTCATTAATAAAATATCTGGTACATAAAACTGTGTATATTAAATAAAAAATACTAATCTATTGAAGAAAATTCTTATTCTCATTTAAAATTTAATTATGTTAAAGAAGACGCCCCACACAGAAAAACTACTCTTAAATTAATTTGTACAGCGAACAGCGTATTTTATAAATTAAATGAAAGGTACTTGATTGTGTAAGAAAAATTCTCTTTGAAGTCGAAAGCGGGTAATTAGAAACGAGCTAACACAAACAGAGTGAGGTAGTCTGGGGAACGAGTACGCCCTCAAAGAACAACGAAGATAATATTTAAAAAAAAGGTTGTTTCTGTTGTGGTTTTCATGGTGACTGACGACATCTTTGAGAATGAAATGATAAAAGAAAGTTCGCTTTTATTAGTATTCAAAACTTCTTTCATCAGATCTTCAAGACAAGAGCTTACACGTTTCGTAAAAGCCAGCCTCTAAAGGCGACTCCTCTGGTGTTGCGAATATTCATGGGCAGGGATCATTCATTAGGTTCATTATTCATCATGTTCGCCGTATGCTTTGCTCTAGTGCCACTTTATAAAAAAAAATCTAACTTTCTGGTAGTCACAAAAAAATACTTCAATGTTCGCAGTACCATGATACGGATTTTGGTGGGACATTGTTAAGTTTTAAAATTATTCTAGTAATTAGTAACGAAGTATGATATCATCCAAAACAACAAAATAAATAATCTTAATAATTTCTTATTAAAATTCTTATATATATCTGTGTTACTTATTAAGTAATTTATAGGAAGAATATATATATATATATTCGATGCACAGGCAAACTTAAGCTCAGTGGGACACTTAACTTAGAGGTAGTCAACAACTTTATATATCTGGGCTCATGCAACAGTTGCAATGGCTCCTGCGAGAACGAGATAAGGCGAAAAATTGGAATGGCAAAGGGGGCCATGGCGCAGCTTCAAAAAATATGGAGGGATAGAATCATATCACTAAAAACAAAGAGCTATCTTGTGCGCACACTGGTGTTCTCCATATTTGCTTACGGAGCGGAAACGTGGACCCTGAAAAAAGCCGATCGTGTTCGCATTGATGCTTTCGAGATGTGGTGCTGGCGAAAGATGTTACGGATTCCATGGACAGCACATCGTACCAATTCCATCTTGAATGAACTTAAAATCATGGCTAGGCCTACGCAGGATCCTGGAATATTTCGGTCACATTGCCAGAAAAAACAGTGACAACTTAGAAAAGCTGGTTGTCACAGGAAAAATCGACGGGACATGACCATGACATGACATAGAGGTCGAAGGCCAACACGTTGGTCTGACCAGATCCGCACCACTCTCGGCACATCGGTTAGCAACGCTTCGCACACGGCGGCAGATAGGGGAAAGCGGCGACGGATCACCAACGACATACTGTTCCCACGAGGTGGACACGACCCTCAGCATTGAGGAAACCGACGCGAGGAGGAGGATATATATTTTAACAATGCATTTGTATCTTTATTTTTTGTTGAGGATAGATGTAAAATCCAGAGATCGCCGTCAGATGAAACGTATGTTCATTTAAACCTCTTATATTATTAAAAAAAATAGACAGGTGTCAACATATGCTGCCCGCCCAGCTGTCAACTATAATAGGCAAATAATGATAATAATACATTCGCTTGTCTACACTCTATAACCCCACATCTTTATTTATGATAGTACTTATGTTAGGTGGTAATAGAAAAAGAGGAAGACCTGGTAGCAGATGGGCTGACGACATTGAAGGGACGGCTGGAAAAATGTGGAAAGAAGGCGCCACAGATAGAGACTACTGGGTATCTTTGGAGGAGGCCTTTACCCTCAAATAGAGGGGTTCACGCTAATTTAAAATCAATTAAATTCTAATAATTCTATAATAATATAAATTTAATATTTAAAAAAAATATATATATATTTCACGATAATTTTCATTTTCCACATTCAAGTATAAGTATTGATAAATTAAAAATACTCTAAAATTCTGAATATGTTAAATGTTTAAATTTACTAAGTGTGAAATAAAAGGCTTATTTATTTATTTATTATGTTAGGTGACTGATAATAAATATCACCATTTCTGTCCACAATCAAAAATAAAAATCATGTATTGTGTTGAAATTATTTTTTAAATACTCAATTAATTAATTTTTGGATAAATTATTTTTATTTTTGTTTGTGAACATAAATGGTGATTTTATTATAGAATTCAGATCAGTTTAGTTGAGTTCTGTTGACGTGCTACTACTACAAAGTAATAGAAACTTTATATTTGCTATAGATTTCACTTGCGTAGTCAAAGGGACAGATAGTTTAGTTTTTGTTAATAGACAGAGACCGATAACAGTATAGAGTACTGTTCTAGGTTACTATGGTAGATGATTGAAGTCTTTTCATCCAAAGCCCAAAATCTTGACATTTTATTTAAATAAATAGTCAAAATTTTGGGCTTTGGACACACGGGAACGATGTCAATAGGAATAACAAAACTGAGCTTGGGAGGTAACAGCAGCCTTTTGAATTGGAATAGGAGTTCTTTTTGGTATTGATTCTTCCGACTTGGACGTCACTTTAAAATTGACGTATGTTTTTTAATTGTCAACCGATTTGAACGAAGAATGAGACCAATTATATCACTGAAACCCGCATCTACATCCATACAAACGCACAAACAAACGGACAACATGTATGTATATGATTTGTATAGATTTGAATAAATCATCCATTCATGCGACGCTTGACACTTGCAAGTAAAATACCTATAAAATTATTTTAAAAGGTCTTCTCCACGTGATCAGCGGTGCAAAGACAGATCATTTTTTTATATAGACTTTAAAAAAATGTAAGTGATGGTAGTGTGGTATCAAAAATATGTTAATATACTGTTTTTCAATTAACCTACTTCCTTTATATCTGAATTAATTATTAATTTGTAATCGAAACTCGAAAAATAAAATATTTTATTCAGACAGAATTCAATTAACTTAGCTTTCCCCATTTGAGAAAATAAACTAAACAGCTAGCTATCTAGCTCTGAACGTAGTTTAATTTGTGAAAAAAATATGCTATGTTATTAAAACTTTACTCCGTGTTGCAGTACTTATACCTAGGAATGATTACTTACTATTATAGCCTAGTTAACTGGGTCCCCCTACCTCCCCCCTGTGTCCCCCTGCTGATCACTACACTCTTAAACGAAATACAGTATTGGATTCAATCTGATATTTATGAAGGGTGTGGTACTTCCCCGGTCGAGCACACTGATTCATGATGCAACTAGAAACTAGCTGATGGCTTCATATACTATTTTCTTTTTAAGTTTATCGCACTTATTCATTTCTGTTAAAGTATATTAAATGAAAGATAAAAGTTACATAAAGATAACTAACAAATTATTGATAAATATTGTCAGTAAATTAGTTAAAAATATTACTGTTATTGCTCGAAAACGCTTAACGATGATATTCAAGTGGAAAGTTCATTCGTTCCAGTAAAATATATAATAATACGAAACAAAGAAAATAGGTCAAGTTACGAGTATGATCACGTGTATATATCCCCGCTTACCAAAATAGACATAAACTCACGTGTTCCAAGCGTATGAGCAATAAAAGCCTGTCGGTACACAGAATACTCTTGTTTTATTTCAAAATACCTTTCTGGAATTTCGTAATAAAGTTGTAATTCACCGTTGTTTTTGTTTGTGTTCATGTTTTTTTCTATACTATTTAGAAAAAAAGTCCTTTAAATAAATATAAAAAATATATTATTTTTAAAAATAAATTAAAGGAACTATTTCTTTTTCGGGCTGATGTTAGCCCGAGAGCTTTCACAGTTTCACCGGGTTGAGAGGTGACCGAGCGCTTATGGCACTCAGTCGAGCCTTGGCTTGGACCGTTACCCTGTTTCGCCGGAGCGCCGAACCTCGGTTCGGTCAGTTGTTTCTGACAGAGAATGATCTAAATTAATATCGCTATTCCACCACTTCGGAATTCGTGGTCGCAAGAAACGGTACTTATTATTTATAAAGATTTCTCATTGCTATTGAGAGCCATTAATAAAATAAATAGGTCAGGTAAATCTTTATATAATACGAGAGCATAAAGTATCATATTACTTCTATATTTGTCATGGTGAATAAGTGGATTTTGAGACTCGATTACAGATAAAGAGACATTGTTAGATGTGACAACGCACATTTATCTTATATTGTGATTTAAGATAAAGCTAGGAGTTAAGTCTTTACTTTAAAATCTATATCATTTACTGTTTCGGAATGGAAGGTCTTCGAGTGAATATATAGGTAAAATTGATGTGAGAAAGATGGAGGACAGAAACAGAGGATAACGACAACTTAATTAAATTTTACGAGTAATACATGGCTATTGATTATGATAGAGCCACGCCCTGAATGAGGGTGGGGAGGATCTTAGAATACCTGGTTGAAGTCGCAGCATGTCGCTGAAGTGTTTGGTAAGGTGAGGCAAGGATCTGGTGACCCAGTACTCTCAGACGATGGGGCATATCATCTCAGTACTCGGGGAACAAATCGCACATGTACACGCAATAAAAAAAAAGAAGTCATGACCGTATGTGCTTATGGGGCGCAGTTTGTCACCTTTCATCAATTAACGTGGTAGAGCTACACTGCAGTTTGTTTCTAGCTGTAGAATGAATGGGTCAGCTCAAATGGGATAGGACCACGGCCTCACATAATACCGGCGTAAAATAGCAGCATTATGCTGCTGTCTTTTGTCTGATGAGTGTAGGGATCCGAATACATTTATTACTGGTGACGAGGTATTCCATCTCAGCGGTCATAGGTCACATCTGCATTATGATTCCTTTTCAAGGATGACTGTAGATGTCATGGGCCGCAGGGATCACTTGCCATCAGGTGAACTGTGTGCTCGATTGTTACTCTAAATGTAATGATAAAAAAGTGTGTTTGTACTTATATATCATCCTTAGGTTTATATAAAAAATATAGGTGTCTAATGATAAAATGATGGTTAAAACTTGATTTCGCAACACTAATGATGATAACATAATGATTCGTAAAACCTTTGTTAATATTATAGCAAAGTTATTTATTATAATATTGGTTCAAAGTGTTTGTATTACAGGCACAAAGAGAACTCCGAAGTATCTATCATTAAAACTTCGCAACTATTGTTTCTCGATGTTCCCTCCTGAAGTTTGTAATGTCTTTATCCGTTGAAATATTGATCTTAACTTAGAAACAAAGTTGCTAAATAGCTACGAAAATTCTTTGCACATTCCGATACTACAATATTGATTACGTAACCCAGACGTTAGTAGCCGTTATATAATGTTTAATGAAAATATATGTGTATATATATACATATACGATAAATAATGGTATTATTCTGGGATACTATGATACAATGAGCCACGTGATAGTAAGTACTGTTTACAACTACAATTCAAACAAAGCCCTAGACATCAATGGCTTCATGTCGTATATTATCGTGAGTACAATCATACTATTTTACTCGTACTCGCAGTAATATATGTATATAGGTATATATATATATATATATTTATATGAATGCTACATTTATGTTCCATCAACGATTACGTAATTGCAAATTGTAAATAACGTATAATTCCATTAATTAATATCTATTACATAATATAAATATATAGTTAGAACTGAAAATATACATATATCTATATATGTATATAATAATATAATTTAAGTATAAAACTAAATTAAAGCTTGTAATAAAGTATATGTTTCCATTTCTATTTTGTAAGACAGTCACGCGACCCTAAATAGCGGAAAAAAAAACGGTATACTCAAGAACATGTTAAAATATAGTAAGTATGAGATATGTCTAGTGCATGCCGTTACATATTTATCACATTATTTCCAATGTAAGTAAACTGTAATTCTTATTTGAGAACATAGATAGATGTCTTTAAATCGAGATATTTTATACTCCGTGTCCGAACAAAGAAACATCACAAATACAATGCTCAAGAAAACGACGAACGTTTTAATCTATTTTACACTCTAATCTTATTACACTCTAATCTATGTATCAATATAATAGGAAAAGGAGCGATATCCAAGCTGCGGTAGTTTGTAGCTTAATAAGGAATAGATCGACCAGGGAACGTCAAGGCCTTAAAAGAATGTCAGTGTGAAATCCGCGGAACCAATTATTGTTGACTAGGCATTCAATTTTAGTCCATATGGGTGACATCGCTATTTTGATTGTTTCCTTCTTGCATCCTTCTCCAGTCCAGCCGACACCTTCATGCTGCAGCAAAACACGAGCTACAGCTTGGCCCTACCACTGATTAAATAATTAATTAATTTCGTATACTAAGAACAATGACTATATATCAATATTAACTGTTACATAAAGTAAGTGATCGTGTACGCATGTGCATATTTGGCTTTAAAATCAATAGACAGATTTTGTTTGAACTTTATATCTTTTGTTGAAGTTTGTCTTTTTCTTCTAGAGAGGATATTGGAACATAGTGCATAACGGATCATGCATGGACCCATACATAGCGGGTTAGCAGGCTTCAGTACTTAAAATTACAATTAACGATTTCATTGCTGCCGACACTTGGACTCGAACTCTGATTACTCGAGTAAAGTGCGAAGTGTCGAGTTAAATGCGAGCGCTCGGATACTGAATTACCGCGGTCGGAGCTAGGTAATTGACTAATACTGTACTTTATGGGAACAAACACAATGCGACGTTGACAAATGAAATGTGTGTCCATAATTAAATATACACGTATACACAGAAACCTTGCAGAAATTCTGCAAGTTGTTATTGCCTTTCAACCGAACTAAGACTAATGAGAAGATCGTCTTCTCGGAGAGAACACCAGAATATATTTGATATTCTTAAAAAAACGGATTTCACCAGATGATATTCTTAAAAGAATTGATGAATAATGAAAACTCCTATCTCAATTCTGAACAACTGAAGGTTTTCTGGATAAGATTAAGTTTAGTAACAAGGTCTAGTAACGTCATGGATTTCAATTTTTTTTTATGTGTAGTGGAGAATATTCTTTTCATTCATGTAATCTCTTGAACAAGTTTCTTTTCAAAACCTTTTTGTATTCATTACAAATTGAATAAAATATAAGGTTGTTTACAGAGTAACGTCCTTTGCAAAAGATGTTTAACTAAACAGACCAAAGAATTTTTTTAACAAAAGAGAAATGGTATCATAAGCTTTTTTCTTCAATTTTATAGAATTTATAAAGTTAATTCAGACATTATGACTAAATTGCGTCATTCATCGCCGCGCCGGTCTTCAGTGAACAAACAGGTCAAAAGATAATAAGAAACACAGTGTTGGATAATTTAAAATCTATTTTTAAATAATATTTAAAATAATTAAAAAATATATTTATCGTTTTTTAAATTGTTACGTGGTTGGTTGGACTGATGATGATACCCTCCTTGGTTGATTATCTGTTTATTACCAGATGACGTCACCGGCTATTTTGCGCCATATTACAGTGCGGTCAGCACTGATAGTGGTAGAGCTACACCGCAGTTTATTTCTAGCTGCAGAATTAATTGATCAGCTCGAGCGCGGTAGGACCACCCCTCGCTTGAGTACCCTGAATCTTTGGTTAGGATTGATGTAGATATTTGCGGCTGCGGCCCCTGACATCTACATTCATCCTTGACAAGGAATCATAATGCAGATGCAGTGTCACCATTGAGAACTAAGATGGAATGCCTCGTAACCAGTAACAAAGGTCTCCGGATGCCTGCACTCCCCAGACGAAATACAACAGCATTATGCTGCTATTTCACGTTGGTATTCTGTGTAGGCGTGGTTCTGCATCGGTCGAGCTGACCCATTCATTCTGCAGCTAGAAACGAGCTGTAGCGTAGCTCTACCAATGTAAAAATATTATTATGTACCAATATATAAATATTATGGGCCTAATGTATCACTTACGAGTACCATTCGGTGATCTGTGTGTGTTTGTTTGTCACTATTATAAAAAAAGTTTATTGTTATGTGTATATCTTCTCTCTTTCTTTCTTCTGTCTTTCTTTTATTATTAACAGACTCGTCCAGATTTGTCTCCACGATATAACGATCAACGACGATAATTCGATGCCATATTCACTATTCTTTATCAGCAATTACGTGAGAAAGTAGGCTTTCTTTTATTTATTTTTTTACTTATTACAGATTACAGCAGTAATTATTTTAGTAGTAAACTAAAATTAAAAGAAATACAGGCAAACGAAACAAAACTAAATACAAATTAGGCTAGAATAATATTAAAAATGTATAGTCTCTTTACATTTTAGTTTTAGTTTTTCCTCCCCGTCAAGCGTGACATCGCTTAATCCACGTTATGTGGAAGTACATTAATCTAGAAGATATTTTAGCTCGAATTTCGCGTAGCCTGTTTTATCACGTAAGCTCCGTTATATCCTCGTTACTATGACAGCTTTCCCCTCGACAGAGCGGTCTTAGCGACCCGAAAGCTATAATCAATCTTGTGTAGGTACACCGACATCTATATCTTTACAGGTTTCATGACACCGCACAATAAAATTGATATGTCTGTGTCAATTATTATACTCTGAGAAGGATAAAAAGGCCGAATAATGTATGTACATTTATATATATATATATATATATATATATATATAAATGTTACAAATTGAGTTTTTAAAAGGGAAGAAAAATTACGAGATTTTTAGATTTTTTATGAAACTAAGCCCGAATATTGAGAGTTCATCTGAAGGTAATAATTAAAAAGAATTATGGGTACTTTTTACAAATACTTTAAGGCTTTTTAACGCTAATTTTTTACGTGAGACAAAGTATACAACAGTTGATGTATGATCGATAACCTATCTGAAATACGAAGACCTCTAGAGTTCATATTTAACTTTTTTGATGAACTTAAGGATGACAAATGAACACATACCGATGACAAATTGTGCCTGCCCATAAACAACAACCTTCATTCATCCTCAACAAATATTCAAAATGTCTATGCGTTGTCAACCCTAAGGGCTAAGCCAAGTGCTAACTACGGAAGGACGACATCCTCACAGAATACCAACGTATAATAGCAGCGTATTGTTGGGCAACGCTTGATTTCACTAGACACTTATCAGCGTATCAAATGTTCAAAAAACTTAACGAATTGCATTATTACTTATTATTTATTAGTTTTTTAAGGAACACGTTTTCACAGAATACTACCACAAAATAAAAGTTATTACGAAATAAGGGAGTGCCATGTTTCGTCTGGTAAGTGGAAATGGAGATGTTATTGTACAAGTCCTCATGGGTGACAACGCATCTTAACAAGGCAGGAATGGAGGAGGAATTATTTTTTTTGTATTTTCATAAAAATTAAATATTACTATGTAAAACAACATGAATAAATAAAATCAAATCAACCTATATTGGTTTTGGTTTTTTTTATTTAGTAATAATCATAAGTTGATAATTATTAAAATATTATTATAATTTCGTAGTTAAGGGAGTCGCAAAGATTTCTACTTCCTTTCTTGGTTATTAAAAAAACCTTTCGCGACATAGTTTTTCAGAAACAAAGCGCTAATGGAACTCACAATAGCAGTACAATATGAAAAAAACAATTCATCTAATGGATGTCTGACCTATCCTATTTCATATACATATAGAAATAAGGACGCCGTTGTTCCCTCCGCATTACCATAGGTCGAATAACTGCGCGCGTGCTGGCTAGATTAGGAATTCTAATACCGTAATTCGCATTTAAGACTCCGTAGATATTTCGTTTATATATATAATTGTGCTGATGGGGAAAAAATTTTTTTTGTTTTCGCTGAATTTTATAATGTTATTGTGAACGAGCTTTATGATGCCGTATTCTCAAACATGTATCATCTGCGCCCGTTAAAATTTACATATTTTTTTTATTTAGAAACTTTTTTAAATGGATGAAACACTAAATGTTTGACTAAGTTTATTTCAATACATCAATGAAAACGACAGAAATTGATTCAACCATTGTGCTAACCTTTAGCGGCACTAATAGACAATAAGGTCTGTTTACAATTTTATCATATTATGTATATATAAAAAAACTTCATATGTATACATTTATATACTCGTACACATAACAATAAAACGACCATACATAAGCATAGACCCTGAACCGCCCGGAACCCAAAACATATCTGATTTCCGGGCCCGTATGTCATATGTCAGATATGTCTGGTCAGCAGCTAATTACGATTCGTCGAAAGTCTGACATCGAATTACGTGTCGACGAGTGGGTGCTTTGTGTTTGCGCACATAATTCAAACATCTCAGGTAAGTATTACCTGAAACCGTCTTTTCCCAGTAGAACTGTGCAGCAGCCAGTTTTCCGCAGTCACGTAGCTTAAGCACAATAAAGAAAGTAACACACTTTTTCTTGATTTTGATAATATTATGATTATTATCATTAGTGCTAATAAGCCAGTTACGTTATTTAAGCTAAATCTTTTATTGTAGTTAAGTAACTGAAATTATATATTGAACTCTTCCTCCTCCTCGCTTCGGTTTCCTCATTGGTGACGGTCGTGACCATCTCGTGGGAACAGTCTGTCGTTGTATTGAACTATATCGTACTTATTACGGTAAAAAAACAATGCTGGAAATTTATAAACCAATTAAATTTTATCATCCTTTTAATCAGTACATGTACAATGTATGTAATAATCGATATTGACAATACCGGATTGCAGTTTCCAAAAAAATGTTCCAACAAATCGTCTTTCCGTAATATATGTATATTACAACACGTATAAATAAATTACATTAGGAATAACTGTAAAATTACACTTATAATATCAATGGTATAACAGATTCATTCAATGTATCACATGGTAAATACATTGCTGTTTAAATTCGAACTATAAACTAAATTACGTATGAGAAATTTGTATATTACTACAAAAAATTATCTATACTAACAATTCCATGCTTATAAAAAACTAAATGACATATGAAATATATCTATAACACAGAGCTTTATCGACCCAATACAACACACATTTGTTTTAGACTTTAGTTTTGACTTAATTTGAACTTAATTCAATTTTTATTCTAACACTATTATTTTTAAGAATGTTTTAAACCTATACGATAATTGTCGTAAGTCTAATTTTTAACCAAAGATTTGAGAATCTAATCTTGACTTTCTTAACAATGGCACTTTCTGACTAACTTGAACATAAATCACTAAAATTAAGCGGTAAGCTTTAGGCAAGAGTTTCAGAAAGTTAAGAGATTCGTAAAGAGGGTGAGTAGATTTAGAGTTCTTGATCGGGTTCTTCAGCGTCGGCCAGTTTAATGAGACCAATGAAGCTCTTCTCTGGCTGCATGAGTGAGTGTCTATCTCCACCAGTATTCCTAACGGCGAGCTTGTCGCCGGCACGGAGGAATAGGGCGGCGGCTGAGAAACAGGAGTTTGGTTTTTCTGAAGGTTCAACGGAGTGTGAGGATTGCGCACACTGCAACAAAGTGTCCCGCCCTTCTGTTTCGGCGTTGGTCCGGTGAAGCACCCACGATATTACATCGTGACTATCAAGGTAGTAAATCTGTAGAAATATACATTTTATTTATAAGATAAAACTTCGAGAGGGTAATTTAGGTTTAAACTTAAAAATTTAAAATTTAGAAAGTTTACTTGGAGAAAACATCCCGTTCAGTATTAGTAGTTCAGTAGTAGCCAGTAAAATGAACAGATTATTCAATACTATAAATAAAGCTAGCTGTCATAAATCTATTTTAAAATATCGAGAAAGAGGTTAGCAATCAATACGGAATTACAATACATTTTTTTATTAAAATAGAATAAATAGATGGAGTTGACGAGACAACCTACGTAAGTTTGGGGATAAAGATCACTAATGATAGCCCCGTATTCGCAGTGTAGACTCTAATAGATGGAGTTGACGAGACGACCTACGTAGGTTTGGGGGTAAAGATCACTAATGATAGCCTCGTACTCGCAGTGTAGACTCTAATAGATGGAGTTGACGAGACGACCTACGTAAGTTTCGGGGTAAAGATCACTAATGATAGCCTCGTACTCGCAGTGTAGACTCTAATAGATGGAGTTGACGAGACGACCTACGTAGGTTTGGGGGTAAATATCACAAATGATAGCCTCGTACTCGCAGTGTAGACTAATAGATGGAGTTGACGAGACGACCTACTTAAGTTTGGGGGGTAAAGCTTTTTGGGAAATTGTAAAGCCACGGTGCAGTAAGAAAAAACTTGACCGAGTAAGTACAATCACGTAAGAGAATACCAGAGTGAAATAGCAGCATAATGTTGCCGTGTTTCAAATAATGAGTTTAGGGATCCGGTAACCCACTTACTAGTAACAAAGCATACATCTCAGTCCTCAAGAGATGATAACGCATACTTTATTGAGGATTGATGTAGATGCTTATGGGCTGTAGTAATCATCTACCAACACAGTCCATAAGAAATTTCACAAAAAAAAAAATAGATGTCAGGATCGTGCTTCTTGACAATATATGGGGAGGCCTGTATTCAGTTGACGCATGGTCTTGATGGTGTTGATTTGTTACCTGAACGTAGACGAGGTAGACGCCGGAGTGGTGCACGTGGACGTGACCAGAGCGCGTAAGCGTGGGGCGCGGGTTAGGTGAGGCGAGGGTCCACGG
Organism: Teinopalpus imperialis; assembly: GCA_029286865.1. NCBI lineage: Eukaryota > Metazoa > Arthropoda > Insecta > Lepidoptera > Papilionidae > Teinopalpus > Teinopalpus imperialis. The sequence continues at coordinate 1,934,957 of JAGSMU010000020.1, read as the reverse complement.
AGCAGGGTACCACACGTCGTGGGGTGCCCCATGAGCTACTCGCACTAGACCGTTACCTAAATTACATTGGAACGTTAAGACATTTTAAACATACTCGTAGAAGGTGATCGGTGTTAGGTTGTATTAATGAACGTTTCCATACCTGGCATAGTGGTGTGGAGTTTCATTCGGTCGTAAATGGTACATTAACGTGGTAAATATGGGGAACAGTCGGGATGCTCCGATATTTGTATTAGAGCACTATATATATACGACGTTGTTCGGAAACTGTAAAGTCTAGATTCGCGTGACTATGTTGTTTATTTTTCAGTGTCCAGGACGACATAGCCCGGCGCATAGTATCCAGAGTTGGAGTCACGGTTCGATTACTAGCCGAGGAACAATATTAGTGTAACTGAGTCTGGATATGTTGAATGTTCCTATATCTGAATATGCAACGTTCCTCCTATATTATTTTACATTAATTGCATTAGACTAGGGCAGAGAACGAGGAAGTGCTTTCTGAATCTTTGAACAAGGATTTCATACTATAGTCTAATATTATATTCTGTTTAGTCTAGATCTACCAGGGTGAGTATTAACCACACATCAGAATCTAATTTAGAAAGATAACGCCTTTTAGAAAACCGGCGAGAAATTGTAGAATGTAGTTCTTACTCTCTGATGTATAGTGGCAATTAGAAATGTAATTCCTAGTAAAAAGGCATTCTATATTAGTCATCAGTAAAAACGAGTGATAAGATGAATGAAGGTGTCGGAAATCGGAATAGCACTTAAAAATATTAACAGTCTTGAACAGAAACGATGTTAGTTAAAACTGAAACTATTCGGAATAATATACAGTTATAATATCCACAAGCATAGAAATTAACTTTTCTATAATTTGTTTACAATCGTGTACGTAATTGTTTTAAGAAACAAATAGATAGTTTGAAAATAAATCCAATAATGCAAAGACATAGAACAACAAATTTACCACGGTAGTTGCGCATAGTCACTACACGTACGTGTATGAATTGCGCAATTAAAAATCTAATTTTTTTTTTTATTTCCATTTAAGAAAACCAACAGGAGTAATAATAATGCTTGGACTTAAATTAATTTTTACCACAACATTCATCTTATATACACAATTACTTCAACGAAACTTAAACGGTACGTTATAAGTGTACCAAAGCACCATTTAAATAAAATCAAAACAGTTAGGATAATCGATGGAATATTAAGAATTTATAAATTAACAGTAATCGATATTTGATTGATTTTTAATGTCAAAGTATTTTATATACAGACAATATGGTGAAAATATTAAAAGAAAAAACAAAATCATGTATAAATAACTACTAGGGTACATTTTAAGATGAATCCTTGGTTTTTATTTATAATTAACGATGACGTTTTATTTAGAATAAATCAGACGACATAACCAAGTTTCGGACACCATATTATATGATATATCAAATCCGCTGTAAATGTGCTCTAACCCTTTGCAAGGTATGTATCGTATTTACAATCATCCTGTATATATTATAATTATAGTAGTATGTATATAATGCTATGTATTAATAACGTATATTGTATTATCTTACCTTTAAAGTGGTCATGGATCTCGGTACTCAAATGTGACGTGTTTCCGTGAAAGTGCGCGGCAATGAATGGCCTTCTGCGGGGGCCTTCCTAGAGAAAATATAAATCTTATGAAAAATCTATATGTATCCATGTATAAATTGATATTTTTATCTAAATAACCTTTTTTTATTTTTATGTCTACGAACATATTCTCACGAACTCCCAGGGTTGACTGGTAGAGAATGCCACTGGGCATTAAGTCCGCCCTTGTAAACTTGTTATTTAAGGAACATAAAGAATAAATAAATAAATAAATATATACGCAAAAAAACGATCAATTACCCAACAAAAGGGTACAAAACAAAAACAGCGTAAAATAGCATAGGAATGCTGTTTCGTTCGGTAATTGAAAGAAACTGGACGTCCTATTACGGGTAACAAGGCGTCAATCCATTTGAAACGTCAGGGACGCCAATGCATTTATCTTTTGTTACCTTATTAAGAATGAATGTAGGTGTTATGGGTCGCAACGTACAATCAGGTGAATTTCTTACTCGTTATTCAGTATTATTTATGCAAAATATAATAATTAAACGCTTTCTCAACAACTATAGTATTATACTTTTTTCGTTCCAAACTTAAAGAAACATAGTAAGAATATCAAAAATATTATTCATTGCATTAACTACAAGTTAGTAATACCTTTTTTGATAAAGTACATACGGACGTCTTAATTTTGTTTCAGTGATATTATCATTATATATAAAAAATATCTTTTAACTTTTATCTAGATCTAGGATAGACAGTCTGTAAGTGCTATTCACGTTTCACAATAAGCTAATTATGCTCTGAACCTTTTTTCAAATTATTCTGCTTTCTTATCTAAGACCTATATTTGTTCCTCATATTATTCTGTGTGGATGTTTTTTATAAAATGACCCACGTCGCTGCCACTATCTTCGAATTATCATATGGCCTTATAGCATATACCTCACTTCCCGGTCATACTACAGAGTATTACCGTCAAGTACTGTGGAAATACGACGATATTATAATACATAATAAGCACAAAACAATGCCTCGACAGCAAAGTCTTTTGGTACTCATAAATCAACTAGATGGACAGGATAATCATTTCCATAAACAATATATTTAATTAAAATAATTGATTATAATACCTCGTCATCGCTGTTCCTGGCAGTTCTTGTAACTGTATGAAGCGCCATCTTCCCGGCCACTGAAGAATCAGTGCTCGAGGAGAACTTTTTGGTTTTTCGTCTGTAACAACATTTCAAGGAGACAATGGTTACTTAGTAAGTGATTACGACGGCCCATAACATTCATTCTTTATAAGCAATCATTACGCATATGCGATGTTACCCCTGAGGAAATGGAATGTGTCATCACCAAGAAAAGGCCTCGTCGGAAAGCATGGTCCTACCATGATATGGCCGACCTTCTGTGTTAGTTCATAACTGCGGTGCAAATTTATTTTTTCTTGCATTGAGACTAACAAACGCGCACACAATTTACCTGATGGTAAATGAATACTGTAGCCCATGACATCTAAATTCAACCTTGACAAGGTAAACATAATGCAAATGCGTTACCACCCTTGAAGACTAAGATGGAATGCCTCGTCACCAGTAATAAAGGTCACCGGATTCCTGCACTCATCAGGCGAAATACATCACCATTATTTACGTTGGTATTCTGTGAGGGCATCGTCCTACCCGGTCGCGCTGATCCATTCATTCTAAAGCTAGAGACAAACTGCAGTGTAGCTTTACCACCGTCAAAACTCTCTATTTAATTCAGTGGTCATCTTAATATTTTGTCTCTTACTTATTTTATAAGATGACTTCTTTTATATGCTACATTGACCACACGGACATACGGACTGGCAATAAAACCAATCCATTGATATACGAGGCTAAGTTATATTATATATAGGTAAACACATTTTTTTACATATACATATATATATATACAACAAAAACCAGATTGAATTTATATATTTTATTTTAAAAAACTTATATACTAAATTTCAATAAATTGATTTCATTATTACAGGTACTAAACAGTTTGGTTAAATGTGAGGGAATTCGGGGAAAAAATCCTAGTTAACTAACTGCTAATTAACAGTGGCAGACCCAGCTTGCTACTGGTACTACTAACTGCTGCAGCGAGGGTTGGCTACGTTGCAGTTTGTTACTGCAGAATTAATGGGTCAGCCTAGTCGGAGAAGGACCACGCCCTCACATAATACTAGCGTGAAATAGCAGCATAAAGCTGCTGTGATTTTAGGGATTCGGTGACCTATATGAGGCGTTCCATCTCAGTTGTCATCCTCAAGGGTGACAACGCTTCTGTATTATGATTCCTTGTCAAGGATGAATGTAGATGTCAGGTGAACTATGTGCTCCTTTGTTGCTCTTAATATAATAAAAAAACTAATCGTGAAAGGGTATAATGTATAAATCCTGAAAGTTAGTTGAAGATCGATGTGGATATCACGGGCCCGGTGACCCAATTAGCAGTGGCAAGGCCATCATGAGTCTTTAATTGAGGATGGATCGAGATCCATTCCCGCTGAATAGAGGATGCTAGGGTAGGTTTTCATGAGCTCAATCATCACTTACCATCAGAAGAACTGTGTGCTTGTTCGCCACTCCTTGTTTTATAAAAAAATCATTCACGTTATAAGTTTCTAATTTAAAATATCACTTTATTATTCAACACATTTCAGTAAGAGTAGAAATACACGAAAATATTATTTCGCACAAAAGAAGTATATCGGTTCAAATAAATTTGAGGCACGCGAGGAAAGTAAGTTGTTTCGTCCTATTTGCGCCCTTGGCGTTGCCAACCCGAAAATTGATCGTGTTATCGTAAAACTGAAAGAGGTTCTTTTTAGAGGTTTCTTGTTAATTTAAATATCTAGATATCGTTTAATTTTTAAGCGTCAATAGCCTTATGGTTTAGGATGCGGTCTGCGAAACTTAAGGTCGTAGGTTCGTATCCGTTATCTTTATTAAGTGAAATATATTCCTACACAGACTTATGATATTAATCTCTTTTGCAGCAAAGCGAGCACGGAGGCATTAAAAACGGCTTTAGTTACTGTTTCTATAGCAACCGCTAGAAATGTAAAAAAAAACATATTTTTTATGAAGATCTCTCATGGCTTTTATCCTAATTACGTCGACGGCGGGTCCCATAATCTCTTATCTTTTTTTCCAACCATTTGTACGTATAAAAATATATTTTTATATTTTCATGGTACTCAAACACGATGGCCGCGTGGTGTTTACATTAACTGGCTGCTACATCGCAGGTCCTCGGTTCAATTACACAACATTTATATATGACGAATTATTGTTTTCTAATCCGTGGGTGAATCGTGTTCTGTTATCCTGCCATTGAATGTGAAAATTACTCCGGTCTTATGGATTATATCGAAGTAGGCAAGGAGCAACGAGTGTGAGGCTATGTATGCTCAAATGCTTACCGCACTATAAACGGTGTCAATAGCCCAATGTTTTAGGTTACGGTCTGCGAAACTTAAGGTCGTAGGTTCGAATTAGTTCGTTATTATACACAAGCATTGTCATCTTAGTTGGAGTGGATAGCCGGTATATTAGTAATTTCTATAGCATTGCTAAAAGTTCTTAAAAAAATGTCACGAAGTCATTCAGGGGTTTATCATACGAATATTAAAAATATAAACAAAGGGTTGACATATTAAACATATGTCTGTTATCCTTTTTTTTTTCTACTGGCACTATAAAATCCCCGATAACCCATGACAACCACCTCCCGAAGCTGTAAAAGCCGAATAGGCTCAACACTATTTGAATCTTTAACAAAGTCTGAAATTATAAATTCCAAAATGATTTTAATATAAAGTTTTATTTAAAAGTATTTAATATATCAACATAAATTATACTTATATGTCACAAACCATATATAGCATTAATACGACAGAAGAAATGATAAAATTCGACGAAGTTTACGATAATGGTCGTTCTAACTTTGTTGATAAATAACTTTTATTTGATTACTTTATTCTCCATTACAAAATAGCCTGTAGTATAGCAATATTAGGTAAACAAGACTTTAATGTCCATTATATTGTTCTAGGGTGAATATATCAAATGTTCTCCAAATGGCAACCCTCAATAATTGATGAAATAAACTTGAAATGACATTTTCACGACAAGGCTAATGTAACGAACTATGTCGAAATAACTACACTCGCGTAAAATAGTTATACTTTTATTTAAGAACTTAATTAAAACACAAATTAATTATAACAATTATTCTGGGTAAGATCGAGCAGAGTTTCGTCTTCCCCCGTATGAACAACTGTGTCCTACCAATAGGCTGCATAACTTTTTACAAATGTTCCCCTACCCTACCAACATCTTAAGGCGGTTGTGACGTCTCCGAATAGCGGAAGTCGTTGCAGAGACTGGCTTTGGCTATGGCATTGGTTAAGGCGTTACTCTAAAGTCCTAAAACAGACAAGACTAAAATACAAATAGAACTTTGTGACTAGTTAATTATTACATAAATACAAGGTAGTTTAATGAATTTAGTTTTATTGTAAGTATAAAAAAATGTATACAAATATATTGTATGTAAAAATTATAGAATTGATATAGTATGAATACAGAAGTATCAATAAATTCATTGGTATTAGAAATCGAAATATATAATTGAAATAAGTACGGTTATATCGTGGGTACGTTACATTACGTATTATATATATATATATTTATATATATATATAGAAAAGCTAACATAATATTGCTAGAATTCAAGTATAACGGTAAAAAACACCGTCTTCATTTTGATTAGCATTATATTTTATTAAAAACGGTAATGAAGAGCTTCAAAATGGCTGATTTTTTAATTACAGAATATATTGTGTTATCTTCGCACTCTTTTAATGTCATTGTTGACATTTATCGACTATCTAAAGGTCATGGAAAATGATGTTATTCTCGTGACGTCTTCTAGAAGATCACAAATTGCGTTCTTAAATTAAATTCACTTGATAAAATCATCTCTTTTCTTAATGCACTAACCTAAAACTTAGTTCAATGATAGTAATTTGTTTGCCATTATACAATGTATTAATTAGGATGGTATAAATTTCATATTATGCAAAATTCTATAACAGTTATCATCCAAATTATTGATAAGCATTAGCATCTACAAAAAAATTAAATGTCAGATATGTCAAAATCCTTTTTTTTTTAATTATATGGCAACTATCTTTGTGATAATTCTGCCAATGACTAGTCAGAAAGAGGCACGTATATGAAGTAGTTGGGTAACAAAAAAAAGTAGCAGTTTGAAGTCATTATAATATTATTCGTTAATTACATACATAATTATCATTGTCAAAAAGGCAATGTATTATAATTATATAAAAAAATAACAATATTTGTTTGGCTATTATTAGATAGACATAGATTAACTTTTTTTTATATATGTCAAAAGAAATATATGCAATTTGTTCCCACTATTTTATATTTATTTAGGTTGAATGCTTTGGCTCTGAAACTTTTCGTTTACAACTAATAATAAGTAAGAATTGTATTTATGGTGGTAAATGAGTATCCACTAAATAATAACATCTATCCTGCATAAAGATTCGAAATGCATATGCATACAACACAATACCTCTATTTCAAGTTGCTATTCCATTAGGGCGTGGTCCTTCAATCCCATGTAGGTATTTAGCATTTAGGAACAAGTTGCAGAATGGCTCTTCATGTGTTAAAACTGGCATAAAATATAATGTATCTCTCCAATAAAAACACCAAAGCCAGTGCGCATTTCATACAATGTATTAGATATCATGCTTCATATTTCGAATACATATATGGCAATGATACTGAGCGCTAACTGGCATGTGGAAACCTGACCCTTGTGGTCACATACCTCGGCTAAGGAAAAAACACACTAGCATAATTTTATTATTAATGTATTTCTAACTAAGTTGTATTTACTCTGTGATAATCTCAGCTCATTTTTTTTTTAAATATTAACAATGTTATCAACATTACTAATATTCCTGTAAACAACTACAACTAAACTGAAAATGCTTGTGCTAGATGGTTCACGGCATTAGTCGAATGGTGGATTAGAACCAACGAAAAAAAATATGTTTCAAAGTAACTTAACCTTTAGAAAATAAAGGCAAAAGATTTTTTAACAATTGCCGTCATAACATATCGCCTATAATTTAAAAGAATATGAAATAACACAACAATAAGATTTACGACTATCATTCAGAAGGCTATGTACGTGAGAGACAACATACTATTTCAATTTTCCAACCCTGAATCATATCCCTGGCCTCTTCGATAATCACCTACAATATATATTCGTCACATTTTTTTTGGACATTCTTAATTACATCATTCTTTAATATTTTGCCAATCTCATATCGATATACGGTCGTCTAAAAAAAACGCCCCTCAATTGTACATCGTTCAGTTTTTTTCGGAATAGCGGTAGCTCGATCCGATGTCCGAAGTAATGCATCTACTATATGGTCTCATCAGATTAAACACGCTAAGACCGTAAACCAACAAATTTCGATACACAAATATTGTCCCTCAACTGCGCATCGAACCAACAACCCGCGACTTAGTAACTACTCCAAGCACTTTGTCAGACGGCCGCTAGTGTTTATTATATTAAGCATGTTGTCAGTATAAACCCTTAAGTACACATATATATCACAATCAACCTGTACATGACAGAATGTGACATGAAGTAATTGTTTCATAGTTATGTATGCCTGACCTCGTTCACTACTGTAAAGTTAATCACGTAACAATGCCGAAATGAGACTTAAATTTATCTATTTTATTTTACTAAAAAAAATTAATAACGTAACAGCCTATATACATAAATCCCATTGCTAATCATAGCCCTTCTCTCTAGAGGTTGTGTTACAGCAAATACCACGTGGCCCGTGAAGGATCCACGTGATCTTTGCTGTAATACTGTCTCCGAAATACTTTTTGTAATTTTGTTTTCTAGACTAGACGCAACCAGCCGCGTTACAATATTTTTCTTCACCGCCGAGCACGTAGTTAACTATCTACTAAATATTACTTAACATATTATAAAAGTAAATTTTCGTTAAGTATATTCGTTCTACAGCTAATTCATGACTCTAAAGTAAATTATAAGCCGTATAAGATATTATAATTACCCAATTTATAGATTTTACAACAATCTTTGTCCAACCGCACTGTGATGGTTAACCGCGTCAGGTTGTGCCACCGACCGCGTAAGAAAAACCCAGATTCAAACTGTATCCAGAGCATATAATGATGGTCTGTACATCGATTTTGATCTCACTGACATGCCTCTACAGAGTAAGCTATTAAAGAGCCGTAAGTAATTTAACACACAGATTTATCCACTCACCGTCACTCGCGAATGCACGGCCAGTTATATTAAACGACTAGGCCATAATCAACGGTATCGAACCGTAGCCGGTATTTGTGATACCTTCATTTATTATTATTATTACGTGTGGATTCAAAGTAAGAAAAAAATTCAAAACAGACAGTTTTGGAATTTGACCTTAGTTTCTAGCTAAAAGAACGCAACGCCCACACAGAATACCGACGTGAATTAGCAACAAAATGCTGCTGTTTTGTATGGTGAGTGTAAATATTCGTTCTTAGTCTTCAGGGTTTAATGCATGTGCACCCTGAATCTTAGTCCAGAGTAAATTTAGATGTCATGGGCCTCAATCATCACTTAGGATGAACTTTATGCTCGTTTGCGACATCTAATAATAAAAATAAACCGTAATTACTTTGTATACTTATCAAGGTCCGGGACGGCATGTCGATGCGTTCTTGAATAATTTACATTATAACGTTGTCATTGTTTGTATACTATAGTAATAAATAGATTCAAGACAGTTTAAATGACAAGACATACTCAGAATATCGAAATGATTAAACGTATAATCGTAAATAAATCGTGTCGTATAAATAAGCTTTGACAGGATACGATCGTTGGGTCACAGAGTGAGCAAGCGAAGACGTTAGATTAACGAATACGTCACACAGGCGCCGTGCCTGTCGTAGAAAAAACCGCATCAAACTCGCAAGGAAAACCATGCAGGGACAAACTAGGGACAACATTCGTATGATATTAAAAAAAAATAGTAACGTTTACAAAATTCTATACATTAACATACTTACCACGTACGTATGTATTTTTGTTGGTACTGTATTTTTAAATTTTTAACCTTACTTTACGATAATCATATAAAAATAATTACTTAGATCCGTCTACTTGAAGGCGTTTTTAAGGAACGTCAGAACGTCGTTAGGGGCGTATGTATTCAAAATCATTATTATCGAAACACAAACTACTAGTAAAATATTAAAGAATACAAAAACATACATTGGAAATATACAAACATTGAAAACTGATACTGGCGTATAGCACAGTCAAATATACGCCAGTATCAGTTTTCTCCGCACTGTTGTTTGTGTTATAAAGTTTCTACAATTTGGAACAACAGTACGAAAATATTTCCGCGCCTTGTTCTCTGTGTGGTCTCTACTTAAAATATTATTCTTTCAAAGGTTTCGTAAACCAATGAACGCAATAACAAATGCCATATCATTTTAATAACAAGAGAAAAATTTTTTTTACAATTAATAAAATAAAAGCAGTGAAATATTTAACAGTACCTCTTCTTTTATTTTACTTAACCGGCATTTAGTCGTCAGTGAGCAGTAATTAATGTTTTTGCTCTTAAGATGCAAACTAGCAGGTAAACACTGGTTATTATAAATTAACCATAAATTACTGCTTTTTGCGGTTCATGTCCGCATTTAATCAGTTGACTGAGATAAAATTTTTATTATGCCTTTTGCTGCTTATAATGTAACACGTTCAGAGAACGGAAACGGAATATATTGTGTTTACTTTTGCACTCTACCTTTAATGTTAATATTGTTTAATATTTAACGGTACCTCTTGTTTTATTTGACTTAATGGGTATTTGGACTTTAGTGAGCAGTAATTAATGTTTTTGTCCTAAAAACATTAATTACAGATAAAAACCGGTTGTTATAAATTAACCGTAAATTACTGTTTTTTGGATTTATGGTCAAAATTAACCTGTTGATTAGGATACGATTGATTTTTTTTTATGCCTTTTGCACCTCGTATGTAACAAGTTCTCTAAAATTAGATATTCACATCTAAATTTAGAACGATATGGAATATATTATATGTACTTCTCTCTCTAGCTTTAATGTTAATATTTTTGACATTTAATCGCTATAGAACTAGGTACTTCTCTCGGCCACCGGCTCATAAACGATTGCAAATTGATTTGAGGAACTCCCTTTAATATAGTTTACAAGTTATTCCTATGGATGTAATGGATCCCATTTCTTACAGCACTAACCTGGTGCTGAGCTTCGTTTAGTGATTAGTCACTTCTTTTAATTATCATTTAATTGAAATAATGTTCCTCTTAATAATGATTAACGGTTTTATAGCCGCGTAAAGGACCATTTTTAATTCTCTGCTGCATCTCTTCTCATGGGCAGTAATTTAAAAGAGAAATTGTTGATCACTTCTTTTTTTTCGGGCTGATGGCCGGTCTTAGCCCCAGGGCTTTTACACAAGGGTTAATTTTACACTTTTTTTTCACAAGGGCTCCCAAGAAGGGAGCCTCAACTTGGACCCTTACCCTGTTCCCTTACCTCGGCTCGGTGAGTTCTTCTGACTCTTATTTTTATTGAATATCTCAATTATTATTATTGGCTATCTGTACCACCACTTCGGAATCCGTGAGCGCTGGAGAAGAAGTGGCGCAAGAAACTCCAGAGACGCTTCTATCGGTATTGACTGGAGAGAATCGGCCTGTGACATGGGGGTATCGCGAAGAACCTTGTTTGCGACGCCCTCACCGTCGGCGGGGCGGAATGTGGGTGCAATGTACGTGTGTGGTGTTTTATGAAGGCTTGGGCCCTGGTGGTCGCGTTGTCAGGGTCGTCGAGGGCGTGCCTCGGACTCCTTCGGACGCGGGTGAATATGCGATTCGCGATGGGATTGTAAGTGGCGGCACTTACAATCAAGGGGTTAGAGTGTGTGACGGTGGAGTCGAAATATCGCCGGGAAGCCTGCTTCAGGTACTGAGCTATGGTCGGCAGCTCAAGATCTATATATGTATAGATTTTCGTTACGCAAGAACCACGGCGCACCGGTGGCCTTGCGCATGAAACGATCTTGTATTACCTGAAGTCGATGAATACGACGCGGGGAGGCATGCGCAAAGACGCGACTTGCGTACGTCATTATGAGTCTCACTTGTATAGTGTCATTTTATTACGCAGAGACATTTTGCTATTTTTATTGAGTATCGGGTGCAAACGACCTAGGGCAGACGATGCTCGATTCCGTACGCGGTTGATATGCGGACCGAAGGTGAGTCTTTCATCTTCACGCCTAAGTATGTGATTGTCTTTTGCCAGAGGATTGGATGATCAAATAGCTCTATGGTTGGGAGTTGCGGCACTTTGTTGATCACACGGAGGATCGCGATCCTTCATTTCCAAAACCATTTCCAGTGTTGTCTGCGGATTGGAGGCGTTTACAAATGGCGTCTGGTTTGAAACCAGATACGTAGACTACATCGAAGTAGAGCGTGTCGCTAAACGATCGACAACGACCTCCGGGGGTTGATTTTAGCTGAATTCTACCGAGTGTACTTGCTATTGAAATCTCCTGCCATAATAAATTAGTTGTCAAGGGAAAGAAGCGCCACGAAGTCGCTTCGTAAAATTTGAACGTCCCGTCTGCAAAGGAGATAGGCTAGACTTTGATCACTTCTTTACTTCAGTTCGCTATGTCAGTTACTTTAATCCTCTGAGAAATTTATTCTTTATGGATTTTATCCACCAGCGAGAAACTTATCAAACGCATAACTGTCTCTATTCCTTTCAGGGTGATTTGAAATTGCGGAGTAGTTGCGCTGTCCATCGGTGTCCATTTCCTCACGTTATATGAGTGCAGCCAGAATGCATTTTGCGTAGATTTTTTTCATCTGGCTGGTATGGGTGACAAGACAAAGGTGCCTTAATGCTTACCAGCCTAGCTAATTACGTTCTATAATTCCAGTATAATTTAAGTATTCATCATATTACTCCATTTAAATTTTGAGAGTACATTCATATCAATAGAGAAGTTAACTAAAAGTTTTTTACCTGTCCTCTGACTTGGAGATATATTTCGGAACAGTAAGTTCGACGACTGCATCAGCGGCGGAGTCAGGAAACATGCTGCGCTTCACTCGGAATTCTTCATCAGCCGTGTTTTTTGGCAGCGGTATTGTAGGTAATTCTACAGCAGACAAAAAACTGGATCAAGGCTATACATTTATTACATTGCTTATTATCGACTTTTTTTAAACTTCATAAGATGGAAAAAAAAACATAAATCGCCCACAGGTCAAATACGGAGTATCAACTTTACATATTATAGGTGTAATAAAAGGCAAGATTTTGATCCAGAAGTGTCATTGATCGGTCCCCAGTCCCTTTCTAGGATTATCGTAAGACTACCATCAAAACGCCTCAAAATTATGTACAAGCATATTTAACAAGAAATGAAGTTTTGTAACTGAACAACAATATTCAAACGAATTTTTATATGGAATTGTAGAAGGCTGAAACAAAAAATATGAGGTACGAAGAGGACGTATTTTAAAAATTTTAAGGGAAGTTACCGGGACTACAGAAAATTGGTGTTATGGACAACTAGTTATACAATTACTCCAGAAAGCAAGTCGTGATAATATTACGACTTGTACTAATATTACGTAATTGTAATATTATTAAAAGTAAAATTTTATATTGGTCTTGTCCGTATAGGCATTCCAGGGTGTTCTGAAATAATTCCAGGAACGTTAGTGTGATCGACAATAAACGTGTAATAAAATTTTAGTAGACTCCTCAACCTCAACGACTAATATTTTAAAATAATATAACGATTTATTATAGCAATTTGAAATTTAAAAGGTGTAAACAGCAGGAAGATATAAAGAACAAAGTTGCTTTATAGTCACCCACCTATATCAGGTAACTCAGGGTTCTCATTTAGTAGACGCTTGATGTTCGTGATGTTCGGGATGGGGATCTTCCTCTCCATGTCGGCCGCTATCACCGTGTCAGTAAAGTCCTCGGGATTCAAATGTACCATATTCGTTGTACCAATCTATATAATAGAACAAATATTACTCATGTAATTATTATTATTTTGTAATCATACAAATTTTTAAAATTTTTTGAAAAAATATAAAAAGTATTTTGTAACGAGGTTTTAAGGTAAATACCTACGAACCTCTTTGCAGCACACCGATGCTACTGACAGGTAAAGTTTAGTACATTTATATAACGTGGTCCGTGTGATTTATAAGATTACTGGCAAATTATTACCTTTATCTATAGTATTAAAACGACTCTAGAGATGTTACATTTATTTTTAACCTATAATCAACTAATAACGACAATCCAGTCGTTATACCCGACATGCCTCCTTTTAGCCGAAATTCTCTTTAGAACTCAGACCCAACAGATATTTGTCTATACTGTGACTGCCGAAGCTTAAGCTATCCTATGGAGTGCAGCATACCTCACAAATTAACATGTTATAATCATCAAGTCCTCGTACTGATTTTTTTTTTATAATACAATTGTCAAATGAAATAAAGTATTTATTTTAGCATCCTTTTTATTTCGATATATCAGGTTACATATGAAATTGGCGTTTTGTCGAACTGGCTACTTTGATCTCAAATAATCTGGCGTTTGTTTAGGAATTCCATATTAAAAGGTATTTAAATTTTTTATGTAATAGTGTTTCGAATTTAGTGATTCATTTGTTGTCGCGCCATTTGTTTTTCCTTTGACAGACTTCAGTTAACAAAATGAAAAACTTGAAATATCGAATATGAGTTCCACCATGGTCTGATGCTCCAAAAACAGCTGGAAGGATTAATTATGTGTACTTTATGGGAAACGTACTGTAAAAGAAAGTACGGTTTGTTTTTGTTTCCAACGTTTTCGTTCTGGAGATTTTTACCTCTAAAATAAACCCCGCGGACGGCCAGAGGCCCAAGTGGTCAATGAAGGATTAAAGGTGATCGTGGAAGCGGATCCATCGCAAATCATGTCTGAGTTAGCGGCAGGCTTGCATGTGAGTGACAAAAATTTTAATTCACTTGAAAGAAATTGGATAAACGATAAAGCTCAAGGATGGGTACCGCATGATATGAGTGAAGCATACCAACAAACACGCATTAAGTGCTGCGTTACATTACCCAATCGTCACAATAACGAGAATCGTATCGTTACTTGTGATAAAACATGGATACTGTACGACAATCGGAAACGCTCATATCCTGTCGCAAGCAAAAATTGACTCAGAAAAAGGTACTGGTGAGTTGTTGCTGGACCATTGCTGGTGTCATACACTACAGCTCCCTAAGATCTGGCCAGACGATTACGGCAGATCTGTATTGTTAACAATTGCAAACCATGATGGAAAAAGCTAGCCGTTAAACAACCGAGACTGGTCCACCTAATTGCAACTAATTGCTCTTGCCCACTGCTGGTTCATGATAATGCTAGACCCCACCACGACAGACGGTCACTAAATTGGAGGAGCTGCGATGGGAATGCTTCGAGACCCACCATACTCTCCGGACCAGCCAACAGATTACTACTTCTTTCGGAATTGCGACAATACTTTTGCAAAGAAAAAAATTAAATTCCGATGAGGCAGTCCAAACAGCTTTCAAAGATTTTATTGATTCTCACTCCCAAATTTTTTTCAGCAATGGAATCAATGAACTATCTATAAAATGGCGAAACTAATTTCATATGTAAGAACCTAATAATATAACAATGCTTAATCAATTTATGAATATAATTACATATCAACTAGAAGAAGAAACATTAGTTTATAATATTGAGGGCAACAAACGAGTCCACGGTTCATTTGTTAGTACGTGGTTCCTACGACCCATGACATCCACATACCTCGATGGCATTTTGGCAACGTATCTGTATTATGATTCCTTCATAATGCAGATACGTTGCCACTGTTGAGAACTAAGACGGACTGCTTCACCAGGCGAATCAGAGGAGCGTTATGCTGTAATCCATTTACAAATAGTTTTACAGTCTTCAAGTGTGTAATATTTTTTTCCTAATCACGCGATAATTATTTACGTTTAACACTTGACTTACCGCGGTATACGTAACGTTCAAGCCGCATTTGCGTCATCCCGCAATTCAATCTATGAATCGTTATTGAATAGCCGCAAACAGAAACCAGGTGTCCTACATTCTATTTTCGGATTCTATTACTTCTCAATAGTTTACTTGAGCAATAAGCTGTGCCATGACTATTATCATGACCGGTATACGTATATTTAGACCAAGAACGTTTCTTGAAGAAATGTTGAAGAAGCCACAAAGCCGATTTAGACCAAAGCATCGCTATTGTTTCGTCTTATCGAATATATAGACGATATTGTTATAATAAAATCCGAAATTTTTTCGTCTATGATTTGAAACAGATTAGCAACATAAAAATTAAATTTACCTTCGGCCCTTGTTTGTAGTAGTCGGGATACCAGTCTCCGCTTTCAGCATCCTCATCTCCATCGTACATATCCTCATCATCCGCCATCTGAGCGTCATCTTCCAACACGGTCAACCCTTGGAGCTTATTCAAGGATGAGTAGATCGGCTTGTCTTTATCCGGATCTTTGACGTCATCAATTACATTTTTATCCGTGGCAACCGTTATATCTTCAACTAGATTTCCGTCTTGATCCTCATCAGCGTATATCTGCAAGAATAAAATTTATTAACTTTTTTTTTCAGTTTGATTTTGGGTGTCAACGAGGTCTCCCCTCGACGACCCCTGCTAATTAACACAAGTTCTAATTACAAACATTCAGGATACTGTATAAATTGTATTACGTGTATCCAACTTGGTATAATAATGACATATATTTTAGTAGGAAGTATCATTGTTATACTTTTAAAAAACTGAACAAGTCGATAAGCGTGGACAAGTTCGTTCAAGATGAAAAACTCGGCAATTTTATGTCTATTGATTTTGTTAAATTTTGATGAGAAATAGATGTATCAAGTGTACTCACTTAACCAACCGTAAAGTTATTAAATTGGTAAGTATTTTGTATTAATAGGGAAAAAACTAGAGATGGGATTTTTAAAGTAATTTGGCCATGGGGGTCTGAGGTATCAGTTTATTTTGGAAAAGGGGTCTCTTGCACAATATAGTTTGGGAATCCTTAAGGCGTTGGCCACTAGTCAATCCGTGACGTGGAGAGAAATTGTGGTAGGTATAGTAGGGTAGGGTATGGTGAATGTAGGGTTCCGAAGTATTTTGGATAACAAGGCATATCACCTACTGCAGTTCAGGGCTGACAACGCATTTGTTTCTTGAATCTGGCATGATTCTTCATTGGCCGAAGTCATCACTTACCATCCGGTGAACGGTGCATCGTCCGTTTGTCATCCCTAATGCTATAAAAGAAAATACTGGTGGCATAAAATTTCACAAAATGACATCATAAGATTATAAAGACAGATTTCTTTTCGCGGAATTCCTTCCTAGCTATACTCCTAGAAGCATACCGCACAAAATTCTGGCATTTCGCTTGCCCTTCTTAGCGTCTACGTCACACGTTTCTTTCTATAAAATCGCGGATGCATGATTAAAATAAAAAAAAACGATAGTGCCATGATTACATATTAAAATTATCACAGTGGACGCGATATAACTCAAACCTAAACCTTACGTTTAAACTGCACAAAATTACTGCCTGTCGGACTTCTTCACGGTGTCTGTAGGGTATATCATGGTTCTTTTATGGTAAGAGTGAAGCTAATCAGTGAGTTACCATACGCTACTTTATAAACATTCTTATACAATCATTCCTTCACACGAATCATTTAATAAAACAAAATATCAAATTAATAAGCGATTAAACATTCGATTCTCACTTCTCGCAATGGAAGTTAATAGTCATATCCGTTTCTTCGTTAGCTTCCATGAATGGATAGCAAAATATCCATAATATAAAAATTGTTTCTGTTTGGAGGCGTCAAAAATAATAAAAGAGCCTACTGTGTAATCCTTAAACTTTATTATTAGCCGGAACAT
Source organism: Teinopalpus imperialis (assembly GCA_029286865.1). Lineage (NCBI taxonomy): Eukaryota > Metazoa > Arthropoda > Insecta > Lepidoptera > Papilionidae > Teinopalpus > Teinopalpus imperialis. The sequence goes on along the minus strand of JAGSMU010000020.1, from coordinate 1,917,116 downwards.
TAAATTGCTTTCATAATGATACTGATTATATTATGGACAAACAGATTTACTTTGTACCAAGTGGTTGGTATATCCGTACTTATTATGCGTGATCACGAGCACACAGTATCTCGACAAATTTATCACTCGCTTAAATATTCGTGAAAGCAAATGAAAACAATACGTAAAAGGTATAAACACAACTTTTGTTTGTTCAGTGAAAAGGTTTTTCACAAAAGAAAAAGAATTCCATTGTTTAATTTGATATCTTTAGAATATATATTTTCTATAATACATTTATGAATTAAAGTGATGATATATTAATCCCTCCTTGAAGTCCTTGAAATATGACCTTCGCATCGAAATAATAACGCATATCTTATATGACCAGTAAACGCACTGTAGGTGATGCTTTCTCACTCTCACTCTAAAATTTGAAGCCAAGCTAAAGTGAAAGGAAAAAACAGATTACAACTAAGGTTGTCTATTGATCTTGAATATAATCATAATCATAACATAACTATCAAATTATGCTCCGTTTCCTCGAAAAATCTATAAAACTTATGGAAAACTGTTAAAAAGCGTATTATTTAAGTTTGATATAAGTAAGTAAATATCAAGCTAGGGAAAGAGACAATCGATCGGCTGGTTTTTTGTTTTACAGATCGTATCTTTATCGCAAATTAACTTCGTGACGGCAACGATGCTCTACAAAACTATTAGTTATCTCTATCTAAAGTCTGATGTGCATAATTTTCTAGTGCTATAACTTATTTATTCAATTTTAATGTATCGAAGGCAACCCTGGCACATTTCACAGCGGCCAGGTCGAAGCCCACGAGGCATTAAACGATTGACTTTAAAAATAAAACTGTAACCGTTTCATTTGATAGCAATTCAGAGCGAGGCTAAAGTTTTATGTTCACAGTTCACTTTATTAAATTTATGATTGAATAGAACATTTATTACGGACATCTGTAAAACTGTATGGTTGATCGCCTTTTGACTGCGCCTTGTTGACGTGGGAGAAATCATTATTTCTAACTACACTCTGTGTTCTACACTCCTGTGTTTTTATTGTTATTTTTTTATTGTTTTTGAAATGCTAACCGGATCATTATGTTCTGTTTTGATATAATTGAAATATAGGGCTATCTGTGTGTGCGTTATATTTATTTGTAACTTATTTTATGTAACATTAGAGCCGGGCAAATGTCCAAAAGACAAAATTATCTATTTCAATTTTAGGGTTCCGTACAGCCGAATAAAACCGGTATCTTTATGAGATTTATACGGTACCCTTAGGATCACTTTCGTGCCTCTCTGTCTGTCCATCTGTCACAGCTAAATGTTAATATTATTTGTATTACAATAAATAAAAACTTCTGTTTAGCATCAATAATCCTTAATTTGTAAGAAAAGCAATCAGAACATTAATTCAGCTATGACTTCGTAAATTTACTGCAGGATATAAGGGATTCCAAGACTAGTAAAAACATGCATTTTCTGTAAAAGTTGTTCATACTAACTTGCGCTGGGTTAAAGACCGTAGTTACGATGCTCTCTTTATAAACCTATATTATATATTTTATAGTATCGTCCATAATTATCTTCGATAAGGCGTCATCACTCTGACGACAAAGATAGAATACCTCGTTTTCAGAATTTATAACCAGTTTAAAATTGTAGAATGGGACTGCCATGTAAAACGTCCTTCGCCCTAGTGTAGATGATTCCCATCTATGGCCACTGAGGTTTAGGTTCGGCAAAGGTAAGGCAACTATTCGCATAGCCGTAAATGAAAATCTTAAAAATTTTAAAGTAAACACCAATTTCCTAATAAAAAGTACATATTTCCCACAAGTTTCGTTTCGTTTAAATAAATAACCCAATCAATTTTCCGTTTCATTAGACTCGCACATGTTTTCATGAGTTTCAATGTTGTCAAAATTTAAACAATTTGTTCTGAACTAAACAAATATTGAACGTCTTACACAAATAAACCGTTATGTAGGTTATGATACGATTATCATCTAAACATTGGATTGTTTCGTATGGTGGTAAAAGATAATCAAAAGGTTGTTAAAGTGAACATTGCAGCTGCGTAGCGTGGTCATGGTACCCTTCTTCTGAGCTGGTCTTATTTTTTAAAAGAAAAAAGGATATTAGCAATGCTTTTTATTAACATTACTAATACTCCGCCAACAGGGTGAACACAACGGAACGTTGCAAGTTCTCGATTACATCATTGGGTTGGTCTCTACGACCCAAAGATAACCAAAAGCATGATGGAGAAGCTGACACCGACCCTCAGAAGACAATGGTACGAGTTTGCCGCCGCAAACGTGAGGCGACCCTGATCTTTTGAAATTCGATCGCGTCCTGCATAGGGAGGGAACCCAGACATGCACCCGTTATCCCCTCCGGAAATAATAAGTGCTAGAAATGTTGTAGAAAGTTACCACCACCGTCGATAACAATAGTTCCACACAGTTCACGAGTACGAACGACCGAAATGCGAAATGCGAACAAAGAAGATGATCTGAACGAGTGCACGCACATCATCGAATGCACTTCCACAAGGAAGGAAACTTGTGTCAAACCCGATCGAAGGCTTTCGCTACGTCCAGACTAACGGCTATAGCCTTTAGTACTGCCTGCGCCCATCGATGTTTTTTTTAAGGAAGAGTACGTTCAGAATGCAGACTCACGGAGATATGTTGAAGTAAATTGCACAAATCTTTTCACCGCAGCTTTGCGAACAGAATTCTTTTCTGAATATATCTGCATAAAAAAATCTTCTTGACGGTAGCTCTGCTTTAAATTAACCCTTAGTCTTTGTTGATCTACTGCTATATTGCCTAATCTTAGTGAAAATTAAATATTAATAAAGCGGCACTCCCGGGATAGCTTGCAGTTGTTTGAGAAACTAATACGCTATTTATATACCACTTAAAAATGTTTTTTTATAATATAAATATAATTTACTCTGCTCATTTTTAATATAAGTGACATTCAAAATTTAACTGTCGTTTTATCTTTCGGTCGATGAACTGTCTAAATTTATGTACTATTATTACCATATTTTCGTAAATATAGCACAGCCTAGAGCCAAAGCGTGTTGTCTGTCAAAACCAAATTACACATTTCAAGCAGGCTATGGTAATCAAATTGGACGTGCTCCGTTCTACGTTTTCGAAGTTGTCAAGTTAAAACGATTTTCCCGAAGGTGAATGCGGTTGCGTCAAACTTATTGGATTCTCGGCGGGCCCCGGAGGAAATGAGATTTATGGGCAGAATGCCAGTTTCCTCTACGGCAATATATTTTCTTTCTTTATAATGTAATTAACGAATCCAGTAGTTGTGTAATATATTTTTAATTCATAATAATAAATAATAAGCACTACTGAAGTAGGAAAACTTGTTATTTAATCAGTTAGTACAAAGGATCTGTTTTATGGACTTAACACGATAAACGAGATCACAGTTCACATGACGGTTAGTTAACCCCGGAGCATAGATCCTCGATCCTCACACATCCATAATTTTCAGAATTCTCCTGAAAACGTAACTTCCATTCTCGATGAACCGACTCAAATATGGTACAACTACCTTTTGGTTATAGCGTAGACTAACATATAAAAGATATATATATATATATATATATAAATATATATATATATATATATATATATATATGTATATATATATATATGTATATATATATATATATGTATATAAAAATAGTATTACTCATGATATTACGAATAATATTTGTTTTACTGTTATTTACGTATTGCGAAACAAGCCCTTAAACTAGTGTACTCTTTCAAATATTGGTCTACAAGTGTACCAATAAGTGCTATACAGATAAATAAGGCACATCAAAATTTCGATACGAAGCCAAGTTGACTGCGACTTATTACCAAAATTTCAATATCTTAATAATTTCCCCGAATGTTTCAAATACTTGTTAAGGAACTGAAATGATTTACCTTTAACAAAGATTTAGAGGAATTCAAATTAATTCCAAATGTTGCCAGAAGCCATGTCAAAGAAATAAAGGGACTGTCAAAGTTAATGCAACGTCTCGCCGGCATTTATCATGGCAAGCGCTCGTGCTACGTTATGTCTAAACAAATATCTGATTCTCATCGTCGATTTTTTTTTAATTTAAGTGTTGATAAACGAGGGTACAGTTCATCTCATGGTATGTGATTCAGATCAAAGATTCAGAATATGCATACATTGTCACCCCTGAAAACTGACATCAACTGCCTCATTACCTGGATCCCTACACCCACCAAACGAAATACAGCGGCCTAATGCTGGTATTTCTCGTAGGTGAGGACGTGGTCCTTCCACAGTTCAGCCGACCCATTCATGGCATAGCTAAGAACTAGCTCTCCCAACTGTAAATATAACAAGAATTTTGTCAATTAATTGTACAATTCAACAGTTGTATTCAAAATAGTGTATTCTCGGCCATATAATTGATTTACTATGTTTGACAACAATTTCCAGTAAATTAAATTACACTACTTTCAGACTTTTTCACAAATAAATGACGGAATGAATTGGTTGACTGTAAGCCAATCAAAGGTTAAAAGTGCGTCGTCTTGCCTTTTTCCAAAGAAGTCGATCTTATGTTTCTACTAACGTAATCTAAATGTCACTACTAACTATGGAGTATATATGTGAGTGGCTTGCTAAACTCAAATATAGTGAGATTGAGTCATTGTTACAAATAATTACTTAAGTGACACGATATACATTTGCACATACACACACAAAGACACTAACACACTTAAACAAATTGTTCACAATCTAAAAAGCTTAGTTATACTATTAATTGTCTACTATTTAATTTAATAGTATAGTTTATAGTAAGATTATGTTTATTTGTAAAACAACACTTGTTAGATACGGAAGAGCGGGGCATCCTAAAATAGTAAATATTTACTTAAAAGGATGTCTCAAAAATGGATGCATTAATTTTTAGGCAAATAAACTTTTTGATTTTTTTTCATGTATATATACGAACCTTGTTAGAAACCATTCAAAATAAAATCGTTTTCAAAATCTTTTATATTTCTGACAGTTTAGATTAAAATTTAAAATGTCACGTAATTTAAATATATCCGAAAGGGAAATAATTTAATTACACAGATAAGTCAAATTTCGAGAGGATTAAATATATTATGTTTACCGTAAGAATTTGGATTACACAAGAAGGCGAAAAAGGCAATCTCCAAGGCCTACGGCCTCTATATTTTTATTATTACAAAATAATCATTTTTTTTTGTAGTATTGAAATTTAATTAAAGCAATATTCAAATTTGATAAAAGCAACATTACTTTAAAGTAATGTTGCTTTTATCATTAATTTTAAAAGCCAAAAAAAATAACAAAGTTTATATTGAAATCGTCCTGTCAATCAAATATGAAGGCAAAATATAATTTGTCTCATCTCTTCGCCTCATTTGGAACCCATCTGTCGCTTCTCAGTACTTATTATTAAACAGCTTAACTGTTTAATTTTTTAGTTTTTATCTAACTGTATATTTATGTACATATACCATCACACGTATAAAAATCCTTCTGGCCTTCTTTTCAATTATTTTAAGCTTATGAATCATATTCAAGAGTGGCGGAACAGTTACATATCAGATCTCTTCATTAAAAAAAATACCCATCACGAAGATACGTATACAATATCCTATATTTATGTCTGATATTAAAATTGTTAAAAAAAAAGTTGCAATGTCGAACACTCAAAATAAGAAGAATAAATTATTAATTTTAAATTTTCGAATTCTTGTGGTTTGCTTAGTTCTCTGCGAGGTTATTCCGTCTTCAAATTAAAATCAGTCTTCAGGGGTAACGACGCGTCCGCATTATGTGATTGCTTGTTGAGAATAACACATTAATTCTCTGTAAGGTGTAATGGGCGTAGGATTCGCTCATAATCAAATTAATTGTGTGCTTGTATGTTACGTCCAATATATAGAAATAACCCGCCTCAGTGTATCTTATAAAACTCTGTATTTGTGTGGATGTGTATGTATTTACAAACCTTGTCGAGAAGATTAAAAACGAATAAAAGCATTGACGCCGGTCGTATTCATCGACAGCTGTTTAATAAGTTATTCGCGGTCGGAATATTTACGCCTTTTATTTGCAGCTCATTTCGACATTTATACCACCACTCTTTTTTCTTCGATGAACAATCGATGTGTAAATACTCTCATTTGGCCCATTATCAAGAACAGGGCCGCATTACAACACAAATTTAAAGAGCGTCATAGCCGTGCAAGTTTTTTCTTTAAAATCAGTGTATATAAATTTATTTTTCGTGTACTATCAACAGTATTTCCATTATTTGATTCTCTTTTTCTTAGAACAAAAAATACATCACTAAAAAGAAAAAGCGTTAGATTGTTACATAAAACGAGAGACCAAATTTTGATTTAGACGGAAAATTCTGAAGTTTTTATTAATTAACCCAAATACAAATGTAACAAAAATAAATAAGGCAACACCGTATTTTTATTTTGTATACACATATTTTTGTTAAGTATTGCATATTTTTTTCATATATTTTGTAAATTGATTGTGCCGTTGATATAATAAATGTTAAGAAATATTCTAAATCCGGCCCTGATCTGCAGTCAGTAAATCAGAGTTTACAATCGCGACTCTTTGTTTTTTCGGGCCACTGCGTTCGGGATCATTGAACTAAGATCAAAATATTTATATTTCTTTATACCGAATACATAACTCGTGTCAGCTGTAACCCGTTTATTTCACGAAAATACGTGGAAATTTCGTGACGCTCGGGCTCATGTACTTTGGAACGGTGCGGGGTTGGAGGGGCTAAAGTGGATTGGAGGCAATTTCCTAGCCGTTAAGCCCAGGTGACCTGGAAACTCGATTAAGCGCGAGCTATCCGACCGGTTGTAATTGAATGGAAATACAGGCTAGGTACGTTTTTTAATCATGATTTTTTCCAATAAAAAGTCGGAGTAAATCGCGTGTCAGATAATAAATTCTCGTTGCTTTTGTACTTGCTTTATGTAGTATAAAAAGGTTCGTTAAATTATTTAATTGCAAGGTAACAGATACAGTTTAAAAGTAATTAACTTTTCCCTATACATTTTTGGTCCAATATGGACAATTGGACAGTAGGATGTCATGAGCATAAGAATTTAAGACCATTTATCGATTTTCCTGGTAAATTTGTAAAGTAAATCTTTTTGGGCATGAATATTATATTTTATTGTGGTATGAATATTATTTTATTACATATGCATGACTTCTTTACATGGGTCATAAACGAGAATATTGACCTAACGGTGATGCACCTCGATGCTCATGCATCTTCGACGAGATGAAGGTGGATTCCATCTTTTGTTCATACACCGCTACGCATTCGCTGCACTAAGATGCAGTTAGTTTCTAGCTGCAGAATGAACGGGTTATCTCCACCGGGGTAGGACCACGCTCTCACAGAATACCAAAATAAAATAGCAACATAATACTGCTGTGCTTCGTCTGATGAGTGTAGGGGTCCGGAAACCTTTATCACAGGTAACGAGGCATTCCATCAGAGTCCTCAAGGTTGACAACGCAACTGCATTATGATATCTTGTCCAGGATGAATGTAAATGTCATGGTCCGCAAGTTACCATAAGGTGAACTGTGCGCTCGTTTCTTACTCTTAATATTAAACAAAAATTCAAAACATTTCATGTTATTTTTCTTTTATAAAATCGAAGTTGATAAACGAGCATACAGTTTACGCGATGATAAATGATTACTGCCACAAATGACATTCAGATTCATACTCGATAAGGGAACATATCGCCTTGTCGTCCTTGAGGCCTAATAGAGAATACCTCATCAACATAAGGGTCTCCGGATTGTTATAGTGCTATTTAACGTTGATATTCTGTGACAACGCAATCATTACCTGGACGAGCCGACCCATTCATGCTGAAGCTAGACACAAGCTGTAGCGTGGTTCTACCACTGTTCTAAAATTGGCATTTTGGAAGGAGTGGTACTACCCGGGATGAGTCAACGATATACGAATACTACGGTAAGATTAAAGCAGTATGTTTCTCATTCATCTTTTCATCTTAGGTGGTCCATTAAAATCACAACAGCGATTTCAGTGTCCCTAACCAAAAACGAAACTATTTTCTCTCTCTTACTTTAATCTGATCTTCCGACACATGTAACAAATTATTTTGCAGTTGATGTCATTTGGTAATTACTAGAAAATATTCCTATGATAGCAATCGGCCAGGAGGATCATATTCATTGTGATATCATTTTTTAGGACTTTGACTGTAGAACAGATTACCTCACTTGTTGCGAGATGAATTCACAAAAATATCCCAAATATTTTCGGTGTATATTAGCATTAAAATTTATTTTGTATTAGATTAAAAAACCTTTATATTCATTCTTATATCTACATATATATAACCTTTATATTGAATACAAACTACTACTAACACACATTGAAAAAAAAGACGGGTCGACGGTCTCCGAGTTTGCTCAATTACGACACTATAATGTATCGTGTGTTAGAAACGTAACCAAATAAAAATTAGGACACGTAACCGTGATCGAAATTTGTTGGGACGATATAATCAAGTTTCGGTTACAACTACAGCGTAGACCCACTATGTCAAAATTAACAAAGAAATATATCCTTTGTACCAACCTAATGTCCTAATATATGAACCAATTTACACCGAAACAAAGTAGGTCAGGTAGGCCTTTAAAAAGAATCTTTATGACATACGAAATTAATTAGGTAGTAAAAAGAGAAATTTATGATGTATTTTATAATATAGCTTGTACTAATTGCGATACGACGTCGATAAAATTGTTGTATGTTATAAAAATTATATATAATTTGATTCTTCAATTACTACCTTGTAAAAATATAATATTGAAGAGAAAGTCCTGGCCGATTCCGATATGTGGTGACATGTTTGAGTGTTACCAGTATATCTTTTATTCGTAATCTTATTACTGAAAATGAGCTTAATAGCACAAGTATAAAGTTGACACAAAAGGTCTCACACTAACCTCTCAACCCCGCATAGCAGTGCAGTAGTTACTCAATTAAAACGCAGGAAAATTACGATGCATTGAAAGTTATATAAGATCGGTGTTAATATTATTAATCTAAATAAAATTCCAACACGCACCATATACGAAAAAATTAACTTAAAATAATAATATATTTTGTATATTAAAATGAATTATACAGTAAAATTCGAAATAGAAAAATTACCGATGCGTTTCAGTCGAAAGAAAAGTCTTACCTATACTTGTAAATGCAAAAGAACATCAAATAACTCTGCCTCTGTATAAATAAATGTGCTAGCGATACGAAACTTACGACCTTAAATTTTGCAGATCGTATGTTAAGCCATGCTATTCAATTGTAAAGTTATTTATTTGTAAAATGCTTAGTTAAATGCGGAGGCAGTTTTCTCTGACCTATGCACTTTACTCCCACGCTATGGTTCGTTTCGAGCACGCTCAAACAGATTATTGAATTGTATGGTAATTTGAAGTTTATTTCCTATAAGTAAAAAGGGAAATTGGCATTTACTTGGAAGTGTCAAACTTACCAAACTTATCTGAAGTGATTGCTGCAAGTAGCTAAATGTAGTTATTATTAAGCTACATTAAATAATAAAAATTTGTTGTAACCTATCACTGAGTTTCAATGCTATCGATCAAAAGGCCATTTGCAACTCTAATTCCTATTAAACATAGTCAAGACTGAAAACACACCGAAGGAGACTTTCGTCAATATAACACAATAAAAACTTATTACAACAAATATTTTTTTTATTTATATCTCTGTAGCAATGAGTCGATCACTCGAGATCATCCATGTAAAAGGTGACGGTTCCTTCTGCCACCTCTTACCGGACATCTAGAGCATTGTTTCGCACCCAATTAATGCGACTTACAAAAAACAAAACGTTAAGTAATTAGCACTGTGGCCCTTTCACTATCAAATTATAACATTTTAATTTATAGTTTATTAAGCAAGCTATAAGTTTATTTTTTCATATTGTATTACATGGTATTAATAAATTTTATAAATCTACATTAAAATTCATTCCTTTAATAAACGAATATTTTGTTTACAGGTCTCAATTACTGAACAAATTGCGACCCACATTAATAACAAACGCGTCAGTTTGAGAAAGGATGATCTAGAGCATGATTTCTCAAAATGTCCCTAGAGCTGATACCTCGCTGGAATGCACCTTATACTGAAACACAATGTATTAACATATTATGCATTTCACACCCCTTCTTCCCCCTTAGACTACGCCTATGACAACAAGTCGATCTACCGCTCTATCTACCCATACCTCGCTGGAATGCACCTTATACTGAAACACAATGTATAAACAAAGTATGCATTACACACCCCTTCTTCCCCCTTAGACTACGCCTATGACAAGAAGTCGATCGAGACACACTTTTAAGATAAAAAGTATATCTTATATACAGAAAAGATGGCCACCTCTCATCTAGGGGATGACCAAATAATAAGGGTGTGTCTCCTCAACTAACTGATTTGTACTAATCTCAACAGTCCTACCAAGCAACCAATATTATTTATACGAAAGAGTATGTAAATTTAAATTAAAAAGTAATAAGCAATAGAATGCCAGTAGAAACATTGCATTGTCTTGAATTTATCCAAACCAAATTACGTCTCTAACGAAATTAAATGCAGATAAATATTATTGAACTATGATACTATGAGATGCCTGAATTGCACGGTGACGCGACATTTAAACCAAAATAGCTTCCATGCTTTTCTATTACTGTGCCAAAGATACTTTCATAACTAAAGCGAAATGAGATATTTTCTTCTTTTTTTTTATTACATTAAGAGTAACAAACGAACACACAGTTCACCTGATGGTAAGTGATTCCTGCGGCCCATGACATCTACATTCATCCTTGAGAAAGAGTCATAATGCAGATGCGTTTTCACCCTTGAGGACTGAGATGGAATGCCTTGTCTCAAGTTATAAAGGTCTCCGAATCCCCGCACTCACCAGACGAAACACAGCTGCATTATGCTGGTATTCTGTGAGAGCGTGGTCCAAATCCGGTCGAGCTGATCCATTCACTCTGGAGTTTGGAACAAACTGCCTCGTAACTCTACCACTTCCTATGATGTAACCTCATGGATTTTGTTAATAGCCGTTGTGTTTGAGCGTTTGCTTATAATTCACGATATGCGAAAACAGTGTTCTATACGGTACCGGCACCAATAATATAGTTATTAGTAAAGTAATTACTAATTTGCCTCGTGCTTTGCGGTGACGAAACCTAAATGTATGAGAAATAAATAAAAAAAATATTGTTGAAGACAAGTGAAGTCCGCTAATCCGCAATGGAACTACTACATCGTGGTCTATGCTCTAGCACTCTCGCTAGAGGGGAGGCCTATATTATACAGTGGGATTATGTTATTTCAAATACTTTTGCATACAAACAAGAAGACAAATTAAATCGAAACTTTAGTTACACAAAACTTATTTACGTTTATTTTTTTCAAAACGTTACTATATTTTGATTTATAGTAATAGTCACTATGTAACATACAGGTGAATGTATTATGAATACATAGGCGGTTATAAAGACGTCTAGATAGAGTACTGATGCATATTCCGCCACGCGGTTTTACTGCAGTTGAAAGATTTAACATGTCTTCGACATATTTTGTTCTATTTATTTATTTATTGAACACCAAATCAATGAACATTTTTACAATCATAAAATACAAAAACATTGGAATAGTTTCGTGGTTAAGACAGCATACAATTAATAAATAGCGAGTGACAATATTAAAATGTAACAAAGAAAAGACAAAATAAAAATTAATATTAAAGAAAATTTTATATTAAAATGGAAACGAAAACTACAAAAAAAAAACTTTTAAACGTGCAAATGCTTTGAAGAAAGTGATCAATACAATTAGTCTTTGCATATGTGTTAAATCCTCTAATTACTCTATTTAGAGGCGCTTTTGTACCTAAGTTCGACCTGCTTACACTACATTTGGAATCGAGAAGGTCGCAACGGTATAGAGAAAGCTAGGGAGGAGAGAAGGTCAGGAGTGTCATTAATGACATTTACGAGTTTATAGAGGAATGTCAGGTCGAGCTTGTGTCTTCAATCCACGAGTGAGGCTATTTTAAAATAATTTAATCTTTATCTGTGTGACGAATGAACCTTCCCTAAATTACCCCTATATTTGTCAGTAGATTTCCTCACAATGCTTTCCTTCTCTTTGTTGATTATAAATAACATTTTTTTTTCTGTGAGACCACATCGCCCTATACGAACTATGAAGAGAACTCGTGCAAAAATATCTATTTATTTCAAACTAAATTAGCCAACGTTACTATGTTAACTAACTGTGTATTCACAAGATACGACAAGACAATGTTTAAGTGACCTACGTCATTGGAGATACTTCGGACACATTCCATCAAAATGTGTAAAATACGTCCTAAACCATTCATTCATCACAGCTAGTAGATGGAACTTTCAATCTTAAGGCAGCTTTCATTAAATTTCTATCAAATCTGACTTCTTCTATCCATGGGGTATGGTGGATTTATGGCTGAATGTTTCTAAGCCAAATGCAAATCAAATACTCTTTTGATCTCTCGTCAAAGTATTCTTGCCATATCGCTCTACATCTCTCTTTCACTAACCTAACGAGATCTGTGGACAAAGGGAGAACCGCCAATGTAACTCCATCTCCAATCGCTTGATTAGCTTGTAAGTTTACTTCACCATGTTATTCCACCTGAATGTGAGATGAAAAAATCCACTAGAACTTTATTTATCTTATTACTTAATCAATGTTTTCTTCACGACAAACGCGTGTTAGTTAAATCTAATACTTGAAATAGCTTGGCTTAAGAAGATAAATCAGAAAAATTAAATAAAAAAGTGCTAATAGGTCATGTATATTTTCATTTGTATGTTAAGGTGATTTTAACTGACGATAATTAAAAAAGTTAACTGCGGTCCATAAACATCAAAGGATGGAGATATTTAAGGACGAAAAAGACTCACGATGCAAGTGTGCTATCACCTCTGAGGAATGCCCTGTTAAGAATAATCGGGGCTCTCGTTCTCCACACCCACCATTCGAAATACAGCAGTGACATCTTGCTCCTAAACCACTTCCACAAGTAAGCATAAGATTGTAATAAATTTTAATAAGGCCGGCAACGCATTTGCGACTCCTCTCGTGTTGCTGATGTTTATAGACGACGGTGATCACTTACCATCAGGTTTTTATAGCATACGTGGCAAACGAGCAAGCTTTACTGTAAATTATCATACATAAATATTATTAATATATTAATAGATATAACTTGAAGCATTCATGGAGGATACATCAAGCATCCCACTAGCTTATTTGAATACATCGTGGTCACCGTATAGAACAAACTGCTTTAATTATTATTTAATAAATACCACATGATAATAGTGATGGTCGTGTCCTGGTGGTAGTTTACGACAATCGTGATATATTTCGTTTTATGACTACCACTACGCCACAATATTTCATTGGGCCGTAAGCGATCGTGCAAACACAGAGGCGCTCACTCGTCGTCTCCTTCCCTATTCTGATGTATAATGCATGCATTTTAAGATCGGAAAAAATTCAGATGCAGTACCAAAGGACATATATTAACATCCGTCAAATTCGTAATGTATATTTTTCCTCGGCTGGGAATATAACCCAGGCACTACTACGTAGCAGCCAGATACTCTAACCGCTATAACACGCGGTCATCAAAACTTATGTACATAATAGCACAAGTAAGCATAAGATTGTAATAATTTTTAAGTGATATACAAATTTTTTGAGAACAAAAAATAATTTAATCATAATTGTAAGTAATCGCTTGGCACATCTATCTACTTTGTGTTTACCTTAGAATCCTAAAAAGCAATTACTTCATCTTAAATTCCCGCAGCTGTTTCCCCCTGGGCAGATGCCAATTTGTTACAAGTTTTATAAAAGCTCGGCTGAATGAAACATGGAAGTATGCCAGAAATTACTCCCCAATGTTTATTTTGTTTAATTTGTTTTAATATATACGTTTATTTACGTAATGTATCGAGAATTAGGCGTGTTACATATATATGATAAAACACAAAGACTAATCACTAGTGTTAAGTAGTCCTTTTATGAAACTGAGAGTTCACCCAACAAGCTGACGCTGAAGCGACAGTTCACCTGACTGTAAGTGATTCCTGCGGCCCATGATACTCCACCATTCATCGTCGATAAGGAATCATAATGTAGGGAGCTTTGGGAACTAAGATACAGTGCCTCGTCCCCAGTAATAAGATTCTTCGGATCCCACACAGACACTCAACAGAGGAAACACATCAGCGTTATGCTATCATTTTACGCTGGTATTCTGTGTGTAGTGTTTCGAACCGACCCATTCATGATGCTGATAGAAAGAAAATGCATAATTCCACCACTTTAGATAAAAATATTAATATATAAACGTAAATGATATGTGTAAAGTATGAAAATTTAACATGATTTTTACATAAATAATGTGAATTTATTCTTAAATAGTCTTAATTATTACCTTCACGCTTAGAGGAAAATAGTAAAACAGGGCAGTGAGGAAGCACGAGGAATAAAATAACAATTCCGGCAGGCATGGGAGAATATAAGAAATAAAAAAATTACGAAAAAAAACAACGCCGTTTTTTTAGTAATTTTTTTATTCTTATATCCCTCCATGCCCGCCGGCAGGCAGTAGTTTAAGCTCATATAGCCATAAACATTATCAAAATGTTTTCATTTATTTGATTAAATATTATTTAAACAAATCATCTTCGGATCAGGATCAGAAGTATGACACAATATTTTACGAATGATTTTTGAAGTTTCTTTCCCCTCTTTTTATTATAAATATTCAAAAAGGTTAAAGGAAAATATTCGATGTTCACCTATTACCATAATTATTATTAAAGATACATAGACATATATGAATATTATGAATTCTCAACAACAATAATAATATACTAGAGGCATAAACTGCTGAACCTACTATTTTAAATTTAATTCGATTAAAAAATACAGATATAAATTACGTGAAATATAGCCCCTGGAAATACAAAAGCGTGGGCACAACGACAATGACTAAAAACAGAATGTTTCGCAGAAATAAATATTGCGCGAAATAATTTATTGGCAAATAATAAAAGATTCGTGTCAGGATTTTGTTCTTTTTTCTTAATAAATATAAAAAAAATGTAATGCTATATTATTTTATTATATGAATCCCTATGGTCTCATGACATGGATTATAAGGAATCAGTATATCTGGCACTAGATGTAGTGACGGCCGTCGATTTTTCCTCTCGTAACCGGCAACATACATTTCAAAAGAGTTTCACGGAGAGTTTTTCCCTAAGATACAATGGGGGTTTGTCGGTATTCATGTCTCAATATATTTTTAACAGTTTTCTATCATTGCTACGCTCCTTATAATTTTCAACTATGTATTAATAAAATTGCAAAAATAACAGATATCAGGAATATAACTTACATCTCGCATAATTAGGTGTATTGGCGACACCTTTCACAGATATTTATCGGATACCGATTATATATCGGATCAAACAATTAAAATCTCTATAAAATCAACCCAAACATATTTATATTTATTATTGACAATTAAATTTTGTATCCAAATATCGAATAAAAGGGAGCAAGTAACAATTATTTAATAATATAAATTATATATTATATACCCAAATTATGTTCTTTTATTTTTATTTGTTATAAGTACATCCTGTAGTTTGTTATATATTAAATATCGATATGAAACGAAAGACATTGGAACGTGTATTCTCATATCGAAATACTTCAGAAAATGAATTTCATAATGGCATTGCGAGTTCGCAGTCTGAGCACGTCGCCGGCAGACGATAGCCTCATTCCTCCCCAGCGAATATTTTATCGAGGTATCTCTGAATGAAAAGGGACGATTCCACTTCAATCAATACAATAATTAAAACTTTTTGTGCTTTATTAATGCAATAGGTCGCCAATTAGTAGATACATGTTTTATGTAACAGGATACATGTGTGTGTTGTATTTATTTCTATCAATTAAATTAAATACATCCAAAGAGATGTTTTATTAGCCGCCTTAAGTTTTAACAATTAGATATATTACTACCACATGACGTTAGTTAGAGTACGTAGCTGCTCTGATTCTAGGATCGATTCCGAAGTAAAGAATAATATTAGTGTATCCTGGATATGTTGTACGTATGCTCGCGTCCTTGACACTGCATCTTATTCTTCCTCCAATCTTATTGCATGTTTATATCAGAATAAACTCCCGTAAGCAGTCTGCTGTATGAGCGCATACAAATAACAAGCCACGGTGGCGAGAAGCTTGTCTCACATTATATAGGAATAATGGTCATGTCCACATGTACCGAATCGACAATTCTTTAATAATAAGAATTCTTTAATATTAACAACAAGTAAAAGTTAGTTTTATATTAAATGATAAAATTCACTTTAAAATAAGTATGTCATCTCTTTTTGGTAAAGAACGAAAACAATAGGCTAACACCGATAACATTAAAGTCCATATTTCATTAATAAAGATTAAACTATATGAGTCTAAGAAAGGCAAAACACTTCATGCAACCCACGTGTTTAAATAACGATAACCGTAGAAATAATTATTATGTAGTATGTTTCATAAAATGTCTACAAGCCTCAATCTCAGTTTACCCCAGTAGTAGTAGTAATAGCTTAGTTTATTAAAGTTAAATCAGTTTCTATAGTCGACGCTTATTTGATCCAAAGCTGCGTAAGCACCAAGGCTTTCACACTCCGCCGCCCGTGACTGAACACGCCTTTGATGTCGACTTCAAACTCTAAGCACTTCGTATAACCGTTAATTAACCATATAAAATTACTATTCTATATAATTTAATTATAACGCCGTAAATGAACATCTAAATTTTATTAATTAAACATTTTAAAGTTCCGTAATGTAAATGCTATAAAGATTAAATTCTTAGATATATTTATAAATGAGTATCTGTTTGTAAGTGATCAAGACACAAACATTTTTTAAATGTTTTAGACGAAATAATTATTTCTCCATCTTAAAAATTTTAGTTACTGTGGTGCTTTTAAATTTTAAATACCTTTATTTAATAATAATAAGATGAGTATGCGTGTAAATAAATAAAATTATTGTGGACGTTGTGATAAAATTTTTCATTTTATTCGATAACTTCTCGTATAAAGAAATTAAATTTATATCCACTTGTACAACTAATTAGTGTTCAATGACCAGATATGACCAGATGTTTGAAGAAACAAATAGATATTTGCTGTCTAAAAAAAATATAAATCATTCTGCTCATCAAGCCACCCAAATAAGTTTAATGTACATTAAACCCCTTTAGAGCTCGTTTAGAGATTCATTGGTGGAAGGTAAAATTTTATTTAAAACATATCTATAATTGGAAATATAAGACGTTTTATTATATTTTTGTTAATTATGATAAGGAAATCATAATTGATTTCTTATCTGATTTAGGCATCTTATTTTCATTTATTTATTTATTTCATTTGAGTCATCTACAGTGCGTACATGAAAACATTCTTAATCCATGAATAATAATACATTTAGTCGAATTTGATGCATGCACCAATTAAAGATGAACACATCATTTGTTATAATTAACGGTTATCGTGTTACAAAAATTAATTAATGGAGAAACTGATTCAAAATTAAAACAAAAAACAGAAATAAATTATCAAAATTATATAAATTAAATAATATCCTAATAAAATAAAGTGAATCATAATAAAACAATTAAATGTCAACAACCTTATACAATACAGAGATTTAACAATTTAATAGCGATCAAAATCTAAACGAAAGACAACAACACAATATGATAAAATTAAAAATATATTTTGGTGGCATGGAAAGCTGCCGACACTCACAGCCGCATTACGGATTTATGCTGCCATAAAGGAGGTAGGTATATGCCAAAGGATTTAGATGTAATGCACCGTAGTCAGCATTTACCATCAAGTGAAATATGTACTCGTTTGTAACACCTAATGTTAAAAAAATACACAAAAATCCTTGACAATTCAAATAAACATTAATATATATATATTAATATAGTGAAGAGGGCCACAAATGCTTTTAACTCATAACTATATAACAAAAAATATATACAATCAAACCCATTATATAAACGTAAACAATAAAAGATTGCAGGACAAAGACAATTTCTTAGCAATATATTTTCTTGTCGTTTGTAAATAAAAGTATCTTTGTTATAATCCATGACTTTTGCAATACTACTCGCTTTTGTACGGTAGTTTCTCTTGAGCAACGAGAGACTTTCCGAGATAAATGAACGACTCCTGTTAGTGTTGCCTCGGGTTTCACCTACCTTTATTTTATATTTATTTCGTCTTCATATTTTTTTTAAATGAGTATAGAGTCAAGCGTATAAAAATAAAGGATATTTTCTCGTACATCAAATAAATAATGGTAATTTATATAATATTAATATTAAATCAAAAAACAAATGCTAATTAATAGATTTATTATTCAAAGATCCCAGCTTCTCTATCGCGAGTCCTACAAGACCAACTTTTATAAATATTATTTTCATAATTACTTTAATAAATAATTTTTCATTAAAAAATCAACCTGTATTGTAAATATCTTGTTTTTTTTAAACTATAATCTCAGATCGAAGGAGGTTTCGGTTGTTTTAAAACTACCCTTTTATCGCAGATTTTAAATTAAATTAGGAAAAACGCGCACGAATATTGGCTTTAACGTTCGTGAGGATACCGATTTGGCTTTAAATATATTGCTAAGTTAATAACACCTAATAAAACAGATGTCGGTAAAGGTCGAAATCGGTCAGGAAGATAATGATTGCATCTAACCATCAAATTTCTAGTTGAATGAGAGTTTATGTATACTAAACAAAATAATTGTTTAGTATACATAAATAACTAGAAATATAATTAGAAACGCCGCTACGCATCTGACTCGGGGGTGCTCGAGTGGGCCGAACCTCAGCTGGTCAGTTGCTTCTGATTAAGGATTATCTATATTAATATCGCTATTATTATTATTTCGTTTCGTTCGATTCATTATGTTTCAGCTTGTGAGAGAAAGAAGCGGGAAACTTTATGACTGATGACAAGGCATTCCATGTAAGTACTCAGGGATAAAAATGAATTTGCAATTGATGCGATGTGAATAGGGGCCAAGGGCCAAAAAGGACGGAAATCACTTACTATCAGGTGAACTGTGTGCTTGTTTGTCCATGCAGGGATGATCTATAATGTGATTCCTTTTCTTGGATGGATATGGGTACCGTCAGCTGCACCAATCACTTACCATCACGTGAACTTTGTGTTTTTATTTCTTTTTTATGTGTATGTACATGTTACATTGTTCGCCATAATGCCATCCACAACAACGTGAAAGCTAGAAAGGATTCAGATTTTAATAGGTTAATTCAATCAAAAAATGTTTAATCTCTCCATCCATCTCGCATAAAGAAAACTTGCGTAGTCATTGTCAAAGTTGCCAAAAAATTGTGTCATATATCAATTATTTTCATATCTATGTTAGTTTATGAAATATATATATATATATGGATTTATGTTTTACACTATTTATTTTGCATTTTTATAATACTTTCTTTCATTAATTTAATATTGTATTATCTTAGTACATTTCTCACTGCTCCCGGGGTTGAAAGTTAGAGAATGCTTCTTAACATTAAGTCCGCATATTGTTTGCATATTTTTACGTGGCTTATGCAAAATATATTAAATAAATAAATATTCGTGGGTAGATGGGTGCAGGTATGTTTTGCACGACGCAAAGCAATGGGCAACACGCAAAACTGTATTAACCCAGTTATGGTACCGAAATAGAACGAACACATTCGCGGAATGTCAGAAACGTGTGTGAGTATTGGATGATATCGCTATTATTACCTACCGTGCACTTCGTCACCGAGAATTTATTGTTTGTCAAGCAATTAAGAGCTTTAAGGTTAGGTATAAACGTGAACATAAAGTATACTATACAAATGTATCCATAAAACTGTTTATAAAATATTAAATCCTTCTTCGTTGATAATTAAATAAACCACATGACACACACTAATTTATGGAAGTCTTTTTTTATTATATTGACACATGACAGCTATTTTTGTTAAACAATGTCAGCAGTGAACATTACCTGACCAGACATTACGGTTAACCACTCCAACTAAGCTTAAAATGCTTGTGCTAGTAGATGGTTCAGGACAATAGTCGAATAGCGGATTCGAATTTACGACCTTAAGTTGCGCAGACCGTACCCTAAATCATTAGGGTATTGACACTTCATACACAAACAATTCACCTGGATAGTAAACCCTGCGGCTAATGACACCCACTTTCAACCTCGATAAGGGATCATAATGCGGACGAGTTATCACCCATGAGTCACATAACTAAAATGGATATATTTGTACAAAGATCTGTAAGATCTGCTGTCTAAAATTGTCATAAACACTAAATTCAGTGATGTTATGTGAAATAATTGTATTAGGCGTAAAATTATGTGTTTGTGTTTGTAACTTTTGCGAAGGAATGCCTTTCGAATAAAAAAGATCGTGGAAAACGGCAAAAAAGTCCCAGTTACAACATCTCTGTCCTCAGGGGTAATATTTATTTATTTATTTAACTTTTATGTACACAAAGCATTTATAAAAGGAAACTAAGATAAGAAAAGTATGTACAAAGGCGCTTATTGTTACAATAAAAATCTTCCAGCTGGCCTGATGTTGGATATATTATCGGAAAAAAGATACTGTACTCACAATAAAATAGAGAAAAAAAAATTAATACAGGACTATATTTCTATACAAACACATGCACATAAAAACATAAATAATAAGACATATAATACATAATGTATACATAAATAATAAATATAAATATATGATATTGTGATTTGGATTTGAATCATTGTTGAAGATCGATGTAAATAACCGATGTTACACTTGTCTTCACTTGCCAAGACTTAAAATCACTTTTGATATATATTCTCTGCAAATATTTTTTAAATAATATTTTATGCACTTTATTACTACTGTAACTGTGCAGGACCACTAGACCCCTAGCATAAAATAGAATAGAGAATAGGTATCACGTACTATATAAATATTAATATAATTAACATAGACTGCGTAATTATAGAAGAAATTGTAATGTATAAGGAACCTAGTACCTAAAAATAGTAACATAAATGTGAATCGGAACGCCCTGTGACTTACAGTAACACTCGTACGCATACACAACGCCTTACACTCCGACATCTACACGGACACGCCATCCGCACCACACTAATCATACAAAATGTTATACACCAATCACAGGGCATCCTTTAAAGTAGACGTTGCAATTCGCGGAACCCTCGCAGCCGACCGACTGGCGGACGGGCACAGGCAGGTAGCCCCTAGATGACCTGAACACGTGCCTCCGTTCCGCTAGTTAGACACCCGAACCTCGGGGATAAAAAGGGCCGCATTTCAACGTATTGCCACTGACCGCCGGGACTCTACAAGAAGAACATCAACAGGAAGAACATCTGCAAGCAAGAATAAAGGTAACAAGAACAATAGAAGCAAGAACAATAGGAAGAAAGAACAAAGAGTCCCCGGCCTAGTGAATAGTTTTTTGCCAAAGTTTAACGTAGAGTCAGTATTTATTTTGAATCTTTAACAATTGTAGAATCTCTTTTAAAATAGTAATAAATAGTGTTGACAAAAGGGTTTTTTTCTTCGCAATCCAGCAATAGAAAGTGGGCTTTGTTTCGGTCACCCGAACAGATAGAGGCATCGCCCACATTAATGGTCCTTCGAGCCGGATCTACGGAGAGAAACCTTTGCGTCAGCCTATTTAAAATCAGTGTATTTATCAAGTAAAGTCAGTGCATAAAACTACGAGGAAGCATGCCGGAAACCAGATCCTTCGCGAACAACAGCCACCGAACACCGATCCTTCGCCAGGACCTGCTACCGGAAGCGCAACCCCGACCACGAAGCCGAGGCGGATCAGTCAGATCCACAAAGTCGCGCCGCATAGTACAGGCTAGGCTCGAAATTGCACAGCTTAAACTGGAGCTAGCCGCCGCCAGACTTGCAGAACTAGAACGCGAAACCGAAGATGAAGATGACACCATCATTACCGAGGTTGAAAAGGAACGGCGAGTTGACGATTGGCTGAAATCCAGTCACCCCCTCGCAATAGACAACCAGCCCTTTAATGATGGAAGGATGCCACCGAACCAGCAGCCGCCGACCGAACTGACGCCAGTGATCACAGCCGCATCCTGGAACCCTTCGGCCGCTGCACCGGCGGGAGCCAATATCGAGCTTCCGTCGATAGCGCATCCACCGATCTCGTCATCTAGTCATCAGAGGCCAGCGACAGTGAACCACGACTGTACAGCAGTCAGTCGTGGACCTCAGCCAGCGATCCCTGCCGCATCCTGGCTGCCGAACCAAGTGTCGACAGTGCAGCATCAACCAGTGGTCAATGCCGTACCCTCGTTACCGAACCCCCCTGCTGCACCGACACTCCAGAACGAACCGCCCAGGGCCGACGCCGGACCTTGGGCGCTGCCAGCTCCTCCAATAGCAGAGACCAGGTCTCAAGAACCGGGAGGAGCCAACACCGCCTCACATCCGAGGACGGGACTTACAGAACTTGCATCGGCCATCACTCATGCCGTGCAAGAGGCTCAACAGCATGAGCCAACCATCGGGCATAACGAACATGAGGATGAAGATGACAACACCATCATTACCGAGGTCCAGCCCTTTAATGATGGCAGGATGCCACTGAACCAGCAGCCGCCGACCGAACCGACGCCAGTGATCACAGCCGCATCCTGGAACCCTTCGGCCGCTGCACCGGCGGGAGCCAATATCGAGCTTCCGTCGATAGCGCATCCACCGATCTCGTCATCTAGTCATCAGAGGCCAGCGACAGTGAACCACGACTGTACAGCAGTCAGTCGTGGACCTCAGCCAGCGATCCCTGCCGCATCCTGGCTGCCGAACCAAGTGTCGACAGTGCAGCATCAACCAGTGGTCAATGCCGTACCCTCGTTACCGAACCCCCCTGCTGCACCGACGCTCCAAAACGAACCGCCCAGGACCGACGCCGGACCTTGGGCACTGCCAGCTCCTCCAATAGCAGAGACCAGGTCTCAAGAACCGGGAGGAGCTAACACCACCTCACGTCCGAGGACGGAATTGAATGAGCTTGCATCGGCCGTCACCCACGCCATGCAAGAGCCTCAACAACGTGAGCCAGGAATCAGGCATACCGAACATGGAGATAAAGACGACAACACCATCATTACCGAGGTCCTGCCCGTTAATGATGGAGGGATGCCACCGAACCAGCAGCCGCCGACCGAACCGACGCCAGTGATCACAGCCGCATCCTGGAATCCTTCGGCCGCTGCACCGGCGGGAGCCAATATCGGGCTGCCGTCGATAGCGCATCCACTGATCTCGTCATCCATTCTTCAAAGACCAGCTATCAATGCCGCACCCTGGCCGCCGAACCAAAAGTCGACAGTGCAGCCCCAACCAGCGATCAATGCCGTATCCTGGCTACCGAACCCATCTGCTGCACCGACACCCCGAAACGAACTACCCAGGACCGACGCCGGACCTTGGGCACTGCCAGCTCCTCCAATAGCAGAGACCAGGTCTCAAGAACCGGGAGGAGCTAACGCCGCCTCACGTCCGAGGATGGCATTCAACGAACTCACATCAGCCATCACTCATGCCATGCAAGAGGCTCAACAGCATGAGCCAAAGATCAGGCATACCGAACATAAGGTTAGAGATGACAACAACATCATTACCGAGGTCGAGCCCTTTAATGATGGAAGGATGCCACCGAACCAGCAGCCGCCGACCGAACTGACGCCAGTGATCACAGCCGCATCCTGGAACCCTTCGGCCGCTGCACCGGCGGGAGCCAATATCGGGCTGCCGTCGATAGCGCATCCACCGATCGCGTCATCTAATCTTCAAATGCCAGAGCCAATGAACATTCCCACAACCATCAGTTGCGAATCTCAGCCAGCGATCCCTTCCGCATCCTGGCTGTCGAACCAAGCATCAGCAGTGCAGCACCAACCAAAGGTCACTGCCGTATCCTGTTTACCGAAGCTCACCGCTGCACCGACGCTCCAAAACGAACCGCCCAGGACCGACGCCGGACCTTGGGCGCTGCCAGCCCCTCCAATAGGAGACACCAGTTCTCAAGAACCTGGAGGAGCCGATAACGCCTCACATCCGAGGACGAAACTAAATAATCTTACTTGGTGCCGGGTACACACTAAGTTGAGAGTTGACCACGACGCTGAAGACCTGCTGCTGCGATTCACGCAAAAGGACTCCATCGGAGAAGAGGTGGCGGCGCTAAGGGCCTATAAACCCTTACCGCGACACAGCCGCCTACAGAAGCTCACCCTCACGCTACTCGATGGACGGCTTAAGCTCAAAAGCAGGATCGATGCCACCGCCGGTATATCGGAAGCCTTCAAACGACCCCTCGTATTAGACGGTGAACACCGAACCACGAGGCCCTGGATAGAGTACGTTCACCGCCAGCTGCATTACTCGGGGGTCGAGGCGACAGTCAACGAGTGTCGCCAACAGCATTGGGTCCTCCGATTAAGACCGACGGTGAAGATATTAATCAAGCAATGCAGACACTGCCACCTGAGGAAAGCATCGCCACTGCAACTGACAACAGGGGACCTACCGTCCTACTATCTAGCGTACCAAGGACGGCCGTTCTCCTTCGCCGGACTGGAATACTTCGGCCCACTGACGATCACAGTAGGAAGGAGTCGCCAGAAGACGTACGCATGGGAATGCATTGTGCGTTCGATAAAGATCGCCTTGACTGCGACCCTCTCCGAAAGATATCCAGCGGAGGAGGTCCTGAATACGCTACTCGCCGAGGCAGAACACACTGTAAATAGCCGCCCGCTCACACACGTCTCAATCGACCCCGAGGTGTTGACACCGAACCATTTCCTCCTGGGAGGTCCAGGAAGGACGTCACCCTCGAGGACGTTCATCGATCGAGACTTAGACCTACGGAGCAGCTGGCGTGCCTCGCAACGACTCGCCGACATATTCTGGAGAAGACAGAAGCGCGAGTACCATCCGGAAATAAGAAACAGACACGACACTCACGGAAGAGGACCAGATTTGCAGATAGGCAACTTGGTCCTCATAGTCGACGGCAATCTTCCACTGAACGCGTGGGTACGCGGATGTATCCGCACAATCTACCCCGGACCCGACGGCGTCATACGCACTCTGGACGTCGACACGAAGGGAGGAGTACGGCGTCGACCGACGAGGAAGATCGTCGTCATCCCCACGAACCACGGTGATCCTGCACCGCAACATCCTGCATCGCCAGCCGAAGCCAACGATATACGGCGGGAGTAATGTGCAGGACCACTAGACCCCTAGCATAAAATAGAATAGAGAATAGGTATCACGTACTATATAAATATTAATATAATTAACATAGACTGCGTAATTATAGAAGAAATTGTAATGTATAAGGAACCTAGTACCTAAAAATAGTAACATAAATGTGAATCGGAACGCCCTGTGACTTACAGTAACACTCGTACGCATACACAACGCCTTACACTCCGACATCTACACAGACACGCCATCCGCACCACACTAATCATACAAAATGTTATACACCAATCACAGGGCATCCTTTAAAGTAGACGTTGCAATTCGCGGAACCCTCGCAGCCGACCGACCGGCGGGACGGGCACAGGGCAGGTAGCCCCTCGATGACCCGAACACGTGCCTCCGTTCCGCTAGTTAGACACCCGAACCTCGGGGATAAAAAGGGCCGCATTTCAACGTATTGCCACTGACCGCCGGGACTCTACAAGAAGAACATCAACAGGAAGAACATCTGCAAGCAAGAATAAAGGTAACAAGAACAATAGAAGCAAGAACAATAGGAAGAAAGAACAAAGAGTCCCCGGCCTAGTGAATAGTTTTTTGCCAAAGTTTAACGTAGAGTCAGTATTTATTTTGAATCTTTAACAATTGTAGAATCTCTTTTAAAATAGTAATAAATAGTGTTGACAAAAGGGTTTTTTTCTTCGCAATCCAGCAATAGAAAGTGGGCTTTGTTTCGGTCACCCGAACAGATAGAGGCATCGCCCACAGTAACTTTGCAAGTCAACTTTGGATCAAATCCAAAATTATCAGTTTATTGGAGCCCGCTATTTTGAGAGACACTAATCCATACTAGATTTATATTAATATGAAAATGCAACATGACTCATGCCATCATGCGAATACTCATTTTCATGAAAACTTATAGCCATATTTCGGACTCTGCGACGTCATACAAATCCCTGATTATAGCCAGAATCATGGTTAAAACGTTTGTGTTTCATATTATATGCGTTCGCATATCGTTGATCCAATTGAGATGAAACTTTCTACAGTTCAGACGTACGTGTATGTTTTTGGTATTGTATTTGCAACCAAAAAAAAATTATAATACAAAAAAAATGTGTAAAATACGAAACGTATTTTAGACATGTTTTTAGTATGTATCAAAACACTATCAGTCTTACAAAAAAACGTGGTATAAAGATAAACTTAGGAATAAACTAAGAATAAGCAAAATTTGTACTAATAAACCAAGAATACGTTATACCTGGTATAACGTTGACGTTTTTGTTGACAATAATACCGAGCTATTTAATGGATTGAACCCTCTCCAAAGTTGTACAGGCACATGTTAGTGATGACAAATTACCACATCTATGTGCCCTGACAGGGATTGAGTCAAATGTACGTTTTTGGTAAACAAAAGACTTAGTGAAGGTTAGGTACTTGGTCTTGGTTAAGTTCAACGTTAATAGATTACTTCTGAGCATTTACTGCCTCAAGTCCAATCTCCGCTAATTTAGCTGTTTCTTGCCAGGTGGATCCTTTAATTAATAATACAGTGTCATCGGCGTAGTCAATAACTTTGCAAATTCTTATTTTAAGACCATAGAGATCGTTAACATATAGAAGAAATAAGGTTGGGCCCAAAATGCTACCTTGAGGCACGCCATAATTGATATACGTCAACTCACTTTTTAAGTCACCAAGTTTTACTTGTTGTCTTCTATTTGATAGGTAACTTTGAAATAATTTTAACGATGTATCTCTAAAACCCATCCTTTCCATTTTGCTAAGTAGAATCGGGACGGAGACAGTGTCAAATGCCTTTGCGAGATCCAAGAATATTCCTATGCATTTGTTATTTTTATCAACTTGACGGACAATAAATTCTGTTAAAGACTGTACAGCATCTTCTGTAGATTTTCCATTTATGAAACCAAATTGGTTTTCAGAGATTATATTAAATTTAGCTAAATATGGTTTTAGACGATTATTTAGGAAACGTTCTAATATTTTCGATAAATCCGGCAGAAAAGAAATAGGCCTGTAGTTGATGACATTGTCCCTATCTCCGCCTTTATAAATAGGTGAGATCAACGCAATTTTGAATATGTCTGGGAAAAAGCCTGTGTCAATAATTAGGTTACAGATATGATTAATACAAGGTATTAGTATATGTTTAGCAGATTTTAGTACTTGAGTTGGAATACCATCAAATCCAGGTGCCGAATTTGATTTTAGCCCATTGATTATGAGCTCGATTTCAGATGTATCTGTGGGTAATAAGCCGAATGATTGTCGTTCATATTTTAAATTGGAATCAGCTGAAACTGATTTACTGATTGTTTTTTTTTGAAATTATTTATTTGTAAGACCTTATTACTAATGAATAATTTATAATGTAGTTTCCTTATAATTAAGTACTATTTTATTATTAACAAACCAAAATTCATGAAACTAAACTATTCCATAACAATTGCACTCATCATCTATCCTCCGCCTTTTTGCTAAATATAAAATTAATTAACTAATAATATTTACAATGATCTGTTAATTTATGGTATAAAACGGTTTTAATTAATTATATGGTATCTAAATTCATATGAGACATATTCATAAACAAGGAGAGATATGTGATTTTGCTTAATACTTAGTTTAAATCACCTCATGATTAACGCTGTAGTTGTATAGTCTCCGGTAAGTTATAAGAACTAGAAATATAATTATTTAGTAAGTCCTCAGGGGTGACAGCGCACAAAAGATAAAGCCATCTTCGATATAGGTTACAGTAACAACAAGGTGATCTAAAAAATATTAAATAATTACTCAAAGATGACTAACTCTATCAACATGAACATAAAAGACGCACAAAAAGTTTGTTTAGGAAATATCTATCTAATCTATATCTATATAAATAATCTATATAAATAATATATCTATATAAATCTAATAAATAATATATCTGTCGCGGTATCTCTTCTCAATAATTTATTTACATGGGTTTACCATGAAGGATTACCATGAAGGACTCACAATCCAAGCATTTGTGTCGTTTGACAGATTAGAAGGGTAACCGACCAAAAAATATAAATACAATTGTTTTATTAATTTCTTTAAAAAGACATTTATTTTTAAAGTTCAGAGGCCAACCACCTATTCTGAGTACTATAATCGACACCAAGCAGTAGTGGATTGAGGTCAACGCAGTACATTACCCGTGAGCCATGTACACGCCACGCTAGTCTATTCGTTCTTCCTAGGACCAAATCGTTCGTAACCGGCTTAATTCGCTCTGATTAATGTGGATAGGACGTTGCATTCAATAATTAACGTTCAGTGAGCTCAGTGGTCTATTCGTGGAAGCAACAATTGTTGATGCGACCTTTATATGACTTTAAAAGTCCACAGAAACAATAATTATATAACTTTAAAAGTCCAGATTTTCTACAGAAAAAATAATCTGTTTTAAATCTTTTGTTAATTAATCTGTGTGTAAATATACTGAAATAAAAATTTGGAAGATTATTATAATTATTGTTGTTTATCTTATTTTATTTTCTGTTGCATAAAATATAATATAGTATAATATACACAATTACAAAGAAATGAGATCGGTGTCCCTTTCCCTAGTAGAATATAATGCAATGCATGTGTAATAATATCTTCTTTAAATCTATTTGAGGTAACTCATCCATTAACACTTTAAAACCAATTTTTACATCGTTTAATCCTAAAAAAATGAGCAGATAAGTTTTATTTTCAAAATTCAAAAAGTTTATGAATAAAGAAATTTCTTCTAATTCTTTATAAAAGAATAGTCATAGTCTTTTAACAGTATAAGAATCAATCGACGTGAAAAATTATAAGCAAAAAGCCTCTAATATGTTTGTTTTTATTATAAGGAACTAAGGTGATAACGTGTGAACAAAAAAAAAATATTTAAACTTTATTGTTCACACCTTAAACATTAATGACATATATTTCATTTGACATATATTAAATATTTAATTAATAATAGCAAAAATAAAAATTATAATACATTACCTTTTTAACAATATCATTGTGTACGTAATTAACAAAAAATATTGTAATAACCCTAAAGGATTTTGACATATCTGATGTTTTATATTGTTTTGATGTAATGCATTATTTCTAATATGCATGCTATGTGTAGATGGCTATACAAGAGAAATGCATAATCCTAATTAATACATTGTATAATGGAAAATAAATTATTATTATTACTTATGACGCCTTCTCTTTCTCCACCAATCAGCCCATGGGGTGGAGAAAAATCGTGATAGGTGAAAAAAAAATTATAATAAAAAATAACATATATACTAAATACCTATTATATAAATATATTTACTTATATATAGCAATAAATACACATAAATATATATTTAAACGTATAACCGTTGCAAACAACGACAAGAGTAACTTACCATATTAATTGACTGCAGATGTTACTACTAGGATTGAAATAACGATTACCAGTAACAAGTCTTCAGTTTCTTCTCTCTTTCTACGTAATACTACGCAAGTAGTCCACTGCTCCTTTATATATGTAGATGTTACTACACTATTTATATACAGTAAAGTAAAGGCATTAAATATAAACTAAAGCTTATATCATTTTTTATGTGTTAAGTTCTATTTGTGTTTTTATGTATTTGTCTATTCTTAAAAAAATATGCACAAGTATTACAAATTTATTATTCATTACATGAGAGTATTTTTATATACTAGTCATATTTATTTAAAGAACGTCTTTTAACAATTAGAACAAGCAGCCACCTCGTTATAATAATAAACGATAATTTTTATATAAATATATTTCCGTAAACAAGTCTTTATTAAAAGGGGCCAGCTTCTGTTCACAGCGCACAATTAATTGCCACCAAACACGGTCCAGTTTATTAAGATTTTTAACCCATGTCATATGTACCGATTTCAATTATTTCATTTCAACTTTGCAAAATGTAAGGGATATTAAGGCATATTGCATTAGATATGTAAAGATATACAAATATTTTACCTATATATTTTTGTCTAAGCAATCCGGTGGGATAACAAGCCTTAAAAAACAAAAAAAATGATTCCGGTGGTTATCTCCCTGGTCGGCGACGACTTTTAGTTTTTATAGGAATCAACTGCGCAATACCAATTATAGTGCATTCAATACGCAAAGACAGAGGCACTCGTTTTTAGTCGTCTTTTGTGGATTATAAGATCGAACAAACATCAGCCAGGGACACATTAAAACCGACAATTTTCGATGCACCCCTGCTCATCGAACCCAGTACTCGAAACGCAGCAATAAGAAACCTAGACACGACCGTCAAAATATTGCATTAATTATGAGGTACCAAATCGTAATTACCTTCACCATTTCGATAGGGATATGCAAAAATCGGCACATCCGAATGCAGTGTGACAAACATTTTGCACCCAGAGACGAAAAGAAACAAATTTAGGACTCACAAATCGGCAGATCTACGGACCCCTGATCCCGGCGGCTGTCGCAAGTTTAGAGTAGGTTAGATAAAGTATTCTTGATACGGGCATCGTTCACTAGCATTAGGGGTGATCGAGTTCACTCCTGCTGAACCCATTGTCACAAGCATTTTGCACCCAAAGATACGAAAAGAAAGAAACCTAGGACTCACAAATCGGCAGATCTACGGACCCCTAATCCCGGCGGCTGTCGCGAGTTTAGAGTAGTTAGATAAAGTATTCTTGATACGGGCACCGTTTACTATAATTAGGCGTGAGCGAGTTCACTCCTGCTGAACCCATTGTCAAGTGATTCACTGCCGTAATACCCACTTCTGCGATTATAATCATAGGTCATGAACTCTCCCGTCAACTCCTACGCATTTTTTCGTCTTTGTTATTATGAAATACTTTTTTTTTTTTAATATAATCTATATTACATTTACATAAGCAAAATTAGAGGTTCACAAAGTGCGTACCTAATGGCAATGGCATTCTCTATCAGTCAACCAAAGGTGT
The DNA here is from genome assembly GCA_029286865.1 of Teinopalpus imperialis. NCBI lineage: Eukaryota > Metazoa > Arthropoda > Insecta > Lepidoptera > Papilionidae > Teinopalpus > Teinopalpus imperialis. Next base: position 1,885,449 of record JAGSMU010000020.1, on the reverse strand, counting down.
GGACTTGTAGGCATAGCAATAAACTAATTAAAAAAAGAAAAGATTAAGAGCAGTTAATATACACAATCAATAATATATACACATATAGGTAAATATATAAGTATACATATTTATATAAGAATCTAATTAAACTAACACGGTTATGCTAAGACCGATTAACTGATAAATATATCCTCCTTGAGTAATATATTACCATATGTATATATATTGTTTTCTTTAATATTTTATTTATGATACTAATTGTTATCATAATCCTGCGGATGTCCATTGAATGACCGTCACTTATGCCGGCGTTTAAATTATATACTGTTATATATTACTATACTGTTTATATACATATAACATTAAAAATTATTATCACACTACGTAGAGATGTAACCATTACAATTATTTTCCGTATGTAAATATTGTGTGATTTAGACTTGCTTTAAGTAAATTTGAAATTTGCTTAAAACCTTACAATATTACTGTCAATGCGAAATGCAATTTTTTAATTACATTTCGAGTAACAAACGAGCACACAGTTCACCTGATGGTAAGTATGTAATTTCTGCAGCCCATGACCATCTACATTCATCCTTGACAAGGAATCATAATGCAGATGCGTTGTCACCCATGAGGACTGAGAAGGAATGCCTCGTCACCAGTAATCAAGGTCTCCGGATCCCTACACTCACCAGACGAAATACAGCAGCATTATGCTACTATTTTACCCTGGTATTCTGTGAGGGCGCGGTCCTACCCTGGTCGAGCTGACCCATTCATTCTGCAGCTAGAAACAAGTTGTAGTGTAGATCTACCTACTGCATACAGTGGTATAGAGTATACTTTTAAGACTTTTAAAATATTTCATAGATGCAATGTTAACAAATATAATTCACTAATTTGTTTCTTTCAATAATGACCACTTTCGCGGCTTTAAGTTTGCCATGTGTTATTTGCTCTATTACTCGTTTGTCTGTCAGTCATAATTCCAACACTATCCAAGGTTGTCGCCAAAAGTCATCGCACTGCGTAGACATATTATAGCCGTTTATGGAAACGTAATCTCTTTATCCAACAAAGGTTATCTTTATATTTAGTTTACTTCGAAAAAGGAATATTTTCCTTACATTTTTAAGAACATTATAGTTAGTTTATATGTTTATATATAGTAATAGTTTTAAAATATAAAAAGTTCTGCTTAATTAAAGAAGAATATTAGAATTTAAACAACGCATTGGCATAATGCTTCCATTAACATGATGTTTCTGCGTACCGCAACATTCAATCACGGTGCAATACATTCATTATTTCTAACAGATATCTTTTAACAGAATATTCGACTCTTTAAGCCACAAAATACAGTTACATATTCCTTATTCTATATTTTAAAGAAAAAATTAAAAATGGTTTATTCAATAACACATTGATTTAAGAACAAAACATTACATTGAAATAAAAAAATCAAACAACCCACAGATACTGCGACAGTCCTTTATTTTAGTAATTTCCACAGTCCTATGGAATTTTACTGTGTGGTAATGCAACTGATGTTGAAAGTATATTTATTTTAGAAAAACAAGTTATTTGCATTATTTATAATTAAAAATCTAGCGTATCGCTGAAGGAAAAATTTATAGAAATAGGCATATTAACGACTACATCACAATATATTTATAATAACATATTGCTCTTATACGTAATAATTTCCCAAAATATTCTTCAAAAGCTGATGTACACGCTATCAATACAAAAAACAAATACATACTTATGATGCCTATTTTTCGTTTAAAATTGCGACATTATCTTGGGCAATAGCGAACATATATTTATTAAAATTCCGTAAATTATAATCGATTTGCCAATAAACAGATTTAAATTTTTACCAACTAATCAAAGAATCTTCTACACTTTGTGTCTATCTTTTATTCTTTCTACTCTTTGATTTATGCTATGCGCTCTGGGTTCAATACTGGACAACTCTGGTTATTTTGTAACTTATTATTTAAAAAAAGAGTTGAGTTTCTTGCTGTTTCTTCTCGTTAGGAGCAGCCTTCCGAAGCGGTGGTCCTATTAGCTATTTTGACGATTAAACCGTGAAATGTTTTGTATAAACCTTCTTGAATAAATCTTCTTTGTTTAACATTATTTGGGTAAATGGTCACTAAAAACATACAACTTATCATAAATTGAGGAGAGCACGGTCAGAGCACCTCGACGATGGTCTTCCGTGAGTAAGGAATATAGATACTCATAGTAAATCAAAATGTATAAATAAACAAAAAGAAGTGAAACTCAGCAGTAAAAGTAGAAATATAGACACTGTGTTAATAATTCACTGCGTTGACTTCATATTTTAACAACTTATTATATTTTCATTAAAAAGGCAACAATGTTAAATCTCCGATCTCATTGTAAAGAACCCTGTAAATCAGCTTTATGTAAACCGACAGGTTTAAATGGAATTATGTACGAAATTGTCTTAAGCATTATAGAACAAAGCGAAATACGATAGCATATTATTATTTCAGGGGCTTTAAAGCCCTGAATACTCGAAAATTATCAAGAAGGCGCCGCTACTAATTCTATCCGACGACGTACTGAGCACGAAATTTGTTCGCTAATTTTAAAACAAACGACGCGATATTCAATTTCACTGATCCTGAATTAATAAGCGAGCAATTTACTTTTTACAATAAAGCTTTCAACAGATCGTGAGAAGTGAAACTCGCTGTGAAACGGATACACGGATAAGTATCATTAATTTTTAATAGCCCATCGCCGACCGCTCGGGATACTGATGTTAGATACGTCGTTACGGCTGAAAAATGGTTAACATTCTGGCCCTTGTATGGTTTTAATCATCTTTAAAACTGACACGGTTATGGTTATCGATGTTTACATCGTACATAATACATAAACAAAACTCTCAGTTATCTGTTTTGATTTTTATTTATGATAACGCCTGGTTCTAAATTAATTATGGTTTTTAACGTATTAATACGTTTAATAAAGAAAATCATAATAATTTATAATAATGGTATATACCGTTGGATATTTTACGGAAATAAGGATACAAAGGAACACAGTTATACTGTAACACTGTTTACTGCCATGACATATATATATATATATATATATACACAAGTAATATCTTTTAACTGCCGTGATGCCAAAACCAATTGAATACAAAAAACCTTTTTATATTTCTCTAAACTTCTTAAATTAAGATAATTCTTAAAAAAGACTCGTTTCTAAAGCCATATGATGTATAAGAAATTGTCAATTGCTCTTTTTATATTTAGCCTTAATTGTTTTCCTTTTATAAATTATTAAGCCTGCTCCGCTGCTTTACTCAAACATATCGTATTACAATTTCAAATACATTTTCGTAGAGCAAAAGTCAACAAGGAAATGGACTTATTATCCAATTTCTCGTTCTCGTTTGATTTCTTAGATATCCGTCATACTTTTTCCTGCTCAACCCAAAAGGCCTTTCTGGATTAAGTCCGCCTACTAGTACAATTTAATGTGCAAATAAAGTTTAAATATATAAATATTGAGTTTTGTTGTGGTTTAAATTTTATTATAATATTAATATACTATACGATAAGTGGTCGTATTCCTTAATGTTCCCAAAACTAAAGCCAAAAATACGTTATCAGAGACGAAATGAAAGAAAGTATACAAAATTAAATGTATTTATTTACCTCCGCGCTGCTCAAACGATGTTTAGATTGCGCAACCGACGTCAGTAGATGTTAGGCGGTCACCAATAAAATCTCATGGAACAAATATAGACCTGTTCCAAAGTTTAGAAACGTAACTTGGACTATGGCCAATTTCACTGACGCCTCTATTGTTTTTTTAACTGACGCCTTTATTCGCAGCACTAAAGCTAACAGTAGCTTACTAATAAAATTTCAGCACATTGTGATAAGGTACTTTCATACCACGATATATGAGAAAATAATTAAAAAATATATTTGGAAGACATAAAGCAGTGGAGTTGCGTTATGAATTATGCTCCATAATAATAGAGAAGACCTCTCGGGGAAAGAAGGATATAATCTACACAGGGATATAAAGCTCGCTAGTGATATAAAGCGACAGTCTGTATGTTTATACAGAGAGAGGTCAGCAGTGCGTATGTTTATATCGCACTGCTGACCTCTCCCTCTGGGGTATTGGAGAATAGTCCCCCACGAAGCTCAAATGCGGATTGTCGGACTTATCATATATTGAAATATTTTTTATAATTATTTATTAGACATGCAAGTTTCCCCACTGTGAAAGAAAACTTCACTGCCGGCCATGTGGCAGTTCAGCATAAAAAATTGCATTTAACTATTTGAGTATTATACTCGTTTTGCTTGCGTATCGTGGTATTAAAAGCGCTCGCAAATATTAATCTACCAAGGCCCTAAAAAAAAAACAAATATAATGTACGTTTGAATACAATTTTTAATATTAACCCGTTTCTTAACAAGTATTATATTGACAAGGAATAAATAGATTACACCCATTATTCGTTCACATAATACCTATGTAAAATAAAAGCTTCTTGACGCTGTGTTTCATATGGCAAGTGTTACCAGTGGACAAACATGGACGGTCTTGTAAGATCATGTTAGGCCTCATGGAAGACAGCACTACCGCATTATAATTTATTAATATTAATGTAAGTTCCTTCGTAGCCTAATTTCCATGAGAAAAATCCAACGGTATTTTCTTTTACTATTTTTTATTATCAATAAAACGTAGATTATCCCTGTATATAAAATACTAATAAAATATACAATTAAATAACATTTTCCAAATAATTTATACTTTAACGACAATGAAAACTGCGATGAACAAACAATATCAGTTAAAAAATGTATAGTTAGGTAAATGGTAGGTTGGTATAATAAACGATTCAGTTCAGATGCAGTTCTCAAGTATATGATTTTTTTTTTTTAATTGTATTTAGGTACGAGTAAACAGTTCACCTGATGATAAACGACTACTGTCCATCACACCCACATTCCTCTTCGATAAGGAATCAATGAAGATACGTTGTCAACTCTGAGGACTAAGATGGAATGCCTTGTCATCAGTAATAAGGGACTTCGAATCCACATATCAGGGTTACGCTGCTATTTCACCTAACTGTGCGGACGTGGTCCTTTCCCGGTCGAGCCAACCCATAAATGGCACATCTAGAAAAACTGCAGAGTGGCTCTAACATTGTTAAAAATAAAATATTGTTCCTTTGACGAATGAAATTTAAATTTTATTAACCTAGCATCAACTTGTAAAGTGTAAAAAAAAGGAGTAAAATAGTGATTTATTTATCAAACCCTATTTAACTGAAAACTATAGTATTCCTTTGTTAATTGTTCATGTACATACATTATCATACCGTTACTTTTTTACCAGGAAAAAGCGACGGATTCATATAATTAATCCAGGAACTAGACAATATCCTTAATAACGTTAAACTAACGTCACACATGTTATTACGTCAGGATGTTTACGTCGAATTTCATATCGACTAGTCGAGCGGCATTTTAACGTGAAATTAACATTGAATGTTAATCATTAGTAACATATAAACGTATTTGAAATAAACAAAAGGAAATTAACAAATAATACCTTAATCTAAAATACATTTATTTTGTGCCATTGTGATCATAATCTTCTTGATCGACATAATAATGGCCAATTCCTATGATATTATTATATCATCCTCTGGTTATTTTATAGACATATATATAGGATCGACTGGGAAAGGAACATACCCTCAGCAGTATAACGGTGCTGTTTAGTCTGGTGAGTGTAGGGATCCGGAGACGCTTATTACTGATGAAAAGGCATTTCATCTTAGTCCACAGAGGTTACCACTCATCTACATTGTGATCTCTTAGGACGTCATGTGCCGCAACTTCCTTTATTTATTCCACGGCTGACCATAAGCCTTTTTATGGTATTAAGAATAATAAACACACTCTTATTGTAGGTTATATTTGCAGCCGATAAACACCTATATCTAATACGCTGTCACCTCTCGCTCTTCGGAAAAGATCAGCAGCTTCTTGCTGGTAATTCATGCTGATATTCCGTGGGGGTATGGCCTTCTCTCATTCGAGCCGACCAATCCTCCAGCGTCTATCATCGTTGCCTTCTCTCTTAAAATAGTATTGAAGTATCATGTAACACGCGATTGGTTTTGTAAAAATATGCCATAGTAAAATGAAATTGTTATTTCTCAGTTTTGATTAGCCATACACGTTACCACCCGCACCCCTACCACATGACGAATTACCGGCTAAAAGTAAATTTGTTTTATTTATATAAACTAAATAAGGGAGGCAAATTAATTCCATCACTCTTATTAACATAGTATAATGAAATCATGTTTACGTATTCATTATCCCTCAGAACAACTTTGGACGTTGACGAAGTTACTGTCGCATGAATTCTTTGAAAGGCGAGAACACAAAGGATGTTTACTTTAAGGATAAAATCAGAATTACAAAACACAATTGCTGTACGGCATATCTTTTATCTTTCTGTTTTTTAACTCTGTATGCTTATTAAGTCTCGATTGATAACGTTCAAATATAGCTCAATTGGTTTGTTAATATTTTAAGGCACATCTATTCGCAAGGCAGCTTTGAAGAATGCACCGTGAACAATTTATTTATACATATGTAATTCCCACTGCTGGGACACTACCTCCTCTCTAGAGACGGTGTTCAAAGAGTATAGAGTCAACCACGCGACTCCACTGTAGATTGGCTGCGTCACATATCTTCGAATATTTTACTCTAGGTTTTCTCACGGTGTTTTTCTTCACCGCCGAGTACATTGAAATCATCACTTAAAATAGTGTTTAATGATTACATCAGTGCCGACACCGGGGATTGAACTGGGAACTCCCGCACTGTTATCAAAAGCGCTTACCTAGGCCTACCACCACGGCTCGTTCAGGGTACAAATATATTAAACTCAATCCCTAAGTGAAACTTGGCCGTTTGCGAGAATAAAAATAAATAAAATTTGATTTTTTGTTGATAATTAATGTAAGAAGATAATAAAGACTTTCAAATGCCACACGGAATTAATTATATTTAAAAGCGTAATAAATAAAACTTTCTAAAGATAAACAACGAATATACCTAAATATGTTTAAATCATCCTTTGTGGTGTTTATCAGAACAATGCATCCGTTATTTTTTATACATTTTGTTCATATGCTTATAATATTTATGAGTAAACACTTTAATCTGGTTGGTAAATATAATAAAAAAGGACTTATTAGTCATCACCTTGACGCAGTCCACTACTGGACGTAAGCATGTCCATAGCAACGCCATTTAGTCCATCTTTTGGTTACACACATATATTTCCTACCTGTGGTCATAGGCAGATCCCATTTGGCCAGGCACGTAATTCAAAATTTATTATATTATTATTTTCCTTGCAAAAGTGACCAGCATTGCTACTATATCTTGCGACCAGAATATGGTAACATTAGTTCCCTGGAGGATTTCAGTGTATAAATCTCATCTGCCGGAGAAACTACCAGCATTGCTCTCTGAAATCGTCTAGAAGAGAGAACTAATGATATCATAGTCTGGTCGCAAACCAAACTATGATATTATTAGTTCTCTGGAGGATTTCTGAATTATCCTCTTACCATCAGGTGTACTGTGTGCTCGTTTGTCACCCTTAAACAAATTGAAAAATACGTGAGGACCGCTTTACACTTTAACTAGTACTATAAATTGTAAATAGCAATAGTTAGTGCATATAACATAGAATAAAAATGTATTGAATATGTGTAGCAAAACAATACAGCTTATCTTACAAAAAGTTGGAAAAATAAAAGTTTTAATTTATCACATTCGTTATTGCAAAAAATTAAACATATTCAATAGTTACATTTTTTCTGAACTTTCTGTGAACGTTTTACTTTATGAATAATATTTTACGAACGAGTTTTTGAATTTTAATTAGTTTGAACTTGCAATATCATGCCAATATAATGGCAACATTATTTTTTTTTCATACATTAATATTTATATATAACATGTAACAGTATACAACAATCGACATTGTTAGTTTTCTGAGTAAATAAATAACGAAAAGAAGCTCTCTCTAGCTATTTACAAAACATGTGTATAGCATTTCATATAGAATGCTATAAAGGTTATATATATCATTGTTATCCGCTCAATTATTGAATGATTCAATATTTAAGGAACCCGCATCCTTAACGCTTAGTCAATTCGACTACACAATTAACTAACACAACGGATACATAAATCAATAATATATTGAAACGAAGGATTTCCATTAGAAATAATTGAATAAATAAAACAATTCACATTTAATTCATAAAATGTAGGTTATATTTACTGATTTATTATACTTTCCAGTAGAATACTTTTCTTAGTTTTTATTCAAAACGAGATATTTATATATTCTACAGACCACATCTTTGGATGGCATTTGATGGTGGTCATCAGGGAATATTTCAGAAAGGTTTTATTAAGTACAAGAAATGTTTACATTAAAAGTTTCGAACGTTATTTTTACACCCTAGAAACGAACACAGTTTACCTGTTCTAAAGGCGTGGCCCTGTGTTGGTCGGGTCTGCCCTGCATATAAGAATGCGTAGCAAGAAGGAGGTTTTAGATTCGTTTCCACATTGTATGAGTAGTTTTCTTTCTCTCCTCAAAACACTTATTAATAACAAAAGAATGTAAATCAAATTATTTGAATAAAACAAAAATCGACATTATTGAAGTCGCGCTTGATGTTTATTCCTAAGCAGAATAATGTAATACTGTGAACCATTATGCTATAGCATTTTTATATTTTTTTTGAACTTTTTTTTATACTATTATAGTTAAAAGTTAATTATTAGTATATTAATAATAATTTACTAAAACTGTATTATTTGTATGCAACAAAAGTTCTCAAGTTTGGAGCTAGATATATGGTATGGTACCCACAATAAACAGTCGGTTACCTGGGTTTTTACTTTAATACCTTGTCGTCTATTGTTCACGATTTCGCCGCGAGGTCCGCCTAAACAATCGTAACGTAAACCGCGAACGTTTTATACTATTCTTAAGTATTTTTTTAAACAACTTTTGTACGTGTAGATAATATAAACATTTTTTTTTCTGTTTCACAAAGGTACACAAAATAAATAGAATACAATATATATATATGTGTGTGTATATATATAAATATATATATATATATATATAATAATATTATAAACATATATATGTATACGTTTATTAGTTTGAAAGTTGCGCACGTAATCTGACCAGTAGTTTTAAAATTTAGCGATGATCAAGTCTTAAAGGTTTTAAAAACACTTGACGTATATAAAGCTGCAGGGTCCGATGGTATTCCATCGCTTTTTGTGGCAAAATCTGCACCAGCTCTGGCGAAGCCGTTGTGCTTAATTTATAATAAATCTCTCAGCACCGGTATTTTTCCATCTGATTGGAAGGTCGCTTTAATAGTTCTTTTGTTCAAGAGCGGCCAAAGAAACCAAGTCAAAAATTACAGGCTTAAATTAATTCTACCGGTCTTCGCTAAAGCATTCGAACAACTACTTCATCCCTTAATGTGTTGGCATCTCAAGCAGGTAATTAGCCCATATCAGCACGGATTCTATATCTATATCTACTGCTACCAACCTAACTTCGATTATAAATGACATCTCATTATTGTTGGACAGTCGTTCTTCAGTTGACGCTATATACCCCGATTTTAGCAAGGCCTTCGACCGACTTAATCACCAAATTCTTCTTAAAAAACTTTCTACTGTTGTATCGCGGAACCTTTCCTGATTTGGTGCGAATCATATCTTTCGGATGGAATCTCTAAAGTGGTGGTAAATGGTTATTGCTCCGACCCTTTTTCAGAGAGTTCTGGGGTTCCTCAGGGTTCACATATTGGTCCTTGCCAGTCAACATATTTTTCAACGACATAGGAAATTGCTTTCATTACTCACATTTTTATTTCTTAGCTGACGATTTGAAGTTTTACAACACTGTTAACACTATTGCAGATGCGGGTCTCCTACAAGAGGACTTAAACCGCTTGGTTGTATGGTGTGACTCTAATTGTATGGAGTTAAATATTTCTAAATGTCACGGCATGCGGTTTTCAAGAAATAAAAATTATGTATTTATTACAAATTATAAAATAAAATGGCAAAACATAGTGAGGGTAAACACAATAAGACACTTGGGGTGCAGCTTGATGCTTAATTAAAATTTAATGCTTGCATCGATAAATTGTGCTCCACTGGTTTCAAAAACCTAGGCTTCATTCATCGCAACTGTAAGGACATCAAGTCATATAAAACCAAAATACTTTTGTTCAACTCGTTTGTTCGCTCTGGCTTGGAGTATTGTAGTATCGCCTGGAATCCATTTTACGTCTATGTCAAAAGACTCGAAAGCGTTAAAAAAATATTTTTGTGGCCCTTGGCATACTCGGGTAACGTAAAAGGTTCTTTCTTCATACAGACAAAGATTAAATTATTTTAAAATAACCTCACTCGTCGATCGAAGACACATGCTCGACCTGACATTCCTCTATAAACTCGTAAATGGCATTATTGGCACTCCTGACCTTCTCTCCTCTCTAGCTTTCTCTATACCGTCGCGGTTACCTAGACCTTCTCGATACCAATTATTAAGATGTAGTGTAAGCAGATCGAACTTAGGTAATAATGCGCCTCTAAATAGAATAATTAGAGAATTTAACACATACGCAAAGTCTAACTGTATTGATCTCTTTACTCAAAGCATTTGTACGATTAAAAATTCCTTAACCTATAATTATTAAGTTTTTGTTTTCAATTCTTTTTGTAGTTTTCATTTTAATTCAAAGTTTAGTTTAATATTACTTTTTGTTTTTTTCTTTATTACATTTTAATATTGTCACTAGCCATTTATTAATTGTATGCTGTCTTGTAATCAGGTAACATGGGGGATAAAAGATTTAAGCAGAGATAAATTTAAGAACGAAATGAATTTGGAAAAGAAATCCGATATCAACCAAAAAAGTTGATGAAGAAAAAGACTTGTCAAATCAGCCTCAAATTATTGAGATAAGGACAAAAGTATGGTAATGAAGCTGTGGAATAGGGATTATAAAACTAATCTCATATGTATGAAAAAAAAAAAAGTTATATTAAGCTAAGTATAGCAGTTACGTAATGGTAGGTTCGCGTCAAACGGCGGGCGGCGGGAGGCAGGCATCGTTTTTGTTTACATTTGTAACTGGTTTGTGCGAACCAAACCTGTTCTAACCTCAGCTTTTTCGACCCCACGCTTTGTATGGCCTTATCTACGTTCGATCGTATATTATTTAACTAATGGCCTGTCCACCGATATATTTCGGCGATTAGGTTTTTTGACCTAACTAACGTTTCCATCCAAAGGACGGTGAACACTTGTGACGCACTGAACCACGTATGGTATATTTATGAGAATTAAATTTAACAATATTTTATTAATCATATGTACCTATTAAGCAAGTGTGTTGATATCGCTTTGTGCGTATTTATATATCGAATGGCGGATTTCAACCTACGACCTTAAGGTTCGCATTACGTACCTTAAATCATTAGGCTACTGATTCAGTCATTTATTATTATTATTACCGCATCACTTATCATCGGATGGACCATGTGCACACTTAATTCGGTAAAATAATAAATATAATAATAAAACAATGGTTAACACTAGTCAACAAAATTAACATGAAATTATATTTTTTTTACTCTATAAATACAGTTTCATTATATTTTTACTTTAACAACATCAATGTTATTTATGAAAAAAAATAACCAAATTGTTCTATTACCGGTCTGTAAAGTATTCTCTGCTTATACTGTAAGGTGACAACAGTGACATATTAACATTTTAATTAAATTAAAAGTGACGTAAATAACAATTGTGAAACGGACACAAATGCCTTTTTTAATTACACGATTTAGAAAACGTTTTACAACTTAGCCTATAATGACTTCGTAATAAACAAATTCTTGGAAGTATTTTATCAACTACATTACTAAATCCTACGCGGGATTGTAGTCAAATTATTATAATTTTTTTTATTACACTGAGTATAAGAAACGAGCACACAGTTCACCTGATGTCAAGTGATTCCTGCGGCCCATGACATCTGCTTTCATCCTTGACAAGGAATCATAATGCAAATGCGTTGTCACCCTTGCCATCCTCCTCCTAGCACAAGCTAGCTCTCTACTAGCATTTTCCGCTTAGTTGGAGTGGTTAACCGGAATATTAGTAATAATAACATTATTAATACCAGCTTTGATAATATTCTTTTTAAAATAAAAAAAAATATGAGTATACAGAAAAAATAAATTCAAATGTCATCAGCAATAAACCCACCCGACAATGTAATCAATTCTGTAATTCCAAACTAGATAGCTCATCGTAATATGTGTACACATTCCCAAAATATTACACAAAAATTAAAGCAATTATTAATTTGGCAATGAACATAACGATTATGGCACATTGCAAACTATTCAGTGAGAAGCTGCCATGCGGAGTCAATTGAATGTAATCATTTTGAAACTGTAATAGAACCTTGGCCGAGACGAAAATGTTATCTAACAATAAATACTTAAGATATTACGTGTGCGTCTAGGAGTATCTTAACCATTCGCTAGACCGACGACAGAATGTACCTTAATCTTGTAACATTAAAACACATGTTATCTTGTTTGTTTACAAATTAGATGCCGCATTCTTTAAAACTGGAATTCTCTATTTAATTTGCAACACAATCATTATACAAGTTGCTAGTTTTAATTATATTGACATTTATGGTTTAACAGCAAATTAAGAAAACTTAATTACGATTTCCGTCTATTTGTTTTTAATGATAATAATTATAAAACTCATTAATACAGCAGCTTCATATGATGTTAATTAAAGAAAGTATCTATTTACATAAATTATACAGTTAAGAGATGATGTAAACAAATGTATTAATATATTTGTATTTCACGTCATATCGTTCTATTTCAAATTCGGGGTGACGTAAGGTCGAAGGTAAACAAGCGGGCAAACTTACCGTATCTTCAACATTTTTGAATTCATTGAAAGGTCGATTGTTCGAGAGCTTCTGATTGAGGGACATTACGTTGGCGGACACGGTGATCATGTTGGCTGTGAGTTGGTCGACTTCGGCGCGAAGACGCGTGAGCTGCACCTCCCTGACTAGAGTGAGCACCAGCAACCAAATGGCCAACACACCAAGGGACACACCAACGAGAACGCACTTCCTCCGCCTGTTGCTGTTCTTCTCCATCTTCTCTTTGTACTGGCGTTCAAAATCACCACCCACCAAGTTCTTCGTCAAGTCTTTAGCTTCCTTCAAAGCGTCCGATTTCGTGTACATAGTGTCAGGTATCAAAGCGCTGTTTTCCATAACAATCTCGACACTTCACTCGCGAAACTTTACAAGCTGTCTGACAACTAATTATTGCTTATCGCCCCATTATCAGATTCGTGGAAGGTCGGGGCGTAGGGGCTAGTTTGTGAGAGATAATGTAATGCACGTGGTAGAAGGCGTCCGGAAGACGTAGACACGCGCGTGACCCGAGGCGGTCTACTAACAAGTGGGGAGCGAAGCGGACGGACGAGCGAGGTGCGCTCGCGCATGTCTTGCACTCGCCCAGTAGGTACCGTACTTTTAGCACACGCAGCGCGAGATTAACTTTATTATCCGCTCAATGAGATACAATATATGGTGTACCAATTCAGAGAAAAGATTCACTCAAGTGTAGTTGCAATTATCAGATCATGAACCGTAGATATTATTATTAATTGAGAGTCAACAACTACTTTAGCTTAAATAATAACTACGCATCTAAATTTATTTTAGACTTAAAAGAATATTTAGTATCTGTCTGTGTTATTACTTCGTTCCATGATTTCTAGATAAGCGAGTACATTTACTTTCATAAACCGTAACAATTTTTACTCATTTTAAATTATAACATTTAAACGTTTTTTTTATAAATACAAACGTTAAATATTTTCACTCAAATTTCTTTTATAATTTACTAGTCTTACTATAAAATAACGCAAATTATATGTAACCCACTTTAATGTGTCCCAGCAAAAATAACAGCACTAGGTAAATAATGAACTACATCCTAATAGAATTGAAATTGATTGTAATACTCGTTTTTCGTCATTTTCACTTCTAATTTATTTTGTATAATACTACCTATGTCTATGGCCTAACAGTGAGAGAAGAGACATTAATGTTCAAGGAAAATCGAATCGTAGCGGTAATCACACTTGACAAAACGCACGTTCATATAATGTTTAATGTCCATCCATACTCTATAACTAATTATGATGCGGATGTGTTGCCATCTCGGAGGACCATCGTATTACCAATAAAATAGTTATTTTTTTAATAACACCTTATTCAAAAGGCTTTCTCTACCAGCATTTGGGTATAGCAAAGAATATATTACGGGTGCAAGAAATATATGATACATAATATATATTTCTTGCACCCTTATATATATATATATATATATATATATATATATATATATATATATATATATATATATATATATATATACTGATTTTTATTTTAAAGTATAAATACTATATTACTAGAGATGACTTTCTACAGTATTACAGCTACACTGCAGTTTGTTTGTAGCTGGAGAATGAATCGGTCAACTCGACTAGGCCAGGACTACTACTCAAAGAATACCAGGGCAAAACAGCAGCATAATGATGCAATGTTATATCTGAAGGGGGCAGGATCAGTAGGGATGCAGGGATCCGGAGACCTTTATTACTGGTGACGAAGGATTCCATCTCCTGTTCCAGTCCTCAAGGGTGAAAACGCATTTGCGTTATAATTCCCTGTCATGGGTGAATGTAGATGTCATGGGTGAATGTAGATGTCATGGGCCGCAGGAATCAATTGCCATCAGGTGAACTGTGTGCTCATTTGTTACCCCAAAATGTAATTTTAAAAAAAAAGAGAATATACAATATAAATCAAGCAAAGTTCGGACACATACCTAAAAATTGACTAATGTCTGAAGAACTTAATGTACATACACACACATGGTTAATGATCTATCGAATGCACATGAAAGGCAGCGCTGATCTGCTGCTTGCTGTTGTTATGAATAATGTCGGACAATTTAAATAACGTCGACCACCAATACGATATTTACTATCGCAAATAGTAAATTGGCCGGGCTTTATGAATAATATCCTTAATCTATTGGGCAGAGTGATAAGATGTGCATTATTAATAATTTATTACTGTCAGTATTAAAAATAAACAGAATTAAAACACAAATGATGATTCTTAAGCACTAAATTGATACGAATATTATTGGTTGGATAGTAATATGTATGATAAAAGTAAAACCATGTCACATATTAAATAAACAGTTAAGTTAAACGAGAAAAGCTAAAAGATTTATTAGCTGAAGTTCAAGTTCAAGCATCAGTAGCCTAATGGCTAAACCATACGGTCTGCGAAACTAAAGGATGTAGATTGGAACCATCATTTCACTATTGTCGTTAACCATCTCCTTGCACAAGCACTTTCAGTTTTAGTTAAGTGATTAACCTGAATCTTAATAATGTTAAACCACTGCTAGATTTACGTTGCCGAACAATCACGTGCATTATTCATAACGTCCAGACACAGAGAAATAATGAAGATTAAATACTTACTATTTATATTCGATGATTCGTTTTAATGTTACTTATGCCCGGGCATTATAATTAATGCCTTCAGTAAATATTTAGTATAACATATGTATAAACAGGAATTTTCCTGACGGATAAGATGGAAAATAACAAATGAATAAAAGATAAAAGTAATCGAAATACGTAAAACTGAACCCATTACGTTATCTAATGACATGGCAAGTAATTTTGGTTTTCTGTTCTCATCAATTTGTTCGAATACGGCGTATAGAGCATCCGAGCTATAAGGCTGTGACCAATTGATATGATCGAATGGTATCTTTTAGTTTTTTTATCAAAATATATAAAAGTTAATAAGTTATTGGGTAAAACACCAACTGGTAAAAAACAAATGTTAGTATCAAAGGCAGACACAACTTACGTGTATATGTTTATACATGCATATCCGAGGGTCCTTTTGGAGAATTAAAATAATATAAATAGAGTTGAGACAACGCTTTTATTGGCGAAAATGTGAAGAGAAATTGGTGATGTTAGAACACTGAATGTCGAACCATGGTTATCGGTTCGACATCGATCGTTTTAAGTTGTTTAAATAGTTTACTTTTTTCCTAACTTTAAAGTGAGTTCGAGCGTAAGTCGGTTCACTGAGTATCTTTTCATTTATTAGTTTGGAAGGGTTTGGAGAGTTAATGCATTCCTTAACCCAAACAATGAATATTTTCATTTCAATATAGGAACGTACATATCTTAACTGCCAAATCGGTTTTGGGCAGTGCTGTGAGGATCGAGTGCCAAATCCTCAAATATCTTTTTAATGTAGATTTTAGATTATACACACGCGTTCTACATGTTGATAACATATCATCTTTTCACTACACTATATTTAAATTGAATACATACTCGTATGTATTCAAAGTATGTATGTCGTTTGAAGTCGCATCTTGCGTAATTTAACGAAAATCCATAAATTATCAAAATCATAAACGTGCACATGAAATTAAAGAATAAAATGTTATAATGCTTGTGATTATAAATTTTAGACATATTAAAGTTTCGGCACTCGTTAACAATAAAAGATGAGAAGAGAGAAGAAAAGATCATGAGCATATTAAACGTGGTTTTAAGTCAGCCACAGTGAACCAAAGTTTTGTTATTTGCACCTACAGTCAATGTTTCTCCATCTCAAGGGTTTCGAGCTGGCCTTAGTAAAAATAACTGCAATTTTCTATGTGACCTGTATAGGATACGTACTAAACTGTACTACAAGTCGAATTCGAATGGTTTTTGTACAACAACGATGTACCGGTTTAGGTACAGCCTTTGTCTTATTTGGTGATGAAGTGCTATTTCTATCTCGATAACAATAAAAGGTGCTTGTTATTACATTAGGTCATATTAATCATAGCAACAAATTAGATCAATTTTAATTATTAAACCATAAAATATCCAATTTCGGTACGGGAAATTCCCTAAGAACGTATGTCAACAATATACATATAATAACAAACGCTTAATCCTATGACGCAAGCTTTCAGTCCAAAGATCGCTTCATTGCGTTTCTAGAACGGATCCATGAGCCGCGCCAGTTTGTCCCCGAACGATTGCACAAAAGTACCATAGAATTTTCAGGGATAAATAAAAAACAAAACTGCCATTTTTTTATATGTGCTCTCGTTTGTTATCCCTTATAAGAGCGACAGTACACAATTCACCTGATGCTGTTTCCTACGGCTTATGTCACAGTATGCCTCCTCGATTATTAATCAATGCAGATGGATAAGGATCTGATAACGAAGTAATGTCACGTCACTAATAAATAGGTAATTATAATTAGGCTAGTTATAATTAAATATCTAAGATGATTAGATAGATTTAAAGATTTTTATTATGAAATTAAACAATAAATAGGACAACAATATGTTCAACGATTTATCATTTATTAGAAATACAATATAAATCCCATTCCATAAGTGCAGTTTCAATATTACGTTACGGACAAACATTTAAATCAGTTTTAAGGTATGAACAATAATGGTCAACTAATTAGAAACAACAACAAAAAAGTATAAAAAACAATATTCTTTAAGTATTAGTAATAAGTATTGTTATTTACGACATAGCTACTATCCACAGCCTACCAATAGTTATAGTTAATATTTGCGACATGGCGTTGATTCAATCAATTTAATACATTTTTCTAGGGGGATTGAATTCCATGCTTCAACAAATGCTTCATATAGTTCGTTTTGACTGGTGTTACATTTTTTTGAGACTTTCTTTTAATATACCAGAGATTTTCTATCGGGTTTAAATCCGGACTATTTGATGGCCAGTCTAAAACGGATGTACGCTGTTCGCTAATGAAACATTTGACGCTATTGGCCGTGTGTTTAGGGTCAATGTTGTGCTGAAGAAGATGCAAGAAGCGGTACCTTTCCAGAGATTCTTCCAAACAATTTAGCTTCCACTAATCTTCGGCGTATCAGTCTTGACGAGATGTTTCTCGGGTCATCTGGCGAAAAAACTTCATTTTTAATCTGGTTGGAGCCTGTACTTGGGTCTTTTTTAGCAACACGAACGATTAGTGTATCTTCTCTGAGAGAGGTTTTTCTTGGCCGAGCCTTTCTAAGAAAATTTTCAATAGTTCCATGTGTTTTATATCATTATAATTGTAATAAAAACTTTCTTAACAGAACAATTTAAATGCTCAGCTATTCTTCTGTACTCCCACTTATGATCTATATGTAAATTAAGAATTATTTGCCTAGATGACGCGTCACAACTTTTATTCAAAATAAAATTCAGATTAAATTTTGAATTGCCGCCAAAATAATAGAAAAAGTCAAGAAAGAAATGATATTATCCAATTTAAAAAAAAGAACGAGCTGTGGATGCTTTTTTAAAATGTTTCTAATTAGGCGTCCAAGCGGCAAGTAACAAAAAAATAAACTCCTACATGTGTAAGACTCATTTTGTAATTAAAAGTAAGATAAGATATGTTTATTTTATGCATATAAAGAGTTTTTTATTTGAGTGGCTATATTATTATGAGATTATTAATTATTGAATGTGTTACGAACATTTGAACGTTGAAGTTATACTTTCTTTATTCATAAGAAGTGTTTCTACATTAGGTGAACTGTTTGCTCGTTTGTTACTTTCAATGTAATAAAATAAAAAAATACCTTAAATGTTCTTCCTCTATCCCATTCTCGATCTATCCTTCCATAGTACTTTTCTTCTGCTGAGTTGCTTGTTGAGACGTAACTATTCCTGGCAATCTAGTAATAATTTAGTAATAAATAGTGGAGGTTATGAGTAAGTTACAATTCATAATAGCCTCCTTCGTGTAACAAAGATTATATAAATACGTTATACGGGAAATAACAAATAAGTGGACACCCTAGTCTAAGCCAGAACGTTGAATACGATCCCTTTTTGATTAAAGGTAATTGCATACCTGGACGGTTTTACGTGTTGATGCTTAGTTTTATTATAATTTCTTTACATGGCACTGTGTGTGGTTACAAAGTCCAACTCAAATTTTGCCAACTTGCAGTTGCGTGTACAGGTTGTCTGTCCGCTCATCGTGAATCGTGCACAATTGTCGTGCAAACCTTTTTACATTTTACAGACTTAAAATAAACTTAAATGTTTGTCGAAATGCGGTGAAATCCAAGTAGATATACAACTTTGCAATTTATCTAGCAATCGTGAGTTCAAATCTTTCAACTTTTTGCACGGAAAAGAAATTTGAAATCCCTTAGTCTTATGGTGGTATTTACATCATTCCAAATGATTGGACATAAAGACAATGTTGACAATACACATTTGCGCACATGGAAAATGTATCTACATTATATTCGAAAAATATTTCGTCGAATCTCATTAGCATATTGTGTATTAACAAACATTGTCTGAAGTATTTATGGTCAGTTTTTAGTAATATATTAGTATAAACAGGGTCTGAATGTATTCAAACTTTTTAATCCCAAACATACGTTTTGTTTGTTTAGCTATAATTTACCAGTGTAATCATGTGTTTATTTTAAAAACATACTAAGAGAAAGTAAAATGTATTTCGTTATACGTGGGAGGGTAATAATTCAGGTAAGAAATAACTATAGCATAAATGATTGGGATCAACAGGGGAAGACCGTAGTTTCACAAAATATTAATTACCATCATCTTTAACGTATCAATCAACTGCTGGACATAGATCTCTCCAAGTGCACGCTACTGAACACGATCCTCTTAAGAAGTATAAGCGTAAAGTAGAAAATATGAATATATGTGTATATATATATATATATATATATATATATAAATATATATATATCCCACTATGTGTTGAAGCACTGTATAGCTTATGATAATCGGAACTGAATTAAAGACTACAGTGGTTTTTAAGCATATTCGTAAACCACCGTTCTTATGACTAAAAATTACCATCTCGAAGGTGTCGACAGCCTCCCGAAAGAATGAAAAGGGGGGTGACAACAGACAACTAGGGACGCACTCCTGTTCCATTAAAATTAACCGGAGTAAAGCCACGGTGGAGTAATCTAGTATCTCTATCTAGCTCTCTGCTGCATGAATAAGTCAGCTCGCAGCAAAGGAAGCACAATGCCCTCACAATACTAGCTTGAAATAGCAGCATAACGCTCTTGCGTTTCGTATAGGAAGTGTAAGTAACCGTAGACCTAAATACTGTCAACGAACTCTCATGGGGTTTCGTCAGTATTCTAATTTATATTATACAACATACATATCATATATCTAATACTTATCATAACATGATCGTTTATCACCTTTACTTTTGTAAAAACTAAATATACTTGTACTGTTAGAAAATATAGAAAAGTTGTAATCCACACTCTTGGCATTTTAGCGGATTGGCATCAACACCAAGCTTTGTTACAAGCGATTGTAATGGACGCTTTGAAAAATTAAGATTAGTTCATTGATTAATTTTCAAAATCGTACATTGTAGCAATCTGTGGGGAAGGCGTATGTTCTGCGGTGGACTAGTGTGGGCTGAATTGATTGAGATGCAAATAAAAGTTTTGATTGGCTGTGAATTCTAAATTCAAATTAATTTTCTTTTAAAAACATGACTTTTTTTTACAAAGTCAGTCTTTTGTTTATTGATTAGCTTTGTATTTTCATTACGTTTGAACATGTTTCGTCATAATGGATACTTTAAAAATTTATGTAATTATGGGATATGAATCCCGTCGTGGCAGCATCGCGGCACAAACGGCACGTAACATTAACAACGTTTACGGAAAGAACTTTACAAACGAACGCACAACCCGTTATTGGTTTGTCTGTTTCCGTTCTGGAAATTTTTATTTGAAAAATGAACGACGACCACGAGGGTCGTTCGGACACTTTGGTCAACAATGATGAAGAATGATGCGCTCAGCAAGTTGGTTAGATCCTGGTTCAGCACCAAAGCAATGCCCTAAACGAAAAATGACCTTTAGAAAGTTGATGGGCACTGTTTGGTGCTGTTGCTGGTGTGATTCATCACAGTTTTTTACCAAAGGGCATGAACTGAAGATTGAGAAGCTTTGGTCAATCGGTCCTCGCTGCTCGTCCTGACACGACAATGCGCGACCCCATACTCCACAGCAGACAGTGTCCAAGCTGCAAGAGTTGGGATTGGAAGCTTTCCGTCATCCACTGTACTCACCAGACCTTGCACTCACCGACTATTACTTTTTCCAAAATTTGGACAACTTTTTAGCGGGAAACAAATTCAGCTCGCGAGAGGCAGTACAAAATGCCTTTGAAGAATTTGTTGCCTCCTGTCCAGCTGATTTTGACAAGAAGGGCATCAATAAACTACCAATGCGTTGTCAAAGATGCATAGATTATATGGGTGATTACTTTGAATAACAGAAATAAATAACCACTAAACAACTTTCTAGAGGTCATTTTTCGTTTAGGGCATTACTTTCGTACTGAACCAGGATCCTACTAACTTGGTGAGCGCTTTCGATTGTTGAAAAGAATCCACTTTTCGTCGCACGTAACAATTCGGTTCAAAATTCTTTCATTTCTGTGCCTGTTAGCAGCGCGAGGCAGGTCTCAATACGTACGTTGCGCTGGCGATCGATAAGTTCGTGGGGCACCCATCTATCAAGCTTTTTTACCTTGCAAATTTATCGCAAATGGATTAATATTATTTTGATGTTAACATCAAAAGCTGCTGCTAGCTGTAGATTGAGTATCATCAGCTTGCACAATGGCCTTTAATTCATTATTGTTGAACAAAGTGTCCGGACGACCACGAGGTTCATTTTTCAAATTAATATTTCCAGAACGGAACCGGGCAAACCAATAACGGGTTGTGCGTTCGTTTGTAAAGTTCTGAGAAAATTTAGAATTCACAGCCAATCAAAACTTTTTTTGGTTTGAAATGGCCAATACTATAATATGAAGAACGGCAATTTCATAGGTAAATACCAAATATGTTTTGACAGTGATAGATTCACGCTTTAGCTGGTGTCAAGCTGCAAGATGAATGGTTACACTGCAGCTGTTTTCTAGCTGCAAGATAAATGAGTATGCTACAGCTGGTTCCTATCTACAAGTTGAATAGTCCCGCTGCAGTTGGTTTCTATCTGCAAGATGAACCATCACGCTGCAGTAGGTTTCCGCTGCAAAACCCCATGCACTTCAAAAAGAAAAATATAGTTGTTGGCCTGTATGAGATAAGTCCAATACCAGCCTACATACCGCCAGATTAACTGGTACGTGTAACTCGTTACTCTAGTTCAACACTGTCTATTTCCATCCCAAGTCTGCAGAGTTTTATTGGAGAGAACACATTGTTACCCAATTACTAAGCGAACTCCTTTCTATTATTATCATCAACGGACAAATGCAGATCACTGGCACTAGTCTCTGTTGGTATTCAAAATACTTCAAGTACTTTAATATATTTTTAAATTAATTAACTTTAAACCCTACAGCAAAATAATGTTATAAGTTTCTAGAAGACAATATTGCTTTGCGCATATTGCAAGGGACTCGTCAAGTTTAATATTAGCCAAGGGAAATATAAATTTTTACGATAAAAAGTTATAACTGAAAAATTATTTAAAATTTGAATATAACATCAAATTGAAACCAAATTTGATTCGATATGAATCTTAATACAGAAATGGACAAGATGTACAAATATGGTATAATCACATTTTTTTTTGTTGTCCCATGTTGTAACTAGAAAGTAGATGAAGCACCAATAATTAAGTTCGATCAGGGGCATAACCACACATTCACATAATATTTACATTTAAGCTGCAACGAATTGTAACTTATCTTATGTGCGAAACCGAGAACTAGAAGAAGGCCGAGTGAAGATGTCTATCGGCTGCAGAAATCACTTAACGTCAGGTGAACTGCGTGTCATTTTTTTCCCATAAAACTAACAAGAATGATACTGAATAAAATATGGCGGTACATGATCTAATTCCCCCATCCCCGTTCCACTATCGGAGCTCACGAAGCATTGCTGGATTTCATCCTTTTGTTTTGAACATCCCTCAAACCCGAACGAAGCGCTTTGCTTCGTCTTTCATTATTCGTACAGCAAAGGACTGGAATAGTTTACCCGCGTCTGTCTTTCCCTCCGATTACAATGTGGGTGTTTTCAAGAGTAGAGTGAATAGGCATTTACTCTCTATTTTTAAAATAGAGAGTGATGATAATATGATCTATAATCTATAATGTTTTATGACTTTGGAAATTGAAACTATGTTAACAACAAAATATACATCTGCGATGTATTTTTTTTTTATTCCATAATTATTATTAGAGCTGTCTCAATTTACTTATACTTTTGTGACATCACCGAAAGCACCCAACAAAATACCAGCGCTGGTTTATTTTACAACCAGCATATACTGATTTAATTTCACGCAGTATTGTTTAAGGTCTACCAGGATCTGATGGCAAAAAAACTAAATCAGAACTGAAATTTTGAGGAATTGTTTTGGTTTGGCTTCAAATTTCCTTTAAAAGTGGTGAAAATGTCGAAGAAACCTCTTCGATCGCAAGCAAGAAATATTGTTTTCAATGTTTATCAAAGAATACTTGATGAACAATATGCAGAACAAACACAATCATCGATATTGAGCCATGTGCAAGCGTTGACTGGTTAGTAGGAATGACACGTCTTGATACTTTGGTTTATTGTATTTTTCGTCTGTATTATATAATGCATACTAAACTTTGGTTTATTTCAGGGGTTTCTAATACTACCATAAGACGAATTGTTGTTGAAGGCAGATCTAACAGAGGCGTATGTAGTACGCCCGGTAAAAAGAGGAAAGGTGGCAAAAAAAACTTGTATAGTTTTGATTTAGAAATGATCAGAAACAAGATAAATGAGTTTTACGTTGTACGAAAAGAAATACCCACTGTCACGAAATTGCTACCAATTCTTCGGGAGGAAATCAATTTTAATTGAGGAAGAGAATCATTAAGTTAACACAAATGAATTTCATTTTCTTTCAGTTTGAATATAATCTAAAAACATAGTATTCTAAAAATAACAATCTTACTTTGACTTCAGAATCCGATGTCTTGGAAGACGTCGGATTCGAATTAGTGAAGTGCCAATCAAAAAGGACTATTTTAATGGAGCGACATGACATAAAGATACACAGATTCAAGTATTTGGAGCGTATGCAAAAGAATCGAGAAGCTGATGATAAGCTAGATGTGGTTTATTTAGATGAAACCTACATACACGGTTCATGATCAGTAAAAAAAAAGTATCAAAACGTTTTACTCCAATTTCCCCAGTAATGCTAGCGTCAATTTCTTTTTTCCCTTTTTGCCATCTGATCCCGGTAGACCTATAGTTGTTGTTTCGAATATTCTTATTATATTCTTGGAGATGTCACCTTATATACTTTCACAAACAAAAACACCATAATATCCGGTCACGATTTCCACCAGGAACAAGTAGAAATCACCATGGGCAATATTTATCTGTAGGACATCTCAAAAAAATACTGAGCGCCATACTTCTGCCTTATTGTATTACAAAATAATAAAGCGATCGCAGTGGGTAGCGAGTACTGGATCGATTCCCAGCCGCGGAACAATATTGGTCTCGGTGATGTGGGCTTTACAATGGTAGAGCCAAGCTACAGCTTCTTTCTTCCAGCAGCATAAATGGATCAGGTCTACCGGGGAAGACACAAGACCTCACAGAATACCAGCGTTATGAAAGAACAGCATAAAGCTTATGTGAAACGCGAATATGAGTGTAAAGATCCAAGGACTTAATTACAGGCATTTCTTCTCAGAACTCACGGATGACAGTAGATGTAACCAACAACAGTAACCAACAAAAATCATCGCTGTGATCGAAATCTACCTGGAGGACATCGTAAAGCAAAATTGCTACAAATGTCACCTCTGTCTTGAGATAATCCAGGCGCCAAGTCGATAAATATAAAATTCATTATAACATGAAATGTAATTTTCCCGAGTATTTGATATGCCGTTACCTGGGTAACCGGAATTTTAAATGTCAGTTCAATATATGTTTTATAAGCACAAATTTTCATCATTCTATATATCTATATATTCTATATAACTTTTATCTGCTTTAAATTAATATATATATATATAAATATATATTTATATGCAATAAATATGTTTATATGTAATAAAATTTTAAGTATAATAATATATAAATATGTATAATAGCGTCCGCCTTTCGATGGGTTTTTTAGGTTTTTTGTCTGAAAATCAGCGCTGTGTTACATGTTTGTAGCATAGCATATGCTGAGCCAACCCCTTTTCGGCACAAGGTTTTTTTTTCATGTTTGGTAATTTTAATTTCTTCTGTTTTGTTTTACATATTGTGCTTGTTTTGTTTTATATTTATATTTTATACTTGAAAAAACACAAAAAAAATGATAATCGTTTAGCTCAATGACTTTTTAGAACATCTCGGGCAGAGCGTTTCTAAAAACTTAAATAATTTTTAAAAGAATTGTAGATTCATATCATACGGAGTTCTTATATTTGCTAAAGCAATCGACGCCTGATAACTCGTTGACTGAAAATTTAATTAAAGAATACTTACTGTATCATATTTTTCCAAAGGCTTTCTCCTTTCAAGTCTCTAAGTAAAAGTTATTGTGAAGTTACTACGTATTTTAATAATAAATGATTTTAGTTCTCTTTAATGTTTTTTTTCGTTCGTAAAAAATTGTTCACCTGATGTCAGGTACGTATTTCTTAATTTAAATAATAAATAATAAAAATTACGCCCCTATTATATTTTTTATGAACCTTTTTATATGCCACAAACGAGAATCGGTCATGCGATCGTAATTTTTACATAAATACTAAATACTCGCATCTGCCCGCGATTTCAACTGCCTGGACTGGAGAAATGGAAAATATTAGACGATATTGTACGTAATCAACGTGTAAGTTTTAAGCACTCGATACTTTTGAGTAATCCACATAAAGTTGACCATGGAAGGAGTGCCCAAATTCCTGCTTCTTACAACTTTTGGCCCTGAGACTTATTTTCTGTCATTGTTAATACTAGTATGTGTTAATCCAAATTGTAAACTATCTAAATGCCACATTTCAATTAATTCCGTTCAACCGTTTTTGCGAAATAAACACTGAAACATACAAAGTTTTAACATTTAAAATATTATTTGTCCATATATTTACATAGATATATATTTATATATAGTATATATTATATATGTAATATAGTTTATAGATAGTAGGTTGTTCCATAAAAAAGTTATTAAAGGTAAATACAATAGCAATAAGCGAGACTTCAAGATTGCTATTGTATTGTCTTTTTCAACACGTGTTAATAATTGTATATACACCGGTTTCTCCGAATTTCAGAAATATCTACACGATTCTTTTTTTTACCCAATAATCCCTTTTATTTTTAACCTATTACATAATAGTTATGGCTATAAGCATTGCCTGTGTAATCTGACATTCTCAATCCTAAAAATACTTATTAATACTAAAAAAATGTTGAAATAGAACCAGTTTTTTTTCGGGCTGAAGGCCGCTGTTGCCCGAGGGCTTTTACAGTTTCACCAGGTTGAAAGGTGACCGGACGCTTATGGCGCTCAGCTGCGATATTTATTAGTGGGTAACCAGCACAAGGGTTCCGGAGGGGGAGCCTTAGCTTGGACTGTTACCCTATTACGTGAGAAAGACCGACTCGAGGGTGCCCGAGTGTGATTTGTGTGTGTAGTGTTTTATGGAGGGCTTGGGCCCTTGTGGTCGCATCGTCGGGGTGGTCGAGGGCGTGCCTCGGTCTCCTTCGGACGCGGGTGAAGTTGTGATTCGTGATGGGATTGTACGTACCGCCACTCACATCAGTGGGTTTGGGTGTGTGACGGCAGAGTCGAAGAATCGGCGTGAAGCCTGCTTTAGGTACTGAGCTATGGTCGAGAGCTCAATATCTATGATTTTCATTACGCAATAACCACGGCGCACTGGTGGCCTTGCTCATGAAGCGATTTTGGATTAAATGAAGTCGGTGAATGAGACGTGGGGAGGCATACGCAAACCTTTGTAAAATGTAATTTTATTACGTAAGGACATTTTATTATTTTTACTTAATAATGGGTGCAAACGACCTAGGGTGAACGCTGCTCGATGCGGTTGATGTGCGGACCGAAGGCGAGTCTTTCATCTAATGTGACGCTTAAGTCTTTTCCCAGGGGATTGGACGATTAAATAGCTCTATGGCTGGGAGATGCTGCGTTTTGTTGCGCCAAGATAAGTATATGGCATTTGTTTTTTTTACCTTTATATGTATTTATACGTCGAAATACTAATATAAATCAAACTAATGTGAACTATTTAAAATACATAATCATAATTCTGAAATGTTAATGTCTGTTACATGTTTGGTACACGAATAAATATTCAAATTTAAAATACGCCAAATTAAAATCTAAATGCCTTATAGTTAAAATGCAATATATGTCTTTAAGGTTTAACAAAGCGCCGGCTGAAATTCAATAGCAATTGTTTCAGATAAGAAATTAATATGTAGACCATATTTATTATATATAAGAAATCCCGAAATATCTTAGAAATGTCGTTAACAATAATATTAATCTAAAACTATCTAATAATTAATATCATCAAAGACCGCATGTTCCTTCTCTAGCCGACCTTGTTCATTAGTTTAAATCATTTTTAACTACAGCTCAAATTAATATTTGTTTTATACTACGCTATATCATTATCATCACGTCGGATCATTATTTATATGTCAATGTCTGAGAATACTTTTGTTTTATGATAATAAGTATGATAAAAGATCGCTCAGTTCACCTTATAGTAAGTGATGACGGCCCATAAACACCTACATCTATCCTCAACAAAGATTCAAGATCTACATGAGTTGCCTCAGAAACTGGGATGGAGTGACACGTAACCAATTATCAGCTCGCGGGTTGGACACACCCGTTATGTATCCTCGCTTCACCACAATTGAACTGTATGCTCGTTATTCGATTATCTCGTTATCGTATTATACAAAAAAAGCCAGAACGAACAAAGAATAATTTGTAATTTATACTAATATTGTATTTAGCCGAAACAGTTAGACATAAGTACATATTTATAGTGGAACTTTTTGTGTACACAGAACTGGTTAATACCAAATGCTGTTCTCTTCTTTAATCTATAAAATATTCAATTAAGAAACACGTAGAGTATGACTAGAGACCCATTGGTCGTACCAGTCTTACAAATAAACGTGGTATAAAGATAACCTTAGGCATAAAGTAAGAATAAGCAAAATTTGTACTAATAAACCAAGAATATATATATACGTTATGTACGAATATACGTTATACCTGGTATAACATTGACGTTTTTGTTCATACAACCGTTATTCCGAAGTTATAACGAAGTAGACCCAAGACTTTGTTTAAGTCCAGTATAACAATTAAAATACCACGGTTTGTGTTTGTGTTCGCGGAATTAAATTAACTTATTATGGAATTAAGGGCAATAGAGGAAGTAGAAAGAGTAAATGACTTAATAAATATTATTCAATCTCCAAAAAAAAGTAAAATATTTAAAAGAAGGGAAACCCCTTTTGATTTATATGACGATGAACAGTTTCGAATAAAATATCGGTTTTCTAAAAGTGGTGAAATGTTTTTGGACCAATTATTTGGAAGGTCTCTTACTATGGATAAGGGTGGAGGTGGATTATCTTCCGTTTTAGAAATACTGATAGCTCTGAGGTACTGGGGTCGAACTCTTACCTCAGAGTCAAAACCACATACCTTACATAATTGTTCAGTTTTACCAGCAAATTCTAATTTAACACAATTAATTACTGAATAAGTAATAAATTATATTTTCGGGTACCTGTAATTGAATGAGGTACCTTTTCCAGGCGAAGACCGTTTAAATGTCACAGTTCAACCCACTGTGATACACCCACAAAGGAACACATTACGTACAGCTGCAGTTAGAACGACATGTATAGAAAAAAACTTTTAGTTTAATTATTGTAGTTTCAAAAAATGAAAAATTATTTTAACTAAATATTAAGCTTTACTTAACTATTTCCTAAGAATTTCTTGTAATTTTAAGTACACCATGATTTGTATTTGTGGTCAAGTCTTTATTTTCTATTATATCCAATGGTTGAATTATTTCCCTTAGTAGTTGCTGCAATCAAACAGGAACTTTTAAATAATTAAACGATAAATGAAAATACCACACTTGGCTAATGCACACGCGATAAAAAATATTGTTTACAGTACTTACCTTTTCTTCTCTCTCCCAGTTAATGGAGCGCCTTTTATTCATTTTTTAATATTTATTTATTCAGCTAAAGTTATAAAACCTACAGTTATTTTTTAGACATATAGGAAACTATCGTTTCTCTTTGATTGCGCTGTTGCCAACTCGTGCATTTTGACGTAACAGAAGAATACATGAACCATAGTTATTCCGGATTTATTTGTGGTGAACAATTCTTAGCTTATTCCTAATTTATTCCTGGTTTAATTAAACTTAGTATAAGGGTGGAATAAATATGTTATAACTCATTTTTATTTGTAAGACTGTAAGCTTTACCTAACATTTTTATAAAAATAAATCTGACCACTAGCAACCTTACAAATGTTGATTATCTTGTTATGTGACCACAGCAGTTCGGAATGTGAGCAATATCATATATCCATCGAACCTGTCTACCTTACAGTCTATTAAACACAAAACTCAATATACAATAAGTAAGCTCTACAATGTAATATGACAATACATGTCGAATTGCAACGTAAGAGGTTGAAATTGTAGGGGTAAAAGGGTCATTAGTGTTTACAGGGTCTTCGTACCTACGGCGTGTTATGTTCCCGAAAAATGCGAAGGAAATCGAAACGACTTAAGTGGAGTCATTTTTGGGTTAGTTTCTGCATGATAGTAAGTAATGCATTTATTACATTAAAATTGCTTTATTACTGAAAGTAAGTTCTTTAGAAGTTCTAAAATGAGATCGTGGACGTAAGTCTAGATTGTTACCAATCGAAACAACTGAGACATGTTTTAGGAATAGTGTCAAAAAATTGTTTGACGAACTCGAAATGGCTTAAGTCAAAACAATGTCACTCGAGGACTGTTGTATATTTTAGCAATGACGTGATAATAACATATTTTTATTTTAACATAGATTTCAAGGCCTTAGGAGTTTAACGATCTAGTTTGAAACGTGTAAGTTTATTACATATGCAAAAAGCAACAAAATAAAAATATACACAAATACACATACTTATATATATATATATATATATATATATATATATATATATATATATATATATATACCTAGTCTGGCCATAAGTTCTGTTACAAATGAAAATGCATTTTTTTTAATGAAGTAATGTAATATTATTAATATTTATACCTACATATTTATTAGTCAGGCAGCAAAAAATAAAAAAATATTCTATTCGAAATGGCCATCTTGGCTGTTATACACGCCTTTTATCTGTTTGGCCACGAATCTATGGATTTACGCACTGTTTCCAAGGGAAATTTCGCCACTGCTTACTCCAAAGATTTTGCAAGAGACAATGTCGCCGAGTCCTTCAGAGCAAGCCACGTCAGTTTTAGAAACTGACCATAATTTGAAGTCTAAACGGTTGAGATCTGGGCCAGATGAGGGCCAGTTTTCAGCTCTTATAAAGCCCTAAACCAACGGTTTCATGCCAGGCCTGAGTAGATCATGCCTTGTGACCAGGTGCAGACTCCTGCTGGAAAGTCCACGGTATATTTTTAAAAAGTGTATTGCTGAGAGGTTTCACATCATTATCCAAGACTGTATCTTGATACACTTTGGCTGAAGCTTTCACTTCTTTTTCACAAAAATGAAGTTTTGTGACTCCTTGATAAGACACGCCCCACCAAACCATCCCTGACGCAGGATGATGACCACGTTGCACCTTTCCGACCTTTTGAGCAACTTATTTAGAACTGTGAGCGTACACTTTATTGTTTTCGTTAATGTAGTGTTCTTCAATCGTGAATTTTTTTTCATCGGTAAAGAGAATAGTTCTGTGCCTTTCACCTGCGTATCGCGACAGAAGGCGTTTTGATCGATCCACTCTCGAAGATTAATTTAGGGCATGTCCTGTATTTCGACGATAAGCACCGAGCTTCAGGTTTTATAATACGTGACAGAGTCCTATCAGGAATCTTCATTTCCCGCCATAAGATTTTTTGTTTCCTAATGGGGTTTCGACGAATTCTGGCTTTAACAGCATTAACAGCCTTTGTTTTCGACAGAGGAAGTGTTGTTGTATCTGTTGATAGTACGATATATGAACATACAGCTGATACCAAGCTTTTGAAGTGTCTGGAATATGACCGACGGCTCCATACCCACTTTGCACAAGGCGATCACTGCAATCCATTTTCATTATATTTATATATATATATATATACATATATATATATATATATATATATATATATATATATTACGTAAATATGGTTGTTTTTTAATAGAATAGGTGGCAAACGAGCATACAGCCCATCCGATGGTAAGTGATCACCGCCGCCCATGAACGTCCACCACAGCAGAGTTGCAAATATGTTGCTGGCCTTTAGTATCGAAGCACTTTTATTATCTAATTTAAAAGATGCTTATATAGTTATAAATTAAATAGAAGTTAAAACCACAATCTCACAGATACATCAACGTCATATATTTGCAACTCTGGTGTGGTGTGGTGTGGTGGTGTGGTCCACTTATTCTATAACAAAATTAAAAAACAACCAGATTTGAAAGAAAAAACCAGAAGAGAGGTTTATATAAATTAAGTAATCAATAAAATATTAGTCAATGGACAAATATCTCACTAGTATTCAAAAAGATAACGATTTTTTAAGAATGTAAGTTTTATCCCCATATATCCCCATATTATTATTATAATACAATATTAATATAATACTTATAAGATATAAGTATAGATTCTTGAATATATATTAAAAAACTAAAAACTCCAGAAGAAAACGGGATATCTACAAATACAAAACATCAAAGCGAAGTTTGTTACTAACTATCTCCTATAGAAATTCCAATCCTATTCAAGTCTTGTAAGTTGAAAGTCTTCTATTGTACGTCTAAATTAATTAGCAGTACTTCAAAGTAAACCGTCTCGAACAATAGGACAATTGTAGACTTAAGTTTCCAGGAGTTTACGACAGACAGTGAGGCACCATGGACGAAAACAACTTTATTGATTCCCGGATTTGCTCGAACAGAACACCTTAACAGTGAAATGTTTTCCCCGCCTGTCTATTCAGGTTAAAAAGAAAATTAGCAAACAAAACCGTTCGTTCGTCATTATATATTGTAGACTCGAGTATCAACGAAATAGAATCGATAATCTATTGGCGAATTGTTCGATGGCCGAAAGTTTAAATTTGCAGGTAAACGCACAAATTTCAATGAAGTTACGGTGCATTGCGTGTGACTCATAGGCTTCATGTTACAGATTCCTAAGGGTCTTGCAATATGGCACACGTGCTAGCAACGTCACATGTCACACCTTGAAATGACATTAATATAATGCTTATTTTGTAACTGACATTAGGTTGACAAGTATCGAAAGGGATGACTTAGATGTTTGACATGTACCAAGAGGTCAGAAAACTATTGTCATTGGTAATTAAATGCTATGTAGATTAGATTTCAACAATCCGATTGATACGTACCGACATGACCGTTGGAAACGTTGACCAGAGACATTTCAAATAATGTATGTAGCATTGTATTACCATTTAATTAGGATAAATATATATTAACAGTAAAATATACCATACGGAAATCGTGTGTCTGTATGAAATTGATATTATGCAGTAATGGAGATTTCGTTCGTGCCCCACGTTACAAAAATCTTCTAACACACCGAACTAATGTTAATATATATAATGTTATGGTTAAGTTAAATAAGACGAAATAGTTGTTACACAGTTGTGGTTGTGTCATAGATTCACAACCGCACCACGTCTTGTTAGTAGCGTTCTACTGAATGACGATGGAGAGAAGTCATTATTTGAGATAAACAACGCTCTTAGTTAATCAAAAGATAATAAATGAGTAGGTAAACTCTCGTTGCTTTTCTTATCTTGTTATATTATATCTGGCAACCAAATAAAAATGTTTCTTTAAATAAAATAACGAAACATATATTTAAATTTTAGAAATATCTTTTTTAACATCTGGGGAAGTTGAACAGTTTCGCTGAAATTATTAATATTTTCCTAATGAATTCAACCAATTATATAATTTCTTTTGTGCGTATGTTTTTATGATTTTTTTTAAGACAGAAATGTGGTTCGAACTGATATTATGTAATTACAATAATACCTTTTACACATGACTTATAATACCACGCTATATAATATAACCTATGATCGAAAGCATCTGGTATCATTCGTAATACGCATGGGATATAGCGGTCGACGAAAGCGGGATATCAAGAAAAATTCAAAGTTGTCAGAACAATCACTCAAATCACGTGTGTAATTCACTGAAACGTTATTTCTTTGACAAAATCGAGAAAAGTTTTTTTTTGTATCTCATTGAAAGTAAGAAATGAACACAAATTTGACTTGATGATAAGTGATTCCTGCGGTCCATGACATCTACAATCATCCTTGACAAGGAATCATAATGCAGATGCATTGTAACCCTTGAGGAATGAGATGGAATGCCTCGTCACCAGTAATAAAGGTCACCGGATCCCTACACTCGCCAGACGAAACTCAACAGCTTTTGCCGCTATTTTACGCGGATATTCCGTGAGGGCGTGGTCCTGCCCCAGGCGAGCTGACCCATTAATTCTGCAGTTGGACACTAAATGCAGTATAGCTCTACCACTGTTTAAAATGTAAGTTTTTATTAGTAAATCGAGTGTATATTTTCTTTTTGCATGCTCTTGATTTGCACTTTTTGTTTACTTGATTGTGTCGTGTTTTAGTATTTGAAAGGTTAAAGATAAAGACCTTTACCAGTAATTCTCATTAGTACGATAACAAGTAAATTGGGCAGTAATGTGAGGTTATTGAATTATGTAGAGAAGTTTGTATAAAGACAAATACGGGTTAAGGAACGCTGCAATGAGAAAAACGAACCGCATTATCTTGTGATTATTTCATTGTTTCCTTTTTTGAACATGTTCAAAACTTTCTTACGCTCACATTTTTTTTAAATTACATTAATGGAAACTCGGGCTATATTCTAACAGTGATAAAGGCACGATGCAGCCTCAACATGAACCAAAAAAATTAGACCTTTATTATCGTTAAGGGGCATTCGATCTCAGTCCTCAAGGGTGACAACGCATCATCATTATGATTCCTTGTCAAGGATAAATGTGGATGTCATGGGCCGCAGGAATCACTTGCTATCAGATGAATTTTGTGCTCGTTTGTTACTCACAAAGTAATAAAAAAAAGCTCGACTGGGGAGGACGCCGCGAGTCAAAAATAATGTGTTTCATATGGTAAATGTAGGGTCGCGATCTGCCGCGGAATGTTTCTTCTAGAAACGGACAGAAATTGTCCACTTTTGAACACCTTTTTTTAACAATGCCGTTATGCAAATACAGTTTATTAAAAAGATTATAACCACAGAATCATAAAAGTAATGATATATTTTAAGGATTCTGTCTCTGGCGTCGCCGTTCTGAGCCTTAATTATTTGTTCGATGCAGTACTACGAAATATTAAAAGACAAGCTGTTCAGAATACCTATTAAATACGCATTCGAGGCATAAGCCATGAAACATACCAAAACGTACCCAATCACCGAATCTATTATTAAGTCAGTGGCTATAAGGTCTACACACTTATATCGTATGATGTCCTCCTTGTTAATTAATCCTCCTAATTTTATCATAGCGACATATTCTGGTTATTACCAAGTTTCTGATGATGATCAATAACGTACAAACATTACATCCAAACCTGAAAGCGAACAATTCGTAATGCAGAAGCATTGTTCCTGGCTGGGAGTCGAACCAAGGACACATGTGATTTAGGGGTATATTTTGATTACCAAATGTTAGTATAATCAAGCAGATTACGTTACTAAAAAAGCTTATAAAATCTTTGTTTTCTTTTACGCTTTTGCAAACCATTCGCAGATATGGTTGCTCTTAAATCGGGCCATTTACAAAAGTCGAGTGCCCCTTACACTTGGCCACCTTTCAAATCTGGTGAAGCTGTAAAGCCTTCGAGTTAACAGTGGCCATCAGCAATAAAAAATCAAAAATGAAATCGGTGTATTTCGCGTATTTGCGCTTACACTTAGATAATTAAGGAATTTTTTTATTAACTTTACTACTTATTTCTATAACTTGTTTTAAGTATAAAACGCT
Source organism: Teinopalpus imperialis (assembly GCA_029286865.1). Classification (NCBI taxonomy): domain Eukaryota; kingdom Metazoa; phylum Arthropoda; class Insecta; order Lepidoptera; family Papilionidae; genus Teinopalpus; species Teinopalpus imperialis. Next base: position 1,849,756 of record JAGSMU010000020.1, on the reverse strand, counting down.
ATTGATTTTCTTGATAATGAATAGGATAAATGAAATAACGCAGCAATAAAAAATTACGCAGAAACTTAGTATCCTAACCAGTACCCCACGACGCTATCTGATATTACTATTCATATGGTCTATAAAGACATAGATGTGAACGTTACGGTGTCATCTCAAGGATACTCTAATGAAACATATACCTAGTCTCATATTTCGTTCCCATTTTTTGTAGGTTTTCAGGTCTACGTTTTAATTTGATATCAAATTTCTTTTAATGCTAAGTCATAACGTGGATGTTAGTCATGTATCGATACATTGCAACTGTACACTGTCAACTAGTGACTAAAAATTTTAATTATTTTTTTGTGAATTGAGGTTACACATTTACAATAAAGTCCTGAAAAGTGTTTTCGATCTGTCATTGCTAAGATTCAAAAGCTATGTCAAAAGTGTTTTCAGATAGGTAAAGCCTACGATTAGATATTATTCCGTTTATGATGATATGACTTGGTACTGTAATTATATATATATATATATATATATATATATATATGTGCATATATATATATATGTAAATGTATATATATATATATATATGTACATATATATATATATATATCTCGTCTGTCTCGTCACCATTAATAAGGGTCGCCGCATCCCTACACTCACTAGACGCAACACAGCAGCATTAAACTGCTATTTTACGCTGGTATTCTGAGAGGACGTGGTCCTACTAGGCCCAGCTGACCCATTCATTCTGCAGCTAGACATTTAGTGCTCAATAGTTACGGCCAAAATGTTTATAATGTACTCTAACAATCATTACGTAAACTAATTATCTTATCCATGTGTGTAAATAGTCATCTGGGTGCGATACGATTTCTAGACCAACATTTCGATAATCCCATAAAACAGTTTGACGCACGCTAAAAGCGTTTAAGGATACTTGGAATATATAATACACACTTTGGATGCCGAAGTTGTGTTCTATAATCGGTCCCAAAATCATTCGATTTACCAGCTTTAATCGCCTCCATCAATTTTATACACATATAAAACTAAAAAATCACTATTTAACAATTGTGATGTAATTGAAATGAATTTAATTTAGATTATTATAAAGAAAAGCTAATAGACTTATTTTATGGAGGTAAAATGGTCTGTATTTTGGAAAGCATATATGTAAGAAACGATATCTAGCGAAAAACTCAATAAATCGAGTCAGTATTCATTTAGTATTTTGTTTATTACGTTGATAACTTAGTATCCTTACACACTACTGTTATATTTTGTTTATAATTAAGCAAATTCAAAATATATAAATAAAAATTATAACAATAGAAGTCAGTAAAGATATCAGTATTTTTTTTTAAATTTTACATTTCATTTATTTATTATTTTTTGAACTTTTATGTACGCAAAACATTTATACAAGGAAACTAAGATAAGAAAAGTATGTACAATGGCGCAGCTTATATTTAATACTAATTTAATTGTTAATTTTATTTACTTTTTTTTATTTTATTTGAGCCATCGAGGAGCATTATGGAATATTTTTCTTCTATCTTGTCTTTAATAATAATATGAAGCATCTACTAAAATTCTTCTATTATGAGTCAAAATATACCTTCGAACTATCTTTGAATCGCTCATCTCCAAAAAGGAAATTTTGTTGATATGAGATTATCGATTTACTTCACTAATACACTAAATATTTGATTGTACTGCTCAAACATGTCACGTGTGATAAAAAATAATCAATGTCATACCTTTCATACTTTGCCAGTTATAGTACTGGAGCAGCACGTACGCAATCTATGTACGCAGTAACAAATGGCCCAAACAACATAGACGACCTCAATATCCCAAAAAATCTAGCTCGTATTACATTGCAAGGTGGGCCGGTGTAACATGTAAACACGAACCACCTACTGTCGTGTCTCATTTCCCTCGTCAATCATTATTTACTACAATAGTAAATATGTTTCAGACGAAACTCGCTGATTTGTTGACGTTATAGAACTTTGTGTGCAAATATTTACGGAAACGTTCCAAATACTGTACACTACACAAACATCAAATAATTACAAACTATATCCAATTGTATTTAAGATGGTATTACCTTACGTAATTCAATTACAGACCGCTCAACTTCTACTGACATCCGTAAAATAGGCAACTCGATGTAAAATAATAATAAGTTCTTGCGAAATATATTCTCAAACTCAGCATCCATAACAGATTTATTTTACAATTTAGCACTGTTCATATTTTTCTCTCGTTCGTTATCGTTTTTATTCAAAACGTTAGATATACTTAATTTAAAACTCAAATTAAGCCATGTCAATGTGAGAGAATATTTTACCCTGTTGTTGCAGGTCGGTAACAGTAATTACGTATATTATTGAAATGTATGGTAATACATTTGCAATGTCAAAACAAATAAGCGTCAGCAGTCCAAGGTTGTCCAAATATTTAGTCAAGATATATTTACACAATTCGTAAGTATTTATCTTTGAATGAATGCACTAAAATATTAAAATACCAAAGCCAAATGCGTATATCTGGTTAGAGTTTACAAGACTATTTTAAAATATATAGTAAGTTTACAACGCCTTCTAGATTATAGACGGACGCACAGACATTGATATAGAAGGTGTTAGAACAAAATCTGATTCTGGCTTGACGGACTTACATTTTTTCCTTCACTACTAAACACATAGTTATACTGAACATTTATAGTGTTATAATAATATTATTATAATATATATATAATCGACCAAAGTATACTTCAAATCTCTCTACTCTATTTACATCTCAGCAAAACTCCAAAACTACTGTATCTGCTTTATAGTGCGTTTACTATATCGCTATAGGCCGGGTTGTAAATCATATTTTGCGTAGTGATGTGCACGATATAAATCCCGGGGTGGTTGTATCAGGCGCACTTAATTACTACGATAGTAAACGCACTATAGATAAGGATTTAATAGTGAACAGTGTACTACACATTACAAAAAACTGTTATTCCGCTTTACGCAACCCTCTTACAACCATTGTTTTGTACAGATATAATGTATAACCCAACACTGGCTGATAACAACTCATGACACTACAGCTAACAAGTTATAACATGGTAGACAGCATTGAAAAACTTAACTCTGACGCGAAAGCTCGAGGTGCGATTATTTTAATTGTAACAGTAAAAAAATTCTTTGACCGGTCTCGACTGAGCGCCATAAGCGCCTCTATTAGTGGACAACCAGCACAAGAGCTTCCGAGAGGGAGCCTTGGCTTGGACAGTTACCCTGTTCCGCGAGAGCGTCTGACACGAGGGTGCCCGAGAGGGCCGCCTATTACACCCACTCTCATTCTCAATAAGGAAGAATAAGATCGATACGTTATCACTCCTCATGTAATGCCTTCATCCTTGATAAGGTTCAAAAGGTTTGGAATTTGAAACGAAATCCTATTTTATTCCTGTATAGCGATACTACCAATTAATAGTATGGCCATTCGGCAATTTTTTTTTCGAGTGATTGACGAACACTTAAGTGATATCTGCAGCACTTGATAACTACATCCATCCATAGGATATTAACTAAAATGGAAAGCCTGGCCACAAGTAAAATGGTCATGAGCCAGCCCACTATTCACTGTTTTGTGGACCAGCTGTCCCATTTGGAGCCAATTTAGTAAAAGTTTTTTTCCATTTCTAAACGTGTCTGTTCGAGTATAGACTTCCATATAAATATTCTCTTTTGTTTTATTTATAAAATATGGTCATCGATAATTAATAGACACGAGACACACATATTAAAAATAATGTAACGAATTAATAGTGAAACGTGAGAAGTGAGCAAGCTTATAATTTATATATCAGATTAAGACTTGCTAAATAGCATGTGTGTTACACATGTTAGCCTGATAGTATATTAAGGACATATATTTAATTAAATCCTATACGGATCGGATCTTATTTTAACTAATACATTAGGTTTAAGATATCCATGGGACTCAAAGCGGTAATAGACTACTTCGTCAGCCTTAAGGCATAGCTTTGAATTCTACGGACGGTATTTTATTTACCTTAGTGAATTATTTTTACATACAAATTGAATGGCCGACATTTGTACCCAGTGTAACGCGGTATGCTCAAGTTTTCTCGCGTTTGGTACTTTAAAATGTGGTACAAAGTCAACGGTGGTAGGGCCACGATGCAGCTAGTTTCTAGCGTAGCTCGTACCGGGAGGGATAACCCTTCGCGCTCGGATATTGCCACTCTGGCGACTCTATAAGGTAAACAAATTACTCCAATGTCGCCGCTAAAGGGACATTGTTGATGATCAAAAAGTTAATAATTATTTTTCGATTTTTTTTTGTGATTAATTAAGTAATTTTTAACAAGATTTTCGACGCATTCCCGCCCGTATAAAATTATCCTAGAGTAGCTGTTTGCAAAAATTAGCCGGGAGTTTCTGGTAGGCCATATTAAAAATCGGAGTGTAAAGCGGTAATATAAATCAATAATAAGCAGGCGCAAGCTGGGTCGACTTAAACGTAGAAAAGCAACGCCCTCATATATGGTATATGTTATTCCACCAGCGTGAACAGCAGCATAACACTCCTGTGTTTCATTTGGCGAGCTTAGAGAGCTGGATATTCAATTAGTAGTAACGAGGCATTCCACCTCAATCCTCAGGGTGTGAACGCATGATCACTTATAATCCTTGTTGAGGATTTATATCGTGGCATGTGTAGGCCAGGCCTATATAAGCTCGTGGTCCCAATTCACCTTCATCGTAGACCAGCCAAAGAGATGGCAGACAATTTAATTTTTCTTACACACTAATCTAATAGGGGTTATCGGTCAGTGTCTTTAACTTTACTTCTTGATTTATAATGCAATCAAGTATTTTTCTTTACGTCCATGGTTTATAGAGTCAATGGAAATGCAGTGTATTTTGAAGCGTGTGTTCAAATTTAAGATGAACTTTGGTTTATGTTCCCGCAACTTCTTGCTTAAAAAGGATGGGCCGATTCGAGAGAATTCGAGAGGGAGAGATCCCTCTCTGATTCTCCAAAATCGAATTAAATGATTATTGGAAATAAATGTGAACTCTGATCGATTATTCACGTCACAGACCAAATTGACATTTCTTTGTATTTTTAATTTTCTTACACACTAATCTAATAGGGTTATCGGTCAGTGTCTTTAACTTTACTTCTTGATTTATAATGCAATCAAGTATTTTTCTTTACGTCCATGGTTTACCTACTAGAGTCAATGGAAATACAGTGTATTTTGAAGCGTGTGTTCAAATGTAAGATGAACTTTGGTTTATGTTCCCGCAACTTCTTGCTTAAAAAGGATGGGCCGATTCGAGAGAATTCGAGAGGGAGAGATCCCTCTCTGATTCTCCAAAATCGAATTAAATGATTATTGGAAATAAATGTGAACTCTGATCGATTATTCACGTCACAGACCAAATTGACATTTCTTTGTATTTTTAATTTTCTTACACACTAAACTAATAGGACATATTATCGGCATATTAGTGTCTTTAACTTTACTTCTTGATTTATAATGCAATCAAGTATTTTTCTTTTACTAATTTTAATTAATATTATTTCAGTATGTATTTTACTATTACTACCACTTCTGTCATGAAATTGAAAATCATAGGGATTTGTAGGTAGCTTCAAACATAAATAATGAAATAAACTGAGATGAATTGTTTATAAATATAATGCGTAATAAACAATTGAGTTATTTTTGAAGTAAACCGTGAGAAGAGGTCTTAACATTTTTAACAAACTCAGAAGAAACAATTAAATTATCATACGCCTGTGTCTTCCGCTTTTCTCATTTAAATGATATAAAGCGTTCTTTGACCTCTTATTTTTTATACAGAAGGCGCTAAATTCTTCGCACAATTCAATAACTGAATGAATGTAACGTTCCAATTTACGTATAACTTACAATAACTTACTGCATGTACAATTATTATATTTCATTTTAAGTGTGAACGTGATGTATGAATGTCCCGAATCCCTAACACTGTGTCTAAACCCGTCTCCAATTTTATTCTAGATGCATTACAACTATATATATATATATATATATATATATATATATATATATATATATATATATATATATATATATATATATATATATATATATATATATATATATATATATATATATATATATATATATATATATATATATATATATATATATATATATATATATATATAGCGTGTCCCGGAACTCAACCTCAAGCCGAAACGGGGTGACAGGATTGATCGTAACCATCATGAGAAAAATCAGAAAAAAAATTTATCCCATACAGTAATCGAAAATGGGTACTTTAAGAAAAACCTAGAAATTTTGTCAAACTGTAACCATTTTTCGGTTATTGTGGTTAATTTTTATTATTTTTGTTCATTTAAACTTTGGAACCATAAACCTAAATAACGTATCTGAATGACAGTCAAAAATATTGACACAATTGCCTCAAGTTTTCTAGAATTAAGACTAATTTGTTAAACTATGAATTTAAAATTTACAAAATTTGTCGACTTTGAAAGGCTGCCTTTAAAAAAATGTACTAGAGTGCCTTGGCAAGTGGCACTAAAAGTTGGCGCTTAAACATGACTTTAATGTTAACGCAATAAGGATAATAGAAGTTATTTCTTATATTAATATTTTCAACTAATTTCCTAGAGAAGAATTTCATTTCTATATTAGATAGTATTAGGGACGTCAGAATTCAAAATTTCAACCTTATTATCTGCCACGTACAACTACTCTGTGGAATCTGAGGGACCTACAAGAAAAGAGCCTACACCTTTATCAAAGGCCGGCAACGCAATTGCGACTCCTCTGGTGTTGCTCTGTTGATTACTTAGCATCGGGTGGGATGGTTGCTCGTTTGCCACCTATTTATATATCCTATAAAAAAAAGAAAAAAAAAGGACTACATAAATTAACAGTTTATAACAGTATATAATAATTTCAACTGTTTTTTTTTTTTGATGATTAACAGTGAATACATTGGAGAATGTCGTTAACAAAAAGGGTTATACACCTCGAGTATTATAATACGTGCTTGATGCCCTCCTTGTCTATTTAGACCATGGCGATATCTTCTATTGTAACTAGATGACATCACCAGAGCTGACTATATTATAGTGCCGTTAGTCTTGTCGTCCCTTTCTTATTCTTAAGTGTGCAATAAACCGGTGGAACATTAAAAAAAAAATATTCAACGTACCCAGATTCGAAAACAATTCCTGATATAGAAACATTGTTCTATGGTTGGGAATCGAATTAGGCACGGTGGCTCAGCAGTCAGTTACTTTAACCACTACGCTACGGCCTTATATTTACTATTTCTCCAGCGCCCACGCATTCCGTAGTGGTGATACAGATAGCTAATAATAATAATGATATTAATTAGAGGTAGATAATCCTTAGTAAGAAGCAACTGACTGAGCTAAGATTCGGCGCTCGGGCATCCTCGACTCAGACGCTCTCGCGGAACAGGGTAACGGTCCAAGTCGAGGCTCCCCCTCCGGAACTCTTGTGCTGGTTACCCGCTAATAAAGGTCTGGACTGAGCGCCATAAGCGCTCGATCATCTCTCAACCCGGTGAAACTATATAAGCTCTCGAGCTAACTGCGGTCATCAGCCCGAAAAAACAAAAATATTTACATAACATTCATATTCTCGTAAAAATCAACAGCCCACCATGTGTTTACGCACGTAGCACTCTATTGTTCACACGTGTCGCATCTGTAATGTAATCCGAAATATGCTTGCACGAATTAAAACATTCTAAGAATCATAATAATATAATTGCCTAATAGGATAATATAGTAAAAGAATTAAGTAACGCACTAATGAGTACTGGGTCCATTACTCATTGTTTTTCTATCACATTTGCAAACATTTCATAAATTTTATCTTGAACAGTAAAGTGTAAGTAGAGTAAGTAAGTAAAACCGTTAGGTTTTATCTTATGAAGTTGTTAACGAACTTTATAATTTAACTCATGTTTTTAAATCTTATCTTAATAAGAAAGGCTACGAAGATACAGTATCGTGTGTTATATCATTAATAATTACGGTAAATTGTATAAAATAACTAAAAATACTCCTCTTTTAGTCGTTACTTAATTTGTTAGTTTATCCAGTTGCCCACATACTTGTAGAATACCCCTTAGCTCCCGAACACCTTTATTTAAAAAGAAAGCCAATTGAAGCACGTGCAGAACGCCTTGCTCTTAAATCAAAAGCAGGTCAGTTGTAGCTAGGGTTACCATACTTTTATATAAAAATATTGTAAGCCTCGCCTTACTTTACCTTAACTTATAAAATTATACTTATATAAAATAAGTGACATGAATAATTCATTTTTTTTTATTACATTGAGAGTACAAACGAGCTAACATTTCACCTGATGGCAAGTGATTCCTGCGGCCTCATTCATCCTTGACAAGGAATCATAATGCAGATGCGTCGTTACCCTTGAGGACCGAGATGGAATACACCAGTCATAAAGATCTCTGGAACCCTACACCAGAAGAAATAATGCTGATGATTATGCTGATATTTTCCGCCTATACTCTGTGAAGGCATGGATTATTAGGCCATTCATTCTGCAGCTAACAGCAAACTGAAGTGTAGCTCTACCACTGTTAGATTTATAATTAGTACATAAGAGAAAATGATGTAGACTTCATAAAAATAATCACTTTTGTCTTAAAAAAAACTAAAAACAGTATAATCAAGCATAGTATCAATATACTCAAATATGTGCTAAAGAAATATTACGGCAAATTGAAACTTGAATTTTCACAAAACTGATGAATAAACTTCAACATAGAAATAAAATATGTATATTTATTTCACTATATTTAATCACAGCCATATAAAAGTCAAAATTATGGTTACTCTGATTACGATGAGAGTCGCATAATTATAGAATAAGTCATCTCGAAGTTCATTCAACCTCTTTTCGCAGTCTTTTGCACATCACTATTAAACGATACTGACTTTCAGTTTAATTTTAGTATGTGGACTTACTTTGTGATTTGGACATAAATATTCATTATTTTAATTAATAAATGCCCAGAGATGACACGTAAATGAAACGAACGTAGGATGACAACTATGGCCATAGTTGTCATCCTACGTATATATGTATAACAAACAGGTTTTTGTTTTAGTTTAGTAATTTATAAATAGTACATCTACCAAAACACTGGAATACATAGTAATTAACAAATTCGACGTTCAAAAGTGTCCGCAAATGTCAAATCGAATAAATACAAACCGTCACAGGCCCCTATTGAAAATATGACTTATTGTTTAAAATTTTCGTGTCGTTAAATATGGATGAAATCAAAAAGTTTTAACAATTTTATTGCTAAAAAGAGCACGCAATATGTTTTTGTGTGCTCTTTTTTGCACTCATTAATGTTTTTCTTTTAATATGGCTGATGGCCATTGGTAGCCCAGTGCTTTTACAGTTTAACCGGGTTGAAAGGTGGCCGAACGTTTAGGGCGCTCAGCCGAGACCTTTATTTATGGGTAACCAGAATAAACGTTCCCGAGTGGGAGTCATTAATGAGTCGCTGAATTTTTGACCTTGGATTTTTCTATTTCAATGAGTTTTTTTTTTATGGTTCATATAAAACAAAAATTAATGGCAACAATATATCGCTGTTTGCTATATCATACGCAACTCGGAGCTTGAGCTCTCAATACGGTTTCATTGCTTGTAATGTTTTATTTAATAATTTCTTCTCAGACATTTTAATGTATCTTTGCGATGTTCCCCTTATGTAAATGGTAAACTGTCACACTTTGCAATAAGATCCATTCTTGATGCTGACAAAGTTGCACTCTTCAAAGAGGCCGTGCTTTATTCTCTCAAAATGAAATTCACGGGGCACGCTCGTTGTAAATTGTTATTAAAAAAGTACTAAATATATATATATTTTTTTTGTGCAAATCCTTTAGTCTGTATTTCGTTTGTATGTATTTATAAACGAGTGATCACAATAACGCCCGAAAAACAGAACGTGTCGATTCGTTTTCATATTAGCTTCGTGTTATTCACACAGAAAGGAAGTCAATTGTAACATCACTAACCTAACCCTTATGCTATGTTTACAATGATTAGCTCCCTGTTTTAAATTTGTCGACTATATACAATATAATTAATACTGGAAGTTCTACACTATGAATTAACATGAGCATTTTGAGAGGTGCTGGTATATAAAAAAAATATTTATGCCGCACCAACATTAAACTCACGTTACTAACGAAATTACTAAATTAATTGCACTACTAATTTAAAAACGGTAAATTTTATAGAAATTATTTTGTTAATTTAATTATCACCCTTAATATTTTATTATCTTTATTTATTTTACTAACATATGCTTAATTGATTGTGCTGTATTTGCTTTCCTCCTTTTTTCACCTATGCCTCCATTTTAAAAAGGTAAATTATTGGCGCCAACTTGACTTAGCAACAGGATGATCGAATCGTACAGCCGTTGAACCGGTTTTTGACTGAACCACTAATCACGTAGGAGCTTTTGGATGTAAAAGATGTGTGCAACGTTCAAGACGAGAACAAAAGAAATCTCTTTCAAGACCCCTTTACTATAAAATTACACTACCATCATTCTGTAAATAGTATTTTTTTAAAAACTCTTTAACAATAAAACTATTCTTAAGATAGTATTAATAGAAACTTATTGTAAAAAATTCGTTACTTAACAACTTACAATTATAACCGATACAAGTAAAGTAATAAATTATTTACTGATCATGTTTTGTCAACATTAATAGAGAGAAAAAAAAGCGCAGACATGCTAATAAGTTTATATTAAGATTGTGACAAGAAGTTGTCATAGATTTGATTTTTTTTTATATTGCCACAGTACCGAGAATGACCTTAATGTAAACATCGTGCAACGGTAAAGCAGTGTGGCACATGCTTGGGGCAATGACAAATGCGGCCGACTACCCTTCTCAGCCACCCAGAAGTCAATGAACGTATGGCATAACTTTAAAGCATGAAATTCTTTTGATTTTTAGAAAGGTTTTCAACTCACGTTGGCGTTCTGTACTAAATTATGTAATGTAGTGAATGCTTTTACCGCGACTCCACCTCGGTTGCGCGGGGCGGGAACAGTTCACATATAAGGGAAAAAGGAGCCCACCCAAAGTAACCACCTAGGGCCAGACCAACAATATAAGTGGGCCGTGTGAGTGATGGTTATAAGCCCGAGTTGAGAAAGACCCGTTTGAGGAGGCTCACATTCGGTCCCTTTGGACGTGCTAAGGTTCAATGTTCGGTGTATGCGAGATTCGGAACTCCTCCAATCCCCCTTGATACAAAGAAAGATGTTGGACTCACAAACTAGTGGCCGTCGTGGGTTGGAATCCTTTACCTTTTTTAAGTAACATGTTATTATATCCGATTGAAATATGGATAGCATTTATTATTTCTATTTACCTTAGTTTTATTTTTTCTCTATTAGAATTTACATAGCAATAATAATGGTGTCACATTTCTCGCAAAAACTAGTTGAAGCTCAGCTCCTCCCACTCGCGAGTCTGAATAGATAAAGCTGAACAACAGCATAACCCATACACAAAAAAAAATTGAAATAAAACTTTTTGGACACATGAAGATCATAATAGTGAAAATAACATTTAAATCCATTTAGTGTACAATTCCATCTAGTTATGTCAACAGCATTATTTGCGCCGATGGTAATGGTAAATCTTAAATCCTCACTTATAATGCGATATACGATTGACATCACAAAGTCCACCATACTCAGGAATTCAATGGACAAGATGCATTGGATGCGCAACAAGAGTTAATACCATTAAAAAAAAACATAAATATGGCATCGTTTCCATTTTTTTATCGCAATGTCATGCATGTAACTCCTCAAAGGTTCTATAGAATACGTCTTTACCACTCGAGATACCACTCTTCCATTTTAAACCGTTAGAAGCAACTGACCGAGCCGAGGTTCGGCCCTCTCGGGCACCCTCCAGTCAGACGCTTTCACGCGCAGGATAACGGTCCAAGTCGAGGCTCCCTCTCGGGAACCTTTGCGCTGGTTACCCATAAATAATGGTCTCGGTTGAGTGACCTTAGCGCTCGGCCACCTTTCAACCCGGTGAAGGTGTAAAAGCCCTCGGACTAACGGTTCGAAAAACAACAAAAAACCTCTTTCAATTCTTATCGTTTCGACCTTCACCCTTGACGTAAATGTTATCAGGGAGCAATATAAGCTATAGGCATTCTTTATTGCACATTGTCATTGCATTTTATCATAACAAAGCAAACGACAAAGGCTTAAATTTATCAATCGCATCACTGCAAGCGATGCATGTTTTGAACATACCCGTAACACACATATATGAGTCAGTCAGACGGTGATTCACGTGAGTTCCAATTTTTCAGCTTATTTTCTGTCCTTAGTACAAAAGCAATTCGTTAAGTTTTCCGCGTAACGAAAAACTGCTTTCGCAGTAGGCAGTGCGTCAAAAGAATGTGACAGTATTACTACAGCGACAAACTGTTATTTAACATGTCGCGTTGTTTGTTAGCATATTAATTAAAAAACGAAAGTTGGGCAACTTATTAAGTGCCCAACTAGAAGAATTTAGAGAATAGTATTTAGTAGTGACTTGATACGCAAACACTCCTCAGACAAAAATGACCACATGTGCTGTATATACTATAGTGCCGTAAAAATTCGCACACACTCACTTGCTCGTCACCCACCTAGTCGATGTCTAGTTAGTGGCTCCAGATCGCGCTTTGTACCCGTCTATTTATAAGACCTATGTCCAACAGTGGATTAGAAACGAAAAATTTTTCTATCTTAAAATAAAATGGTCGTTAAATAAAAAAAGTAACGAAATACGAACATTCCCATATATTACATATATTAACTTAACAGTGGTAGAGGTATGCTGCAGTTTGTTTCTAGCAGAATGAATTTTCGGATTTATTTCGTACACTAGCAAATAACCTTTCTTCAGTCAGTGAGTGGAATTTTAAGTATAAAAATAAACTTTGAAGTGTCTGTTGAAATTTGATTTTATCCAAAGTCAACGAATCTATGTAAATAATGTACCGGATTAGAGCAATTGGGTTTTCTTAGAAGGAACGATCCTTAATCCTGTTATCATAATGGAATTTTATGTACTAATACTACGCTGCAATCTTGTAAATGTGACTGATACGAGTCCACGGGAAATCCACCAAATATCATCGATTCATCGAAGACCAAAGTAAAATTACTTTGATTCCTTGTCCTTATATATTGATTGGCAATGCAAATTTTAAAAATTATAAGAAAAATAATTTTGAAAATACAAACTTCGGTATTAATAATTGTTAATTTATATCACGTGCGTTAAAAAAACAGAATTGCATGATTGTTTTCCACAAAATGGGTGGTATGGAGCTTGCAATCATTTTCAAAGATGCTTCAAACTACCAAGGATCAGCCGCATGTTACCGTGATGTTTCCAACAAGACACTGCCGAGCTTAAGACTGGCCCTCGTCCAGTAAAGATGTGAACCCTAGTACTAGAGGGTACGTGCTCAAAAAGTTACTCTCACATTTAATCTCTCTAGAAATCTTTATATACAGGAGTGGTTAAAGCACACACTCACTTGCTCGTCACCCACCTAGTCGATGTCTAGTTAGTGGCTCCAGATCGCGCTTTGTACCCGTCTATTTATAAGACCTATGTCCAACAGTGGATTAGAAACGAAAAATTTTTCTATCTTAAAAGAAAATGGTCGTTAAATAAAAAAAGTAACGAAATACGAACATTCCCATATATTACATATATTAACTTAACAGTGGTAGAGGTATGCTGCAGTTTGTTTCTAGCAGAATGAATTTTCGGATTTATTTCGTACACTAGCAAATAACCTTTCTTCAGTCAGTGAGTGGAATTTTAAGTATAAAAATAAACTTTGAAGTGTCTGTTGAAATTTGATTTTATCCAAAGTCAACGAATCTATGTAAATAATGTACCGGATTAGAGCAATTGGGTTTTCTTAGAAGGAACGATCCTTAATCCTGTTATCATAATGGAATTTTATGTACTAATACTACGCTGCAATCTTATAAATGTGACTGATACGAGTCCACGGGAAATCCACCAAATATCATCGATTCATCGAAGACCAAAGTAAAATTACTTTGATTCCTTGTCCTTATATATTGATTGGCAATGCAAATTTTAAAAATTATAAGAAAAATAATTTTGAAAATACAAACTTCGGTATTAATAATTGTTAATTTATATCACGTGCGTTAAAAAACAGAATTGCAGGATTGTTTTCCACAAAATGGGTGGTATGGAGCTTGCAATCATTTTCAAAGATGCTTCAAACTACCAAGGATCAGCCGCATGTTACCGTGATGTTTCCAACAAGACACTGCCGAGCTTAAGACTGGCCCTCGTCCAGTAAAGATGTGAACCCTAGTACTAGAGGGTACTTGCTCAAAAAGTTACTCTCACATTTAATCTCTCTAGAAATCTTTATATACAGGAGTGGTTAAAGCACACACACAATTACACAAAGTACACACACCAGAGAGATTTTGAACTTTCGGATATTCTCTGGGTATTCCCAGACAACTAACCATATTTAACTTATTATACAGCCTAATAACATACTGAAGAAGGTGTTTTATATTCTGCTAAAGTTACATAATTTCGTTATAATAACATATTACCGGAAGATGTATTCGTGAAATATAAATATTGGGTTACATTTATTAAGATTTAAATATACACAGGAACGAGTACCAGACATGCTGAAAATACACGGCCAGTACCAGCGCAGAGGGAGATCGCCCAGTTATTCCTTCGTGCTGCAGGAATGTCTTTGATTTTATTTAAAAGAGTACTAGGAATATTTCAACAAATAATAAAGTAGAATTATTGTTATTTACTCCAAGTATTCTTATAATATATGATGATGATCCATGATTAACTATTATATTTTAAGAACAGATCATAAATGACAGTTTAACGAGCCAATAAACCTAATAGTTTCAATAATATAATAATAATAGCTCATACAGAATTGTATTTTTTGATTATCGACTTACTTTTAACTTTTCTTACACAATTTGTAAATCTCACAGCTTACATATGAAAGCATTCTACATTTGGCACGCGTTTGCAAATAGAATCCCTGATGTTATATTTGTTTACCGCCTACTAATTTAAGGTGGAGTAATAAATGAAATACAAAATACTATTAAATATTTGAAATCATTTTTTGTTTTTAACCTTTATATAGCTAATTACTTTAAAATATGTTTACAACAAAATGTTTATGGATCTATTAATTTGTTTTTGTCTTTTATGAAAAAAGAAGAAATTTACTATTAACCTCAGATGCTAGGTACACCAATTGCGAAGTACCTACACACGGCCAATGGTGTTCTATGGACAAAATCTTATTTTTTATCCATTTAAATCTTTACTGATATGAGAATCAAATCTTTAAGAATTTTATGTAAACTTACGTAAGTTTCCTTTTACTCTGTGGATTTTGAATTACAAAAGTAACATCTAATTCAATAATTTAATTGTCAATTTAAAAATAAAATTCCCCCACAACTAATAATTCATTAATTTTTTTTTTTAAATCTTCCACTTTTTCTTCCCTATCATAAACACAGTAATTATAAAAAAATATTAGTTAATGTTATTCGGTGTAAAATACCCTTAACTTGCTCAGGAATGAAAGCAGCTGGCTGGTAATAGTAGGTTCATAAGCATTGCGTCTGTTTTTGGATTCATTGCTACTTAGTACTTTGCAGCTTGCGTACGAATATTTAGAATCATTTGAGACGATAGTTTCTTCTTACACGTTACCTGCCTACTACTGAAATCCATTATCTCGGGCATAACTACCTGAGCATTATACGGTTCATAACAACAGTACATTAGACAGGTAAAAGATTACAATTATATACCTTAGCTCAAATTTTGGTGAAGCAACCTTTGTTAAAAAATTAAATAAGTAAAAGAATCTTAAGATAAAACGTTAGCACTGAAAATGTTATCAAATGTCGATATGTTTACACTCTATCTTCTTCTTCGTTCAAAGGTGGAAGAAAGGTGTAAGGAGCCCCCCCCCCCCCAGGGGCCTTCACATGTAGTTACATCTTTGGACAGGCATCTAAATAGCGCAGGGACAATCACCATACTTCCCCGTCCATTTCAGGGTCGATTCCACCCATATATGTTGCAGCTACTGCAACTAGCTGCAGCATGGTTCTAACTCTGAAGTTTATTTAGCAAAGATATGCTTCCCTTAAAATTATTGCTGTAAATGACATTTTAGTTAGTACGGCGGACTCGCTGCCTAACCATCAAGGATTTTGATTTAACTAGTCTACCAATTCGCTTTTCGGAATGTAACGTACAAAAAAACATCACTCACTACCATTCGTGGCAAAGAGCATGACTATACATTCACCTGTCACGATAGTGACTTAAAAAAAAACTCCAGGTAGAAAGGAGATAGCACTTTTTACCTCTGTTTCCTTCTACCCCGATTAAGATAAAGAAATAAGATTTCAGAAACAACTCAATAATAAAAAAAACTAGTAAATTGCCGTTATGTTGATAAAATTATTATACTTATTGTAAAAAATAATATTATTGCATATTTTAACCAAAATATACATAAAAAAATCTAATGACATCCCAGATCCCGCTGCTATGGGATATAGAGCACTCATTTATTTTCAACTAATTATCATCTAATGGTTGATAATCAGTTTTAAATAGCAGCACAACGAAATTAATGGTATTATGTAGATAATTCGCAGTTTGAATTTGTCATCAAACAATTATTGCTGATATTTGCAATTTTAGTGTAATAAAACCAATAAAAGGACGATTAGAGCTACCGCACTCATTCATTCATGGTAAAAGGTACTGTGCGTACATTACTGGCAACCGATGACGTGCGGTTCATTACCACATTTCGTTCTCTGCACGGTCGTTCCATCGCAGTTTGAATTTGGCGCGACGGCACACAGTTGAGTGGCGGGCAGTCAAGCTGCACGAGCGCGCCAATACCAGCCGTCAGACGAACGCACGAATTGAAAGTTTTGCTTATGTATTTACATTTTTGTTTGTTTTGGTGCAGCACACGAACCAGTTTTATAGTATTTAGGCTTTAGTGAACGTGTTTACGTGTTAAATTAAATTGTCAATAATATACACTTTAAGTGCCATTAAATAGTGTCTACAAATTATTTTCGGTATGTAACAGTGCCATGATTTTTTTGTTATCAACCTGCGGTTATCGTGAGTTCCGTGCGAACTTTTAATAAGCTTTACTTCCTTTGTTTAGGAACGGCGTCGCCTACGCTTATATTTTGTATAAACAGTAGTAGCCCGTACTACTATCGTAAAATTAATAATGGACGCAGAAAGAAAAATAAACGTATGCGAAGGAGTTCCCCTTAACACATCAGGTGCGGCGAATATTTTTTTGAATACTAGTAAAGATAGAAAAGTTAAAGATGGAACTGTCATACATTTAAAAACAGGTGACTATAAAATATTTTTTCTGAGAAATATTAACTTCCAGAATTATTTATAAACGAGTTGTTTTTTTTTTTAGAGAAACCGGCGGACGTTGGTGTGCATATAAACACGACATTATCTATAGCGTCTTCCAAGAAAATAAAGCTTTTGTTCATATTGAACTTCTTGCTCAGCGTTATGTGTATGATAATAAGTTGCTCAGTGGCATTCTACTATTGGAATGAAATGATATCCATGAGGAAACAAATTGAAGTCATCCGAGAGCAATTTTTAATACACAACTTTAAAGATGGTGTAGTTGAGCAGGATAAACCTGTGCAGAGCCCTCTTGTGTCAAGATTAAGACCCCAAGTAAGAGTGGAGAACCGTGAGCCCCGCATGAACTTTGCCAAGGAAGACATATTATCACCAAATGCCAGACGATACTATGTAGAAGACCTTGGGGAAGACATGTTACTTGTTGACTCCAGTAAAAAGAATTCTAAGCAGGATAAAACTCCTGTTTATGATATATCAGCTTTCCAAAAAGGTAAATATTTCTGTAACTTGGAATTTAAATTAAAGTTAAATCATTTTTTAACTTTAAAAAATATATTCTAGATCCTCTGGTTGTTCACTTCAATGGGGCCATGCGAGAGATTAACATTGGATCTCAAGGTAAGTGACTATATTTTCTTAAAAGCCAAATTAAATTATTCAATAATTTAATATTCAAGTAATAATAAAATACATAACATTTATTCTTATGTTGAACAATTGAATATTATATTAAAATTGTGTTTTAAGAATTATGAATAATCAAATCAAAAAATGAATCCACTGTGATTTAATATTATGGTCACATAAATTCCTTGTAATTTTAAAAATATTTTATTTCACATATATTAGACTTACAATTGAATTGATACTGTAACTTCATTGTATTAATGTCTAAATTTATTTGTAACTGTTAACTTGACTATCCATACACATATCACAGAGTACAGTTCTCAGAGCACAACAAATATGTGATTAACATGATAATTTATGTGCGGACTGCAGGATGTCTAAGTCCTAGTTGTTTGCATTGTTTGAACGTCCAGTGAGTCAATAAAATTACTACTATATGTGGACAACATAAAGTGCAAATTACAATTAACACATCAAATAAGTTTTATACTGGCATACTTGTTACTTGATTAAGCTTAAACGGAGGTTCAGATGGAAATTAATCTGTTGATTATATATGAAGTAGCCAGACAGTGTCTTGTTGTTCCTTTTTTAAGAAGTCTATGTGTTTATTTAGACACACATTCCATAGTAACCAAGTTACACATTTTAAAAGAACTTTGTAGCATTCTCACTTTCTCACTATAAAAATTATAATTTATTAATATATAAAATAAATTACATCACATAAACTATCTATATTTTAAAAAATGTCAATACAGATAGAAGCGCCGCTGGAGTTTTTAGCTCCACTTCTTATCCAGCGCCTACTCATTCCGAAGTAGTGGTATAGATAGCCAATAATAATAAAAGAGATATTAATGTAGATAATTCTTAGTCAGAAGTAACTGACCGAGCCAAGGTTCCGCCCTCTCGGGCACCCTCGAGTCAGACGCTCTGGCCGAACAGGGTAACGGTTCAAGCCGAGGCTCCCACTTGGGTGCCCTTATGCTGGTTAGTCACTAATAGAGGTCTCGACTGAGCGCCGTAAGGTCACCTCTCAACTCGGCTAAACCGTAAAAGCCCACGGGCTAACAGTGGCCATCAGCCCAAAAAAAATTGCTTAAACGGAGGTTCAGATGAAAATTAATCTGTTGATTATAAATGAAGTAGCCAGACAGTGTCTTGTTCCTTTTTAAGAAGTCTGTGTTTATTTGGACACACATTCCATAGTAACCAAGATGCAAAAGAAAGAATAAAAAGAATTTTGTAGCTTAAAATAACCACATCGCTATAAAAATTATAATTTATTAATATATAAAATAAATCACATCACCTAAATTTATATAGTTAAAAGAAAAAAATCTTAAAAAGCAACCTGGCTGCTTAAAATTCCTTTGCAACATTAAATTTCGCGGAAGCTCATAATTAAAACGATAACACGTAAAGATTGAGGTTAAACAAAGAAAATGGAGCTGCTAATCTGCTCCAGATAAATTTCTTGACCTGTTCTACTTTAAACAGATCAATTTCATCACAGACAAGCAATCAAACAAAGCAAACACTTAATATTTTCTATAATACTACTCAGGATTTATGCAATAGTTAGAACTGGCTATCAATTTTCCTACGAAATTAGGAAATTTCCATACAATGTGATGATAAGTATTACTTTGCCCCAAAAAACAAAGCGTATGGCCTTCCTGGCCTGGCCAAAGATTCGAAATGCATGTACACCTTCACCCTTGAGAACCTTTTTTTTATTACTTTAATAGTAACAACCGAACTCACCGTTCTCTCATGACTCATGAGAAGTGATTCCTGCGACCCACGACATCTACATTAATCTTTGACAAGGAATCATAATGCGGAAGGCCTTCAGGCCTGAGATGGAATTCCTCGTCAGCATTAACAAAGGTCTCCGGATCCCTACACTGACCATACGAAACACAGCACCATTATGTTGATATTTCACAACAGTATTCTGTGAGGGCGTGGTCCTACCCTGGTCGAACTGATCCATTCATTCTTCAACTAGAAACAAAATACAGCGTAGCTCTAACACTGAGATGTGGTGATGAGGTGACTCATTGTGACTCCAGTTCTCCACAACACACGAACCACAGCGTTTCGTTGTTATTTCACGATGGCGTTCTGTGACTGCTAGTCACTTCCCGTTTGAATCAGTGCTTTCATATTTCACAGTGTCTCCATTCTGTACCCATGCCCACTAACATGCACACTAGATAAATAATTATAATTTCGATTCATTGTCATCCGGATTCTATCACTCACCAGACTAAACACAGCGATAAGACACTAATTTACACTAGT
Source organism: Teinopalpus imperialis (assembly GCA_029286865.1). Classification (NCBI taxonomy): domain Eukaryota; kingdom Metazoa; phylum Arthropoda; class Insecta; order Lepidoptera; family Papilionidae; genus Teinopalpus; species Teinopalpus imperialis. The sequence goes on along the minus strand of JAGSMU010000020.1, from coordinate 1,829,137 downwards.
ATCCTGGAATAGTATAGATGGGCCTGATATGGAAAGTCCTTTCCATATCAGGCTCATCTATTCCTGTTATAACTAGTATATGGTACAATCTTTTAGTAACATTATCATGTTTTTGAACAGCCGTTAATTAGTCCTGCTAGGACAGACTAATCTTCGTTCTGGCGACATATCAGGTTCCTTAGTTCGGTGGGCACTTTTAACGGTCAGTTTAGTGAAGGAAATCCTCAGGTTATGTTTAAGGCCTTGGAGCGAAGTGAAACTGTCGGTGGCTTAAGAGTTGTACTTTGTTCGTGTCGTGTGAATTTCAATGGTTTCAGTTATCTTATTGGGAATATTTGACCTTTATATATATAATATATATATTAATTATATATTAATATATATTAGTATCACTGTTTATACATATTTGATAATTTCAAATGAGCTCTTTGTAGCGAATGGACATTTCACATTCATCCACACCAGGTGCAGGATACGAAGATGAAAATCCATTGTCTTCAATAATGCTGGACCAAGATGAAATGCCTCATCATTTGGGTGACGTTTCCTTCTCCATCTGTTGATGTTAAGTGATTCCTGCGACCCACGACATCTACATTAATCTTTGACAAGGAATCATAATGCGGAAGGCCTTCAGGCCTGAGATGGAATGCCTCGTCAGCATTAACAAAGGTCTCCGGATCCCTCCACTGACCATACGAAACACAGCGCCATTACGTTGATATTTCACAACAGTATTCTGTGAGGGCATGGTCCTGGACCCTGGACCCTGGTCGAACTGACCCATTCATTCTTCAACTAGAAACAAAATACAGCGTAGCTCTAACACTGAGATAGGTGACTCATTGTGACTCCAGTTCTCCACAACACACGAAACACACCGTTTCGTTGTTATTTCACGATGGCGTTCTGTGACTGCTAGTCACTTCCCGTTTGAATCAGTGCTTTCATATTTCACAGTGTCTCCATTCTGTACCCATGCCCACTAACATGCACACTAGATAAATAATTATAATTTCGATTCATTGTCATCCGGATTCTATCACTCACCAGACTAAACACAGCGATAAGAATAATACTAATTTACACTAGTATCCTGGAATAGTATAGATGGGCCTGATATGGAAAGTCCTTTCCATATCAGGCTCATCTATTCGTGTTATAACTAGTATATGGTACAATCTTTTAGTAACGTTATCATGTTATTGAACAGCCGTTAATTAGTCCTGCTAGGACAGAATCTTCTTTCTGGTGACATATTAGATTCCTTAGTTCGGTGGGCATTTTTAACGGTCAGTTTAGTGAAGGAAATCCTCAGGTTATGTTTAAGGCCTTGGAGCGAAGTGAAACTGTCGGTGGCTTAAGAGTTGTACGTCGTTCGTGTCGTGTGAATTTCAATTGGTTCAGCTATCTTATTGGGAATATTTGACCTTTATATATATAATATATATATTAATTATATATTAATATAATATTAGTATCACTGTTTATACATATTGGTTAATTTCAAATGAGCACACTGTTCATTGCATGGTTTTTGTAGCGAATGGACATTCCACATTCATCCACACCAAGATCAGGAAAATCCATTGTCAATTCAATAATGCTAGACCAAGATGAAATGCCTCATTATTTGGGTGACGTTTCCTTCTCCATCTGTTGATGTTAAGTGAAGACAGGATGCTTTATGAGGTCGAGCTGACCTATTAAGGACAGTTAATTAAACATATTGTTGGTTCAGAAACTTTGAATAGTTTAAGGCATATTAATTACTATTGACTTTATTATTGAAAGTTATTATATTTATTTACGTGAATCGAATGATGGAATATGACGACTGTATCGAGTAAAAAAAAGAATTGTAATTTTTATGACTCACACAATTTTCAACGCGTTAATTCCTCTATTCGTAGCATTATAGGTACGGAAAATAGGATATACTTGACCTGAGGGAGAAAGATAGAACTATGCTACACATTGTTGGGCTCGTTTTGTTCTCTTATTTTTGGCGGTTATCCCTTACTGTTTATTGTACTATGGACAAATCATGATTTAGACTATAAAAATAACATAAAAGGATGTTTCACATTTTTTATGTTATTTTTATTTAATATACCATTTAAAAGTATTGTACCTATAATTTTTTTTATATAAATTATAGAGAACAGTAAAGCTATGCCGTAGATATGAACAATAGCACGAATAGATCGGCTCGATTCAACAGGTGAAGACCGTCAGAGGCTTGGTCCGTATACCTAACCTCGGGAGGCAAATAGATATCACCATCCATTTACCACTCTGGAGAATCATCAGATAGTTAGTTGACTTCGGGGGCAAAGCAAAGAGTTGCGCAGTCAAGACAGAGCATGTCTCGAGCACTTTATTCTAAGTAAGCGCTCTCGCGGAGCAGGGTAACGGTCCAAGCTGAGGCTCCCTCTTGGGCTCTCCCTTGTGCTGGTCACCCACTAATGGATGTCATGACTGAGCGCCATAAGCGCTCGGTCACCTGTCAACCCGGCCAAACTGTAAAAGCCCTCGGGCTATCAGCATGAAAATGTTCCCGATTGCAAGAATCTCTTACCATTAAGTGAAATCGTTTGGCATCTAAAATACAATTAAAAAAAACAGGTCGACCGCGGAAGGAGCGCGCATCCATAAATAAATAAAATTTTTTATTTTTTTTAACACAGAAACTAAATACATAGAATGAAAATTTTATATAATAGAAACACGTTCTCCTTAATAAAAAAAACATTAGTACATAGTCGTGGCTAACTGATGCCTGCAGTAGGTATTAAAAACCTGTAAATCACAGGACATCTGTCACCACTCCACGGAACTTACGTTATACAAGGAGTTTAGTAGTTTGCCAAACGATGAAAATTTAATTAAAAAGTAAAATAAACATGCATTTAACATTAGCTATTATATTTTAACTTTAACATTACGCTTCATTATTATATTTTTCTTTAACACAAAAAAATCTTTTACACAATAATGCCCTTTAAATATTAAAGTAGTCAATATTATATGCAGCTATAAAAACTAATTTATCAGATCCCACACCCAAGTATTATTGAAAAATAATTATCATAATCATCATATATGCTGTGTAGAATAAGAAAAAAAAATAATACGTGTATATTTAGATCTGAGGAAGGTGTCAGATGCAGTGTTTAAGACATGGGACAACACCCACACCTGAAAACCAACAATTTGAGATATATAAATATTGTCCGCAGTCACTTACTCCAACCACTAACCAACGCTATTGGTTTCCTTGTATACAATTTTTATCTTTTCTTTACAGCAATAATCGGACCGTGGTTACGCGACATGGAGGTATCGTCCAAAGACAGCGAGAACAAAATAGAACTAAACACTAACTTCTTTACTATCAAAGAAAGCGGACTCTATTTAATTTATACCCAGGTGAGTTGTGAGTTGTTTTATAATTAATTTTATATGGCGAGGCATTCCATCTCAGTCCTCAAGGGTGACAACGCGTCTACATTATGATTCCTTGTCAAGTATGTACGTAGATGTCAACCTGATGGGCACCTGATGTTAAGTGATTCCTGCGGCCTATGACAACTACATTCATCCTTGACAAGGAATCATAATGCAGACGCGATGTTTATCGTCCTTGAGGACTGAGATGGAATGCCTCGTCACCAGTAATAAATTTAACCATATAAGCAAAACCAAACATTAGCAAACTATTTTAAATTATTTTTATTGTTTTCAGATAGTATATCTAACCCACGCGCCCAACTGTTACTTTATTTGGGCACGGCAGCCGGCCCAGGAGCCCCGCCTGCTCAGCACCTGCGCCACGGGAGACGACTCCAGCTCGCGGCCGCTCGACAAGTCTCAGATATCCTGTGCCACACAGACCGTCGCCCGCCTATACAAGGGCGACACCGTCAACCTTGCACAGAGGGAGCAGAACAGAACGCTCTGGTTACGCGCTGGCTTCTCTTACTTCGGATTCATAAAAATTAGTTCCTAATAAGGCTGTGAAATTAGTAATTAATTTTGGAACTGTAAGTACGGCCCTACATACGTTTTCAAGTAAGCTTTGTTGGCAAGGGGGGATCCCTTATGCGATCTATCACTGCCAATGTTGCAAGCATCCAAGAATGTTACTTTTGTATAGTCAGTGCCATATTTGATGTTTTTTTTTATTGTAATCGACGAATACATCACAAGCATTGTGTACTTATATTAAATTTATTAAGTATGTAATTATTTGTAAGAAATTGTTTTAGGAGATACTCTAAAACTTAATATTGCACAAATGGTGTTTGTACGAAAATGATCTCTAAATTGGTCTTTCAATTAAAAATTGAACCAATATTTTTTTTCAAAATAAAAAATAAGGTTTGTTGCCATTGAATCTAAAAGACGATACTTAGAATAATAATAATTGACTAATATATAGTTTCGCTCAAAGGCATTTATTATACATCCAACTAACTTTTTTATCTCTAAAATGTTTACATGAGAACAATGCATATTTAAACATTTTATATTGTTTAGTTAATTTTATGTTATCTTAAAATACAAGTCAAGCTAGGTTTAAAGTTATTTAGGTATTGTTGTATTATGTTTTCAAATAATGGTGCTGATTGTTACTGATTCATTTGTCATATTAAAATGAACCTACCGGAAGTCATAGTCAAAACATAAATTTGTAAGATAATATTTCTATTTCTCTTAATAGGGTGATTTGTCTTCCAGTGATGATAAATATAAAAGTAATTTAAGTAATAAACCTCTTCCACACAAATGTAGCTAATTAATATTTTCTAGTAAATAAGGATACACTGCAATATTTTATTATTAAATTTCTCTTCAAATACAAATAATTTTTAAATGACCGTCTAATCGATATTACATACCTACTACATTAAAAAAATAGCGTTAATTTATTGAGCCTGTTATTCTGATTGACCTGTATTGCACAGCACATTATATTTTAAGTTGTGTCTTGGACCGAAATACTACCTATATGGGTATATGGTCTAAGATTTTATTTTGTTGTTGTAAGAAGTGTAGTAGTTATTAATATGAATATGAAAGAAGATTTTGTTACCGACATTTTTTTACTTTATGTATTTTAGAAGGAATTCGTAACAATAACATTTTATATACTTGTTCATTAGTTGTTCATAGATATAGTGCTATGTTTTCGTATTTTATAGAAAAATGTGGGTAAAGTGTCTGGCACAAAGTTTCTAAAGAAAGACAACTTTGTGACTCGGTGCCGTCGTCATAACTGTAAGAACGACATTTTAGTATGTTATAAAACATATTTATTAAATTACACGAAATATTTCTCAGGTGCTATAGTATTTTGGATATTGTAGGAATAATAAAATAGTAAAAAAAAATTGTTGAATATGATGGGAATATTTTTTTTGTAAATAAATGTTATATTAAAACAATACTTGTCGGCAATTTCTCCCGTCCGCAAATAAAGTGCCTTAAAATGTGTCCCATTTGTTTCTTTTTACATTTTGAAATCTCAATCACCCGTATCTTTTGTTAATTCCAAACCTTATTGTTTTTATTTTCCTAGACGTATTAAATAGTAATGTAAAATTATTGAATATGGTCCCTTCCATTTTGGATTAAAGTTCTGAACATTAACCATGTTTCCAATAGCCGTATTGATATAATGCTTCGTTTTAAAATTAATAATAAAGTTTCAATTTTAGGAAAGGTCGTAAGCGATTTGCGAGCAAGATTCGAATATCGTCGACAAATTCATTGCCATATACGTATGCCTTCAAAAATATAACGGCTGCATAACAAAGTATTTTCATAGTTTTATGGCCACACCGTCTAACGTAACAAATCTAATAAAATACCACAGAATTATTTTGATCTCTGCGGTTGCTTATAACAAACTATGTTTCTTTGTTAATAAACTAATATAGGCATGTAAGTTTGATTTATTGTACAACTGGAATACTCAGACTCAAGTCGATCAAGATGCTTTGAAAGAAACTTGGTCCTTCCTTATAGAGTGACCAATAGTCATCCATGGATCATTAAAAACCGATATGAAATATCTGTCATTTTAAATTTCAAATATCATTTGATATTATTGAATCTTTGAAAAGAATAATTCATGTATAGTGTGATTCCCTAAGTATATAATCTCCTATCGCCATCCTTTATTTGACATGCAAAAATTATTCCGAATGTCACCTAAAAAATCGATTTCTTGTGTTTGACATTCACATTTGAATTCTAGTTCTACATAACCTTAAAACCTCTCATATTTTCATAACAAGAAGTTAAAAATTTATTTACGAAAACAGTTTTTTTTTGTTTAAAATACATATTCACAATTTCATATTAAATTAAAATTAATAAGATGCTGACAAGGTATCATTTTTTCTTTTTTTTATGTTCTGCTAATGTACTAAAGGTAAAATTCCAATAAACAAATTGTTTTATTTTCAGGCTAAGGTTTAAACGAGATTTTACGTTATTTGTAAGATGTTTGTCAGAAAAACCACCAGGAAAAGATGGCAAGCTATCAAATTCAGAAGATGATACAACACAAATTAAAAGTTCTGATTCCGAATCCCCAACAGAAAAGATTCAAGCTCTACTCAAAAGTATGATGGCTGCCCCAAAAATAAGTGAAAGCGAATATAGGGAAAAGTTTACTACCGCTCCTGAAATACCAAGAAGAAAGAAGCAAAAGGGAGTTGAAATTGAAAGGAAAAGTCAAAAAATAGGTATGAAATTTTTTTGAGGGGGAAACTGTTTACATAGATTCCAAAGCTTTTACATAGAAAATACCACAGAAAACTGTAACCAATATCACATATTACACAAAATATTTTAGAGTAAAAATACATAAAGAACATTTACATCTTGCCATATTGATCATGGTCCGATAGTTGTAGTATGGGGCTCAGTTTATATTATAAGCGTGTTAATAAATAATACATGCAAAAAATAAGTAAATAAGCAGTGTTCCCTTGAACTAACAATATACCACAGTTAATGATGTGACCACCAATTGTAATAGCACTGTGGATATTTTCCTGATAAGGGAATATTGAATAAAAGCAATGCACAATTGCACACAAAAATTATCACTTTCTCAAACTAATTAGACATGCATTTGTCTATTTAGACCTTTTACTGCATTTCTCGGAAGTTGTTTCCTTAATTGTTTAAATAATTATTTAGTCATAATATCTAATTTTTGGTCATGTGATACATAAAATATAGAAATATTTCTTTTCTGTATTTAATTGAAAATTTATATTTTATTCCAGAACAGAAACTTACTAAAGCAGCAGAGGAAGTTGCTCAAGCAATTGGAGGAGATGTAAAACAGACTGAAGCAGAGTTGTTGTCAAAGGTACTTGGAAAAATTAACCAGACTTCTACTAGTTTGAGGTAAATTATGTTTTATTACAATTTATAGTTGAGATAGAAGAATAAGGAACTTGTTATAATCTTCACCCTTTGCACTTGAAAGTTGCCAAATTACATCGTAAGTAAATAAATTGTAGACTAACATAGTATAGTATGTATTTTACGTCCAGTGACACTAACTCTAGGAAGGATTCAGAAATCTTCCTATGCTTTCATTACACATACATTACATCGGACTAGGGAAAGGTTGATGAATGAGTCTATATTCGCGTGAATGCTCACAGCACTATGATAATTTTAATTTTTCGCAGTATAGCTACACTGCAGTTTATTTCCAGCTGCAGAAACAATGGGTCATCTCGACCACTCCCTCACAGTATACCACAGTAAAATAGCAGTGTAATGCTACTGTGTTTCGTATGGTGAGTGTATGGATCCGGAGACCTTTATTACTAGTGACAAGGCATTCCATCTCAGTCCTCAAGGGTGACAACGCATGTGCATTATGATTCCTTGTCAAGGATGAATGTAGATGCCATGAGCCTTAGGAATCACTTGCCATCAGATAAACTGCATGCTTGTTTATTACTCTCAACATAATAAAAGAAAAAAATGAAAATTCAAGTGCAAACCTTAGGGTGTACTGTGTGTCTGTTCTTACATATTGTATAATAGTGTGGGGATTCATTCTGTTGATCTGTTGGAATGAGGTTAACATAAACTACTAAATATTTTTTGTTTGCTATGACTAACTCTCCAATTAATTTTCTTATAGACAATTCTAAGTGTTAATAACCTAAAAGTTTAGGGTACATGGTATTAGGATCAGTGTGTTATATGGTCCCTGAGAACCAGTGACTCTGGAGGTCTCATGGTCCTAGTGCGGCATGTGAAACTTCCTTTGATCTTATTCCACAAGTGTTTAATTGGAAAGATAACAAATATCTAGTGCGCCACCATATATGTTTATATTTTCACAGCACCTACATTCTGCACAGTTGGAATTGTCTAAGTTTGTGGTAAAACATCAAGTCACAGTTAAATTTACCAGTTAGAGATTATCTGCATTTTACCTTTGTGATAGATTCATAATAATCAACTTATAATTAATTTAAATATATTTATTTTCTGAAATTATGTGTCTCAACAATAAATGCTACATTTGTAAAATACAAAAGGACTTAACACCACTTGGTAGTTATATTTTTTTATGTAAATCTCATTTAAGATTTTATGAAAAATATTGTATTGTTGTTGTATATATTTCCAGTTTGTTTCACAACAAACAATAGGAATAGATTCCCGCCATTTTTTTTTTTCTTATTTAGAATATTAGCAATGCTATTTATTAACCACTCCTGAAAATGCTTGTGCTAAGAGAGGGTTCACGACATTAGTCTAATGGTGGATTCGAACTTACATTCTTAAATTTTACAGGCTTTACCCTAAACCATTGGGCTCTTGACATTCTCCTTTCCAACTTTTGATTTTTCTATTTTCTCTGCTATGTTTAATGTATTAAAAATATATTTTAATACAAAGAAGACAAATAATCTCGTTACTTCATATTGTAAATGATTACCATATTTATTCAATATATCTTTTCTGCCGAGTTCTACATCATGATTAATTATTTGCTTACTTTCAGTGATCTTCTAGTTGGAATGAAAGTAGATCGGTCCAAGGATGGTGATGAAGGTGTGCAGAGGGAAACTAGAGGGCAGCAAGTGAAACGCCTCGTAAAAAAATCTCAATCAGAATCACCAAAAACAAGATACATGCAACGAAAAGAAAAAACAGATACTGATAGAGAAGTTACTAAGAGAAGGTAATCATCATTAGGCTCAGAAGTAGTTAATTGTTCAAATAATAAATATATTTTATTCCTTTAGCATGGATAAACTAGTACATATAGGCTTTTCACTTGATGATAAGTGAGTCATGCTTTCATAACATCTTCATTATTTTTTTATATTTATTACTTACATTAAGGTTGTGCTTGGTTATTGCAATACTTTGAATTTTTTATACATATTGAAAATGTAAAATTGAAATATTTAACTTTTTAGTGTGAGAAGATATCTACAATGAAAGGAAAAATATAGCCATAATCTAGATATACCGTGGCATTCCAGCAACTGTGTATCTAGATTGTTCTTGCAAGTAGTTGACTTACACATAATCAATTAATATATAAAGGTCACCTCTTGGCACAACTCTATTATGTCCTAAGCTTCTAATATAAGGTGTAAAATTTAATGTCTCATCACCAGCTTTTATTTATTTTACTTACTATTTTAAACAATAATTAATCTGTGGAAACATGTTTCTACCACAGATGAGACTAACTATTTATTCTACTATAAAATATCTGTGGCCTTGCTCAACCACATAATGAAATAGGATGAGATTAATGTACCATACAACCCAATGACATTGATAATTTTGAATATGTGCCTTATTTACATTGACCATTATCACATTTCATCTATATTTTGTTTCAGTTTATCTCAATCTACAGTAGTCAATATATTTAGTGGGGAACCATTAGGTATTTTAAATCTAAAGAAGCGAACTATGGTACTAAACTGGATATGTGGGAGAGACTGAATCAAAGGGAGTTGAATTTAGCAACTCTACAGCCGCCTGCCAATTATTTCCAGAAGATGATACAATGGACAGAGCAGGGGAAAGTCTGGAAATTTCCTATAAATAATGAACAGGGTATTTAAAAATATAATATTTAATTTAAAGTTGTCATTTTGATCATTCTCAAACCTGAAATCCCTTTTTATTTGTCTTATATGGGAGGCAAGGGTTCATTAAATACTTTAATTGTAGCCTCAACACACACTATGAAATAAAATTAAAACTTCATTAAATACAATTCACACTACAATATATATATATTTGTTTAAATAAATGTAGTCTATATCATTGAGCAATTCCTTACCTCTCAAAAACTACTGCTACCATCAAAAGAAGTTCATTAAAATTAATTTTATTTTCAGGTCTAGAACAAGAGGAAAATGTTCACTTTTCTGAACATATATTCCTAGATTCCCATCTCGAAGGTTGGTGCCCTACTCATGGACCAATTCGCCACTTCATGGAATTAGTGTGTGTAGGCCTCTCAAAGAATGCTTTCTACACTGTTCAAGAAAAGAAAGACCACATAATGTGGTACAAGGATTATTTTGAGTCCAAGAAGGATGTACCAACTGAAGTTGAGGCATGGAATGTTAAGCCAGTAGACAAGGAGGCATCTGTACAAACATAATTTTTGTATATTAGTAGTAGGAAAATAAATGTAGTACCTATATGTTGTTTTAATTTTAAAGTAATCTATAAAATATATTAATATGATTAACATCAATTCCCTTAATTACTTTTTCTGATATTCATTATTCAACAAGGGGAAATTGACTTATGTCTTTCGATAAGTACTATGCAATAGATTTGCATGAAACCATATTTTAAGCACTTTCAAGGCCGTAAATTCCTCACAAAACTTCTATAATATTCTTTAAACCTGAAAAATATTAAGCAATACCTTTTTCCTTTGTGATATAAAGATATACACGTCCTTGCTTCAACACTATAATGTTGCTACAACCTAGTTAACCATATCTTAACTTTTAAGTTAAGACCTAAGCTGCTAAAACTTCGGAAACTGAATGTAAATAAGGATTTTGGACTTGTAGATAACAAATAGTAACCCCAGGAGAATCGGCCAGTCTGCAGATATCAATTTTGCATCATCATAATTTTATACTAATTTATAATATCAAATATATTAGGCTTATAAACTATCTATGAACAAAATATATTTTGAAGTCTAAATCTACAGAACTTTGTGTATATGGGAAAGTTTAATTATATTGTACGCTTTGACCGCAATATAAAAGACTACTTGAAACTGAACGTGACACGAATGAATCCAAACACCTAAACCATTGAAACTACCTAAAGGTAATGTAAAACAGTAAGCAGTAACCCACTCTCTTTGTATGTTCCCCGTCTAAATTTAGTTGTTGCCAGCCATTGTAGGCAGATTGTACCGTTTTCGTTAAAGAAATTAAATGTTACATATTAACATTATTATTTTATTTAATACTGTAAAAGCAAATTTACGATTTTCCGGTATACCAATTTCAATGTGACTAATTTCTTTTATGATATTCGTGTCAAGTATATAATCATAGGCTAAGGCTACACATCTATGCGGAGTACAGATTGCAATCCTTTTTTGGGATCCTAACAGCAATCTATAACATCGACATCGATTTTTTCCTCTCATCGCGAATCAAACAATGAAGTTGTACACGCAGCAGTTTGAATTATTCGCGGGCCGCATGCGGACCGGGACATTATTATACAGCCAATAACAGTCTAGCGTTCACCAAACCTCACTCGCTCAAACCGAAGTCCATTCTCCGTAGAGTATATTATTATTGCCGAAGTCGCAGTGCGCTCGCTCGAGAGCGAGAAACGCGCCAAACCAGTGCAGGCGGGATGAACCGAATGTTTCGTTATTTTTTATTTGTTTTAGTGCTTGAAACGAACAAGTTTTGAAGTCTTAAAGAATGAAGATTAAATCTGGAATTAAATATTCAATATAGTTTTAGTACCGCCGAATTATTTTCGGTATGTAATAGTGCTGTTTTTCTGTTATAACCCTATGATATTCGTGTGCAAACTTTTTGTGCTTTAATTCCTTTGTTTTGTATCGGCGTCGCTCTTTCGCTTAGAGGATATTATTCTTTTCCATTACCGTGGTATTTAGAATGGACGAACAAGGAAATATAAACTTATGCGAAGGAGTTCCTCTTATTTCGCCAGGTGCGACGAATATTTTTTTGAGTAGTAGTCAAAATAGGAGAGCTAACAATGGAACTGTCATACATTTAAAAACAGGTGACTATATATTTTTTTCTGTCAATATACACATCCCCAAATGCTTGACCAATTAACCAGTAATCTTTATAATTTTTTCAGAGAAAAATGCAGATGTCGGCGTTCATATAAATACGATATTGTCAATAGCCTCTTCCAAGAAAATAAAGTTTTTGATCATATTGAATTTCTCGCTTAGCGTTATATGTATGATAATAAGTTGCTCGGTGGCATTCTACTACTTTAATGAAATAATATCCACGAGGAAACAAATAGAAATAATCCAAGAACAATTTTTAATTCAAAACTTTGAAGATGATGTAATTGAGCAGAATACAATTGCAGAGAATGCACTTGTAAACACCAGATTAAGGCCCCAAGGAAGAGTGCAGAGTCGTAAGCCCCATAAACAATTTACAAAGCAAGGCATATTACCTAACGTCAGAAGAAACTACGTAGAACACCTTGAGGAAGACTTGTTACTTATCGACTCCACCAAAAAATATTCGCAAAATAAAACCCCTGTGATTGTTCATAATATATCAACCTTCGAAAAAGGTAATTATTTATTTAACTTCAAGTTAAAATAATTCTTAAACTTTTATTTTATAATAAAAATATTTTTTTAAGAACTTCTGGTTGTTCATTTCAATGGAGCTATGCGGGAAGTTAACATGGGAGCTCGAGGTAAGTTTAATTTTACGTTGAATTTACATTTAATTTTAATAATGTTATATAAATACATACATTTAATATATATAATAACATTATATAAATACATAAATTCATACACATTCAAATTTACAATGAACAAAATTAAAATATATCATGGTACATTTAAATATTTTTATTCATTTCAATAGCTTATATTGAATATTTAAATGAAATAAAAAAAATGCAATTAATATTAGGTGAAGGACAAGTTTAACTATACAGTGGTAGAGCTACACTGCAGTTTGTTTCTAGCTGCAGAATAAATGGGTCAGCTCAACCGAGGGTAGACCACACCTCACGTATACCAGCGTAAAATAGCAAGCAGCATAAAACTGCTATATTTCGTATGGTGAGTGTAGGGAGATCCGGAGACCTTTATTATTGGTGACGAGGCATTCCATCAAGTCCTCGAGAGTGATAACGCATTTGCAATATGATTCCTTGGAAAGGATGAATGTAGATGTCACAGGCCGCAGGAATCACTTACCGTCATGTGAACTGTGTGATCTTTGTTACTTTTAATGTTATAAAAAAATATATATACATGCGCATTTCACATACGTCACAAACATAGACCGCAGTTCCAGTCTATAGCATAAATGTGTTAAGATCAACATTTTAATTTATACATACGCGTACTCCAGTACTCCATACGAGTGTCAAACCCTAGTTATTTCCATTGTTCTAACATTGAATGAGTCAATAAATTTCTTACTTTATGAGGATTATATTAAGCGCAAATTATAATTAATACATAACAAATAAAAGTAAATAAATTGTTACGGACATATTGTTACTTCATTAAGCTTGAGTTCAGATGGGAAATAATCTGATACATAACGGTTTTACGTTGTGTGATTGTATACGCATCGCTATGTCACCTTAATATAATGACCATGCTTTGGTACGGAATTCTAAACCAGTTTTGGACTATATAAAAGCTGATTTTTTTAATCTTTTCTTAGTGTATCTCTTGGTATTAGACGAAATTATGTTTTAATTTCAGCTTCATAGGCATTAGAATAAAAACGCACTTAAAAAACTAATAAATAAACAAATACAAATACAAATTACTAGGGCGGACTTACTGAGTAAATGACACGACTGTTCTTGCTAAAGTGACGACTTGTTAAATGACGTTTAAAGTACAGTGTGAAAAAAACTTAAGATTAAATAATTATAATAATATATACTTGTCGTGGTATTTATTCTCGCTACTTTTTACTATTTGAACGTTACCCTATTGGTATTTCAGGAAAGTACTGTGTAATTAGGATCAGGCTTAATCTGATAGAAGCAACTGATCGGCCTTCTTTTTTTATCTTTTTTTTATTACATTGATAGTACCAAATCAGCTGCTTTCACGAGCAGGGTAAGTGCCCGGACCGCTCTGCTATCTTTCAACCCGGTTGAGCTATAAAAGCCCTAGAGCTAACAGCGGCTAGTAACCATAAAAAAATAAGATCTTTGTTATCCGAGCCATTGAACTGTAAACATCACGATGTTTGAGTTATGGCTGCGTTTGACGATATTAGAATATGGCGCCGTGATATATTTTCTTGGAAAAAAAGAAAAACACCAAAAGAAATTATAGAAGAAATGCCCTTTGTATATGGAGAATCTGTACCATCGTTTGCCATTATAAAACGTTGGGCACGATTATTCCAACAATGTTGCAAGAATCGGGAAGCGCTCTGCTCTAAGCGTTGCATTGTCAAAGTAGAAAAATTCGTATTGAAAAACAAATAAATATATGGCATTTAGCAGAAAAATCTTCTGATGATGCAGAAGATGCAAAATCTCTCCAATCTGTTACTACGCATAACCGGTCCATAAATAAGTCTAGCGCGCGTTGAACACCGAACCCGCTCGACAAACATCACTTACCATCGCTGACACTATGTGCTCATTTGTCAGTCGTAATATTATATAAAAAATTATCTTAAATGATCATGTATTATTGTATACAGCTCGTAGCAACATTGTTGATTTGACTTTAAATTATTTTATTTTCTCAGCTATAATCGGGCCGTGGTTACGTGACATGGAGGCTTCGTCTAAAGACAGCGAGAACAGGATAGAACTTCACAATAACTACGTCACTGTCAAAGAAAGCGGAATTTATTTAGTTTATGCCCAGGTGAGTTAGTCTAATTTAATTGATTAGGAAGCAAAAATTACCCGGAGCAGTCTATTGCTGTTATTAAGTATGCACTGTGGTTTTAATTTTTTTTTTCTTTTATTATCTCTTCTTATATATCTATTATTGATTAAGGTATACAAATTTTGAGTACATTATTTGAAATTCTTCAGGTAGTTCGTTAAGTAATTTTAGTACTGAATATATGATGGTGTTCAATATCACTTAAAAAAAACGTTTTTTTGTTTCTCTTTATATTTTTCAATGTGAATACTTCCACAACATAAACTTACGCTTCAAATAAAAGAAGCCGTTTAAAGACCAAAGCGTGTGGTTCTACAATAAAAGTTCTAAAGTTGTTCAAAAGTTGAGCTTAAAAATTTAAAACTAAGAAACGTGAACTAAAATATTCAGACAAGACACATATTCTTGGGATTACTGTACTCCCTCTTGGCCTGTTGCAAATGTTTCAGTGAAAGTTATTCCTAAAATTATCAAAATATGTTTTAAACAACACATTTTTAAAAGAAATCATTATTTGGAATAGGATCAAACTTAAAAATTATTATCAATGTCGTCCATATTGCAAAGTGAATTAAAGTTAAGATTGTCTATATCCTCTTATAATGAACGACAACAGGAGCCACTTCTCCTTCACATCCACACAAACACACACATACACCCACACATATACTCTTATATATATATTTATATTATGATTATGATGGTTTATTGATAATAAAACTCATGTTTATATAGCAATAACGTGTCTAGATGCTTGTCGGCAAGAACGAGTTGATATTAGGAACTACAATTAAGACTATTCAAATTTTCATTTTTTAAGTTAATTAATTTCTGAGGAAGGTGTTATATGACTTGTGAAGGTCAAGGTGATTACATGCCATCTTATTTCTCCTGATAAGTTTAATTTCCTTTTCCAGGTAGTATATCTAACCCACGCGCCTAACTGTTACTTTATTTGGGCACGGCAGCCGGCTCAGGAGCCTCGCTTGCTCAGCACCTGCGCCACGGGAGACGAATCCAGCTCGCGGTCGTTGGACAAGTCGCAGATCTCCTGTGCCACTCAGACCGTCGCCCGCCTTTACAAGGGCGACTCCGTCAACCTTGCCCAGAGGGAGCAGAACAGAACCCTATGGCTACGCTCTGGCTGCAGTTACTTCGGATTCATAAAAATAAGTTCCTGACGAGGCCCACTTATTTATGTACTATAAACCGACATATTTAAATTAATGGTTGTTAGTGAGTTTGGTGTCTTAACGAAAACTATAACAGGAAATGGTATATTTTATTCAACTGTACTATTCTTTGTTATATAATATCTGTCGCCAATCATAAGGAGAGTTTTTCTTCTTTTTTTAAAAAAAAAAACTAGTAATGACTATTGACACTACTAACATTGATTACTAAGATAATGATGGATACCTGCGAATTAAGTATTATTGAACGGGACACTAATATATATTTATTAAAAACCGTACAAAATAAAATAAATTAAGGCAAAGGTAACAAATGTGTTCAGACAATTTAGCGTTAATATAGTTTGCTTTAAACTTAAACATCAGGTACGGGGACGCTGTAAGCATTGCCACTTAAATATTATAATGGCGTAACCCATATTCCCACCCACTATAGGACCATATCTAGTGTGTCACTACATGTTTAGTTCATAATTGTTTGTAATTAAAAAGTAATGTTTTTTTTTTATATTCCGGCAAACTTTATTTTAACCGTTACATAAATTGCGGAACCATGAACAATTTATCCGCACCCTCTAATGCAACATCGCAGTACATGCAAAAATTTAGGAATTATAACTTTTATTATTACAGATGGTTCAAGTATTTTTGTATACTGTACACAAATAATTTGAAACTAGAATTATATTATTATCCTTTATTATGTGATTGTTATTCATTTGAATGAAATAAATCAATTTTTAATAGCTTCATTACCAGAAGTTATGGTCATAATGTAGATTTATACGAATTTTGTAATTGTTTGTGTATAGTATGTTTTTGACATAATTTTCATACGCTATATTGTGTGTACAAATTCAAATATTTTTTTAGGCATATTTAAGACATTACTATCCCATTAGATAGCAAACAAATATATTTTTTTATGATATAAGGGGATGTCAAAGCAATTTTCTGATAGTAAATGATTGTTGCGGCCCATGACACCTATATGACATGCATTCTTAATAAGGAATCATACTATGGTATATATGATATATACATATATATATATATATATATATATATATATATATATATATATATATATATATATATATCACAAACCTTAGGAATAAGATGAAACTTTACAGAACCAGTATCTTATTATCTTATTAGTTTTGACTCTACGGCACAAATAGTTCGTTATATCATAATCTTATTTTATCTTTGTGCAAATTTTTGAGTGTTTACATTTTTGTAAATAGATACATAACCTGTACATGAAAATTATTATGAAGGAATCACTAGTCTCTTCAATAAAGTGCCTTAAAAATTAAAAATCGTTTTTCTTAACGCAATTTGATGAAGTGAACTCTTGAATTTCGCAACAGGTATGAGTACTAACTAGTAACTAAATATAATTAATAATTATTAGTATTAATTAATATTGTTTATAATAATTATAAATAAATTGAAATTTGTTTGGACAACTTCTTTGTCATGTCATTACATGTACATACAATGAGTCATTTTTTTTAAGTTCCCAACCCAGTAAGGATTTTAAGTCTGTAAGTGGTGAAGTCAAACCCATAGTGTAGACAACCTGGTGTATGAATGTACGGGAATAAGTCAGCGTCGGTTCAGATTACAAACAATTATTGTTTCTGCTAGCGATGTTAAGAGAAAATACGAACCTTCTTCAAACGGCTACTTTATCTGCACGACCTACAGTATACTGATTCGACGTGACAATATAAAATTGACGATTACACACTGATGGTCACGCTGCAGTATGAATGGGTCGGCTTGTACCCGGAAGGATCACAATCTCATGGAATACTTGCGTAAAGAAGCTGCTATTTCGTCTGGTGAGTAGTAAGGATCTGGGAACACTTATTAGTGGCGACGAAACATTCGATTTTATATTGTGATACCTTATCCGCCGCAGGAATGTGTGCTCGTTTGTCACCCTCATTACGGTTAAAAGATGTTGTGAATGAGCTGTAGCTAGTTTGAGTGGAAATTCCTGGTGACGAAGCGTTCCATCTCGATGCTAAAGGATGCAAGTACATCTGCATTATGATTCGTTATTGGAGATAGATGTATGTGTTATGTGCTGCAGAGATCATTTTATTTACATTATCATTATGTGAACTGCGTTCTCGTTGTTTTAAATATCTTTAAATAATAACGCTGCTGTGTTTCTTGTTGTATGGTGAATGTGTAGAACCATTTGAAGATAACATGGCAGTCTCCATCTCAGTCCTCGAGGGTAACAATCTGTCGAAGAATGTTTGTTCATGAACAAATTGTTGGATGTATGCGTCGCGGGACCCAGTTATCACTTACCATCATGTGTGCTCACCTGTCAGCCCTTATGTTATAAAAAGAAATCCACCTTAATATGGTGAACTCATTTTTACTCGTCATTATCAGTACCGCGAACTGCTAATAAACCGCCTACCGCACTACTAACTGGTTCTTATGTCAAAGTGGACATTTTTAAGGCCCGAAAAAAAATAGTTTTCCAACATCGCCCATATTACTAATATTAAAACTTTTTTTTTTTACTAGCATTATACACCCATATTATTTCGTCCATAGAATTAAGCGGCAAAATTTAAAAAATATTTTTAAACTTTTCTAAAATTCTCTCAGTATAGGTAGAATTATAAATAAAACTAACATATTACATTATTTCACTTTATTGCACCTAAAAAAGTACACTTCGTTGCTAGTTTCGATGTTTACTCATCCTAATTAAACCTTTCCGTTTTATTTGCTAGTTGAGAATGTAAGTTTATTTGTTACCTGATTAAATAATATGAACTAATGTCTTATTACTGGGATTGCATAATTTTTTCCCTGCTGTATTTTTATTATTAAATTATAATGACATATACACATTGCTGCAATAATACCAGTAATTCCGAGAAAGTCTGAGTGACATAACTTGTACATTGAACAGTATTATTAGTACATATGTAAAAAAAATCTTGTTGCTTATTAATATGACAGAAAAATGCTTACTTTATATCTACCCAAATGTATTAATATATACCGTTAAAAACAAGGAACTCGTTATGTCTAAGTACATATTCTTATATTAAATGTCGTATACTTTAAAAGCCTCCAAAAGAATCCAAATTAAAAAAAAAAACGAAGTACGAGTAAAGTGTACTTACAAAAATCACCACATTTTGTACAAAAATTGTTCCTGAAGGTATTTACATGTTACGAGAACTGAGTGAAAAATAATATTAATTATAGTCCTGTTGAAAGTATGCCAAATATAAATTTTTACAAATAATATTTGAAAATTCTATCGCAATAGATGACAATGCTTGAAACTTCAAAATAACAAAAACTGCATTATAAATGGAAAAATATGAAGAAAAAATAATAAGTTATTAAAACCATGTGATGTACAAGTACATAATTATTTGTTCCATATTACTTACGTAGTAACATTGTATTACGTGATGAAAATATTAATAGAAACGTTTCATAGCAGAAATTAAACTGAAACTTAAAAATAACAAAGCTGAAATAACATTTAACACGTACCACTAAGTGTGCAAGGAATTGAAACTTCATACATTACATAAAAAATATATTAAAACATTAATTATAGCCGGAGAAGTGAAAACATTTAACTAATATCATTCGCTAATAAGTGTGTGTAAAAAAAAATGAAATAATTTGAATGCTGAAATCCCTTGATGAGGTCCCTTATTGTGTCCCAGTAAACATAGTAATATTTTGTTGTAAACCATATTATCTAGTTAAATTAATAATTCCTAATTACACCTCGATAAACGCAACACTACGTTTCACGGGCTACGTTGGAAGACCGACAGGGAAGAAAGTATTAAGAGACGATTAAATCGCTAAGAAAACATTGTGCAGAGTATTAATATTATATTAAAAATTGGAACGGCAAAGGGCGAGAGAGAATATAATTCTACATTAATTGATTTGACACTTAGAAAAGCAATTTGCGGAACGAAAAATGGACATATATTTTGTTACAACCATTGAATATTACTATTAATTTGTTTAATGTAACATTTCAACACTTAAATTTATTTAATTACTTCTATTAATACCATGCTATCGTCTGATTATAAGCATTGAGAGACTTCATTAATATATTTTATAACAATTGATGGGATTGATAAGACATGCAATATCTATCAACCTTTTAAATAATGGACACAATTTATTAATATCAAGCATTAGATATGTAAAAGCCATTGGTGTATTTGCTTAATTTCAAAAGTGTTATGTTAGTGATTGAGCATGCAAACACATTTTAATTTTTAATAAATAATTCCCAAATGCCAATTTGCATTAACTCCAAAGCAATTGATAGGATGCTGTGGTAAAAAATCTGTTTATATGTATCTTCCGAAATGCAAATATAAATCCTACGAGATGGTACTTGTTAGGAGATAGTGTTATTAGAGCTAAGTGTCAAATTTTACACACAATAATAAAAAGTCGAATGTGTTGCTTATTTCTTTAGAAGCGAAGCGTCGTTTGTTAGTAGTAATTTGTGAGTGTAACTTAACCAACAATATTAAACAGTTAATATGAAAATTAATCATGAAGATGTTTCATTTTGGATATTACCCGACATCTTGGACGGTGATAATCGCTTAGTTAAATTTAAAGTCTGTTTAGCACATTAATGAAAGGCGCAAGGGAAATGTCATTAAGGCAAGGCAATGTCTTTGTGATTAGTTTCAATGTTGACTCACATTTTATTACTTTGGTTAAGACTCCATTCATGTGTTATAAATATCCAAGATTCAAGTCGGAAACTATATTAAATGTATAGTAAATTTAACATACGTAAAATAACGTACGTTGCGTGTCCTTGAAAGAAAATTCAATGGAACGCCTCGCCGCACCCTACAGTAAATAATGAACATAGAAAATTTAACATAATGTAACTCGAACTGATTAATACTATTAACAATGTAAATTTCCTGTCGCACGTTGAATTGAACGCGATGAGTGGGGGTCGGTCGTCTCCAGCGTGCGGGTGGTGAGCGCAGACTGTGGTCTCGCTGATGCTGTGCACAAATTGACATTGCTCCATGGACGGCTGAGTACAACGTGAGACGGCATAGACTTACATTACCTGAAATAAATATATATTTTTTTATTTAAATTTTAAGCAATTAAAATTTGTTATCTAGACAATAATGTATGTCTCATCGTAATAAACATTTTTAAGTAGATATCGCAAAACGATTCTATGAGGGCGTGGTCCTGCCTCGGTCGGGCTGACCCATTCATGCTTTAGCTAGAATCAGACTGAAGCGTAGTTCTACCACTGTTAAATTCTTGTCTCCTTCCTTCCGGCTTAATGATGAGCTAGTGTGTACCTGCAGTATCTGGCTGGCCTCGAAGGCGGTGCCGGGCAGCAGCACGATGGGCGCGGCCACGCGGCCCGCCTCCACGCACACCATGTTTGGAAACTCGTCGTCGCCAAAATCGGGGATCTCCTTCGCGTACTCAGCCCACGGGTTCCAGATCACTGTGTGAGTTTCATTGTACTGGTTAATATATATTTTTTATTAGGTTGAGAGTAACAAACGAGCATACGTTCACCTGATGGTAAGTGATTCCTGCGGCCCATGACATCTACATGCATCCTTAACAAGGAATCATAATGCAGATGTGTTAGACCTTAAGGACTGAGATCCCGGATCCTTACACTCACCAGAAGAAACACATCAGTATTATGCTGCTATTGTACGCTTGTGCTGCTATGAGGGCGTGGTCCTACCCCGGTCGAACTGACTCATACATTCTGCAGCTAGAAACGTACTGCAGTCTAGCTCTACCACTGCTATTGCTATTGTCACAAAACTAGTTCCTATCCAATTTGTTCGTTCACCTGATGGTCAGTGATCACTGCGGGCTGTGGATGCATAATGTAGCCATGAGCGATATGACGAAGAGAGAAGAAGCTATGTACCAATGGTTCCGGTTACACACATTACACGAAACACTTGTCACGAGGAATTCCACCGTAGTCCTAGGTGACAACACTTCTGCATTATGATTCCTTATCTAGCACGTAGGTAACACCGTCCGCAGGTATCACTTCAGCATCAGGTAAACTGTGTGCTCATTTACTTAAATATAATCGAGCACAATAGTAACAAACAATATATGTACATTGCCTTTGTCAAAGCTACAACGTAATGCAATGAAATTGGTTCTATGAAATATGATGAGGAAAGGCGTGGGTGGGCAGCGGAGACTCACCGGTATCTGGGAAGTTGTATTTCTGTATCCTCATCTTGCGGCCGCTGACGACGTTGGTGATGATGTGCTCCTGCATGGTGTTCTGGTAGATGCGGTCCGTCCACTCGTTGATGGTCACCACCTCGCGCGTCTCTTGGTACACGGCGCCCTCGCGAGTCTTAAACAAATGTATAAAGATAAATTAGTATATACCCTACTCAGCAGGCCTTATCCCGATCGCGAGTCTGAGTAGAATTAGATAAAGCTGTAGAGGTGTCTGGACCAACAGCAATACTAACACATACAATATATATATTATTTATTTAATATGGAACATTTTACTACACATATGGAAATAATTAAAACCAGCAAATTCCCAACATTAAATCCGATGCGTGTAGCAATCAAAGACAAATACGTCAATTGCTGTATTTCAACGAACAAAACAATGAAATATCATTGAAAATATCAATGAAAATGAAAATTAAAATTGAGAGTTGATACTATATCCTTTCTCCGACCTGTGTTAGCTCGGTGTGGGGAGATCGTTTTTAGTTTCATGGTAGGCTAGCGACAATCTGTTGCCGGAATCGATGAAATTGTTGAAACATTAAATTGACGTAATTTGAAATTAAGATAAGTTTAATAAATACAGTGACGATGGGGTATTTTGTCATCAGTACATTTGTATTTATATATATATATTTATACATACATACATAGAAAAAGTCACATATAAATTCAACATTTAAAACCAATCATGTTAACTCATTATATTCTTGTTTTGTCATCGATTCTTAATACGTCTACATAATATCAAATTATTCAGACGTCCGGAAGTGGGTGAATTGTTTTTAGTAAAAATATAATGAATATTTATACACTTACATCCAGACCAATCTAATATATATTTTTATTATTAGATTGAGAGTAACAAACGAGCATACGTTCACCTGATGGTCAGTGATCACTGCGGGCTGTGGATGCATAATGTAGCCATGAGCGATATGACGAAGAGAGAAGAAGCTATGTACCAATGGTTCCGGTTACACACATTACACGAAACACTTGTCACGAGGAATTCCACCGTAGTCCTAGGTGACAACACTTCTGCATTATGATTCCTTATCTAGCACGTAGGTAACACCGTCCGCAGGTATCACTTCAGCATCAGGTAAACTGTGTGCTCATTTACTTAAATATAATCGAGCACAATAGTAACAAACAATATATGTACATTGCCTTTGTCAAAGCTACAATGTAATGCAATGAAATTTGTTCTATGAAATATGATGAGGAAAGGCGTGGGCAGCGGAGACTCACCGGTATCTGGGAAGTTGTATTTCTGTATCCTCATCTTGCGGCCGCTGACGACGTTGGTGATGATGTGCTCCTGCATGGTGTTCTGGTAGATGCGGTCCGTCCACTCGTTGATGGTCACCACCTCGCGCGTCTCTTGGTACACGGCGCCCTCGCGAGTCTTAAACAAATGTATAAAGATAAATTAGTATATACCCTACTCAGCAGGCCTTATCCCGATCGCGAGTCTGAGTAGAATTAGATAAAGCTGTAGAGGTGTCTGGACCTAACAGCAATACTAACACATACAATATATATATTATTTATTTAATATGGTACATTTTACTACACATATGGAAATAATTAAAACCAGCAAATTCCCAACATTAAATCCGATGCGTGTAGCAATCAAAGACAAACACGTCAATTGCTGTATTTCAACGAACAAAACAATGAAATATCATTGAAAATATCAATGAAAATGAAAATTAAAATTGAGAGTTGATACTATATCCTTTCTCCGACCTGTGTTAGCTCGGTGTGGGGAGATCGTTTTTAGTTTCATGGTAGGCTAGCGACAATCTGTTGCCGGTATCAATGAAATTGTTGAAACATTAAATTGACGTAATTTGAAATTAAGATAAGTTTAATAAATACAGTGACGATGGGGTATTTTGTCATCAGTACATTTGTATTTATATATATAATATTATCCATGCGTTGTATTATATTTTAGCTATACATACATACATAGAAAAAAGTCACATATAAATTCAACATTTAAAAACCAATCATGTTAACTCATTATATTCTTGTTTTGTCATCGATTCTTAATACGTCTACATAATATCAAATTATTCAGACGTCCGGAAGTGGGTGAATTGTTTTTTAGTAAAAATATAATGAATATTCATACACTTACATCCAGACCAATCTAATATATATTTGTTACCACGCTTTGGTGTTACAAATATATCACTAACATATGAAGTCTGCTTATAATTTTTTTTTATTACATCAAGAGTAACAACCAACAACAGTTCACGTGATGTTCAGTGATTCGTGCGGCCCATGACATCTACATTCATCCTAATAGATGTCATCGGCCGTAATAACCGTAATCGTGGCCTATCCTTGCGAGAAGAAATGTGCAATGCTTTATGCGAAATTTGGAACAATATATATATATAACAAGACACCATTCATAAAATGTAAAGGAGTATTTTTTTATGAAAAATCAGTTTAGCTAACTATAGCCTTTTTTGCACGGACTGTTAATATTTCTTTACGCTCTTAAAGTATATTGTTTGTCAATCAATGTTCTATTAGATGATTAAACAAGTTGATTAAACATTTAATATTTTATTGGAGTTTTACTTTATTTTCCTACTTTAATTGAGGTGGTCTTAAACTTTTGGCCTGCAGTGTATATATATATATATAATATTATCCATGCGTTGTATTATATTTTAGCTATACATACATACATAGAAAAAAGTCACATATAAATTCAACATTTAAAAACCAATCATGTTAACTCATTATATTCTTGTTTTGTCATCGATTCTTAATACGTCTACATAATATTAGTATTATTATTATACAAATTATTCAGACGTCCGGAAGTGGGTGAATTGTTTTTTAGTAAAAATATAATGAATATTTATACACTTACATCCAGACCAATCTAATATATCACTAACATATGAAGTCTGCTTATAATTTTTTTTTATTACATTAAGAGTAACAACCAACAACAGTTCACGTGATGTTCAGTGATTCGTGCGGCCCATGACATCTACATTCATCCTAATAGATGTCATCGGCCGTAATAACCGTAATCGTGGCCTATCCTTGCGAGAAGAAATGTGCAATGCTTTTGCGAAATTTGGAACAATATATATATATATAACAAGACACCATTCATAAAATGTAAAGGAGTATTTTTTTATGAAAAATCAGTTTAGCTAACTATAGCCTTTTTTGCACGGACTGTTAATATTTCTTTACGCTCTTAAAGTATATTGTTTTTCAATCAATGTTCTATTAGATGATTAAACAAGTTGATTAAACATTTAATATTTTATTGGAGTTTTACTTTATTTTCCTACTTTAATTGAGGTGGTCTTAAACTTTTGGCCTGCAGTGTATATATATATATTTATACATACATAAATATATATACAGATATATCTAAGCTGATAGTTCCCACTTGGCGGAACATAACGGCCTCACCTTATCAATAAACATGCACCCGTGCATGCCGGTGATCTGGCAGCGGCGCACGTCTGGCACCTTGAAGTACGTGTGCAGCAGCAGCTGGCAGCTGAAGGTCAGCTCCTTGCTCGGGTTGTACACGCCGATGTTGAAGTGCAACTCCTTCTCGCGCAGGATCAGCCGGTACGTCAGTCTGAACCTGCACGGAGGACCCGATCACATAAGATCTTTATACAAGTAATACTGTAATTTGTCTAAAAAGTCGTATATCCCACTGCAAGGCATAGATGGGGAAGGCCTATGGAGCGGTGAGGCATAGTCCCAAGCGGCTTCACTGTCATGCAGGTTTCCTTATGACGTAATCCCCCTTCCGGACTCTAATCTACCATGGCTTATTTATTTGTCAAAATAATACTAAGGCGTTTTTGTTTTTTTTATATATATAGAATAGGTAGCAAACGAGTAGGCTTCCCACACGTGGGTAAGTGACGTGAGTAACATCCGCAACAACAGAGTCGCAAATCCGTTGCCGGCCTTTAAGAAAGGTGTAGGCTGTTTAGAGTCCGAAAGACGTATCGGTTCGGAAACACCCCTGGCGACCAGCTACAGTAGTTGTGGGTGATAGGTCATTTCGCGTGTATACACAGTGGTGAGGTTAAGGGACTTCAAGAAAAGAGACTTCAAGAAAGGAGTTAGTCCTATCACTAGGCGTAGGAGTGGCTATATATTATTAACAAAAATTAAAGTTTTAACATTATATTGTAGGTTTAAAATCCTGAAATTATGATACATTTTTTATTTTATTTTAGTAATTTGGATTGCAATGGTATCATATTCGATATCGTTTGTGTTCGTTTGTACCATTGAATCTTTAGTATGATACAATATTACGTCAAGTAAAAAAATCTATTATTATATTAAGATGAATATTTTGTCAACTGCCTTTGAATACACATAAAAAATAAAGCTTGCTCCACCAATCTTACAAAATACGACAAACCCATGTAACTTGTCTTTGCCTATATGACTTGACTTTTAAAAGCTATAGCGAAGAAGATAAATATAAATACATATATAGATTGGCTTAATGTTACGTACTGAAAGTGCCACATAGAGCGCGTGAAGTCATCGTCCATGAGGCTAAAGATGGCCTCGACGTCGCCGCTGGGCAGCCGCTCCGGCATCTTCTCCACGTGCCAACGGGCCACTCGCGCGAACCCGTGCTGCGGACCAAACGCCCATTGTCCGAACTGAGCTAGAAAAATAAAAAAAAAGTTGAAGCATGCCAGGGTATTCACATCCTCTTTCTCTAGTGTAGCAACACAACTGTTTATACAATTATTCCTTATCGACTACAGCATAGAACAGAGCAGCATATCGCTTGTTCTGTAAATCCAACAAATAATGCGATGTTAACAGTTCACCGGATTAATATCGCATCTTACTCTCCTATGATCTATAATCTCCCATATCTCACGATTGAGAAGACCGACTGCTTACTCGTAAACGGGGCCGCTTATGATACCTGTTACTTAGTTTCTTAAAATGAATTACGTAATTTGTTTCAACATTTCGTTTATAAGGTATTGCTTGATCTTATGAAATTAAGCGCACGTTTATCCAATTATAATTCATGAAGATGGCACATTGATAAATAATATTGTTCTAAATTGTATAATGTTTAATTCGTATTTAGTAAATTTGTTATTAAATACATATTAAAGCAATATTCATCGTCGTTTTTCTCAAATCAATGGGGAATGAACGAAAGAGTCAATTAAATTATTATTGCATCGTAAAAGCGCCCATGGGCGTTTCTTGTTTGGAAAAATAAATAAATAAATTGGCTGCACTAGATCGCATATCATGCACAACATTAACTAAATGCTCGTATATACAGTTTCATAAAAACAAAATCGAAGATTTGTGAAGACTACCAATCTAAAGTGGAGACTGAGATGAATCTCTGTCCACGGGGATGGCAACACATGTGTGATCCTGAAACTTTGTGGATTTGATCAAGATGTCATGGAAAGCAGTCACCAACTTCATCATCAAAAAAAACTTTTCATCTGTTTATCTTTGTAGTGTTCGTTTATGCTAATCTACAGAAGACCTGAATTTGGATCTAGTTTTCTTTAGTTCTCGCGCGGGTAGCGGGTAGTAATGAAATGTTTTATAGCAAATTAAATTGAAGACGTTTGATTTGTTGGAACCATCTTATAATTAACGTATGCATTCTAAAACTCCAATCAAAAATATAGTATTTTACGCTTATACATCGATAAAATAACATTCTTAATAAGTTATCAAGTGATTAATATAGAATTAAATGATAATTAAATATGAAACGCACGAGACGCAAACTCGACCACACGCAATATTGTATATTTGTGTAAAAAATATATAAATAAAAAGATATAATATAAAAATATTATTTATTTATTACACTTAAGAAGTAATTACCTAACCTAACCTAATTTAAAATAATTTCATTGATGACTTTGTTGAAATTTGGTAAGCAACCATGATATTAGGAACGATAACCGAGAAATTGAGTTATTTAACTGTTTAATATGCTAATGAAAGCGTCTAAGAAACAAACATGAGACGTTCTGTGATAGCTTAGCTTTGTGGCCTATAATGGCGAATCTTTGAACCTTTCGTAGCAATTAACAGCTGATGATAATTTTAAATAAAAAAATGAAAAGAATTTAAACTACATATTAATGCCAATACTAATAAAGCCAAACACAAAGTATACTTACGAAACACGAATGGAATTCCTCCTCGTATCGCTCTTTTGCCGTCGAATACAGCTTGTTTACTGTAATTAAAAACAAAACGATGAATACATTATTAATCAATTACAAGGGGAAAGAAATAAATTTAGGGGCGATTCAAACATTTCGAAATGTTAAAAACTTTTATTCGCTAATCGTTTCGACGATCGGTGTTGGAAGGATCCCCCACCAGATAGAGTGAATCATATCTCATTTTCCGGGAAGGCAATTTATGGGACCTGTAACTATGTAAGTTAAAAAAAATTACGGCGGTGCGTGCAGCTACGCGCTTTATCTTGTTTCTAGCTGTGGCTTGAATGACCACGCACTCACAGAATACCAGCATAAAACAACAGCATAACCCTCCTGTGTTTCGTGTGGTGGAATTTAGGAATTTGGAGACTCGATGAGATATTCCATCTTATTTCTTGGGGGGACAATGTATCTGCATTATGATTCCTTATCGAGAAAGAATACGGGAGTCACGGATCGCAATAATAATGTTGAGATGGATATGTAGAGTTAACAGAATTGATATGAAGTAATAAATATATAAAATGGAAGTTCGAAGGTATAACCTGTGACGGACAGAGTGAGCAGTAACAGGCTCTGCATGGTTTGGTCGTGACGAGAGGCATATTATTAGCAGAATGATAAGTATGAATGTGAAGGCATTGCAATGCGAGAATGAGACAGAAATAAATGATGAATGGATTGTGTGAAGAATAGTATAAAAAAGCACGAGTGGACGTGCAATTAATGAGAAAAAGCGATAAATAGAATAACACGACAACCTCTCCCTCACAACAGACAGAAAGACAAGAAGGAGCATACGAAAAACTATCTGTTCTAAATATTTTTTATTTATTATATTAAAAGAATATAAACAGTTGACATGCGAACACAGTATAGATCATGAGTAATCTTTATGTGCAAGAACTGAATAAATTAAATGAATACAGGAGATAAACAGATCTCTGAATCTCTTTAATGTTATATTTGTAACACTATTATCAAAAAAAAAATTGAAAAGAAGGATTCTCCACAAAACATACGTATATCATATCGGTAAGCTGATTAAAATTGTGCAGAAACGTGTTTGTAAGTTTCGTAGAAATCGAATTAAAGATTATCCTTTATCTTGACTTATTATAATTATATATATCTACATTATTATGAACATTTATAATGAAGTTTAAAATCGATCAAAAGTTGCAACACCCATGATGTTTTTCAACAGTTTTTGTGAAGAGAGAGAGGCTAGACGCCATTACTCATATGGTAATTTCCTGTGTACAATTGTAAGCGCAATAAGACGCTATCTAGATGCGTAGCTAACGTCTACGTCTCGATTCGAATGGCTACAATGCCATAAATTTATTTCGTATAAATACCACGGACATAGAACAAAGAAGATATGTAAAATATTAAATTTATAAAACATTTGTTCTATGTTTTTAATCCCGGGAAATACATATTTGATGATCACTGTTAAAAATAAATTACTTATTAAGAAAACAAAAACCAATAGTGATTGTGAAGCTATAATTATCATATTTTTTATTCAGGTATCTTGTAAATATCGGTTATAATTTGGGGTGATTTTCAGGAGAATGCTTTACTATGTCTATTCCACTTACGATCTTTATTAGGTAATGTGTCATTTCATTCCGTTTAAGGATTATATGACACATCTATACACTACTCCATGTATAAACACGTCCGAACTGAAGCGGTTAAGTTTGACCGCATGCAAGCAGGGGCTTAACTTTCCAGCCACGTTTGAAACAAGATCAATTTTAGCGGGTGCATTCCAACGCGGCCGGGGGACGGTGCAAAAAGCACCCTTATATTATAAATGCATCAGTGGACAGGTCGGACCGCGCAAAAACCGGCGAGCGAGCAAGCAACGTATAAATTATTTATGCCATTTTTAGCATTTCGGAGTTTGTGTCGCGGTTGGACACGACTGACGGGCTAGCGGCCCTGCACGGATCATCGCGCCGGCAAATCGATGGCGTACTCGTTGTTGGATGATCTTTGCGACTTGTTCAACGCCATTTGCACATGCTAAGTGGGCTTTATTCAAGCGGATTATAGAGCATGGGGTGAAAAAGTTATTATAATTTGCCTGCTAAGAAAACTACTCTTGTTAATGTCAATTGTGTGTCACGTATCCTTTACGACCGGAATGTATTTTATTTTTTAAAACAACAACAATTCTCCTGGCTGCTGGCAATTTAAGTTTTGGAATATTCCGCACAATGCCAAACTCGGTTTCAAATCCTAATACTCCTTTGGGAGACACCTGCCTGTTGATCGACTTTTGAATAAAATATATTTATTCTGTTTCGAAATTAACATACAAACAAAGGGCATATAAATATGCAGACCGCGTCAACAGGGACAACAAATATATAAACGTAATAATAATATTAAATAATAAATGTAGTTCAATATACGTGAACGTATTATAAAAATATAAATTAAAGATTTAATTTAACTTCCCGCATTAAATATTACTCATTATATTACCATTTCATCATTCACCAATACGACATTTGATTTATGTTCCAAACAAAAACGGTTAAAATTCGAAACGCAAGATATAAATGCAAATGAAGCCAAGTGTTGCAATAAATAAATCGATTTACTCCCACGTTTTGTTCGGGATCTAATATTGGCACGCAGAATAGTGAGTTTAACTGAGAAATGCAGTGCGATAGTGTTAAATTAATGGGCTAATTAGCCGATAAACTAGCGTGAATGGTTTTCAAATAACTATTGACACATAACAAGCTTCGTCTCGACTCATATGTTAAACAAGATTTATTTATTTATAAAACTTTAGATGTTTTGTATCTATTAATTTCAAAACAAGTGACCTATTTTATTTATTCGCTAAGTCGTAGACTTAGACGATAATAAGGTTATTCTACAGCAACATTGTAATGGAATAAAAACGATTTTACCCTAAAAATTGTTAAAATAATTTCTGTTGCCTGAATTTGAGGAAAACTGATATTGATAACTAGCAGCACTGGTAGACCTACGCTGCAGCTTACTTATAGTTGATACATAAATACATATACAGGCGGCTAGATCGGGATGACTACGCACTCGCAAACAAAACGTGAAAAAGTAACACACTCCTGCTGTGTTTATATGCTATGTAGGGATCCGAGGTTTCAACTACGGGCAATGAGGCCTTTCAATCTTTACGGGTGATAACGCATGTTCATGTGAATCTTTGTTGGTGATGGAGTAGATGCAATGAGCCGCTGTCATCAATTACGATTAGATGGACTATGTCAGAGGTTCCCAGACTTTTTTTCTCATAGAACACTTTATTTTCTGGGTCCAGTGGACCCCCTGCAATAACATTTCTAACATATTCCCAAAACTCGTATGTACTCGTAACCCAAAAAATGTGAAGATTAGATTTTTCCTATGGAAATTTGCGTTGCGGCTTCCGGCCACGAATTAACAGTTTTCAAAAAGAAAAGTGAGAATTGATTGGTTAATTTATTAATTGATTGATTGATGCAAGTTTTGACATGTAACAGTCGCTGAGTTGCTTAAAATATTATCTGCCTACATTAATAGGTGAAGTCAAGCCAACATTTTAGTTCTTCACTATCGAAAGCAAATAAAATTTCGTGGACCCCAGCTTACGAATTGTGAACCCCCATTTTTTCTCACGCCAACGTAGACCCCTGACGAGTCTCCCGTGGACCCCTGGGTCACCTGGACCACTTTGTGACCTAAGGGACTATGTACTCGTTTGCCAGGCCTAAAATTATATATAATAAAAGAAAGACGCATATAGATAGTAAGCAAACATTTTTGAAATTCATTTGTACATAAATTTAAAAGAATTCATTATGAAACTTAATTAATTAATTCAATTGAATAATTCAATTTTGCCAACAAACAAATAAAGCTAAACATTAAATCAATTAAAATTATTCGAACAGCTAAAACCTTCAATAGAGCGGGTGCATTCCGCGAACAGGGAACTTGGAAGTGGGGGGAGGACTAGATGAAGTTTTAATTAGAGATTCCGGATGGAATTCCTTCATGAGTCGTCTCTGCTCCGATACATTCCCGCTTCGGCATCGGGCTAGTTTTTACCAACGGCAAACTCGTTTCACTTTGCCATTGGGTGCCATTCTGGCCTGACCAACGGACACGGTAAATATAGCGTCGCAGACGAATGCTTTCTTTCGTAACTGTCATGTCCACAGTTCACAAACTAACACGACATTTCATACTTATGTATAAAGTCACTGTAGCTCATTATCAATCGCGTGATAACAAGATTTAGATAACAGTAACCGATTGGAGAATGACAAAGGCCTATGTGGTAATATATTACACAATTAAAACGCCTAAATCGTATCGTAATTTTGTGTTGAATTGTTTCTGAAAGTATGTATGTATATATGTAAGTCGTTATAAAGGTAATTCTAAAAATATGAATTTTGTTAGTCACGTTTGTATATTACAGCACGAATGGCTCCTGGGAGAACAACGTCCTAATAGAAAACCAGCGCCAGTATTCACTGCTGTTTCGTGAACGCAGAGGAGTCACGGAGGTCCAATTACCGGTGGCGAGGCATTCCATCTCAGTTCCCACACGTGAATCTTGGGGTCTTTGTTGTTAGTAAGCAAGTAGCTTACTTGACAAGTGAACTGCGTGCTCGTTTGTCAACCTTAATGCCATAAAAAAATATACAGATAGCATATTATCCATGCATATTTAATACAACTATTTATTTTTTGCCCCCAGTCCCGCTACCGCCCTCT
Source organism: Teinopalpus imperialis (assembly GCA_029286865.1). Lineage (NCBI taxonomy): Eukaryota > Metazoa > Arthropoda > Insecta > Lepidoptera > Papilionidae > Teinopalpus > Teinopalpus imperialis. The sequence goes on along the minus strand of JAGSMU010000020.1, from coordinate 1,795,406 downwards.
TGGTCCCCATCGCCCTAGGGCGATACGTGTCCGATGGGAATCTTATAGTATAAATCCTTAGTTCCCAAAGTTGTCCAGATGGACCCACCCTCAGGTTTACGTTGGCGTGACAAGAAACTGGTGATTCGCAATTCTTAAGCGGGGGTCCAAGAAAATTTATTTGCTTTCGATAGTGAAGAACTAAAATGTTGGCTTGACTTCACCTAACAATGTAGGCAGATAATATTTTAAGAAACTCAGCGACTGTTACATTTAAAATCTTGCATATTCCATATTCACGTGTACAACGTTTTTGTCGAGTTTTGGGACTTGGGTTCACCGGAACCAACTAAATTTCGAAAGTGGTCTATGAGAAAAAAAAGTCTGGGGACCTCAGGTTTAAACCATTTTATGATCATCAATTACTTTACCACGCCTCTTAAGCTTAAGCTGAAGCTGCATAATTATACTTTCTCCAGTGCCTATTTTCTAGTTTTACTGTGGAATACGTAGAACGTTTGATTCATAGATGTGTTGAACAACCGCGAGGCTGTCTATATTAGACCCAAGGATGCACATATGTGTATCCTATGTCTCTTATACAGGAACCGTTCTCCGATATTATTACTCATCGACCAAAGGAACGGCACGACGAATGACTGCCTCTGTGTTTTGACGAATGCTTACGACACGAATATACTATCTTGCACAGTTCATGTCATCTGGTAATACGCAGAAGATATCGCCACAGTAAATCGATCAGGAGGTCATCATCATTATAGATGTAAATAAAAATAATTTAAATAAGAAAAGATAAATTAAAAAAAATTATAATGAAATGCCTATAAATAGCGTCGCCCGTTCAAAACGAAATAAATCAATATAAATTCCACAAACTACTAGAGAAACTGATTGATTGCCGTCGTAATAATTTATGACAGGCGAGTACGTTCACACACAACCTTTTTTACTCTTGTATTTCAATCAACAAACAAAATAATTTATAGTTCATTGAGCGCTACGGAAATTCACTCGCTTGGATAGATATGGTGTAATTGGAGAAAAAAGCGTTGCAAATAATTAAAATAACGCGTTGTATACAACTCTCATAGTTATTGTTCTCGGCTTTCATAAGCAATACTACGAAGCGACGTTTCTCAACATTGTTGTCACGTGAACAGTTCTCGTGAGATGCGCGAGCGCATCGCTGCGTCCCGAACACGCTTGCTACTAGGGCCACCATGAGTTTTATAAATTATAGATAACTATTATTCTCTCACACAGTTCATCTGGTGGTAACACCTTTATCCATTCTAGATAAAGAATGCAGGTCCCGATGTCAATCAGGTTAGATATATATAAAATTAAACTGTTGTCCTCCGTCGAGTCAAAACATTCGAGCTACAGTTTAGTTTATTGTTGTATTCATTTCTAGTTTTATTTAGTTCTTACTTTAGTTTAGCTCTTAAACAAACCGATTCATATAATAGAATATTTTTTATTAGCGGTGAAAACAATTTATGTAACAAAATACTTGATAATTATTACATTTTAAACACATTGTTCACTATTTATCAACAATGTATATTACATATACATATAATCATTACAATTTTATACCTTTGTAGAAATAAATAATACACTAAAACTACTTTAAATATGTTATTTAAAAAGCAGCGAGAATTCCGCGGTCTGTTTATATTAAAAAAAAAACAGTTGCATGGTTATTCTACCACCTGTATCTAAACTCATTCGAAGAGTAATAAGACATTCCGGTATAAATTGTAACCCTACATGTGACTATTGTACGATAAGCTCCCTGGTAATTATACACGAGTTGTAATGAATAGAACCTGATATGACCGTGAATGTAGTTTCATTAATATTGAACGCGTATATCTATTCCAGTAACGGTCGATGATATAAAATTTTATAAACGCATGCGTCAATAAAAATGTAATGCTAATTAACTGGTTCGCTATAACGCTATTACATGCATCGGTGTGGAGGCACCTTAAAAGCTTTTTTTACTATGAAGCTGATATTATCAGTTGGTGCCACATTAAATATCGTAGTATATGAACTCAAATGTTTCGCATAATTGTTATCGTTCATTTTTCCTTATATGTTTATGTGAAAAACTTGATAATTGTGTTAATAAATTACAGAGGAGCAACTTCGTAAATGCGAATTATATGGACTAAATTTTTAATATGTTTTGCAAACAGGTAACTTAAAGTTTAGTAATAATGTAACAATTGTATCGTTGAAAGCTCTTAATTATTTTTGAATGTAAAACAATTTGAACTTGACATGGCAAATATATGAGCTCTTATGTTTTGTGGAGATTTTATAAAGCTGTACAGGTATGTACTGCATCTAACAACTTCCAACATTATTTTTACCCTTTAAATTTATCTCGGTATTTCATCAATCATTATTCTAATGTTAAAATATATCTTCTCCTGGAGATAGTTTATCTTTTTACAAACTTTAGCTACTATTATTACTATACTATTATTACTACACTATACTATTTTATCCTAGAGGATTGTTCCATACTGCATTTGTAGTGTAGGCCAATTAAAAACTTTTCTTCACTTACTTCCGCTATGCTATATGGCCGGTCTATTACCACTTCAGCTTATATTTTGTTATATATTGTTGATATGGTTTTGTTGGTTAAATTAAATGAGTGCTGTAACCCATATTGTAATTAATTGATCAGTTTTATTTGATCAGATATTCTAAATTAAATTAGTAACGTATAATGAAGTGTAAAGTTTTCATTAATTAGTAGCTTTTATTACTGTTCTTACTTCTATTTACTCAGCCTAAGTTGTGGTTATAGTAAATGATTGCTGCGTTGCGGGTCCTGTCCACCTTTCCACTATTATCGTGAACAATCTTCTAGCAGAAGCTTCTAGAATTAAAACTTAGTGCATCGTTTCCTAACAGGGGTCGCCTTTGTTATTAAAGGGGGTCATCGCAAGCTATTCAATAAATAAGAGACCTGTGTACAAAATATTATTTTTAAAGGAATGACTTTTAATGTAGTTTCATAAAAATAAAAATAACAAAATGAAAATTTAAATTTATATATATATTTATATATATATTTATATTTATATATTTTATATATATATATATATATATATATATATATATATATATATATAGCTCACTTTGTTTAAATAATCTATTAATTAAAATATTATTATAATTTTATAGTGAAGGGGTCGCTAGATATTACTTAATTTTTGGCATTTTTGTAGGTCGCGACAGGTTCAGGGACAGTTTCGTAAGTCAGTTAAGAAACAATAGCTTGGAGTGATTAACGGGAATGATAGTAATGCTTATACCGTTGGTACAATACTTTTTTTCCAATTCCAATGCTTAAAGGTGGAGTAGTTTAGTCAAACAACATTACGTATTAAATAGGATCTAGTTCTCTTATCCACCTTAACGTTTATGCTTGTACATAGTACAATCGTATAATCATACTCATAATTAATATTTTTTTACATCTTGCGACATAGTTACGTAAATAACTATCGGTCTACCAGACTCCAATTATCGTTCACCAATAAACTTAATGAATTCTCTAATTATTTTAACCAATGGTCTAAAGAGAGAAAAAAAAGTATCGTAAAAAATACAGTAAAACGTATTGAACGAGCTACTGAGTTAATGACTCGGAGCGTGTTGCTTTGACATATTAAGAGGCTGTAAACCGGTTATAGGGAAAAAAATTAAAACTATTTATTCAGTACACAATAACAAATTAAAGGTCGTGCGGAATTACATTGAAGGGCAGAATTAGATATAATGGGACAATTAGCCCATTTGTTTTTCTACGGCATCCACCGTTTAGGGATGTTTAGGGAAGACACAACTAAGTAAAGCAACCTCATTGAAAGTAATCCAAAGTACACGTGGGTCCCAAATCCACGAGCACAGAATCCCACAAAGCTGTAAAAGCCGCATAGGTTAACAGCACTCAATGATAAACGAATCCTAAGCCCTTAAAATATTAAACCCCTGTGCAATCAGCTGTCACCAGCGGATATATATATTATACATATATCGACATTGAAATTACTTAATTCTGCAAATTATGGGTAAGACAGCTTACAAAAATAACAAAAAGATTGTGAACGACTCTATTTGTTTCAATACATTGTATTGTGTTATAGTATCGGGATTCTTTTTGCCGTCTGAACGAGCTTAATTATAACTACTAAATTAATTTTATTTCTGCTATTACTTACTTTCTGATTAAGTTTCTTATAATACATTATTCTAAACGTCAACGGTCTTACTTAACGGCATAGGTTCGAATCCGCCATTAAACTGTTGTGGGCATTAAATCTTAGTTGCTTAGCTTAGTTTTTGACGGTAATGTTAGTAATATTCAAAGTGTTGCTTGCATTTACGACTGAGGGGAGCTTCAAGAAAAGAGCCATCTGCGTCTCCTCCGCTGTTGCGGATATCCATGGGCGGCGGTATTCACTTACCATCAAGCGAGCAGCTTGTGCATTTGCCAAAAAAAATGAAAGCACTGAGATGGTGTTGCCTGTAATCGGGTCTCCGGTTCCACACACACCATACGAAACACATCAGCGTTAGACTGCTATTTGTCGCTGGTGTTCCGTGAGGGCGTGTCCTTAGTCCGGTGTAGGCGACGCATTCACGCTGCAGTCGCAAACACGCGTTGTCTTATCACTATCTTCTTCATTTCATAATAATATTTAATTCATAATTAGGACATTCTCAAACACTACAACACCGTCTATACAATTCAGATAATGTTATCTCCGCGGTGTGTATAAGCGTGCCATAAGTTTTTGCGCAAATACACGAAAGCACTCACTCATGGTCACCTATCCTATTCGGAACTGAAGTGTGTGTTCAGTAAAGGTCGAAGCTAGTTTCGGTAGTATCAATTTTATCAACAACCTTCGGAATAGCAACTAATAACTTTGACAGGTACATCGTGACGACTCATCAAATACATATTTTTTAAAAGTGATCCATTAGTTTTTTGAAACTGAATGAGTTTAATTAGACAATATATCAAGCATCTATATAGTGATAATGAACAAGGCGAAAAATATATCCTCCAATATGCAAAGTAATTTAATTACTTTTTTAATTGGTTTTTATATTTACGATCGTTTGTAGCACGTCCCGGAACCCACTTCCAGTCGAGGAATATTAGCGTAACGGAAATTGTAGACTAACATAGTTAGTATAGTATGTATTTTATGTCCAGTGACACTAACTCTAGGAAGGATTCAGAAATCTTCCTACGCTTTCATTAAACATGCATTACATTGGACTAGGTAAAGGGATGACGAGTGAGTCTATATTCGTGTGAATGCTCACGGCACTATGATGATTTTAACTTTTCGCAGCTACACTGCAGTTTATTTCCAGCTGCAGAATGAATGGGTTATCTCGACCACTCCTCACAGAATACCACAGTAAAATAGCAGCGTAATGCTGCTGTGTTTCGTACGGTGAGTGTAGGGATCCGGAGACCTTTATTGCTTGTGACGAGGCATTCCATCTCAGTCCTCAAGGGTGGCAACGCATCTGCATTATGATTCCTTGTCAAGGATGAATGTCAATGTCATGGGCCGCAGGAATCACTTGCCATCAGGTGAACTCACAACGTTATAAAAAAAATTACGTCCTGAACAGTTAACGTCTTCTGATAACATAACCGTGGTAATCGACCAGGAGGACACTTGTAAGACATGAATTCCTAAACATTTTTCTAATCTCTTGATTTTGGCCATTTCTGAACGAGGAGCTAGCCCTCAACATGGTAAACGATCAAACATCGCTCACAAAGCAACACCAGCTAAGGCGAAGTGAACACGCAATAAACTACTATTAAATAAGAACTTTAGTTTGTCTTCAATTTATAAATAGGGATTGAAACTATTTAACTTTAATTTAAACTTATATGTAGGTTTTAAGTTTAATCAAGTCCATCTACAATTTCATCATCTTTAAAACAACTCATCAAAATTTTATCGATTTTATATGGATGGTAGGGAATGCTACATAAAGAATAAATAAAAAAATATAGTTAGTTTAGCCCGTGATTCCATAATGCTTGATGATTGGGTACTACCGTTATGGTTTTAAATTAAAATATCCACTCGTTGTCACTTCTAATGAGAAAACTTTCAAAAGAAAGTTCTGTTAGCGTACCATACATGTATAATTGTAGCAGCAGTTTAGTTGTATTAGGTTCAACTTTTTTTATAGCATTCATGGTGATAACCACACAGGTTACCTGATGGTTAAATGATGGGTGCGGCCCACGGCACCCATAATCCTCATCGATAACGTCCCCATAGGTAAAAAACGAGCACACAGTTCACCTGATGGCAAGTGATTCCTGCGGCCCATGACATCTACACATGTACATCCTTGACAAGGAATCTAACTACTAGAAGGAACTACTGTCAAAGAAAATTACAAGAAATATGGTGATTTCTTTGAATTAATTTAATTTTTTCCGATCTTGACACGAATGTAAACAAACACTTCAAGGTACACAATTTATCGATGTCTACAAATCGCAAACATTAAAAAAAATGTCATTGCACCATACTAACAACTAACAGGAATGTATCATGGCAATTTCTAAATGTCGCGACAAGCATTTAGCACCTTCGATGTGTAATTAGTATCGGTTCAAAATACTTCGAAACAAAAACGAATCTATTGCAAAAAGCCCTTACGGCGATACAGCCCTTTAACTGGATTATGAAAAACGGCGTAAATGTAAACTGAGGCGTTAACGATGGTAACACTTAACGAGATTTAGATTAACCTTTTTTTTGTTGTTGAGCTTCTATGCGAATGAGACGATCGTAGGCCGTAGGAGAAATATATGTTTTTGTCTCTAAATGATATTCAATTTAAATAGATAACAGTACCCCGTACTTAATGACGATCGTGTGCAGATATCAAAGGGGGGTAATTACTTGTGTTTGTGATTCAGGAGTTAAGTTTCTCTATATATATGCGCGCGTATAAAACATTCTTGTTTAAAATTTATTTAAATGTATTTTTACGTACAGAAATTAATACCGATAATAAAAACAGTAAGTAGGGTCTTTATTCACGCACAGTATAAGCAGGAAGATGCATATTTTAAAGCCAATACCGGGGGGAAGTAGTAAGTGTATATATATCAATATAAGAAAAAATTTCTTTCGTCATAAAAAAATAACTTAAATTAACTAAAGCTTCATTTAAAATAAGCCAAAGATGTGAGGATTAAGATAGAATGCCTCGTCACTAGTAATAAAGGTCTCCGGATCCCTTCACTCACCAGACGAAACACGGCAGCGTTATACTGCTATTTCACGCCGGTATTCTGTGAGGGCGTGGTCCTATCCCGGTCGAGGTGACCCATTGGTCATTCTGCAGTAAGAAACAAACTGGAGTGTAGCTCTGCCACTTTTAAAACTTTTTTTATGTACAAATTCAAGATATTTTTTGTCATAGTATATTTACATTTGATTATGTATTTACATTTATATGTATATGTGCACTTATGTTCGATGAATTGTTGCTGTTTTGTAGATAGTGACATAATCCCATTGCTGTAGAAATTTTGGGACTTCTGATCGAAAAATTGATGTTAACCTAACACTACCTAAAGAACTTGACTGTCCTTTGACTATTATTCTTTACCACATTCTTATCGTAGGTAATCCACTTTTTATCACCAGTGATCAATCTTCAAAAACGGCTCGGTTTCATTATGTTTCAATAGAGAATCGCAAATAAGGGACGATTCATAAGGTTTCTTTCAGTGAGCTCGTGTGGCACGCAAATATCGATCTTTTATGTATATCCAGATTTTTCAAATGGGGTTGACCACTAAACAGGGCGGTCAACCCCTAGCTCTTCAGTTATGTCATAAATACTAATATGCCGATCTTGCTCCATTTATTTAAAAATAGCATCGACTTTGTCTGTAACAAGTCGACTAGAGCGGGCTTCATCTTTGACATCAAAATTCCCAGACTGAAACTTTTGTGCAACTCTTACTGACAACGCGTAAGTCCAAACACGTCACTACTTTTTTTCCGCGGCTTGTGTCGCATTTTTATCTTTTTTGTTATAAAACTTTTAAATGTTGTTAGAATTTCTTTGTTAGATTCACTCAGTTTGGCGGACAGAAAATCAATAGAAAAATGGGGGGAAACTTTTTATATTCCTGTAAAATGTTACCTAATGGTATCAAAACTAGCCAATTACAACCAGTGCAACCGAAGACATTTTACTGCAGCTTTTTAACTATAAAATACGAAAACACTTTTCCCCGACGCGATTATAATTATTTGGAACACTACTCCAACATACCCAGCTAGCCAGGGATATAAACCAGTGACACGCGGCCGCCAATACCTAACTACGCCACTATGTGTTACAAACTATATTCTTCTGGTAACACATTACAATTACGAGGCCAACAAATTTAAAAGCTAATTTTTTGCCGTAAGTACTTTTCTACACTTTATTGTTGTGTAAATATAGTTAAAAAGGAAAAAAAAGAAACAGAACAAATACATCAAATATGAATAATAGCTTTTCATCATATTATATCAGTCGTATTAGTAGTTATTAAGTTGCATAGAACTAATGTAAACTAACAACAAAAAAATATACATACTATATAATTGTAAATACCATTTACAAACCATTTATAAAGGTATAATGATTTTAAAAAGTTCAAAACTCAGCAGAGATTTAACGCTAATGTTTCTTAAAAATAATCTACAATCATCTGTCAAGGTTCTGGTCATTGTTCAATTGCCCAACAGTGTTACCAAACGGTTAATTTAGCTCAAGCATTAATAAGCGCGAAACACAATGAAAGACTTCAGTTTATAGTAGAAAACACCACCAAACTTTATTACTTATGCACCAAACCTCTGATGTTACGTGCATCTAATTATTATCGTCTATATTATTATTATTTTATATTTATCAAAAAAATATACAGAGTGGACATGAAACCCGCGTTATAAATTGGTCTATGGTACTCATAAGTACAATATGACATCGGGTATTTTAATATTAATGTTACATAAAAAAGTAACATAATTATAAAGAGGAAAAAAATCAAATTACTTCTAAACTTCATAAACAAGACTAAGTAAGTTTCGAAACAGGGCGTAAACCAGTGTTAGGGCTTAACCGAAGATTGACGGAACAAGTGTTTAACCAAAACGTTCATGAATTATCATTGTTAACGCAACAAATCTTTGAGGGAGTTCGAATGGCGATAACTTTAATGTCACTATGATATTTCAGATTTAGTTGAACACTAAAAAATTTCAACTTATTTATTTATTGAACACTAAAAAGAAAAAAAGAATTAAATAATACAATGTATCCATTTTAATTCATTCGCCTAAACTGTCGCTATTCCTCCTTTAATATAGCGATCCGAGTCGAGGTTTCGTACCTCCTTGTGAGAGGCCCTCGGATCGTATTATCGACGCTCTGTTGTTGTTGACATTTTTCGTCCACAGGGATCGAAGTGCAGCGGAGGTGCAGCAGCAGTCAGCGCCAGCTTCGCAGCATCGTCGTTGTCTCCCTACTCCGAGAGCCTCCCGTTCGCGAGTTTAATTAGATAAAGCTGTAGAGGTCTCTGGACCAACAGCAGTACTACCACACAAAAAACTGTCGCTATGTGATGACAACGAATTGTTTTCGCGACAATAACTATGACGATCGGTATCGACTGATAATGTTGCCCGAGCACAAAAAGTACTAGATGAAAATTTTTAATTTTTTGTTAGTAGTAAAGGCGATAACATTTAACATATATTACGTACATTCACTACAATATGGCCGCATGGCTTAGTAATAAGCGTACGTGGTCTGTATCTCGCTGATCCTGAGTTCAATTTCCATTCGAGGTACAATACAATATTAATTGTTGTTCAAGCTGTAAGTGTGTTATTTGTACCGTATTTTTCGGATTATAAGATGCACCGGACGATAACACGCACCTCAAAATTAAAATATAAGATGATTTTTGGAAAAATATCTCGTCTCGTTAATGTCACCGTTCGTATTACTTTCGTGTGAAATATAGTTTTGTCATTCCTTTCAAAAATTGCATTCAGTACCATCTATAACAGGGGTGGCCAACCTTTCTGTATATAAGATCTACTTTTCTTCTTAAAAGTGTATCGCGATCGACTTGTTCTTATAGACGTAGTCTAAGGGGAAAGAAGAGGTGTGAAATACATACTACGTTTATACATGTGTTTCATTTCAACGAGGTACTGTTAGATAGACCAGTAGATCGACTTGTTGGTCAACCCTGATCTATTCTATAGCATTACTTATTTCGCATTTTTTAGATTACTTTATAATCGTCTCTTCTTTGTAAGGTGTAGGTAAACCTTTATTTAATTTTTTTTTAAATATTAGCTTTTGCTCACAACTGACGACATTTCACGACAGACGGTCGCTAAATTAGAGGAGCTGCGATTGGAATGTTTCCGACACCCACCATTCTCCCCAGACTTTGCTCTAACAGATTACCACTTTTTTTAGGAAATTGGACAATTTCTAGCAAGGAAAAAAATTATATTCCGATAAGGCAGTCCAAACAGCTTTCAAAGATTTTATTGATTCACGCTACCAACATTTTTTCAGCAATGGAATCAATGAACTACTTATAAAATGGCGAAAGTGCATAGACGGTGCACACTTCGATTGATTAAATACATCGTTTTATAATATAAGCCTTTTATTACTTTATCCATATAACACGCTAATTTCATATGTAAGGGCCTAATGTTTTACTACCAAACATACTCTGAATGTTAAAACATTTATAAATATAGAATAGCGTTAACAAATTGCACATATTTCATTTGACATTAGTTAGAGTATTAGTAATTAGTTATCTTTTTGACATTTATCGTTGTGTAGTTAATTAATGAATTATATTATTGTAATTACTTTAAAGGACTTTGATATAAGTTTTTTTTTTTAATTTGCATGCTATGTGTAGATGGCACTACAAGATAAAATATTGCATAATTTGAAATTTATATCATCATAATGCCGGATAAAATATATTTATTCCTTTCCTCCTTTAACTTCCTTGTATAAAGCATATAAATAATAATAATTATTATGTTACTATGAATATGTATAATAAATTTAAGTTATTAAATAATTACATAGTACACAGACAATAATTAGCTTGCACTACAAAACGGTCACACTATTATACAATGGGTGTTCCGGAGTTAAATGTTGCCAGTTATGTCATAGGAGGTTAGGAGCAACCTTCGTGTTAGCACCAGGGCCGCGTATTGAAAGTGAGGCCGAAACACGCGTAGGTTGCCCGGCATCGCGGTACACGAGTTTTGTAATAACTAATCTTTATTAATAACTACCTTCATCAAAGAATAGCAACCCGCTCATAATATCGCAACATAAGTTTTATATAGTGGTCACCTATAGTAGCAACAATGAAACTATTATGTTCACAATTATTACTGATTTTTTTTCTTAATGTTATCGGCGGAGAATCCTAACAAAATCATATAAAGAATCATAATAACACCCCACTTTATTAACATATTTAACTCAATTATTCCTAAGTATAAGGGTTGGTCCTGGAAGAGATCGCTCCTTAGCGATTACACCGGTTTTTGTTTTTATTTAATTTTTGCTGTTTACAATATAGTATATATAATAATAATAATAACGCGTCTGGTTGCCAGAGCTAGTTTATAATTGCATCATGACTCTCAAACATCTTAGCCCATCATTAGTACCCGCGTGGCAAGAAGCCACGATCTTCAGCCATTTGCATCTATCGAGTTTCTAATCTTTTTTCAAAATGAAAAAATCAATAACTACCTAGACCATTAATTTTAGGACTTTGGTTCTTTCTAAATACCCAAAACATACAATTATATGTATTAAAGAAAAAATGATATCTTTTAATATTACTATCATTACCGTTAAAAACTAAGCTTTAATGCTTGTGCTAGGAAATGGTCCAAAACAGTTTCAGATTCGATCCTATGACGTTAAGTAGGACTTTGAAGTTTAGAATAATGTATAAGAAACTTAATCAGAGATTAAGTAATAGCAGAAACAAAATATATATAGTAGTTATAATTTAAGCTTGTTCAGACGGCGAATCAGCAGGGCGGCGAGGCAGAATGCCCACACTGTAATACAATGTATTGCAACAAATAAAGTCGTTCACTATTTTTTTGTTATTTTTGTAAGCTGTCTTATACATAATTCACAGAATTTGAATGTCGAGTTTTAATTTTATTATAAGAAGCGTCAATAGCCTAATAACGATTTAGGGTGCAGTCTGCGAAACTTAGGGTTAGGAGGGTAGGTTCGAATCTCCGCCCCCCATTTAGCAATTGCCGTGGACAATCTCCTAGAACAAGCATTTAGAGGTAAGTTGGAGTGGTTACCCGGAATCTTAGTTATGTTACTAGCATAAGCATTGGTTATAACAACGCAAAAAAAAAAACCAGATTATAAACAAACCGATTCCAAACTATAAATTGGTTACACACATAGTAGTTTTACACACTTCATCCGTTTATTACCACTTTTATAACATTATACTCGAGAAGCCTAAATGCTCGTGCTAGAAGTTGGTGCACGACAATTGGGGATATGAAGCTAAGAACTTAAGTTTCCTAGACCGTACATTACATCATTAGGTTATTGACGCTTCAAATTTTACAACAATTACAAATTAAAACGCTTATTAAAAGTACTTACTAAAGTTACAAATCGTTTGACTTCCATGCTGCTTTAAATGCGATTTCGTTCCAAACGAAAAATATGTATAATCAAAAGAAAAAAATATAGAACACATCCTTCTATACTATCCAGACAGTCGTAGATAATTGTATTAGATTTAGTGTGAATGTATTTTATAATTTTACCGTTGTATGTAACTTTTCCTATTTCCCAATGTTTGCACAATAAATTAACTATTAATTCATGCAATTTAGTATTATATATCAAAACGATATGAAAAATATAGCAAATATCACATTATAGGACTATTTTTATTTATATTTAATTACATTGAGAGTAACAAAAGAGCACACAGTTCACCTGATGGTAAGAGATTCCTGCGGCCCATGACATCTACATTCATCCTTGACAAGGTATCATAACGCACATGCGTTGTCACTCCTGAGGATTGAGATGGAATGCCTCGTCACCAGTAATAAAGATCTCAGGATCCCTGCACTAACCAGACTAAAAACACAGAAACATTATGCTGCTATTTTACGCTGGTATTCTGTGAGGGCGTGGTCCTACCCCGGTCGAGCTGACCCATTCATTCTGCAGTTAGAAACAAACTGCTGTGAAGCTATACCACTGTATTATAGGGGTATACGCCTATTTCATCGTCTGTTTGGTGTATATAATAAATATAATACTACAAAATTATACATAACATACACTACATAAATATATTACTAATATAATTATCCTTAGGTGCCGTTTAGCTACGATGTATCCACACCCTATTACATAAATCTTCAAAAACACCGCATGCACGAGTTTCCGAGACCCGAGTTAGGGCCCCGACACAATGAGTGACATTTCCTTGAAGACGCAACGCTGCAGTGGTTTTGTATCCATGAGAAAAAGAAAACATAATTTCTCAAAACGCAATGAATTGGAAGCTATAAGTAATCCAATTTTAAACATTTGAATAATAGTTGTTTTTTATATAAACTTTGTATTAGGTTTGCTATAAAAACAACGTTTTATTGTAAAGTTCGGTTATTTGGTTCAAATTTAAAGAATAAAATGTAAAAATACTACGATTATATAAATTTTATGAAACAAAAGAAAATACTTATATATGTTAAAAACTTTGCTTTTTATATAAAAATAAGGGAACAGTAAGTGAGGTCGTCTCTCTAGAGCACAATCCGTGACACGTTTTTTTTAATAAATTGTTTTAGACCTTCAGGGTGAAAACATCGTGAGGAGAAACACGATGTTTTCTTTCATCGCCGAGCACGTGGTGAATGCGAACTTAAAATTACAGTCTACATCGGAAGATCGAACTCTGTTTGCTCACTTTGAACTCACGTAAAAGCGAGCACTTAGTCACTGATCTATGACGGCTCTTAATGATGAATGATTTTAATGCTTCAGGTAATTTTTGAGCATAAAAGCTAATTGGTTATAAAAATAACATGCTTTAAATTTAAGTCCCATTCCTAGGCATAAGACACCTCCTTAGAAAGGGCATTGAAGTTTTTTTCTTTTTTCGGGCTGATGGCGAAAGGGCTTTTCCAGTTTCACAGGGTTAAAAGGTGACCGAACGCTTATGGCGCTCAAAATAGACCTTTATTAGTGGATAACCAGCATAAGGGCTCCCGAGGGGACCTCGGCTTGGAACTTTATCCTGTTACGCGAGAGCGATTGACTCGAGGATGCCCGAGAGGGCCGAACCTCGGCTCGGTCACTTGCTTATGACTACGAATTATAGGGCAATAGAGTGATGATTGGCGGATTTCACATGTCTTTTTTCATTCAAAATTGGTACTGGTACCGAGAACCTTTAGAACACGGGGTACTAGGGATTAACAGCGAGCTTTCAGACATTTTAAAACTAAAAGAAGCAGTCCAAAAACAGAAAGTTTTTGGGCAGCCAACTTCAACTCTTAGTTCTGTTATTATTCTACCCAAATATGAATTGTATAATAAATGCGGATTTCTAAAATAAACTATAATGACCTATCCCAAAAAATAACTCATTAATTTAGTTTATAATTTTATAATGAAACAATACTAATAATTATTACGAAACAAAAGCATAGCAACTCCAAGCTGCAAACAAAACAAACGCCAACTTCAAGTCAGACAAAGCGAGGCGAATAAAAAAGCGACATTAATTGTCCGAATGCAAATTCTAACACGGACAGATACAAACAGGCCGGCAGTACTGTCTGGCCGCAACTCACCCCCTCACCTCGCCGACAGGGGTCAGCCCGGGTGCAAATAGCCGCAGATGCTCGGGACAGCCGATTAATAAGACGCCCGCTCCGCCCCTGAAGCTACCGGCTACCCCGGACCACAAAGACTTAGGAATAGGGTAACCACAATTTCGTAGGATACCCAGATCAAATTTACTCTCGACTTAAAAAGTACTTTTCCCGTCTGCTTTTTAGACTAACAAATCTTTAAACACAATTCAATAGTAAAATAAACGTCGTTTATATTTTATAAAAATATCATTAACTGTAATATAATATCAATGTATTTTTTGATACAGAGCTTATTGAATTTTTATTTCTAAGTAATTCATACATGATTATTATCTATGAGCTTAATTTATGCTTACATATTTAAGCATAAGCATAAATTTTTTCGATGTTTTGTCCCTGCAATGTCAAATTTTACAGTATTCCAGCCGAACCGAGTTTCATCCCCTATGCGGATACGAGAGTGTAATTGCAATGTTGAAGAAGCGTATGTAATATTATAGAAAAAACCGAAGATATGTCAAATACTGAAGGCCCTTACTAGAAGGACTATTCCTATAATTTTTCTTTTTCCAGCTATTAATGTATTGAAGGAGAATGGTGAATGATGATGAATGATGAATGGTGTATGGTGTGTATGGAATGGTGTATGGTGTGTATGGAATGGTGAATGGTGTTCCGTAAAAAATATTATTATATTATAAATCTTATTGCAATAATCAATAAGAATTTCGAATATGCTGAAATTATATACATACATTTCACACAATGTATAACGAACTGTGGAATAGAAGAAATAAAATTATATCCATGTCCCGACATCTTGGAACGGATGGTAGCAGCATAAAATGTGGCACAAACACCCTGTGGTTTAAGTACAGATAAGCAGATCAGCAATTGACAAATGCATCGCATTCTACCGCCCAATATTATCTTTGCGAGTTAACATTTGAAACTTTTGGTTCAAAGCGAAATAATAATAATATAATATTAAATTAAAAGGCAAGATTTGTAGTACAGTGGTACATTTTATAAATAAACAAAAATGGACAGCGCACAAGTATGGATATTCTAGATAGACTGTACAATACTCTGTAAGGAGATTAGAATCTCATAATTATTCAAAGTACTAATCGAAATAACCTATTAAAAAAAACAGACTATTTATAAAAGTACTATCTTTTACTTTTTTGTCTTACTCTATCCTTATTATCTCTATTGCCTACACTTGATTTTCGTCACCTCACACACTAAGAAAACATCTCAAATCTCAAGTTGGGGTAAAATTCGCGGAAACAGCTAATGTTATATTTGTAAAATAAACTGTTTTGTTGTGTTCAGTTACAAATATTGGAAGAAACTTGAAGCCGTTCCGTGGCAACCAGAACGTAATGGAAAAGCTTCGTTAAACGTAACAAAATATTTATATTAAGACAGAATTTCTTTTTCTTTGAATTGAAAAAAAATCGCTGACTAGCAACGGTAGCGAATATTTCGTATAAGGAGAGAAGAAAATCAATCAATATGGAAATGGAAAACATAACTGTTTTGGCAATTAAATAGGGCGTGACCTGCAGCAGTAAAGCCGACTGATTTACATATGTCGCAGATTTTAAATAGCTACACCATTAATGGTAGCTAGATTATAAGCTATGGTCACATAATACCCACATGAAATAGATTCATAACGCAGCGTAGTTTCGTATTGTGAGCTCCGGGGAACCTATTGCGGGTAACGTGGCATTCCATCTCAGTCCGCACATGTGACAGTAGATGTCCTGGACCGCACTAACCATCAGGTGAACTGCCGTTTGTGACCCCACTGTATTATAAAAAAGAATGTGTATATAATAGGTCTACTTGGGTTACTGTGTTGACCGGGCCGATTCCGACCACGACGATATCTCTTCTGTTTGTAAACATAGACATTCACTCGTCGTCCACATCTCTATTAGATCGTCTATTTTAAGCACTAATAGCTTAATGGTACTACTAAACTTACAAGTCTTAGTTTCGAAGCCACCATTTAGAATTCCGCACAACTATAGGCGTCTCCTAGCACAATCATTTAGGCTTGTAGCTAGGCTGCAGTTTGTTTCTAGTTACAGAATGGATGGGTCAGCTCGACCAGGGTAGGGCCACCCCCTAACATAATATCAGCATGAAATAGCAGCTGTTGTGTTTCGTCTGTGTGAGTGCAGGGATCCGGAGACCGTTATTACTGGTGACGAGGCATTCCATCTCAGTTCTCAAGGGTGATAACGCATCTGCATTATGATTCCTTGTCAAGGATGAATGTAGATGGCATAGGCCACAGGAATCACTTCCCATCAGGTAAACAGTGTTCTCTCTCCTTTGTTACTCTCAAAGTAATAAAAAAATAAAAAAGCTTGTGGTAGGACTGTGCATTGCTAACATCACATATTTCTTAAAAAAATATGCGTTCGAAGGAACGTTAAAATAAGTATTAAGGACATGGGATAAACATACAAATCCTAAACCGGAATATTGTTTCCCGGCTAGATATTGAACTTAAGACTAGCGAAGGAGCATCCGGATACCCTAAACAACACGCTCCGCGTCTATCGAATGCGCTAAGTAATTCAACTCGAACTAACTTGATGAAATTATTGTTATTTTAAATGTAAAAATTTAAAATCAAGTATCAGCTTTTACTTTAACTTTGTTTTTACTTTGAGAGAAAAAAAACTTTTATAGGTGTAGACAACGCATCACTATTTTCTTAAATATTTAATTTATATATATTATAATTTATTATCATAATAAAGGTAAGAGGTTTATTTATATAAAATAAACCTCTTACCTTTGTTATTAGACATTGTAGTAATTTTTAATCGGCTTTTTGTGCACGTACGTTATATTATTCTTTCTTGGATTCGAATAAAGCGGGTAAAAAAAAGTAAATATCTCATCTCGTATACAGTACCGTGGGTACGCTCTGCTTTTTGATTGTTTTTGTGCATTTTGGGTATAAGTGCATAGAGGCCCTGGTTAAAAGTGCCTATTACAACGGGGTGAATTTTATTTAAATTAGGAGTTAATTTATTATTTACATGTCCGCGTTTCATTTATAACCGGGTAGGTATTTAATACCTTGAATCGGTAAATTAATAATGCAGCTAGTTAAAAAAAAGCATAATGAAAAATATTATAAAAATCTTAAAAATAGCGCAAAATCAGACATCTCTACGAGCAACACAAAAATTAAAAAAAACCAAAAGGTATTTATTATTAATAATTCTGTGCAAAGATTCAAGAAAAGCCGGGGTAATAAACATTGTACCCTTGTTATCCATCAATAACAAAAGGGAATAAATTTATACCATATAATATTTAAATATTATTAAAATAGTAGCAAACATATTATTTAAATAGTAAGTTTGTTACCCCACCCTGACAGAGTACCAGTGTAAAATAACAGCGTAACTATGTGTTTTATCTCATTAATCAGTCAATACAGATAGTAGCGTCGCATTCCGAAGTGGCGGTACAGATAGCCAATAATAATAATATTAATGTAGATAATTCTTAGTCTGAAGTAACTGAGCGAGCCGAGGTTCAGCACTCGAGTCAGACGCTCTCGCCGAACAGGGTAACGGCCCAAAGCGAGGTTCCCTCACGGGAGCCCTAGTACCGGTTGCCCACTAATAGAGGTCTCGACTCTCAATCCGGTGAAACTGTAAAAGCCCTGCGCCATAAAAATAAGAAAAATCTCGTGCGTGTAGAAAGCCTCGTCACCAGTAATAAAGGTCACCGGATCCCTACACTCACCAGACGAAACACAGCAGCATTATACTGCTATTTTACGCTGGTATTCTGTGAGGGCGTGGTCGAGCTGACCCATTCATTCTGCATTCAGAAACAAAGTGCAGTGTAGCTCTACCACTGTTAACTGCTCGTTTATCACCCCCTAATACCATAAAAAGTCTTAAACTATTTAAAAACTGCGTTAAAAAGTCTAAAATTTCTTAAAACGAAAAGTCAATGCCCCCGCGGGAAATGTTTTAGCGTGGTAACTACGTTATATTACTATAAAGATTACTTTCCAATATAATAATTATACGATAAGATCGGACAAGAGAATCATAGTTTCATATTTTAAAGCTTAAAATCATCCTACGCTTATCAACTTACGATTTTCATTTCACGATGGCTTTGATCGATTCATCATTCGTGTGTAATCGAATGAGTCGATTTGGTCAACGCAATCGGTATCTAGTATCTCGATATGAATCATAACACGTTCATAAGACTTGCCTTATATGGTTACATTTGGTTATGATCTATTGGGTAAAAAGATGTTGGGTATTGGAAAAGTTTTGAAAGTGTCATGAAACAATAAATGTATACAATGCAGATAAATGAAGACGTAATTTAATTTTGAAGGGACTAGATTAATGGTTTAGGGTACGGTGTACGAAACTTAAGTTCATAGACTCTAATCCTCCATTAGAGTATTGTAATGAATCTAACACAAAACAAGCCTTTTAAACTTAGTTGATTAGAGATTAACCGAAATGTAATAAAAATAATAAAAAAAAAAAAATCAACAGCGTACTAACGAGTAATGAAAAGTTTATTTTATTTGCAATAAAAAGACACGTGTACGATCACTAATTTCAAACGTTATTTATTTGTACTATGTTAAATTTATTAATTTTGTTTGTAATATATTACACATTACTGTATTGCGTACAAGTATGATAATACTTCGCCCCTCTATACTCCAGCAATGAATCTATACAGTTAAAACAAAAACAAATGAAACAATAGTTTCGAGATGGGCTCTATCTAATTTTGAGTCCCAAATGTTGGTCCCATTGTAGCGATGGATTCTCGCGCCTTTTTTGGTCGGCTCCAGCGCAAACCGCCGAGTCACGGTCGTCAACTGTACACGAATATTACCAGCGTTATACACAAGCCACCAATTACGGCTGGGTATTATTTTCGTGACGTCATATAATAGTATATCGGTAATAGTACATCACCGATATTACACTAATTGAATTACTTAATTTTGATCTTACCTTTTTTATGACATTACGCATGACAAATGTGAACATTTTTTTTAATAAAACATTATAAACATTATTAACATTAAAAATGATTATAAGATATTCCCGCAATGCCTGACCCCTTATTAATATTAATGCTCGAAGAATAATTAAAATGAGTGAGGAATGAGATAGAAAGCCTCGTCACCAGTAATAAAGGTCACCGATCCCTACACTCACCAGACGAAACACAGCAGCATTATACTGCTATTTTACGCTGGTATTCTGTGAGGGCGTGGTCGAGCTGACCCATTCATTCTGCATTCAGAAACAAAGTGCAGTGTAGCTCTACCACTGTTAACTGCTCGTTTATCACCCCCTAATACCATAAAAAGTCTTAAACTATTTAAAAACTGCGTTAAAAAGTCTAAAATTTCTTAAAACGAAAAGTCAATGCCCCCGCGGGAAATGTTTTAGCGTGGTAACTACGTTATATTACTATAAAGATTACTTTCCAATATAATAATTATACGATAAGATCGGACAAGAGAATCATAGTTTCATATTTTAAAGCTTAAAATCATCCTACGCTTATCAACTTACGATTTTCATTTCACGATGGCTTTGATCGATTCATCATTCGTGTGTAATCGAATGAGTCGATTTGGTCAACGCAATCGGTATCTAGTATCTCGATATGAATCATAACACGTTCATAAGACTTGCCTTATATGGTTACATTTGGTTATGATCTATTGGGTAAAAAGATGTTGGGTATTGGAAAAGTTTTGAAAGTGTCATGAAACAATAAATGTATACAATGCAGATAAATGAAGACGTAATTTAATTTTGAAGGGACTAGATTAATGGTTTAGGGTACGGTGTACGAAACTTAAGGTCATAGACTCGAATCCTCCATTAGAGTATTGTAATGAATCTAACCCAAAACAAGCCTTTTAAACTTAGTTGTAGAGATTAACCGAAATGTAATAAAAAAAAAAAAAAAAAAAAAAAAAAAAAAAAAAAAAAAAAAAAAAAAAAAAAAAAAAAAAAAAAAAAAAAAAAAAAAAAAAAAAAAAAAAAAAAAAAAAAAAAAAAAAAAAAAAAAAAAAAAAAAAAAAAAAAAAAAAAAAAAAAAAAAAAAAAAAAAAAAAAAAAAAAAAAAAAAAAAAAAAAAAAAAAAAAAAAAAAAAAAAAAAAAAAAAAAAAAAAAAAAAAAAAAAAAAAAAAAAAAAAAAAAAAAAAAAAAAAAAAAAAAAAAAAAAAAAAAAAAAAAAAAAAAAAAAAAAAAAAAAAAAAAAAAAAAAAAAAAAAAAAAAAAAAAAAAAAAAAAAAAAAAAAAAAAAAAAAAAAAAAAAAAAAAAAAAAAAAAAAAAAAAAAAAAAAAAAAAAAAAAAAAAAAAAAAAAAAAAAAAAAAAAAAAAAAAAAAAAAAAAAAAAAAAAAAAAAAAAAAAAAAAAAAAAAAAAAAAAAAAAAAAAAAAAAAAAAAAAAAAAAAAAAAAAAAAAAAAAAAAAAAAAAAAAAAAAAAAAAAAAAAAAAAAAAAAAAAAAAAAAAAAAAAAAAAAAAAAAAAAAAAAAAAAAAAAAAAAAAAAAAAAAAAAAAAAAAAAAAAAAAAAAAAAAAAAAAAAAAAAAAAAAAAAAAAAAAAAAAAAAAAAAAAAAAAAAAAAAAAAAAAAAAAAAAAAAAAAAAAAAAAA
This sequence comes from Teinopalpus imperialis, assembly GCA_029286865.1. Lineage (NCBI taxonomy): Eukaryota > Metazoa > Arthropoda > Insecta > Lepidoptera > Papilionidae > Teinopalpus > Teinopalpus imperialis. The sequence goes on along the minus strand of JAGSMU010000020.1, from coordinate 1,773,651 downwards.
AAAAAAAAAAAAAAAAAAAAAAAAAAAAAAAAAAAAAAAAAAAAAAAAAAAAAAAAAAAAAAAAAAAAAAAAAAAAAAAAAAAAAAAAAAAAAAAAAAAAAAAAAAAAAAAAAAAAAAAAAAAAAAAAAAAAAAAAAAAAAAAAAAAAAAAAAAAAAAAAAAAAAAAAAAAAAAAAAAAAAAAAAAAAAAAAAAAAAAAAAAAAAAAAAAAAAAAAAAAAAAAAAAAAAAAAAAAAAAAAAAAAAAAAAAAAAAAAAAAAAAAAAAAAAAAAAAAAAAAAAAAAAAAAAAAAAAAAAAAAAAAAAAAAAAAAAAAAAAAAAAAAAAAAAAAAAAAAAAAAAAAAAAAAAAAAAAAAAAAAAAAAAAAAAAAAAAAAAAAAAAAAAAAAAAAAAAAAAAAAAAAAAAAAAAAAAAAAAAAAAAAAAAAAAAAAAAAAAAAAAAAAAAAAAAAAAAAAAAAAAAAAAAAAAAAAAAAAAAAAAAAAAAAAAAAAAAAAAAAAAAAAAAAAAAAAAAAAAAAAAAAAAAAAAAAAAAAAAAAAAAAAAAAAAAAAAAAAAAAAAAAAAAAAAAAAAAAAAAAAAAAAAAAAAAAAAAAAAAAAAAAAAAAAAAAAAAAAAAAAAAAAAAAAAAAAAAAAAAAAAAAAAAAAAAAAAAAAAAAAAAAAAAAAAAAAAAAAAAAAAAAAAAAAAAAAAAAAAAAAAAAAAAAAAAAAAAAAAAAAAAAAAAAAAAAAAAAAAAAAAAAAAAAAAAAAAAAAAAAAAAAAAAAAAAAAAAAAAAAAAAAAAAAAAAAAAAAAAAAAAAAAAAAAAAAAAAAAAAAAAAAAAAAAAAAAAAAAAAAAAAAAAAAAAAAAAAAAAAAAAAAAAAAAAAAAAAAAAAAAAAAAAAAAAAAAAAAAAAAAAAAAAAAAAAAAAAAAAAAAAAAAAAAAAAAAAAAAAAAAAAAAAAAAAAAAAAAAAAAAAAAAAAAAAAAAAAAAAAAAAAAAAAAAAAAAAAAAAAAAAAAAAAAAAAAAAAAAAAAAAAAAAAAAAAAAAAAAAAAAAAAAAAAAAAAAAAAAAAAAAAAAAAAAAAAAAAAAAAAAAAAAAAAAAAAAAAAAAAAAAAAAAAAAAAAAAAAAAAAAAAAAAAAAAAAAAAAAAAAAAAAAAAAAAAAAAAAAAAAAAAAAAAAAAAAAAAAAAAAAAAAAAAAAAAAAAAAAAAAAAAAAAAAAAAAAAAAAAAAAAAAAAAAAAAAAAAAAAAAAAAAAAAAAAAAAAAAAAAATGACATTACGCATGACAAATGTGAACATTTTTTTTAATAAAACATTATAAACATTATTAACATTAAAAAATGATTATAAGATATTCCCGCAATGCCTGACCCCCTTATTAATATTAATGCTCGAAGAATAATTAAAAATGAGTGAGGAATGAGATTGATTGCCTCGTCACCAATAATATGGTTTCCAGTATTTTTCATCAGAGTTAAAGAAAGAAACCGGAGGAGACCTTGTTGCTGCTTACGAGGCTTTGCATCCTATTGCACATGCAACGCATCTGCATTACGATTTCTTATAGAGGATGCATGTATCATCGGCCAAAGGAACTATCAGGTGAACTGTGCTTTTTTTTATTACATTGAGAGTAACAAACGATGGCGCAGTTCGACTGATGGTAAGTGATTTCTCTTGCCTATGCCATCTACATTCATCCTTGACAAGTAATCATAATGCAGATACGTTGTCACCTATGAGGAATGAGATAGAAAGCCTCGTCACCAGTAATAAAGGTCTCCGGATCCCTACACTCACCAGACGAAACACAGCAGCATTATACTGCTATTTTACGCTGGTATTCTGTGAGGGCGTGGTCGAGCTGACCCATTCATTCTGCATTCAGAAACAAAGTGCAGTGTAGCTCTACCACTGTTAACTGCTCGTTTATCACCCCCTAATACCATAAAAAGTCTTAAACTATTTAAAAACTGCGTTAAAAAGTCTAAAATTTCTTAAAACGAAAAGTCAATGCCCCCGCGGGAAATGTTTTAGCGTGGTAACTACGTTATATTACTATAAAGATTACTTTCCAATATAATAATTATACGATAAGATCGGACAAGAGAATCATAGTTTCATATTTTAAAGCTTAAAATCATCCTACGCTTATCAACTTACGATTTTCATTTCACGATGGCTTTGATCGATTCATCATTCGTGTGTAATCGAATGAGTCGATTTGGTCAACGCAATCGGTATCTAGTATCTCGATATGAATCATAACACGTTCATAAGACTTGCCTTATATGGTTACATTTGGTTATGATCTATTGGGTAAAAAGATGTTGGGTATTGGAAAAGTTTTGAAAGTGTCATGAAACAATAAATGTATACAATGCAGATAAATGAAGACGTAATTTAATTTTGAAGGGACTAGATTAATGGTTTAGGGTACGGTGTACGAAACTTAAGGTCATAGACTCGAATCCTCCATTAGAGTATTGTAATGAATCTAACACAAAACAAGCCTTTTAAACTTAGTTGATTAGAGATTAACCGAAATGTAATAAAAAAAAAAAAAAAAAAAAACAACAGTTGAATAAATTATCCGTATAAATTTACTTCATTTATAATCTGTTATGGCTTTCTATATTTTTAATGGATTACAACGAAATGATTTTCAAACTATATCATTGTAAAAAAAACCGTTCACTCATATCCAATTGAAATAGAGTGTACCTAATATAAGAATAAAATTGATATCATCACAACTTTAATGCTTACATGACAAGATACATTTCATAAAAATTACCTATATTTATAAATACTTTAACAATAATTTAGTAGTGTTGTAGTACGACCGGTATTAATAACTAACTTTTGTACGTCTAAGGTCAAATATAAAACGGAGAATACGTTTAAAATTATAAAGATGCCTTAATTGTGATAAATCGCACAGTCGAATGATAATTACCGAGTGTCGGTACAGACGGGAGATAAATCAAAGCGTTAGCGCAAAACGGCTTCACATAATTTCACTAAATCAACGGCTGAGCCAATCGAGCAGTCATGATCGTGTGGGTGCTTGTGTTGCTAAATTGCCTGTAGACTAGAGGTGGGCACGGTTTCGATCCTTCTAATATTTCATCGCAGCTGTTTAACGTAGAACAAACGATGTCTTGGATGTCAGGACAAAAAATCAACATGTGTACTCTGTTATAACGGGAGCACGTGCAGTGGACGCGGACTTTATGATACTGCCACTTTGTTCTAAACTAAAACTAAGAAATATTTGAATAAAAGATTTTTTTTTTAAATTTTGAATGTATTTTTACAGTGGCAGAGCTACGCTGCAGTGTTGTTTCTAGCTGCAGAGTGAATGGGTCAGCTCCACCGGGGTAAGACAACGTCCTAACAGAATAGCAGCATAATTCTGCTGTATTTCGTCTGGTGAGTGTAGGGGTCCGGAGACCATTATTACTGGTGACGAGGCATTCCATCTCAGACCTCAAGGGTAACAACGCATCGGCATTATGATCCTTATCAAGAATATATAGATAGTCATATACCGCAGGAATCACTTACCATCTGATGTAATGTGTGCTCGTTTGTTACTCTTAATTTAATAATAAAAGAATATATTATGTTCCTTCGGTTGGCTGTAATTAGCGTTTTCCGTGATACACGAAGCGTTTAAATCAAGATTTACCAAGAGAGTGGAAACTGGAAGATAATGTTATGACGGTTGCGGAGCGGGCCTGACTATTCAACGGAGTCAATGGCGTGTGACCGGCGGCTGACGGGAGGTCGTGGCGCTGGGTGACTCTGACATTCTTTAACCACGTTTTGTTCTATTTGTTACTGAGCTACTCGTACTTTTTACGTGATATTAGAAGGTGACAAGCAAATACACAATTCACCTGATGGTTCGTTATTCTCTTGCTCCCGTAATACCCAAATAGTTCCTCGTAAAGGAATCACGATGGTGATGTATTGTCATATAGGAGGACAAAAATTAAATATCCCCGTCTCACCAGTCATAAATTCTCCGGTTTTTTTCGCTCATCAGACGAAACACAGCAGATCTATTGCACTATTTATATTGGTAATCTGTAATAGTGTGGTCTCAGGTCAAATCGATCTATGTCATTTAATAGTGACTGATGAGTTCGAGCGCATTATCGGCAAAGCGTAATTAGTTCCACTCCAACGGTATGAACTTTCCCGATAACTTCATGGAACGCGGTAATGAGCTAAAGATGGAAATAATCAATTCGCATCTAATGGCGCGATAAATAAACCCGTTTCAGCTGCCGTTGATCCGTGAAGACGGACATAATGTGAGGCATCCATTGACGCGCGTCGACGATCGATGGGGGCGATCTCGCGGTCAATCTCTACGGGCTTTTGTCTGTGCATCGGGCGGGAGCAGCATAAAATTATCTGAGCATTAGCGGGGCGTCCGGAGAAATGCGGGGGCCGAGAGGGGTGGCCGGGGACCATTTGTCATCGGCGGGCGGTGGGGGAGGGAGGAAGAAAGTGCCGGCGACTCGGGGCTGCAGACGCGGTCACAAAAACAAGACTCCGAGAGTAGGGGCGGACCGTTGAGCCAGTGTGCCAACGCCACCTATATATTGTAAATAATAAAACATTCGTGCGTTTCTTTAGCTAAAACACGTCTTTATATAAAGTATTATATAGATCTGACCATCCAAGTATACTATACTATACTGTGGGCAAGTATTACATAACAGTATTGCCGACCATTTTATTAACGAGTATAAAATGGCCGAGTAACCTGAATTTTTATGACATATAAGTATTCTAAATTTGCTTGGTAGTATGGTATATTCAATTGACTCATCTATGAGACAGGGCGAAAAATCGCATACGAAGACAAGACATATTATCCGTCTCCTTTGCTCATACCCTGCCATGTTTAAATGTATAATATATATGTATTATTCATTCAGATTTATATTTAAAACTATGTTTATGACAAATTATAACTTGAAGTCAAATGTCGACAGATATTCCTTTAAAAGAAATTCATTTCATCAATAAATGTTACCAGTTCCAACATCAGTATGAAAATTACAAAAAAGTTTACAAGCTTTTAGAATACAAAAAGTATTTAATATATATAAGCTTTCGTATATAATATCTGCTTATTGATATTAGATTATGGATATTAGAGCATAATCCCCTACGTGGCTTCACTGTCGATTGTCTACTTTGTCTGTCTTCGGAATTTTTATTTTTATTATTATTTTTAATATTTAAAATGTAATTGATTTTTCATCAACACCAACACCGGGAATCTACCTCAAGCTGCTCGCGTACCGTGACATTAAAAGTGCCCGGACACCGAGGTAAGCATTAAGCCTACTTACTGTTCGGAATACAAAATCTCACCGAAAATATTCAACGGTTATAAATTCTCTAGCCTTAAAAGGGTCAAACGATCGTCACGTCAAGCGGTCGGGGTGGAAAGGCCTCGCAAAAAGCTCACAGAACAAACTATGTTTAATATTAGAACAGAAGGCGCAAGTTTTTGCGTAGAGCCGAATAGCTTGCCAAATGAGTTCTAAAGCTTGCAATAATTAATATGAGTATGTAGTAGAGTATTAAATAAAATTTTTGTCTACGAAATTAACCACTCCAACTTAGCTAAAAAATACTGCTAGGAGATGGTTCACGACAATAGACGAATGGTGGATTCGAACCTAGGACCGCGAGTTTCGCAGACCGTACCCTAAAACATTACGTACGCTATTGACGTATGCTCACTGGGAAAGTGTAAATGCTACTCTATGGAGTGGGAGGCAATAAAATATATCCCGATGAAGACCGGAGTAGGATACTCAGTAGCCGATCGGGCGGCTCCTTTAAAGTATTTGTTTTATAGATCTGGCTGGAGAGTACAGATAATATGACGAAAGAAACCCAAAAATTCAGACAATGGGACGATGGGATTTATATGTGATGCAATTACGATTGGAAATGCGCGGCCAGACATCCGCTGTTTGGGTAAATTGATAAGTGAATAAGATGTCATCTTTTCAATTTATTTGTCTCCCGCTATGTAGTCGGTAAACCGCTTTTTCTACTTCCCCTTTTATTCTTCTTAATTAATAAATTCATTGTCATTTAAGGTTCTCCGCCCCACTATAATGGACCTTACCGTCCATTGTTTTCGAATTGTGTGGTGCCATCGATCCTGGTTTACGGGGTACAAGTGGAGGGTTCTTACGAAATGAGTTATGATAAAGAAAGATAACGAAATGGGAATGGTACACGGGATGGTAGATTGAACAAATATATAAAATTTGTCTATGTCTGTTACGATAAAGTTATGGACACCTGAATGTAATTTATTTAAATTTCAAGCAGAGTATGAAATAAAGCATATGTGTATATAATTTTAAGAATCAATAACCTAATAGTTTAGGGAAGAGTCTGCGAAACGTAAGGTCGTAGCTTCCAATCCGTTCCATTCTATCCATTCAACCACCGTCGCGAACCATCGTCTAACACAAGCATTTAAGTGGAGTAATTAACGGGAATGTAATAATACTAAGTGATATTATATTAATATCACTTAGTATTAATGTCAATCCCGTATTTTATCAAAAATTGTGCATACTTTTCTTGTTCATAATTATATTCTGCGATGGCGACATCGTCGGAACATAGTCCCGATAAAAAGTAAGCGTTGTCAGAACTGTGTTGCCCGTTTATAACATTTAGTTGGGTGAAAAATAACAAAAACTTAGTATTAAAGTTGCATTAAATCCTTTCATTGTTCAGACAAAAAACACGTTCGTAAATTTAAGTTATTTTGTACCGTTTGAATGAGTGTACATTATAAAGCTAATTGTTTTGAAGAAATCATAAAACAAATAATTATGAATATTTCAAATGACGTAAAAGAACCACATAGCGTAAAAGACATGATGACCGCTTAATCTTTTGTAAAAGATAAAAAAAATAACGTCTTTTCTTCTTCCTTATTCTAATAAAATCCTTTTCTCTTTCCCTTCAGTAAATATAATTTAAGTTTTGACCGGTGTGATACCTCTATTTTTTTCGGGCTGATGGCCGCTGTTACCCTGACGGCTTTTACAGTTTCACCGGGTTGAGAGGTGACCGAACGCTTATGGCGCTCAGTCGAGACCTCTATTTATGGGTAACCAGCACAAGGGTTCCCGAAAGGGAGCCTCGACATGGACCCTGTTTCGCGAAAGCGTCTGACTCGAGAGTGCCCGAGAGGGCCGGTATGATACCGTAGCTACAATTATATATTGAATTTCTTGCGGTAATTTGTTTATATTATTAGATTATAATTTAGATGTAAGATTTTCTAGTACAGTGAACATTATTGTATCTCGTGAGGAGACATGTCCGACTTTCTCCTAGAATTCTGCGTGGAAGGAATACGGACGCAATGAATGAATGGGACGAATTGACCAGATTTGAAACCAAACTTCACTCTAAACGGAAAGAAAGTGTATAAGACAAATATCGCACTAGCCTAGAAGTCCTTAAATAGCAACGACTCTAGCCCACACAGTAGATAGTATATAATAGACCCAACTTCTATGATTGTACAGAGTTTTGCATAGAAGCGAATGTGTGTACAAACATCGGATTAATCAAAAGTATTCCACGATTAAAACTAAATATGTATAGATTACAAATAAACTTGGAACAGCTTTGTATTTGCGGATCATAATGCGATTACAAACAAAAAACGTACAAGTTTGATTATAGTTAAAAAAAACCGCTGTCATGTCGCATCGACTGGGGAACGGCCGCTCTTACAGTATACCAATGTTGAAATCACATAACTTCAGTTTCGTATTTTACACGTTGAGTTAAAACCGGAAGAGCAATTACTGGGAAATTGACGTCCCATCTTAGTCATGAGGGATGACAACGTCTTTCATATTAAATCGTCGAGGAAGGATGTAGGTAGGTGTCTACGGACAGAAGTAATCATTTATCATCGCGTGAAATGTGTACTCGGTTGACACCCTTCAGTAAAGAAACGAAATCTGTCAATAAAATTCGGCTCACTCAATTTAGGACTTAAAAGGTCCCTCTTTACTATTCTTTATATACCCTCATATAAACAGTGGTAAAGAAATGTCGCGGCTACTTTGCAGCTTAAACGGACTCCCTCTCGGGAGCCCTTGTACTGGTTAGCCACTAATAGAAGTCTCGACTGAACGCCATGAGTGCTTGGTTACCTCTCGACGCGGTGAAACTGTAAAAGCTAAATTCGGCGATAAGCCCGAAAAAAAAAAGAGTCATAAACGTTTCAGTTCGACTAGGAAAGACCACTCTTTCAAATAATACCAGTGTGAAATTGCAGCATAACGCTGGCTGCTGTTTATAAATGTGTTGCAGTCATTACCAACAGGTGAACTGTCAGTTTACAATTTAAAAAAAAGAACCTTTTTTTTAAGCCTACCAACATATTCTGTCGAACTTCCATTAAGTCCGCCCTTGTCAACTTGTTAGTTATGGAAGATATAGAATAAATAAATAAATAACCTTTTTTTAATTGTAAATAAATGTTGAGAAAACAATGAACAAAACATTTATGTATAAATCCCAACGTCGGCAGTCTGTAGGTATATCTGTGGTACATAGAATCATTAGCGGCAGTCGGTCGTTTGTTAGAGCCGTTCGCGGCCGAGACAGGTTTTTGTCTCCTCGCCAAATTGCATCCGCACAATACGTGTGCCTCTAAATTGATTTCGAATTAATTGCGATAAAATATTGTGTTGCGCCGCCGCTACATTTATTTGGTGCATAGAATAGATAACTAGTAGATTCACAGATCTCTTTAGTTGAAGAATTATTCTTCTAGTATAACTGCAAACTACCTCAGATCAATGAAAAACTAAAGAATTCTATGAAGAAAAGAGAGAGAAAGAAATATTATTATATATATAATAGGATCTACAATTCCACCCATCAAACATATACAAGCGCTAAAGGGGCGCTTATAATAATTAACTAGTAATCATTAATAAGAAGAATATATAATAACCTAAAAGTAAACTAAAACGTAAAATGGTGATACCATTATACATACATTTTAAAACAAAAATAAATAATATAATACTAATGTAAAATTTATGGAGAAATCTAAAATATTATATATATATATATATATATATATATATATATATATATATATATATATATAATATTGTATAATGCTGATTTCTTTTACTACCAATTCGGCCTAGCGGTGACTTCCCACAAACCTGGGTCTACCCTATTTTCATCTGTCGACCATTGACTGAGGCGATGACAGATAATCTGGCTTTTGAGAGATTTTACTGACGAAGAATATTATTCTAATTATATACACACAACTCAGATGCAAAAGAACTTAGTGACCTTCCCATTTCCAACATAATACTGAAGAAATAATGGAAGTTACTAAAGCAGTATCAATCGTAAGCCAATTACGAATACAGCTTGATCAGAAATGCTATAATTTGAGGTTTTTTTTTTTTCATTATGATTTTTCTCAGACTGTGTAATTAGGCACCCTGACTACGAAGACTAGTGGTCGTTATAAAAGCTAATTGAAGCAGCATATACCTAAATTTGAGTATATAGCTTGAATTCGCCGCGTCTAGTTGAGTCATTACGAGGTGGTTTTTTATCTGTTTCATTATTTTACTCGTAACTTTAGAACATTATGAACTTCAAGGGATGACAAACGAGCACAGTTCATCTGTTGGTAAGTGATAACGCCAGTCAATGTCATCTACATCCGACATCTCAACAAAGGTTGAAGATGCAAATGCATTGGCGCCCCTGAGGGCTGAGATGACAAGCCCCAATATAGACGTAATTAAATCGCCTGATTTTTAAATAGTCCGTTAAATCCCAAGTTAATAATATAAAACTATTAACTCTATGATAATCACTATTATAAGTGATTAACTTAGAGTTAACAGTTTATATATTAACAAAACTAAGACATTTTTTTTAATTATTACTTGTCGGCCATTTTATATCCATAATATGAACATTGTAATAAAAAGATTATACAAAGTTGCAAAAAACAAACGGGGGTTAAAAAAGAAAGAGTTTCATAGTCTCTGAGAGTTTCTTGACGGCTCTTCTTTGAAGATGACTTATTTTACAACGATTATATGATATTTACGATATTGAATATAAAGTTTATACTATTTACTTGTTACTTTAGATTATAACTATAAATGTAGGTGGCTAATACTAAAATATAATTCCATATTTATTTCTAAACCAGCAATTAGTAATGCCTGTAAAATGATTAACAGCGATATTCCTATTTGATGTTCCAGTGACGTTATGGTCGATTTTGACCACAGCGACAACTTCTAGTTATTAACAGATGATATTATCAGTGTGAAGATAGTGCCGTAAACATTACCGGAGGCACTGCTCTCCGCTCCACTCGTCTGCACTCTACGATAATAATTAAGATCGTTCCCATAATTACATCCGATTTGGTAAACCACAACTCGCAAAACAACATCGGTACCTGGTAAGGATGATTTGTGAACTATTGAAATTAAAAAAAAAACTATCTCAATAGCGTAAATGGCCGACTGATATCGGCTTGAGATCCTGTGATCTCTATAATTTAACCCCAAAACTAACATACCACTGAGAGATACAATGAGTACCTACGTAAATTAGACCAAAAATTAATAATGATAAGCTGACGGTAGCCCGAGTTAACTATGACATCAGGGCATCAATGAACTCAGCCTATCCATTACCCATTATCAACCCCTGGCCATTGGCCATGAGTCTTTCTTGTACCAAATGTGAAAAACGAGCACATAGTTCACTGATGGTAATGATTCCTGCGGCCCATGACACCCACATTAAATATGCAGATGCGTTATCACCCCTGACCACTAAGATGGAATACCTAGACAACAATAGTCCATAATATTCCACGCGGTATACTTTGGTTTAGATAGTTTAGAGTTGGACAATGAATTTAGAGTTAAGACTAATCGCAGTGTATAAAAAAAATTGAAAAAACACGGTGTTATCTTTTATAACGCTTATTGTATTTATTTGGCACGCGCAAAGCATTTGACAATATATTTGAGTGTCAGGTCTAAGTTTGTTACTAAAACAGCAAGCTCGCTGATGTGAGACGTAATCAAGACTGTACCTAAGACATACTTGTATGTCATTGAGAGTATGTCGTGTTCTAATTTTAGTAAGATTTCGAAAGTACAATAAAATTATGATCAACCGAGCACTCCATACGCCCCCCATACATTGGTCATGGAGTATAATATTCGGATTTAATCTAATAATAGACTGAGATTACATGTTGATGAACTCATCAAAATAAAATACATAAATAAGAACAAAAACTAAACCTCTCTAAAAATAAACCTTCGTGATGGAAGTTAAATCTTAAAACTTCTCTTAATGTGGGCGTATTTCTAACGTAAATGTCAAGTACAAAGGTCTAGATTCTAAACGATTATATTTAATTTAATAAAACACTTCTATATTTAACTAGACGCCACATAAATATGTAATGAGATTTTTTCATCAAGAACTGGCTAATTCTCGACTAATATCCCACGTAAATGGTGATGTAAACCTAGAAACTCAATGCACTACCTCATTTAGAACCTATTAACCCTTCCATTGAAGACACTCAGGATATATTCGGACGGAAAAAAAACGCGACCACACTATTCCAATTCCTTAATGAACGAACGAGACAAATAGTATTTTTCACATGCTACAAATATCTACAACAAAGGAAAGTCCCACTATCCGTCTGGTTGTCAGATGGTTGAAGAGGATGAATGGTCTCTCTACTCAGCGGGCCTCCCGCTCACGAGTCAAGTTGATAAAACTGTAAAGATCTCTGGACCGACAGCAATACTCACACAAAAAAAATAAAAAAAGGGGTCAGTTTTACCGAGGTAGATTCACATCCTCGCAACAACCTCCTACAAATACTGTAAACTAAAGCATTCAATCACAATTCTCAGGAATAACAAAACCTCGCATCTTGAATCTTTGTTAAAGTTGTATCTAAGTCTTTAGATGCCGCAATTATATGCTATGATCAAGTGAAACTTATTCCGTTCGTTTGTTTCCTTTAATCACGTAAAATAATAAACTTGAAGGTGATATTGCCAATGTAGGGTTGTAAGGGAGAATATATATTCTTTACCTAACAATATAATATTCATATAACTAATGAACATACGAGATTCAAGCGTTCATCCCAAGAATTTGTATTCGGCGGATAATTAATTTCAAATGATACGCCAGCGTCATTATTCTGAAAATATGAATTGAGCATAATTTGTTGTCCATTATGATAATAGCGTATTGAGCGTACAGCGTAGGTACAAACGAAGCGTCGGAGCCCCAAAATCCGTGTTAATCGACACCGCCTCATTAGCGGAAGCCAGCCGTTTCGACGCGGATACACTCACGGTCGGCAGTCTTTTTTTTAACAGTGCGAATGATTGTTATAATTAAAACACTTTGTAATTACACAAGTTAATGCTATAAGCAATCTTAATTATAAACAACAAAGGTTATAACGTAAAGGAAAACCTTAAATATATATAGATTAACTATAGTACTGTCCGGAGAATTATAGTTAACGAAGCATTACTTTAAGCATACACTTGTCACGCCTATAATAAAAAAATATATACTATCGAGTAATGTTTCATAATACATTTACAATGACATAAACAGAGAGCGATGAACGTATACAAGCATACGATATATAGAATCATTAATAGCATTGCTTCCAATTCTGCAAACAAATTATTTTGATCGAGAAATAGTCATATATTCTATAGCAAAACATATTTAGTGCACTAGGTTTTATATCATATTATAGGAAGATACAACCACTCTAGGCGTTAGGATTTAGTCCCTACTAGTTTCCTTAAGGCCATATACAGTGTTAGCGTCAAAAGTTATTTAAATATAAGCAATTTTAGAACCAGCTGTGCAGGCGATTTTACCGGGTCTTATATCATATTATAGGAAGATACACCTCTCTAGGCGTTAGGATTTAGACACTAACAGTTTCTACATAAAAGGCCATATACAGTGTTAGTGTCATAAGGTATTTTAAATATAAGCAATCTTGAAACAGCTGTGCACGCGATTGTACTGGGTCTTATATCATAATATAGGAATATACAACCACTCTAGGCGTTGGGATTTAGACCCTACTAGTAGTAGTCTACTGTGTAGGTTAGCCCGAGTCGATATAAATACATAACTGTGAACTATATCCTAAGTTGTTAATTCTGGAGGTTCATTAGGATGCACAAACCCACAGGCAAACGGACAAATTGTTCGATTACAATTTTATTGAATATAAAAATTTAGCGTCCCCGACACAATCAAAATATAAATAAATAATCAGATCGACGTTAACAAAGTCAGTACTACTTAATAAACAAAACAAAAATCTAGTTTATATTTTAAAATTATTACATAATAATTCTACTATTTTTAAGTTTTTGGGTACTAACAAAACATTCTTCTAATATAAAGCCAGCCCAACGGCAGATCAATTGCAGGCGACGCTCGCCTTTAGGAACGGTAAAGGCTAGGCTCATATCTTGAAGGTCCCGAAGTAATATCGGTTCGAAAAATACCGCTTATAAACTTTACTTAAATTAACACGATCTAAGAAACAGTTCATTATTAAGAGCAGACTTTTTTATTTTAAACAGTCAATTATTGTCCAAATATCCTCATGGTCGCTTTATTTTAGATTTATTAAAAATTTTCACATATTTTAATAAGGTAATTATATAAAGTCTTATAACTAGTTATTGCTTCCTAATGTTGCATGTTTATTTTACTTTTTAATTCAATTTTCATCGTATATTTGGCAAACTCTACTAAACTCCTTGTATAACGTAAGTTGACCTGATGTCCTGTGATTTTCAGGTTTTTTTTTGGCTGTTAGCCACGACTATGTACTAATGTTTTTTTTTTTTTAAAAAAAATACCATTCCTAACTTCTGGTTATTACCACGCGACGCACGCACACGACTTACGCGTTCCCAGATCACGTCAATACGTTAACTATTAAGAACGACACATTTTCTTTAAGGGATTCATAAAAATTAATTTTGACCGTATGATTTTATGTCTTTTCCTTGTTAATTTTAGAAAGGTAAAAGTAACAACCCTTCCTAGATTTTTAACTTCGACTTCTTCCTCAAATATCAAGAAATTTTAAAGTTCCAGTAAACCAAATCGTTTTATTAAATTTTTTCGTTAAATTCAACGTGCCTACCGTATTTTACAAACACTATATTAAGTAACGACCTAGCGATCTATAGACCGATAGATGATGCTAATCCATCCGGATATGCTTAACCTATACCTTTCAGGTAGTTACTAAGGCTAGAGTACAGCTAAGCAATGCCTTTCTCATATATTCTTCATCAGCCAGTAATCGATCTTTTGGTTTAGATTTGAAGTGAAATGTTCAAAATTAACATGATAAAATTGAATATACCAACAACAGTGACTTATCACTCTATTGAGACTTCCATACATGGAGTACCGAATCTGAATAATTTGCATACTAATACTATTGCAATGAATTATTTATGTTAATTTAATAACCAGCATGGTGTAATAACATGGTGTCAAAGTTGAATTAATTGTGGAATACTAATTGATAATTTTAAATGTTGGAATTGTTCAATTGTCAAATTTAATGGGCAGATTAATTTAAAGTTATCATAATTTTAGATTATGTAGGAAACATCTGGGTTTTAAATCTTAATTATGATGAAATGAAGATGAGTAACAATTTATACAATACAGTTTTAAGAGCCTAATTGTTATAATGTACAATAGTATATTTTAAGAAATATTTGATGACCAAACCTATACCTTATGAAATATCTTAATAAAACATCCTGACCATACTTATAGTTGAAACTATTAAAGAAAAAGTCTGGGTACTACTTGTTCATTTTAGTTTCTTTTTATTATTGGAATGTATTAAAGGTTTTTTTATTGGCAAATTAAATACAAAATTTGTATATTGAAATTTACTAACATGGATAGAGCATAGGAACATGTCAACATTCCCTATAAACTCAAGGTCTCACTGTCATGACAACACTTGTTGTTAACACTTTATTTGACAGGTTTAATTATTAAATTATATAGTTTTTGTTTAAAAAAAAAAACAATTACAATAGAATAAGTTATATGTCAGTTCTTTTCATGGAAAATTTCTCTTATGGAATTAATTCAAAAAGGTTTTAGCTATTAGGATCTCTTTAGATGAGCATCTGGCTTCTATATATATATATATATATATATATATATAAGAACTAACATTCTTACCTTACAAATAATTGTTCTTGATTGTTCACACGCCATGATACAACTGTGGCACCTAAAAATAATAGCTTACATTAATAAATTTACTAGTGATACAAAATTGTTAACAATTACAATACTAGAAAGTAATTTAAGCACAAGTCTGAGCATATTGGGTTTAACAAGTTGGATTTTCTTTATAATAGTAGCACACAGTTCATCTGATAGTAAGTGATGGCTGTGGCCCAAGACATAAACATCCACCTATTCAAGATGCATATAGGCTTTCACATTTAAGGACTCTAATGGAATACATTGTTACTTGTTAATTGGGCAAGCAGATCCCTACACTCAACATGATGAAACAGCAGCATGATGTTGCATATTACCCTGGTCTTTAGTGAGTGTGTGCTCCTTCTCCCATTGCGCTGATCCATTCATAGTGCATAGTAGCTTTACAATAATAAAAACAGCATCATGGATCATGATTTTTGAAAATGTGTGAGGAACTTATACAGCAATGGACTAATGTTTCTATGAGGTAATAATAAGATCTGTCAAATGACCAAAATCACAAAACATACTGCTTCTAATTTAGTCACATATTGTGTTGTGTTACAAATGAAGAAAGATGAAGAGATAGATTCTTTGCCCAATTACTTTATGAGGAAAGTGTAATTATGAATGTGACTGTAAGAAAAACATACACTAAATATGTTAGTCTGAAATTGCTACTTGTTAAGTAATGTATGTATTATTTAATAATGAGCAATTTGAGACTAACATATTCAATTAAAATTACCTTAGCATGTACAGGCCAAAGCAATTTTAATTAAATATTTTAAACATTAACAGAATATCTTATGTCTAATGATGTAGAAATATAAGTTATTATATATTAACGTTGCTCGACAACTTATGAATATTTTTTGTCAGTACATCAAATACCAACTTACAATTTAGAAGCAAGTATCTACAGTTTACTTCCTACAATCCAATAACCAAGGTCATATCACCGCAGACACCTTATTCTATTCAGTGAGAAAAAAAACTCGTTACTGTTCGTAATAGATACAAAATGGAATGCCGCATCATTAAATTTACTATAATATAATGAAACAAATTTTAATGCTTGATTTAAACAACTTCATACAAACAATTTAAAAGTTCCGCGCATACTTAAATTAATACTAACAAAACTTTCACATGTTAGGCGACTGTTTAAAATACTATATTAATGTTTAGACGAAAGATAAGTAAAATATTCAGTAATAAATTGACTTTATAAGCTTACTCACCGAAAAGATTTACGGTACAAGTTGTATTATTGCCTCGGTCGAGAACGACAACACTCGTCGCTGCCATTTTCCGTTTGACAGCGATGCCGACTGCCAATGCCAAGCTTAAGTTGGTTTACATAGTGATGTCCCATTACATACTCTACTCTAGTGTATGTGGATTTAAAATGAATCGTTATATTCTTTAGTTTAAATTTATTTTCTACTCTTTATTACTCATATTTTCAATTAAATATATTTTAAACTATCTTGTCTAAATAATATTAAAATATAACGTTGTCGATTTTTAACACATGTTTGGAAACTTAGCTAATTTTATTTTATGAACGCACTTTTAACCAACCAATCAAAAACGGCCAACGCTGTGCCGGCTAATGTCATCTTAGGCATCATACGTGTATTTTTCCGGTCCTTGTCCTTTTCCCCAGCTTCACTTTGTCGGCGACAATTATCGCACGGATTTTGACGAAGAATAGAGTCTTTACAAGAATGTTGGGCTCAGTTAAATTTGTATTACTGTTAGGTGTAATTTATTTATGTAAAGCTGCTGAAGAAGATGTGTTAGATCTTACGGACTCAGACTTTTCTACCGTAATATCCCAGTATGATACGGTACTCGTCATGTTTTATGCGCCCTGGTAAGTTTTTTTAATATTTACTCGTTTAATTATTTTCATTACAGAAGTTCATGTAGATATTTATTTTACCGTATTATTTTTATTTAGGTGCGGTCATTGTAAGCGACTTAAACCAGAATATGCACAAGCGGCCGGCGTGTTGAAGAACGATGATACCCCGGTGATGCTCGCAAAAGTAGATTGTACGGAGGGAGGAAAGAGCACTTGCGAAATGTTCTCCGTGTCAGGCTATCCTACTCTGAAAATCTTCAGGAAAGGCGAATTATCTCAAGAATACAATGGACCTAGAGAGTCAAGTATGTACTCTATTTAAGATAATAATTATATTCTGATAGGTTTTTCGTTGAGACCCCTTGTAAGGAAATGTCTATGCTATTTTTAATAAAATGCACTGCCGACTATAAAATAAGTCACATCTTTTATTTATATTATCTAAATATAAAAAAAAAAGATGTCTTCAAACAAATCACTGTTTCAATATTTGATGTAAAATATATAATTAAAGTTAGAGTTAGTAAAAAACTAAAGTAAGAACTTGTCTAAAAGCTTAATTAAGTTAATATAAAAAAAGTTATCTAAGTTTAAGAAAATATTGTTATTATTACATATATTTAAAAAAAAGTTTTAAGCATTCTTCAATTAATCTCTGCATCAATCTAAGGTTGACTGGTAGAGAATGCTTAAGACATTTACTCTGCCCATATACATGATTCTATATGAAATTAAAATAAAAAGAAATTAAAAGAAACAATTCCACAGATGGCATTATCAAATTCATGCGTGCACAAGTGGGACCCAGTTCCAAGGACCTGTTGACTGTAGCTGATTATGAAGCATTTTCTTCCAAGGATGATGTGGTTGTTGTTGGATTCTTTGAAAAGGAAACAGATCTCAAGGGAGAATTCCTTAAGACTGCTGACAAAATGCGTGAAGAAGTTACGTTTGGCCACTCCTCTGCTAAGGATGTTCTAGAAAAGACTGGATTCAAGTGAGTAAATAATTAACCTTATCAATTTAAGGTTCCTATATTGTATAAAGAAACATCATATACACACATGCATTTTTTAATTTATTAGCATGACATTTTAAAATAACTAATATCTACTTAAACATGTTTTTAGCATTATTATCAACTTGTGATTTCAATGTTTGCACAAGTGTGCTATAATTTTATTATAAAGCAAATCAATATTTGATTATAGAACAAAATCATTAGCATAGTTAAATAAAAATCTGTAGAAACATATATAGGATATCATTTTTAACTTTTTTTTTTTTAAATATTTCATCATTAATTCATTATTTCATCTTTTATAACTGAAGAATTCACAACATATTATATACATACAATTTTGTAAATATACATCTCTTGTTCTTGGGTTTTTTAAACTAACAAATAGAAGTAAAACTTGCCAATACCTTAACTGTAACATGCAGTAGTGAAATAATATTTTACCGTGTTATAGCCCCTGTCTAATCTACCAAGAACCACAGATTGGATTATGTTTCCACCATGATGAGAACTAAATAATTATGCACTTGTCAATAAGAAAAGCTCTTCATTGGCAACAAATATTTTTTACAAAAATAGTTTCATATGCATATATGGCTATGTGGGTGTTATAAAGGTAAACTCCACAATGTATCAACCATATATAATAATCCTGTATGAGTGACAAAAAATCTAAGTCATGAATATATGATCTAAAGTTTTAGTCCTTGTTGGCCAGCCTAATATGTGTATGACCCCAGAGAAATTTTGACTATAAGCAAAAGTAGTTTATGTGTAAATTAATTATTTAGGGGAAAATTCGATTCCATTGCTGAGTGAAAAATAGCAATTGTAGGAATTTTATTACAGCCATAGGCTTCCTTTGTATAGACAGATTAATGGAATATACATATCTTCGATATATATATATATATATTGTAGATATCTTTATAAATATATATATATATACATTTACAAAGGTTTTATAATTACATGAATTAGTACTAAAAATCACTGATACCAAAGCTGATAATTCGCTACTGTGATTGAATAGAAACTGAGGAAGTAGCTATAAAATATTGCAAACGCAAAAATGTCACAGATATGCACTTAATAGTAGTTATTTATTCTACTTGTTTGGTGAATTGAGACAAGACACAAAGGTGAAGTAATTATGCAATCATAACCACTTTCTTGATAAACTCACAGATTAGCACACATGCACTATCTGAAGCATACTATGGTAATTGTGCTATCAGTGATCATAGCAATACAGTAAACACAACACCAAATCTCTCAAAATTAGTGCAGTCAACTTCACCAAGTTGCCCTAATCAATTGCATCCAAATCCGTCTTTAAAAAGAGACAAAGTATTGAGCAGTCCCTACCATAAACTAATGTTAGTGACCTTGTTAACATTTTTAACTAAAGAGTAGGCTGTGATTATCTGTTAAATATCCATATAATTTATTGAGAATTAGGAAAAAAACTAATTTATATGCGAATTGTCCTCTATAGTGTATCTAAAGGTTGGTGGTAGTGTCAAATACAACATTTCCAATAGGCCTAATTTATGTTATAGTTCATTTTCAAAGCACATGCTCTATGGTGTATGTCCAAAATTTAAAAATATTAATTTAACCCGATTTGTATTGTTTTGACCATTAAGTTGTACAATCAAGCAGACTAACAGTAAAAGTATTCAACTACAAAACATACAACTTATCATTGCCCAATTTCCTGTACTATAAACTCATAGCAACAATTATATCTATTATATAAATTATATCAATCGCTATCATCTGCGACACATAAAAGGGTACCGATCATTTATCGCGCTTCTATCGCAAGATCGCAATAGAAGTCGGCATATTTGTTTTAATATCTCGTTATACTTTAATATTAAGTTAGATTGTTAATCTGTTTGAGAACCTTAATCTTAGAAACATGTTAATTAAATTTGTTGTTGATTAAAATTCAAATTAATTTTCGATTTGATTTTGTTAGTGTTAGCAGTTCTATTAAGCGTAGATATATTTCTTAATAAAGTTTGATACTTTAACCAGTTTTTTGTTGAAATCGATCATATATTGTGAGGAAATATGAAAAAACTGAAGTGAATATGATTAAACATGTATACTTCTTTATGCTGTAATCTTTTGATTCCATAATTTCTTCGCCCATGCATTATATTATTATAGTGTTTTAAACAATGAGATCGTGTAGAACACAAGTCCAGTAAATAAAGCAGTCTTCCAGGGTCGACACGCAGTTGCTTTACTTTACAAGGTTATTGTTATATGGATTGATATTTACTTTAAAACCGTTTATGATCTTCTTCAACTTATGCTTTATGAGTCTTAAACGGTTTTGATATGTCCTGCAAACTATTACTATGAACGACATATTTTGGTTAATTTATTTCAATGTTTGCACAAGTGTGCTATAATTTTATTATAAAGCAAATCTATATTTGATTATAAAGCAAATTAATATTTGATTATAGAACAAAATCATTGAGTCTTAAGTTTGTAAGTGTTAGGCCTAAATTAGGGTTATCATTAAATTTCGGTGAAGGTCTTATAATTTCTTCGTTCCTATTTTTGCTGATTTGAGCCTACATTAAAAATTCTCAACAAAGCTCTTGTGCACCCCCGTAAGGATGCAACATGTATGCGAAGAAACAAGAGATATCAAACAAAGTTGTGCCAAATCAAATCTGTATTCCTGCATATTGATATAATTATCTAAAAATACCTAAGAAAACCTATGTAGATGAGTTGCACACTGAATGTTCAATCAAAATACTCCTTCAATCTGGCCTACTTACCACTATTGAGAGACAAATTAGTGATCATTATGAAATGCCTTCCACTTAAGGCGCTATTTTGCTGTCACTGAACTGCCATATCGTGATATCGTCATTGGTATGGTATAATACATAACTTAAACAACTAGAACCATATCTATAAGATTTGCAGAAAGGTGTATTGTGTAAATTTTTTAAGTATGAAATTGAAATTATTCTACGAAAATTGAATTTCTTATGTCAAATGCCAATATGTTTATGGTACCGCCATTTTATAAATCCACAATATTATGGATTCCCAAAGTCGTCGTGAATACGGTGGATGAGGAAGAGCTTCCAACCCCAACTCTTGCAGTTTGAAGACATTCTCTTGTGCAGTATGAGGTTGCGCGTTGTCGTGTAGGAGCAGCGAGCGAGCTTCTCCATCATTGTCTTCATTTCTTCACAGTACACATCTGTAGTAATGCTCATGCCGTTTGGTAAAAAACTGTGATGAATCACACCAGCACTAGACCACCAAACACTGACCATCAACTTTCTAGAGGTCAATTTTCGTTTAGGGCATTGCTTTGGTGCTGAACTGATTGTCGAACAGAATCCACTTTTCGTCGCACGTAACAAATTGGTTCAAAATTCTTTAACCTCTGTGCCTGTTGAGCAGCGCGAGGCAGGTCTCAACGCGTATCGTTAAGTTCGTGGGGGGGGCACCCATCTATCAAGCGTTTTTGCCTTGCCAATTTGTCGCAAATGGACCAATATTGTTTTGATGTAAAAATCAAAAGCTGCTGCTAGCTCAGCTGTAGATTGAGTACTTCATCAGCATCCACAATCGCCTTTAATTCATCATTGTGGACCAAAATGTCCGGACGACCACGAGATCCATTTTTCAAATCAAAATTTCCAGAACGGAACCGGGCAAACCAATAACGGATTGTGCGTCGTTCTAAAGTTCTCTGTGTAAACGTTGTCGATGTTACACACCGTTTGTGTCGCGTTGATGCCACGACGGATCTCATATTCCATAATTACACGCGTTTTTAAGATATCCATTATGACGAAAAATGTTCAAACGTAATGAAAATACAAAGTTAATCAATGAACAAAAGACTGACTTTGTAAAAAGAATGTCATGTTAAAAACAAGAGAAAATTAATTTTAATTTAGAATTCACAACCAATCAAAACTTTTTGGTTTGAAATGGCCAATATTGAAGAACGGCAATTTCATAGGTAAAGACCTAATAACATTTACAGGAAGCAGGAGATTAACGGAAAACAAAAAATTACAATGGGTCTCCCAGGCCAATTTTTGGGAACCTTTGCACTAAAAAAAGAAGAAATATTGTTTAAAGAAAATTCTCGGGAGTGCAGCTTTCCCTTAGACCACCAACTATGCTATGTAGCTATCCTGTGGGTGGTTGACCATAAATCTAAATAAAAATTGCATTATTTCATTGAGAAATGTGTATTTTATTTTTTATCTTCAGCATACAGAAGTTTATAAGAGTATATTATAAATATATAGAGTATATAATATACGGTATTTTTAAAATCACATTTTTGTTGTCGCTGTCTTAACACACAAATAAATGTTAATTAATACATAGAAACTTTGTAACCTTGATTTATCAAGTGTAATTAAAATATTTAGTTATTAGTTTCAACAATAGTGATAAGCATATGTTATGGTGATATAGAGGATATGTTTATTGTTAAAGAATATGACTAACTAATAATTGTTTAATCAATAGTTGCATTACTAATTATTACTAGAAAACAACTATACTAACCTGTTACGGATAAGCCTTATTAACTTTCAAATTTGTTGCTTTAACAATTATTCACCTATTTTCCGCACATTATGTGTTAGTATTCAATAACATTCAACTAAGCATAATTGAGTATAAAGTGTAAATATTTTCTCATTCGTTTAAATAAATCCTTTTATGTTATTTATTTCATGAATAACAGTGGTCATTGTTGCACATGGTGATTCCAGGGACCCAATTACAAGTAACAAGGCAATCCATCTCCGTACACAGGGAAGATAACAGATGTGCATCTTGAATTTTTATGAGAATACATGTAGAATCGTTTTACCATTATCTTGATTTTAACCAAAGTTTAGACGGACAATGGATCATATCACTTGTGATGTAGTCTAAAATTGTCGCAAGCTGTTATGTCGACATAAAGTAACAACTCTTTCTTATTCCCACAGGGACAATGTCGTCCTCATTCGTCCAAAACGCCTTCAGAACAAGTTTGAGGAGTCTTCTGTTATATACAAAGGCGATACCGACTCTTATTCGCTCAAGGCTTTCATCAAGGAGAACTTGTGAGTATATTGTTGATTGAAACATGTTAAATGCACTATGTATTCATTACACAGTTGATGGAAAACTAGTTCCAGTTTAACTAAACACTACTTAAAAAGTTGTAAAAAAATAATTTTTATATAATATAATGCTAAACGGTTATTTATCTTGTAATGATACTAAACTTTAATATTTTAATATATTTTATTTCTCAAACATCAGTTATACTTATTGGGCTATTGGAAAAAGCTAGACATTCCTAAATATGTATAGGGGCTCTCAACATTTTTAAATATGAAACATGTTGCCATTTTCGGTGCAACATTGCCAAGCTTCTTTAAAATATGTATATATACTTGTTGTATTACATAACTGTATTGTTCTTATAAACCAGGTAATGTAATAGAAAATACATTACAAATTGTTGATACAAAAACCTATATACACAATTACTAACAAATTTGATGTTTAAAATTGACCATAAATGATGTGGCTGTCTGCTATTTTATGAATGAACTAAAGAAATTAATAATATTTAGTCGGAAGCAACTGACCGAGCAGAGGTTCGGCCCTCTTGGGCACCCTCAAGTCAGACGCTATCGCAAAACAAAAGTAAAGGTCCACGCCAAGGCTCCCTCTCAAGAGCCCTTGTAGAGACTGAACACCATAAGCGCTAGGTCTCACAAGGCACGGTCTAATTACCTAAATTTTAAAGAATGCAGATTTTTTATATTTATTGATGTAAAACACGGAAGGAGTTTCGAATGCCACATCTAAACACAGGCTGTAAAACACTCACAAATAAATTATGAATTTTATAGTTATCAGAATGCCAATGATAACAGACTGAGACAAGACAAAGAGCATATTTTTAACAAAATCACATTGCTATATAATCCAAATAATTTTCTATTTTAAACGTAAAAAATATTTAAAATCTTTGCAGCCATGGTCTAGTAGGCGTCCGCCAAAAGGAGAATATCCAAGACTTCACCAACCCTCTTGTAGTGGTATTCTATGATGTGGACTATGTCAAGAACCCCAAAGGAACTAACTACTGGAGAAACCGAGTGTTGAAGGTATATATTACGTTTTTGGCTAGTGCTGATAAGATTATCATATAATCTCATTAATTGCTGGATAATAAAAAAAATTGATTTTTAGGATTATTGTAATTTTAATGGATACTAATGTTATCACCTAAATCAATAAGATTATATCTTGTTGATTTAATCACAGAACTTTGTTTGAAATATTATATATAATTGATAAAATTATGATATTAGAAACACTTGTGGATTAGAAATAATAATAGAATATATTTAAAAAGCTGGCTTATTAAGAATGCATTGAATTAATCTTTTACATATAGGTGTTTTTTCACTAGTATTATTTACTCAAAATTTATAAAAATTATGTGCTACAATTTATTTGTGTATGGTATGTTATTTATATTTTGGATAATTTTGCTAAGGTTAAGAATAGAGCTATTGATGTGCGAAACTTGGCTGTCCCCCGTTTTGCATACGATTCCCAACGGAGGTCAATATTTGTACACAAATAGTTAATTTATGGATCTGGATGGGTTTGTTCCGCATTGTTGTCACTTTACCCAATCACCTTTTGTGACATTGCTGTATATCCATGTAATTAAGGTAACAAGTGAGTGAATTCTGTGCAGTTGATATCATCTGAAAATCACATATTGTTGTTATTTTCTCCATGAAATTGATCAGGTGATAGATACACAAAAATAATCATGAAGAAAACTGAATAGTTAATATTTTAGTAGATAGGTTCGTAGCCTTATCCATATATATACCCAGATACTATAAACTTCATATCTGTTCGGGGTATTCACTGTATAGTTTACATACTACATCATAAATGACTTCGGACAGGTGGCCAAGGAGATGAATGAAGTCAACTTTGCGATCAGCGACAAGGACGACTTCACTCACGAGCTTAACGATTATGGAATCGACTTCGTCAAAGGCGACAAGCCCGTGGTAGCTGGCCGTGACAGCGACGGCAACAAGTTTGTAATGACTGCTGAATTCAGGTAATAATTATAAATCTTACAATTTATTTTGTATAGCCATATACACAAAGCATGTACTCCATGTACAAATATTCTGAAATGTTATATATATAGTATATAGTAAGGAATTGAACTAAGAATTATTGTATTATGTAAGTCAGTTTACTTCAAAAACGATAGCGGCAAAAAGTGATGGAATTACATTTTGATCTTTTTACAATTAAAAAAAAGTCATCATATCAAAAGATATCTATTATATTTAATATAAATAAATACGAGTAAATTTTGCTAACTGCTATGAATTCTCTACAATTTTGCAAATATATATAAATAATTCAATATTGGAACTATAATATAAGAGAGAATTTTATTTTATAGCAGAATGTATTGTAATTAATGATAATATCAAATTTTAATCTCATCAAAATACTATATTTATATATTTTTAAAAATATTTTCCGATAATTGCATTTTACGATACCAATGGAATTCCATATTATGGTCCCAATCACAAACATTATAATTAAAATACTAATTCTTCCAGCATTGAGAACCTACTTGCTTTCACCAAGGACTTATTGGATGGAAAACTGGAGCCTTTCATAAAATCCGAGCCCGTGCCTGAGAACAATGATGGAGGTGTGAAAGTAGCTGTCGGCAAGAACTTCAAGGAGTTGGTCACTGACAGTGGTAAAGACGCTCTGGTCGAATTCTACGCTCCCTGGTGCGGACATTGTCAAAAATTAGCCCCTGTGTGGGATGAACTTGGTGAAAAGGTAATATTCACTTAAAAATAGGCAACATACAATTAATATTTTGTGTTACATAATCACAAATTCAAATGACTACAGTGAAGTTATATTTTTCAAGAATTAAAATATAAAATTCCCATTTACCACATTTTAGACATAGCTTGATGAATTAAATCATAGCAAAATTCAAGTTTTATTATTTTTTTTAATGTTTAATTTAAAAAACTAAAATAAGTCAAATGTTCACATCATCTATACCTATATTAATGTTTTATTTTAATTTGATATGGTCAATTACCGCAAACAATGTTATGATACGTAGTAGAACAGATTTATGTGTTTGGAATTAAAAATATTATAATATGATAAAAGAATGAAAGGGAAAAAAAGGTTACAAAGGAAGTATATTTTTGATAATACATTTTATTTTTTTCTTTCCACAGCTTAAGACTGAAGATGTTGATATTATTAAGATCGACGCTACCGCCAATGACTATCCCAAGTCACTCTATGACGTATCTGGTTTCCCCACAATCTTCTGGAAGCCTAAAGACTCTACCAAGAAACCCGTCAGATACAATGTATGTAGTCTGTCACTTATTTCAGTTACTTTGCCTTTTTATACAAAACTAGTTAAAAGTTATTGCTTGTTGATCTTGTTGGTTTCTAGTGTATAATGATGTCTGTTCATCTGATCCTTTCTCCAATTAAATACAAATATTATTTTATTGAAGATTAGAAAGTGAACATTTGGTTAAATATGTGCATCTCTGATTGCACTGTTATTTACAGCTTTAAAATAGCATGTTCCGTAGAGATGATTACTCCAGGCTATATATTGTAATGTAATGTAAATGGTTCTGGTGATTAACATATTAATAACAACTTTTTCATGCAAATAAATGAATACTCTTTAAACAAATTCTATTACATGTAGTTTTTATGGCAAGTTACACAAGATGCAATAACAGTCAATTAACATTTCTGTTATTTATTTTCAGGGCGGACGCACATTAGAAGACTTCCTCAAATACATATCAGAGCAAGCTAGCAGTGAGCTCAAAGGTTGGGACAGAAAGGGTAATGCCAAGAAGGACGAGTTGTAGGCAACAATGTTGTTATGTGTAACTTTCCATGAAAGATCTGTGAGTGTGAATGTGCTGTGTGAGAGAATGCCTGAAGTCTTCATCAATAGATGCAAACTCATTTGTTTTAACAAGATGTCCAGTAAGACAGTTTATTTAATCAGATAATTTTGAAATGTAGCAACACATACTATGCTACCTAAACAAGACTGGAACGAAAATACGAAAATGTATGCAACACTTTACAGTAGTCTCGAATAATTTGCATCATTATTGTTCATGAATCTATGAATGTTCAATAGTGAAAGCGCAATAACGTCAAGTTTAAACAAATGTGGTTATCTTTTGATTGATCTAAATACAGTAATATTAAATGCATTTCTTATATTTGTCAGTGGGATAAAGAAATAAATTAGGAAATATTTATAAATCTGTTATTTTATTTACATCAAGTTAATTTACCATGTATACCCTTATCAGATTAACTGGACTTTACTTTAGGTTACTAAATCCGACCATCCGAAACCAGCCCCTATCCTCGTCCTGATCTAGATTTACTTCAAGTTGAGAGGAACTCCTATATTTACCATTTGGCTATTGTAGTTCCAGACACATACCATAGTTGACCTCAACCAAGGACACAACTGGATATTTACAATCTATAGGTATTTTGAATATAAACATTTGTCGGAGAGCGAGAAATTTCCTTGACATTTTGATTCATTGGCTATTACCACATCCACGGAGCGAGATGAGCGAAGGAACACCCTAGCAAAAAGCAATATAAACAAAAGATTAGACGCCACACCATGTGTATCCAGTGGCGCCTTACATCTCTATATTCCATTCGGAGATTACGATCACAGCATGCGCTGTCCACATCTTAAACTTATAAAGTTCCTAACAAACATGTTAGTGATGTTTTTGTAAGTTAAACATCTATTGTCATGATATGAACCTACACCCACCACTAGAAGTCTGACTTCCTAGTCTCTAGGTCGACTTCTACCGTACTGTAAAAACAAACTTTTATAAATATGAGTTACATATAAAAGGTAATATGAAATGAAAAGATTTTTACATTGAAATACTGATACTTAATTTTATTTTCCATGTAAAATTTGTCATTTTTTTCAGATTTTACTATATAAATACAGATAACTAATATGTTGATAAAAGCGGATTAACATTTGAAAAATATATAATCATAAATAAAATAATAAAATATATATCATAATAAAATAAAGAAAAAAAATCGTATTAATAAAAAACTTGTTTCGCAAATAAGAGGCCAATTGATTTCTACAATACTACCTTATTTTTAATATAAATGCAATGCTTTGTTGATACACACAGACAGTTATTTTACTCAATGCATTTATATTTTAGAAGTAATATACTACACATAATTACTGCATTAGAAAACTGGCATAGGATTCTTCGGATGGTGGACTACATGTCTAAACACAAAGACAGAAAGAAAGTCAAGAAGACAGGGGCGCTGACCTTTGATGTAGAGAAGGTCTGGCATGAGGGCTTAGTTTATAAGCTCTACACAATCCGAGTGCCGGATAGACTCGTGATGTACGAGAATACTTGTCAAACCGCAGCATTCGTTATAGCATAGAGGGCACCCACGTCCCCCTGGGCTATTACGGCTGGAGTTCCCCTGGGCTCGGTTCTTTCCCCCACTCTTTTCGCACTTTGTAGTGAAATTCCCCGGACGAAAGGTTTCGAACTGGCACAGTATGCCGACGACACCGCTCTCAATTCCGCTCATGGTAACATCAGAACGCTCTGTTCACGTCTTTAAACCTCAGCCAACGCACTAGGCGAGTGGTTCAAGAAATGGAGAATTGAAGTGAACCCGGAAAAGAACAAAGCGATATTTTTCTCAGGCAACTGGTCTTGTGTACACAGGAAATTAATCAAGGTCAATTATCCTAATTTTACCCTGTTCAAGGCAGTTATTCCGTGGTCTAGCCACATAAAATATTTAGGAGTTACTCTAGACCGTAACTTATCATTTTTAGCACACTTAAAAATGTAAGAGCAAGGGCGGCCCTTATCACAGATCGTCCTTTTAGCATCCTACACAAACGCAACAAAATGCCTTTAAGGTATAAGTTGCAAATTTATAATACTTGCATACGACCTGTAATGTCGTATGCAAGCATTGCATTCGCACACATCCCGGGGGCTCGATTAAAGCCTCTTCAAACGTTGCAAAACAAAATTCTCTGTAGGGCTACAGGCGCTACATGGTTTCGTAAGAAACTCCGTATTACACCGAGACCTCAAGATAACCTCCATAAGGAAGTACTTTAAAGAAATATCTCTACGATATTTCAATTCGACCGGTCAACCCTCCTAACAAAAGACGTCCTAAATACGCAATCAAAACGCCTGATGATATTTTGACGGCAAACATTAACTTTGACACAGTCCCGTCCGCGCCGAGCGACAGTCTTAACCGCAGACCGACCAACGTCATCGACGCGCACAGACACCAACATTATCGTCACAATCCATATACGTCCCTTTAGATAGCGATCCGAGTCGAGGTACCGTACCTCCTTATAAGGGGCCCTCGGATCGTATTATCGCCCCCCTCTGTTGTCATCGACGTTCTTCGTCCCCAGGGTCGGCAATGCAGCAGCAGTCTCCGCGCGAGGTTTGCAGCATTGTCGTTGTTTCCCTACTCAGCGGGCCTCCCACTCGCGGGTCTAATTAGATAAAGCTTGTCCCTGGACCAACAGCAATACCCACACACAAAATAAAAGAAATATATGGAAGTATAATATTTGTTACACATATCTGACGCATTGAATGCAATTTTCAAAAAGTACCATATGAGTAGAAAACTGATGAATCTTAAGATATAGACAACTAAGAAGGAATCATATCCTCATCGAATAATAGCGTATATATTTGGTTCAATATCGCCGCTGTATCACGACATTCCATCCAAGTCAGAAAGAGGAATGTGGGGTACCATGGGCATAAATCACATACCATCAGTGTACTGTTTACTTGTTTGTGTTACCCTCAATGCAATAAAAATGACTATACATTTTGTAATCAAAAATCCTTGTAATTTTTTTTATTATTAATTTATTTACAAACAATAATTTACATAAATACAGACCTATAAAGCCAATAAGTTTACATATTAAATAAAAGATAATAATATAAGACTTAATAAAATTGTTGAAGGATGAAAATTAAAGTTTTATAATAACTAAACTTACTATGAACTTTTTCTTATAGTATATGTTAGGTGATTTTAAAATATGAATCTAATATTAAACTGATCTATATCTAAGAATTCCTTATTGTACGGATTGGTGGAATGATATATAAATGAGTTACGCATACAGTTTTTAGGTAATTATGGAGGGTTAATTGAAAAAGCACAAGCACAATAAGCCACTATTCAGTATTTTTTATTACTTACTGGCATTCGGCCATACATATATGGATACCACAATACCGGATATCTAATTATGCTAATAAAGCAGTGACAAGACAAATGTTTACTCCTAATAGAGATTACAAAAAATAATTAATTAAAAGTTTATAGTAAGGGTTCCGACAATTTTTTTTTTAACAAATTTTGTTTTTCTCTCCATACCTGGTTTAGTTCTCGATGGTATTTTAATTTTGTTTTTTATGAGTAATAATATAAACATATATTCACATACTTCTGGCCTGAGCCTTGTTGGGCATTAGGTATCCGGCCAGTATATTATAAAGAAATACATCTTTTAGAAAATTAAATTAAAATCTAAGGAGTATTGATTAATAGCCATAAATAATATAACAGTTTGATTTTTAATTCTATTTTATTTGTTACATTAATGTTGTTAAATTTTTTAAATTGTTTACTTAGGTATATATAATGTATACATACTACAGTGCTTGAAATGTAGTGTGCCAGAAATGGAACAGTTGACATGGATATATGGCATTACAGATGAAGAAATAATACATTTGAGGAAGTTTGAAAGTTGAGAAGTCACACAAATTTTTTATTTAAGTATATGAATAGAGATGGAGGGATACAAGGAAGACCAGGCGCTAGGAAGACCAGGGAAAAGATCCATTATCTTATAAAGAGATGAACGGAAGAACAAGACATACTACATATTTAGGTTAATGAATTTATACTTAGGATTAAACTAAATTTTATTACATTAACTATTTTAAAGTTTAGAATAAGATAGGCATTATATTACGTTTTTACCCAAATTCTTCTATTGTAGCCAAATTCTACATCCAATAAACAATTAACAAAAATGCAATATTTGATAAAAGCATTAATACTAATAATAGTATTTAGTATACTAATTTGAAAACCCTTATTTATTTAAAAGTTTGACAAATTTTCTGCAATTTCTGTACTTTTATATTACTATAATTATAGTAAAATAAATGAAAAAAATAAAGATTTACATTGAGTTTTCTTATTTTTTTTTTTTAAACTTCACTTAAAAGCATATCATATCATGACCCTATGATTGATCACTTAGCACTCCATCACGGATCAAACTTGAACCTTATGTATTATGAAATTTAAGATGGCTACTTCTCCACTGCTAGACTTGACCTTTGACATGCAAATTATTATGGTTCAAAATATAACATTTTGATTTATGACAAGTTATTTTCCTTCCACTTCTCAATCCACTCTATGATAGCGTCCACATTTGCGAGTAGTTGCTCCTGTGAGTCATTTTGAAGTTGCCTTACAATCTCTGGCTTAAATGAATACTGGGCTTCCTCTAACAGTATCTCAAATATTTCACACTGAATGTTATCCTCCATTTTCTTGCCAGAGTAACCTCTGAAATTTAAAGCATTGTATTAAAATTCCATTTATTGGCTTAATATGAATTAAGCACCTCATTAGGTAAGTCTAATGCATGCTTGCGGTGTTGTTTAGGACACATTAGATCTAACATGAGTATATAAGGTTAGTTGAGGATAATGGGAATGATGCTAATATGTAAAGTATAGTAGCAGTGTCCTATAAAAATATCACAAATGAAAATTAAATTATTTATTGTATTGTTAACTTTATTAAAAATGTAATTAATATGCATAATGTATAAATGCAAATTATAAAAATATTCCATCACATCATAAGTATATGAGCACCCTATTTTTATTTATTTAATTATCAACATTTTTGATAAATTAAAGTTGAGTTGGCAGCAAATATATTACCAATTTATATAGAAATTCTTTTATAACATAAATGTAAACTTCATCATCATCATAACCTGTCTATAGTCCACTGCTGAACATAAGCCTCGCCCATAAATTGCTTCAAAACATAATCCTGAACCACCTGCATCAAATGACTTCCAGCAAACTTGAAGTGACAACCTAGTCACTCTGTCTAGTGGGGGCACCCTACACTGTGACTACCAGTCCGAGGATGCCACTCAAGAACCTTTCTTCCCCATTTGTTATTGGTTCTATGTGCTACATGGGTAGCATACTATGACTTTAGCTGGCTAACCTAGAGCTTCTACTCTTGGTTTGAGCTATGTTGGTCACCCTTGTTCTACCGCAGATGTATATCTTGCATATTCTATCATGCAGCAAAACACCGAGCATTCTGAAATGCCAACAGTGAACAAATGTGTAAATGTAAACTTTATTTTAAATGAATAATTAAAATACCTTGCTTTAAGCCGATCATACAATACGGTGTTATTTGCTCTAACCACAAACACACCATCAAACCAGCGTTCAGGAAAAAATTCACTTCCATGGTAGTCAACAATATTTCCTCCCTTAGCCATCATACCTTCCAGTATATCCAAGAGCTAAAATATATACAATTTATATATTAACAAAACATTCGATTAAAAAGTAATCATATTTTTATTAATTTTATAGAAATATTAAAAACAAATTTATACCTTCTCTTCATTCAACATTGGACATAAGTATATTGGATCAAATTCAGCAAGACAGTTGTGCTGTTCTGCCATTTTGGAAACTTCCCTCCAAGTATATTTTGTTCTTTCAGATAATAATTCACATATCGTTGACTTACCAACACCTGGTGTTCCTGAAAATTTTACAAAATGTGAACTCGCCATTTGGTACCACTTTACACATTGAATAATTTACTTAAAATATGTTTAAGCCAACCTGTAATTAAAACATTAGGCAAGCATCTGGGAATTCTTTGCCTTTGCATACTGCCAATCAAAAATATTACGATCCAAGCAATTATAAGATGGCACTCCCTAAAGTGAGTTTCTTGAATAGATCAATATAATAATTTTTGTGGGTGTTCCCATATCTTATTTTCATTTTCCCTCATAGGTTTCAATTTGCCCTTAAATCTTTAAATGACATCCCAGTTATTTTGAAAATAAAACAAATTAATTTTATTTATAACATTTATTTTACTTAATTTATTTTAATTCAATACTTTATCAATTATTATTATAATAAGATGGTTGTTAGAATTAATTTAATCTATCGGGTTCATTTACATCTTCAGTTATATTTGTACACTAACATTTGTCATCAGCGTTTGCGTTTTGTTGAAGATCCCGTTTTCCAAGATTTATGGTAATATGTAAACACAGAAAGAAACCGAATACTCTAGGCCTGATTCTACCGTCTTCATATCTGCGATCAGGAGACTAGCTATTAGAGATATTGAGAAGTTATTTGAGAACACGGGATCTCCTATTGTTCCTAAAAGCGTTTTCCTCAGGTTTCGCAGAATTATCTTTATATAGATACAATGTCTACTGGGGATTTTCTGGTGCATATGGAAAGTGGAAAGTGCGAAAACAACGACACTCAGGGGGAATATATCCTCATGGTTTTCAACGGCCTCATTTGATATCGCGAAAGAATTCCACCGACTATGGCACGCTATCCTGATTGCTAGGATTTGTTCATACGGGATCTCTACTGGCCTGTGCAAGAGGATTTCTGACATCTTGACTGAACGGTCGTCATCGATGACGGCTCCTCTGATAAAATGGATGTAAATGTTCCTCAGCGATTTATCTGCAACTCTATTTCTGCTCTATATGGCATGGCTGCATCTGGTACTGATTTGACTAGGCAGATTTGATAATCTGCATAGGACCGATATTTTTGAGTATGCAAATGACAGCACACTTGTGGAAGGATACAAGTCCACTGCATGAGCCAGTAGGGAGGAGATTCTGTCAGAAAGAAAGTCTACGGTAGAGCGTTTGAATCTGACCCTACAGATGGTGCACGCCTGGAGTCAATGACATCTGATGCCAATCTTATGATAGAATAGAAGCCGAATGTTCTTAATTAAATAAGCGTATAGTAAATTTAGCACCAAGATCCTGCCAGCACTCACAGGGGTTCTTCGTATCTTTCGTTATCTTCTGTTTGTTCTCTATTCTATATTACAAGATTCAAATTATCCATCTTATCTTAAAGATGACTTCCAATTTTTACATTCTTCTCTTGCCGTGTACCTCTATCCCTAAATAGAATGAGAAAAAGTGTTCCATACCATTGCACTGGGTTCTTTCGTTATTCTTTCATAGTGCAAGCCGCACTCCTTTGGAACGCCCTTCCGGATGATATCAAGTATATTATGTATGTAATGTTATGTGTGTATCAATGTATAATTTGATATTTTTATCTAAATAACTTATTTTCATTTTTATGCCTATCAACATCTGCTATTGAACTCCCAGGGTTGACTGGTAGAGAATGCCACTGGGTATTAAGTCCGCCCTTGTAAACATGTTATAGGAACATAAAAAATAAATAAATAAATATAAAGTGGAGAAAAAAACAGAATATTCTGTTGCATAGGTATTATTCGGATTTCATATACTGTATTTTATTATTATACTCTAGTAAAAATAAAACACAATATTTTTTATATAACAGTACATATATTAAGAATGATTATGATTGGATATATTTTATCGTCCAATATTTATTTATTTTCAGAAAAATCAACTTTTCCAATTTTAACTTTCGTGATTTCTTAGACCAAGTTCGGTATTTTATTTTTTATATTAGACCAGGCAACACAAGTTACGACCTTGTTTATGGTTGTAAATTTACGTCATTAAGACAAGAAAATGCATGACATTTCAATAAGGTTATAGATTTTGAACTGTATAAAGGTAGACATTGTATAGTGAAATAGTAATGCCTAAACCATGAAAAATTCAACATTATGAAAATTTATAGACCTCGTGGGCTGACAAGGGGACAAATAGTATTAGTAACTATTTTGGGGGTCTTTGGTGGCGTTTACATTTGGAAGCCTCTTTTTGAAGACTATTTTTCTAATAAGAAAAAAATTGTGGAAACCAATTCTACTCCTGAGTGAGTTATAAGCTATGGAAGCTTTAAGTCGGTGGATGAAGCAATCAAGCCCGATTACGAAAATGCTTATGGCTATATCAATCACAACGGGTATTTACGTAGGGAACAAATTGTGGTATGCGCCTTACGCAAGACGCCAGAGGCATCAGCAAGCGGAAGAATGGGCCAATATAATAGTAGAACAGGAAGAAAGAATAAAGGAACATAATGAAAATCAGTAATGATTTTGTTGTGTTCATAAATTGTTAAAATTAGTCGTAATAAATATGTTTTGAAAGAAGTATATTAAATTTCTTTTATACTACATTGAACATACTTTTTGATTATACGCGGGTCAATGATGGAGCCACAGGAGCACCCTGATAAAAATTATATTTTCTGTAATACAATATATATAACAGAGTATCCATCTGAATATTTGAAGAAACCAAATATTCAGATGGATACTCTGTTTTATTATCTTCAAAAGCAAATAAAATAACCAACATATAAACCAAATTATAATTTCAAAAACTTAAAAATTAGAACTATAGCTTCTAACACCTGAGATAACCAGTCAAAATTTCGCGACAATTTAGCTAAATTAATTCATGTGAATAAAGAGGTTGAACTATATTTAATGGACTAATATTCGATGATTACGTTCTCAAAGTATATTTAAACGGAATTTTTCTCCATTTCATCATCATCATCACAGCCTATCAATAGTCCACTGCTGAATATAGGCCTGTGCCATAAATTGCCATATTTTTTTGCACATAGCAACAGCTAATTGATACGAGATGAAATAATAATGTGGGCAGTGGCATTGAGTGAGTTACTAGCAGCACTTTCATATTCCATAACATTTTACCTATCAGTTCATTTCCTGAACTACTGTAACTATATCCATCATAATCCTCTTGCTCCGATTCGAATGTACTGTTAGGAGGTGATAGGGTTGACTATTTGCGATAATTTTAACCCCCATATTCATTATATGCAAAAGTGAACCATTTTTCAGTTATCATGTTTTTTAGCTTTATTCAAAAATGCGCAGATTTGGATTTAAAAGTTTAGTTTATGTATTTACTTGTGACTAACTATATATTTTTTTTAATAGTAGATACAAAGTAATAGATAATCGGAAACTATTGACATATAATGCTGATATAAGTAGTAATACTGTTTCTTCTCAAGGGCTTCGGTCGTTCAAAATCATAACCTCATCAGATCATATTTACGAAGACCAATCGATCTTCAGTTATAACAACTTAGAAGTTACATTATTATATAAAAATTATGTACGGTTTCCCAAAGAAATCAAATAAAAATTAATTGTCTCGTTAAAATGAATATCTATAAGAAGTAGGACGAATTCGTGCTTTGTATTTCCATTAAATAATTGTCAACATGTCAGCTTTTTAACTATTATTTGTGTTGTAATGTATACAGGCAAGAAAAGAAAGAAATGAATTGTTAATACTTGTACATTGACGATATATATGTAAGCAGATTGTGCTATACCGCACTCTATAACTGATCATTACGAACTATGGTTTTCAATTTATGTTTTTTGTTAGGTAGTATATATAATATTCATATTTTCAACAATGATTCAAGATGCCCATGTGTTGTCACCCCTGAGGACCGAGATGGAATGTCTCGTTACCACTAATTGGATTCGGCTTCTCTACACTCGCCAATTGAAATTATAAAAATTTTAATTAAAAGTTTTAGAATATTTTTTCGGGCGTGGTCCTGTTCCGATCGAAACTAGAAACTAGCAGTAGCTTTGCTTAGCTGTTGTTCTAACAGTGTAACTGTTTTGTTTGATGATTGTTTCATGTATAATATATACGTATATATACATATATATATATGTATATATATGTATATATATTAGTAGACTGCTCACTCAGAATTACTAATTTAGGGTGTGACTGTTCGCCATATTGATGCTCTGTGCCAGTAATTTCTGGACATAAAACTAGTTATATAGGACACAAATTGAGTATTTTCGTACAGTTCGTTGACATTTCTAAATTTAATAAAGATAAGAACCAGTTTATAAATACCTATTTATAAACGCTTCTCATATTTTACCGTTATTTTAATTAAAAATTTTGGCTAACCGTTAATACATTTCCATGAGAAAATCTTGTGACCTCAACTCCTGTAAGAATCTAAGTAGTCTGAGAAATCTTTTACATCAGAAACGGAGGAAATGCTAGATATTTTCTGTGGCTGTATAATCGTTTCTACAAGTATAGCAAGAATATTCTTAGGGTAGCATTGTGAACGTAAACCTTCGCACGAATAATGCCTATAACTTCGATGTCCGGAGAACAGTATTTCAGATTTAGTAATTCAAAAATCGTATAAGAAAAAATTAAATATAATAATTAAAATAATATAAATACCAATTCTTGAAATTATAATACAATGTTTTATATTGTATTATAGAAAAAAAAAATAGTTTCGCCACGACCCTGTTTAAGGAAATCACAATATTTCACGATTTCTAGTTACAGGTGAATGTATCAATTATGCTAATGGCAGTATTTCTTCCAAATGTGCAGCTTACTTGCATTATCAATAAAATGCACCGGTATTAGATAGCTATTGTCATGCGTCGGGTCAGAGTCACATAAATCGAGTGGTATTTTTTTTAACACGAAATATTTTAGATACATCTATTCCGTAGTTCATCTGATAACAAATGCGTATTATGGACATTACTTTCGCTATGATATTCTCCTGGCCAATTGATTCCTAATGTTAATGATTAAATACTATACCAATGTAATTATCTACATATATACCTAATAACAATACAATCCAACAGTCGAAATCTAAAAAAGATTACATTTTTTTTATTAAAGTATCTTTATAATAGAATCGAAAATTGAGTTTTACGCCTTCATATTTATAAATTGGCTTACATAGATTACATATTAAATAGATAATTTCGTGATCCAAGATTTGTTTTTATACTTATATAGCTAGAAAAGCAGAGCGATTCACAAGTCATTCGGGGTCATGTCAAACTGCCGCAGCTAAATTGTCACTTTACGATATAGTTGGCAGGATCCGGGTCGATCCTACTCATGCGTTATACATCTGTAAGACCTAATAAGCTAACTAGTAAGTGTATGCCGGCAACCATGAAAAAATAAAATTAGAAACAAATATAATTTACAAATTCAACATAACGGATTTTTTTTAGTCAACAAAATATACTTTTTAGTTTCAATCTTAAAAACTATTTATACTAATCAGTTGTCACTTAATCAAATGTGCCTTATAGTTATGTAAATTAAATAAGTAACCATCTAAGCGTAATATATGTTATCCAAAAATACCCATGTATATATAGTCATTTGTTGAATAATTAATTTAGTAATATATATGCCTGCTGGACATAAAACAAATAGCCTGATCATTACTATAAAAACACACTAAGGGAATGTGATCAGCTATTTACTATAAGTGTTACTCATGGCAAAATTGGGTATGTACTATTGATTATAGGTAACTCCAGCACTTTCCACTCACTTATATAGTAAAGACCTGTCTTTTTAAGTCAAGAGAAGGTACCACTTTCACATTTTGTGTACTTACAAAACAGGCAATTTATATATACTTCATAATTACTGTTTCAGCTAGTAATTTGTAGCTAAATATTAAATCAATCTTTTGTTATCAGTAGATCAGGTTCCAATATTGACATGGCTGGATCAATGCTATTATTCTAACCAAGTCTGCCCAATAAAAATTATTGATGTCATGAGGGAACAGAAATTTAGGCAGTGGTAAAATAATGGTAATGAGTTTAATGATCCATTAGAAATTACTTGATTTATAGCTGCTGGATTTTATATGTATAGGAAACGGAAGACAATAATAGGGCATTCCATTGGGAGTGATAATGCATCTTAAATCTTTGTCGAGGATGGATGTAGGTGTGCATGGACCAGTCATCACTTATTAATGAGGAAACATGTGACCGTCATAGGCTAATAATTAAAAAAATAGGTACACCAATCAGCATTTGGTTTAATTACCATTTTCATTATCTATAGGTGTGAATTTTTCAAGCAATTTATACAAGGAATATTAAAAAGATGCAATGGAAAAATGTTGTGTAATTTAGAAATTAGTGTCAGAATTTATTTAAAATGAAATAAGGCAATTAATATTCTATTCTAAATGTAAAGGATGAGAAAACTTTAACAAGTGAATAGTTTCAAAATCTTTAATGCTTAAAAGGGTACAAGAATGATTTACTTATGAAATAAAACTATAAATTACTGGAGGCTACCTTTATTCTATGAATTTACATATCAGTTGCAGTTGTAACAAAATATTTCAGATATATGTATAACCTTATAAATTATAATATAATGTTACAGTATAAGCCTTGTAAAAAATATAGAAAAGGAATGAGTTTGTAGCCCTTTTTTCCTTCGGAACGCCTTTCGGTGAATGAAGTATCGCAGCTGTATAAAGAATTGTGCTGTTAACAGCGCTAGCTACTTTTGCCCTTGGTGGCTTTTTCAGCGGCTTTGGTGACCTTACCACCAGCACCTTCCTTGAAGTTCACCGCCTTGATGACACCAACGGCGACTGTCTGCCTCATGTCACGCACAGCAAAACGACCGAGAGGTGGGAACTCCT
The DNA here is from genome assembly GCA_029286865.1 of Teinopalpus imperialis. NCBI lineage: Eukaryota > Metazoa > Arthropoda > Insecta > Lepidoptera > Papilionidae > Teinopalpus > Teinopalpus imperialis. The sequence continues at coordinate 1,733,333 of JAGSMU010000020.1, read as the reverse complement.
GGAAAGATTCCACACACAGAGGCTTGGAAGGAACAAGGTTGACAATGGCAGCATCACCAGACTTGATGGACTTAGGGTTCTCCTCAGTGGATTTACCAGTACGACGGTCAACTTTCTCTTTGATTTCGGCGAATTTGCAGGCAATGTGAGCTGTGTGGCAATCCAATACTGGTGTGTATCCATTAGAGATTTGACCAGGGTGGTTGAGGACAATGACCTGTGCGGTGAAGTCTGCAGCTCCCCTGGGTGGGTTGTTCTTGGAGTCGCCAGCGACGTAACCACGACGCAATTCCTTGACGGAAACGTTCTTTACGTTGAAACCTACATTGTCACCAGGTACAGCTTCCTGCAGAGCTTCGTGGTGCATCTCAACAGATTTGACTTCAGTGGTGATGTTAGCTGGGGCGAATACGACGATGGTACCAGGCTTAAGGACACCAGTTTCAACTCTGCCTACAGGCACTGTTCCAATACCACCGATTTTGTATACATCCTGCAGGGGAAGGCGAAGAGCCTTGTCGGTGGGACGAGCTGGCGGCAGTATGGCATCGAGAGCTTCAATCAGGCATTTGCCCTCAGCCTTACCCTCCTTACGCTCGACATTCCATCCCTTGAACCAAGGCATTTTGGTAGATGGCTCCAGCATGTTGTCTCCGTGCCAGCCAGAAATGGGTACGAAAGCGACAGCAGCGGGGTTGTAACCAATCTTCTTGATGTATGAAGACACTTCCTTTTTGATTTCTTCGAAACGAGGCTCACTGTAAGGTGGCTCAGTGGAGTCCATTTTGTTGACACCTACAATCAGTTGCTTGACGCCGAGTGTGAAGGCGAGGAGAGCATGTTCACGGGTCTGTCCGTTCTTTGAGATACCTGCTTCGAACTCACCGGTACCAGCGGCGACAATGAGCACGGCGCAATCGGCCTGTGATGTTCCTGTGATCATGTTTTTGATGAAATCTCTGTGTCCAGGAGCGTCGATGATGGTGACATAGTATCTGCTTGTTTCGAACTTCCACAAAGCGATATCGATGGTGATACCACGCTCACGCTCAGCCTTCAGTTTGTCCAACACCCAAGCGTATTTGAAGGAACCTTTGCCCATTTCCTGGGCTTCCTTCTCGAACTTCTCGATAGTACGTTTGTCGATACCACCACATTTGTAAATCAAGTGGCCGGTGGTGGTGGACTTGCCAGAGTCGACGTGTCCAATGACGACAATGTTAATGTGAATCTTTTCCTTGCCCATTTTTGGTTAGCCTAGAACAAAAATAAAAGAAAGTTAATAATGGAAAATTGGCGAAATTGCAAAAGGACTCGCGATGCACATTCACAAGGTCATAGTCTCATGTAGATACGCGGCCGGCAATATGGCGGCGGCATGGCCGCCTCGCCCTATCTTGACACTTCACAATGAATGTCTGCCATTACGGTGAAAACGATAAATGGATAAATAATGCTGAAAATGTTGATTAAATCGAATTTATATATTGTTATAGTAAAATGACAGTTAAGTCGAGATAGAAAACAAGGTGATTCACAACCACGTGGTGACATGTGCCGGTCTGTGCGAAAGTATGACGCGTAAGCAGCAACCGCAATTATGAAAGTTAACTTTTACTTTGTAATTGTAAACTTAACACTATTTTAAACAAAAGAAAGCTAAGAATTTCACAAGACTGAAGTTGTCACAAAAATTTAGAACATATTGTAATAAACTACCCATTTACACTAAATACAGAAAACAAAGATTCAATTAGATAAAAACATGACGTTTAACAGTTAACTAAGCAAAAGTTATATTCAAATACTAACACAATATCTATAATAAGTACGGAAAATAAATCACTTGGTTTTTCACAGCACAAGAACTCTTTCTCCCGACACTCACCACGGATTACAGACAGCGTGTAATATCCGAGAAAGACTCCAACAGAATGGACGAGAAATGGATTTTGGTCAGACTGGAAGAAAGGAGTCACGTCCGGTATACAGTGTGGCTGTATTAAAAGATGAAATTTTAAATTATTGTAACGATTTCGTAATACTAATAAATAACCAGAGATGAATATCCCTTAATCTATAATATCTGCTGAAAGTGAAGTGATTGTTGCTAATAAGAATTCTATCAAATGAGATAAAAAGGACAACTGAAATAAGAAAATGAAATATATATAACAAAGTTGAGTAAAGTGAAATATATTTAACAAACTGTAAATATTTGAGTTTGTAATACTGTCTCTCAGATAGTGCATTGGACCATTTCTCCGTTCACGCTGCGAAGGAAATAGGATGACTAATATGCAATATAGGCGATACTTGAAATAATTTCAAAATGCAAATACATTCTTACAAAGATACATTAAATTAACATGCGGTCAGTTCTCGTTACGATTATTTAATACTCCGTAGCTAAATATTAATTTAGGCATCATATAGTAGTATGTATTTTAATGGACATCGCTGCAGATTCTTTAAGAATGATGTACGAAAAATGATACGAATAATTAATGAACATTAATACGAAAGTATATCAATCATGGGATTCGTTTCAATCGTTTGCTTCTAAAATTTCATTATGAAAAAAATTATGAACGCCTTGATGGACAGGAACATTCCACAAAGTTGAGCAGGTCATAGTTTTCTATAGGTCATGGTCACGTTTACTGGTTGAAAATTGCTTATCACGAATCTTTACCGTTGATCGGTTATTATATCCTTAATTTATAAAAAATGTATGTCATTATTATTATTTATTTAATTATTATTCGATATTGATGATTATAAGATTTAAAGGTTATAACCAGAAATTTAAAGATTATTATAATTTAAACATTAATAATACTATTTTACTAGAATGTCAAGAATAAATTCAGAACGTAATGAAGAGAAAGAGAGTGTAACTGTGACTGTTTTTTGTTTGGTTTTGGTTTAAGTAATAATTTTAATACAATTTTAATGTAATTTATTATAGATTTTTTGTAAATATTTTTCGCGACTTCTGTTGGAGGATCTGAAACTCTTATTTCTCCCCACGTGATATTGATTATATACTATGTCTATAGAAGCGGGATCAATTCTTATGGAAATAATATGTACTACGAATGACAAAAATGCATTCCGTTGTTTGGAGTACCCCCGAATACCTGAAATGCGAAAAGAGATACTCAAAGAATAACAATCTCAGTAAAAATGAGTTTCACACTGGTTGTTTCTTCATTTTATCGTTCTTGGAAATTAAATCATGTGTTGAAATTAAATTTAAAAAAGATTGAAGAGTTAAGATTGATTAATTCGAAATTCTTACATATTATTTTTATGATAATCTTACAAATTGATTTTTTTTATGAATTCTTAGAGAATAGTAAATTGTTCCTTAAATTTTTATAATTTTTGTAATATGGCTATGCTGTATTTATGATGACGTTATTTCTGGTCTACGTTGTAAAACGTTGCCTTTGTGTTGAGAAATCAATATTAATTGTGAAATATGATGCAATTGTCAATTTGTTTTTGTTTTAATATCTAATATTATTATCATGTTAATTTATTAACCAATATAAGCTATATCATTTTTCATTTTAACATTGTTGGAATAGTAATAAAATATGATAAAATATTTTGATAATTTATTATTTTCAGAACTATGTCATTATTATTTTCAGGTTATTGTATATTTAAATATTATAGTGCTTTTTTTTTAAATAATCTTACATCTTTTAGTTTTGTTTTTTAAAGTAGTACTGTCAAGATATCGTATCGGATGCATAACTTTTTTAATCTGTGAACAATTCACACTTTACCCCGCCCGCACCCCTTATATATAAAGAAAAATTAGAAAATATTGCAAATAAAATGCGGTGTAGGTCAAATTTAGTTGAATTACGTATTTGAACAAGCAAAATCCTTGTGTTTCAATTAAAAATGTTAAATTGATAATTAATAAGTGTCGCATAAATAGTTAAAATAGTAAGAATATATTCGGCATTATGTTTAAGAGTCGTGGTGATAGTAATATTGTTTATAAATGTACTGTTCGTTTATTAGAAGATACTGAGATATTAGAGTGTGAATTTCATGTAAGTAGCTGTACTTACCGATCTTGTTTTAATTTCTGGTTACTTGTATTTTTTTTGTAATAAATAATAGTTTAAAGACTATCTAAAACTATCTATCCAATATAGCAATGCAAAAAATAGTGTAAAGCTTCGAATAAGTTTATATAACTGCACAAAAATTACCACAATTATCATGTTATTTTGTACTCCTTAGAAAGAGCAAGAGATAATCCAACCCTAACTTGTGAATGCATTCAAATCTTGTGTTTGGATTAAATAGTTGGATTTGTAAGTAAATTAATTGTAATAAATAGTAAACATTCCTAATTTCTTAGATCCAAGTAACTAAAAAAAAGTATTTTCAGTGTCAATGGTGAATGATGATAAATTGTTTAGTTTAGTTAACTTATATATCACTAAGATATTGTATTACTGCAAGTGTAATAAAGTAAAGTACATACTTACTAAAATACACATTATGTGTGTACTTTACCTTACTAGTGGACCTAATAATAATAATAAGTAATAGTTTTTATTTCAGCCCAGTTATAAGGGAAAATATCTTTTGGAACATGTATGTCAACAATTGAATTTGACTGAAACGGATTACTTTGGTCTTCGCTATGTTGATGCTGCTGGACAGAGGGTAAGGAAACTAAGCTTTTATTTGTATACTTTATTGATAATCATATAACAAATAAGTTAACTGTCTCCTAAAACCTTTTTTTCTTAATCATAACTTTTAAAGTATCAAAACAATTAAAACACAAAGTAAGACATTAAAATCCTGCATGTGTCTATAGGAGAGTATACCTATATCTTAAATATATAAGCTAATTTATGTCAATATTGTTTGTAATAACTGGTCCATTAGTGTAATTCAAGGTTATAGGAGCATATCTAAGGTTATAAGAGATGATAATACTGCCAAGCTATTAGAAAACAATTTTTATCTTGCAATATATATGATAATAAACAATATTACAAAACAATTTACAATTTAATCATTATAATTTTTATAAATAACATTATGACATATATCCATGTATTTGCAATTCACAATTAATAATATTATTTATGATATGTTTCAGCATTGGCTGCACATGGCTAAATTAATATTGAAACAAGTAAAAGGTAAGTACTTTTTTTTATAATAAAAATCAAAGAATATAAGGTTCAGGTATATATATATAGATCCCACTGTTGGGCAAAGACCTCTTACCTAGAAAGGGTCAAGACTATGCTCACCATAGAATATCACTATCTAAATGACCTCAGTGGAAACTTTGTGTGATGCATATTGTAATCAATTAGTGTTCCTCTAGGTACTGTAGACTTTAATAGTTAATAATGAGTTTTTATGAATTAATTGTTATGCTTAAATTTTACATTTAATTCATGCTACACAAGTTTCTTTTTACTACTTAATTTTACTTTACTATGCCTATGGTGTTCTATTATTTCTCTAAGATTATATATCTTTGAAGGTTATATCACATTTTTTAATGTATTAAAAAGAGTGATGATTGCAATGTCAGTCATAATCTTGGATGTCATTATAATTAGTATCAATCCGAAAATTACTTCACAATGCTTTGAGAGATGATGATATTTGCGTTATGAGAATACAACAGGATATTATTATATTGATTGTTTCTTGTTGTGCATTATTTGTATGTAGTGTTATAAAATTGTTTAGTTTCTTTGTAACATTTTGACAACTAAGTACTTTCCGTATTCAAAAGTTAATCTTTCAATAAAAATTAACAAGTTTCTAATTGTAATTTTCAATACCTCATTGGTTGAAATAACTTAATTTTGACAAGAAAATTTCATCCAAACAGGATCTTATATAGTGGAGATTTTTATTATTTAATAAAAATAAAGTGTACATAAAGAAAAGTGATGGAGATTTTTATAAAAAAATAATAACTCTTCCATTGCAGATGCTTCACCGATACTATTTAGTTTCCGTGTAAAATTCTATCCACCAAATCCATTGCTACTGAAGGAGGATGTGACCCGATTCCAAATATACCTGCAGCTCAAACGGGATCTTCTGCATGGGCGTCTATATTGCACGTCGAATGAAGCTGCTATGTTGGGTGCACTTATAATTCAAAGTATGTAGTACCTATACTTATTTCTATACAAATATAATAATAGTAATCATTTATTTAAACATAAATCAAAATAGTCTGGTTCAATATTTTCATTTCAAATTGAAACATGTAAACAAATTCAACCTGTCACACCTAGCGGAGATAGGCTGTTGTCTCAAGACTTGAGACACATCCAAATGCTTGCATAAACTTAAGCTTTAATGTATTAGTTATTTATGGGAGTTTTTATCTTTCCTAAGTCCAAAATGTAATAGTGGTTCAAAGCTTTACTGTCATTAGTCAAAACTTTCCAGTGTTGGGAATAGATTAAGAATTAAATTTCCCATCAAATTTTTGTCAATAAACTGTCATCTGACAAAAGTGTAGGCTGGTGACAATCTTAAGGAGTATGTAGAATTAAGTGTTGTACTCATATTTAATATTAGAATTGTTAAATTTATGTAAACAGGCACATTTACATTTACTTTATTGAAAATAATCATTTTTCCAGTTGAGCTCGGCGACTACGATCCAAATATCCACGTCGGCAACTACGTGACGGAGATGCGGCTGCTACTGAGACAAACTGACGCGATCGAGTCTAGGATACAGGTGATGATGTGTATTCTTCTGGAAGATTTTGAACATGCCAATATCTTTGGGACATTACTTGATGAAATCAACTCCAAGTTGACAATTAAAGCTAAGCTTAATCAAGAAGTATAAGTGATGCGTACTATATTTTTCGGACTATAAGACACACCAGAATTTTTCACCCAGATGCAAACTGGTTTCTGACTTATCTGATCCCACACTAACATCGCAGGCTTTTTAAACAATGCACCTGGACGTTTTGCCCATATCTTTTCTATCCATAATTTCATTCCTATTTCATCCACCACAGGCTAAGCCTTTTGACAATCATAGGCATAGAGTTTAGGTAAATCGGTGATTCCGCCGCTTGTCTTGAGATAACTTGCAGCACTACCTTTAGTGGAGTGCCATATTTTTTGGACTATAAGAGATGTACCTCAAATTTAGACACGATTTATTAGGATCCCTCCTTGCCCTATACTAGGGAGAGACCACACCAATACTATGTGCCTCATCAATACTAATCAGTGTCATCAGACGCTTATATTCACTAGCGGAAACTCGAGACTGTCCACCGATTAAAAGATTTCCCCACACAAAAAACTGTAATGAATCTCACCGGCACTAGACCACCAAACAGTAAACATCAACATTCTAGAGTTAATTTTTCGTTTAGGGCATTGCTTTGTGTGAGCGCTTTCGATTGTCGAACACAATCCACTTTTCGTCGCACGGAACAATTCGATTCAAAATTCATTCCTTTCTGTGCCTGTTGAGCATCGCGAGGCAGGTCTCAACGCGTACGTTGCGCTGGCGATCGTTAAGTTTGTGGGGCACCCATCTATCAAGCTTTTTTACCTTGCCCAATTTGTCGCAAATGGACCAATATTGTTTTGTTATATATAAATGTTATTGTTTTGTTAATGTAATGACAATATTGATGTTAGAATCAGAAGCTGCTGCTAGCTCGGCTGTAGATTGAGTATCATCAGCTTCCACAATCGCCTTTAATTCATCATTGTTGACCAAAGTGTCCGGACGACCACGAGGTTCATTTTTCAAATCAAAATTTCCAGAACGGAACCGGGCAAACCAATAACGGGTTGTGCGTTCGTTTGTAAAGTTCTCTCCGTAAACGTTGTTGATGTTACGTGCCGTTTGTGCCGCGTTGATGCCACGACAGAACTCATATTCCCTAATTACACGAATTTTTAAAGTATCCATTAAAACGAAAAATGTTCAAACGTAATGAAAATACAAAGCTAATCAATAAACAAAAGACAAGAAAATTAATTTGAATTTAGAATTCACAGCCAATCAAAACTTTTTTTGGTTTGAAATGGCCAATACTGAAGAACGGCTATTTTATAGGTAAAGACCTAATATAAAGGAAACAGTTCACAACAAAAGTCATATAACATCCTTCGATTTTAGTTTCGTAGTAATAACAATAAGGCTTTTGATGGTGATCCCTAGAAAATTGCATTACATGTACTAACATGAAAATCTGCCTAATAAATTTCAAGATAACTGATAGCTTTATACAGTAGGAGATCGTAGTTGGCCAAAAAAGATCTGGTATTATATCTTATATGGGCTGAATTCATTAGAATTTGTCAAAATGTCTCGAAATGTGCTCCGACTCCCTAATACTTAAGGAAACTTTAACAATAATTTTTCTGATCTCTGGATCCTAGTGGATTCCTTCCTGGTTGTAGATACACTGACCATTACATGTAATATTTAAAGATATATCTACTTTCAGGAATTGCATAGAGAGCCAGTGGAGGGTACACCATGCGGCACGGGAGGTGTGAAAGGTCTATCTACACAGGAAGCAGAGAGGACTTTCTTGAAGATAGCTTGCCAGCTCGACACTTATGGCGTAGATCCTCATCCTGTTAAGGTTAGTTTATATTCACTTTGTTTGGAAGACATTATAGTCTTCAAGTTTAACAATGCTGCCGATGCAGTATAAATATATTAGTCTAATAGGGTCCACTTGTATAATACCAGTATAAGATAGTAGCTTAGTGTTACTGTGTTTTATTTCGTAGACCCTAATACTGGTTTTGACAATCTTGGTCCTCAGTGGTGATCAATCCAGATCAAATGAATATGGATGTTATAGATGGCATAGAATCATGCTGTAGTATGTTTCTTAATGCAGCATTCAATGGAACGAATCAGTTGAGGCCACATTCTCACAATACAAGCATGAAATATAAGCTTAATGCTGTTGTGTGTTTTAGTTTGTTTGTTGAGTATAAGGAGACCGGTGACCTCACTTGACACGGTGAACTTCTTAGGCGTTCCATCTCAGTCTTCAGGAATGGCAGTGTATGTGCATGTTGAATCTTTGTCGGGTATGGGTGTAGGTATTTATGGTCACTTATCATTTACCAACGATTATACATTGAGTATTTTTATGACATGTATTTATGTCGAGACAAATTTAGTAATATTTATGTATAATTTATATATATTATACTGCGGTTGATGCAAACAGAAAGTACCGACCGAAGTCCCGTGTATGATGCCATCGTCTGGCTTATATACCACTCACGAAATAGTTTTTTGTTTAGTTTGATTAAAACAATTGCATTTGACAGGATCACAGAGGGAACCAGCTATATCTAGGCATCAATCATGGTGGCATACTGACATTCCAGGGCAGTCGGAAGACGCACCACTTCAAGTGGTCCGAGGTACAGAAAATCAATTTTGAAGGACGCATGTTCATCGTGCATCTCAACTATCCTGAAGTAAGTCTGACATGTAAAGTCTAGAAAGTATAGTTATGAACATCCTAAACTGGCACATCTGAATGGATTTCGACCAACAAGCGATAATCCTATAGTAAGAAGGGTAAACTTCCTTCATGGGTGGGTGGGTATTATATCCTGTATGTAAGAAAAAGTTGGTGGTTGGTTGGTTGGTTGGTTGGTTGGTGTATGTAGAAGACACATTGAAAAATAGACAGACACTTTTATGATGAGTAGTTAGTAGCTGCAACATAAATAGGTTGCCTCAGGGAAGGACCATGCAGTAACAGAATGCTCGCCTGAATTAGCAGCTATATTTCGCATGGTGAGTGCAGGGATCCTGGGACCTGATTGCAGGTAATGAGGCATTCCATCTCCATTGTCTGGCCAAGCTTGTGGCAGTTAGATCATTGAGAGAAATTAATGTAGATGCCATAGGTTGCAGTCATCATTTACCATCAGGTGAACTGTGTGTGTTTGTTTGTCACTACTAATATAACAAATTAAAATGATACAATAAAGTTGAAAGTAAAATAACGGCCTATATCTTACCTGAGCTCACTCTTATGATATATATTTTTATGACACACCTCTCAAATGTGTAGCTTTCCTCTATGCTTTCATATGTGTTCCTCTATGTTAACGCAGAGTCCATGGTATAATGGCTCTTAATATGTTATATATAATTCAGAAAGTAACTAAAGTAAGTAATCAAAGTTAGAGGTTTGTTTATTTGCTATGAAGTTCAAGGCACGCGCCCAGACCAAGGGTACGACGGTCAGGCTGGTTAGGTTACAGTTGAGTGTGGCAGAATTTAAGGGGCGAATAAATGTTTAATAATTTTTTTCTATTTATTTATTTACTCTTTATTGTATACCAGTAACAATATTTTTGTGTTAATCTTAACTAAAATGATTCACTAATAGCTTACATTAAGCTAAAGGCATTTTCTATCAAAAAACCTAAGGTGAGGTACGATATTGTGATAGGTGTAGCAATAAATTAATTAAGATAAAACAAAAGGCTAAGAATAACTATAGTCGACGCATTTTAAACTGAGTAGTAGTAGAGTGAGACTCAGGCAATATGTCACTGACAGTAGGAATGTGGACGCAATGCAACCCGTTATCGATACTTGCTACCTGTGCACGCGGGGTCGATGCGTCACCGTGACCTTCATTAGCACTCTGACTCCTCGCTTGTTACGTCGTCGTTCGTTACGAGTAAGGGTTGTTGTTTTTCTATAAATATAAGATTTTTTGTCATGACACTTATTACATTAATTACGCTTCGTTACGGAATACGCACAATGGAGAATTTATTTTCTAACGTGGTTTTGAGGAAATATTTAAATTATTCCTATTAATACTTAACATAATTTAGCCTATCGATCGTACCTATCCCTTTATCGATATGCACCTCCACAATTCTTACGCACATCACTACACCTCTCCACATGAGCTGTAAGTGCGAGCGAGACAAACAGATAAATATGATTTATGACCTAAAGCCTCAGTTCACAATGCGTCGACTATAATATAAAATATACAAATACACAATAATACATACATATATAGCATTGAGCGTATGACATCTACATTCATCCTTGACAAGGAATCATAATGCAGATCCGTTATCACCCCTGAGATGCCTCGTCTCCAGTACTAAAAGTACAAGTACAATTACAACAAGTGAATACATAGACAGACCGTCTCTTCACAATACATTTATGGTCCCTTTCTTACTTCAATGTGCAATAATATTGATTCAAGTGCAGTGTAAAATCAACAATCTATTATACATAACTGTTGTTCTTGGATTGGTAAACTAATCCAGGACCCGAGACGAGCAGCCTTTACCTCTATACCATGCATTTACTTTTTTTTTACTTAACTTAAAATATACATATACATAATACATATATAAATGCAATAAAATAGTGGTAGCTACCAATAAATTCCAAAGAGGATAGACTTATCTGAATTGACTACAGGTATCTTATGTGACTAATTAATCCTTAACCAAGCACTTAAATATGTTTTTGTTAGTGACCATTCCAATGTCATCGGGTATGGAATTCCAGAGTAGTGTAATAAATATTACTGATAATTATAATAAAACAATAAAAAAGACATCTCTAAAAACACCTTACCTAATTACATTATCTATGAATGCATAGATATCCGCTCTCAAATGATGAGATGAAAAACATTTGAGAGCAGAGCTACTCTAATCCGAAGTCAATAATTCGCTTGACACTTGGCGAATTGACTATCAAGGTGTCCTAATTGTAGTCTGCAATATTTTATCCCAGGATCTTCCGGAATATAGCAACCACCGAATTAGGCGAAATAATGTGAGAGCTTTCAATGCTGTGCTGTCATTTCGGCCCCGACGGTATCACCAACAAGGTGATGAAACTCCTACCCATGTCCATTTTACACCTACTGGTGATAATCTACAACGCGGCCATATCCAAAGGCACCTTCCCGAACACCTGGAAGGAAGCCGATGTCATAGGGATTCTCAAGCCCTCAAAACATCCAACCGATCCATCAGCCTATCGACCCATAAGCCTACTCAAAGTCTTGGGTAAGGTATATGAAAGGCTCATCCTCACCCGCCTCAAGGACTTCATGCTGTCCCGAGGCCTGCCAATCAATGAGCAGTTCGGGTTTCGCACCCAACACTCATGAACACATCAAGTTCACCGCATCACGGAGCACATCCTCAGTAAATTTCTTCAGGGCTACCAAACTGGGGCACTTTTTCTCGACGTGGCGAAAGCTTTCGATTAAGGTCTGGCACAACGGGCTCATATACAAACTATATGAGCTCGGTGTGCCAGATCGACTCGTACTTATCATACGAGATTTTCTCCGAAATCGAACCTTTCGTTACCCCGTCGACGGAACGCGTTCCGAGGTTCACCACATTTGTGCTGGAGTACCACAAGGCTCTGTCCTAGGTCCTACTTTATACACACTCTACACCAACGACATACCGCGCACTCGCGGTGTAGAGCTAGCCCTTTTCGCCGATGACACCGGCCTCTACGCGTCTGGATTTAAACCAGACGCTATTTGTAAACGCCTCCAATCTGCAGCCAACACCTTAGGGAAATGGTTTCGGAAATGGAGGATCGAGGTTAACCCCACCAAAAGTGCAGCCATTTACTTCTCTCGGCGCAACAAAACGCCGCATCTCCAAACTATAGAGTTATTTGATCGTCCAATCCCCTGGGAAAAGACAGTCAAATACTTAGGCGTCACATTAGTTGAAAGACTCACCTTCGGTCCGCATATCAACCGCGTACGGAATCGAGCAGCGTTCGTCCTAGGTCGTTTGCACCCGTTACTTAATAAAAATAGCAAAATGTCCCTGCGTAATAAAATTACACTTTACAAAGCGTGCATCCGACCCATAATGACATACGCAAGCCCCGTCTTTGCGCATGCCTCCCCGCGTCACATTCACCGACTTCAGGTAATACAAAATCGTTTCATGCGCAAGGCCACCGGTGCACCGTGGTTCTTGCGTAACGAAAATCTACACATAGATCTTGAGCTGCCGACCATAGCTCAGTACCTGAAGAAGGCTTCGCCGATATTTCGACTCTGTCGTCACACACCCAAACCCCTTGATTGTAAGTGCCGCCACTTACAATCCCATCGCGAATCACAGATTCACCCGCGTCCGAAGGAGACCGAGGCACGCCCTCGACGACCCTGACGACGCGACCACCAGGGCCCAAGCCCTTCATAAAACACAACACACATACATTGCATCCTCATATCACCCCGCCGACGGCGAGGGCGTCGCAAACAAAGTTATTCGCGATACCGCCGTGTCACTGGCCGGTTCTCCAGTCCATACAGATAGAAGCGTTGCTGGAGTTTCTTGCGCCACTTCTTCCAGCGCCCACGCATTCTGAAGTGGTGGTACAGGTAGTTAATAATAATAGTGATATTAATTAAGATAATCCTCTGTCAGAAGCAACTGACCGAGCCGAGGTTCGGCCCTCTCGGGCACCCTCGAGTCAGACGCTCTCGCGAAACAGGGTAACGGTCCAAGCCGAGGCTCCCTCTCGGGAGCCCTTGCGCTGGTTACCCATATATAGAGGTCTCGACTGAGACCCATAAGTGCTCGGTCACCTCTCAGCCCAATGAAACTGTAAAAGCCCTGGGGCTAACAGCGGCCATCAGCACGGAAAAAAAAAAAAAAAGCTGTCATTTATATATAATACCACCACTAAGCTCACAAGTACAAACAACAAGTAACAAATTAATATTTATATTTCAGAAAAAGCACACGGTAGGTTTCAAATGTCCCAACGGAGCCGCATGCCGGCACGTGTGGTGTTGCGCTATAGAGCAGATGTTGTTTTTTACGTGAGTATTTTTTTTTGTTATTATAACAGAGAGTAACGAACGAGCACCCAGTTCACCTGATTCCCGCGGCCCATGACATCTACATTCATAATGCAGATGCGTTGTCACCCTTGCGGACTGAGATGGAATGCCTCGTTATCAGTAATAAATGCCGGATCTCTGCACTAACCAGACGGAAACACAACAGCGTTATGCGGCTATTTTACGCCGGTATTCCGTGATGGCATGGTCCTACCCCGGTCGAATTGACCCGTTCATACTGCCGTTAGAATCAAAATGCAGTGTAGCTCTACCGCTGTTAATTTTTATTCAATTTCCCATTCCCATTCTTTCATTAAACAATGACCTCACATTTCCTGTTGCCCACGACGCTCACAGATGCGCTATCATCACCGAGTCTTTATTTTTTTTATACATCATCAAATAGTATTAGAAGCCCCTAGTCATAAGCCAGAAATAAATGAGAGAACACAATCTAATAACAACCAGTGTTAAATAAGTCAAAATATTTTAAGTATGTAAATAAAAAAAGATTTATCTCTTATACAAAATGACAGTTCACTATAATTTTGTAAAAGATAAACCTCTTTTAAAATCTTTATTGACGTAAATATATGATGGATTGCAGTCGCCCAAGATAAATATGTAAAAATTTAAAGCAATATTCACATTCTAGAATTTTTTTTTTAAGTTTATTCTTGCACCCACAATATGTTCTCTGCTCAACCCAAAGGTTTTGCATTAAGTCCTCATTTTTGTACAATGTTTGTTTTACTTGTGCAAATAAAGAATAACAATTATAATTACATTTGATTTTTATATTACAGATTGCCTTCATCGTCAGATGCGTGTGTGTACTCTGGCGGTGGACTATTCTCTTGGGGAACAAAGTTCAAATACGTAGGACGTACTGAGCGAGAGATTTTAGAGCGAGACGGACTATTAGCGCCACGGGACCATCAGGTAATTGCATTTATAAGTTGCGGCAAATAGTCTAGCGCTGACCGTTAATGCGCAGAAGTAGAAAATAAGGTATCCCCGGGGAGTGAAGGGGGCGCGGGCGGCTTATTGGCTCTCCAGTCGTACTCTGCCCGCGCACCGATACGACACCCCGCTCGCTCCTGGCGTACGATCGCTTTCTAAATTTAAATCTAATTATATATCTTGTCATCCTTGAGGACTGAGATGGAATGCCTTGACACCAGTAATAAAGCTCTCCGGATCCCTGCACTCACCAGATAAAGCATAACAGAATTTACTCTGGTATTCTTTGAGGGCGTGGTCTTGCCCAGGTCGAGCTGACCCATTCATTCTGCAGCTAGAAACAAATGTAAAATACCTATAAAATAAGCGTCAATAATCTAATTGTTTAGGTTATGGTGTGCGTAACTTAAAGTCGTAGGTTTGAATACAACTTTCGTCTATTCTCGTGCACCATCTTCTAGCACAAGCATTTTCATCTTAGTTGGAGTGGTTAACCGGAATATAGCAACCACCGAATTAGGCGAAATAATGTGAGAGCTTTCAATGCTGTGCTGTCATTTCGGCCCCGACGGTATCACCAACAAGGTGATGAAACTCCTACCCATGTCCATTTTACACCTACTGGTGATAATCTACAACGCGGCCATATCCAAAGGCACCTTCCCGAACACCTGGAAGGAAGCCGATGTCATAGGGATTCTCAAGCCCTCAAAACATCCAACCGATCCATCAGCCTATCGACCCATAAGCCTACTCAAAGTCTTGGGTAAGGTATATGAAAGGCTCATCCTCACCCGCCTCAAGGACTTCATGCTGTCCCGAGGCCTGCCAATCAATGAGCAGTTCGGGTTTCGCACCCAACACTCATGAACACATCAAGTTCACCGCATCACGGAGCACATCCTCAGTAAATTTCTTCAGGGCTACCAAACTGGGGCACTTTTTCTCGACGTGGCGAAAGCTTTCGACAAGGTCTGGCACAACGGGCTCATATACAAACTATATGAGCTCGGTGTGCCAGATCGACTCGTACTTATCATACGAGATTTTCTCCGAAATCGAACCTTTCGTTACCCCGTCGACGGAACGCGTTCCGAGGTTCACCACATTTGTGCTGGAGTACCACAAGGCTCTGTCCTAGGTCC
The DNA here is from genome assembly GCA_029286865.1 of Teinopalpus imperialis. Taxonomy (NCBI): domain Eukaryota; kingdom Metazoa; phylum Arthropoda; class Insecta; order Lepidoptera; family Papilionidae; genus Teinopalpus; species Teinopalpus imperialis. The sequence continues at coordinate 1,717,297 of JAGSMU010000020.1, read as the reverse complement.
TACTTTATACACACTCTACACCAACGACATACCGCGCACTCGCGGTGTAGAGCTAGCCCTTTTCGCCGATGACACCGGCCTCTACGCGTCTGGATTTAAACCAGACGCTATTTGTAAACGCCTCCAATCTGCAGCCAACACCTTAGGGAAATGGTTTCGGAAATGGAGGATCGAGGTTAACCCCACCAAAAGTGCAGCCATTTACTTCTCTCGGCGCAACAAAACGCCGCATCTCCAAACTATAGAGTTATTTGATCGTCCAATCCCTGGGAAAGACAGTCAAATACTTAGGCGTCACATTAGTTGAAAGACTCACCTTCGGTCCGCATATCAACCGCGTACGGAATCGAGCAGCGTTCGTCCTAGGTCGTTTGCACCCGTTACTCAATAAAAATAGCAAAATGTCCCTGCGTAATAAAATTACACTATACAAAGCGTGCATCCGACCCATAATGACATACGCAAGCCCCGTCTTTGCGCATGCCTCCCCGCGTCACATTCACCGACTTCAGGTAATACAAAATCGTTTCATGCGCAAGGCCACCGGTGCGCCGTGGTTCTTGCGTAACGAAAATCTACACATAGATCTTGAGCTGCCGCCGACCATAGCTCAGTACCTGAAGCAGGCTTCTCGCCGATATTTCGACTCTGCCGTCACATACCGAAACCCTTTGATTGTAAGTGCCGCCACTTACAATCCCATCGCGAATCACAGATTTACCTGCGTCCGTAGGAGACCGAGGCACGCCCTCGAAGACCCTGACGACCGCAACCACCAGGGCCCAAGCCCTTCATAAAACACAACACACATACATTGCATCCTCATATCACCCCCGCCGACGGCGAGGGCGTCGCAAACAAAGTTATTCGCGATACCGCCGTGTCACTGGCCGGTTCTCTCCAGTCCATACAGATAGAAGCGTTGCTGGAGTCTCTTGCGCCACGTCTTCTCCAGCGCCCACGCATTCTGAAGTGGTGGTACAGGTAGTTAATAATAATAGTGATATTAATTAAGATAATCCTCTGTCAGAAGCAACTGACCGAGCCGAGGTTCGGCCTTCTCGGCACCTCGAGTCAGACGCTCTCATGAAATGGGTAACGGTCTGCCGAGGTTCTCTCGGGAGCACCCTTTGCGCTGGTTACCCATATATAGAGGTCTCTGACTGAGAGCCATAAGCGCTCGGTCACCTCTCAACCCAATGAAACTGTAAAAGCCCTGGGGCTAACAGCGGCCATCAGCACGAAAAAAAAAGCTGTCATTTATATATAATACCACCACCACTACAAGTACAAACAACAAGTAACAAATTAATATTTATATTTCCAGAAAAAGCACACGGTAGGTTTCAAATGTCCCAACGGAGCCGCATGCCGGCACGTGTGGTGTTGCGCCATCGAGCAGATGTTGTTTTACGTGAGTATTTTTTGTTATTATAACAGAGAGTAACGAACGAGCACCCAGTTCACCTGATTCGCGGTCCATGACATCTACATTCATAATGCAGATCCGTTATCACCCCTGAGATGCCTCGTCTCCAGTACTAAAAGTACAAGTACAATTACAACAAGTGAATACATAGACAGACCGTCTCTTCACAATACATTTATGGTCCCTTTCTTACTTCAATGTGCAATAATATTGATTCAAGTGCAGTGTAAAATCAACAATCTATTATACATAACTGTTGTTCTTGGATTGGTAAACTAATCCAGGACCCGAGACGAGCAGCCTTTACCTCTATACCATGCACTTACTTTTTTTTTACTTAACTTAAAATATACATATACATAATACATATATAAATGCAATAAAATAGCGGTAGCTACCAATAAATTCCAAAGAGGATAGACTTATCTGAATTGACTACAGGTATCTTATGTGACTAATTAGTCTTAGCACTTAAATATGTTTTTGTTAGTGACCATTCCAATGTCATCGGGTAAGGAATTCCAGAGTAGTGTAATAAATATTACTGATAATTATAATAAAACAATAAAAAAGACATCTCTAAAAACACCTTACCTAATTACATTATCTATGAATGCATAGATATCCGCTCTCAAATGATGAGATGAAAAACATTTGAGAGCAGAGCTGCTCTAATCCGAAGTCAATAATTCGCTTGACACTTGGCGAATTGACTATCAAGGTGTCCTAATTGTAGTCTGCAATATTTTATCCCAGGATCTTTCCGGAATATAGCAACCACCGAATTAGGCGAAATAATGTGAGAGCTTTCAATGCTGTGCTGTCATTTCGGCCCCGACGGTATCACCAACAAGGTGATGAAACTCCTACCCATGTCCATTTTACACCTACTGGTGATAATCTACAACGCGGCCATATCCAAAGGCACCTTCCCGAACACCTGGAAGGAAGCCGATGTCATAGGGATTCTCAAGCCCTCAAAACATCCAACCGATCCATCAGCCTATCGACCCATAAGCCTACTCAAAGTCTTGGGTAAGGTATATGAAAGGCTCATCCTCACCCGCCTCAAGGACTTCATGCTGTCCCGAGGGCTGCCAATCAATGAGCAGTTCGGGTTTCGCACCCAACACTCATGCACACATCAAGTTCACCGCATCACGGAGCACATTCTCGGTAAATTTCTTCAGGGCTACCAAACAGTGGCACTGTCCCTCAACGTGGCGAAAGCTCTCAACAAAGTCTGGTACAACGGGCTCATATACAAAATATATGAGCTCGGTGTGCTCGGTGTACTTATAATGCGAGATTTTCTCCAGAATCGAATCTTTCGTTACCGTGTCGAAGAAACGCGTTCCGAGGTTCACCCATTTGTGCCGGAGTACCATAATGCTTCGTCCTAGGTCCTATTTTATACACACTCTACACCAACGACATACCGCGTACTCGCGGTGTAGAGCTAGCCATTTTCGCCGATGACACCGGCCTCTACGTGTCTGGATTCAAACCAGACGCTATTTGTAAACGCTTCCAATCTGCAGCTAACACCTTAGGGAAATGGTTTCGGAAATGGAGGGTCGAGGTTAACCCCACCAAAAGTGTAGCCATTTACTTCTCTCGGCGTAACAAAACGCCGCATCTCCCCACTGTAGAGCTATTTGATCGTCCAAAATCCCTGGGAAAAGACAGTCAAATATTTAGGCAGCACATTAGATGAAAGGCTCACCTTCAGGCCGCATATTAACCGCGTACGGAATCGAGCAGCGTTCGTCCTAGGTCGATTGCACCCGTTACTTAATAAAAATAGCAAATGTCCCTGCGTAATAAAATTACACTTTACAAAGCGTGCATCCGACCCATAATGACATACGCAAGCCCCGTCTTTGCGCATGCCTCCCCGCGTCACATTCACCGACTTCAGGTAATACAAAATCGTTTCATGCGCAAGGCCACCGGTGCGCCGTGGTTCTTGCGTAACGAAAAATCTACACATAGATCTTGAGCTGCCGACCATAGCTCAGTACCTGAAGCAGGCTTCGCCGATATTTCGACTCTGCCGTCACACACCGAAACCCTTTGATTGTAAGTGCCGCCACTTACAATCCCATCGCGAATCACAGATTTACCTGCGTCCGTAGGAGACCGAGGCACGCCCTCGACGACCCTGACGACGCAACCACCAGGCCCAAGCCCTTCATAAAACACAACACACATACATTGCACCTCATATCACCCCGCCGACGGCGAGGGCGTCGCAAACAAAGTTATTCGCGATACCGCCGTGTCACTGGCCGGTTCTTCCAGTCCATACAGATAGAAGCGTTGCTGGAGTCTCTTGCGCCACGTCTTCTCCAGCGCCCACGCATTCTGAAGTGGTGGTACAGGTAGTTAATAATAATAGTGATATTAATTAAGATAATCCTCTGTCAGAAGCAACTGACCGAGCCGAGGTTCGGCCCTCTCGGGCACCTCGAGTCAGACGCTCTCGCGAAACAGGGTAACGGTCTGCCGAGGCTCCCTCTCGGGAGCCCTTGCGCTGGTTACCCATATATAGAGGTCTCGACTGAGAGCCATAAGCGCTCGGTCACCTCTCAACCCAATGAAACTGTAAAAGCCCTGGGGCTAACAGCGGCCATCAGCACGAAAAAAAAAAAAAAAAGCTGTCATTTATATATAATACCACCACTAAGCTCACAAGTACAAACAACAAGTAACAAATTAATATTTATATTTCAGAAAAAGCACACGGTAGGTTTCAAATGTCCCAACGGAGCCGCATGCCGGCACGTGTGGTGTTGCGCTATCGAGCAGATGTTGTTTTTTACGTGAGTATTTTTTTTTTGTTATTATAACAGAGAGTAACGAACGAGCACCCAGTTCACCTGATTCCCGCGGCCCATGACATCTACATTCATAATGCAGATGCGTTGTCACCCTTGCGGACTGAGATGGAATGACTCTTAACCTATACTTACGTTATGAAACAGCAATAGTTATGTTGCTATTTCACGCTGGTATTTTGTGGTATCATATGTATTTTTATATTATATTGCGTCGTCAGGGTCGTCGAGGGCGTGCCTCGGTCTCCTACGGACGCGGGTAAATCTGTGATTCGCGATGGGATTGTAAGTGGCGGCACTTACAATCCAAGGGTTTCGTGTGTGACGGCAGAGTCGAAATATCGGCGAGAAGCCTGCTTCAGGTACTGAGCTATGGTCGGCAGCTCAAGATCTATGTGTAGATTTTCGTTACGCAAGAACCATGGCGCACCGGTGGCCTTGCGCATGAAACGATTTTGTATTACCTGAAGTCGGTGAATGTGACGCGGGAGGCATGCGCAAAGACGGGGCTTGCGTATGTCATTATGGGTCGGATGCACGCTTTGTAAAGTGTAATTTTATTACGCAGGGACATTTTGCTATTTTTATTAAGTAACGGGTGTAAACGACCTAGGACGAACGCTGCTCGATTCCGTACGCGGTTGATATGCGGACCGAAGGTGAGTCTTTGATCTAATGTGACGCCTAAGCATTTGACTGTCTTTCCCAGGGATTGGACGATCAAATAACTCTATAGTTTGGAGATGCGGCGTTTTGTTGCGCCGAGAGAAGTACATGGCTGCATTTTGGTGGGTTAACCTCGATCCTCCATTTCCGAAACCATTTCCCTAAGGTGTTGGCTGCAGATTGAGGCGTTTATAAATAGCGTCTGGTTTAAATCCAGACGCGTAGAGGCCGGTGTCATCGGCGAAAAGGGCTAGCTCTACACCGCGAGTGCGCGGTATGTCGTTGGTGCAGAGTGTGTATAAAGTAGGACCTAGGACAGAGCCTTGTGGTACTCCAGCACAAATGGGGTGAACCTCGGAGCGCGTTCCCTCGACGCGGTAACGAAAGGTTCGATTTCGGAGAAAATCTCGTATGATAAGTACGAGTCGATCTGGCACACCGAGCTCATATAGTTTGTATATGAGCCCGTCGTGCCAGACCTTGTCGAAAGCTTTTGCCACGTCGAGAAAAAGTGCCCCAGTTTGGTAAGCCTGAAGAAATTTACTGAGGATGTGCTCCGTGATGCGGTGCACTTGACGTGTGCATGAGTGTTGGGTGCGAAACCCGAACTGCTCATTGATTGGCAGCCCTCGGGACAGCATGAAGTCCTTGAGGCGGGTGAGGATGAGCCTTTCATATACCTTACCCAAGACTTTGAGTAGGCTTATGGGGCGATAGGCTGATGGATCGGTTGGATGTTTTGAGGGCTTGAGAATCCCTATGACATCGGCTTCCTTCCAGGTGTTCGGGAAGGTGCCTTGGATATGGCCGCGTTGTAGATTATCACCAGTAGGTGTAAAATGGACATGGGTAGGAGTTTCATCACCTTGTTGGTGATACCGTCGGGGCTGGAGCCTTGCGTGGTCGCAGGTTTTAATTATGGACTCAACTCAACGTGCATGTAACTTGAGTGACGGAATCGCGAGGTGGTTCCTTACCCTCCGGTCGACCTCGCTGTTAACCATTTCAAGGTGAGCGGCGTCGATCGGTAGGGTGCTCGGTGAGCATTGAGCTCGAGATTGTCAGCCAGACATTCGGCTTTCTTCGTCTAAGAAGGCGGGTGGTTTATTAGGACGCGCTAAGGGAGGCATTGTTTGGGCGGTGCCCCTTTAGGATTTGGGAAGTCGCCAGTAGGCGAGATGGGAAGGTTCGATGTTGAGAGGTGATTATCCCACCGATCGTTCCTATACTGGGCTATGCGTGATCGGACTTCACGCTGCAGGGTACGTAGCACCAGCCGGTTACTTTCAGTGGGATATAAGTCGTGGGCACGAGTCGCCGCATTCTTGCGCCTCATTAGGTCCTTTATGTCGTTTGGCAGGGTCCATCGGTGGTCTTCCACCGAGGGAACCTGCCTCGAACAATCCACGATTACGGTCTGGATGTGCCTAGTGAGGGCATGAACTGCGAGGTTCGTGTCGTTGACTGAAGATATGTTCCTAGGAATAGCATCTAGGTGCGGTGATGTGGCTGCTTGCTCGTTTGCTACCTAGTCTATAGAAAAAAAAAGGTGCGACTGAGATGGAATGACTCTTAACCTATACTTACGTTATGAAACAGCAATAGTTATGTTGCTATTTCACGCTGGTGTTTTGTGGTATCATATGTATGTATTTTATATTATATTGTTATAGTGGTAGAGCTACGCTGCAGAATGAATGGGTCAGCTCGACCGGGGTAGGACCACGCCCTCACAGAATACCAGCGTAAAATAGCAGCATAATGTTGCTGTGTAACGTCTGGCGAGTGTAGGCATCCTGTGACCTTTATTACTGGTGACGAGGCATTCCCTTTATATCCTCAAGGGTGACAACGCAACTGCATAATGATTCCTTGTCAAAGATGAATGTAGACGTCATGGGCCGCTGGAATCGCTTGCGATCAGGTGAACCGTGTGCTCGTTTGTTACTCACAATGTAATAACAACAAAAAAATATATTGCAGGTTACAGCAGTTTACCCCGGTCAACGCACAGCGCCCCGTTAGAAGAGAGTGGGGTGAATGGAGGAGTGCCGGAGAACGAAGTGTGCGACGGTGGTTGCCTCCTCAGCGGGGCGGCCGTCGACATTGCCCTCGCCTGCTGCGACAAACCCACCGGTATATACCTGTACAATGTGTCACGTAAGTAGCACGGCTAACTTAACGGGAATATAGGTTGACGGAACCAACTGCCCCAATTAATTTATTTAATAATAAAGATATATATCGTTTCACCTCCTTTCAATAAAAATTGTCTAAAAATTCAATTTTAATGTAAATAATAAAATTATCTTCCTATTTGTACACACGGTAACAAAAGACAGTTCGATGGAGATGGGATTTTTAGAAAAAATAAAAACTCAGGGTATCTCGAAAATGGTTAAACTTTTACTTTTACACATTATTTTGTTTTGGAATTGACCCGTCAACTCATCTTGCCCGTTAGTTTGTCGTGCTACTTATGGGAAACCTAGTATATTATACAAAATTCATCAACCGGAGACAACCTTGAACTGGTGAGGTTTCACTTAAAGTTCCCACGTCTTATACCACAACACCGTATGTGTATATATATATATATATATATATATATCACTGTTCACCCACAAACTGCAGAACAAATATAGGTCACTATTCTATTATTATAACAAACAAGCTTACATTTGAGGACTGAGATGAAATGCATCGTCTAAAGTAATAAATGTCTCCGGATCGCTGCACTCACCAGACGAAACACAGCAACATTATGCTGGTATTCTGAGGGCGTGGTCCTACTCCGGTCAAGCTGACCCATTCATTCTGCAACTAGAAACAAGCTGCAGTGTAGCTCTACCACCACACTCCCTAATATCTAGCCGTAGCAAATTCTGCAGAGAATTTATTAAGGATAAGTTTATTGACATGTTTGTAATAGAAATAAAAACAAAAGAAAGAAAAAAAAATACAAATTTAGAAACATTTAAAGCTAAAATTATTAACACAACACAAATATTTAAGCGCTATGAAAACTTGTCATTGTACTTAATTTTTCATTAGTTTATTTAAATTATAATAAAATATTAAATATGTATATATCATTTTCTTTTAATATTAAGTCATTATATAATATGCACGGTGTAAGTAGAATTACATATATTTAGTAAACTTAGGATATTTTATTGATGAATCAGTTGCATGTACTTTTATTGGTGGTTCTATTAAAATAAAATAAAAATATTCTCATAGTGGCAGCGTGGCATCAGATCTTGGGTTCGATTAACAGCCGATAAATTATATCTTCATGTCACTAATTATTTTTAGTTTTTTTTTTAATAATTTAGTTTTCCGATCTTGGTGTTGTATCCAACCATTTGGTTCTTCCCGTAATTATATTGCGTATATATGGCTGTACTTGCGCACATGGTTACGGCGGTACAATATGTTTTGCGCAGTTAATAAAATCTGGCAATAATCAGAAGATCTTGATTATTAGATGGTCGGTCTTTATATTACAAATAGATGTTTTCAAATCTCCAGTTGATGCCACTTTCTGTACAAATCACAGCAACAATGAATTAGTTATCTCTAGTGATTTTTATTAAACATTAGTATTTAAAATGAATAAAAATTATTCACAAGCAAAAACATGATTAGTGAAATAAAAAGAAAAAATAAAGGTTTTCACACTACTACTAATAGTGCTACACTGCAGTTTGTTTCTAGCTGCAGAATGAATGGGTCAGCTCGACCGGTAGGACCCCTATCTTCACCAGCGTAAAATAGTAGCATAATGCTGCTGTGTTTCGTCTGGTGAGTGTGGGGAACCGGAGACCTTTATTACTGATGACGAGGCATTCCATCTCAGTTTTAAAGGGTGACAACACATCTGCATTATGACTCCTTGTCAAGGATGAATGTAGATGTCATGGGCCGCAGGAACCACTTACCATCAAGTGAACTGTGTGTTTGTTTGTTATTCTCTATGTAATAAAAAAAAAACGAGTTCTTTATTAATAATTTACTAAATTCATAGAAAAGATTAGTTATGTTTTAACTGTACATACTAAAATAAATCATGTTATAATTCTGTTACAGCGGCCTATCCAGAATACAACGCACGGGACCTATTCGAGCATTCCTCCACTGAATCGGCCGCGACCCACGGCACCCACGCGACGCACGGCTCCCAAGCGTCCCACGCTGACGAGTGGACAAGATCCGCCTTACAATCGCCCCCACGCCCGTTCAGCTTACTGCGGGCTTTCGTTCCATCCTTCCTATTCGTCTGGCTCTCCCTTGCCCTTGCAGCGTTATTGCTATTCGAGACCGACTGGCCACCGCTCCGTCCCCTTAAACGTAAACCGGAAATTATATCCCTAAGACATCATTATTACACCCCGCTCAAGGAATACTTGAAAAGAAAAGTTATCGAGCTTTTTTGATTCACTCACCCGGACTCACAAGAAGTGGGCAATACCCGATTTAAACCTACCACATCTGTGCAGCTAGCCCGGGGCATTTTCTACTTACATTCCTTCTTAACTGGCTGACCTCTGCTCTTGCAGTCATGCACTCTATGAAACAGTACGGCTACCTCTCAAGTGTAAACCGTAAATAATTTTACTGCTTCTCAAATGAATATGTTTGGCTTTTTTTGATTATTTCACACAAAGTTTGATTAGTTCCAATTTTAAGTTTTAAATAATTTTTATGTGTATAGATTATTTCTGCATCGATACTTTGTATCCATTAGTGATTATTATATTATTTATTTGTTGAATCTGTTATACTCAATCTAGATAATAGATCTGATTAGTGTTTATATTTTATTTTGTTTATTTATATACTATCAGACAATGTGACGCTAGTCATCTCTTATATATTTAACGACAATGTCTTAATACGTACTTAACAACACAAAACAATATCAACTTTCATTATACGATAAAAAGAGGAAGTGACGTGCACAACGAACGGACCGGAAGTTGTGTCTTGAAGAGTAATATAAATTAACAAGAAACGGTAAAAAGTATTATGCCTTAATTTGTCCATTTTATATGTATATGTATAAGTTGCATGCGAATCTCTTGTATTTAGTCCACGTAAACAGCATTTGTATATATCCCATATATAATTATAACACAGCTCCTCAAAAGATGCCAATTAAATAAGCCAAAATAACAAGACGCATTTAAAAACCATTTGTATGTGATTTGACACAACCATTTTTGGACGTAACATTTTAATGGATCGTATAAAAATCAAATATAAAATGATTATTGCATTTAGATTCATAAGATCACGCTTACTTCGCGCACAATGAATTCATTAGTCTTAATTTCTTTTATATTTTCTATTATACATTTAACATATATTTACATATGTGTATTAAATTCATCAAAAACATCAAAAAGTTATACACGTAAAAAAATCCGACCGCACGTTTTAGATGTATTGAACATCACCTTTAAAAATATTTATTTATTGTCGAATTTAAAAGTCCTGTAGCAAGATGTGAGACAACCTCATTGTAAGACCTTTTTGTACTTTGAATTAAAAATACAATAAATGCAACAAAAAGTTATGGTTATTTGTTGCATTTATGGTACTAAATGGTTTTATCACGAGATACTTTTTCGAACGTATTAGGATTTTTTCAACAATGTTACATTTTGCGTAACAATATATAATGCGTTTGTCACCATTGATTTGATTGAAATTAACTCATATTTACTCGAATCTAAGATAGTTGGGTATATAATTCGACAGACAGAATTAGTTATACATGTTAGTTGTACACACAGTTTCGTTAGTTCGCACAAAAGCCGCGTGGTTCGAACTGTGAGATCTACTTTAGAGCGTTGTTACTCAAACATTTTTATATCGCGACCCACAAAGAACGCAAAAAAGGTACTTTTTTTTTTCCACCCTTTCATTATGAAAACATTTTATTTAATAGTTCATTTACATTTACAAGCAATCTGTAAGTTTATTTTTTCATGTTTTTATTACATTTGTGAAACTAAATTAAAATTTAATTCTTTAATAAATGAATCTTTTGTCTCATATGTGTTAAATGAAATTTTAATAAAAAACTCGTGGGCTGGATAGAGTCTAGAGTATTTCTAGTCTAGCTCATTTCTCTATTGATTTAAGTTTAATGTTTTCCGATTTCCTCTTCGATTTATGTGTGATTATTTCTTATCTGTTGTATATACATGACAATCAATTTTTTTTTATGTTTACGTCATCATTCAGTGTATATTGCATTTATTCACGGTAAACATTACGGCCAATCAGTGTTAGTGTAAGCAGGCGCCACAGTAGTATACTTTGCTTTAGCTAATTATTATTAATTAATTAATCGTTGTGTTAGAAGGTAAGAACGAGTAAGTGCCTCTCTGTGAATGAATATTTATTGCGTTGTATTATACGCATCGCTGTTGGCATCTAGTAATGACATAAGATGGTAATGTTATAAATTAAAAGTTTGCCGTTATCACTAAAATACCCATAGTAATGTTGACGAACGTGTTTTTTTTTTTTTTTTTTATTATTCAGATAGCGATCCGAGTCGAGGTTTCGTACCTCCTTATGAGGGGCCTTCTGATCGAATTATCGCCCCCCCTCTGTTGTAGTCGACGTTCTTCGTCCACAGGGGTCGGAGTGCAGCAGCAGTCTTCGCGCCAGCTTCGCAGCATCGTCGTTGTCTCTGAGTCTAATTATATAAAGCTGGTCTCTGGACCAAAAGCAATACTCGCACACAAAAAAAGAGAACGTGATTTTTCATGTTTGTGATTATAGTGATATGACATTCCAATTGTTATGTTTTAGTTAACTTAAATTTGATGAGTATATTTTGAGAATCTTTAAGTATATCCCTGTGTTATACCCAATATCTATTAATTAATACATTATTATATCTCGCATTTATTTAATTCATAAAAATGCTGTACTATTTTTTTTATAAATATTTAATGTATTTATGTAACATTGAAATCTATAATAAAATATAAAAAAGCATTACTATTACCTTTCTTGGGTTAGTTTTATATTTATCTGGTTATTTTGTTCGATCATTTAATTATTGATTCGAAACACATACATTTACTTTTTGTCACTTTTGAATCACCATTAGATGAACTGTAGGGTTTTATCATCAGCATTTTTTATCAAGTATAATAGAGGGTGATGTGTTTCATACATTTTTATTCACTGTTATTACACAGAGAACAAAATAGACTGAATAATTCACGTAGGCCTTCCACACGGCATTTAGTTAGTCTTGGTGTTTTAATTTAACAAGTTTCATTAAAATTCATAATTATTTATTGTTTGTTGACGCTAAATATGTTTATATAATGATTTTATTTTTCCCCATTATATGACATTTTACACACTTAGCTGCTTTTAGATAATAGCATTAAGCTACCAAATTTCTGATTAAAGTGTTTAAATTTTAATAAACATTTTTTGGGTTATTTATGTCTTGATATTTTTATGGAAAAATGTATGTGAAATGTTAATTTTTTTTCTTTTATAATTCTACATTTCACCACTCTGAATCTTCTATTTGCTTTGTAAGTTTAAAACTTATTTATTATCTAGTCAATATACTAATTGCAAATGGTGCTTATTTTAATTTATCCTAATAACATAAAAAGTATTATTTTACTCATGTTTAGAACAAGACTAAATTATATAATGTGTCCTACTACCATTTAAACAGCTTTTAGGTAGTTTAGAATGTTGAAAATAAAAGTGTTTAAATATTTACAATAAAAGTCTGCCGGACCAAATTCACTTGCACAAAAATTGTATTTTTATAAGCTAAGCTATCCCTTTATCTTTTTATGCAATAAAATAGTATTTAAGTATAGTCTTTATGTGATTCCTTACATTTATAGCTTTCTTATAGCGACTAAAATGCTTAAGTAGTTATTAATACATAAACTTTCTATGTATTCAATATGTATATTTCATAAAGTTAGCCATATATTTTTGGCTTGAGAAAATTAATATATTAGTGACGTTGTGTTAATAAATCAGAAAAAGAGAGTTTTTTGTTATTGATAACAAAATTAATTCAAATAATGAGACATAACTTCTTATATACAATTTTTATTTCAGGAGCTATGAACGAAAAGATTAATACAGAAGAAAATGTAATTCATATGTGACCCATTTCACAATACCAAATAAAAAATACTTAAATGTTAAAAAAAATGATAATGCTGTAAAAGAAAGAACTAAAGCCAAATTCAATTATTTTTTATTTGAAGTTTGTGAAAAAGGGGATAAATATTGAATGTAAACTATCTTTGCGCAAATTATGTCATGAAATTTTATATGAGATCGAAACGTGTAAAGTGAACACTCCATTTTTAAAAGAAAGATTCTTACTAATATAACGTGTCGTCAATTATTGCCATTATTTTAAAATCTAGTGTTTCGAGTTTGTCAAACAAAAAATGTCAATTTATTTAGCTGCGGACTTTATTACAATTTAAATTGCACCGTGATTGTCTTAAAACAAATGTTAGAATTTTCCATAAAAATTATTTCTAGCAAGTAATGTACACTAAGTTTATATTTTACTTATATTATTGTATAAAATTTTATCAAATATTCATAAATGCAAGTTTTGAAAAACACATGTACATCGCTATGCGATATTCCATTAGGTAAGAGTTCGTAAATTGTGCACAATTGACAGTAGTTTAGTATATAATTTGTGTATATGTAAAGATAGAACTGATATTTGTTAAGAACGAGGCTTGTGAAATTCGTGCTTTCTTACGCTTTGATAAGGTCTCATTTAGAATGACATTTGCAGAAAGGACTAAACAAATTATTCAATATTGTTAGATATTTAATAGTTCAAAGTACATATATTTACTGCTTCAAATGTTAAATTTGTAAACTTTTGGTAACATATAAGAGCAAAACTGTATTAATGCAAAATGTAATATAGACACTACCCGTAAGATTAGTTACATGTAGTCGTTTTAATAAAACATCCAGCCATTTCATATCGTATTTTATTTTAGGAATATTTTAAAATAAGCAACAAACAAATAACAACGTAAAAGAGAACATATGTGGCGCTACATACGTCTGCTAGTTTTATCTAAACACTGAAATGATTTTATATAAGCATTCGCAAAAGCATATTATTATAAAACCATTCATCACAAAAATATATGATTGATTGCCTCTCATTTCGTGAATGTCAATATCATTAGTTATGGCACTCATTATTGGATGAGGTAATATGAAGCAGCAAGTTGTTTAGATTAATTAAAAAAAAACTTTGGTTTCATGTGTCAAAATACATTGTCATAAAAGTCCCCTCAACCACTTCTTTTATCTTATCATCAAAATTAGTGAAAAATTGATATTTAAATAAATTCATTAAGGCGTAATGAAAATTAATCATTTACAGTGTTTTAAAATACAGAGAAGTAAATAAAATCTTATAAATTCAGATTCACCTCGCATCACTTAATACAATCATTTGAGCTTTGAACGTTAAATGAATTCCATATCCACCCATATTGAAATACGTTACCTAATAATATAGCAAAACATAGAATAGCGCTTGAATGGTCAAGATAGTACCTATAAACAATTATTGTCCATTGAATAAGGAAGAGGGCTCAGTCTACGATGGATAATTGAGCGAAGCCGATCAGGCCTTTCTCGTCTAAGGGTTCAGCGGGGTCAGCGGAGTCGAGACGGAAGGTAAGGGACCGAGGAGGCGCTGTGCCAGCCGTGGGGAACAGGTTGGCGTCAACAAGTTGCTGTAACTGTGAGGCGATTGCCCCAGCATCACACCCGGCGACCAAGCCAGCGCCGACCAACTCTGTAGCAATACCATCAGCGGAATCTTTGCCCGGTGCAAATTCAAAACGTATGTCGTTAAGCTCTTTGTGAGCGTTACGCATTCGCAGCACCAAGTCTATTTGGGGTGATTCCTCAGCGCCCAGGGATCCAATGGTGAAACCGGCGCCGCTTTCGCCTTCGCTCTCGCTGTCCGAGGAGTCGGCGCGAGGTAGTTGGTTCATCGGCCGATCACGTCCGGTCTCACCGTCCTCGTCTTCGTCTTCCTCCTCACTCTCCCAAACCCATTCGCCCGTCTCCATCCGGTGCAAACGACCAGACGCTCCGGGCTGCCGTTTACTTGCTTTGTGCACACGCGTCTCCATACTAGGCCCGATGGAGACTAATGTCTGGACGAGGTATTTCCGATCCTTAGCCTTTTTGAAGAACGAATGTTTGAGCAGCTCAGTGGCGGACGGTCTCTTAGTCGGATCCTTCTGTAGGCATTCGGATATCATTTTTCTGAAAGTTTTCCCATATGCCTTATATTGATCCTTCTCCTCCGCACCCGTATCTAGTGTTGGCGGATCATTCTGTAATGTCAACATTAACACTTTCATTGGCGGGTATTTGTGGTACGGCGCCGTACCAGTGGCCATCTCGATGGCAGTAATGCCGAAAGACCAGATGTCAGCTTTAAAATCGTAACCGTGGTTTTGTTCCATAACTTCGGGCGCCATCCAACAAGGTGTGCCGACGAACGTGTGTCTCACTTTCTGACGAGATAAATCTCTGCCGGTTGCCAACCACGCGGACACACCGAAATCGGCAATCTGAACTGTCCCATCATCACCGAGAAGTATATTCCCAGCTTTTATATCTCTGTGTATTTGTCCGTTCTGGTGGAAATATTCAAGTCCCTTTAAGACTTCTTTCAGTACGGTTGCAATAGTGGCCTCGTCAAATACACCATGCTTACAATTGGCAATTCTCATTTTATGCTTGATTATGTCCAGCAAACTGCCACCCTCGAGGAGTCGTAGTATGAGCCACAATTCATCTTTCACTACAAAGCTTGTGTAATATGTGACGACATTTTCGTGGTTGCAACTGGACATAGCCTGTATCTCCTTAAGAAGTTCATCCATAGATGTATTCCACTTTTCTAAGTTGATCCGTTTTATAGCGCATTTTTCGGCACGCGGTTGGCAGTACGCAGCGTGTACTACCGCCGTGGCTCCTACGCCAATAACCTCCAGCAGCTCATAGTCGTCTTGACTGTTGGGCCATGTATGTCCTAAGCCCGCCATTTTATCCCTTTACTAGAAAACCTTTAGGATATTGCTCTTACAATGTACTTATAATAATGCCAGTGGCTAATGCAAATCTCTATTTAGTTTCTAAACAGTTATCATAGGAAATGGTATGACCATATTGTTCATACTGATATGATTGCTAGATTTGTAATTGTGTATTATGAACTCCCTTCTAGACTTTGTAATTTCAACTCTATGAATTGATTCTTGATTACTTCCCCTTAGTTCTAGTACAGTTTTGTCTTTAACAAAATTAGTTTTATTGTTAAAATCTACATCAAAAGGGTAAAGGTGATCACCTGAAACAGAATAGTTTATATTAAAAATAATATCAATGACAAACCGAAACATACATATTGATTCATTTGTCATGTATGTATATGTTGGTATCGGTGGCTATTGAATGAGTTGTGGATTACTGCTAAAACCAATGCACACAAATAATTTGTGTATATATACAGAGGGTCTGCATTATCGCACTGTATTTGAAGTTTTGATTTTGACTAATATATGAGAGGAATTAATTGAGAATAATAACCAGTACAATTTTTGAAAAAAAATCATAATATTAATATTTAAATGTCAATTTAAATATTTAGAAGTGATTTTTTTTATAATATTAAAAGTGACAAATGAGCACACAGTTCGCCTGATGTAAATTGATGAAGGGTAGATATAGACATCTGCCTCTATCCTCAACAAAGATTTATTGTAAACACCTCATGCATTGTCATCCCTGAGATTGAATGCTGTCGGGTCCCCGGATCAAACCTACACTCAACAAACAATGAAAGACAACAGCAGTATGCTGCCATTTTTCCTTTCCTTTTTCTTGGTTGAGAAGACACATTCTTGTTCCATCTAGAAACTTGGAACATGGTTGCCCTACCATGTAATATCTGTATAAATTCTGTTCCGATTCAACTATCTGTTAATTACTTAACATTTTATTAATATCATATTTGATTTTTCTGTCATCATTTTGAGTAATTTCATATAATTTTATAATTATTAAGAAATAATTGTATAAAAGATTGTTAGATTTATATATAAATTACTTTTCTATTATATTATGAAAAACCAATGATTGTACATAATCCCTTTTAGTAAAATGGCACAAAACAAAAAGTTTAAATAATGCTTGCTCTATAATGAAATTATTTATTAATACATAATTAATATTTATTTTGTTAGAATTACATGATCCCTTTTATACAAAGGGTTCAAGATATATCTTTAGTATGATGCCTATATTATATTACCTTTGTTCATGTCAGTGGAGCAAAAGATATGAGAAGATAAAAATATAATATGAGAGATATTATATGATATTAATCATATTAACACAGAAAATGATTGACTCTGCGCCTACTTTACTTTATCTGAATTATTAATGGATTATTATGAAATCATAATAATTATTAAGAATGGCTTTATTCATTAAGGAGAAATAGTTATGGTTAGAACAAGACAGGAGGTCTGTAGGAAAAGCAATAATAAGAATGATTATACCTGGAAGTAATTGGATCATGCCATCTTTAGCTTGGATAGCTACTGGATAAAGCAGCTCATTACCCTGGGAACTTCTCTCCTTTGCAAAGTTTATTAATTCATTTATATCGGGCAAACAAGTTAGTCTCTTAAACTCATATGCCTGAGGTGGATAAAGAAGTACCTCTGTTTTACTACTTCTTTCTAGTATTTGTGATGGTGTTAACCACTAAAAAAAGTTTATATTCTTGTAAAGGTTGAAAGTATTTGACTGTTTATAGGTTGATAAATCAGCATAATGCAGAAGGGCCCCACTGTGATGTGGTTTGTATGTTGAATAAATTTCATTTTACCATGAAGAGTCATAAGGCATTTGCATCTGGATACCATATCAACAATAGTGTCACACCAACAGGGATCACTTACCAAAACGGATTCCCTATCATCCTGTGTGCTTATTTGTCTTCAAAATCATATTAAAAAATAAATAAAATTGAAGTAATTAAGGATTTAGATGCATTGCATCTTTGCAATCTGGCATTTTTTGTTATTTTTAATTCACCAACTTAAGGTGTAGACTTTCTCTTGACTGTGTCTACTGATGATGTTTACTGGTGGTGGAGGGAAAAGAAGGCAAACAAGCAAGTGGCTCCTCTGATGAGTGTTCACTAAGTGATCAATAATGCCCATGTACTGCAATATTATTAATGCATTGCTAGATTTTGAAGAAGGCATTTTTTCTTAAAGGTTTCTAAATCATATTGGTCCGAAATCATATCATATCAGCTGGTTACAGCTGATTGCACAAAGCGATGACAAGATGCGTAGCAGAAAGGAAATTTCGTAAAAAGTGCACTAGTGTATTCACTATTGATTGAAGTGAGTTTTGAGGCCATGTGCGATGATTAAATTTAAAGCTCTTCACAATGCTAGTAAATTAAGCCGACCGGAAAGAACTCGGTCGTTGACGATTCGATCCACTCTACGTTTGTGCGATCATATAGATGTACTGGGGTGGCACTGCCCAGAAATAAGAACAGGATGTCTTGGGAGGCCAATCTTGCAGCTCTTAAATGGGCAATGGGCTGATATTTAGCACTTCCTGCTATACTGAGCACAAGAAACTTTTTATAGGAAATTTTAGACTGCGGAACTAAAAGACGACTGCACAATGTGGAAGCGTCGAAAGAAGTGTTTTGTACCAAAACTCGAAGATCGTAGGACTTCACAACACCCAGATTAACCGCAAAAGCTACTGGTCCTCTAGCGCTTTCTCCCTCGCTCAGAAACTTCTCGGAGATACGTCAGTACAGGCATCCAGCTTCACTATTGAATTAGGCGTTTCACTATTTCGCAGTAGCTATCACACAAAGTCTAGGATTTGCCATTGACAAATAGGACACAGGAATGAAAAGTTCTATTTCCTGATGTACGACATAGAAGACAATGTTGGGGCCATTGGTAGGATGCAATGAAACCCTTCATACCAAACCAAAACCATTAGAAATATGCGGTATCATCTGGAAAAGATATCTGCATCTAGGTTAGGAGAACCGGACTTCCATCTTTGCCTCTCTAGATGGTAGTCGACGTTGTCAAGGTTGGAGTGAAGTCCGCTGATGTTGCAGAAAATCAAGGCGGGTGTGGCATCTGATTCTCTAAAAGTATGGGTGCTGGTACTACTCAGGGGTAGATCTTGAACATATAGCTACCATGTTTTTCAGAACAGAGAAGGAGAAACGCCTTTGGCTACCTCATTCGCCAAGTGATAAGCTATTAAACAAGTTATTTTCATAATCGCAGATTGAAGGATAAGGGTCTTCAACACTGCCGCAAAATATTAATTAACTATTTACTTAAACTGGCAATACCTCTGAGATTGTAATGTATTTAAATTACCCGCAAAGGACAAAGTAAAATTTCTTATTTACATACACACCTTTACATTGACCACTTCCGAGTTACCCTTTGCATTTAAAGGCTTAGTTTCTAAAGCTGTGAGGAAGAAAGCCGTGTCAAAACGTTTTGGTTGGTTTGCTGGTGTGAGCCAATTACTCCAATAGTGCAGAGACCATATATCTGGATAGCAATTGTATTCTTTACAGAGAACTAATAAATCTGCAGGGTTTTTGCTCACCTAAAATATAATACTACGTGATTTAGTCAAAATAAAAATAAATTATGATTATTATATATTATTTACTAACTTCCTGGTTGGAGGACGAAATAGGCAACTGAAAATTTATACAAGCTTCAAATACTCACTTATACATATTGCTTTATACTCTTAGCTAATATCTAGTGCTTGCAATGAGATAACACTAATTGCTTTTTTGGGATTGATATTTTTTGAAAATGAAAATTAAATTACATTATTACACTTTCCTCAGTCTGATGGAGATTAATAGGAAAATACCCAGACCCAACAAACAACAATTTCCATTGCATGAGCGCAACACTTGGCAATTGAAAAACCCACTGATACATTAACTACTAACAGCCCTTTGTCTCTATGTCTTATATGTCAACTGAAAATTATTACACTGATACACAAATCTTTGTCTGTACTCACCCGTTTTCGCCAGTGGTTCTGATCAATATCTGACAAAAGACTTGCCCATGCGTTCCCTCTTTTAGCTTTATGATCTTGACTGCAGATAAGGATACCCAGTTCCTCAAAAGTCTCCCGTATTGCAGTGATTCTCAACGCTACATGCCTGTTTCAGAAAATCATGAATATATATAACATAATCTTTGATATACATTTCCTTGTAATGATTTTCCACTTTAAAATATTCAAGAATTAATATTTAACTGTTTCCTTTTATCTTTGATAAGTAATAAGACTAAATGATGAAGATAAGAAGTAATCATTAGTATGAATTGTCTTACTTTTTCAAGCTACTAATTGACAATATTTCTTTCCAGCCTTTGAATGTTCTGCATTTCGTTACGCAGAGTGGCCATTGGCTTGTTGATAGATGTACATAATTCAATTTAGTGTTTTGTGGTCTGGCACACCACAATTTCCTTTCTAACTGTAGTCATTTGTAGGTAATTAAGTATTTCAGATAGTTTGATTAGCCAACGGGCATTTTTATTATTGAAAATGTGTTTAAAAACTTAAAATCTAAACTTTTAAATTACTGGCTCTACCCCAGGCTCTGACCTGTTTTTCAAAAAGATCAAGCCATGGAAAATGGAAAGTATGTGTTGAAGTGTTTGTTTCTATTCTTCTATATATGCATTTTCCAAGTTTGTTTTGAGTCTAGGTGCATTGCTAAATATTTGGAAACTATTTGCTTTAGTATTTTTTCTAAACTATTTATTTGCTGTGTTAGGTAACACACCTGACACAGATTTAATAGCATATTTCTTGCTAATGCAGTCATGCTAGCCATACAATTTCAACTACAGTATAGCTCTGTGTATAAAATACCCTTTTTTTTATTCGATTGATGTTCAAATGCCCACAGAATGCATGGGTTAATTTGAACAGTAAAATACAACACTAACAAGGAATGCCTACCTAATATTATAGTTTAACACTGCCGTTTGTATTGATCATTAGAAAACAAATCTCTGGATTTAAGGCATTCCATCTTAGATTAATGCAAGCATGCTTTTTTAATAAGAATAAATATTTATGACACAGTTATGACATATGAGAAGGATAAAGTTCACCTTATTCAAATAGAAAATATAAAAATCTTTTGTCCTAACATATCAATTGGAAATAAAAAAATGTAAAACAGTTGAAGATCTCACAAATTCAAAATTAAAATACAAATGATATGCAAACAAAATGATACAGAATGTTTGAGTCAACAACATTCTGTTCTACAAACATGAACAAACAGACAATGTAATTATTATTCGAGTGCCTTGGTTTTAGTAAATAACTGTTAATTCTTACCTTTGTATAGGATTATTTTGAAATAAAGGTGTTAATGGACTGCCAGAATGATGTAAATTTTCGAAATCGCTTTGAGTAAAACCAAATGTACCGAGAAGTTTCAGCCAACCCTCGTCTCCGTCGGCGTCTTCGCAAACGCCACCCGGGAATACCACACTATTCGGGAATGACGCGTTATGCGTTCTAGTCTGTAACAAGATGTCGTAGTTACAATTACCTGTATTCACAGGTGCAATATTTTGGTGTCGTTTGGTAGCCACTATTAAGGAAGCAGAATCACGCCAACATTTTTCTATCGCTTTCTTCATGATTACTTTGTTATAAAAACTATATCACTAAAACAACTGCCTACAAAAGGTTATAACTTACAAGGTCGAAACTTACGCACTTCGATACAAATTTATTCTCTTGCCTTATCTAATATGTTTGACGATAATTGTATTTTATAAGATAGGTTTGACGAGCCTACAGAATATAAAAATAGCTTAGTTAGAATATGAAATTGACATTCACTAATTTTTTTCACATTTTTTAAGCGTTTGGTTATTACTTTTGGAACTGGAAAAGTATAATTTAAATTTTTATTAGAAATATTTTTGGAATTAATTATCTGGTAAAGTTAATCTTTGAGGTGAATTTTAGTATTGGTTTATGTTCAAAAATAAAAAGAACTTTCATTTTTGTTAAAGTGTTATCTTTAATTGTGATAAAATAGTAGAATAAGCATGAAATATCTTTTAATTAGAAGTTGATTTTATTGACTATTAATGATATTACAAAATTATTTTAATAAATTTTAAAATATAATAATAGTATAGTTAATTTAGTTAATGATTGTTTGCTGGCGAGTAAAATGTACTACATACAACTAGGACGATCATTATATGTGTACAAATTGAAAACAATATTGCAAACCTAAGGGTCTATAGAACCTCTTATTATAAATGTTACGATTATTATTAGTTAAAATGACTAGCTATAATGATTTATATTTAGATCTCATACCGTTTAGAGAGTAAAATTAATAGAGTACATTTGACATTTTTTAGTTATATAAAAGGCATTGTAAATACAAAATAATAATTAATTATTCGTAATTAGTTTAAACACAAACATTGTTTTTAAAAATTGTTTCATGAAATGTAAACCTTTTTCTATGTACTTAACAGGAACTATGGTTATTGTAAAAACATGTACAATGTATATATATATATACACTGTACATGTTATTTTTTTTATATATATATATATATATATATATATATATATATATATATATATAAATATATACAGTATTTATCTAAGAGACTTTCTTACTGACAATGGGGCAGGCATTACATCACAATAGAGATTAGTTATAACTTTTAATGATAGTCTCACCGATTATTAATATGAAGAAATTAGTACGAGGGTAGGGAAACTTACATACCTATGTTAGTTTTTGCTGATGCTTTCCAGAAAAGTTCTAATATCTAAGTGGACTTAAAAAATGCCTAAAATAAGCACAGCGCCAGAGCCAACCGTTTGGGTTCCTCTAAGCTTCACCGTGGGTGACTAAACCACGGCTACTAAGGCCTCCGCCACGAAAAGGCGAGACGAGAACCCGTTCGGACAGGATACTGGCTGGTCCTGCCCATACAAGGTAGCCGTACTAGGTCGGTCTTCGAAGCTCGATCCTTCACTTTACCGTTTGATAGTACGATAAACAAACCCTAGAGTTATTATTCTTATTAACATTGTTTATTTTTCTCTTAGACTCTTGAGTGGTGAAAGGATCTTTTAATTTGACTTACTGTTGTCACTTTGCTTTTTCGTTGTCTTATGCATAGAGTATTTTATATATAAATATATATTAAAAATAAAAGAATATTAGCAATGATCTTTTTGGTCTGATTGGTTGATCAGAACCTACTGTACTACTTCGCAGACTTTGAATTATTAGGTTGTTATGGGTGTCAGTATTAGTGGAATTATAAATTTTGAGCTTTATCTCCATACATTCGTCGTTATGCGCAAAAGTCACTAGAAAGATTGAACACGATTAAATTCACGATAGATATGTTTTTACATTACATAGTATATACGCTACAGGCCAAAAGATTATGACCAACTTAATTAAAGTAGGAAAATAAAGTAAAACTCCAATAAAATATTAAATGTTTAATTAACCTGTAACCTGTTTAATCATCTAATAGAACATTGATTGACAAACAATATACTTTAAAGCGTAACGAAATATTAACAGTCCATGCAAAAAAGGCTATAGTTAGGTAAACTGATTTTTCATCAAAAATCCTCCTTTACATTTAATGACTTTTTTCACAAGTTTCGGTATACGGGCAATCAATTTTTAATGGTGTCTTGTGATATGGTTGTGGCAGGGTATATATATATAATTTTTTTTACATAAGCTCGAATAAAATCCTAACTTTTTAACTTTTTAAATAAGTTTAAAACTAGAATAGAATAATATATAAATTTAATTCCTTTAATTTTTCCCGTTTTATTTTGACCTAGTTGCGTGAGTGCAAACCGCTGTATGAGAAATTAAAAACAATATTTTCGTTTAGGCGCGTTATAAAAATTACTTTCAAGTTATATAAAATTAACAGATACACATTATTTTTGTTACATTTTACTATTAGTTTGGTATGCTCGTGCGCACTAACATGCTTATGGTTTAAAATTGTCAAATCGTACTATACGTAGTTCAGAATCTTGTTTTAATATCCAGTATCGGGTTTCGAACATTGTTTATGAAAAAGGTTCCATAATTTATTATTAGCTCTGAATGAATAATAATATGTTGGATTTTACTAAAAGAAAGTGGATCTGTGTACAACTCATGTTACAAAATTATATAACTTCAATTTATTAATACAATAAATTAATATTTACAGATTTCTGTAAAAGAAGAGAATAACTCAATATTGCTTGGAATTTGTGCTCCCGAAAGACAATGATTTTACCATTTAAGGTTCATCATTCATTTAAGGTCTTATGCTTTTCTTAGCTGTAAATGCAGTGTTAAAATTAAATGTTTGACATAAACACAAAATTATTAAAGAAAATGAATGCCTTTCTAGGCAAAGCTAAAAAGTTATTATAAAATACAAGTCATAACCCTGATGTCTATGTAATACGTAGATCTACTTATCACTGGAGTAACGTATGGTGTCTGCGTGTCAAAGGGCATTTAAAAGCGTGGTTAACTTATCTAAATTGTTCTCACGCTTATAGAAAGCGGATGTCGTAAACGGTGTAGTAGCATAAGGAAATGTTTAGGGTTGTCAACTTATGTACAACCAAAATTGGGTAATAAGAAAGAATAAAAAAGAATTTTAAATAAATAATTTATATCAAGTAGTATATTTAACTTATTGTATATTATATAAACAATTTTCATATAATATATAATAACATTTTTAATACCAAAGAACAAAATACTTCCATCTTACCACCAATAATTCACTGTTGAACTCATATTCGCAAGAACGATTGAAGTACATACTATAAGATATTTAAAAGTTAAACTTTAATCTTTCAATGGCCATTTGTTTTCTTAGTAAATGCAACAATAACTTAATTTAATTCCTTTAATTTTTCCCGTTTTATTTTGACCTAGTTGCGTGAGTGCAAACCGCTGTATGAGAAATTAAAAACAATATTTTCGTTTAGGCGCGTTATAAAAATTACTTTCAAGTTATATAAAATGAACAGATACACATTATTTTTGTTACATTTTACTATTAGTTTGGTATGCTCGTGCGCACTAACATGCTTATGGTTTAAAATTGTCAAATCGTACTATACGTAGTTCAGAATCTTGTTTAAATATCCAGTATCGGGTTTCGAACATTGTTTATGAAAAAGGTTCCATAATTTATTATTAGCTCTGAATGAATAATAATATGTTGGGTTTTACTAAAAGAAAGTGGACCTGTGTACAACCCATGTTACAACATTATATAACTTCAATTTATTAATACAATAAATTAATATTTACAGATTTCTGTAAGAGAAGAGAATAACTCAATATTGCTTGGAATTTGTGCTCCCGAAAGACAATGATTTTACCATTTAAGGTTCATCATTCATTTAAGGTCTTATGCTTTTCTTAGCTGTAAATGCAGTGTTAAAATTAAATGTTTGACATAAACACAAAATTATTAAAGAAAATGAATGCCTTTCTAGGCAAAGCTAAAAAGTTATTATAAAATACAAGTCATAACCCTGATGTCTATGTAATACGTAGATCTACTTATCACTGGAGTAACGTATGGTGTCTGCGTGTCAAAGGGCATTTAAAAGCGTGGTTAACTTATCTAAATTGTTCTCACGCTTATAGAAAGCGGATGTCGTAAACGGTGTAGTAGCATAAGGAAATGTTTAGGGTTGTCAACTTATGTACAACCAAAATTGGGTAATAAGAAAGAATAAAAAAGAATTTTAAATAAATAATTTATATCAAGTAGTATATTTAACTTATTGTATATTATATAAACAATTTTCATATAATATATTATAAACATATAATATATAATAACATTTTTAATACCAAAGAACAAAATACTTCCATCTTACCACCAATAATTCACTGTTGAACTCATATTCGCAAGAACGATTGAAGTACATACTATAAGATATTTAAAAGTTAAACTTTAATCTTTCAATGGCCATTTGTTTTCTTAGTAAATGCAACAATAACTTAATTTAATTCCTTTTAGAAATTACATTTTACTTAAAAAGTATGTTTTCTTGTGTGACCCTTGATTAAAACGTTTCTATAAAACTTGCAGCTTGATTTTTTTACGATAATGCTTTTACGATAAGATCAGTGACACTAGACAATTATATTACTCTTAGATGGGGTATCAAATTATCGGTGTGTATTTGATCAACACAGTTAGACTCGCCTGTGAATTTTCTTTATGGCAATACATTCTTTTTACTACGTTAGAATTTAAAATAATAAATACCCCATTTAACACAATGTTAAATTATAAATAGGTATAACGTATAAAATGTACTAATGTTTCGAGAATATATAGTATATTTTATACCGGAATGGAGAGAGATCCTTAAATCTGTCTCCATTAGGCTTATTTATAAACAACGTTGCGGAAATGTAACCGCGAGCAGAGCTATATGGGATTAACTAGAGAGATCAAGAAGTTTTAATTGTATTTATCTAAGAAACGCTTTCGTGGCTGTATTAAAGAATTCCATTTATTCGTAGCGTTATGAAAAGTGGTAAGGGCAGTACCCGAAATGTTTTTGATATTTATATATATATCTACGTATCGTATCTTTTATTTTCAGTAAAATCCATTATCATTATCATTCATACTAAAAACTTACCAAACACTCTGACGGTACTTCCCATATACTATGTTCTTGAATATTGCGGCTTCAAAAGTGTTTCCATTTGAACGTTCCCATATACTGGAGTTGCTATATATTGTAATAATAATATAAGAAAATGTAATTTTACGTGCTGAATTACTATAAATTCGGCAGTGAAGGAAAAAATCGTGCGTTAGACGGTAGAAACAAAAATAAAACATTATCAAGACATGTCAAACATGTCCCATCAGAATTAATCCTTATAGAAAAAAGATTTATACCCATATGTAAATAAAGTAAAGACAGCTACTTCACTTTTTTGTTAGCATATCAATAAATAATTGCATTTAATTCAACTTTGTAGTGTTTGTTCAAATATATTAAAAAAAATAGATGTAAAATCCATTTTTTTTAATAAAAAACGAGATATTATTTACTGGAAGCTCCCATCTTAACGTGAACTACGGACAGCCCATGAGTCCCATACAGTTGCTCCGTTGCCAATAATAATACGTATTTACATAATTCGTATCGTAAAAACGACACTTTTCTTCTCCCGCGACTTCTACCTGGAGCGCCCACACTGCAATAAGCCGGCCGTGTGAGGGTTTGGATTTCTTTGTTTTACTGTGGGTGATTAAGCCACGTCCATTAAGCCGAGAGATGGCGGGAATCTGTTCTAGCGGCACGTTGTTGATTTTCTTAATCCAATATAACGCCTATGCGAGGAAGATTTCGATGGAAGATGGTTTGGGTTAAAAAATCACTTTAACCTGGAGTTCTGTAACAGTTCAGAGCTATTAGGGCACATATGATTGGGCACATCTTCTGCTACCTTTGGACATATTTTTTTTCGTTATATATTCCATTTACTAAAACTAAGTATGGGCTATCAATAGTTATTTTATCAGAGCTGGCAACTATTTCAATTCGGTTCCATCGACAATTGATATTGGCATAATCGCAATTCATATTAGAAAAAAGCTTAGTTTAATGTTCTTGGACAAAAATTTTAAATGTCAAACTGTACTTATCTATTTAACAAATTTATAATTGACACTCCCGCATCTTTATATATTTACTCTCTTTGCAATTATTTGTGTGGACTTGTAATTGGCCTTCTGTGTTACCAGTTCTGATATTCGTCTACTTAAGTATTAGCTGTAAGTCTTCAAAAAATTGTAAAAACTTAATCAACCCGAAAACCTAAAATCTGCATCGTTCAACGGATATAAATTTCTGTACACTATTATCAAAATTACAATGAATGATTATGTCACGTGTCCATAATTTATAAATTGCCGAGAAGCAAAGGAAAGACGTATAGCGATTGTTATGTCTATTTCTAAACAAGACATGAGATCATTTTTTTTAAATTCATCATATTCTATGATTTAATAATTTTTATAATGCACAACACACTTATATATCCATTTATTTTGTAATATCATTCGACTTTTATATCGAATCACGATTAACACAGCATCGCTCATTGCTTCGTAAACTCATTATGTTAATGTACTGGTAAATAAATATGAAGAACGATTTTGGCAGCTTAATCATCGAGATTTTGGCCGCTTACAGCTTATACGAAATTAGTGTGTTTATTTGTAGATGATTTACTCCAAATAGAAATCAAAGAATTTCTCTGTTTATAGCGTTTTATATATTTTTTGGTTGCTGTAGAATAACGAATGATTGGAAAAGATCTTAGTACATCCATTTTGATAGTAGGTTGCTTTTAATAATGAGATATTTTGGATACTGTCGTTATTAGGGGTTTATTGTTTAATAACGTGTAATATACGAGTATGTCAACCCTTTGTGTAAAGCGCGATGCCGCAAAGGGAATTTATTAAATAAAACTTTAATTTTCACAGACTCATTAAGATGTCTTCAGGACCTTATTAGATCCCCATTCGACTCAAAAGCCAATTTTATTGTTACACTTCAGTGCAAAGAATTATTGCTACAATGCAGATTTCTTGGCTTAGATGTTGTTTTAGCTTGGATCCCTAGTCATACTGGTATTAAGGGTAATGAAGCGGCAGATACGTGTGTTAAACAAGCCATACATTTAGGTGACCCATCATTTAACAGTTTTTTTACTCGTGATCTCCGTGCCCTCACGAATCAGTTTCTCATAAAGAAATGGAGTTAAAAGTGGGATGCAACTAAGTTCTCGAAGTGCAAACACTATGAATATGTTCAAAGCGACATACCGGTGAAACCCTGGTTTTTTTAAATACAAATCTTTCAATAAAGCGTTTACATCCACATTAATCCGTATACGTCAGGGTCATGCCTCCACTCCTGTCTTTCTAGCTAAGATCAGGGTTCGGTATCATTCCCTTGTTCATTGTATTCATACCTTGGATCATATTTTTTTTCATGCCCGAAATTATCGTCATTCTTATATGTCTTCCCCAGTATATTTCCCGTCCCATTAACTTTTTATCTCTCCTCTCGACTCCCCTTTCTTTAAAATTAAAGTTAAGTTATGAATTTTAAACATACATTCTTCTAAACCTAATTTTTTAAATTTTCATCTTATTTTACATTTTTGTCTTATTTTTAAGTCTCAACCTAGTGTTCTCATGCATTCCGCTGATTGCTTTTGTTACCGAACAACTTCACATAACTACGTGTCTCTTTCTGACTAGACATTGGCAGAATTATCAGAAAGATAGTTAGGCCATATAATTAAAAAAAAAAAAATTTTTATTTACATATTCTTGTAGATTTTGAGTACCGATCGTTTTAATTAATAATAGTACTAATACTTAATATACATTCATCCCCCCGGACTCGGCATATGAAACACAGTAGCGTTATTATGATATTCTGTGAGAGCGACCTAATCATATTGCAGCAAGATCTTGTCTGCAGTAAGGCACTATCACATAACCAATAATAAGATAAAAAAATGAACAGAAATTTAGTTAGATATTAATAAATGAATATGTATGAATATCTTATAAATTTCTACAAAAATAAAAGCCGTTATTTGCACTACTGGTCTTTAATTATCGTCGCTCCAGTGCTTACAGTTAGATGAGCGCTTTGGGTCTGTCTTGATTCTCGTTGAAATTTCAATTTCCCTGTTGAGTTTCATCTTGCTTGTCATTTCCTTTAATTGAAATCTTATTGTATTGTTAAATCCTAAGTTTAACGACCTCTCGAATCTTTATTTTGAAACATTAACTATTTTTATTATAACATTTTACAATCTGGCAATAAAATTTAAAATTAAAAATAAATAAATAAACAAAGGTAAATAGTTAATCTGATACTTAATTACCTGAAGGGTATATGACACCTTTGTTTATATTAATAAGTATAAGATATCAGATAAATAATAATATTTAATATCAGCGTATCGTAATTGTGTTTCGTTCGAATGCCTCGTCACCAGTAAGAAACCCTTCTTCCTGGAGACGAGGCATTTGATCTAAGTCAGTAAGTAAGTTATGATACCTTATCGAGGTTGACTGTGGGTTTTATGGGCCACAAGAATTACTTACCATCAGGTGAACTGTGTGCTTTATCACCCTAAATACATTAAAAAAAAATCTACAGATCAAACTTGATTAAACTAATTTCCGTACAGAATTGCACGTCATTTATACCTCAACGCTTTGCCATCCCCCGCTCAGCGTTTGTTTCTAGGGAGTGAATATTATGTTTCCAAATTTGGTTGTAATTATTATTTATAGTACATACTGTAGATGTAACATATATATGCCATAGACAGTAACTTCGATTGCTCTGTTTCTATGCAATCTTTTATATAGTAGTGATTGTTTTCATATTTCATAGACCCGCAAGTTTTACTCTAATAGAGATTAACAAATACCCTATGCGAGTATTGATTGTACAAGTTAATTAAAAACGTCACGTTGGAAAGTCGGACGTGAAAAAACGTTGTTATAAAAAGGCGGTCGCCGGCAGACTACTTTATTGGTGTTCAAAGGGGCGATATTTTCCATAAGAGAATTTCATCATGCATTTAAAAAGAACAAAGGAGAAATATAGTTAGTGAAATTATTTTGGGACCGTAATAAAATCTTCGGATTTATGCAGCTTTCTGCTGGCTGTATGATATTTTTTTTTTGATAAAAAATCCTCAAAACATTTCTGAAAAAACATCTCTGTTCAAAAACATATTGTGGTTTATGGTTCTAGATAAATGTAAATTTTACTACAGAAAATTCCTTTGAATGTTAATTGTTCTAATGTTAATATAAGTATAATAATATAGCTAATCAAAATAGTTCTAATTATTGAATACTAGATAATTTAAAAAAAATCCTTTAATTAAATACAAAACTATAATTGTTTAGTAAGGAGTAGGTCTCAATGTGTTATTAGCAATAATTAGGCCTGCATACAAGTAGGGTTCATCCAGCTGTGGGACAACATTCAAATTTGTAACATTATCATGATTGGAATTAGTATGATAATGATAGAAAGTTGAATGGAAAATAATTGAAATAGAACAAAACTGAAATTTTATGAACGTTGCTTGTATTTTAGATTATCATAAAAAATTTGCCGCTTATTGAGATAATACCTTTCATGCATATACTATGATCGCAATTCACAAAAAAAACTACCAAAAACTACTATAATTTTCAGTGGAATATTACGTCAAATCGCGAACGTACCCCAGCGCGAA
Organism: Teinopalpus imperialis; assembly: GCA_029286865.1. Classification (NCBI taxonomy): domain Eukaryota; kingdom Metazoa; phylum Arthropoda; class Insecta; order Lepidoptera; family Papilionidae; genus Teinopalpus; species Teinopalpus imperialis. The sequence continues at coordinate 1,685,796 of JAGSMU010000020.1, read as the reverse complement.
GCTCAGACATCATACATCATACAAAACATCTAGTCCATAATATATAGGAAACCTAAATTCTTAAAACAACTTAATAAATTCTTAAGAAGTTTATTGGGAGCAACACAATTATATTTATGAGTCCTAATCACCAAGTATTTTAACGAAATATGAGTGAATGGCTTTGTTTTTCTTGGCTCAGTTTATAATGGAAGATTTATATAAACTTAAAAATTTGTCTATACTATGTACTCGTATAACACATTTTATCGAGCGAGATATACCACTGTTATTGTATTGAATAGTGTTACTAAAAACTGAAAAATAAACAAATGACGCTGGCTACCTTTGCAAATGGTCTAGCGCCGCGCTGACTTTGCCGCCTTTGGTAAACTTCTTCATCTTTAAAGTTTTATGAAAAAAAACTCTTTGGATATTTCAAAACCTCGTTTGCTTCCTTTTTCTTGCCAACTTTCGAAATGCTTTTTCTACTTTGCATGCTATTTTTGAGCCCATGGAAGTTATTTCAGGCGACTACTTGCAAAACCCGCTAAAACGCGTTTTTTCAAAACTCGTAAACAAAAAGAAACTTGTGACGTGTTTTTGACTAGAGGAATGCAATCATTTACAGTATTCAAATTATAGTATAAAAAAAGTAGAGGAGAAAATAACAAATCCATAGACAACCTCACCCTCCACTCCAACCTCACCCTCCACTCCAACCTCACCCTCCACTCCAACCTCACCCTCCACTCCAACCTCACCCTCCACTCCAACCTCACCCTCCACTCCAACCTCACCCTCCACTCCAACCTCACCCTCCACTCCAACCTCACCCTCCACTCCAACCTCACCCTCCACTCCAACCTCACCCTCCACTCCAACCTCACCCTCCACTCCAACCTCACCCTCCACTCCAACCTCACCCTCCACTCCAACCTCACCCTCCACTCCAACCTCACCCTCCACTCCAACCTCACCCTCCACTCCAACCTCACCCTCCACTCCAACCTCACCCTCCACTCCAACCTCACCCTCCACTCCAACCTCACCCTCCACTCCAACCTCACCCTCCACTCCAACCTCACCCTCCACTCCAACCTCACCCTCCACTCCAACCTCACCCTCCACTCCAACCTCACCCTCCACTCCAACCTCACCCTCCACTCCAACCTCACCCTCCACTCCAACCTCACCCTCCACTCCAACCTCACCCTCCACTCCAACCTCACCCTCCACTCCAACCTCACCCTCCACTCCAACCTCACCCTCCACTCCAACCTCACCCTCCACTCCAACCTCACCCTCCACTCCAACCTCACCCTCCACTCCAACCTCACCCTCCACTCCAACCTCACCCTCCACTCCAACCTCACCCTCCACTCCAACCTCACCCTCCACTCCAACCTCACCCTCCACTCCAACCTCACCCTCCACTCCAACCTCACCCTCCACTCCAACCTCACCCTCCACTCCAACCTCACCCTCCACTCCAACCTCACCCTCCACTCCAACCTCACCCTCCACTCCAACCTCACCCTCCACTCCAACCTCACCCTCCACTCCAACCTCACCCTCCACTCCAACCTCACCCTCCACTCCAACCTCACCCTCCACTCCAACCTCACCCTCCACTCCAACCTCACCCTCCACTCCAACCTCACCCTCCACTCCAACCTCACCCTCCACTCCAACCTCACCCTCCACTCCAACCTCACCCTCCACTCCAACCTCACCCTCCACTCCAACCTCACCCTCCACTCCAACCTCACCCTCCACTCCAACCTCACCCTCCACTCCAACCTCACCCTCCACTCCAACCTCACCCTCCACTCCAACCTCACCCTCCACTCCAACCTCACCCTCCACTCCAACCTCACCCTCCACTCCAACCTCACCCTCCACTCCAACCTCACCCTCCACTCCAACCTCACCCTCCACTCCAACCTCACCCTCCACTCCAACCTCACCCTCCACTCCAACCTCACCCTCCACTCCAACCTCACCCTCCACTCCAACCTCACCCTCCACTCCAACCTCACCCTCCACTCCAACCTCACCCTCCACTCCAACCTCACCCTCCACTCCAACCTCACCCTCCACTCCAACCTCACCCTCCACTCCAACCTCACCCTCCACTCCAACCTCACCCTCCACTCCAACCTCACCCTCCACTCCAACCTCACCCTCCACTCCAACCTCACCCTCCACTCCAACCTCACCCTCCACTCCAACCTCACCCTCCACTCCAACCTCACCCTCCACTCCAACCTCACCCTCCACTCCAACCTCACCCTCCACTCCAACCTCACCCTCCACTCCAACCTCACCCTCCACTCCAACCTCACCCTCCACTCCAACCTCACCCTCCACTCCAACCTCACCCTCCACTCCAACCTCACCCTCCACTCCAACCTCACCCTCCACTCCAACCTCACCCTCCACTCCAACCTCACCCTCCACTCCAACCTCACCCTCCACTCCAACCTCACCCTCCACTCCAACCTCACCCTCCACTCCAACCTCACCCTCCACTCCAACCTCACCCTCCACTCCAACCTCACCCTCCACTCCAACCTCACCCTCCACTCCAACCTCACCCTCCACTCCAACCTCACCCTCCACTCCAACCTCACCCTCCACTCCAACCTCACCCTCCACTCCAACCTCACCCTCCACTCCAACCTCACCCTCCACTCCAACCTCACCCTCCACTCCAACCTCACCCTCCACTCCAACCTCACCCTCCACTCCAACCTCACCCTCCACTCCAACCTCACCCTCCACTCCAACCTCACCCTCCACTCCAACCTCACCCTCCACTCCAACCTCACCCTCCACTCCAACCTCACCCTCCACTCCAACCTCACCCTCCACCCCAACCTCACCATCCACTCCAACCTCACCCTCCGCCCCAACCTCACCATCCACTCCAACCTCACCCTCCGCCCCAACCTCACCATCCACTCCAACCTCACCCTCCGCCCCAACCTCACCATCCACTCCAACCTCACCCTCCGCCCCAACCTCACCATCCACTCCAACCTCACCCTCCGCCCCAACCTCACCATCCACTCCAACCTCACCCTCCGCCCCAACCTCACCATCCACTCCAACCTCACCCTCCGCCCCAACCTCACCATCCACTCCAACCTCACCCTCCGCCCCAACCTCACCATCCACTCCAACCTCACCCTCCGCCCCAACCTCACCATCCACTCCAACCTCACCCTCCGCCCCAACCTCACCATCCACTCCAACCTCACCCTCCGCCCCAACCTCACCATCCACTCCAACCTCACCCTCCGCCCCAACCTCACCATCCACTCCAACCTCACCCTCCGCCCCAACCTCACCATCCACTCCAACCTCACCCTCCGCCCCAACCTCACCATCCACTCCAACCTCACCCTCCGCCCCAACCTCACCATCCACTCCAACCTCACCCTCCACCCCAACCTCACCATCCACTCCAACCTCACCCTCCACTAAAACCATAGTAGACGGGTACCGACTCAGGAACGACCTGAGGGAAGATCACCGCACCTAGACGCTATTACTAGGAACAAACGTGTATGACCAACGATGGACTATGCCAAACGACATAATGGACCTAATGAGGCGCAAGAATGCAGTGACTCGTGCCCACGACTTATATTCCACTGAAAGTAACCGGCTGGTGCTACGTACCCTTCAGCGTGAAGTCCGATCACGCATAACCTAGTACAGGTACGATCGGTGAGATTATCACCACTCCAAAATAAAAATCTTCTCATGTCGCCTTCTGGCGAGTTCCCAAATTCTTAGAAGGAGGTACCGCGCAAACAATGCCTCCCTTAGCGCGTCCCAATAAACCGCCCGCCTTCTTAGACAAAGAGAAAGCCGAATGTCTGACAATCTCGAGCTCCGATGCTCACCGAACACCCTACCGATTGACGCCACTCGCCTTGCAATAGCTGACAGCGAAGTCGATCGGAAAACTAAGAAACCACCTCGCGATTCCGTTACTCAAGTTACATGTACCGAAGTTGAGTCCATAATTAAAAACCTGCGTCCCAGAAGACTCCCGGCCCCGACGTTATCACCAACAAGGTGATAAAACTCCATTTAAAACCAGAACTACAACGCAGTCATGTCTGAAGGCACCTTCCCGAACACCTGGAAGGAAGCCGACGTCATAAGGATTCTCAAGCTCTCGAAACACTCAACCGACCCATCAGTCTGTCGGCCGATAAGCCTTGGGTAAGGTATATGAAAGGCTCATCCTGTACCAACATAATGCTGTCCCTAGGGCTATCAATGAGCTGTTTGGGTTTCGCAACCAGTACTCATGCACACACCAAGTGCACTGCATTACGGAGTAAATTCACAATAAATTCCTTCGGGCTACGAATTGCATCCATATGTCTTTTGGTCATGGTTATACTTTGGGAATTGAGGTAGTCTGGTAGGCGTTGACCTAGAAAAAATATACCTAATTAATAATCAAAACAATGTCAATTAATTTTTGCAACAACATTGAAATTAATAGATAAAACGATATAAATGCATACATATAATATACATATACATATGATATACATTCAGAAAAATATTACAGTAATCAAAAAAGTAAGTAATAGTATAATCATGAAAAGTCGACGTACTGAAATAAGCCATACTATAAGAATTCCATTGAGTGTCTTCCCGCTTATGTTATTAATTATTGCTGCTTATTGCTTGAAACTGTTTTCAACTATTTATATTAGGATTTGGGAAAATCTTCACTCATCGTTTCTCACGAGCCACTTCACGTTTTCATAAAGCTCTATTCAAAGGTATTTTTATTGGCACATTCGGGAGTTTGGGGTCACATTTTACTACTAACATCAGTTACTCCATTATTTTTAATTTAATAAAAAATGAATTACACTTCTTCACTACATATAATAAATCTGCCGTTATTCCACAGCAGGCCAATACAGTGCAGCCCGGAGATCCAGTGTAGATCGGAGTTGGTAGTGGAGTTTTACGGATAGAAGACGTGCATAATCCTGGCTTCCCCCACGAGACCGGGTATCTTTTGAAGAGTCATCTTTTCACAAAGAAAAAACTTCATAGCATATTTAAAGGTGTGCCAATAATAAAGTCGAAATTCACTAGTCATGTTATAGAGACACAAAATTGGTATTTAAATTGGTAGAGTTGGATTAAAAAAAGCAAGTCACATACGTTTATTCCATGAAATATAAATCAGGCTCACTTTGGAAGCCGTATGTGTCAGGTTGAGTGACATGGATTTGCATCTGACCTCGTAGCAGCTGTGTCAATGTTGCATTAACTTTAACTTCTGTGCTTGCTGTTGAAATATTTCGTTCCGACAGGTTGATTTTGAGATTTATAAATTCGAATGGATGTGTGGATGAAGGAAATACTTAATTTTTAAAAGTAACGTATTCTGTTAATGATCGGCATGTTGTTCGAATAATCTTTACAGTTTTAGAATGTTGTATATTTCTATATTATTCATTTTTGATCTATTAGTTAACTTTAATGCATTACAATTAATTTTCATTCGCACGTTAGATCGTATGTATACCAACATGATATAACATGGACCCGCTGTTGTGTCTCGTCTGCTGAGTGAAGGGTTCCAGAAACCATTATTAAATAATGTTGATAGGGTAATCCATTTTAGTTCTCAGGTATGATTCCTTATAAAGGATGAATGTGGGAAACCCACAGTGGCCACAAGAATCACACCATCAGGTGAACTATGTGCTCTTTTTGTTACCTTCAATACTATAAAAAACAATATCGTTTAATGACGGCTTAGACCAAAATTTTGATTATAAATTCAACCGAACACTTGTACATTATTTGCATTGTCCCTTCGATTTTATACATGTCTAATGTATGTATACATGTGTAATATCACGTTTAATTTACAAAAGGTGGAGGAAATGCCTCTGATTTTACTGAAACACATAATGTATGCAAAAACGGAAGATACTAATTTCAACTCCACAAACCTATTAAGTTCATTACAAGTTTTTTTTATAAAAATGAATGAAGATGTAAGTCACAAAAGTAATTTATTGTACTTTTAAGTTATTATTCATCTCCTACGAATTATTCCCAAATGATTTTCTGGACCAGTAGTCTTCTTTACAACTTCCTGAGTCTTTTTACTTTTTATTTTTGCTTTAGTAAAGGCGAACGCTACTTAATTTATTTTATTAAATATTCAAATGAGGGTTTAGAGATTTAATATTTTATACATTGGTAATTATTAAAAAGTCGAACCTGGCAATTAAATTTTGGAAATTAATTTTAGGGTTTTTATTTAACTATTAATGAATGTGGTGGTTTACAGTAGTGAAGTTCAATATGCTTCCATAGAATAAAAAAATCAAAATCAATTGTTATTTTAAGATATATCTTGATCGAAAACCGTGCAGACCGTACGTGGCCATACCTATTGCACCATGCCTTCCGGCTATCAGCCGTAGATTTGGTATATGGTTCAACAGTCTATTATATTTTGGTCACGAAGGATAAGTTTGTTGCTTCGCCCTAAATCGGCCGCCAACTCAGGTTAATATTTGATAGAATCGCACATTCTATTATTCTCCTTGTGTACGCTATTTATGTTACATTATATAAATGTATGGCATTAGTAAGAATCAACATTATAAAATAAACAGATTTATCGTTCATGTTATTGTACTTTTTTTCCCTTTTTTTGGGCTATTGGCCACTGTTAGCCCGGGTTATGGCACTGGCAGCCGAGACCTTTTTAGTGGTTAACTACAAGGGTTCCCGAGAGGGAGCCTCGGCTTGACCGTTACCCTCCCCCCGAAGAGTTCTCGCCTTGTCATGGTGGGGGCTTAGTAACTGTGGTTTGGAGTTAGCCACGGTGAAGCTAAGAGGAACCCAAACGGCGGGTGAGCTTGAGTTGAGCACGCATCGTCGCCCCCACCCCTCACATCCGAGACGGAGTCGTGGAGGGAGGGTAGTGTATCTCCCTATCCTCCGCGACTCAAGCGGGGGTCGCACCGCATGATGCAGTCGTGGTGGGGCCGCGGGGTATCAGGAGGGGGGTCGCCAACCGTTTTCCCTCTCTCGTATGTCGTTGGTGTAGAGTGTGTAGAGAATGGGACCAAGGACAGAGCCTTGTGGTACTCGGGGTTTAATGAGGTGAAATTCAGAACGCGTTCCCTCGACGCCGTCTCGTATGATTATTATGAGTCAATCTGGCACACCGAGCTAAAAATTTTGTATACAAGTCCGTTGTGCCAGATCTTGTCAAACGATTTCGCCACGTTAAAGAAAAGCGCCCCGGTATGGTAGCCCGAATAAAGTTTTGGCTTCCTTCCAGGCCTTTGGACATGGCCGCGTTGTAGATTTGCACCAGTGGGTGTAAAAAGGAAATGGGTCAATCACCTTGTTGGTGATACCGTCGGGGCCAGGAGCTTTACGTGGTAGCAAGTTTTTAATTATAGTCTCAATATCGGTGCATTTAATTTGAAATATAGAATCTTGAGTTGGTTCCTTAGTCCTCCGATCGACCTCACTGTTATCCATTGCAAGGTGAGCGGCGTCGATCGGTAGGTTTTATATCTAAGAAGCCAGGTGGTTTATTTGCACTTGCTAAGGGAGACATTTAGAAAGTCGCCAGAAGGCAAGATGGGAGGGTACGTAGCACTAGCCGGTTACTTTGGGCGGGATAAAAGTCTTTTATGTCGTTTGGCAGGGTCCATCGGAGGTCATCCAACACGGGAACCTGCCTCGCCCTATCCTCAATGACAGTCTGGATATGCCTAGTGGGAAAATTAACTGCGAGGTTTGTGTGATTGACTGAAGAGATGTTGTTGGGAATGGCGTCTAGATGCAGTGATGAGGCCTCCCTCAGGTTGTTCCTGAGTTTGTGCTAGTCAATTATAATCTTGGTGAAAGATGAGGTTGAGGCGGAGGGCACTAAACGAAGGAGAACGGGACGATGATCGGATACGAGCTCGTGGATTACCTCTATCCCTTGGAAGGCGATGAATGAAGGGTTGATGTTTTTGTAAATAGCAATACCAAGCACATACGGTGATTGACCCAGTGTATTTGGGTAACGGGTAGGCGTAATAGGCACTACGACGTTGAAGTCGCTTAGTGAGTCTTAAGTCAAACCTCGGGGGTTGATTTTTCTGAATTCAATCGAGTGTGCTTGCTATTGAAGTCACCTGCCAATATCACCAAGTTGCTGAGGGACAGGAGCGTCACTAAGTCGCTTCGTAGTATTTGCGCGTCATGTCTGCAAGGGAGGTAGACGGACGCAATGATGATGACATGGCTAGCTGACAGACTGAGGCTTCTAGGAAGGCGAGGGTTGGAACATCGACGCGTGCACAGTGCAAGGAGTTTTTGTAGTAGATAAGAGTTCCACTATTAGCGGAAGTTCTATCATTCCTGATGACGATATAATTTGCAACGTTGGGATCACTAGTATGTGGTTTTAGGAATGTCTCTTGCCCTAGCAGTACGTAGTCTAGGTGTTCGCAAACAAAATTGAAGATTTCGTCGCGTTGACCGTTCGCGTTAAAAAAGGGGACCTTGAGGGATCGTAGTTTTACTACTGTCAATGTATTTTTTTTTTTTTTTCGGGCTGAAGGCCACTATTAGCCCGAGGGCTTTACAGTTTCACCGGGTTGAGAGGTGACCGAGCGCTAATGGCACTCAGTCGAGACCTCTATATATAGGTAACCAGCACAAGGGCTCCCGAGAGGAGCCTCGGCTTGACCGTTACCTTGTTTCGCGAGAGCGTCTGACTCGAGGGTGCCTGAGAGGGCTGAACCTCGGCTCGGTCAGTTGCTTCTGACAGAGGATTCTTTAAATTCGCTATGATTATTAGCTATCTGTACCACCACTTCGGAATGCGTGGGCGCTAGAGAAGAAGTGGCGCAAGAAACTCCAGCGACGCTTCTATCTGTATGGACTGAAGAGAACCGACCAGTGACATGGCGGTATCGCGAATATCCTTGTTTGTGTCGCCCTCGCCGTCGGCGGGGCGATGTGAGGGGTGCAATGTACGTGTGTTGTGTTTTATGAAGGGCTTGGGCCCTGGTAGTCACGTCGTCGGGTCATCGAGAGCGTGCCTCGGTCTCCTTCGGACGCGGGTGACTCTGTGATTCGCGATGGGATTGTAAGTGGAGGCACTTACAATCAAGGGTTAGAGTGTGTGACGGCAGAGTCGAAATATCGGCGGGAAGCCTGCTTCAGGTACTGAGCTATGGTCGGCAGCTCAAGATCTATGTGTAGATTTTCATTACGCAAGAACCACGGTGCACCGGTGGCCTTGCGCATGAAACGATTTTGTATTACCTGAAGTCGGTGAATGTGACGCGGGGAAGCATGCGCAAAGACGGGGCTTGCGTATGTCATTATGGGTCGGATGCACGCTTTGTATAGTGTAATTTTATTACGCAGGACATTTTGCTATTTTATTGAGTAACGGGTGCAAACGACCTAGGACGAACGCTGCTCGATTCCGTACGCGGTTGACATGCGGACCGAAGGTGAGTCTTTCATCTAAAGTAACGCCTAAGTATTTGACTGTCTGTTCCCAGGGATTGGACGATCAAATAACTCTATAGTTGGGAGATGCGGCGTTTTGTTGCGCCGAGAGAAGTACATGGCTGCACTTTTGGTAGGGTTAACCTCGATCCTCCATTTCCGAAACCATTTCCTAAGGTGTTGGCTGCAGATTGGAGGCGTCTACAAATAGCGTCTGGTTTGAACCCAGACACATAGAGGCCGGTGTCATCGGCGAAAAGGGCTAGCTCTACACCTCGAGTGCGCGGTATGTCGTTGGTGTAGAGTGTGTACAAAATAGGACCTAGGACGGAGCCTTGTGGTACTCCGGCACAAATAGGGTGAACTCTAGGAGCGCGTTCCTCGACGCGGTAACGAAAGGTTCGATTTCGGAGAAAGTCTCGTATGATAAGTACGAGTCGATCTGGCACACCGAGCTCATATAGTTTGTATATGAGCCCGTTGTGCCAGACCTTGTCGAAAGCTTTCGCCACGTCGAGGAAAAGTGCCCCAGTTTGGTAGCCCTGAAGAAATTTACTGAGGATGTGCTCCGTGATGCGGTGCACTTGATGTGTGCATGAGTGTTGGGTGCGAAACCCGAACTGCTCATTGATTGGTAGCCCTCGGGACAGCATGAAGTCCTTGAGGCGGGCGAGGATGAGCCTTTCATATACCTTACCCAAGACTTTGAGTAGGCTTATGGGTCGATAGGCTGATGGATCGGTTGGATGTTTTGAGGGCTTGAGAATCCCTATGACGTCGGCTTCCTTCCAGGTGTTCGGGAAGGTGCCTTTGGATATGGCCGCGTTGTAGATTATTACCAGTAGGTGTAAAATGGACATGGTAGGAGTTTCATCACCTTGTTGGTGATGCCGTCGGGCCGGGAGCCTTGCGTGGTCGCAGGTTTTAATTATGGACTCAACTTCGGTGCATGTGACTTGGGTAACGGAATCGCGAGGTGGTTCCTTACTCCTCCGATCGACCTCGCTCTCAACCATTGCAAGGTGAGCGGCGTCGATCGGTAGTGTGCTCGGTGAGCATTGAGCTCCAGATTGTCAGCCAGACATTCGGCTTTCTCTTCGTCTAAGAAGGCGGGTGGTTTATTAGGACGCGCTAAGGGAGGCATTGTTTGGGCGTTGCCCCTTTTAGGGATTTGGGAAGTCGCCAGAAGGCGAGGTGAGAAGGTTCGATATTGAGAGGTGATTATCCCACCGATCGTTCCTGTACTGGGCTATGCGTGACCGGACTTCACGCTGAAGGGTACGTAGCACCAGCCGGTTACTTTCAGTGGGATATAAGTCGTGGGCACGAGTCGCCGCATTCTTGCGCCTCATTAGGTCCTTTATGTCGCTTGGCAGGGTCCATCGGTGGTCTTCCACCGAGGGAACCCTCGAACAATCCTCGACGACTGTCTGGATGTGCCTAGTGAGGGCATGAACTGCGAGGTTCGTGTCGTGGACTGAAGATATGTTCCTAGGAATAGCATCTAGGTGTGGTGATGTGGCTTCCTTCAGGTCGTTCCTGAGTCGGTGCCAGTCTACTATGATTTTGGTGGAGGGTGAGGTTGGGGCGGAGGGCCCTAACCGAAGAAGAACGGGCGATGATCGGAAGCGAGCTCGTGGATTACGTCTATCCCTTGGAAGGCGAGGTTGATGTTCTTACAGATGGCAATATCAAGCACATCCGGTGCGTGACCCAATATATATGGAAAATGGGTAGGCGTAGTAGGCGCTACGACGTCGAAGTCGAGAGCGTCGCTTAGCGAGTCTAAAGCCAACCCCCGGGGGTTGATTTTAATTGCATTCCACCGAGTGTGCTTGCTATTGAAATCTCCTGCCAAAATGACTGAATTTCCAAGGAAAGGAGTGCCACGAAGTCGCTTCGTAATACTTGTGCATCACGTCTGCAAGGCAGGTAGACGGACGCGATTGTGATGGGGGCATGGCCGGTCATGGCTAGCTGACAGACTGAGGCTTCTAGGAAAGTGAGGGTTGGCGTGTCGACGGGCACGCAGTGCAAGGACTTTTTGTAGTAAATTAGAGTTCCGCCATTAGCGGCAGAAGTTCTATCATTCCTAATGATGTTATAATTCGCAATGTTGGGATTGCGAGTGTGCGGTTTGAGGAATGTCTCCTGCACTAGGAGCACGTCGACTTGGTGATCGCGAACGAAATTGAAGATTTCGTCGCGTTGATTGTTAATACCGTTCGCGTTAAAAAATGCGACGTTAAGGGAACGCGGTTTTACTCTGCCGTTGTAAAGGCCTTCTATGCTTGAAAGTTGACGATGGCTGACACTACATGTTGGTAGCGCATTGTGGCGGCAATCCTGACTTCGGGCTTGCCATTAGAATCCCTTAAGGCTTTGCTAGGGCTGAGACGTCGGCGCCGTTGAAGACGGCGGCGAAGCGACACACTAAGTCGAGGTCGCTTTCGATAACCGGCCGTCCGGCTGATGGAGGAGGCAGCTCAACCGGTTGAGTTAACGGTCGCTACGCCGATCGGCGTATGCCATGTGGGGCGTAGAGGTCGGACAGGAGCGAGAATTGGCGCGGGGCGGCGGTCGGGGTAGCAACCTTGGGCGCGATTTTAGTGCCGGACGTTTCGGCTTGGGTTTTGGGCAGCCAAGGTAATTGGCTGTGTGTCCCTCTGTGTTGCATAGGACACATGCGGGGACCGAAAGTGGCCAGAAGGGCCTTGTCCTTGGGTCTCGGACATTCGGTGGTGCCATGGTCACCCAGGCACTTGACGCATCTGGGTTTGCCGAAGCAATTGCGTGCTGAGTGGCCATATAATTGGCATTTGTGACACTGGCCTGGTGGGCCGTTTTATGTGGGCGCTCTATAGTCAGCCCAGAGAGGTGGCAGCAGGTTTTCAGGTTAAATACCTGCTTCCCGGCCTCGGATCTTTCGAGGGCCACAATCACCATGTTGAATGGCTTTTATTATGGCCACTGTACATCCTATGCACAGACAGGACTGGGAGATTCTGGGCCTGAAGGTCCTCTTTGATCAGATCAGCTGGGATTTCCCGCGGGAGGTTTTAATTACTACCCTGAGTTGGCGCTCTTCTGCCAAGGTGTAGGTGTGAAAGAAAACACCTTTGTCTTGCAAGAAGCGAGTTACCGCTCTATGGTCGTCCGTGGTTTCTAGCTGCAGTTTAATACCTACAGCGGTGGGGATCGCTTGATATTTGTAGCGATTGATAGGGCCGATGCGACAATCGGCCACTTGTCTTGTGCCTGAATGAAGACAGGCGGCGGGCGTTTCGATGGCTGTGAGACAGCCGAAGGTTTTTTAGAGCCAGCTAGGGCGCGCTCAGGAGCGGCGGGGGCTTGCTGTGGGGCAGCTGTGAGGGGGCCCTGGGGCAGGGCCGACGTAGATGGCTGGGGAGAGGGGGCCTTCATTTCCCGTTTTTTCGCCTTAGGAGGCGGCGTCGGGGCGGGTGAAGCCCGCTTTTTTCTTTTTTTTTCAACCAGCGTGAAATCGCTGGTGTCTTCGGCTTGGGGATACTCAGTGGACGCTGCGTTATCCAGCTCCATTTCGGAGACTGCGGATGAAGTGCAGGATATGGAGGAGGGTCTATCCGGGAGCGGTCTTTCTTTGATTATGTCCTGGAAGACATCGGGGTATTTATTTTTTAGTATGCTGATGAAGTGCAGCAACGACTCTGAGGAAGAGTCCTCCATTGTGCACTCTGTTCACTTTTATTTTTTCCTACTTTATTTGTGGGAAGTGTGGCCACCGGTGGGATGCCGGGGTGAATAGCCTACTTCCCTCCCTGCCGGGTATAGGCAAGGAGGATGTGTGCCTAGTTGTGTAGCCCTAGTGCGTCCAAGTGCCAGTCTTATTGTGCACTTGGGTGTGTGCTTAGAGCTAACTAAAACTACGCGTGGGACTATTATAAGTCCAGCGGGTTGGTCAACCTTGGCTAGGGCACTACCCAAGGCCAAGTTTTGCGTCGACTCCTTCCGGTTTCGCGTTTCCCAGAAGGGGAACCACGGGCGTACGGGGCTAGCCCTACACTAGCTAAGTTAACACCGCAAGGTATCCACTAGTGTAACCACCCAGGTGGCTTTGCAATAATCTTTCTCGGAAACTAATTTCCGATTACAATAGCACCCGCAATAAAAATTGCTCGGTGTATTGTTCTCGGAACAATGGGTGCGCAGGTGGCTCGCTCGGGGGCAGGTAGCTCGGGACGATCGTGGCGGGGAGCCGGGCGACCGTTCTCGGCGACTGCTGAGCGTCGAATCTGTCAATGTATATTTTATTTCTGTTGTATTGGGTTTAAAATGTTTGTGGTACAAGTATTTGTAATTTTATTATCCAACTCTCACTTACCTTATTAATATAAAAAACAAATAACAGCAGTGATTGCTATTAAAAATATGTGAACAATTGTGTAATGTTGTTATACAGTTTGCATTGTTCAACGTTGCACGGCGGCGTTTTGTTTAGAATTAAGCGAAACTTTCATAAAAATTGTTTGAAACTTGCTGGTGTGTTTTCATGAAATCGTGTTTGTATTGCTTTATAAAAGTCTTGGTGTGATATTGAGATAACGTGTATTCATTTTGTTAACAATTTGAAACTTTTTTTAATTTTTTTAGATTTCTAGTTTAGTTTCCTTTAGAATTATTATTTGTTACCATTAATCATGTAATAGTTTGTCTTTGTTTAAGATATTCAATTTGTAAAAGATATTTATATTGGTTGGTATTGCGCATAAATCATTATAAAAAAGTAACATAAATATTCGAAGAAGGTTTTTAGTGTAATTAAAACACTTATTAGCCAAATAGTAATATGAGTACATTTGAATTTCTAATGTGGGCTTAAATATTCTTTTAGGGTCTGGGACAATATTTAAAATCTCTTTTATTTCTTAATACTGACATTTTATAAACAAATTGAACTAGTTTAAATAGACGTTACTATATTACTACTTTGATTCAAATTGATCCAATGTCGTTTGATTTAATTAAGCAGTAATAGTAGTAGTAGTGACGCAGCAACTAGGTTTAAGATGCAAATCGGATAGATCGTCTCGATCGGGGAAAGTGAAAAACTTAAACTGAAGCTTGAAATAGCAGCATAACGTTACTGTGTTTTGTATAGTGAATGTAGGGGGACCCAATTACATGCGGATTAACATTTCACTAAGGGGTGAAAAAATATGACAAGTTGTTCATTTTGTGTATTTTTATTATTTTAGATGTCAAGGGAAGCAGTTGTCATTTACATTTCAGCGATATATTTTGTTGTATGACAGATTTTAAATATTCGTCATGCCATGACAGGTATCAACTTATTCATAAAGGTATAAATTCAATTAAAACCTATTTTTAAATAATGTTGTACTTAAATCTCGTTTTTGGTCGAGATTGAATAGGGTACGCAAAATATAGAGTCACTCTCGCCATCGACTATACCACGTTGAATACACCGGTTCTCGTCCGATCACCGAAGTTAAGCAACATCGGGCGCGGTCAGTACTTGGATGGTTGACCGCCTGGGAACACCGAGTGCCGTTGGCTTTTTTATCTTTTTTTTATTTTTGATCAAAGCAGTTTGTGTGTAGTCTTTGTCGTAGGTTAATCGTCATTTGATTATGTAAATATACATAGAAAGACAAAGAGACTAACTTTAGGTGAACCCCGACGATATGAGATATGAGACCCGACGGCGGCCCAGACGTCGACGAGGGCTAAGCCCAGTCTGTCCAGACCCGAAGATTTGGGGAAGGACATGGAAGGCAAGTCCCTAACAGACCTAGGTGCCTGCATTCGGTCCAGCTTACTGGCAATGGACAAGGTGACGGACAAATCGGGCAACCTGAAGAGCTCGTTTGTCCACAGCCTGCGGGTGGTAACCAGGATAATCGAGGCGGCCGTCTCTGAGCTGGCACGGAGGGTCTCGCAGCCCCCGAATATTGAGAAGCTGGAGAGTGGAAATGTGGAGCTTTCAGCTAACCGAGCTCTCGGCAAAAGTGGGGAGGCTGATGGACTTTAGGTGAACTGTGTGCTCTTTTGTCACCCCTAATATCACATAAGAATATATTGAGTATACATATGTATCTCGCTTTTTCTTCAAGGCTATAGCTACTTATAAATATATTTTACTTTATTTTGTAATCTGAAGTAAAATGATTTCTGGCAATCTTCCATAACTATATGTAAACTTAAATTAGAAGTGAGAATCATCCTCAGAAACGGGAGCGGAGTTCACGCTAAGTTAGCGTTCTGTCGAACTAGCAGCTGGAATAACTTGTAAGGCGTCGACATTATCGATTTGATGTATTTCTCTAGGAGTTGTTGATTGAACTAATCATAGCTTACAAATATTTTATATCAATAAATTAACATTATTATAACATTTATATATAATTATTGATCTCTATTGTCTGAGTAGAACACGGACCAGACTTCGTGGCTTATTAGCCATGTAAACATTACAGTTAATTATTTTATTAATTTCTACTACTAGAAATCCTTTATTAGATTAGATAGAAATTTTTATTTTACCTTGATTGATCGATTATAACGTCGAGTTGGTTTCCTATTAATCCATGATCATCCACTCAACGTTGAAGTCATCAAAAGCAGTTAATCATTTATCCACTATTTACTGATCCGTGTCGAAAATTGCATTTCAGCATAATGTACTGAAACATTTGCATTTCATCCGGACTTCCGAACAGAAACTTCCGATAACATACACAGGTTTTTTTTGTTGAAATTGGTCAAATTGAAATTCATAAAGGCGTTTCAGAATATATTTTAAACAAAAACGGGAACAAACAAAACATTTGAGAACAATTATTTATATACTAGATCAGAGAATCATTATTCTATCATCATATGTATATGAATTATAAAATGATACACAATAAACAAAATAAATATAAATACTAATTTGATGAATAAAAACTTGTAATTCTAAATTGAAGTTTGTAAATTCAAATTTATATCATTTGATAGGAAAAATCTTTAGTGTTTAGCATTCTTCCTACCTCAACTACGTAAAACTTACGGTAACAACAACATCTCGTCAGTTTTAAAGAAGGCGCCTCAAACTTTTTAGCCTTCAGTTAGTTAGCGTACTCTGAAGCAGGATTCAAAACTGTTACTATTAATATTTACGTTGCAAAGAAGCTTACTTCATAAATTGATTTGTTAGGAAGTACAATCCACGGCCAAGTATATTGCATTTAGCAACTTTCCGAAAACGTCCACAAGCTGTGTTTAGATTTAATTGGTGCTGCTATTGCCAGGTTGAGGATACCTCTCGAGACCTTTTTACTATAGACGGTTATAAAGCTATCAAATTAAGCAAAGATAAGTAATTTGATAATGGTAACAAAGGTTCTTGCAACTGGTAGAGCGACATTCCCGTTTGTTTTCGGCTGCGAACGGGGAAGGACCACGCACTAACATAATATCACAGTGAAATAGCATTATAACGTAGTAGCATAATTTAACTTATTATACTAAATTAATTTATTTTAGTTCTCCAGTGCTGGAACGCGACTGTGTGCATTATACGAAATTTTCTGCCACGCCACTCGGTGTTGGGGACCTTCATAAAAACAGCCTAAAATCTTAAACACCGGTAGGGCTTGTGCGAGTCCTCTGGCATTGTGGACGTTCATAGTTTACCATAAGGTGATTTCTAGTTTGCCACCTATTCTATAAAAAATAAATAGCAAAAGTTTTCCTTTGGTAAGTGTATATGTAATGACGATAATGTGTCTATTGTTCTTGTATTTAAAGGTTTATACAGCGTAGAGACGAATAGACAGTAAAAAAGGCCTTAACTTAAATACATTGACAATGGTCAACAATTTCAGCTAAAACTTTCGAACTAAAACGTTGTTGTTACACCTTAACTTTCACAGTTACTAACTCTAAACCAATTAAATGTTAGACGTGATTACACGTAGATAAGTTCAGGTTTAGATTTTGCGTGATTACGTTAATAAAAGTAGTTTCGAATGTGCAAGGAATGTATTTACTTCTTTTTTAAGGTAAATATTGACAATTCTTGAATTTCGATAAAAGTCAGCAATGTGCCATGATTAATTCCTATCTAGATCTCGTTGTCTATGGTGTGCCGGCGAGAGACCTGTTAGTCTATGCCCACCGCCAAGTAACGATTTGTTTGTTTTCCTGCCTCTTTTATGACTATCTTTCTTTGATTATTTTGTATATTTTATTTCCGGTTTAGAGACGATATTACATCTAGCAGTAAAGTTGTTAGTTAACAAATATTCCAGAACTTTATAAAACGGTCTACAAATAGAAACAATCATTTATCTCCGGATTATTGTTATAAAAAACCTTGGCAGTAACACCGACCGGAGATAAAAGGTCCAGTACATTTATCATACTTTCTATGTTGACACATCTGTAAAGTTTATAGTGCTACAGTTGTGATAAATTACAAATACTGTTTTTGTGTACAGTAAAGATGCACCTGTTGTAACCTTATTTCTTGCTTTGTACTGGACAAGAATTAAATACATTACGTTAAATGGCTACTTATATTGAGAAAATACAGATGAAAATAGTTTTAAAGATGACAAGTTACATTAATGTTATAGGGACAGACGATACTATGAATTTCCGGTTGGGATTCAGGTGCCATTGGTTGGCAATTGGATTAAACAACATTTAAAATACGGATGTTTAAGCTACGGGAAGATTACGGACCTGGAAGACGAGGCAAAAAAAAGGCAAAGTTAATCTGGGATATTAGACAGGGTAAGACCACGATAATTCGAATATGGGAACTTTTTATCGGTGAAAGAATGACTAATGACTCAATGAGGCATCGTATTAATCGTCCATTCCCTTTTTAATAAACTCGTTAAAGTTGAAAGACCTTTGTTAAGGTTTGCATATTCCATATTTAGAATCACCAAACGGTATTAGCTTTAAGTTATACAGGTTAACGTACCAACGTTTAGACATATCTATGACGACGTCAATGTATAACACCTATATGCATTCCACCATAACTCATTTATACTCGGTGTTAATGGAATACTAACGCAAAGTTAGCAAAAAAAAGACGATGACTAGTGTATTTTGAAATAGGCACGGGATCATTAAGGGCCGAGACCTGGTTAAAATTTCAGTAAGAACTTACACAGAAAATGGTCTGGATAGGCAAGTATGCTCCTGTTAATCGATGTATTCGTACATAAGATGCGTACGATGACTAAATGAACAGAAATGAAATGAACAAAAAAATCAATATTTATATTTTTAATGTAAAGAGTAAGTTTAAAGAAAAAAGTGTAGCCCTATTTATTGTCAAGTTTAAGTTTTTACTATTCACCTTGTTTTTCCATCATGTTTAATTTGTTTCTTGCAATTTTAATAAAAATATTAAATTATTAAATATAATGCTGCTTATTTATATAAATTTTAAGATACTACTTCGGTAAACACCTGTAAAGGCAAATCATTAAAATTTAGTCAACATAAACTATAAGTAAATGAAAAATGATATTATTGATGTTATATCTTTCTTAATAAATAATTTATTATTAATATGTGGACAAGAGTAAATCTTAACGTATATCCTATTTTTAACCGCATTTAAAAATATAATGTTACTAATAATATTGTACAAAAAATATATCACATTATCAAGGCACAATGAATTAATTTAATTTATTAATTAGTGTCATTTCAAGAAATTAAACAGAACTAACGTGCTCATATAAATGAAAGCCTGGTAATGACGATAATTAAAAAGCAAAATGGCTCGCATAATGGCGTTTAGTGCCACTTGGATTCGTTCAGAAACAGATTTTATAGATATGCGTACATTTTGTTGCAATGTTATTAGATTGTTTATTTTATTTATTTAATATAGCTATAAAATATAAATAAGTGTTCTTTTTATAACATTTATATAACTTATAGATATATATGTTATATTTTGTAAACCTAATATTGTAGTAGTTTTTGAGCAATACTGTTGTATTTAGGCGAATGAAGTCTTTACCTGTAACACGCATATTAGATTTAAACTTCTTATATTTTACTAACTTAAACATTTTCTGCAAATGTGAAACATGTTGTGTTGTTGGTGTTCCATCTTTAAATATATAAATAAATTTTGATTAGGAATTTCTTTGTGAAAGTTTGCTAGTCGTTTATAAAATGTATAATCAATTTGCCTAATTGAATTATTTTCTGCTAAATTTAAGCAATTCTGAATACTAAAGCGCAACTGAAGAACTCATCTTATATGCTATCTTATATTTTAACCCCTTGTATACAATGTGTCGTATTTCCTGTCGTACTGTATACAATACACTCGTGTGAGACATATATTTTGATCAAACCCGCTAATTGTGAGTGCCGGCACTTACAATCCCTTCTCTAATATCCCTTGCGTCCGAAGAAGAACGAGGCACGCACTCGACGACCCTAACAGCACGACCACCAGGGCCCGAGCCCTGATTATCGCACGAAATTATTCTAACCTTATTAATTATACCGCCATGTCAAAACACAGGCCGGTTCTCACCAGTCAACACAGATAGAAGCGTCGCTGAGTTTCTTCTGCCACTTCTTTTCTAGCGCTTACGCATTCACAAATGGTGGTACAGATAGTTAATAATAACAATTTAGATTTAAAAATATTAATTTAGATAATCCGCAGTCAGCAACTGACCGAGCCGAGGTTCGGTTCTATCGGGCACCCTCGAGTCAGTCGCTCTCGCGCAACAGGGTAACGGTCTAAGCCGAGGATCCCGCACGGCAGCCCTTGTGCTGGTTACCTATTAATGAAGGTCTCGACTGAGCACCATAAGGGCTATGTCACCTTTCAACCCGGTGAAACTATAAAAACTCTCGGGGTAACAGCGGATATCAACCCGAAAAAAAAACACATTGTTTCCCGGTTGGGTATCGAATCAAGCTATTCACAACGCAGTAGTCGGGTATTTTAGACGCCCGAAATGTTATAAACATATTACCGCTTAAAAAGTGGTTTAAACAATTTTATTTTCATCACTTTCACATTATGTTGGTCAACAAAGCAATTAAAACTGTCCAAAACTTTAATCCGTATTCATTGTTAGAAATCCAGATTTAATCCAAGTCAAGATTGAACGATCGCCAGATGGTTTTCTTTTAAATGCTTAAAATAACTTGACAAAAAGTTTTTTTTAATATATTATAAATAATGAAATATGTCATTGCGTCATAATTTTGTTAAATATTATCGTCATCATTCTCTCACCGCCACTAGTCCACTGTTGAGCACGCCTAAGCCACCTATCTTATATTAGATAATATATAGTATCTATTGACCTCAACATAAACCTTTAATATTATCGATTTTGCACGATATGTGTGCCTTAAACTTTTTTTATACAACGCTACTTTTCGAAAGTTCGTTCCGTTGCGATGTAATGCTTTAGTACTAAATTATTATTTTATGCTGGTATTCCAGTAAATTAATTGAGTTTACATTTCTCCGCTTCATATATCATACACATCGGCGATTTACTGCGGTTTTAAATTAGTATTCTATTTGCAACGTTCACTATCAATGCATTACTTATTTATCTTATATTAACTTTTACTAAGATTTGTTCGTCCTCCTAAACTATATCAAATAAAATAATGGGAAAAGATTATTCGTATTTTATATACAAATTCAAGATACTTTTTATCATAGTTCATTTACATTTGATTATATATTTATAATAAATATGTGCCATTTTGTTTGATGACTTGTTTCTATTTTGTAGGTAATGACATAATTCCATTGCTGTAGAAATTTTGGCCGTTCTGATCAAAAAATTGCGACAAGTACTTACGACAGTACTCTTTTGATGTTAACCAAACATTCCACAAGGAATTCTGAAGAGACCGAAAAAGGTAAAAATCTGAGGGTGGTAAAAAGATGTTTGTGGTCTGGCGTCATCATCAAGAAAAACCATACTCTTTCTGTTGATCAGTTCCGGATATATCTTGCTTCAGTATCATCAGCTGTTGGCAGTATTATTTAGTAATCCGAATCGATGGTTTTGCCCGGCGGTAAACGCTTATAATGAACGATCCCACCATATACACAACATCACCTTATTGCGAGTTAATCCAGGTTTCGCTATAGTCTGTGGAGCTTGACTGCCCTTTGACCATGATCTTTTTCGCACGTTCTTTTCATAGGTAATCCACTCTTCATCAACAGTAATCTTTTTAAAAACAGTTCGGTTTCATTACGTTTCAATAGGGAATCGCAAATGAGTACACGATTCATTAGGTTTCTTTCAGTCAGGCCGTGTGGTAAATATCGAGCTTTTTTGTATATCCAGACTTATTCAAATTGGTTAAAAGTGTTTGTGGTCAACCCAGCTGTGTCGTAACCACTAAAATGCCTATGTTGCTTCACTTTTCAAAAATGTCATCATTTTTTCCCGTAACAGGTCGACCAGAGATCGAGCTTCATCTTTGACATCGAAATTCCGGGACTGAAAAAGCGTGAACCAATTTTGTGCATCTCTTACTGTACGTTACACGTTGACAGTACGTTAAGTCCATAAACGTCAAAAATTTATTTCGTGGCTGGCAAAAATATAAAGCTTCAAAATTTAACGAATGTATTCGTTAGACTCGCTCATTTTAGCTAGAAAAATAATAGACAAATGACGGGAAACCGTTTTTCTTTTTATTTTTCCGTTTATCTATTTAATAGTATCAAAACAGTCAGATAGAAACAGTCCAGCAAAAGAGATTTTATTATAACTTTTTACAATTTTTAAAATACATTTAACCTAACTTTTTCCCCGATTCATTATAAACTTTTATTTCTTATTCTAAGCGTTAATTAAACACGACACAGCTGTTGGCTGTTTTTAATCGGATGTTTCTTCATCATTTTGGTAACTTTACCCCTGTTTTGCAAACGAGGATTTAATTCCAATTTGACAGGCGAATACTCCACATGTTGCATCTCGTTTTTGCCTGAAAGTCAATTATTATCGATAACTATACGCTAATATCATGACTCTGCGTGTTGATTTAGTTTTTTAAAACTTTAAAAATGTTCAAAGTATTTTTTGTATAACAAAATTAAATTATTTTTTGTTATGGTATTTACCAGTCCACAAAATTTGCGTTAGTTACACGAGCAAATATTTGCAGCGAATCGCGGTTGTAGTAAAGCTATATAATTTTTGACGATCGCATATCTTAGTGAATAGACTAACTATCAATGTCGCATTCAAAATTTAATTTACTGATTGAGAAATGATGACTAAGTTAGGTGGTAAAAACTTAAAGATAAATCGATTGGTACACTCTATTCAAACAGATTATTTCCGTATGGATACGACAAATAAAAATTTGGTATTACGCATTAATAAACGACTTTAAAATTGGCAAATTTATTTTTGAAATCATACCTTTAGTTCGTGCCAGCTTATTGCAGTCCAGATCTCGATTAGTGTAATATAATTTAACGCTCAAGGCAATATCTTGAGACGAGTTCACGTTCAGACATCATAAATTTTCCTTTCGCTGTATTTTAAATCCTTAAGCACCGTGTGTGCCAAATTTACTCAGAAGTATATTACCTTATATTAAGATATGTTAAAAATTTGATATTTATTAATCAGGTCACAATTTCTTAAGAAATTTTTTCCCCTTGTAATAAGTAACGTAATAAGTAAAACTATTAGTAGTGAGTTTACGCGAAGGCAAGCACAAGATTGTCACTTTAGTTTCAAATATTCTTACTAGGTTCCCATGTCTTCGATATACAGTTTTATTTTACTGAACTGCCAGAAGGGCTTATGTTTTTTGACACGTTCTGTAGCATAAACGGATTAATGGATTTAAACACATGAGGTCTGATTAGATGTCTGCAAATCATAAAGAAACAATAAATATTTTGTTATTATAATAATACGAGTTTCAAAGAAAAGGTGATAAATAGTAAATTTCAAATATATATTACTTCACCTTTGTGCTATCATTTTGACACAAAAATTACGATCAACTTGGGGATATTACGTTAATTCTTTGTTCGACTGTAATCGTTCGCAATACAACACCGCACTAGAGGATAGGTCCGTTGTGGATTTTCTCAATTATTTTTCTAAAGGTCAGGCTTACGTATTCTTATACCGAGTAAAAGCATTATAGAACTTTAGTGTGTTACTTTAAGTGTTAACTTTGTTGATAAAATAAAAAAAAAATTAGGTACAGATATTGCAGGCGGAGACAAACTAAGATATTTAATGTAAAAGTGAAGAACGATTTTAACTTAAAGAACATCATCTCAACCCAATGTTTGTATTGTTTATTTTGCTAATTTAATACTTACGTTAGACGTATAACAAGTTACACTCGGAGAATAGACGATCGATCGAAAACAAACCACAATGAATATTGGTGGAAATATAGGTGGAGAGCCACCTGTCACAAAATGAAGTCGCGAAAGCAGAGTTGCCAACATTAGCAATTAAGTATATTTATTTTTTAATTTTAGAGTAATGAACAAGCCATATAATATAGTAAAATTCCAAAAACTATAGATAAACTCCTTTTGAATATTTTGGTTATATATTTCGCGATATTATATTATATACAATTTATATTTGACTACACTTGGGACATTCGTAATATATCATAGTATAATATAGTATGCGTAACCACCTTCTATGCCTAATCTGTAATCACGCATATCTGTCAGGTATAATGTGTATTTCATTGATACGAACAAAGAGTTTCAGACCAACCATCATACGAACAAGACCTGGCTGTATGGACTAAAGTCCTTTGCCTTTCCCATTAGGGATAAATTAATATCATCATCATCATCATGAATGATACGAACAAGACCTGGCTGTATGGACTAAAGTCCTTTGCCTTTCCCATTAGGGATAAATTAATATCATCATCATCGTGTATTTCATTGCTATGTAAACTTGTCACGTTAACGTTTTATGTAATAAATATGCCAAGTTTAATAATAATAGTTTAATGTAATAGAATAAACTTGCTAGTCTATTGAAAAACAGCCGTGGTTGTTTATTGTATATAGAATTCGACGACATACATTCATTAATGACGTTTTTGTTCCTGTCGATCAGTCCTATATTATAATTATAGCGTATGTATGTACACTATTTACTTGAACAAATGAAGATATTTCATTTAAATTACATCTAAACAATGTAAGCGATATATCACGTTCTCTATTTAAATATTGCAAATGCAGCGTAACAAGTTCAGAATATTTATTTATATTCCTCAATATTTTATGCAACATAAATAAAGCTTTAAGATCTAAGTTCTATATATAAGCATTAAATACAAAAATATCTCAATATATAACCATTTCATGCTCTCTATACGAGTGGTGAACTTGTAAAGCCCCTTTCGAGGTAAAATTTCCCCAACGTTGTTATTAAATAGCGCACGTTGAGAGAGATCTACACCGACGGCAGAAAATATACTAAAGTGTCCTTCACAAATTTCGAATATAATGTGTTCGAATTTTTAGTACTCCGTACTTCATATCGACAAAGTGGCACACTTGTGGAATCCACTCTATGACAAGCGTTTTTGTTTTCAGAGGATATTAGAATTGCGGATTCTAATTTCAGTCCAATCCAATATATGACCGCATTCTATTGGTTTCCGCAACTTTGTATATAACCATTTTTGACACTTTATCTAAGCCCATCTCTGATTATTGTATGGTGTCTTCTAGAATTGTGTAAATTGGCAAATTTAAATTATAAATTGGAAATTAATTAAAATTATAAAGTATTTGCTGAATTTAAATGTATTCGAAGCATAAATAAACTATAGTTATATAGCAAATTTATTTTTAAAGTAATGAAGACACTTAAAAGTAATTTACAACTGAAAATATTATAAAAGCGAAAGTTTATTTGTTTGATTGCTTGGCCTTCATTCACGAGCTTCTTCCTTTCAGATGTGGCAAATGAGGCCACTGTTCACCCGAAGTTAAGTGATGTCTATTATATCTTTCTCTTGAAAGATTCAAGATACAGATGCGTGTCACCCCTACGGACTGCAATGGAATGGACCTTGACTTAGGTCCTTGTCCCTTCACTCATCATACCGTGACGCTATGCTGCTATTTTATATTGTTCCCAGGTCGAGCCGACCCATTCATTTTAGGAACAGAACCGTAGTACTACCACTGTAAAATTAAAAGCGAGCGCTTAAACGCGGAGCTTGTTTGTACATTATCTGAAAAATCCCGTAAAACAACCACGAGTTAAAAGCTTTTATAAATTTTTATGTTCCCATTTATTGGTACTAACGAATTCAACAACCGTTTGTAGAATGAGTCATTCAATTTTGTTTAAAGTAAACAAAAATATTTACATGTTTACATAATATGTATCTTATTTTTGATTTCCATCTAACGGTAATCTAAAGTTTTATTTTAATTATGTGTGTTCGGATCAAGAGAGGGGTGTACAATATAAAGCTAGAACGACTGCTAAACATAAATTATTTATAAGAGTAAACTTAAAATTCTTTTGATACCTTATGATACAAGATTGATTTTGTTTGTATATATTTATACTTTTGTCACATTAATTTTAAAATTAAAAAAACACAAATATGCGTATTATTTAACATATGTAACAGTATAAATAACAATATAACTATTCACAATTAATAAAGTAAGGTTACGTTTATAAATCTGAGTCATATTTGTACCCAAGGATAAACAAAACAATGTGAATTTAATTAATACGGTGACAAGGAAGATCGCATTGAACGGGGAAATTGAAATTTCAACGAGAATCAAGGCGGATTCCACGCGTTCATCTACTCGTAATTCTAAGCACTGAGGCGACGATAATTAAAAAGTATTCAGTATGAAATGTTTATTTATTTGTGTAAAATCAACTTGTTTCTTTAGTCTACCTTATTTTATTCGTTTATAAATATGTAACATTGATACTATATGATGGTATTTGACGTTTAATTTGGTGTATCACAAATCTTTTAGTAGGTGGTGAGTGTACTTAAATTCAGGATAGTTATATTTGATATTTGATAGTTATATTATCTACTGATTAAACTTAATTATGTATTCCTTATTGGCGTAATGAATTCATGCTAGTTTTCA
This sequence comes from Teinopalpus imperialis, assembly GCA_029286865.1. Taxonomy (NCBI): domain Eukaryota; kingdom Metazoa; phylum Arthropoda; class Insecta; order Lepidoptera; family Papilionidae; genus Teinopalpus; species Teinopalpus imperialis. The sequence continues at coordinate 1,659,104 of JAGSMU010000020.1, read as the reverse complement.
ACTGAAATATAAAATTGTTACTAAAACATGTATATATATATATATATATATATATATATACATATATAAAGTGATGGTCGTATAATTAGAAACACTACCAACGGTCCTTGACATTATGTAAGATACTTCACCGCAATCGTTTCTATTTTGAAATTAAACAATAAATAGGACAACAATATGTTCAACGATATTACATTTATTAGAAAAAAAAAATCCCATTACACAAGTGTAGTTTCAATATTACATTACGGACAAACATTTAAATTAGTTTTAAGGTATGAACAGTAATGGTCAACTAATTAGAAACAACAACAGTATAAAAAACAATATTTTTTTAAGTATTAGTAATTGGTATTGTTATTTACGAAATAGCTACTATCCACAGCCTACCAATAGTTATGATTAATATTTAGTGGCGTATCCCTTATTTTTAATAACATACTGCACTGCAACGACGTGGCATTGATTCAATCAATTTCATAAATTTTTCAAGGGGGATTGAATTCCATGCTTCAACAAATGCTTCGTTTTGACTGGTGTTACGTTTGTTTGAGACTTTCTTTTGAACAATATACTAGAGATTTTCAATCCGGACTATTTACTAGCCAGTCTAAAACGGATATACGCTGTTCGCTAAGGCCATTTGACGCTATTGGCCGTGTGTTTATGGTCATTGTCATGCTGAAGGATCCAGGTTACAGGCAAATGATCGTCCGAGTAGGGAATCATTGTGTGCTCTAAGATATTTTTGCTATTGATTTGAGATTGAAGGTACAATGCCTTCAATCTTCCGAACGCTCCAACTCCACATCCGGAAAAACATGGGGGTGTTTAACAACTTTAATGTTACCACCACCGTGCTTGACTATACTCCTTGTGTATTTATAATTAAAAGCATTGTTTACAGGACGTCTAACATAGCGCTTTCCATCGGAATTTACCATATTTATTGTTTCATCTGAAAATAACACTTTTTTCCATCTCGTACCGTCCAATTAACATATTTTTTATCGAATAATAGTCGCTTCTCTCGGTGTTGCTTGGTAAGAAGCGGTACCTCTCGTGAGATTCTTCGAAACAATTTAGCTTCCACTAATCTTCGGCGTGTCAGTCTTGACGGGATGTTTCTCGGGTCATCAGGCGAAAAAAAATATAATCTGGTTGGAGCCTTTACTTGGATCTTTTTTAGCAACACAAACGATTAGCGTATCTTCTCTGGGCGATGTTTTTCTTGGCCGAGCCTTTGTAAGAACATTTTCAACAGTTCCATGTGTTTATAGTGATAAATTGCATTAAAAACTTTCTTAACAGAAAAATTTAAGTGCTCAGCTATTCTTCTGTAAGCCCAATTATGATCTATATGTAAATTAACAATTATTTGCCTAGTTGACGCGTCACAACTTTTATTTTTGCTCATTTTGAACAAAATAAAATTCAGATAAAATTTTGAATTGCCGCCAAAATAATAGAAAAAGCCGAGCAAGAAATGCTCCAATTATTCTCAAATTTCAAAAAAAGAACGAGATATGGATGCTTTTTTAAAATGTTTCTAATTAGGTGTCCAAGCGGCCAGTAACAGAAAATAAACTCGTAAATTTTAAGACTCATTTTGTAATCAAAAGTAAGATATGTTTTATATTTTATGCATTTAATGAGTTTTTTATTTGAGCATGATTATTAATTATTGAATGTGTATATATTTTACGAACATTTGTACGTTGAAGCTATACTTTCTTTATTCATAAGAAGTGTTTCTAATTATATGACCACCACCGTATATATTTAAATATATTTATTTTAATGCCTTAATAATTCAAAAAGAAAAATATAATTCAGAGCTAAGTAATTTTTTTAAAGACATTCAATATCGAGTATGACGCTCGAGTCGATTACGATATCGTACGTAGGAGCAAATACCACGCCTTCACAGAATGTCAATGAAAGTTTAATAGCACCATAACGCTGTCGTATTGATATGGTAAGGATTCGGAGCCCCTGTTACTCGACTCATTCCTTCTTAGGCCACATAAAAACGTATCTACATATTGAATCTTTATTAAAGAAAAGAAAAGAAAGGGTGGGGTAGAGTGAAGTATGCGAGTCACTGTTTGCACTGCCCTGCGGCAGCTAAAGTGGAGTTTCGGGGGGAGAAGTGTTACCCTCTGCAGTTCAAGCGAGTGACATACCGCTGGTGACCGTGATGTGGACCTATTTTGTAGTAAGATCCCCTCCGCGTGAAATTATGGTCAGTGGATATATGTACATACGAGGCTGGGTTAGCAATTCACTTTTCTAAAACTTACAGTATAAGAGTAATCACACAGCATCTTAATAATTCTAGAAATACTCGTTGTAAAAATATATTCATGATAATATTATTACTTTGTGCAATACAATATAAAAAATGTTGTGTACACTACAAGAATTTGCAAATTGAAAGCATTTTCCGCGGGAGCGTCTTGATGTGCACGAAGGGTTGCAATACATCACACGTTATTATTCAATAAAACCCTAACGACGTCGGGAAGGTGTATTTCGTTACATTCATCTTACTTTATGTTGGGATCCATTCTAAAGCAACCCGCCTCAGTAGAATTTACAAATGTGCGAATGCCTTTTACTATTGCTGTTACTTCTGCCCAACGATAAAATAATAAACTTTACATATGTAGCTTTTAATACCTGCGATGTTTTTTTTGCGTCGTCTTTATCAATTTTTCATTTTGAGATGAAGGGATATCGAAATTGTAAAAGCCCTTGGGATAACAGCGGCCATCAGCAGAAAAAAACAGGATAAATAATAAAAAGAAGAAATTGGTAATGCATTAAACATTTTGTTCCTTAAGTACAGGAATTACTTTAGAAATAATATAAAAGAAACGATAAATCGCGGATTATTGGTTCCTTACTCAGCGGGCTTCCGCTCACGAGTCTAATTAGATAAAGCTGTAGAGGTCTTTGGACCAACAGCAATACTCATACAGAAAAAAAGGGTGTATTTCGTTACATTCATCTGACTTTATGTTGCGACCCATCCTAAAGCAACCCGCCTCATTAGAATTTAAAAATGTCCGAATGCCTTTTACTATGCTTTTACTTCTGACCAACGATAAAATAATAAACTTTACATATATAGCTTTTAATATCTGCGATGTTTTTTTTGTGGCTTCTTTATCAATTATTCGACACTAAATATAATCAAGCTCGTTTTATTAAAGGAAATGTCTAGTTCGCTAAATATCCCTTCATTTTGAGATGAAGGGATATCGAAATATATTTATATATAAGTATAGAATATATATATATAGAAATATATACATATATATATAATAATATCGAAAGCCCTTGGGATAACAGTGGCCACCAGTAGGAAAAAAAACCAGGACAAGTAGGAAATTGTTCTTTTCTACTCCTTATTTGAAGTAATTGGTAATGCATTAAACATTTTGTTCCTTAAGTACAGGAAATACTTTAGAAATAATATAAAAGTAACGATATACCTCGGATTATTGGCATTTCAACCTTGGTAGTGGCAACGAACTGAAAGTGTCTGGGAACATAGCCATTTTAAGTTTAATATATTTACGTAATTTATTTTAATAATTCATATTTTTATCAAACATAATAAATATATTTATGCTAGTGGAAGTAAAAAAAAAATAATTGTTATTGCGAATACCGCAGAAGAATCCTCTGAGGTATTTTACAAGTACATATTTTAAATTATACAATGTTATGTAAATTTGCTAAGCCTATTATCCCTTATATATAAATATATGGATATATACCATCTGCCCTAGTAGATTGATAGGTTTAGTTGCTGGAGTATTTAAATAAATTTAAATAAATTATCGTGCAGTGAAGGAATAATAGAAAATAAAAACATCATCCATCACAATGGTTGACGCTCCACTGCAAACGTACGTTTCTCGCACAATTTGTTGTCGCGTACGGGGAAATTGAGTAATGAACTTAGTACATATTTCGGAGCAGATACCATTATATCTTCTATCTTACATTCACCTCGGTCGCTCCCGTTCATTATTATTAACCTTTCATTCAACTAAGCAGTTGTTAAGTACAATCCTATATATATGTAGCTATATATATATATATATATATATAACCTTCAACAAAAGAGATTATAATGCTTCAATGAAAAAGCGAATAGGCATCTTCCAGGCTAACGAGTTTAGAGCCATGTCATCGCTTAACAACACGCGTTGGCATTTCATCTCAGTCAGGGGTTCAACAAAACCCTTAAAAAAATTGAACTGTGTTAAGGTGGTAAAGCTACATTTTCGTTTGTTTCTACCTGCAGACATTCACTCTGCTGGTCAGCTCGACCGGGGTAGAATCACGCCCTCATAGAATACCAGCGTGAAATAGCAGCATAATACTACTTTGTTTCATGGGTGACAAAGCATCTGCGTTATAATTCCTTGTCAAGAATGAATGTAGATATCACGGTTCGCAAGAATCACTTACCATCAGGTGAATTGTGTGTTCGTTCGTTACTCTCAGTGTGATAAATATAGGTATATGTAAATAATATATATATATATATATATATATATATATATATAGAAATATATACATATATATATATATATATATAGAAATATATACATATATATATATAGAAATATATACATATATATATATATATAGAAATATATACATATATATATATATATATATATATAGAAATATATACATATATATATATATAGAAATATATATATATATATATATATACCTAGTCCAGTCATAAGTTCTGTTACAAATGAAAATGTTTTTAATGAAGTAATGTAATATAATTAAAATTTATATCTACATATTCAATAGTAAAAAAAAAAAAAACAAAATTCTATTCGAAATGGCCACCTTTGGCTTTTCTATAGGCCTTTAATCTGTTTGGCCACGAATCTATGGATTTACGCACTGTTTCCAAGGCAAATCGCCACTGCTTGCTCCAAAGATTTTTTAAGAGACTCAATGTCGCCGTGTCGTTTAGAGCAGGCCATGTCCTTTAAAGCTGACCGTAATTTGAAGTCTAAAGGGTTGAGGTCTGGGCTAGATGAGGGCCAATCTTCAGCTCTTATAAAATCCGGAACATTGGTTCCAAGCCTGCCTTGTGACCAGGTGAAGAGTCCTACTGGAATTCACGGTATATTTTTAAAAAGTGTATTGCTGAGAGGTTTTACAACATGATCCAGGACTGTATCTTGATACACTCGGGCTGAAGTTTTCACTTCTTTTTCACAAAAATGTAGTTTTGTGACTCCTTGATAAGACACACCCCACCAAACCATCACTGACGCAGGATTATGACCACATTGTACCTTTCCAACCACTTGAGCAGCTTCTTTAGAACTGTGAGCGTACACTTTATCATTTTGCTTATTGTAGTGTTCTTCAATCGTGAAGAATTTTTCATCGATACAGAGGATATTTCTGTGCCTTTCACCTGCGTATTGTGACAGAAGGCGTTTTGATCGATCCACTCTCTTTAATTGTAAAGATTGATTTAGGGTCCTGAATATCGACGATAAGCACCGAGCTTCAGGTCTCGTTTTATAGTACGCGACAGAGTCCTAGCGGGAATCTTAATTTCTCGCGATAAGATTTTTTGCTCCCTAATGGGGTTTCGACGAATTCTGGCTTTAACAGTATTAACAGCCTTTATAGTTCTAACAGCACGCGGCCACCCCGATCTTATCTGGTCTTCGACAGAGGAAGTGTTGTTGTATCTGTTGATAGTACAATATATGAACGTACTGCTGATACCAAGCTTTTGAAGTGTCTGGAATATGACCGCAATCACTGCAATCCTATTTTCTTTAACACCCCATTCCATATTTTAATTTGATAATATACACGAAAAAATATGTGAAATGGCGCAAAATCGAAAGAAGTTTTTAAAATAATATACGTGTTCCAAATACAAAAGATTAAAAAGTTTTTATGTAACAGTATTTATGGCCAGACTAGTTTTATATCATCGCACGCGTTCCTGTCTGGTCGTGGGGAAACCTCTATGTCTCAGAAACAATTTAAAATAATACAAAGACATGAAAACCATTAATCCGCTGTGCGGCGGACTATGCTTCAGTAATCGTTTTTTTTTAATAATGAGACTAACAAATGACCACTCAGTTTACCTGACAGTAAGTAATAACTACAGCTTATGATATCAATCCTCAACAAATGGACCTTAGAAATTAAATAAAGGCAGTATAATAAATATTTTTTCGTGATAGAGCCACAATAAAGTTAAATAATAGCTAACACTAACTAACATGGGTTGGCTAGACCTGGAAACCAATCGTGTCGCTCAGTAGTGACACAATCTGATTAAATATGAGTCCCTGGTACAAGCTCTCGCCAATAAATTAAACACAAACATAAGGGTGTGTCTATTGTCGTAAACGGAGCTGTAATATCTCAACAAAACAATTATCACTCGTCACATTAATTAGACAGCAATAAAAGGGCTGGTGAGTAATTTTGTAATAATTATACTAAATGTATTCATTCAATTATTATCATATTGCCCACTTCCACCGAGGTTTTACTGAGTAGTCGTTTAAAAAAACAAGGGATTTATTATATATTTATAGAGCTTTTATCATCTCCACCAAACATAGTAAAAAAAGTTCACTACTATACAGAGTACATTGTTTGTTGTTTGTTGGCATTTAATTATTCTAATATAATTTTAGGTCATTTTACTGGGACTATTATAGTTATGTTAATAATTAAACAAATCATTTAAAAATTATTGATTTGATTTTTTTGTGGAAGATAATTGGTTGTTATGAGATGACATGTTGACTATCTATTTATATCTATATCTACGGATATAATTATTTTTTCTATTGTGTTAAATATTTCACGTAATAAAATGTGCAAGGTTTGATACAATAGAACCCTACTAACTATTATTGTTTGTTAATAACTAATAAAAGAAGTCTGAGTGAAAAAAAAAACAGTAAATTTTTTGTTTATTTTTTTAAATTATATTTATACATTTTTAATAAATATATTTCCTTACTAAATTACTAGAGCGTACGCCGTGTACACTTTTGGATTTTCCAAAACATATTTTTTTATTATTCTTTAAAAGGAAATCTTGGTATAAACAATACATACAGCAGGTTATTTTAAATATGTTTAATAATCTTGACTAAAAATGAAAAAATAACAAACATTTACACTATGGTTGTCTATTTCAACGTTGTTAATCAATCTGCTTCATTATCATAATCTCTTTACGCGCCTGGACCGTCTGATAAGGTCGTTAGTGTTTCGTAGTTACAAAGTTCGCGTCAGTGTTGCTTGAGAAGCTTAACCTACCGAGTTTATGGTGTAGTGTCTTGTACTGTATTGTTAAATATGGTTTATGAACCTATTTTTGGTGTAGTGGTAAGAATATCAGCTGCAAATAAAAATCAAAGCTTAAAAAGAATGATCTGCTTAATGTTAGCTACTTGTTATTATGTATACTTTATTGTACACCACAAAAATTGAATAAAAATAAATTATAATAGAGAAAAAATAAAAATAACAACGTACTAAGTAGGTACAATAAGGCGCTCTTATCGCTAAAGAGCGATCTCTTCCAGACAACCTTTAGACTAAGGAATAATTTAGTTAAAGGACAGTAGGAGTTCGTGTGCATGTCATAAACTAACAAACTTATACTTTAAAAATCTGAAACAATATATTGTTATATAATAATAAAAAGAATACCAATATATACAAAATAGTATACTAATTTATACAAAATAAATAAATATAATCGACATACATAGACTTAATACATATAATTTACATAAATAAAGGTCAATAATTATAAAGTGACAGGTTGTGATTTTTGCCGTCGTGTTAAACTGTGTTTAGTATAGTTAGCGAGGACGACTGTGTTTTATTAGGTCAAAAGGGTTAACGTAGGATAGCTGCGTATTCCCTTTCGAATGGTTCACATTTTGTCGTGGCGGGAGCGCTTAGTAGCAGCAGCTTGACCACCCACGGTGAAGCTAAGAGGGACCAAAAGGGCCAGGCGCCGTGGGTCATTGAGCTCTCCTTGAACGGACTGGACTGGAGAGAGGGAGCGTAAGTGAAGAGGCGAGGGAACGTTCTCCCCACCCTCCGCAGCCGAGGTGGAGTGGCGAAGGGAAAAGAGAGTCGATGTTTCGTTGCCACTCTCTCTATCTTCCGCGAGCGAATTATGGTCGGTGATGGAGCCATAGACCTGGAGGCAATGAGCGGCTGGCGATGGGGTCGCGGTTGTTTGCATGCGAAGGCATTATTATATACATCATAGGGTTTTAGTCCGAGGTAGGTAGGTCCGGGTGCGACTCCGACATAATCCATCCTTGTCCCAGCAAGGGTGGATATGCATAAGGCATTTAAGTGTTAAAATTTTATATATGTGGTATATATATTGTATAACTACAATAAAGCCAAGTCGTATTCATAGCTCAATAAATAGTAGTACAGCTTATATATATGTTTAGGACAACTAGTAGGCAGTTGGAATCGCTTTAACTTAAACCACGAGATTTATTCGCTAAATAAAAAATATAATTTCTCTAACTCTCAACCCAAGATTTGTGTAAATATGAGCGTTTCGTATAAAAAAAATAAATACAATCGATATTTTTTTTGAAATAAGTGTATATAGAAATAAATGTGCCATTTGTTTACAAATTTTCCTTTCAATCTTTGTTATAAACTGACTTAAAACCAATCGAAATGAAATTTTCTAAATCAAGATTCAATACATCAAAACATTTTGAAGTGAACTAAATATCTTGTCAAAATGTTACGGTTAAACTACGAGCACAGAACCGGAAATTTCAGAACTGACTTGCTGCTGCGACGAGACCAAATTGCAAGGCCATTTCCCTCCCTGAATTTCACCTGAAGCGTATTTTAGTGGCTGCACCTGCATCTGAGTTGGATTTACAAATGAGTCTTATATTTTTCGGTCGGTATAGATTTTTTTTAGTGTTGCTGACTGTATTTCGTAAACATTCGATCGCGCTGCAAAAGTATGCTCAAAACCAGGGAAGGAGACGAGTCTCTGTTGTGCAAATTCATACGGCGCTTTAATCTATACTATGCAATTGGTGTCATCTACTAATAAGTTGCGGGGTATAATTATTTTTATAAAATCATCCTGTTCTCTTTTTTGGATTTTAACAGTGAATTTTAGCGTTTAAGATCAATTATGCACATATATAATAATTATGTATATATACCAACATAACAAATCATAACGAAGTAAACCGTGGATCTTATTTAACAACACAATGTAAAATACTACGACTTCTCCGTAGGTTAAGCTTCCTAAACAAGATTGACGCTAACTTTACTACTATGTTTCACTAACAACCTTATCAGACGGGCCAAGCGGACGGACAGATTTTGTTAATGAATTAGATTGTTTATTTTGTTAGTTAACCAAGCAAAAGTTGCAATAGCAGAGTGTGCTTTATTGTATAAATGTAGTACATTATTTATGTCGACAATTATTTTCTATAATCATAAAACAGTTACATTATCACCTCTGAGGTAATACGTCATAACTTTACAAACATTAATATTATTTATAATTAATTATGCAGGTATTTAGACCTAGACCTCGAACCTAGAAGCTCAAGCCTGATAAAACAATGGCAGTTGAACAACTGGGTTGGGTTTATATTTAGGTTATGTAAATATGAGCATATCTCTTAATATCTTATCTTCAATTATTCCACACAACAAAGGTGTGATTACAGAATTCTGTTTGTCCTTTTCTCCATTTTAAATAATCCATCATCACCTTCTTATCTTAAAGAAAAATTAAATGACCTCTTTTTATGGTAGACTTTATCTATTTTTGTTTAATAAGATCTGTATTCACCTCACTATATCAGCTTTTTTGTAAATTAATTTTCTGTACTGGATATGAATATTCTGGAATTCCATGCCCGATTACATCAGAAAGGCTGGTAAAAAATTTTAAGACCTTGGTTAACTACTTACGTGAGACAATTGTAATCGTATAATTCCATCCGTTATTGGTTGCTATTGTTATTATATTGCATATATATAAACATATATATATATATATATATATATATGTATATATATGTAATGTACAAATTACTTAGATACTCCATAGATGATGCTGTGAGTTATCGTTGATCAAACAGCTACAATCGATAAAATAGTATGTTAACTCGCCATGATTAAGCAAATTGTTACATTATTATAAATAGGTGAAATAGAAACTTTAAATATTGTTTCTTTGTTCTCAGGTAAGATAAGGCTTGTTATTTACAGTTATTTTTATTAGTGTGAAGTGTAATTATTACGTTAATTGTGCTATTAAAATAAATAAAACTTTATTTTCAGAGCAACGTAATTGTTTGATTCACAATTTCTATATTAAGTGTAAAATTTATATATATATATATATATATATATATATATATATATATATATATATATGTGTATATATATTCTATGTATGTATTATTTTTATTTGTATATTTTTATATCACCTATCGAATTTTCTCACCACACCTTAGGTTGAATAGTAGATAAAGTATTTTGGTATTAAGTACACCCTTTATGAACCTTTACCTCTATCTCTATGAAATTTTGTTTAGACTAATGCAATAAGGAGTAAATAAATGATATATGCATATATTTAAATTTTAGTTCACTTATTAAAAGTCCCAAAACTTATTTAGCCTAGTAACAAATAGTTTTGTTAGATTAATAAAAGCAATTTTATAAAACTTTTAAAGTCATGTATGTGTCAAATTTTCAAGCTTTTAGAAATGGTGGTATAAGAGCCGGTTTTTAATAAGAGATTTGTATTTTTTTTTAATCTGGTACGTTCTGGAAAAATACGTTTTTTAGTACGACGCCGCAAAGTTCGGTAACGTTGTGTTGCGAGTTTGCAGAGAAATTACTTTGTATGTTTATTAGATCGTGTATCCTTTACGGTCGTTATTTCCTTCAAATAAAGCAAACATTTATGATCTGTTTAATAACTAGTGAATTCTGTTTATCCAATTTGGCTATCAGTTCGTTTTGTTCGTTCGTCAGTTTTCCAAAATTTTCAAAGCGGATGGACTGATTGTATCCTTCTATTTTTCTTGACCATTATCATCGGAAATATACCATTGAAGTTACAACAAAAGTTGACAGTGCTAGAGCTACACTGCAGTTTGTTTCTAGCTGTAGAATAAATGGGTCAGCTCGAACGGGGTAGGGCCACCCTCAGTGTAAAATAGCAGCATAATGCTGCAGCATTTCGTCTGGTGAGTGTAGGGATCCGGAGATCATTATTACTGGTGACTTGGCATTCCGTCTCAGTTCTTAAGGATGACAACGCATCTGCATTATGATTCCTTGTTAAAGATGAATGATGATGTCAAGGGATCGCTTGCCATCAGGTGAACCGTGTGCTCGTATGTCACTTTCAATGTAATAAAAAAAAATTAGTTTCGTATGACAAGAACCAAATAGAAAATTTTATATCCTAAATATTATATTTATGTGGAGAATCGCAATGCGGCTAGAAAATTGCTATCGTACATATCGCTCGGCTCCGCAGGGAAGGACCACGTTCGCACAGATTGCAGATATTCTATATACCGATATGATAGCTGAATATCGTTGCCATATTTCACTTGGTAAATTATAATTTATATCTTTATTTGATAAATATTATGTACGTTTTTTAAAGTAATATTAGCAATGCTATTAACTTTACTAATATTCCGGTTAACCACTCCAGCTAAGCTCAAAATACTTGTACTAGGAGATTTATCACGAAAATAGTCCAATGGTGGATTCGAAACTCCGACCTTAAGTTTCGCAGACCGTACCCTAAACCATTAGGCTATTGACGCCTCGTACGTAATATTATTATATATAGTTGACAAAAAATATGAGCTAACAATGAAAGTATATATATCAAGGCATCATTAAGTTAATTACAATGTGATTCAGAACCACCTCTTTTCTTATGTTGACTGTGAACCTTAGATATGATCAACTGGTTAACAGGTATTGCCATGTGATAAGTAATTCTTACTATACAGTGATAAACTATTAAATTAATTTTATGTGTGGCATGTCTATTTTATATTAAATTACAAACCATCCAACAAAGAATGATTATGTTACGAGTAACTGCTTAAATGATGGTGTGTGAAGGGCAGCGTTTGGAACAGAAGAAGTATATCTTAGGCTCAGTTTAATTAAGTACTGGACTAAGCTGTCGATTCTATTTGTACACTAAATAACTTCTACTTGTTGTTATTGTTATAAAATTTAGTTTCAAATGGAAAAACTTAACTGTTATATTTATCCTGTATGTAATTTATTTATATTATTACATGATCGATATATGATCTCGATATATCTCCATATACGAATGAAAATAATACAATTTAATAGAAGAGCAAGCAGGGACCTGTGTGTATACAAGGTGTGTTTATTTGAGTGACTTATTGTCATTTACCAATTAATATATATATATATATATATATATATATATATATATATATATATATATATATATATATATATTACAAAATATATTTTAAAAACATTTTTAGGAACGTGATTATATACGTGATAATAAATTTAATGTATTCAACCTATAATAATAGGAAATTTCGTATATTTAAACGGTGAGTAAATTATCCGAAGATATTCTTAGTAAAGCGGCCTTTACTTAGAAAAACGTGTACGAACATTTTAGTTTTAACTATCAAATCACGTTTTTAGAAAGACAATATTAAATAAACGTCATATATTCACGAAACTACTTAAACCTACTAATGAAATTAAGCCGAATAAACACTTTAATTACGTGTAGCCGTGTCTTAAACTTAATTGGTTTAGAGTTAGTCACTGTGAAAGTTTAAGCGTTAACAACATCGTTTAAGTTCGACACTTTTAGCTTCACTTGGGCACTATTTTCTCACGCTGAATATAATTGTAAATATTACCACACATTAAGTTTTGCTTTCAAATTCTTGATGGGCAAAATATCTAACAATGTCCTAAACTTTTATCTTCTATTGAACAGCATATATTATAATACTGTAACGATTAGTGGGGCTAACGTGTTAGCCGTTAATCGTTACGGTGAGACTGTTAAAGGATTTACATTTGTTTAATATATTAGAAGTTTGGCATTACACAGATCTTTTGACGACACTCACTAGCATGCTCGATACGAAATTAATGTAAATTACTCACAACAGTGGTAGAGCTACGTTGCAGTTTGTTTCTAACTTCAGAATGGTCATTTCGATCGGGGAAGGACCACGACCTCACAGAATACCAGCGTGAAATCGGAGCATAATCCTGTTTTTCGTCTGGTGAGGGTAGGGATCCGGATATTTTTCTGTAAACATTCTATTTTAAAAAAGGTACAATTGGAGGTATAAATGACTTTTGGTATTCCCTTCCTTGAGTGGGCATTGACATTTTGGATTAATGGAAAGAAACAGCATTATACATACATTGTATGCATTCAACGCAGAAGCGGTCACAATTTTAATTTTACGAATTCACATCAAATTCACAAGCAAATCGTAAAGTAATTAAAGGATGATTTTTTTTTTATTATTATAAATATATATGTTTATCATGTATATATGTACGTAATGTAACTTGAAAGTCGTTGTTATTATAAGGGAATGATCCGAGGAACCTATATATATATATATTATCGAAATTAAAACAAACCTTAAAACTATTTTGATTATGTTAGCCATTTTGAAAGTATTTGTGATGTTACAACTTATTAGCAACGTCTATTTTATTATAAAAATCCTAATCACTAACGGCTAACGTAACTCTGTCGTAACGTTAGCTACTAAAAGCTCGAGTTATCTTTTAATATCTCTAAAGTTTTGATTTCCGCTGCACTAGTTTTATAGCTGCTCGTTCCCTACTTTCACAATGGAATGACCAATTGCAGTAATATGATTTAGTTGAATAACGTAAATTTATAGAACTGTTATAAAAACATCCAAATAGAATGCATCCTAATTTTCTAATTCCTTCAAAAAGTTCCTTTCTTTGACAACATTTTAATGTTTCTATTTTATTAATAACCATAACAACAGTCTTTATCGATTGCTATCAGATTACGTTATTATTTTGAAATTCTTCTTCGTACGTCGTAATATCTAGGCCGATTAATACATTGTAAGTTTATAAAATTTCTGATCGGTCTATAAATAGTTTAAGTGCCTTCTATCTTTCTGTGATTTCTCTTATTTTTATAAATATCTTTTATGGCTTCAATTATTATAAAAAATGATATATTATTTATTTATGCAAAAAAAAATACAATGATAAAACATGGGCGCACGTAAAAAAACAAATGCCGCCGATTGTCGTTGCTTTTTATATTTCGCAACACGTAATGAAAAATAACGAGGAAATCGTTGGAATAAAATGGACATTATCCTTATTTATTAAAATGTCTATTTGTCAGTCATGTCAATTTTGTATAATTTTAGTATGATATATTTTAATAGCTAAGGACTTAAAATATCTAATCAAAATAGTACACATAAAAATATATTAAATTGTGAAAGATTTATTGTAGGAATAAGAAAAAATACATAGAAATTATAGATTTTACAAATTACCACTTTTATATAAGAAAACAACACGTATTGGATAGTCTACGGTCACGTTCCTATTATGGTTAACAGATAACATTATATTGTGACCTTGCCATTAAATGTTTCCGAACATTAAATGTTCTGGACGTAATGCAATCTCCAAATTTATGAATATTAACAAAATTGCACCAACGTATTGTATGTTTATTTACTACATGTCACACACAGGCAACATGTTGGTGCTCTTTTCTCAGAAATAAAATAGTTTTTTTTTAAACGTATTCTATTTTCGGTTATATTCTATTATGATAGAATATTTATACTCTATTTTTAATTTACAACAAAGTTATTTTTACATATATGTAAAATTAAAGATATATTAGTGAAAATTATTTGCATATCGATCTATGTGATGCATTAAGATCTATTGCAGATATATTAACACTACTACTACTACAATTTAAAATATAGTTATTTGAATACAAGACAAATAACTTCATTGATGCGCACGAACACACATACGTTTATAAATTGTATAGTTTATAATTTTTTGTATCAAAATCCCTTATACATGTCAGTCCCATTCTCTACACACTCTATACCAACGACATATCGCGCACTCACAGTGGAGCTAGCCTTCTTCGTCTATGACACCAGCCTCTACGTGTCTCGATTCAAACCAGACGCTATCTGTTAAACCTTAGGGAAATATAGTTAACCCTACCAAAAGTGCAGCCATGTACTTCTCTCGACGCAACAAAACGCCGCATTACACAACAATAGAGCTGTTTGATCGTCCAATCCCCTGGGAAAAGACAGTCAAAATCTTAGGCGTCACATTAGATGAACCACCTTCGGTTATCATATCAACCGCGTACGAAATCGGGCAGCCTTAGTTTTCGGTCATTTGCACCTGCTACTTCATATAAATAGCAAAATGTCCCTACGTAATAAAATTGATGAAAATGATATAGGGCAGCCTCGTCTTTGCGCATGCCTCCCCGCGTCTCATTCACCGACTTCTCGGTAATCCTAAAATCGCTTTATGCGCAAGGCCACCGGTGCACCGTGGTTTTGGTAGTGATGGTGTTTTGCGTAATGAAAATCAACACATAGAACTTGGTCTCCCGACCGTAGTTCCTGAAGTAGGCTTCCCGCCAATATTTAGACTCTGCCGTCACTCACCCAAACCCCTTGATTGTGAGTGCCGTCACTTACAATCACATCTCGAATATCCCTAGCGTCCGAGGGAGACCGAGGCACGCCCTCGACGACTCCGATGACGCGATCACCAGGGCACAGCCCTGATCAACATAGTACTCTCCAACACTGTACCAACCTACCGCCCCTGCCGACGGTGAGGGAGTCGCAAAAAAAAATTCGTAATAGCGCCATGTCGCAGCCCGGTTCTCACCAGTCAACACAAACAGAAGCGTCGCTGAAGTTTCTTGCTCCACTTGTTCTCCTACTTCTTCGCCTACGCTTTCCGAAGTGGTGGTAGAGATAGTTAATAATAATATTGATATTAATTTAGATAATCCATAGTCAGAAGCAACTGACTCGAGGGTGCCCAAGAGGGCCGAACCTCTCGGGCAACCACGAGTCAGTCGCTCTCACGCAACAGGGTAACGGTACAAGACGAGGCTCCTTGGCGGGAGCCCTTGTGGTAGTTACCTACCAATGAATGTCTCGGCGGAGCTTCATAAGCGTGCGGTCACCTTTCAACCCGGTGAAACTGTAAAAGTCCTTGGACTAACAGCGGCCATCAGCCTGAAAAACTAAAACCCGCTTCAACGCACCAAGTGTGGCCCGTAATGCGTTTTAGGAGGTGCTCCAGAATCTCCTAAAGAAGTCCTTTTGTACTGAGCATGAGCCACTCCCAGGGAAGGTGATTTTCTTCTGTGATCTATCAACCGTCATAGCTTGTTTTTAATTGTAAAATATCTTTTCCTAACTCCTACTACCTAATATTTAGATTAATAATAATATATGTATACACACCTTACGTGGTGGACTATGCTCTAAAACCTACTCTAGATATAAGGCCTATGCACAAAAGGGGGACTTTACTTTTTTACTTTATCTCACATTTAAAAAAAACAATTGAAAACTTTAAAAGTTTGCAATCTTAAATTTAATCGTAAATGTAAATTTCCTTAAATAATAAATATACTTAAACTCTTGTTAATGCTGAATTCCATATTAAGATTCACCGTTAAATCAAACTTTGGTTTAATTATGTCTTAATATCTTACGTATCTGGAAATTTATAGCATTTTACTACCAGATTGCACTAGTTTTATGACTGCTCGTTCACCGCAGCGTAACGACCAACTTAAGTAAGGGGGTTAAGTTAACTCAGCAAATTTACGGAGCTCTTATAAACACAAGCCATGTACATAGAAATACGGTAATAATTTTTGATTCTACAACATGTTGAGTTTTGTATATTGATGTATTTGTCATTCCTACAGCATTCTGATTTATTAGTTTTTGTGAGCTTACATCTTACGACTCATGTTATTAACAAACCAACTTATTCCTTGTCAACTATACTAATCTTTATATATTTATTTATTAGGTAATCCAACAGCGACTTACAAAACATATTAAATATAAAACAACTGATTACAATAAATAAGGCTTCAGGATTACACAATTGGTTAGAATCTACTTATGACCAGTATTTAACTATAAATTTTGGTAGTTTTATGTTTACATGGTTGCGTGATTGAGTGTGGGTATTTGTACGTTTGTTACTTTATAAGTTTTGGTTTAGTATCGACTGATGCAGAGGCACGTTGCACTGACAAAAACATAATTTTACAATGATACAGCCACGATGCAGTTTGTTTTAGCTATATATACTATATATACTTTTATAGTGCAAGAGCTACGCTACAGTTTCTAGTTGCAGAATGAATGGGTCAGCTCGACTGGGTTAGGACCACGCCCTCACAGAATACCAGCATAATGCTGCTGGGTTTCGTCTGGTGCGTGTAGAGATCCGGATCTTTATTACTGGTGACGAGGCATTCCATATTAGTCCTCAAGGGTGACAACGCATCTGCGTAATGATTCCTTGTCAAGGTGGTATCACTTACAATCAGGTGAAGTGTCTGTGTGTGTGACTCTTAATGTAATATATATATATATATATATTTATTTATTTATAATAAGAGTACATAACACTTTTACACTAATTACAAAAAATAACATTCAGAAAACCACAGAGGTTAGTCGAGAATGTTACTTGACAATAATATTTACCATACAAATGTTGAGCAATACATGCAAGTACCTACTTTAATAACTAAAAATATATTCACTGAAGTTCTTAATTAAACACACACAGAAATAAAGGTGGGTAGAAAGAGCACCGATGCATTCAATGCATCTACACGTTGTTCAAGATATGGGATTTAAATTTTTGCTTTATGCTACTATATATATATATATATTTATTTATTTATAATAAGAGTACATAACACCTTTACACTAATTACAAAAATAACATTCAGAAAACCACAGAGGTTAGTCGAGAATGTTACTTGACAATAATATTTACCATACAAATGTTGAGCAATACATGCAAGTACCTACTTTAATAACTAAAAATATATTCACTGAAGTTCTTAATTAAACACACACAGAAATAAAGGTGGGTAGAAAGAGCACCGATTCAATGCATCTACAGGTTGTTCAAGATATGAGATTTAAATTTTTGCTTTATGCTACTATATATATATATTTATTTATTTATAATAAGAGTACATAACACCTTTACACTAATTACAAAAATAACATTCAGAAAACCACAGAGGTTAGTCGAGAATGTTACTTGACAATAATATTTACCATACAAATGTTGAGCAATACATGCAAGTACCTACTTTAATAACTAAAATGTTTGTTTATGCAGCAATATACAGTTTTCTTTATTTCTATCGTATGCGTTATTTCGAATAAGTCATATAGATGAAGTACCTATTGCAGATTATGATTTGAACGTGGAAATTTGTGAAGAAAGCCTAGGAACTTGACAGTTTCATCAGTGATAGAGACACGCTACAGTTCGTTTCTTACTTCAGCATAAATGGGTCGGCGCAACCATAAGGACCTCACTCTCACATAAAATTAAATCACGTAAAATAGTAGCTTATCGCTGATGTGTTTCGTCTGGTGCGTGTAGAGATCCGGACCTTTATTACTGGTGACGAGGCATTCCATATTAGTCCTCAAGGGTGACAACGCATCTGCGTAACGATTCCTTGTCAAGGTGGTATCACTTACAATCAGGTGAAGTGTCTGTGTGTGTGACTCTTAATGTAATATATAACTTTTTATTTATTTATAATAAGAGTACATAACACCTTTACACTAATTACAAAAATAACATTCAGAAAACCACAGAGGTTAGTCGAGAATGTTACTTGACAATAATATTTACCATACAAATGTTGAGCAATACATGCAAGTACCTACTTTAATAACTAAAATGGTTGTTTATGCAGCAATATACAGTTTTCTTTCTTTCTATCGTATGCGTTATTTCGAATAAGTCATATAGATGAAGTACCTATTGCAGATTATGATTTGAACGTGGAAATTTGTGAAGAAAGCCTAGGAACTTGACAGTTTCATCAGTGATAGAGACACGCTACAGTTCGTTTCTTACTTCAGCATAAATGGGTCGGCGCAACCATAAGGACCTCACTCTCACATAAAATTAAATCACGTAAAATAGTAGCTTAACGCTGATGTGTTTCGTCTGGTGAGTGTAGGGAAGGATCCGGAAACCCTCATTATTGGTGACGAGGCACGAGGACGTGGAAGATGAAATATCTTAGTCCTCAGGGATGACAAGGTTTTCCTTTTCGATTAATGTGGGTTTCATGGACACCAGTAATCACGTATGTAATGCTCGATTGTTGTTGTTTCAATACTATAAAAAATAGTTTAATAGTGGAATATTCAACAAAAGTTGCAATGTATTTCTTAAGCACTTTACATAAGAATACATAATGGGAATCAAAAATATTTATTTATTTAAGTATTCATGTACAGTATATATAAAAGCGGACTTAATGCCTTAGGGATTTTCTATCAGTCAACCTTAGGGCAATGCAGAGATGAAATGAGGTAGGTGTATGCTTAAAGAACTTGTCGTAAAATACTATTATATTATATAAACAAACAATATGTGCGTAATTATAAAATAAAATAAAATAAAATAAAATAAAATAAAATAAAATAAAATAAAATAAATACATACATATATAAGATATATATATATATAAATATATATATATATATATATATATATATATATATATATATATCTCGTTTCTTACGGTTACGGTTACGGTTTTGTATTGAACACTTATTAACATAGTTGTTTCACGTAGTTGTTAGCATAATATCAGGTAAGAAACGACTAATTATACTTTTTATAAATACTTTAAACGAATATAATCCACTACACTTAAACAAAACTTTTTTTGTTCACGAAACGTCTTAAAATATATTGTTTATCCTGGAGGCTATTTTAGTTAATAAATTCAAAGAGCACGTACGCCATTTTGTACAACGATGTCAAAATAATTGAATATCTTAATAAGATATTTGCGGTCGCCTTAGGCTTGACTAAATATAAAGGCTATATATAAAGTTAACGATAAGCTTTGTTGAAAATATGATATAATGCAGAGCATAGCTAGGTTATTAAAAACAAGAATAGGTAACGATAGTGAAGTTTTCTTGTATTTTAAAAAAACAAAAATTCCATTAAGAATTTTTATAATTTATCCACGATTACAAAATAATATACTATAATCTCACGTTACTTTTCAATTTTAAAAATTGTTTTCTTTATGCCGTTATTAAAATGATAGGCACATAGAAATGTATTTTTTTTTTAATTTAAACGTCTTTCAATATCGTGTATTTTTCGTGTATTTATTTTGAAGTGTGTTTTGTTTGTTTTAAGTGTTAATATGTATGTTTTGATTAAGAAAATTAATTATTATTATTATAATTTAGAAATGCATCCACGATGATATTAATCGTATTATTACGATTGTGTGTTAATTTTAATGTTAAATAAAATGTTAACGAGTCAAGTAAAATTAATTTCTTATAAGATATTTATTCGCTTACCCGACCACTAGGAAGGCTGAGTACCAACCACGTTGTATGAAATATTCAATTATCGAAGTCTATATGCATAACACCACAATACCTTACCTGTTAATGTTCCTGGTTGATGAGTCGTGGGTGTCGACTGTCAAAAATTTTGCAGGATAAGTATGACAATTTTCGGATCCGAGCGCGTAAAATATCCGCCGTCCAGGATACTACATTTAAACCTTCGGCTTAGGAAAGAGAAGGACGAGTGAGTGTTCCTGTTCCTGGCACTAGGGTCGTGGCTCTTAGGCTCGATTGCCTAGTAGGTCCAAAAGATTCTGCAGGACAATATCTTAGTTTTTAGATTTGTGTGTGTTGTTCGGATTAGGAAAGAGAAAGACTGAAAACTGTTGGTTTTCTCCTCGGAGTCGAACTTTTAAGCTTTGAATAGACGCTATTAGGTAGAGATCATAGTTAGAGCATCCTAACTTATCCAATGCCACGCTGGACACAATAAGTACGTGCAATACGTATTTACCTTGCACCTTAAACTACCAGTTGACGATCCCCAATTTAGGGCAATTTTTCTTTACCCCTATCAATAACCAAACATCAACTACATTGTTCCACTACTGTGTTAAGATAAGCACTATATCAAAGTTTTTAATTATAAGCTGAACTGAAAAAAATCTTTAAGGAGATTTGGATTTGGTTTAAGCAATGTTTCTAGAAACAATGAACTGTTTAAATTTAGAAGGCTGACACTGGCACTGAAAGCAGTTTTAAATTTCAGAAGCTTAAAATCGTGTTTCTACGTACAAACGTTCAACATTTCATGCATTCGTGATTTTTAAAACAAAAGGCAAGTAAAAACGATTAAAAAACAAAATCAAAGTTGTTCTATTAGTTATCAAGTACGAGGAGATAAAAGATAAAATGATATATTTAGTTTTACCTTTCACAAGTACCGACCTCTACTACTTAGTCATAATTTAGATAAATTCATCTAATCATTGTGTTTTTCTTTTAAAATATTTCTTATTTTCAATTACCTATTAAATAAATCAATACAATTGACAAATCGTTCTTAGATTTCCGATATTGTGGTACCTCAACTTGCGTACATATGTTAACTTAAAGCTTTTTGATCAATACTCTTGACGAATATTGGTAACGAATTTTAGAGCATTGTAATCGTTTCTTGCAGTTAAATCGGTGTAAAAGGCTTCTGATTAAAAAAACATAATATAATATATAAATCATATAATAATTGTAAATATGTGCAAAGTGTAGAGAGTAAATAAGTTTTGTTACTTTATTATTTTAACCCGCTTCTACGGCGTGTATAAAATAAAGATAAAACTAAGAGTATATTTAGGAATCATGTAAAAGTCGTTAATAAAAAGAAATATCAGTTACAATTTACTTTTTTTTTGCTACCCAACCATTAATGAAACATTATTTTGTTATATTTTATATTCAAGTTTTGTTTATTTATTAATTTATTTAAAACGCTAATTTTCCTAATTTAAAGTGCTTCAGGGAATTAACTAACTAAAGCTAGAAACCATAATATTGTAATGATGCTTTATGAAGTCTGTAAGTTATATTTATATTTACAGAATAAAAATAAAATATTTTACTCAAAAAAAACTTGGATTTGTAAGACATATTAGAATAGCAAAAATAAATAAAAATGATCAAATGGATCTATTAATTGTAATTACATTATTTTGTTAATAATATTAACGTGAATATTTAAACAAATATTTATTTTATAGTTGTGAATCAGTTGGCGCTATCTTGGAAAGACCTTTGTCCCGCAATAGGCTGAAATGGAACGAACAAGAGGATTTTCGTTAATTCGTACCAATTCCTACGTTTGTATTGACGACCGTCAAAGCCTAACGCCGCGTACCTTAAGTGCTACTGTCTATTTCCAGTCAGTGTATTTATATCTAAGATATTTTACTATTATTACGCCGTTATTAGACAAGTATGAGGTTTTTATTTTTGTCATATTAGTCTCTGACAACACTCACGGAATGACATGGGATGATAGATTGTTATCCATCACGCCGCAAGTAACAAGATAACGTCAAAGAGATCTCATCGCTTATTACGATCGTGACACTGTGTAATATAAACTATTCAGAAATATTATCGAATAAAGTATAATAAATTTACCGAACCTATAATTTTAGATCGGTGCCACTGCTGAGATTTTATATGATAATAGCCCATGGTGAATTTTTTAATTTGTTTTAAATTATTTTTTTAAAGAATATTAGCAATGCTATTAATTCTACTCATATTCCGGTTAACCACTCAAACTTAACTAAAAATGTTTGTGCTAGGAGATATAGATCACGACAATAGTGAAATGGTGGATTCGCAGACCGCATCCTAAACCATTAGACTATTGACGCTTCAAATTAAATTGAGTTTCTATTCGTAGATCGATATTTAGATTTTTGGAATATATTCGTCAATTAACGGCTTTACTGGAAGAAGTAATATTTTCTTGAAATAACAAAAATAAACTAACAAAAATTACTAAAGAAATATGTTCATAGAGGAGCAGGTAAACGAGCACGAGTCGATGGTCTTTCCGAGTCCCGCATTATTTAAGTTTTTTTTTCAGGCTGATGGCTTCTGTTATTCCGAGGTCTTTTACAATTTCACCGGGTTGAATTTAACAGGAGTCCTTTTTAATTAATTAAAATTTAGATACATTTCCGGCTTTCAACTATTTTTTTTCCTAATATCTATATGATGTCACTTAGCTTTTTATCCTAGAAAAAAATCTTGTACACTTATATTAATATATATAAATAACTTAATAATATATTTTATATTTTAAAACTACTTTTATAAACGAAGTTACTTTGTGTACCACACTTCAAAATAATTACGTGTCAACATCTATATCACAATTGATTTATAGCTAGTCACAGTGGAAGTTTACATGTAAAGGTCATCGCTCTTCATCGAGTATTCTTGAAATTAGCTACAGTTACGCTGAATTTGACAATTAGATTTTTTTGAAACGTTAATAGCTAACTGATCCCAACCTGCAATGACCTGCAACCGTAAGTTTCGCAGATCCCTAGTCTTACCCTAAACTTACGGTTGCAGATACGAATGCGCAATTCGACAATTGTCTTGAACCATTTCCTCTTAGTTGGAGTAGTTAACGGGAATGTTTAACAACACATCATTTTTTTAATAAAAAAAAGAGGTAAGTTTAAACTAAGTTTATATTTTAAAATGAAAACGAAATCTATACTTAAAAAGTAATTCTTTATCTTTGAATATCTGCCGCGTGTGGATATGTTCCATTTAAAAATATAAAAACCACCCTGTTTAATGGTACATTTCAGCGGAAGTATATGGCTGGCAGTTGCTGCGGTGAGGTGAAACGCAAATACATTTCCCTCTAGCTGATACGTATGTGCGTATCTCAGCGATTAGAGTACCAACGTGGTTACTGATTCTGATTTTCCACTGCGGTTTATATTAGTGGAATGTGCAAATTGTTGTTTACCTTTAAATAAGTCCATTCTTATATTATGTTCAAACCTTCCATATAAATATAAGCGTTACATTGAATTAAGGAAGGCTAAATAATGGTATAAATCAAAAACAAATATTAATATAATATATAGTTTACAAATATTAGCTTCTGCAAGTGTTATATATAAATATGTATATATATATATATATATATATATATATATATATATATATCAATAACATTTCTCACCGTATAGGATTGTCATCAAGTCTTCCGCCTTGCTCTTAAAATTTAATAAATTACGACACCAGATGCGAATAATGTCAGGTCTATCTGCATTTAACTATAATATAATCAGTACCAAGGGTATTGATGATTATATTTAAATATATTTATTTAAACTTTATCAAATAAGCCGTTATTATCACTTTGTACCACATGTCTCGCTAGGAAAACTATTACAATATTTTATTAATAAATACAATATTGATCGTGGTCCAGCTATTTTATAGCTATGACGTAGTCGAACCATTTTCTTTTTGGATGCTGGCTGCCTAACCAAATATTGATAGATACGCTGTTCAATCTTCATATTTTCGTCGTGTTTTAGTGGTTTAGGGTGGTGACCGCAATGAGTTGCTCTCGTAACCGCTGCTCTCAGCGAGGTGACAACGCATTTTGATCCCATGACAAGGATAAATTTAGATATCATGGGCCGCAGGAATAACATACTATCAGGTGAACTATAAGCTCGTTTGTTACTCTCAATGTAATAAAAAAATACTTCAGAATCAAAATGTTTGTTAGAGATATAGATCACGACAATAGTGAAATGGTGGATTCGCAGACCGCATCCTAAACCATTAGACTATTGACGCTTCAAATTAAATTGAGTTTCTATTCGTAGATCGATATTTAGATTTTTGGAATATATTCGTCAATTAACGGCTTTACTGGAAGAAGTAATATTTTCTTGAAATAACAAAAATAAACTAACAAAAATTACTAAAGAAATATGTTCATAGAGGAGCAGGTAAACGAGCACGAGTCGATGGTCTTTCCGAGTCCCGCATTATTTAAGTTTTTTTTACAGGCTGATGGCTTCTGTTATTCCGAGGTCTTTTACAATTTCACCGGGTTGAATTTAACAGGAGAATTTAAAATTTAGATACATTTCCGGCTTTCAACTATTTTTTTTCCTAATATCTATATGATGTCACTTAGCTTTTTATCCTAGAAAAAAATCTTGTACACTTATATTAATATATATAAATAACTTAATAATATATTTTATATTTTAAAACTACTTTTATAAACGAAGTTACTTTGTGTACCACACTTCAAAATAATTACGTGTCAACATCTATATCACAATTGATTTATAGCTAGTCACAGTGGAAGTTTACATGTAAAGGTCATCGCTCTTCATCGAGTATTCTTGAAATTAGCTACAGTTACGCTAACTTGACAATTAGATTTTTGAAACGTTAATAGCCAACTGATCCCAACCTGCAATGACCTGCAACCGTGTTCGTAGATCCCTAGTCTTACTCCTAAACTTATTACGGTTGCAGATACGAATGCGCAATTGACAATTGTCTTGAACCATTTCCTCTTAGTTGAGTAGTTAATGGAATGTTTAGATACTACTATTTTTTAATAAAAAAAAGAGGTAAGTTTAAACTAAGTTTATATTTTAAAATGAAAACGAAATCTATACTTAAAAAGTAATTCTTTATCTTTGAATATCTGCCGCGTGTGGATATGTTCCATTTAAAAATATAAAAACCACCCTGTTTAATGGTATATTTCAGCGGAAGTATATGGCTGGCAGTTGCTGCGGTGAGGTGAAACGCAAATACATTTCCCTCTAGCTGATACGTATGTGCGTATCTCAGCGATTAGAGTACCAACGTGGTTACTGATTCTGATTTTCCACTGCGGTTTATATTAGTGGAATGTGCAAATTGTTGTTTACCTTTAAATAAGTCCATTCTTATATTATGTTCAAACCTTCCATATAAATATAAGCGTTACATTGAATTAAGGAAGGCTAAATAATGGTATAAATCAAAAACAAATATTAATATAATATATAGTTTACAAATATTAGCTTCTGCAAGTGTTATATATAAATATGTATATATATATATATATATATATATATATATATATATATATATATATATATATATATATATCAATAACATTTCTCACTGTATAGGATTGTCATCAAGTCTTCCGCCTTGCTCTTAAAATTTAATAAATTACGACACCAGATGCGAATAATGTCAGGTCTATCTGCATTTAACTATAATATAATCAATACCAAGGGTATTGGATGATTATATTTAAATATATTTATTTAAACTTTATCAAATAAGCCGTTATTATCACTTTGTACCACATGTCTCGCTAGGAAAACTATTACAATATTTTATTAATAAATACAATATTGATCGTGGTCCAGCTATTTTATAGCTATGACGTAGTCGAACCATTTTCTTTTTGGATGCTGGCTGCCTAACCAAATATTGATAGATACGCTGTTCAATCTTCATATTTTCGTCGTGTTTTAGTGGTTTAGGGTGGTGACCGCAATGAGTTGCTCTCGTAACCGCTGCTCTCAGCGAGGTGACAACGCATTTTGATCCCATGACAAGGATAAATTTAGATATCATGGGCCGCAGGAATAACATACTATCAGGTGAACTATAAGCTCGTTTGTTACTCTCAATGTAATAAAAAAAATACTTCAGAATCAAATCATTTTATTGAATGTCAAATAATAACTTAAATCATAGGTCTTTATTATCTGTGATACCTGATTGTGATTATAATGACACTCCTAATACATTTCAACCATGGTGAGGGCTTCATATGTGTGTCCGAAGACATAATAGAAGCTGTAAAAAATGACAAGACTAGATTAATACGGAAGTCTCTTATATTAGCGACTGAATGAGTAGCAATTAGCTCTCTGCTAAAATATCTCCATTCCAGCAAATGTTATTCCTTTACAATGACGACGTGAATTTTTCTCATTTTTTTGTCGTTGAAATTCTAATGAAAAACAATTTGCAATGTACAAATATTAAACTTAAACCTAGAAACCGCGCTTTACTAGAAATTTTAGCGCAATATCTTCGAACACAAATGAATCTTTTTAAATTCATTTTGTTTGAATAAATTAATAACATGATATATTTTTTATATACATACATTGTTTTAATTTCAAGCTACTGCAATTACAGTCTAGTACAATTGTCAGAGAAAAAGTAAATAGGCGTAACGACCAGACAGTGCCAGCCGTGTGCTGCGGTGTCGTTAGCTACTGTAGCAGGCGATATTTAACGCCACGTGTGCACTTCACCACGAGGAATGTTGTACTGGGGTTAAATAAATATTATACTGCCCTTAAGCCCTTAAATAAAGCAGTAAAAACAAATCTATTTGTACGTAGCAATCCTTCAAAATTATATTAGTCGGAAAAGTGTTTAATGTAATCTAATATACTTTACCTGGGATTATTTGGGCAGCAGCTATTCTATCAACTTTATTCTCATAAGGTCATGTATTTTTCGATTCCCAATTGAAGTCAACATTTGAGTAACATTTTAACATTGATTTATATTTTATATATATATTATTTATATTGTAAATTTGATATATATAAGGGTACCTTATAATATTTTGATATAATTAGGTACCCTTGGTTTCAAAGAATGGTTGATATGTCTACAGTATACAAGAATTTTAAGAAAAAGCAAATTTTAAAATTTAATGTAATACAAAATAATAATTTAAAATTTTACTCTTTTTTTCATTATAGGTAAAATATGAATAATATTTCAGTATTTGTGAATAATATTTGTGCTTTTCAGTAAATTAATAATATTATTATTATGAAAAAAAAATATTTATTGTAAATTTCATAATAAGCACAAGTAAAAAAGTGGTCCGGTTCCGGTGTTACTATTTATCCCCTTTCAGCCGATTCACATGACATAAGCCGGACATGATTTTTTGAACACTATCCTGTCCGTAGATACGAGTGCATACGGACACGAAAGAGTGATAAATATTCAAGCTTTAAAAAAAAACAGGTTGGAATCTATCCAAGTAGATAATTGTCAAAAGACTTGAAAAAAAAACATATACGAGAGATTCGTCACTGCTAAGCAAAGTTAACGGCGCGCCCGGCGATATAAAGACAAAGATACTAAACGAGTTTGATTCATTTGTTTTTCTTTTTTAGCAAAACTTGAAGTAGTAGTACTTATGTTTCACTTACTGTTGCAAATGTGTAACTGTTTTTCGTCAGCAATTTATTTATTTATTAGCAGGTACAAAAAAAAAATTATTTATCTATAAATACATCAATTTACAAATATCAATTCAATTAAGGGTAAATGATAACCCTTAAACACTTATATCAATCCTGATTTGTTAAGGATGGTTTAAGATTGTATCTTAGCGAAAAATACACGGCAGCTTATTTGCAAAGAGGACAACAGTTCGTGACGTTTGATGTAGGATTTTAAGAACTGCAGTGTTCACTAATCATTTAACAATCGTAAAGTCAAGGAGTACCTTGTTCCTCTATGCGTATAGATATCTATAAAATGGGTCGATCGGCTTGACCGCTTGTTTACGGCCTCAGAATATCAGCCTGAAAAGCACACAGCGGTGGATTACCAACCATAAAAATCATGAGGACTAAATAGGTTTCGATTCTAAACGTATTTAAATACGAAATTATTTCTATTAAAATGAAAAATATTTAATAAAATTATTCTTAGCATTATAGTTACTTGTAGATTTAAGTTTGAACAAGGTGAAAACAAGTAAATAACATTGAACATATTTTTAGAACATGCTTGTTACATGCATGTATACTCTTGAATACGCTACGTGGCGAACATTTTTAATTGTAGGCATCGTGTGCTTCAACTATTCTCGTAACTTGGAATGCATAATATGTGTTTCGTTGGAATTAAAGTTAAAGTTTTTTGTAACTTGATTATAATTGATGACTGCGTGGCGAAGTGGTCAGAGTTGCCTACTTCTGAATCCCGGGTCCAAAAGTTAATAGGACGATAACATTTGTGGAGCACAAATTGTCCAGTAGGGGTTGTTCTATGTATGTATGGTATATACATACGTCCCGTGTAGTTTAAAATGCGTTTGAACTATTCTATGATTTTCTTGCGCATACGCATCAGCCCTGCATGCACGGGTGGGTGGGGGGACGATGACAACAGAAAATAGTTAGTTATAATATAAATATTATATAATAAAATTAATAGAACGAAGTTAGTTTTAATTATAATTTAAACGTCTTCTATTATATGTTTTAGGAGGAAATATGAGACATAAATTTATTGATTAATATATTTTAGTTTTATATTGAAATAATACGTTCGAAAGTTATTTTTCATTAATAAGATATCTACTTTGTTTCGATAGATATCGGTATTGTTTTAATTAGGTTTAAAATAATAGGCTTAAAGGAATTTATTTTCATTTCATAAATATTAATTACCGCAACACGACATAAAACCCGTGGATTCTACTTTCATAAAAACAGTTCAAAAATTATTTCGCTAATGACATTACCCTCTTTCTTTTTTCAAATGCAAGTAATAAATCCGCTTATGCAAAATTCCACGCGAATCAGCACAGTCCCTACGGACAAAAAAGGCGGTCCTCGGCAACCGTCATTTTAGACGTCCTTTTTAAAACGTCCGGTTTTGAAACATGACATTTTTAATTAACTTGTATAATGAGTAATTTGCATGACTTCTTGGCTGATTCCTATATAGATTACCATCGAGTGTCAAAAATATATAAGATTAATTATATCAACCGAATAAAGAGCAGACTAATTAGAGTAAAGAAATATTTGTGGAATACACAAATCTATAATACATATGTATATAACGTTATATCTGTAAGTACAACAAGACCGAAGAAAGGAAAAACTATGTATGTACGAGTTTAGTAGGTGAATCACAGTACCACTTATCTTTTATGTGGAGACCGGGATTCTGTTGCTATAAGATAAAAGTTCGACTTTTTTATGACCCCCTATGTTTATCCCATCCGTATGTATGTCGCAGGGAAATGATGAATTTGATCAATCCACGGAAGATATTAGGATATGTTTAGGTCAAAGAAAGTAATACATAAGTGTAAAATCACACGATCGTGGAGGCCAGTTCACAGGTCCATTAAGAGCTCTGTCACATCAATACCATTCAATTGAGGAAAGAAGAAGTTAGCAATCATGGTTCTATAGCGCTCTCCATAGAGCCGTTATGACCGGCTGGCACCATCCTTGAGAAAATATGGATCAATGATTCCACCTGTCCATAAGGCACAATAAACAATGGTTTTTAGGGGATGGCTAGTTCAATAAAGGCTTCTGGGTTTTCTTAGCTCCAAATTCGGCAATTTTGTTTAATTTGGAGCATTCAACCAAAAACGGGTGTCATCGTTAAATAGAATTTTGTGTTGAAGAGGATGGAGCTGAGTATTGTTTTGGGCCCATTCACTAAACGTACGGAGCGCATGATGGTCACTCCGTTTCAATTTTTGCCAAATCCAAGATCTTTCCAATAGGCACAGCCCCAGTTGTTGTGCACGATGACGAATCGACTTGTGGCGTTTGGATTTCCGAACGACACTTTCAAACTACGGGTACTGGCGACCCGGAAGGGCGGTTAAATAGAAAAAAAAATGTGAAAAACAGAGCAACGATTTTGGATGGACATAATTCTATTAGAGAGTTAACGGCGGTTTTGGTTCTGTGGGACTTCCTGAGGATACCAACAGAAATCAATACGTTGTTTTGTTTATCACCATCCTCCTCCCAACTATAGACTCATTCGGGTCCTCCTCAACACTACGCTCGACAGTTGCAATATCTTATTCTGTGCACACTGTACGGCGTCTTAGTTGATGCGAATTAACCATCAGTGTGTTTGGAGCGAAAACGATCCATGGTTTTCCAAGTAACTTGCTCGGAATGATGATTATGTCGACCATGAAACGGCCGCATCGCACTGTATGTTTGGCGAACTGAATCATTATTTTCACAATAAATTTGCAAAATTTGCAAGTGTCGCTCTGACGTAAGTTTATTCATGTTGAAATGGCAAAACGTGCCGACTACAAATCAACTGTCAATTAGAGATGGTATTGCCAATTTAAAAATCAAACCTCTAAAAAGACATCCTATATATGGGTCTCAAGAATCGATGTTCTTTTTCACCCTAAATACAAGAAAAAAAAATACTAAAGTAAACATAACTTCGTAGATTCGAATCCGGTATTTGACTATTGCTGTGAATTTTCTGTGAATTGTGTGAACCTCCAAGCACGAGCATAATTATCACGGTTGGCAGGCGAGATGTTTAGCGCAGTGCGGTATCCTCGCGTCTGAATATATAATTTGAATTTCGAACAGAATTGCTTGACGTTTGTGAAACGGGTTGACATTTAAACAAAACAAATAATTTGCCTGTTTATTTGGAAATACTCAGAAAATATACAGTGTATTGTTTTATAATTCTTTCAAAAAATCATTGATAGAAACGAGTACAACATGTTAAAATGTTGCAGACACAATTATTATAGTAGTAAAATAAAAAAGCGTTCGTGATACTCTTTTTCATTTTACTTTTTTTTTCTTTACTTTTTAAGGCTGATAGAAATAGTTCTCTTACTTAATTTTATGATCTACTTAGGTCAACGTCTAAACGTGACTGGGAAATAACCTTAGAAATAACCCGGTGTAAAATACACCATGTAAAAATCTTAAAAAACTATTTCATAAAGTATGCAAAAATTTGAAGAACGACAACAAGAAAATAAGAATACGGAGTTACGACCGCTACTGACGGCTTTTCCGTTATTCTATAGCAATGATCAAAATATTATGGCCCAGTGATCGCATTCCTCGGTTTCTATTAACAGTAAATCAATCTCATATTTATTTCCAAGTAAGCCGAGAAAATCTAATTTATTAGGCAACGAAAATCTTTCTTCCTGTTTATTTACCAGTACGTTAATATAACGAAATTATGAAGCAATCAACCATATGTTAGTTATTTAACGTTATTATTTAGTAGCTTTGTTTTGTAATCGTGATGCTTTATTTATCATAAATAATCATGATCATGGAATATATTTTGACAGCGGTGTAGAGCTACACTGCGTTTTGTTTCTAGCTGTAGAATGAATGGGCCAGCATACCAAAAATACCAGCATAATGTTGTTGAGTTTTTTCTGGTGAGTGGCGAGGCATCCCATCTCCGCCCTCAAGGGTGACAATTCATCTGCATTACGATTCCTTGCCAAGGATGAATGTATATGTCATGGGTCGCAGGAATCACTTACCATCAGGTGAACTGTGTGCTCGTTTGTTACTCTCAATGTAAAAAAAAAATAGATTGATTCACCCGGGATGAGACGATGCTTCCATCTTAATTATATCCCTTGCATCTTAGTTTTCAAGTCCGAAATTTAACAATATATACTGGTTTATTTTAATAAAATGTCACCACCACACACCACATTATGTTACACACACCCTACGTTATGCGTAGCATACTACATTCAGCGTATCTTAGCCAGAAAAAATATCTTCTTCTTTTTCAATTTGTTTAATGTTTCACACAAAAATTTTTTTTAAAAATTAATATATATATAAATTAATTACAAAATATATAAAAAGCATGTTTTTGAATTATTTTATTGAGTAAAAATTCATTACAAGTATTTGAATATGTGGCTTGGAAGGGTTCCTAAAAATAAATGACTACAGTTCTCCTATACGTTGATTGAAATAAAACCCAAAAAAACTAAAACTCGAAACAAAAGAGATAGAACAGGTTTGGTGAATTTCCGACTGGTTTGTTGTCATAAAACTTCAGCACGGCTGCGAGAAAATCGGTGCCACCCGACAAAGTAAACTCCAGATAATTTATAGACAAAAGAATTCGGCCGGCTTCACTTCAGTTCAGCCTTTGAAAACTTGATAATCAACTCTTCTATTTAACTAACGCAAATATATCAGTAATTAAGTTATAAACTACGTAGAGAGATGTAGAGAGACGGAAGCGTGACGTAGTGGTCTCTACATGGCTGAAGCTGTAAGTGATCACCGACGCCCATGAACATTCTCTGAGATAATTTTTGGTTAATTTTGTGTAGGTCATCATTAAAAAGATAAATTAATCTATTTAATTAATAGTTTAATCACTCAGGTTCTCTTGGAAATGCATTTAGGTTGACATAAACTCAGACCTGCCATAAGTTTTTTCTCCTATGCTTAGCTTTCTTTTTATCTTTCTTCGCTGAAAAACAAATAGATCTTTAGTGTGATGTGGACGCATGTTATATATGTAAATATACTTCTAATCGGCCATATGTGTTCGTCTAAAAGCTAATTGGTTTAAAATCGGTCACTGGAAAGTTACGCATCACCTAACATTAGTTTAGTTCGATAGTTGTGTCGGCTTATGTCTATATAACCTTGTGTGTGCCTTTATTAACTATTAAGTTCTATATAACGAATTGACGACCGATGTCTGTAAGTTATAATATAAGCAAAAACTATTTGTTTTTCTTTTTTTTTCTTATAGTTTAAAAATGGTATTAAATTTGATACTTTATGTATAAAGATATTAAATTATGTGTCATTATGAAAGCGATGAGATGATGATGATGAGAAAAATTAGTAAATATATAATAATACAATGTCATAATGTGCAAAATCTGATTTCTGCCTATCGTACAAAAGAAACATTACATACAGACAATTTATTTTCATACCTTTTGAAATTTATGTTCGTTTCACAAAATTTATTAATGTTTTAACTTGTCCATTAAGTCGCCTCCCATGTGTATTCTATTTATTTTTCTTTGAAATAAAATTAAAGTGTGAATTTAATTTAAGGTGGACACGAGTCTGTAATCAGTTACCATCAGGTGGCCTGTGTGTTTGTTTGTTACTCCAAATAACATAAATTCTGTAGTATATGTTAGTATTGTAGGTTTGCTTTACACGTAAACGTCACGTAATGATAAGATGTTGAACAGTCGACGTAATCTTTAAAGTATTGTTCCAATTAGGTTGGTTCACTTTGTTGCCAATTTCGTGTAAGTTGGCACCAATATACCAATAAGTAGTAATAGTAAAAATAATATCACATTTTACAGGATTATGCTTTTTGTTGTTCCAGACACAGATTTTTAATTTTATAATTGTATTGTTATCAACTATTTAAAGATACTAAATTATAACAAATAAACATCCCATAGCAAAAATGTTTAACTGAAAAGAAAAATTAAAAAATTGTTTGAGAAATGTACTCTATATAATGTTTTTTGTTCGGTATTTAACCAAATAATAAAATATATATTATACATAAATATAACTTGAATGTTATAAGGCGAATAAAAAAAAATCACTACCCTCCTTCTCGGTCAGCCGGAGAAAAGAGGAGGAGGGCAATTGAAATTTGAACGAGAATCGAGACATTCCCCACGCCCTCATCAAATTGTAGCCACTGAGTCGACAATTAATAATTAAAGATCAGTGGCGCATAAGGCGCTTTCAGTAACACAGACTATTTTAAAAAAAAAGATTATAACAATGCTATTAACATTACTAAAATTCCGGCTAACTCTAGCTCCTCTCTCACTCCAACTAAGCTGAAAATGCTTGTGCTAGGAGATGGTTCACGACAATAGCCTAACGGTAGATTCGAATCTACGTTACCAATAGACTATTGACGCTTCAATTTTTATATCATTGCGAATTATACTTTTATCTTTTTCTATTTATATGGGTATTTTGTGAAAACATAGTCCTAACTCGATTCGAGCATTAACGCTTCAATTAGTTACAATTACAGTCGATTAGTTGCGGCGTTATTTTATCACTTAAAAATCTAATTAATATGTATTGAGCCTCACGATGGGGAGATACAATATCACATCTTAACGCATAACTCTTAAAGGTTTTTTTAAAAACTGTAAGAGATTTAACTGTTAATGGCTTAAAATGAAGCCCCTTGGCGTTTACTTCAATTCTCGATGAATGATGATCCGAAAAAGGATTATCAAGACCTTGTATCAATATTTTTCGTCATTTAATGAATTATTTAATAAACAACATTATAAAATGTCAAAAATCAAGTCCATAAAATAAGATAATAAAGAAAATATCGAGTGCAAAATTGTAGTGTATTCAATATACGATAGTTACTTCCATTATACAAAGGCTGGATTAAAAAGTATAAGAATATCTTATTAAAAAGCTGCTTTTGACAGAAGCCCGAGAACTCTTTGAAAAACGTGTAACTTTTATTAATCTGATAAAACGGTTTTCAGAGCACAGAAAAGTTATGTTTGGAAATTTTAAAACTAAGCCCTATATTTAATAAAATATTTATAAAATGCTTTAACGTATTTTAGTCAATACTAAAATTTAAGATTAGTTAAATTCCGTCTGATAACATTTAAATGGTAATAACGGCAAAAAGGTATTTCTTAAGTTTAGAATGATATTATTACAGAATATGATAAGCCGCCAAAAAACGGCCGAAAGAAAAGTAACGAAAACGTCATATAATTTTAGAAATTCATAGCGAGTTTATTTTCTCTAAATTATTAGTTGATCGCTTTTATAGTTTTTTTTATTACATCGAGAGTAACAAATGAGCACGCAGTTCACCTGATGGCAAGTGATTCCTGCGACGTATGACATCTAAATTCATCCCTGTTAAGGAATCATAATGAAGATGCGTTGTTACCTTTGAGGACTGAGATGGAATATCTCATCACCAGTAATAAAGGTCTCCGGATCCCTACAGTCATCAGACGAAACATAGCAGCGTCATGGTGCTATTTTTCGCTGGTATTCTGTGAGGGCGTGGTCCTAGCCAGTCGAGCTGACCCATTCATTTTGCAGCTACAAATGATCTGCAGTTTAGCTCTACCACTGTTAATATATACACATATATATATATATATATATATATATATATATATAAATATATATATATATACATATAATTACATATATATACCTATATATGTATATGACAGTACACAATCATCATTTACCATCAGGTGAACTGTGTGTTGTGAACTTTGTCAACATTAAAATTACTAAAGATAAACATTACGTCAATGTTAAAATCACTTGTATGTCCTATTTTAAAATCAGGAGATAGAAGCCGCACAGCACCAATTTCTATACTACCAGCCCTGTGAAAAATCTTCGAAAAAATTATTAACAACAAGTTGTTTTTTTATTTGGAGACACATAATTTATTATCCCGTAACCAGTATGGCTTCCGGACGAGTTTGTCAACAACAGACGCTGTACACAACTTAGTCGACAATATTGTACAAAGCCTAGACCAAGGTCAAAAGTGCATTGGTATGTTCCTGGATTTAACCAAAGCCTTCGACACAGTTTCTATTCATTTATATATTAGGAATAAAATTTATCTATTTATATTATAGATTTATATATTCATTATTTATACATTAGGAATAAGAGGTAATCAATAATCATAGCTACTTAATAGGTTGAACGCAAGGTGTGAAGATCAATTCGTATACTAGTTGTGAGTTGCCTTTTAGTTACGGCGTGCTACAGGGAAGTGTGCTGGGTCCCAGTCTTTTTCTGGTGTATGAATGACATCTGCGATCTCAAACTTGAAAACGGCGCAGTATGCTCATACGCTGACGATACAGCTATAGTTTTTAGTTTACGTACATGGTCAGAGACTTACCAGTGTGCTCAAATTTGTTTTGATTCGGTTTGTTGTTAGCTACATGGTAATTTATTGACTCTTAATATTAGTAAAAGTAAGATCGTCAACTTTGCTATACGTGACTCAATAAGCCAAATAGATGACAACCATCAAATTGTCGTGAAACCGTTAAACGTAAATTTAAGCGATACATTAATTGCTTTGAATGAGAATGTACCTAACATTGAAAAGATCAATTCTAAGGTTGACATTGACAGAAATCTAAATTTTAAAAAACACAAAGTAAATTTGATTAAGGTTTGTTTTTCCATATCTTGGCTTTACCTTACAGATGCGCTTTATAATTATATCACATACATAAGACACAATTACACACACAAACACATATGTACGCTTCAATACGTGCGCGCGTATTTCACAACACAATATGTGTTTGGGCGCACTTCTTAAAATTAGGTTAATTAGATTGTTAATTATTTAAAAAAAATATTATTTATTGTAGATAGTCACCTGGGAGGAACCAGATACTTTATACGTAATGATAAGTAAAACACTAACTGACCTTATATAAATGTCAACGACTATATGAATGTTATATAGTACATGCCAAATATATTAGCAATATTTATTAGTAGTTATGTCGTTGCTAGTTTTGCAGTTGCAAGAATTTAATAAACTCTGAAATGAAAAGCAGTTCACAGTCAAATTGGAAATTAATCAGGAGGGAAATGGAGGTAGATGTAACACGGTGACTACGAAAATTGGAAGTTTTCGCTGATTCGTAAAATCTATAATTACGTTCTCTCGTACATCTGTAAAAAAACAGTTATTTTTATGTTATTCATGTTAGCTCATTTTTCTTGTTTCCATGAAGGCATTCATATGAAAAATATTGGCTTTTTAAAACAGAAACTAAAGCTATGCTTGATTTATATATTCATTTGGAATAAATTCTTGGAAATTTTTAAAAATAAAACGTGTATTTTCATTGACAAGGCACTTAGTTATAAATATGTACGCTAGGGTCTCAGAAAAATTTGCGAAGTGATAAAAGTTTTATTAAAATTTCTTTTTAAAGAATTCTTCATCAGCGTCTGAACTGAGGTTTCGGGTCATAAATCATATTTATCCGTCTGTCTCGCTCGCAATTACAGGTCTTATGGAGAGGTGTAGTGATGTGCGTAAGAATTGTAGAGGTGCATATCGATGACGGGATAGGTACGATCGATATGTTAAATTATGTAAGTGTAAGTATTAATAGGAATCATTTTTCGCTATCTAAAAATAATAGTTTTTAATTTGTAAGATAAAATGTTTGTTACGACGTAATCATAGAGAAACTGTATAGATCATAATAAAAAATAGATTCTAGGGATATTTCTTAGTTCTTCAAAAATCCTCATC
This sequence comes from Teinopalpus imperialis, assembly GCA_029286865.1. NCBI lineage: Eukaryota > Metazoa > Arthropoda > Insecta > Lepidoptera > Papilionidae > Teinopalpus > Teinopalpus imperialis. Next base: position 1,620,597 of record JAGSMU010000020.1, on the reverse strand, counting down.
CGTATCTTCCCCATCCCCCATAGAAAATAAATTCTCCATTGTGCGTATTGCGTAACGAAGCGTAAGTAATGTAATGAGTGTCATAACAAAAAATCTTAGATTTATAGAAAAACAACAACCCTTACTCGTAACGACCAATCAGGACTCAGAGTGCTAAAGAAGGTCACGATGAAGCATCGACCCGCCGTGCGCAGGTAGCTAAATATCGATAACGGGTTGCATTGCGTGCACATTCCTTCTGTCAGTGACATTTATTGCCTGACGACTATGTTTAAAATGCGTCGACTATAGTAAACAATGTGTAATTCTCGTGTAATCCATACATTACATCTTAACTGTGCATTGATATTTTATGATATTAGTAGTGACAAGTGCAAAGTTGGTCTGATGATAAGAGATTCCTGTGGCTCAATACATCCATATTCATCCTCGATAAGAAATCATCCATAGCACTAGGATGGAATGCCTCGTCACCAGTAAGTAATAAGAGTCAATGGAACCCTACACTCATCAGACGAAACACCGTATTACCGTAGGAGTATTATCTGTAAGTGCACCCTTTCTCCGGTATAGATAGATCCATTTGCTGCAGCAAGAAACAAACTGAAGTGTAACTCTACCACTGAAATAAATCAAATTAAAAAACGGTGAATATAAAAACGTCGAGTTTATATAAAATCTAATTTGTCCACATAACTGTGTAGGAAGAAGTTATTAAAACACCGTTTTAACAAAAGCTTTAGTCTAGCACATACAAAGGCTGAATTACAGACTATATGAATCTCTTATTAAAAAAGCTGCTTTTGACTACTATCCGAAACAAGCTTGTAAATTCGACGCGAATACGAGTTTGAAAGGCACAAGGCTTTTATATTAATCCAACACAACGGTCTTTTGCCGCACAAAAAATATCTTTTACCGATTTTGAACGAAGCCGGCTGTGTAATTATGCTTATGCTTAGTTTTTACGAATTAGGGTGCCATATTGTTTAAAGTTGAACATTAATTTATTGTCTTGGTTTTTGGTTTTGGTCCGTAGGTATTTGATAAGTTATTATACAATTTTTTTAGCTTAAAATATTGATCATGGAATATGGTCAGGTGTGATTGGTCTTTTTATTTAATTTTCTTTTACTTTGTATAGTTTTAATAACAATTTTATTACTATTTCACAATAAGTTTTAAATAAATAGATAAATATAATTATTGAAGTTGAAGTCTTTATTCGTACATTAAAACTAAAATTCGAACTTACATCATTAGGCTCTTCGCTTACACTCTCATTCTCTTACCTTATTACTTACTTACTTAGTTATATAATTTTCTTACTCGTTACATAATTTTCTTTACAACTTTAACTTAGACAATTGACTTACTTATCTTACACTTATTCACGTGCTACTAACATTAAATATTTTATTCGTTCTATGGTAATTTTATTTAGCAAAAACCAATGAATTCGATTTTTTGTCTATTGAAGCAGACTAGTTAAATATTTTCTTTCCATGGCACTCCTGTTGTTACCGCCTTATTTTATCGACATTTGTATATATGTGTGCAGAACTATAGTTCGGGATGTCCTGTCGGTTTCTAATTCAATATTTAGTATTGAATTTAGGCTAGAGTTTGGATTCCATAAGTTTATCTTTTGATCTCTCCAAAAGATAACCTTGTCTGTAAGTTGGATTAGGATAGTTGGATAGTAAGGATTTATAATTTTTACGACACTTCTACAAAATACTTGTAAGATAGCGAACTTTGATACTTTTTGTTTTTTTTGGTTGGTGCACTAATATACGTGCTTGTTACTTGATAGCAAAATATCCTCAGATACGCGCCACCCATGAATACAGAAATATTACTCAATGTAAACTTATTAGCTTACTAGTTAGAGGCATGATGAAATCGCCTCTTCTCTGCATTGACAAAACATAACCTGTTGACCCTGTTAAGCAATTGTAAGAAGAATTTATCACAAATTCTAGTAATTATGCATCCCCTGTTAGTGACTGAATTTCGCCTTACTATATAATGCTCATTAAGTTGTAGGCGACAATGATATTCAAAATTTGTAGACAATCAGTAGTGAGAACATTAAAAGGTGTACTAAACTCATAAGAAATATTTAAAATTCTAGACGATAAGAATATTTCATAAAACAACATACGAGTATCGTAGCAAGATTGATGCAAAATTACACATTTATAAGTCAAGCGAAATGAATTCATTTATTCCAACGCGATAAGTCCCATTTCATTAGGAAAATAAAAAACAACGACATTTTATTGTTGCTTTTATTGCTGCATGCATAAAAAAAACATGACAGTCGCACTTCTGATAGCAGAATAATAAAAGACGTATAATCTTAACCTAATAATCAAATATCCATCATATTTTCCTATAAAATTTAAGTAAATCATTCTCAGCCCAACATTCGTTGTTAGTGTTTTTAAGAGACTCAATAAATTGTTCAACAGAGTATGATATCATCATCGTTATTTTTTTTATTACATTGAGTGTAACAAACGGGCACACAGTTCACCTGGCAACTGACTCCTGCGGCCCACGACATCTACATTCATCCTTGACAAGGAATATGCATATAAACCCTTGAGGACTGAGATGAAATACCACATCACTAGTAATAAAGGTATCTGGATACCTACACCCACCGGACGATATACAGCAGTATTATGCTGCTATTATACGCTGGCATTCCGTTAGGGTGTGGTCCTAATCCGGTGGAGCTGATCCATTCATTCTGCAGCTAGAAAGAAACTGCAGTGTAGCTCTATAACTCGCAAAACCATCACCATCCCAACCTTTCAATAGTCAAGAGTAGAAAATTATTAAGAAAGAAAATAATAATGCTGAAAAGAACAAAAAAGTCCCTGATTTACCATGTCATAGGAATATACATGCGCGGCACCCCAGAAACAGGGGTCAAAAAAAAGCCTTTCAATAGTCGACTGCAGAATATAGAAGGAAGCCCCACATAGCACGGTCCTGCGCCAACGGCTTCCATATAATTCCCTTTTGTATAGGTCGTCGCTGTGGACCGTTTTACACAACGAATGCCAGTCCAATTTGGTGCCAAGATTCTTCACTTCATAACGTTTTTTCTCCATCAGTTATCGATTCTTCGAGCTATGTGGGGGCTAACTACTTCAGCTGATCCTATGATCTATGTCGGTCACCCTTGTTCTATATATCAATAATACTATCGAGTTGAACTTCACATTTGCGTGTCTAATACCTGGTTGCTGATTCTAAATCGAGACGAGGGACAATTGTTTTTATTTTAATAGAACCACCAACAGAATTACATGTAACTTGATTTGTCGAAAAAAATGGCCATAGGTTGCTAAATACTAAATATATATATATATGCTATATTCCACTTACATCATGCAAATTAAAAGTACATAGTTGTACGATAACTTAAGATTAAAAGAAAATTAACATTTAGAAATTGGTAAATAAAATATAATAATATAAATAAACTAAACTTAAACAAAGCGATTGTCCTTAGATAGGAGTATTTTGGGTTTTAATTATTCCGACCATCAATTATTGTCGATCAAACACAAATCAATTTGTCGTCGGGGTTGTATTTAAATATGCTGTGCGTTTGAAGCTTTTACTGATATTGTTCGACGTACATCGGTGAATGGAAAAGGACGACGAGAGCCTTTGAGGTTTATGCATACTGATTTCCGTGTTGTAGAAATTACCGTTGTAATCTAAAAAAAATATATTGTATGTACAAAAAGAAAGTATTTTTTGTAGATACGTTTCTTATCATATTTGCCTTTTTCTACATTAGATAAGTACATATAGTACATAAAAGTTAATTAATTAATAAAAAAAAGTACCACATTAAATAATTGTTCAAAACAATTCTTATGTTTAATTACCGCAAATATATTTTTCAGTGGTATTCATGTTGCAGGTAATGTCGTCGTCATGGAACATAAATATGTCGTCTCGACCTCAGAGACTACCAGCGTAAAATAGTTGCATAACGTTGTTGTGTCTCGTATTGCGAGTGTAGGGATCCAGAGACTCAACTCTAGGTGCGACAACGAAAATGCGTCTTGAATAGTTTTGAGCACGGTTTTTTTTTAGTTTAAAAAATACCATAAGTATTATATTTATAACGTTAAACGTAAATATATTGACAACTTAATTTAATTTACTATATTAATTTAAAATAATTAATAGTTAATAAATTATCTTAATTTACTTTTATGAATTAATATTGAAACAGTTTCATGGCAATATTTTTTGTTCATGTCACGGAAAATTACAACACAAACACGAAATTAATAAGCTGTGTGTTGTTCGAATATTTATGTAAAACTGTTAAGTAATACGCGTTAGCAATAAATGGAAAATGGATGTGAACGAACATTGTGACCAAAAATACACAATGATTGAATGATGAATGAACTTATTTTCGTTACTCATTTTTTATTTCTTTCTCCTCTATCATCTATAATTTAAAATTGTGACGTGTAATGACTCGTAAATTTAAGCCGCCTTCCCAAATGATTTCCCGCATTCATGCCCTTGTTTCGTACCTAATGACATCCTTTCGCTCTTTTTTTGTTAATAAAAATTCTTTCTACGAACCTTGTTTATAAACGTAATACGAATTTTTACACGATACCATAATACCGCTAGCTGAACTGGATCGACTCGACCGGGGAAGGATCACTCTCTCACAGAATATGAATGCGATTTCGTATGGTTGTACATCTACCTTAGGTACGGTGACCCAATTACTAACGAATTCAATTTCAGTCCTTATTACGTATGTGCATTTTTAATAAATATGTGTTGGGGAAGTAAAAGTTCATCAAAGTGGTAATTAAAATTAGTGTACTGTGTACTATGACTGTCTCCCCTAATATTAAAAAAAGTCTCTAGATTACAATTAACGCATAATATGGCTCGTGTGTTTGAATCGTAAGCGGAACCTATATTATGTTGATTTTGGGGTCTTGGTAATCTTTAGATCTATGCAAGCAGATTCAGATAGACCTTACACTGGAACAGCAAATACTGAGATTGAATAAGTACTTCTGTGTTGGCTCAAAGGCACTGTCATATATCTAGACAGTTGTCAACGCGTTGTGTCTTGTTTGAAAAGCTTTATCACTAGGTGTCTCGCTAACGGAAGGTACTAATGTTGCTCGGTGTTATTGAAATATGTATTAATATCTACAAAATGTAACAAATGGTTGTATGTAAATTGAACGAAATATGAGAGAATCAAAAATCCTTTCAGAACTGCAAAACGACTATAATGTTCAAAAAATAAAGAAGAACACCATAGCAGTAAGCTTAATTGATACTCTTTTGAGGGTTTTCATGAAAGGCATAAGCTATTAGATTCCTCTTGCTGTTCTTTGGGAATATAAACAACCTATATCCGCTACTTTAACATATTTATTGATAAGTTTAATAATTTGTATAATATGCAATTCTATGTACAGACTAAGGCACTTTCAGTTATCTATATACAGTCATGGAAAGATTTCAGATATTAAACGGTCCACAATTACTTTGTTTATGGCGACATCTATTGCTAGGGGATTATATAAAAAAATAAATAGTAAAAAATAGAAACGTTTCACAAATGTATTCTAATATTGGCACGGTTGGGATCCAGGAGGAGCTGGGTCATGAGCCCAGGAGGATTCTCATCCTGGGCTCATGACCCAGACATTTCAACCACTAAGTTAGATTCAGGTCAGATTTCGTAGAATGGATTTGCAATTCCCCTGCACAGTTGTCATGAATTTTAAATACATTACATCTGCGCAGGAATTGTCGTCAGTGTCGCAGTAATTTCCGCTCCCGTGCTTGCAGTTTAATATTGCTGTTAACCAATGAAAATTCAGAGGTAACTGATATATTTCATTTTAAATTGTAAACCTTTTAGACTACTTATTTTTTTATACAACCACCGTTTCAGTGTTTTCATCTATGGCGCCTATTTTTGTACATTATTTGTAATGTAATTTAAGTAGTTAAGGCATTAGGTAGGCATGGAAGCTTTGTTTACAGAAATACTTTTTTTCTCTCAACAAAAGAAAACGGTATAAAAAGTATTAGCCTTGCATACAAATTGATTGGAGACATATAGGAAATTATCATATGAATTTTTAATATCTCTTTTCATTTTTTCGCGTTGAAAACTAATGATATAATAAGAAACGTCTAAAATGAATATAAGATAATTTTGCTGCATTATAATCACGATGGCTGAACTCGATTCAAAGTATGTAAGTGCGAAGAATTTATGAAAACGTTCCTCGTGTAAACATAGGATGTGGTACATTTTTTTTATAAAACTAAGAGTCAGTGAATCGAATTCATATGATGGTATGCGATATATCCAACTATATACATATTCAATAAGTATTCAATATGCACATGCAGCACCTCTGAGGGATGAGATGGAATGTGTAACTTTTTTTTTTATACAACTGATGGCAAACGAATAGGCAACTCATCTGATGGTAAGTGATCACCGCAGCCCATGAATATTTGCACTAGAAGAGTTGCAGATGCGCTGCCGATCTTTAAGAAAGGTGTAGGCTTTTCTTCAAGATTGGTACGGTAATACCGCTAGTTATTACCGTACACGTATTTTCTTTTTCAAATTTCGCGTCAAGCGCACTGTAGTGGTTTGTAATCATCGAGAAGATGAGGTTGAAATTTGAATTCTATCGTGATGTACGATGTTTAAACTCAGCGGCTGGAATTATTATGAGCGCCTCCTCAGAACACTCCCCAAGGTAAGCTTGGTAAAAAATGCATAAGGTTGCAACATCTCTTCGCAATGTGAACGAAGCCGACCGGAAAGTACCAAAACATCAACGACTTAAAACAGCGGTGGAATTAACTTGATGTTGACTGACTCTGTATGTTTTTTTTTGTTTGCGAGTATTGCTATTGGTCCAGAGATCTCTACAGCTTTATCTAATCAGAGTCACGAGCGGGTGGCCCGCTGAGTAGGGAGACAACGACGATGCTGCGAAGCTGGCGCGAAGACTGCTGCTGCACCACCGGTGCACTCCGACCCGTGTGGATGAAGAACGTTAACGACAACAGCAAAGGGTGATAATACGATCCGAGGGCTCCTCACAAGGAGGTACGAAACCATACTCGACTCGGATCGCTATTTAAAGGGCTCTCTGTATCACAACTCAAAATCCGCTATTCGGATAATCCATTCATCAAACTAAACACATCAACGTTATGAAGTACTCTGTCACGGCGTGGGTGGAGGAGTGGCGAGCCGCTAGAGCGGTCAAAGATCAGGGGACACGCACTTCCATGAACGAAGAACGTTTTGGGAACATCCCCCAAGCCCACATCTGCAGTCCTTAAGGCTACGGCAAAACTCCGGTGGATGGAGGGTGTCTTTTGGAGTGTTGAGATGACCCATTCATCCTGCAGCTATTAAAATAAATATGGGTTTTATTTAGTAGCCTTCCTTGCACAATGAAAGATAACAAAGGAAACAATAACAGTGATTGTTATGAAAATTTGTGACCAATTGTGTAATAATATTGCATAGTTTGCATTGTAGCGAACAATTTTGCAAAGCGAACAAAACAAATTGCATGGCGGCGATGAAAGTTTTTCTAGTGTGAAAAACTTTCATAAACACCGTTTGAAACTAACTGTAATGGTTTTTATTGGAATAAAAGAGATAGGAATAGAAATATCATATATGATTAGCATTTTTCTATTATGCTTCATTATGATTAGGTGTTTTATGACCATTTTTAGTTAATGAGGTAACGAAACCATTTCAAAATTTGGGGTTGTATCATATTTGAAATTTAGCCGATGAATTTTGCTCGTAACGAAAGCCTTGATTTTCGTTTTTTTAAAGTGCGAGTCTGAATTAAGTTTATGGTCGGGTCGAACGTGAATATTGTTGATTTGTGTCGAGGTAATTGACCGATATAACTTATGAAATGGAACGGTCGTAGACGGTGATCCGTCGTAGCTGCCTGCGAATAGGTACTAGTGAAGATTTAGTTGTACTTCTCTATAAGAAAATTGCGGTACACTTCTCTGGGTTGATTTCTATTTCCGGAACCACTTGGAGAGATGGTTGGCTGCGGATTGGAGACGGAAGGTAATAAAGCCTTTGTGTCCGTATAGTATAAGGCGGTATCGTTTTCGAAAAGCGCGTGGCTAACCTGTGGATCTATCGGAATATCATTTGTGTAACGTAAAAAGAGAAAATATGAGAGGTAGTAACCCTGAGGGACCACCACTAGGAGCGGCTGGCTTGAGGAACGTGTACCGCACTTGATAACGAAAAGTGCGGTACGACAAGAAGGCTTGAATGGTATGTATGAGCCTGTCTGGTATGTTGAGGATGTGCAGTTTATGAATGAAACCGTTGTTTCAGGATTTGTCGAATGACTTTGCGACATCAAAGAATATCCCATATACATATCCAATAGCACCATTACCTATATATTGTTGTAGAGTGAGACCTGAGAGGATGTGTTCCGTTAAACGGTAAGTCTGACGGATACATGAGTGCGTATTCCTAAATCCTATCTGTTCGACAGGAAGTAAGGTATTGGCTAGGACGTGGTCATTGAGACGCCTAAGGATAATACTAATAATTCCTAGATTTTCCCCATGCAGTTGAGGACCTGATTAGATGGTAGCTACTAGGGAGGTTTCGCGGCCTAGGGGCCACGGGCTCTAGGGTGGTCTTCGAAATGAGAGCTGGTTGAGCAATCTTCTTACTTTTCTTCAAGCCGTTGTGGCCCTCCGCCTCGCACAGGCTGCATGGCGATGACTTGGTCGCATTGGCCAGACGAGAGTAGTCATAATATTAGCAATGGTGGCTACCCAATTAGTCCGCGCCTGTGTGGGACCTCGATCGCTTTGCTGGAAGACCACAAAGTTACAAAATAGGTCTAGGGTGGCTAGAATGAGGCTGTTACACTCCTTGTTCTACATATATATCTCCTGCAAGGCACGTGTCGTCACTGAACACAGTCGGGATAGGGTGCCACCACTCGTGACTAAAGTTGATCTATTGTGTTACGTCATCGCGCTTACATATTTAGGATAGGTGTTAGTGTTTTTAAACCGCAGTTTCGTGCAGCTCGTTTTACGCTCTCAAATTTATAAAAGCACTTCTACTATCAATCATCTGATCTATTATTTGAAAAGAACTAGGCCGGCGATCGTTGGAAAAAATTTTGGACATTGTCCAATATATCGTGTTTGTTTCAAAGGATCCTTTCATGTCGAAACTATTTTCCAGTCCTTTAATTTACTTTTTTATGAGGTAGATAAAATTGGTAAAGGGCCTAAACTGCCTTTGTGTCCTGAATGTTTAATGTGTTTTCACAGGCTATATGTGGACATTGAATTTTGCTGTAATTTGATTAACAAATTATGGACATTGTTTTAAGTGCTTCAGTGGCTTTCTCTATACTAATAATTAGAAAAAAATATTATAAGTTTGTTTCAATAAAGGTGAAAAGTGCCTCTTTAGAAGTTGCTTCATATCTTAAATTTAAGACATTTTACTATATAACACATTGTAAATATGTATGCGAATACGTAAATACATATAGGATATTGAATTTATTACGTAATACGGTAATACGTTACAATTTTAATCGCTGGATAGGAATTAGAACGATTAGACACAGTACTCTCTCTAATTACGGCCACAAATACCAGAATATACATGTACATACACGATTTGCACGCTCAACTTCACGCTCAATTTGGCTTTGTGTTTAATTTCCAACCATTTGTAAGTTCATTTGGTGATAATTAAACTCATTTAGGTTTGAAGTTATTCGCATTAGAATGATTCGTCATAATCTCAGCTCATCATCACTCCACTAATAAACACAGGGCTCCCCCAAAGCATGCTATAAAGCATGAACATGCCAACTGAAACAACTAACCTATGAGATTTATCAATCGATCGAGATAGTCCTTGCATAGATTGTCGCCCTATCCATGTGATCGTGGTGCTTTCGTTTAGGTAATATAATTTCCATACTCTTTCGTCACATTAATTTAATCATCTAATAATTTAACTATAGTCTAAAAATCCGTCGGCATAAGAAGATAAAGATAGATAATAAAATTAAGACAAGATACAGAAAATATTCGATAGAAAGGTTACATGACATATACAGTGAACAATCTAGTATGTTCACGAACACGCATATAAAGCAGTAATTTATGTAGCATCATAATTAAAGAAGCATTTGTGCAGAAAACAAGTGTGGATTAAATAATGTACGTAACTTTTATTGATGAAGTCCAGTAGATAGTCAACCTTAAGTTGAGCACTAAAATGAAAAACATAATTTGGTATTACAGCCAGCGGGCACTTACTCATGTACAACTTGTAGAACTGCTGAAGGTGGCAGGCAGCACTTCCGCACACGTCTATTCACTACAGAAGGTGCCGAGTGTGTGCCGGACCTGCACTCGACGGATCTCGCGTCCATCGGGATAGGGTGCCACCACTCGTGACTAAAGTTGATCTATTGTGTTACGTCATCGCGCTTACATATTTAGGATAGGTGTTGGTGTTTTTAAACCGCAGTTTCGTGCAGCTCGTTTTACGCTCTCAAATTTATAAAAGCACTTCTACTATCAATCATCTGATCTATTATTTGAAAAGAACTAGGCCGGCGATCGTTGGAAAAATTTTTGGACATTGTCCAATATATCGTGTTTGTTTCAAAGGAATCCTTTCATGTCGAAACTATTTTCCAGTCCTTTAATTTACTTTTTTATGAGGTAGATAAAATTGGTAAAGGGCGTAAACTGCCTTTGTGTCCTGAATGTTTAATGTGTTTTCACAGGCTATATGTGGACATTGAATTTTGCTGTAATTTGATTAACAAATTATGGACATTGTTTTAAGTGCTTCAGTGGCTTTCCTTACACTAATAATTAGAAAAAAATATTATAAGTTTGTTTTAATAAAGGTGAAAAGTGCCTCTTTAGAAGTTGCTTCATATCTTAAATTTAAGACATTTTATTTTATAACACATTGTAAATATGTATGCGAATACGTAAATACATATAGGATATTGAATTTATTACGTAATACGGTAATACGTTACAATTTTAATCACTGGATAGGAATTGGAACGATTAGATACAGTACTCTCTCTAATTACGGCCACAAATACCAGAATATACATGTACATACACGATTTGCACGCTCAACTTCACGCTCAATTTGGCTTTGTGTTTAATTTCCAACCATTTGTAAGTTCGTTTGGTGATAATTAAACTCATTTAGGTTTGAAGTTATTCGCATTAGAATGATTCGTCATAATCTCAGCTCATCATCACTCCACTGATAAACACAGGGCTCGCCCAAAGCATGCTATAAAGCATGAACATGCCAACTGAAACAACTAACCCATAAGATTTATCAATCGATCGAGATAGTCCTTGCATAGATTGTCGCCCTATCCATGTGATCGTGGTGCTTTCGTTTAGGTAATATAATTTCCATACTCTTTCGTCACATTAATTTAATCATCTAATAATTTAACTATAGTCTAAAAATCCGTCTGCATAAGAAGATAAAGATAGATAATAAAATTAAGACAAGATACAGAAAATATTCGATAGAAAGGTTACATATACAGTAAACAAACTAGTATGTTCACGAACACGCATATAGAGCAGTAATTTATGTAGCATCATAATTAAAGAAGCATTTGTGCAGAAAACAAGTGTGGATTAAATAATGTACGAAACTCTTATTAAAAGCTGCTCTTGACCACTATCCGAAACAAACCCGATATTTCGACGCAAAAAGACTTTAAAACCTTTGTAAATGCCTGTATTATTCACATAACAACACGGTCTTCAGCAATACAAAAATATCCTTCAACCAATTTAAAATTATGCAGGTTATTTAATTAGAATCCTAATGATACGCTTTTATGATTTTTAAGCTACACAAAACCAAATTTAAATGTCTGAACACATTTAAATAGATGTAATAACCAAAGGTTTAGAATATTATTTTTATTGATGAAGTCCAGTAGATAGTCAACCTTAAGTTGAGCACTAAAATGAAAAACATAATGAGATGCTTAAAATTTGAAATCTTGATTTATTCTATATATTTGTTCACAGCTTTACATCTTAGTATTGAGGTTATTTTCACTTTTTAATAGACAAATTTATGATTCACATGGCTACAACTAACTATCATATTATATAGGAAATGTTTATAGCTCACGTGTATATACTCACTAACTTTCTTATAAAAACGATAGTCTGCATTTTATTAAAATGTTGACAAATAGACAGATGTCAAGGGAAATCTATGCAAGTGACAGTTGTGTTAAACATACATAGTGTTATATTAGATCTTTACCTATGAAATTGCCGTTCTTCAGTATTGACCATTTCAAACCAAAAGAAGTTTTGATAGGCTGTGAATTCTAAATTCAAATTAAATTTGTTTTAAAAACATGATATTCTTTTTACAAAGTCAGTCTTTTATTTATTGATTAGCTTAGTATTTTCATTACGTTTGAAGATTTTTCGTCATAATGGATACTTTAAAAATTCGTGTAATTATGGAATATGAGTCCCGTCGTGGCACCAATGCAGCACAAACGGCACGTAACATCGACAACGTTTACGGAGAGAACTTTACAAACGAATGCACAACCCGTTATTGGTTTGCCCAGTTCCGTTCTGGAAATTTTGATTTGAAAAATGAACCTCGTGGTCGTCCGGACACTTTGGTCAACGATGATGAATTAAAGGCGATTGTGGAAGCTGATGATACTCAATCTACAGCCGAGCTAGCAGCAGCTTTTGATGTTAACATCAAAACAATATTGGTCCATTTGCGACCAATTGGCAAGGTAAAAAAGCTTGATAGATGGGCGCCCCACGAACTTAACGATCGCCAGCGCAACGTACGCGTTGAGACCTGCCTCGCGCTGCTCAACAGGCACAGAAATGAAAGAGTTTTGAACCGAATTGTTACGAGCGACAAAAATGAATTCTGTTCGACAATTGAAAGCGCTCAGCAAGTTAGATCATGAGTTAGATCCTGGTTCAGCACCAAAGCAAAGCCCTCAACGAAAAATGACCTCTATAAAGTTGATGGTCACTGTTTATTGGTCTAGTGCTGGTGTGATTCATCACGGTTTTTTACCAAAAAGCATAAGCATTACTGCAGATGTGTACTGTGAAGAGCTGAAGACAATGATGGAGAAGCTCGCACATCTGCAACCAGCTTTGGTCAATTAGTCGTCCCCGCTGCTCCTACACGACAATGCGCGACCCAATACTGCACAACATACAGTCTCCAAGCTGCAAGAGTTGGAGTTGGAAGCTATCCCTCATCCACCGTACTCACCAGACCTTGCACCCACCGACTATTACTTTTTCCAAAATTTGGACAACTTTTTAGCGGGAAAAATTCAATTCCTGAGAGGCAGTACAAAATGCCTTTAAAGAGTTTATTGCCTCCCGTCCAGAGTCCTGATTTTTACAAGAAGGGCATCAATAAAATAATACTGCGTTGGAAAAGGTGCATCGATTACATGGGTGATTACTTTGAATAACAGAAATAAAAAGTTTGAAAAAAAATACTTTAACTTATTTCATACAAAACAGCAATTTCATAGGTAAAGATCTAGATTAACTTCTCAGTATCTAGATTAACCTTGATATAATTTAGCAACATATGTTTATTCCTCAACCTTCCCTCTCATATTTCATGCACGCTTCGCTGCCTAGTTCTACAATAATTTTACTAGAAGGGTAAGATGTTGTTTATTTTATCATATAAAAGATATATATGCATATTTATACACTTGTATATATATCTCTAAGACATATAGTACAAACATGAAGTAACGAATACGAAAATTGTGTTATTTTATAATCATCACACAATCACCATAATATAATTGAGAAACCTAAGATAAAGTCTAGAAATAAAAATCATTAGTACAGGATAGTGTAACACAAGAATTACATCTAAGAAATAAATTGTATCGAATAAACTGATATATTCATGATGTTTATTCTCAGAAATGGATCCGTTTAGACAACCTCAAAGGCGAGTGCACACACTGATGTCGGTATTAGTGGAAGCAATGTATATTTCATGAATCTTTCCCAGCTACAACCAGCTAAATTCACATTTTTCTAATGCCTTCACGCATTTCTGTCAATTGTAAACAGGATTATTTTAATTTCCCCCTTACGTAGTATATTTAAAAAATTGTTTTATAATCTAACGGTAAACAAAAACTAAGTTACAACCTGTTTTAAGGCTGTTTTTATTTTTGACTAGGAAAATTCACTTCCTCAAAATACTTGAGTAAAATGGCGTGTTGCTGCTGTTTGTATGAGTTGAAGAAACTTAGTATCCAATTGCGAGAAATGAAATAATTCAAGGATGGATATAGGTTTAAATGAGCCGATCTCAGATGGCTTGCTTTTTAGTCCATCTATAAAAAGGTGTAGTCTGCAGTATCGATTCAATGGAAACAGCCTTTAGCAAAGTAACAACGTTTTATAAATAAATCCTTCGATATTCGAGCATATTCCATCACGCGTTTTCGCTACGGGTTGATAGATATGGTTTTTGTATGATTTATTTCTTCTATTTACAGTCGTGCACTCAAATTACAAAATTATACATTATTAAAATTTATAAATTTGCAGTTGACTATTTCACTGTCGGCATCCGGGATCAAACTCGGCTTATTCGTGTGCTTGTGAAATCAAAATTGAAGGCCCGGACACTATTACTATTCAGTTTACGACGACGTATATTGCAATTAAACTTATTTTTATTTTGATATAAAAAGGAGACAAAAGCATAAACTCACATATTAAATTATTAAAATATACGAGATAATATTCTTCTGTAGAGACGCAGTGGCGCAAGAAACTCCGCGGGATCATTTATCTTTTTTTGGATAATTGTTGGTCAAGAATTGAGTTCAACGTCAAACCTAGAAAGGTAAAATAAAGTCGGAGTTATAAGGGTTTTCTTCGTAAACCTAATATGTATAACGTGGATTATGTTTACAAATGTAATATTGTCCTTAGAGTTTGTTCCCACAATTTCTTAGTAGTTCAAGGAAAGAGAATACGGACCACTTGCTCCATATTCCTGGCGAGGCTTTAAAATAACACAAGTTGCGTAGACTCTAGCCAGACATATGTAAATTCTTTAAATTGGGATTATGATTTGATTTTCGATAAAATATCATAAAATAACGTCAGAGAATCAATAACGTCGTAGTCCATAGATATCAATATCTATATATATTTATATTTTGTATATTACACTATTAGCGGCCACTATTACACTACTATTAAGAAGAATTACTTTGCCTTTTTTTGCATCATTTACAATATTTTTTTTTTATTGACACACCAATAATATTTCAGCATGGGTGTAAAACGTGAGAACTACAAATTGTAAACTAATGTAACACAAAACAGTAAAGCTGAATTGTCAACTTTTCTATATTTTTAAATTTAAATAATAACAAAAATTCGTAAGGTTTATTGTTTGTTTTGTTTTGTTTATAAAAATCCATCAATAAATCGACATATTTACCTTAATTTTCTTCATTTGTTATGACATCGCATTTCCGGTACGGCTTTGAATTATTTTTATTGAATATTCGTTCGCAATAAAGTGAAGAATTATAGGAACTTTAGAACACATTTAAACTTCATGCATGCTAGTCTAAACGGAGGAGGCTTTGACGATCATTCATTCTAACTTGCCTTACCCAAATCTCAATATAAACTTAAAACTATCTCGATATCTTGATTCAAATTTCTGACTTAAAACAGTCGTTGAATCGAATAAGTAATACTTTAACTGATTAGTATTTATATATGTAGGGTTAGTGAGAGAATATCGACGCGCTATTTCCGATAAAAAACCTTCTATCTTAGCCATTAGGGATGCAAACGATCTTTGATGTTCGATTTTAACTCATCGCAGATCAAGTGCAGGGTTAAATCTCGCGTTAAACTCCTACATTCATACAATACAACTCGTATAAATTATTTGTTCTCTCATCGATTCCGATTTATTAAGTCATTGTAAAACCATATTGTTATAAAATTAAAGGTATTTCATGTATTTAATAATAATAAATAGTTTTATTTGACTTTATTACATTTATTATATATATTACAATTATCTAGATCCAAATATAAGAAAGGGTAAGCATTCGAATATTATATTGTATATTTGTATTGGTATAAATGTGTGTCTGAGTATGGGTACGAGTTTGTGTGCTATAATTATAGGACAAACGGAGTTCTGTTTCGTCGTAATTGAAAGAAAAACAATGACGCCAGGGCTCTATCAGCGCACTGCGATCTCGTAAGTTGTACTATAGCAGGTAACATTTTAACTGTATGTGTGCACGTCGGCATGAGCGGACGGTACTTAGGTTTGTTCTTATAGCACACTAATTAGAAATACCCTACATTTAGAATTCCTTATAAGTAATGTAATTTTTCAGGAAAAGCTAAGATACCAAATCATACAGCCAATTCTTTATCATTCTCTTAATATAAGGTCCTTACATATGAAATTAGCGTTTTTTCAAACTGGTTACTTTGATCTCAAATAATCTGGCGTTTGCTTAGGAATTCAAATGTATTTAAAATATAGTATATATACGGCATATTAGTAGTTACGATATAGCTGAAGAGGTAGAAGTTGACCACAAAATAGTTTCGTCAAAACATTCAGTCAAAATTTCTCATATGCATATATTATAATCAAATTTTAATAAAATATGATAAAAATTTCTTGAATTTGTATATAAAATACGAATAATCTTTTTCCTCGACCCATTACGTATATAATTTTTGAATAAAAAATAAGAGCACTACTTAATCAATCAAGTTCTCTGCATATATATTTGACAGTAGAGCATTCCAAAGTGTGATGGAATGTGGGGTAAAGGGTTAATATAAGAATCTAGTTTTACAAAAAGGAACGTGAAGTTAATATGGAACATTTCATTTTAAAAAAGGTCAGAAAAAATACAAAGCTATTGCGAATATGATAAACAAATAAAGGTCAGATTTAGTTTTAGGTTAAGAGCTAAAATTGATAAAAATCAGTCCAGAAATAGTGGAGATATGAGGTAGATATAAAGAAAAAACATTTTTTGAATTGTTAACCAAATTCTCAAATTGGGTTAAAAATTTTTTAATTTTACTACAAGTGACACATTACCTGTTATATTTTTTTTATATAGTTAATATGTTATAATATCAGTTAATTTGCTTTTTTTATAGGGCTGATTGGCTCTGTTGTTGACGATGGCTGCTGTAGAGTTAAGTGTCTAGGTTATTCGTTATACTGTCGATGTCGAGAAATATATGGTCGTTATTAATTTAGCTATATAATTAAAGATCGGTATTTATAAAAAATATTGTTCTTATTACTTCTTTGATTGCGATCATCAATGGTTCCTTCGTTTATTAAATATATATTGCTATGATTTTTACTGATATTTTAAGCACTTATATTGTAAAAACATAATTTTTTCTGTTTACAGCAGACACCAAACCAAGCAAGATTCTGTCGACGCTTAGATTATATTTTATTTACTTTTTTGTTGTTCTTGTAAAACAAAGATAATAATAAAATAATGAATAACAGGACGAATATACAAGAATAAACAAAAATAAAGTTAAATTAGATATCAGTTCGTTCTGGGTTTGTTGTCGTCGTGTGTTTGTCGGTTGATATAGATTTTTGTGAAAGAAATCTCTGGTAAGTTGAAATCATGAAATACAAGTCCGCACTGTGTACCATTATTAAACCTGTGTAACATAAAAAAACAATCAGTTCTTTGACTTTGTTATATAAATATTTTTTTTTATAGAATAGGTGGCAAACGAGCAAGCTGGTTGCCCAATGGTAAGTGATTACCGCCACCCATGAACATCTGCAACACCAGAGGGTTCGGAAATGCGTTGCCGGCCTTTAAGAAAGGTGTAGGCTCTTCGGAAATACGCTGGTGATACTGATACAGAGTAGTTGTGCGTGGCAGGAAATTTCGCATAAAGTGCATAGTGGTGGATTTCTAACTATCAAGATTATGAGAATGAAATTTTGAGGTCTATTAAGCATAAACAACGTACTAAGAATTATTTGGTGCAATTTTGTATTTCCTTCCCAAATTCGATGTAACAAGTGTGAAATATGATGGGAGGGAGGTCACAGATGCAGTTCGGGGACATGGGACATACTTATATATAGCGTACCCAGACTTGAAAACCATCATTTTGTTATGCAAACATTTTTATGCTCAGCTGACAATTGAACCAAGGACGCAGCAGCTAAGCCGCTACGCCGCGCGTCAACAATGTCAAGTGGATACAAAAAGTCAAATAGAAGTATTTAACTAGGATATGTATGCAGACATATCGATATTTGAAGAACATTCATGCTTATTGAATTTGTCATGCAGACATTTTTATGGTCAGCTGGCTATTGAACCGAGGACGCAACAACAAAACCGCTACGCGGCACGTCAACAAAGTCAAGGGGGTACAAAAAGTCTAATAGAAGTATTTAATTAGGATATGTGTGTAGACATATCGATATATGAATAAAATACATACTTATTTAAAAAGACATTATGAAAGTCATAGACTTAAAGATACAAAATAACATAATTTACGTCGTCTCTTAAATATGACACTCGGCTGTAGGATTGTTCTATAAAGTTTCTAGATGTTCCCCTAAGATATAATATGATAAATGTAACGAAACTCACCCCACAGGTTAATGTTCAAAGAGAATTTTAAAAGAAATATGAGAGATTTATTATTTTCATAAAATGGCATACAATTTTATTACCTTTTTTATAGCATTTTGTTAATTAAGATAGATTGCGCTTAGATACTGTACTGTTTTATGGAAAAAAATTGTGGCTTTTTAGTAAATGTTCATGTGGATTATTAATATTATATTATATAAAGGCATGTAGATAAATACACGCCATGTTTACTTTAGCATTAAATAATAAAAAATTATAAATATATCGTTTTTGATCTTTCACTTTTATTTGGATATATCATTTACTGTAAAATTACCAAGATTTTAGTAGTGTTTCGATAGTGAGTAAAAATAGTTTTAAACAGATTTGAAGGATCAAAACGGTTTAGAATACGGTACGGAGTAGTACATTTCTTTTATCACAAACGAAAGGTCTACCATTAGTACCATATGTACAAATGCATTCATAGTTAGAGTATAGTTGAAAATTAAAATATTTATAAATATATAGTTTCAGTTTATTTCTACGATATTACTTTTACGTTATATTTTGTACTATTTTTAATTGCATATGTTTGTTTTTGCGTCTAAAAATACCAGTCTTTACATAAAATGTCATGATAAATGAATATAAAATATTATAGTTTCCTTTATACAGTAAATCGTCGGACAAAATGACAAAATATTATTCCCTTGATTATTCAGCAAGTAATATTTATTTATTTAACTTTTATGTACACAAAGCGTTAATATAAAGAAACTAAGATAAGAAAATTATATACAAAGCCGCAGCTTATTTTGCACTAAAAATCTCTTCCAGCAGGCCTGGTGTTGGACATATTATCGGAAAAAACAAACATAGTGTACTCACAAAAAAAAGATCAAAAATTATATTAAATAAATAATTAACTATGGATATTTATTCTTACTTGAATAAAATACCAATCTCAAATTTTAATTCTTCTAGTAACAGAATATCAAATAAATCTTCATTGCAATATTGACATATGTAATTGTTAAAGCCAGTAATCCAAACTTCAAATTGAACACGTGTGGGAGTCAAAGCTAATTGATCTGAAGTTGTCTGGAAACTAGAGCCTTACTTACTTTTGATTCAATCAGAGCGTTATGTCGATTCGTGTCTTAATTTCTGCCTTTTACCCTAAAATATAAAAGAGGATTAAAGTTAAGTGATTTGGTGATAGTTTATCTCTCCGTTTTTGTACAATAAATGCAACTTAAGCATTTTAAAGGGTGATATTCGAGGAAGATGTAGAAGATTAGTTAGATAGAGAGAATGTCGACGTGTTCACGTTGAACATTTATGTCATATTCGTCGTTATAAGATGCCATCATTCATTTTATTTATTAGGAGTTTTTTTTTCTTTATTGGGACTTATGTATGTTATTAACAATTATACTATGATTGTATGTATATACAATTACACTGTGCGGTCACTAATTTTTAATTTACAAAATATATATTCCCAAACTAAAAGATAGGATTTCAAATTTGGCCTTTGAGATAATTGTCAAAAGTTAGGTATATCGTATTTCTCCAGACTGTTTCTCGGGCGAAATGTACAGATAGACGCAATGTAAGCACAAGAAACGAAATTCAATTTCCATTATCATATATTCATATCTAATATACATGTTATATTACATGTGAGTATAGAACGAAACGATGTTTTTTTTGATATATTCGATAAGGCTGTCTATTGAATAATGGTCTAATTTGAAGATTTTTTCAATCGCGCATGTACTCTATTTGAAGATAATGTAGTTTTTAACTGTGGTAAAGCTATGTGTTAAGCTAATTTATACAAGCAACTTAAAGGAGCACGTCACCATAAAATATCAATGTGAATTAGCAATATAACGTGTTTCATATGTTGAGTCCAGGTACCCAATTACCTCTTTAGGTAAGAGCGATAACACATGTGCATCTTAAATCTTTTGTCGACATCGGCGGTAGATGACATGCGTTGCTGTCATTATAGACCCAAAAGGTAAACTGTGTGCTCGTTTGTCACCTCTAATACAAAAGGATTGTTTAGATTTATCTGCTTTTGTTTATTATCGTTTGCATTAAAAATGTTTTAACGAGTTACGAGTTCGTAATGATATGTAGTAAAGAAGGGTACATAAATAATTTTAAAGTTGCAAACCAGATGTGAAGACAAGCTTTTAAAGCAGCCGGTGAGTGTTTGAAGCATCATGTGCTGCCTTGTGTGCTATTTAGTGTGGGCCAGGACCTCCACTCTTTATATAAAACTTATACGAAACTAATATTTCTGATATATACTACATGAATCATATTCAATTGAAGCGATTTTGTCAATATGGAAATAGTTAAAAAGGGGACTATAAAAGCTGTATCCAGGTATTATGAAAAAGGTAATTTAAAAATAATTAAAATTATTTTTAACTAAATACTTTTATTAAAAACTGAATGGTTTATAGGACCTTTGCTTATCTTGCTGTGGTCTTGATCTTTCGTTTGGTGCTCTGTTTAGGTGCCTTTGTCTTGTGTTACTTTTAAATGAATTAGTATAAGGCGTATTCATATAAATAATTAATATAATTCACAGTGAATAATTAATATTTCAATAATTTTTTGAATGATTACATTGGATTTACTTTTATTACATATTTAATTTGTGAATAATAAAGACTTCACACCTTCATCTACATTTGATAAAAAATCCATTATTGGATTATATTTATGTGTATAAATTTATATATTTTTCCTTGGGAGATATAGGAAAAGGAATAAGGAAAAATATAAAATGAAAAATTTCGAATAATCCTGTTGCTATTCAGTTCACATTATGAAGCATAACATTATATTGTACTGGTATTTTTCGCATATATTACATATATGAAGACCGCAGTATTTTAACGCGGTCAAGTGTTGGCCTACCACGTATTAAATTTCACATTTTTATCTATATTTATTATTTATATTCCTTAAATACGGTTCACAAGGACGGACGGGAAAAATAACGAAAGAACCCAGTGCAATGGTATAGAGCACTAATTCTCATTCTAATTAAGGATCAAGGTATACGGTCAAGAGAGGAATATATTAATTGGCAGTCATCTTTAACATAATATGGATAATTCGAATCATGTAATACAGAATAGAAAACACGCAGAATTATAGAGCTACACCTTTGCCGAATAGAGAGCCACTTGAGTTGTGAACGATAGGAGGAAAAGAGATCATAGTTACGTAAGTTGAAAATAAATCTTAAGAAATAGTTTAAAAGGCGCTCCAACTTATTAAGAAGATTATGCGATCGATCTGAGTAGAATACGTCACCATAATCGATAATAGGAATAATCCCTTATTGTTCCTATTATTGATAATAAACCAGCATAAGCTTGGTTTTGAAGGGTGATCAGTTTTGAAGACGATAAAGGGAACGCAAGGTGGCAACAACCTAACAGCTGTATATGCTTAATTATAAATCATTTTTTAATCAATAAAAATCTGAACAAAATTAACATGAAATATTGCCAATAAGTTAATTTACTTTTCAGTAATGGTTCTTTGAAAGTAATAACAAAAAATATTTCTATTATTATATTATAATGTTGGTCCAATAGAAAATTCTAGGCTAGCTGCCAGTTCAATGAAGTCACGGTTCTCAGTAAAAAGAACTTCGTGGAAAGTTAAAGAAGTTCCATTAAAAAGAAGATTAAAATGTATAAGACTCATTTAAAGTGGGTGATTTTTTACTTTGCGTATAAAAATGCATTTTCCTTTCCATGCTGAATTTGTTAAAAATAGTTGTGATTGAATTTTGATAGAATTGATTACCCACTATAATTTTCATTATGTGGATGTCATAACAGACCAAAAGACACATAGTAATGGTGATCATAACTTCCTACTTAATTAATCGGGATTAATCGTTTCTTAGAAAGAAAATCCATTAGGAAAATTCCTTCACCGGTTGCATGTATTATTATGCATATTTACACTACCTGGTACACAGTACATTGACAGTGGCAGAGCTATTTTACAGTTTGTTTCTAGCTGCAGAATGAATTGGTCAGCTCGACCGGGCTAGGACCACGCCTCACAGAATACCAATGAAAAATAGCAGCATAATGTAGCTGTGTTTCGTCTGGTGAGTGCAGGGACCAGATACCTTTTCCGAGACCTTTATTACTGGAGTCGAGGCATTCCATCTCATTCCTCAAAGGTGACAACGCATCTGCATTATGATTCCTTGTCAAGGATGAATGTAGATGTCATGGGCCGCAGGAATCACTTACTATTACTATTACTTATAGGTGAGCTGTGTGCACGTTTATGACTAACGATGTAAAAAAAAAGAATTTTTCGGTATCGGATTCCACAAAATCTTGCCATGGATGGATGCCTCGGTCATGTAACCGATTCTATTTTTGTTGTCTCTGTTTTGTTCTACTAAAACAACTTCGGTGGCCACCCTTAGTGTATTGGGGTAGACCGAAATCTCCGAAATTTCTAACGGAAGGACCCTGTGTACTTAGCCTGGCAATGGTCCATGGGGAGGCTGTCTTTGGTATCTATGCATTCTCATATATGAATCATTTAGAATTAAGTATAATTTTCAGTCAATATCAAACCAAAAAACTCATTATAAAAAAACTCATAATTATTTCTGCTGTGTCAACTTACTTGTACAAAAGTACAAATCACTTGTATGGTGATCATCAAATCACTATCACACATAACTTGTTATTGATAAGCATTTGTCATTAATGAGAGAAGTATGGATTTAGTGACAAGTGCAATAGAGATTCACATTCGACCTTTTTTTTCTTCAAATTTCAAATAAATTTATTAAGGACCTTACTAGACATACGGTTAAATTCCGTATGTCTAGTAAGGTACTTAATAAAATGACAATTATTGCTTTTAAAAAATACTTACACTCTAATATTGTGGTGTATTGATAGTCTAAATTAGTTATTTGAAGTATACTGTTTTAGATCGATGAGAATACTATTATGATATTTTTACCGACATTTTTTATCGCAATTGAATTGATTAAATACAGCTTCAAGGTACTTCTTAATGTTTTGAAGATGAAGATGAAACATGTAAAACATGTATTAAAAAAATTAGCGAATGTAAGTTCATTATCGTACTTGTTCCTCTAAATGAAATATATTTTCAGTAAGAAGATTTTGTGTGTGATAATATTTTCTGCGATATGGGTCACTAATCCTCAGTCGGAGAAAATCGTTAAAGACTTATACAACGTTAAGTGTATATTAATCCTAAGTGATTAGTCTCAATGGAGTCTGCGTCGCATATTGTATACGAAACGGCTTTAGGAACATTACGATCGAAAATAAATTGCTATTTTTTGATTTCATAATCGCAATATTATTTCAAATTTATTATTTAATTTTATTGCACAAGTTACAGTCAGATGTTTAGTATGATTTCCGTGGATACACCAGCTACTTCCATCGGTGATAACAGGATATAGAATGAATTAATCATATGGGCACCCGATATAAATATTTCTTTTTCTATTGTTGCTGTTATTTAATTCTTTTTACGGTAGCTGTTAAATACACGATAACTTTATCTTGTTCACTTTCATATTATAATTTTTAATTTTGTTATTCTGAATGATTTTTTATATTGTTTTTATTTTTTTACTCTGTTTTATTATATTTAATAAAATGAGGATCGCCACTTCTCTTGTAGGCTTCACGGAAGATCAGAGTTGTACCCTAAGTTACAACAGTAACTGAGTGGAGATCCTTTTCTTTATTTGGCGCACAACAGGTTTCATTTGTCTTCCATTTTTTGTTTTATTTATTAGATTAAAGTATTTTACCTGTGTGTAACAATTTAAATAATTGTTTTTACTGTACCTGCTTTTGCTATTTATGTGTGCCAAAAAGGAATAAATGAATATTATTATTATTATATTTTTAATTGGCATGCCAAATTTACAATACTAGGTCTGCAGGTTTGTTAACTCACTAAACGAAACAGGAGGTTGTTATTTTTTTGATGGTAATTTGTACAATTTTTGTATTGTGGTCAATGATCGAAACCTCCCTTATAGATTTTATTTCCAGAACCAACTCATATAGTCTCTAGTGGTATTATTGTTAAATACATTACAATGCTGGGAAATATAAAATTAAAAAAATTAAAATTTAAAAGTGGTGAATAAAATTCGAACGGAAGTGTCTTGAGCGGAAACTTGCGAAGAAACCATTCGTCATCTACGATAACAAATGACCACTATACAAGGCCGAGGTAAAGCCACTCGTCATAATATACGATAACACGTATCCAAGTTACCCGGCATTACTAATATTATATTAAATGAAACCGGGGCACATAAACAGAGCACAGCAGTCATAAGTTTTATAAATAAAATACAATTCGACAACATGAGTAGTATAATAATAGGCATAAATACATAATAGGCATGAGATAATACATCACCACGGGGTAGGCAGAATACCAAGGGAAAAACAAATAGATGCAACGACTGAGCTCGGGCTCTAAACATTGTCAGTCGTTGCATCCCAAACGTTTTTTCTCATGGACCACTTTCAAAATTTTGCTGATTCCTATGGACCCCCTGCAGCCCGTACGTTTCTACCATATTCCCGAAACTCGACAAAAAATGTGAAGATTAGATCTCACTATGGAAATTTGCGTTGCAGCTGAATTCCAACCACGAATTAATAGTTTTTGAAAAAAAAAGTGAGAATTGATTGGTTAATTAATTAATTAATTGATTGAGGCAAGTTTTTATAAGTAACAGTCGCTGAGCTTCTTAATATATTATCAGTCTGCATTGAAGGTAGGTGAGTCAAGCCAACATTTTAGTTCTATACACACTTTTCTATATTTAGTTCAGTACACTATCGAAAGCAAATAAATATTCGTAGAACCCCGCTTACGAATTCTGAAACTCCATTTTATTGTCACGCCAATGTAGACCCCCGTCAAGTCTCCCGTGGACCCCCGGGGGTCCATCTAGACCACTATGGGAACTAAGGGTTTACGGGATTATAATATACACTATAGTATCTCTCTGTGGAGAGACTACAAATCTTTTAGCTACAACCTTTTCCATCTAACTATGGATAACAAACAAACACACAGTCACACTTGATGATGATAGGCGACTGTGGTCCTAAAGAAAATTATATCCTTATTCAACAAAAGGTACTACCGTAACCGAAGTCGAAGAGGGGATTTCTCTTTTCCCGTAATCGCTTCAAAACAGTCACCATAAGAAACTCCCTTGTAATATATGCAGGCGTAGTCCTTCCATATTCATGTCAAACTTTAGATCTCTCTTCTGTGTGACGACTTCACAACTTTTAAACCTACAAGAAGTCCTGGTACTTACTTTAATAGTATAGCAAGAGAAAATCAGACGTTTTCCATATTTTTCTTTCTCTTCCGGAGCAAACTAGAAAAGAGTTCGATTTGCTTTCCTTTCGATGTTATTAGGTTTTTTAAAACATTAACTAATCCGCTATTGATTAATGTCGATCGCGCCGGAGATGGAATCGTTTCCGGTTAAATTAACAAGTGCTCTTATCAAACGATTTTATTGATCCGTTCTATTTATAAATGTGTTTTTTTTTATTTTAACTGTACTTTTATGATCAGTCGATTAATCGTCATGGAAAAATGACATTTATAGGCCACCATCTAGGTCACGTAATTAAACCGAATAGGTGTTTTATAGCGCTGTTAGTTTAATAAAATGAAAAATAACTAAAAAAGGAGCAATTTTAATGACGGTACTATGTGTCATTATGTGTTATATCAAATATTCTCATGATCGATATCAACCACGTTTACCGACTTTAAATTACTAGAATTTTAAAATCACACACATATTCGCTTCAGCCTTAATGCCTCAATACACGAGTCAGTGGTCACTGAATATTCTTTAGTATTCTGCTAATCAGACGTTGTTGATTTGTTCATGGTATTACGAGTACATATATAATGATTGCGTTTAGACCGAAATGAAGATACCCATAATTAAAAAATAATGTTATTCAGTTGTTGTTATAATCGACGTATTATAAACTAAGTCGTCGGGTAATAAATATCACTGACAGTAGGAATGTGCACGCAATGCAACCCGTTATCGATACTTAGCTACCTGCGCTCGCAGGGTCGATGCGTCATCCCTAGAAAAGATAAAAACAGCCCTTTTCAGGGCCACATTGTGACCTATACAGTTTCTCTATGATTACGTCGAAAGAAACATTTTATCTTACAAATTAAAAACTTTTATTTTCAGATAGCGAATTATTATTCCTATTAGAATATCGATCGTACTTATCCCGTTATCGATATGCACCACTACAATTCTTAGGCATATCACTACACCTCTCCATAAGACCTGTAAGTGCGAGCGAGACAGACAGATAAATATGATTTATGACCCGAAGCCTCAGTTCATAATACGTTGATTCTTATATCTATAGTGGATTCTTACGCAATTTGTTGGATACTTCTTATTATTAATATATAATAATTATTGCGCGGAATACATTTTAATTCTATTGGCACTAACTCTATTATTATATCTATATTATTACAAAAACGGAAGTATAGTTTATGCGAAGGTAATAAAAAGTATAAAGAAATTATTCCAGTTTGATGATCTTTTGAGCGATATCGCTCACCCCTGGATCATATGTACATATATCACACGGAGTAACACTTCGTATAACCTTTCCTAAAGATCGCAGTCTCATACTCTGACACTTATAAGGCCAGCAGTGACTTTTTCTTCATCCCATAAGTAATCACTATGTCTAATCATCCAAATTCGTGTTAAGTCTACGTTAAACTTTGTACAACAATTTGATTTTAGGTACATTTTTCTATGAATTTTTAAAGGTTTAAAATAAATAATATAATCGTAGCTACTTTGGCATACTTCTAAGCAAGTACGGAAATTGAGTCGTGGGCAACGAATCCGTAAGTAAGCAAAAAAGAGATAGGAGACGTCTGTATTCCTTAATTTATGCTTTTAATTGGAGCAATGTCTTTTAATCTATTGTCTCTTATTATTGTAGACAAGACTTTAACTTTAAATTTAGCTTTAGGATTTTCGCTGCTCCAATATCTACAATTGTATAAACGTGTTCGTTGAGATGGAAATGGGAAAGAGGAATTCTTTCGAAACTTTCTGCACGTTCTTTTCATACCGAGAACCACCGGTTTGCTTCACATTTAGTGTCGACCGTTTTTATGAATTTCTTTACCCATTTCTTTATAGAAGCAGCACTCGGATATTGCTTTAAGTCGTGCAAATCATACTAAATAACCACTTCACAGATATGATCAAACTATTGTTTAAATAAAATCGTTTCACACAAAAGGCGCGTTGCAGCCTCTTTAAATTATCCATTGCGACAAAATTTCCGTGAAATGTTCGTGATAGTGGTACGACTCCACCGCACGCCTCACACTGCTTGTGTTTGCGCTGGAAATCAGATTTAAATGTGTACGATCTCCCTTGTACCTTGTACTTACTACATGCTACATTTAAATTAGTAACATTCATTGCTATGCGAATGACAGCACAGGGGATGTATACACTAGCTGCGCTAATATTTCTCGAGAAAACGTCAATGAGTGCCGGAACTTGTGTCTGAGGTCGAGACTTTAAACAAAGTTTCACATTGGTGAAAAACTAGTCCAATTCACCCCACGAATTAACAAGTTTGCGTGTTTACCGATAAAAAGATTCCCTTTGTCGCATCTCCTTATTTTGAATACCCTAGCTACCACAGCTGATATCGGAATCCTTGGCATTGACATATCGAGCGATGTTCAGTTCCACGGTCACTTGGAGGGTAAGGCCAAATCGGCCTCTAAAAGACTGGGCGTGCTTAATAGAGCGAGACAGTATTTCATGTCAGCCCACTGTTTGCGCAACTTCGCCCTCACATGGAATACTGTTGTCATCTCTGGGCCGGCCACCCCAGTACCAGTTTCTTCCGTTTGACCGCATTCAACGGAGAGCGGCTCGAATCGTTGATGATCAGGTACTTTTCGATCGGCTTGATTTCACATTTTTTACCCAATTTACCATGGGGAGTGTTCTGAGGTGTTGTTCGGATTAATTCCAGCCGCGAGTTTAAAAATCGTATATCACGACAGAATTCGAAATTTCCAAACCAATACTACTTCGGGACCTTCACGAAAAGAGCGTATAAGGTGTACGCTCTTTTCATGAAAAAAAATCTAATGGAGTTTTTAAAATTAATGTGTTAGTAATTCGTATTGTTTTTTATTTATTTTCTTCGATTCTTTGAGTGTCAAAAATATGTTTAGGAATAAAGTGAGAGAATTTTTATTTAATATACAAAAAGTACTTTGAAAGTTGCTGCCAGAATGTAAAGTTAATAATGTAATATATTGTAACTTCAAATAATAATGGAATGTTTGAGTACAATTTGTTTTTTGTACTGTACTATAAAAAGGTCTTACAGTTATTTACAACATAGGGAAGTAGTCAGGTAACGGTAGAATACCAGTGTTGGCCTAGGTCAACAAAATACTGAGCTGTAATCTTATTGATCCAGCATCGTCGTTATGGTTTTTTGGTATTTATTATTATTATTACATACGAGTATTTTATGCATCTAATACATGAATATTTTTTTTACCCTTATTTAATTTAAATATTTTATTTTACTGAATAACATATTTTATTTTGTTTTCTTTTGTGTGTATTTATTGCTTAATTCTTCTTTTTTTAATTTTTGTATTATTGGCGCTGGATCGTTTAAATTAGTTATTAATATTATTATTATTTAAGAATTTTCTATTTAATTTAAGAATACTTTTAAATTACGTTGGATGTATCACTTATTTATTCAAAAGCCAGGGGATTTTATATTTTAAGTATTGTATGATAAGACTTTAATTATATTTTATTCAATATTTTCTATAGTATAGGGTAATTGTACCTATAATAGCAAACAAACTCAGCATACAATACAATGCAACAACGTACATACATATAAACAAATACAATACAAGTTTGAAGATAACAAAATTAAAGATCAATTACATAAAAATACAAATACTGTATTACTTGTAAGAATCTGAGAGGTTATTTGAAGGTTTAACTTTCGATATTCTCCTTTTGAATATGTCAAGACTCAGTTTTCTTTGAGATTTTTTTATAATTATACCGTAATTTTCTATATTAAAACAAAATCTTAGATTTCCAGATTTTCACTTACGCTTCGATTAGTTTAATAAAAGTTGAACTGAACATATAACATCATAGGCATGGATCAGTCGGGCAAATGCACTTGATGAAGTAAATTTGTCAGAATGACATGTACATATATCGAACGTCCATTCATTTCCGTTCACAGTAGTTACTGTTAATTGGATGATTTGAAATCCTGTTGACCCATTTCAACTTCAGCGACAGTCCGAGTAAAGCACTTAATTAAAATACATTGCCTGGAAGCTTTGCGATGCGGTACGTATTCAAATGTATAAATATGAATGTACCAGTATATGATACGAGATACCCATGTTAAAAGTTTTAGTACGAAGAAGTAGTAGTAAACAAGAACATTTATATATTTTTTATCGTGTTGGTGACAAACGAGCACACACTTCACACTTAATTTAATTAAATTAACTAATGGTAAGTGAAGCATCAACAGCCTAGTGGTTTAGGGTATGGTCTGCGAAACTTAAGGTCGTAGGGTCGAATCCGCTATTCGACTATTGTCGTGAACTAGCACAAGAATTTTAAGCTTAGATCGAGTGGTTAACCGGAACTTTTGAATTGTTAACATCAGTCTTAAGATTCTTTTTTTTTAAAAAAAAATGTTTAGTGATTTCTGCGATCTATGACACCCATATTCTTCCTCGATAAGGAATCATATTGTATTGTCACCCTAAGATGAAATATTTAGTAATAAGGGTTCCTAAAATAATAACATTGTAAAAAATATAAGTAAAAAATAAATTCTATGATTAAAACCGTCTGTTTATGAAAATGACGTAAATTGCTTTCAAATATAATCTTCTCTTTAATCATGCCCCTTTAAGCGAGCCTAAATTATCAGCTTGTACGTAACAAGATTATGAATAAATCTTAATCCATAAATATATATATACTCTGACAAATAGAAAAAAGAATAGCAATCTATGGTAATAGCAGGTCTATGACCTGCAGTAATTGGTGGGCTATGTCTTCTTTTGATGATTTAAGTTCTTTTAGTACAATAAGTGACTTTTTTTCTTTTTTTTTATCCATTGAGGGTGATTAAGAAGCAGGCAGTACAACTGGTGGTAAGTTATACCTTATATTATAAAGTTACAAGAGCGTCAACCATCATTTACGTAAATCACCTTCAGCCGTTTATATCTCAATTACGTTCACACACTGTATTTTCTCAAGTTAAGTTAAGTAAGTAAATTTCACACCACACTTGGTGGGAAAAAATCTTGAGAGTAACGGTAGTTTTTTTTTAGAAATATACCTAAAAGCTTTTCATACTACATCTATAACTGTTTACATGAGAAGTTAACGTGGTTTAAAACCGATCTGTCATTTGAATATGTTTTATTTAATTTATAAAAGAATATTAAAATAATAATAATAGAGGTTTAAATATAACTACACTACAGAAAAAGTGCCACTCGTGTATAATATAAAAGGCTAAAAAAGTTGAGTAAAATTGTGGCCTACATGCAGATTTATACATATAGTGCTTTTTCACTTCCATTTCCGTGTGGCCGTGTTCAGTCAGTTCTGAAAGGGATGCAGGTAAGGGACACATTGGACCGGGCGTGTGACTCCATCCGTCCGACATGGGTACGATCTTCCGGCCTCCACCACCCAACCCACCCCGCTTCATTATAGCTGGCCGGGTCGTAGGGGTGCGGGGCGGGCGTACAGGGTTGCCAATTACAATCCCACGCGTTATACGCGGGGTAATGGTAATAATGACGTCGATTGTACGGACTTATTTATTGGGGGTAACCTTTATAAGGTAATCGTAAAATAAAACGAATGTTTTAATTGTTCACCCTGTTTTAACATGATTTGTATTTTAATTTGATTGTATAGGTTTTCGTTGAATAAAATTTTACTTACATGTTTTATTTCTGCCTTTTGTTGTAATACACGGGCAAAAAGTAATATAAGCCATCGAATTAACCAAATGAGTTATTTTAAAAAAAATTCTCTGAAAAGTTAATGTTGTAATTCAATTCAAACAAGCTATCAAACAAATATTAGAAAGTTAAGACCTAGTTTTTATTAAAAAAATGTTCTTTCGCATTTTTGTGAGTTAAACTGCACCATTCTTATAATTTTATAGGTCGTTTATTTAACTTATTATCGATTAAAGTATGAGGCCAATAAATTGTTAGATATGTTTTATTGCGGTGTAAAGAACTTTTGGAAAAATTATTGAACGATAATTTGCCATGAGTGTTCTTAAGGGTAGACAACATATTTAAAAAATATTATTTCTTGATTTTATTTTCACATATGCATAAATGACATAAATTTACCTTACAAAATTTAAATAATTCAGTTATTTTAAAATTATTTTTTTATGAAGTAATTTAATGTTCTGTGTAGGTTATCTTCATTTTATTCTATGTATACCTTCTCGTAATAGAAATCCTAGTACAACCGGTGTTATAGTCATCGTGAGAAAAACTCGTCAACATTCCATCTACACCGCAAATATTTTCGAAATAACTTGTTTAGATTCCTATACAAAGCTAAAAGCGCACGAGTCAATAAAATGTGTGATCTGTTTGTGTTTCATCGTCACCCATCTCCGTGATTCCCATCGTAGTGAGATCGAAATCAATTCGTTTGTACGTGTACGAAGAGGCAGGTTTATTTATAGTTGAGCCGGGGTATTGCGTCTGTTGGGGTGGCAACACCCGCGGTAAGGGCGGGCGCGGCTTGATGCCGGGCGACTTGCTTCAGTCCGCGTGGAGCGGCGCGGTGTATCGCTGCTCTGTTAGCGATCCGGCGTCGGCCTCAGGTACGCTCGCTCGTATCCCGCGCCACCCTGTTGCGCACTGCACTACGATGTTTATGTTCAAATGCTTCACTTGTCTATGACACGTATTTCAGCTTCGTTCACTTACGCCTTTGTGTTCCATGCGGCTTCTTTTCGGCGGGCTATTAGCTGCGATTTTATTATTATTTCTGGCTTAATTTTTATTTTTCTATGTATTTTTTCGATATGTTTGATAGTTTTTATTATCGCTTATTTTGCATCTCTGTTTTTGGAGTTTTTATATATTACCTATGACTCAGAATATATATTGTTTTACAACTGTATTATAAAAATTAGAGAATAGCACTGTATCAATTAAAAATAATGTATTTACCGCACTTTGAGCTAAGATAAAAGCAGTACAAACTTTGTCTTTTTTCTTTGTCCTTTAAGGATAATCTAAGATCACTTTTGTTTAGATAACATTTTGTGGGCAATATTTGAACAATAATTGTTTTGATCTGAGTTTTTGTCAAGTATGAAATCCATATTTAACAAAAAAGGTAGCTTTTTTACAATTAAAATCTTAATATACATTTTTGCTCTTTAAGTATCGTTTAATACTATAATCAACCCTTTATTTAATTTATGTCTTTTGCTTTTATTAAAAAATATACAGTTAATTTGCTATTTTAACGGGAAAATTAAACTTTTTTTATATTGAAATTGTTTCAAAAACAAATATCCTTAGCTAGATAAAATAGCTTACATTTTTTTTAGTGGAAATTTAACATAACTGAATTATTGTAATATATTATTAGTTTTAACTTTTAATTTGAAGTTATCGGGTAACATGTTAATAAATCTGATAATAACAAAGTGTATAAAAATCTAGATTTTGATATTATTGTTTTTAACAATTGATGATTTACGTTGTCCTTTTTAAAATGATTTATATAAATAAAAAAGATTATTATATTTCTATTCGTGTCAGTAAAATAGTCATGATATTATTTTTAAAAATGGCGCGAGCTTCTTATATTAAATATAGAGTACTCGGCTACTATAAAAATCTAGGGTTCTATTCTCAGCCGAATTATTTGATACCCACACAAATGTTGGATATCTGAGTGTATTTTGATTAATGTGTTGTGGTACCAAAAAAAGTATAAAACATTTTATTTTTATTAGCGTTTGGTTTTTAATTTAGGTTGGGTTTTAGTTGGCAAAATAACTGTAGTATAATAACACCGCTACATGAATATTTTAACGAAACTAACGGTATGCTTTTATTTGAAACATTATTGGTTAATTCACCAGTGAATTGAAAATTGAAAATAAAACGTAAACATTAAGGTTTAATAAACTTTTTATTGAATCATAAAACAACGTTATAAAATTCTACTGTTGTATTATTAAATATTTGTTGATGTAAGTTAAATAAAATAACGTAAAACGTAAATTTGCGTTTATTAGTTTAAATAATTTCACATAAAGAAATGCTCGACGCATTTATAAAAAAAGAAAGGATTTAAGCTTATTCTGCTACTTTAAGATAATATGAATAAAAAATCAGTCGTTAATAAATTAACTGTGAATAACAAGATTCTAGTATATAGCAAACAAATAACAATACGTTATTTACAAAATGATTTAAATAAAATAACGTGATAGGAAGGACGTCGCACTGCTGTGTTTTGGGTGATGAGTGGAAAGATCGGAAGCCAATGTTGGTTAATAAGGTAAACGATATTTAACATCAGATGGTGACAAAAAGACCACCTGCATTTTGACTCCTTACCGAGGGTTGTATGGTGACGGTATGTACCACGAATATAGATATCATATGCCGTAGAAATAATTTACCGTCAAGTGATTTTTGTTAAAGATTTTTTTGCAAAAGTACGTAAGAACGATGTTCGTAATGTCAATTTCCTTATAAAAAAAATTTGGGCAAAAACGTACTATTTCAATTTCTCTTCTTTGTTTCTTATAAAGACACTTTATCTATTTTAATCGCGACAAAGTTTTTACGGATCCACCTACCTCATTTCATCTCTGTATCACATTAGGTTGACTGGTAGAGAATGCCTGAGGCATTAACTCCGTCTTTATATATCACTATATATAAATATATATATTAAGCTTAAATAAATAAATAAATCTATCATCTGAAAAAAAATGTGAGATAAATTTCTTATTTATGGTTTTACTATAAATTAGCATGTTTCAAAGACCCTTTCGAAATTGAGCGAGACCCCGACACCTCGTTGCCGACGCGTACATTACCTATTTACACAGAGTTGCCTCGCGTTTGACAACTGTCAATTAAAGGCGCGAAACGTAAACGTATTTTATTTTCCATTAGTATGTTAAACTTAAAGAAGATCAACGTATCACGAGCTATATGCTAATGGTGAAAACAGGTATAACACACATTTCGTAAGCAATTTACATCTCACCGCTCGCAGCTTGACACGGTATTCAATTTTTTGTTATCATTTTATAAGTTTTGATTAGGAAATAGTAAGATATCTTTAAACAATAGAGGTTTCATAGCGATTTTTATGGTCTTATTTCTTTTCTCAATGCGATAGTAATTATGAAAAAAAAATATTTCAAGGATTTTATCGCGTTCACGTTAAACTTTTTTATCCCAACCTTTCGTATGTTATACATCACTAATGGCCGCGGAGGTGGTTTCACGTTCTAATTTCATAGTTAACCATCAGCTTTTTTAGTTTTTTATTATTGGTCTGAGCTATGCAGAAGAAGCTCACAATGTCTAGAGGTTTAGTGGTATATCAGAATAAGAAAGGTTTAAATTAATAGTAGCATATTAGATAGTCGTTATAAAAGCCTTTAAATTTAGCTATTAACTTTAACTATTAAAATTGTTATTATAAACACGTGATTAGTTTGTTCTAGACTTAATATTATCTTTTACATTAATCTTTTATAATATCCATAAGTGGGATATAAAGTGATATTTAACTTTATCTTCCACATATTATAAACCATCGTTAGTTAAAGTGGATTTTGACAATTTAAGTTATAATCAAGTGTTACAGTGTGTACTCATAAAACTAACATATAAAGAGAAATAATGCGATGGGGTCATTAAATGTTAAATTTTATTTCTTTTATAATTTTTAGTGATTCACAATAATTAAAAAAATAGCATTGATATTAATGGAGCGTTTTTATATCAAAATTTCTACCTTAAAATAAAGTTTCCCTATTTATTTAACAGTATAAGTGTACTGTGAGAATACCAAATGAAAATAACGTGATATACTGCATGAATACCCATGTCCATGTACATGTGTGTAATATTTCATACAGTCGAAGGATATAACCTTTGAAAAACCATTCACGTAAATATAATGGCCCTTATAAGCCTTAAGTTGGAAACAAATTTGGCCTTTGCAATATTAATGACGTGCTCCAAAATATACCGTGAAGATCAATATAACACATTTGCAAAATTTAATTTCACTGACTGTGTCGAGTGTTGTAATTAAATTAGCGACAGCTATCCAATTAAGAAACGTACTAACAGTCTTTTAGAAATGTTTCGTACAAATCCGTTAAACTGATTTAACGAGTCCAAAGACTGTTGTGTGACGGAAATATTAAAATCACTTTCCATTTTATATCCAACTGAAGTCTACAAACCTTTACATTAAGATATTATTATTTACCTTCGTTACCACTCGTTAGTTATTTTTATATAGCAGCTATTTATTTTTGTTATTCAGCTATTCATTTAGTTTTAAATAATAAAAATATAACAGAAAATTTATTAATTTCGTTAAAACTTTAAGAAATTTATTTAAATGTGAGTTCGTTATGATATGTATCTGTATATTAGAACATGTATTGAATTTATTATATTAACACGTTTACCTTGACGTATGTATGTATGTACTTCAATTTTAGGAACGTCTGTGTCGTTTTTAATTTTGCACACGAGTTAAAAACCGATGATAATACAATCCCTTTATAAAAGTAACTATTTCTCTAGTCATTTTAGGACAGTTTCGTTATTTAGTGTATATATTGTCAATAATTCAAGCTCCTTGTTATACCTCAATATATTATTTTAAGTTTTACGAGAAATATTCGGTCGGAGAGAAATTTCACAGTACTTTTGAGGAGTATTCGCGCATCTACGTCTTTGTTTGTTTTCTGAGATGAATGTAGGTTTACATGAATAGAAATATGAAAAGGCATTACATACCAAGAATGCAAAATTCACCTATTCACTTATTTGCATAGAGATATTTGTGAAATATATAACAGAAACCCCTTTCCACTATCGGTCATTTAGATGAACGACGGGTTTAATAGTCTTCCGTCATAGATAATGTTTGCGTTCTAACTAAGCGTTGTGCTTCATAATTTTAATGCGTACATAACAATTTATATCTGTTAACATATTTTTTTTTAAAATTTTTCTTTAGACCTATTCAAATAATTTGGTTTTTTTTTAAAAAAAATGATTCTTTCAACCTTCAAAGACTAGTGTAATTTTCGTGAAGTATCGACCTATATATTTTTAACATCATATGGGGACATGTAAATAAAAATAATGAGCAGCATAAATATCATTTTCAATTATAGTAACAATTAAAGTTTCCCTCAAGGATCTTATGGCAAATATTCATTATGGACCTGGATTCCTCATCTTTTCAAATAAGAAGAATACTGCAATATTTCAAGATATTGTGAGATTTTAATTTATAAGTTGGTAAATTTATAATTACAAAATAATGGTAAGCCGGGTTAACTATGACATTAGTGCTGTAAGTGCCAAGCCTTAAAGATGTAAAAAGTTAGATTGAAATAGTGAATATTTTTTTTTACAGATAAACTAGACATGTTTTATTCAATATATTATATTTGGGTACACATAAAGTTGTTCCTCACCTTGCATGATCCTTAGGCAATGTAATATTATTATCATAATAGAAAAAAAATATATAAAAATCATAACATGACGGAAATTAATATTAAATAGTGATCGCTTCTGTTTTTAACTATACAGTATATTTATTAAGGTAGTGGAACTCGAAATAAGTCTATTGTACCAAATTCTAAACGTATTGAAAAGATGATTGGATTTATTGAATCTATCGAGAGATACGAGTATCATACAAAAACATATTGTATATCAAGCAGTTCATGTCCATAAAAAGTTTTTTTTTTTAAATAATCGAAATGAAATAAATTATATCAGAATTGTTAGTTTTATTATAGAATGCCCATGTAATAAAAGATAACTTTTTTTACTATATAACTATTGTAATTTAGTGGAGATGATTAAAGCTGAATAAAACCCATGTTTTTGATAGATAATAGAGCCCAACCTAACTGTTCGAGATGTGTCAAATCACAAGTTCAAGATAAACTCTCCGTTCTCGCTAGAAGCTACAGTGACATAAGTATATGTTATTACCATAACTTATCGCCATCTCAAATCTCGAACAATTTGTTTACATCGTGTTAAATTAAACCCTTGTGTAATCATGCATATACATAATATAATACATAATGCGCGCTAATATCCACAATGTATAAACCAACTCGGATATGGTATACAGTAATGTATTGAGATAAATTTGGTTTAATATTTAGTGTTTGTTTCTCTTAAATCGGACGAGAAATAATAGAGATTTATGTCAATTTTAAATGGCGTCGTTCACCCACTCGACGTAACGCGTCAGAAGAAAAACCGCGGTTTGCATATGAAATCGCGGGCACAGCCAGACCTATAATTTGTCGAAAATTTAATCATTATAGCTGATATTGAATTGATATCGAATATAAATGTATTCGACCTTAACTCGGCTATGAAGAAGTTGTTAAAAGTTGAATCTATAAAGGATGAGGTCAAAAAGTTGACAATAAAGATTTTCAGAAAGAATTCGAGACTGAAGTTTTATGGGTCGAACGTTTTATATTCCGTACTTTTTAAAGATACGAATATTATAACTTTTATTCGTCGTCTTCGTTTTAAGTTTGCAGATTTTTATTTGAAAACGAGTATCGAGATTCTTTTGACAGGTTTTGAATAATCGAAATGAGAATTTGTATTAAATATGTTATTGGTATTGATTAAACACGAATTTATCTACATTCTTCTTTGATCTACATTCATCCTTGACGAATAATCATAATGCAGATGCGTTGTTACCCATTAAGGACTAAGATGGAATACCTTGTCACCAGTAATTAAGGTCTCCGAATACCTACACTCACCAGATGAAACACAGCAGCATTATGCTGCTATTTCATGTTGGTATTTTGTGAGAGCGTGGTCCCACCCCGGTTGAACTGACCCATTAATTCTGCAGTTAGAAACAAACTGCAGCTTAAATTTATGGGAAGTCCTTGTCAAGGATGAATGTAGATGTCATGGGCTTCAGGAATCACTTGCCATCAGGTGAACTGTGTCCTCGTTTGTTACACTCAAAGTAATATAAAAAAAGTTGAAATTGTTTTGATATATCGTGTTTGGATATGCTGTATGTATGTCTCGTGTCCCTGATACTGCATCTTATTCACCATTTGATCTTATTACACTACATCGAACAAAGGAAAGGAGATAACCATTGAGTTCCTCCGTGTTTGTGTGAATAGGGATTTATAGTATGTCCCGCGCAGTTAATGTCATCTGGGGATTATCAAAAAGATATCGCCTTGAATTCAACCAGGACATCATGGTCTATGGACATTAGCAAATATTTAAGTAAACCATATGGTGGTTTGCCAATCTTAAGTTAACATGTTTAGCATTGAAGAATTTTTTACTATTATTCGTGGTTATTTAGAACTAATTTCTTACGAAATTAAGTTTGAGAACTATAAGACGTTACTATAATTATTTAATACGACGTTGTCACACGAGAACTCTTCTTCCCTATCGGTTATCAGTTCTATATCTAGCTATATAATGTAATAGAGGATGTATTTAATGTTCCGAGTTTAGTAATATATGAATACAAATTAAAGAGCGATATAGACACACTGCAGTTAGTTCTGAGTTACGGTATAAATTAGTCGTCTCTACCGGAGAAGGAAAACGCCCTCACAGAATACTAGCGTGTATTAGTATAATACTCCTGTTTCGTATGGTTAATATAGGGAACCGTAACAAGAGGAATTCCATCTCAATCCTAAAAGTACACAACGCATATATATGATTCCTTGTAGAGAATGGATGTAAGAGTTTATGGTCTGAAGTTATCAATCAGATGAACAGGTACTCGTTTGAGACTATAAAATAACTTGGTTTTTTTACGATCAAAAGGAAGACGCTGATATTTGGATGCCCTATCCAAAGGTGAATCTTCTGTTTGGTGACTCTGTTCATCTTTTGGAATAACCTATGAGATTGTTTATGGTTCTGCATAGTTGCGTTGCGTTTGTAATTTGGTCATGACGAGTCAATTACTGCAATTGTATATCCTAATTTTATGGTATACGATCCATTATCCCAAGTTGTTCACTATTTGACACGTTTGTACAGCCTCTCCTTGGAGACTGGAATATGATACACGGCGATGAGTTGACCCTGTCAAACGTGGACTCCAATAAGCTAAAGTTGAAAAGCACTCCTATCTAAGTATCTAAATGGGAATAAAATCTTTGAGAATTAATTCAGTTACTAGCTGTGTCTGCGATTACATACGCCAAAATGTTATATATATATAATCGATATAGGTATATATACATATACATATATATATATATTTTAAAAATAAACCATTTTGGAATTTAAAAAAAGCACAAAATGATAGCTTAACTTATTTATATATCTACCCTGACGACCAAAAGTTTAAGACCGCACATAAACAACATTATTATTCATCAATTGTAATAAAATCCCATAGGATAAATAAAAGAAATGCACATCTGCATATTCTATTGTTAGTATCGAATATTTAAAGAAGTCATTCTATTGTTTACTTTCAAGTTATTGGAAAATAAACATCTATTGTTTTCAAACACCGACAAACGCTGCGCTAGAGCTAGGTGGCAGAGTTTGCCGATCTAGCCTCTGACGGACGCCTCCTGTTGTCTGTCAATCGAAAGCTGTGGGCGGTGAGAACCACCCTGACACGCGGGTGTATCTACGCGGTGTCGCGAAGATTGCGTCGCACTCGAAGGCGAGGGTGACGCGACGAGATGTCGGTGGTGTTTGAAGGTCTGGGCTCCGTCGAGGACAGACTGGAGCTCGGCTCCCCCATGAAGTGGGGGTCGTTGAGGTCGCCATTGACGGGTTCGACCGTTCCTAGTTTCCGGATTCGGAACCGGCTCGTAGGTTGTGACGAGATGGAAGTCTCTGTGCAGATTGATATTACGCTGATACGAATATTATAGATAAATGAACATAAAGCTTATATAAATACGTCGCACACACATCCAAGTTTCTGTCCATCCAGATATTATAAAGATTATAC
The DNA here is from genome assembly GCA_029286865.1 of Teinopalpus imperialis. Lineage (NCBI taxonomy): Eukaryota > Metazoa > Arthropoda > Insecta > Lepidoptera > Papilionidae > Teinopalpus > Teinopalpus imperialis. The sequence continues at coordinate 1,579,245 of JAGSMU010000020.1, read as the reverse complement.
CCGATAAACAGATTATATAAATATATATATATATACAATATTTAAGTGAATTCTTGTATTCGTTTCTTAACAATACTTTTTATCACATACGAATGTAATAGGTACTCTTATTACTCCTAATGTGAAAACCATCCTTTGTTACAGAGTTTCAAAAGAATCAAAAGGTCCGGGGTTACTACGGTTGTTATAAAAGGTAAGCTAAATAATTGGGACTGAAATACATTGTGTTTATTTTTTTTATGAAAATGACATATTTGTGAATAGTAAAATATGTATTTTATTTTGTCCGGTGCAGTATGTTTCTAAAATTTGTTATTATTATCGGCGTAGAGAAAAATGTAAAGTTAATTCTTTTAAACTATTTTTTAACGAGACGCTGCAAAATTTTTAGCATAAATACCAATATAAATACATTGATGGATCATTCGAACTGAACAATAAAAAGCACCGTATTGTTCTTTTCTATTGTCTTTATTATATTCCATATCAATATTTAAAATCTGCAGTTAGAGTTTGTTTTCGTGCAATCGGCAGTATGTTAGATACCCAAACTTATTAATTCAAGACCTCATATCAACACATTGCTTTTCAATTTGGGCCCGGGTTGTCTATGAGTGTGGGTCGACCTAGTGCACGCAGTAAGTTATTAATGTCTTTGTTTCCTTCTCAGATCAACTGTCAACCACCTTTACTAAAATGTATCATAGAGATTTTAACTAGTATTATTTCAACCCACATTAGATCTTAAATTCGTAAACTTAACATCTTTTGTTTGGTACCGGGGATACCTTAATCCCATTTTATAAGCCTGGAATGTAGTCCCGACAAATATAACACCAGCCAGATTATTTGGTTTTTGAACCCCACGGTTTTCAAAGCGTCAATAGCCTAATTGTTTACCGTACGGTCTGCGAAACATAAGGTCATAGGTTCGAATCCACCATTCGACTATTGTCGTGGCCTTAATGGGATTCATGGGCTCAACGCAAAGTTTAGACTTAATTCACTATATATCTTTATTTTGTTATGCTGTCTAGTTTTTTGATTATAATACGTAAAATTGTGTATGAAGGGTATTACAGATGTTTATTTGATAAAATTTTAATTCTTATGAGAGATTTTTGTCTAAGTACATCTATTTCAATAGTTTAATATAATTGTATTCAAAAACCATATTTTTACGAAAATATAACTTTTATAATGAATACTCTTGACCTAATCACTTAACTGATATGGCTCAATGGTTAATATGCGTGTACCCAAAATGTGTTGCGGATCCAGGGTTCAAATCGTATCATTGTCAGTGTAATGCAATTGGAATGCGTGCTTCTTAGAGTGTAAAGTAATCAGCATAAGAATGCGTATCATTACTGTGTTTCGTAAAGTGAGTGATAGAAAAATAGAAAGCTTTATGACTAGCATTGAGGTATTACATCGTATTTATTATTGTATGGCTACCTAACTCTATCTTAATACTTCAAATTATTGACAACTTCATTTAGTAAATTTTTTGTACCAATAGTTATAAAAGCCGCTACTGCTTTTCGTATGGAGACTGATAATAATCGGATACTGCATTACTATAATAGAATTAGGGTTTTCAATAATATTCTTCAGATAATGTGTTTTGTGTATTTTATGTTGTTTAGTCATAAAGTTTAGTAATTATTTATATACAATTATTTAAACGCGAAGAGATAACCTAACAAGACAAACTCCTAAATGCCGCCCATCTCAGCAGAATCTTTCTACCGGCTTATTACTTGTTTAAGATAATTGCATATCCCCTGATCCTTCCTCCAATCTTATTGCACATGCATTAGGTCCGACCAGGGAAGACAGCGATGAGTGAGAGCTCAAACCGTGGTCGACATCGACCAGGGTTCTCCTGGACCCTGGTTCTCGACCAGGAGAACATCATTATCATCAGTTGTCATCAATAGATATCTAGTTTTACTTTCATTATTAAATTTATTCAATACTAAATAGTGAAAGATAATACTTATTTACATTCTATTGTATTTAATAGCAAAAATTTTTTTTAGAATAAAAATACTGAATCTTGTTGCAGATTTGAACAAGAATTCACTTCTGCGATATTTTCTGCGAATGTCATAAAATGTAAGTGATATTATTTTTAACTATAGCTGTGTAGCATAGTTTAAAGCCCGAACGGACTGTCATATAGTTTCTTAAGCAAATAAATATCTATCTATCACTGATCGATTTATACAACTTTCTTGGCAAACGTTTTTGTAATTTTTGTTGTTTTATAAGTAAAATGTTGAATAAATTATACAAAATGTTCTTGGGTATCCATCTAACTATTGCCAAAAACCTGATTAAAATGTCTATAGTCATTTTCAGACAAGACACGGGTAAGTCACGAATCGTACTGCCCTTCTGTAATGTGTGTACTTTTAGTTTAGTTAAGTATGTCGTATTTTCTTATATTTGATTATAGTTGATCGTATTATTACGATGAGTTGAATATTTTATGAAGCGGCCGGAATGCCGTTTTATATTTTGTTAAAAATAATAGAATCCAGTCAAAGAAAGGATTTTAATGATAATAAAAAATAAGTCTAAACTTAACGCCATAGATAGTATTTTGATGGATGCTAGATAGCGAGGAAATTTCGCGTGAAGCGCACAGTGGTGGATTGAAAACTATCGAGATGATGAGGATGACATTTTGAATACCGTCGTGGATGTTTAAACTCAGCAAAGGTCACATGTGTATGTTTAATATAAATATAAATGAATATAGCATGCATTTTTTGATGACCTTCGTTTAAATGTCCAGTTTAAAGTAGCGTATTTTACTTAATCAGTACAGAAGACACCGAACTTAAAATCAATGTAAATATGCAAATTAACTTGCTGCATCAGTTCAAATCACTGCAATGATACGAGCTGATAGGCCACATAAATAATATTCATGTTACATGTCATCAATGTTTGTATGAAAGATTTCAACATATTTATTTCTTATTCAGACAGCACAAGCTGTTAATACAACTAATAGCTAAGGATAGTCAAATTATTATCCATTAAAAATAGAACAAACTTTTAACGATTTATAGTCGTAAAACGTATCTTCGGAAATTAGCAATATACCGTGGAAGTTTAAACCAGAATTGAAGAAATAAAAGAGGTAAGAAAGAATAAAGTAAAATAAATAGAAATGAAATGTAACGACGAAGACGGTAAGAAACAAGCAATCTGGTATCGATCTAATGGATTACATTTGCGGTCTGCGAAACTTTACGTCACTGGTTCGAGCCATACCAGGGATACCTTGCACAATGTCCAATTTGAAGTTATTAGTTCAAATCTTTTTCGAGCTTTCGTAGTATTTACTCCATTTCCGTTATAGGCTATATTTATGAACAAAGAGTTCTTATTAGACTTTATTTTTATTCTCTTTTAGGATACCGGTTAACGGACCCTGGAAGCCTACTTCTTTTGTTTTATCTGAGCATAATCATTTGACCATATTATTAGTCTACTGCTGATAAAAAAAATAGTTTTTTGCTTTCTTACTTTCATGCTCTTTTGCGTGATAGTGGGTAGGCAACTGCAGTTTTCCACACCTATTACTCGGCTGCCAATAATCGGCCTGATTTAGGGTCTGGAATTTAGAGATGCTTATTCCACCATCTTTTGATAGCAACTGGTTGTATCTGATATTTATATTTGCCTTTTACGGCACGGGATGAGATGAGGTAGGTTAGTCTTACGCCAACACCACGTCAAGACCGCGGGAAGTCGGTGGATGCACGCGGCCCAGAATCCTGCTACGTCTTTATGTTATGCTCATCTTGTTATCTTGATGAAGGTTGATAATAAATTAATTTAATTTAATTATATACAAAATAATATTTATGAATTTCAATACTTCTTTTTAAAGTAGTATTGAAATTATAAATTATTCCTTAAATTATTATTTTAGGATCTAACAAAATTTCTGATTTTTAAACACGTATTTTAAAACTACTACTAATTTTGCAAAAAGGATATAGTAGGGGAATAAATATTTCAATTATAACCAAAATCACCTTAAAGTAAACTCATTGGCTTTTAGCTAATAAAGATAATATCAAATACCACTTTGGTGGCAGTAACTCTTATCCGGAATATTTATCGCAGGATTGTGGCAAAGAAATAGGCTATTCGTTATCATGTTGGTTTCTTAAAAGCTTACTTTATTTCATGAGGCGTGATAAGGCGCACTCAATGTATTTCATATACAATACAAATATGCACCATAATATATTTTCGATCGGATAATGATGATACCTTACTGGAAGATCTGGACCGCGGTAATTGTCTTATGTTTTTATTCATCAAACTAAGGGAGTGAAAACTGGCACGTGGGTACTCTAACTGCGGCCTACATTTATCCTCAATAAAATATTGATTTATCAAGCCATGATCCACATGCGTTGTCCCCTCTGAATATTGAATAGAACGCCTCGGCATGAAGAACGGGGCTTCCGGCTCCCCTGTTCTTAACATAGGAAATAAATGCTGCAATTTCGTACTGGTACTCTATTAAAGTGTGGTCTTACCACGGACAAGATGACCCATTAATTATGTAGCTTGAAGTTGTTGCTGTGCATCCCTATTGTGACTAGTGCTCTAGATGACATGAAAATCGAAGAATACGTTCTCATGTTGTTTGTGTAACACTGTTTGTAATTCGTGCTAACAGAAAGGCACACAAAGAAACACTTTTTGCTCACCCTTGTTAATTAATAGATAAAAGTTTGAGATGCATGATCAGTGACAAAAATTTGGGAACCTGAGATTGTTTTTTTTAAGTTTTATTACATTTAACTTTTCAATTATCTTTTAAGTACCAAACGTGCACACAGTTCATCTGATGGTAAGTGATTTCAGCGGTCCATGACATCTACATTCCTTGACAAGGAATCATAATGCAGATGCGTTGTCAGCCTTGAGGGCTGAGATGGACCACCAGTAATAAAGGTCTCCGGATCTCTGCACTCACCAGACGAAACACAGCAGCGTTATGCTTCAATTTGACGCTGGTATTCTGTGAGAGCTTGGTCCTAACTCGGTCGAGCTGAACCATTCATTCTGTAGCTAGAAACAACGTGCAGTGTAGCTCTACCTCAATTAATAATTATTTTAGGACATGTAAAATAAGCCTAAATTAAGCGTCGTTTCATGGATTTTAGTCCGATATTTGGTCCAGTATTGAACAAATCTAAGCGGAGGATTGAGGGTACTAGTAAAATAAAAATATTATTTTTATTACCACAACGATTTTTGTTGTCTCAGTTGTATTATACATGATTTGATTGATGTAGAAAGAAAGTGTTTTCTTTTGTATACCCTCTTGAATAGTTCATTAGGTCTTTATTTATAAAGATATTTAGCTAACCTAACCGATAAATTACTGGAATTGCATAAGGGTCGTACTATATGGGAAAATACTTATTGGAAAACGCTTGCTTTTATATCTGTTTGTACTTGTTGTGTCGTTTAGGTTAAGGAAATGGAGGATAGTTATATTTACGTACCATACGCATTTATAGAATACCTTGTTGCTGTGAATTAAACTAAAATTTATAACTATAATATAATATAAATAATATATATATAATATAAATTAGTAAAAATGCCCAACTTACATTTTATGATTGTAAAAACATGTGTATTTTGAATTTTTGTTCGGAATGTATTTGGCCATTCAGTCATCACTACCATCTGGTGAACTGTAAGGTCGTTTTTCACCTTTAGTTCTATTCCATTCATGGCAATAATGTTAGTAATTTTCTCAAAGAACACAAGAAACACGTACTCGTTTATGCTTTTATGAACCCAATTTTACATTTAAATTATAGTACCCGACAGACTTTGTCCTGTCCAAATTAAAATAAATTTGTTTATGAATTTGTTAAAATTACCCATCGTTGTGATCGAATCGTGAGTTTATTAAAATCCCATAGAAAAGCGAAAGTTAATTTTTTCCCAATGTTACTTACCAATTTTTCAAGCAACTTTTACAGTTTTTCTTTTCATAAAAATGTAATTCGGATGAACACAACAAAAAAAAAAACCAAATCCCGCCGTTTTTAAGTGATACACTCAACGTTTAATTTTTATTTATATGATCGGTTCTCGGGTAACAAAAGCCAGTGTTAGTAATACCAAGCAAGCATAATATTTTTATCTGCTACACAAACAATGTCTTGTTGGAATGTAATCCGGAACTTGTGATTCAAAAGTCAGTCTGTCTATGTAACACATCATTGTTATATCACTCACAAGTCCTGAGCAGATGTAACAGAATTACTCCGCGGATTAGGTTCAAACATGTCATTAAATAGTGGAATGGGTTTTTTCAGCGACTAAATGAAAAAGTAAACATAACTACCTTTACGGCCCTATTAATAAGTTTGAGTTTGATACTTCTATAAAATATTTTACGGTAGGCCTACGAATCTCAAGTTCTCCTGCTACTGGAAAGACGTTAAATTCTCGTAAATGTCGCAGTAAGCTCTGGGATGTGCCATTCACTGCTATTAATAATTTATGAGACAGTGTGCTTAGAGAGTTGGTATATAATTATGGTAACCAATAACTTAAAGTAACCGTGAATTGTTTAAAATGCGAAAATATTAATGTATTTGTATTTACGAATGACATATAATTTGTAATTTAAACACTTACTGCCTGTCAAACTTCAATAAATTTGTTTGTGTACGTTTGAGAATTTGAGAAAAATATTCATCGGTCAAATCGCTAGTAATGGTCTTCATACAAAACCCCATACATAAAAGAATTTCCCAATTTTTCTTTACATATCCAAATCCGTAATCGGACTGCTGATATACAAATTTATTTCACCAAATTAACCGCTTTAATAGTATGTTTCTGAAATCAATTACCATATAGATGATGATCACTTGCGAAATTATGAAACGGGACTTTATTTCTCGGTGATAAATGAAGTCTGGCATTTTTCTTGTTGACTTAAATCAAAACGAAAATCTTTCAATGCTTAGCATAGAAAATTTTATCCATTACGCGTACATGTCATCATGGAAACCCAATGACATTCACATGTAGTAAAATATATTCTCATATATACAGATAAAGAATTTCACTTTCAAAACTAGACATTAGTTTTTTAACAGTCCAAAAATACATACAACTATTGTATTTGTTACGTTACTTAAGATGGAGATGGGCTATTACGTATTTATACTCTCAGGCAGTATTTCGTTTATTTGTGATGGGAATAGATGACAATATTAACAAGTCGAGCTTCTGTCAGTAATACATGTCCCCTGTGAATTTCTCTGCATTGTGAACTACGAAGCTGTGAAGCATGACTAAATTCCCTGAATGAAAATATATAAGATTAAATGTTAATATTATGCGTCATGACTTAAGGCGATTAAGAAGAAACATGTCCGAACATGTATTCTTGCTTACATATAATTTTAAATCATGAAATATGTATTATATTATTTATACGTATATAACTGTCTTAGGGTGTGCAAAAAATTACGAAATATTGGAAGTCTCTTCATCTGTATCTTTCTATAACTTTCTAATTTATGAGTCGCCCTAATGAACAATTTATCATAATAACTTTTACGAATAGTTTATGACATTAATTATAGTTGAAACAAAAGTTTCTTCATTCTTAGCATTAGAGTTGTAAGCAACCGTCGTATATAGTCTGACGTTTGCTCATTAATTACACTTTAGTGAGATTAGTTTTATGTTTATAGTATTATCTGTGCATCTCTATTTGGTAATCTATTCGGTAGGCCTATGTATGGCAGTGGACTATAGACCAGCTACAATGACGATGAGATTAGTATCGATAAAGTGTTACTTATGTTTTACTAAACTTTTTTATAGAATATTAGGCTCTTCTTGATGCACTAGCTTTGAAATTCGGAAGTAGTAATGTAGACTAAACTTACTCTTGGATTACTATATCAATTTAATATCTATGTTTAAGTAAATTTTCTAGATATAATTTCTAGGTAATTTTTTCTAAATATAGTCTTTATGATAATAAAAACATAGTATAATAACTATGAGTCGCCGTTGTAGTGACAGCATTAGTAAATCAGCATTTCGCTTGAAGTATTGTTCAGCATGAACCGGATCTAAAATCGAACGAGTACTTTCTCTTCATTCTTTTCCAATATCGAACCTCTGAACTATATAGTCATTATTAATTTCTTTAATCCTAATCGGAGAAGGATATATAGGCTATCCATATTTCATCTAGAAATTATTTACAGTCAAAAGTGTTCGAGGGTGAACCTTGTTCCGTATGGCAGTCGGACACAAATGTTAATTATAAAAAAAATTATAAATAATAAAAAAGAGATTAAAGATTTTATTTCTCATAAAAAACACAAAGTTTCGCTTACAAAGAGAATAATGTAAAAACAATATATGGGCTCGACAGTAAATACGTAATGTAGGTACACACAATACATAATTAATATAGATATAAACAAACCTTAGCATAATATAAGAATCTAAATTGACAGGAATTAAATTAAACATAATCGAAGTTGATATAATTGAGAAGCGGTTATTATAGTTTGGCAATGATATGTGATTTGAGTTCGTTATTGAAAATATTCATACTGTTACAATTCTTGATCTCCTCCGTTTGTGTTGAACATTTGAAAGCCTTCAAACAAAATAGTTTTATTTCGATAGTTAGTTCGCGGAGTTTTTAATTTGTGTTTGTTACGTAATTTATGTTTGTTATCCCTTTTTTCGAATTTAATGTTAGATTTTATATTGTTATTTGTTATATTTGTTATATTCATTATAACAGTACAAGTTTTAATTTAAATGTTTGAGTGAGATTAAATAATTTTCTTTTGGCATATAGTTCTTTAGTTGGAGTTCGGTGGTCGAAATGATATAATAACTTTATAATTTTATTCTGTGTTCTTTGTAATGACAATAAATTAGTTGATGCTGCTGATGCCCAGATTTCTATTAAGTTAATTACTCATTATGTGATTTTACTAGAGAATTATATACATATAACTGCCTTAATCTTCTTAGGTATACAGTGAGCTGATGTGCAAAGAGCTCTACTAATGAAACCACAAGACGTAAATTGGTACAATTCGAGTCTAATAACGATAGGTCGCATGACGTATTGATGAAGGGCGCAAGTTGCAAAGATGTTGTATTATCATCGACGTCAGCTCATATTGGACCACTGGTTATTGTTAGGTTATCAATTATATGGGTAATATAGCCAGCACATTGTTACTGCTAATGTGATGGCCTGTAGTCGGTAGTTTTATTTCTTCGTCCGATAACATCGTTCTGTATTTGATCTGAGAAGTACCGAGCCCTTTCCATATCGCGCTGAGCAAGTCTAAATTTGTGGACCGTCCGTACCGGGATTGTCCATGTTTTGTTTTCGCATGGCATGATGCAAAGACGCTTTAATTATTAAACAAAGTGATTACAATTAAAGTGTTCTTGAAATGTTACCGCAGCTTAATGTTTAATGAAGTCCGTACGTGGACGTTATCAAAAGGGTCAATTCGCAAAGTTCGAACAGACTCACTGTGGTTAATAACATATGTTGCTCGAATAAAATTAAGTGACTCAAGAAGGAAGGCAGTGTATTTCAGCTCAATAAAGTTAAAAGTGAGCTTTAATGAAATGTTATATTGATAATGAGCGATAAACGAACACACAGCTTAAAATATCTCTTCTCGACGATTATAGAGATCACTCTATTTTCGTCGAGAAGAGAGATTTATTTGTATTTAGGGTGACACGTGCGCATGCAGTTCACTTGATGGTAAATTATTCCTGCCGCCCATTATACCCAGATTGGTCATCGATAAGGAATAATGCAGATTCGTTATGACCGCAGAGAACTATGATAGAATTCCACGTCACCAATAATAAAGGTGTCCGAATCCCATCACTCACCAGACGAAACACAGCAGCATTATGCTTCTATTTACGCATATAGTCAGCATATTCATTAATGCCTCAGCTAGAAACAAACTGCAACGTGCAATAAAGGAATGTATAATTTAACTTTTTATGTAGAGAATTGTTTGATTGTAAGATATGTTGTTAGATATGTCAATGGTACTACTGTTCTTATAGCATACATATGTATATAAATAACATACATATGTACATATAGCATATAGAGTTTGAACTAAAATTAAATACAGGAATCATGGTAACTGCAGTTATACAATGGGTATCTGCCAAGCTTTCCCTGGTCATTAAATTAGACCGATCTTAAGTTTGCTCCACGAATGGGGCTGTAACCTGACCCTTCCTTTATTGTTAAACTTCATAGCTATAATTGAGTTAACGATGCAAATTGTTACTGTGTAAATATTTGACGTACAAATGGTAGGAAAGATCTAGAAGTTTTAATTGCTTATACACTTGGCACTAAAAACGTAGTAGGAACAGATCGATTCGATGGTATCTACAGTAAGAAAGTTGCACTGAAAGTTGACTATTTTTCTTTTTATTAATTAGTTGCTAGTAGGTTGTATTGCTACACCTATCATACATATATCTCACCACACCTTGGGTTGACTAGTAGAGAATGCCTTTGGCATTAAGTACGCCTTTTGTGAACTTTTAACATTGCATACTCGTAATAATCGTCATACTCACGCGCCTTACTTTTAAACACAAAACGATTCTCATCCGTTCTAATTCCAAGAGGTAACTCATTCCACAGAAGAATAGATTGGACAAAGAAAGAAGAGTGCATAAACTCTGTACGATGAAGAGGACATAGAAGAAGACGATTATGCGATGAGCGAAGGTTCTTGTACTGTATTGACTGTATTAAGATACTGAAAGTGTGGAGACAAATAAATTGGAGAAGGAGACGACTCCAAGAAGGAGAAAATGGTGGTCAATGCTCTTAAAGAGCATCGCTGGCGAATAGTTAGCCACTTTAATTGAGACCGGTAGAACGAAACATGGTCGTACTTACGGAGATTGAAAACGAATCGGATGCAGTTATTTAGAAGCCGGTCTAATTTGTTGAGTTGATCTGCATTAAGATCAAAGTAGCACACGTCACCATAGTCGATCAGGGGGAAAATCAAGGGAAAGTGTCTATATAGTTGTAAAAACTTCAAACTTCAATGGACGTGTTATTAATAATAATATTCTATGGGCACCTATCTCTATCAGTGGTCATTACATACTTATGCAGTCAGTCATCATCCATCCCTTGAGATACATATGCTTTACAGTTTATTTATCTTTATATTTTTATAGACGAGGTAATATTTAGTTCATAGGAGTAGTAAGCTGAAGTGAATGGGGAGTAAAGATACGAAAGTGGCAACCTAGTATTTGATATCGCACCGTAAGACGGTCTGCGGGAAGTCGATGGATGCAGGTGGTCAGGATTGCACTCTTTGGCAGTATATGGGGAAGCGTACATTAGCAGTTTAGTGATGGGCTGAAATGGTGATGAAAGTCGACTTAATAATGGAACAAATTGCAAAATTGTAATCTAAAATAATAATTCGTGACAAATCCAGTATCCAAAGTAATCTAGTTTAGTCGTAAAGGTATTTATCTTAATAAAGAGACTATGGTCGAGTTTTATTTTACACAAATGTCGCTAGCAGCCTTCAGGCCGTCGCCATTTTTTATTATTGAGAGTGCAGGACGGCTCAGAAGTCAACAATGCTCGCAATAAGTCAATAAGTCGTTCCTTTTTATTCTGTATTATCGATAGCGTTTCAAATTAACACGTGTGTATATTGTATGTTGATCAATGTCTTTTCTAAATGTTACCTTGTTAATGTATGTTTTATACGTTTGATTATTAATTTAAGAAGTTATTAAATAAATATTTTTACCTCTAATATATATTATATATTCAGAAATTCTAGAATTTCTTTGCTCCATTAAGCTAAAAATTATCTGTAGCAAAAAAAGGTCGGCTCGACTGGGGGATCACGCTTGTGCAGAAAAGCAGCTGGCACACAAAGTTTATGAAGGAATACTGATAACTGTCCTAAATAAATATGAAGATTCAAAGCAAACGTCTTGAAATTGGACAAAAAAAATAGAAAATATAAAATGAATAGATAGCTTAGCTAATATTCGCAATAAAAGATAGAAAATAATATACTAATAATATACTCACTTTACTATTACATTAGCTAAAAAATTAGCTATAAAATTAATCTAATAGTTTTATTGATACTCACAATACTTATTGACCACATATTCTTACTATTAATTTATTTATTTTATTTTATATGCCGTGGTCTTTTTCTTTTACGATCGATAGACGCTAAAATCCCGAAGGCTTTTACGGTATCATCGTGTTTAAAGGTGGTCCAGCGCGTAAGATGCTCACCCGAGACCTTATATATATATATATATATATATATATATAAATTACCTTATAAATATACCGAATACTCAACTGTAGGATGAACTTTTTTTTATAGAAGAGGTAGCAAACGAGCAAGCAGTTCATTGATGGTAAGTGATCACCGTCGCCAATGAACATGTACGATAACGAGATACTTTTTTTTTAAATCTAATTATATGATTAAATTAATCACCTAGGTTGGTGTATTTGTGAAAAAGGTAAAAATACTTTTATTCACACAACCAGTTATGTTAAAACGTTTTTATTATTTTGTTTTTCAAACGTTCTTTATATTAAGTCTGTATCAAGATATGGTTAAAGTCTGTTTTCCTTTAATTGTCTTTATAAATTAAATTAAATGAAAATAACCAGTGGTAGAGCCTCGCTCCGGTTTGTTTCTGTTTATGGCATGAATGAGTCGGATCACGATCTCACAAAATAGCAGTTGGATAGCACCATTTCGCTGGAAAACCTAGTTCCTTAGTAGTACCTTAGTTCCAGTTCTTTATCCTCACCATATGAAACTAAGCAGCATTATGCTGCCATGATGGTCGCGTGGTGAAGCGGATACAGTACCTGGCTACTGCGGTGCGGGTCCCATTTTAAGATTAGAAGATTCGATTCCCAGTTAAAGAACAATATTTGTGTATCACAAATTGTTCCTTTTGGGTCTAAGCGTCGTCGTGTATGCATGTTCCGTGTCTTTGACAGTGCATCTGAATCTACCTTTGAACTTATAGTGCATGCATTACTACGCACTAGGGAAGGGGACGATGAATGAGTAGCTCTATGTTTACACAAATACTTACGTCACTATGATATAATCTGCACAGATTATATTATCTGATAATAAATAATCAGAAGATATTGACGTGGCCGAAATCAACCAGGAGGACATAACATTGATTTTACGTTGACGATTATTGAAAATGTTGCTCATTATTGGACTATTTCACATTTGTAGTATTATCAATTTTTAAAATAGCATATCAATTCTGTTTGAAACTATTAATTCTATATTGTGGATTAAGAGCAAACTGAGACAGAAGCCACCACACCCCGCAGACCGCACACAAAGTTTATGACAAATATTCAAGCAATAGTTTCGCTCTATAACACGTCGATTTCAAACTTTATCAATTGCTGTGTTGTGTCTTAGTAATACAGGCACTTGTTGTTTAGCAATATAATTATTACAATGTATATATAAGTCTAAATAAAATTTCTTTTTTCTTACGTAAATTATCCCAACCATAGACAATCTAAGACAGAGAAGTAGAGAAACTTTGTCATAAATTAAAACTTTTCCAAAACTTAGAAGAGATTGAATTTCCAAAATCCTTTGAGAATAGCAGAAACTCGAGAACTGTTTGAATTTCGCGCTTTAAGTTCATTTTGGTTCTTGGATTTGATTATGGGTTAACTGAATTTTCGGAATTTGCGTTGTTTCAAATGGGAAGTACAAATTGGAAAAAGGAAAGGAAGAAACTGGGAATTTACTTTAAAAGTACGTATTTTATGTACAATTTCCACAGTGTAATAATTATGATCGCTTTGGAGCTAGAAAATGAAAACCGTTGATAAGCTGTAAATAAAAATAAAAAAAACCCAAGTTCGTATATCGTATTAACTTATATTCATTGTTAATATTAAGACTTCAAATCAGTTTATCAGAAGTAGTGACATTAAGTTCGTAGTTAACGTTCTTTATATGTAAAATGATAAACAATTAGCTAGGTTCGCAGTTTGAGGAAAGATTTTTTCACATGATCCGTAACGTTCTGTATCTATAAAATTATTAGTGAAGTTTCCTTAAAGCCTTTAAAATTACAAAATCACGGCTCGTAACTATATATAAGATTGTTCAATAAATTCAAATAATAGGAAGTCTACTTTAAAAAAGTTAATTATTTTCATTAAATTATGCTTAAGAATAATTTATCGCTGCAAATTTCTAAGTGCTGTACGATCATAAACTACAATTTTAATGAGGTCATACCTTCATATAACATATTATATAATAAAAAAGAATAAAATGTTGAAATCGATCTGAAGGATTTATTGAAGGACGTAAGATTGTTGTTTTTTTTTTATTTTTTGATGACTACTGACGTCTTAGACGTCGGAATATATTTAGTCAGCGATCTGACGTTTTATGCGCTCGGACCGCTTTAATAATAATAAAAATATTCCTATTATAAGAACCTAGAAAGCGTAAAGTATACCGGGGCATTTAGGCGAAAATAACGCCTGTAAAGTAGTAGCCTATGATAGCAGGCCTACCGTAAAATATGTCATCGAAGTTTCTCTACTGAAATATAATTATCCACTTATAGTTTTATATATAACATACGATAATAGATCTTATAGTTTACTTTACTTTTTTAGTGTGTTCACGTTCTTAATTATTATTGTAGGATTCTGAATGTTTATATAATATTTTATTTACGAAGTGCGATTCTAGTAGTGTTGTAGTGAGGTTAATAGTATAATTTCAAAATAATATAATAAATTTCGTTTTTATGATTTGTTCGTTCGGTACACAAAATATTTGTCTTGTCTTGAGAGGCTCAATTATCATTTTATAAATTGGGACGTCATCTTGTACAGTGTGAAAGTGCGGGCGGCGCAGTCGCGCGGCGCGGGCGCATGGCGCTGCTGTACCGCGCGACGCGGCTCAAAGACCGCGCCGACACCCACGTGTTTACCTTCGTGGTCACCAGGAGTGCGACACGCGAGCCCGACCGCGACGTCACCTCCAAGGACTTCTGCTGCTCCCACCAGCGATGGGCGGTCGCTTTCAGTCGCACCGATGCTTCGCTAGGTTTGCCGCTATGATTGTATTTAATTGCTTATGCAAATTGTAATGGTTTAATATTTACTGTTGGCCGTACAGTACTCTAATCCATATTGTATATGTAAGAAAGAGTAATTGCATGCAATTAATGGCGGAACCTGGAGACCCAAACAAATAGTAATAAATATCTTAACATACTATGAATAGACGCAAATTGATAATATTCTATAATAAAAACGACGATTTACTTAAATTGCAAATGTGCTTTTGTTACATTTACAATTTAAGTAAATCTTCGTAAAATCAAAGAAAACATTACTTTGAGTTCTATATTTTGAGACTGACTAAAGCCTGATTTAAACTTTTATTAACAATTAAATGTTTAAGCTTTAACAGTTTTAATTGCCTATACAAAATACTTTGCCATAAGCTTTAAATGAAAATGTACATACATTGCAGTAATTTGTAACATTGACGATGTTATAGCAATATTTTTTTTATGTATTGAGGGTGACAAATGAACACAGTTCACTTTAAGGTAAGTGATTACTGCGACCCGTAACACCCACAGAAATACTCGATAAGGAATCATAATACAGACGCCTTGATACCCATGCGGACTAAGATTGAGTGCTTTACTGCAGTAATGGTCTCCGGATGTTCTGTTATGCTGCTATTTATATGTATTCTGTGAGGACGTGGTCCTTACCCAATCGAACTGACCTATTCATGGTGCACCCGTCTATAAAGTTGTATTGTAATTTGGGTTTATTGATTTTTATTATCTTAACAGGTGTGTACCTGGTTTGGCGCGGTGCGTGCGAGGGGATGCGCGTTTACGTAGACTTTACTTTCACGTTGCTCAGTCGCGATCACTTCACCGCCAATGAAGGTTTCTCCGGCAAGCAAGTCAGGTTCAATGCCGGCTGCGCCGCCCAGGGCCGCGGTCGGTGCATCACGCTTGCTGAACTCAACGCCAAATTCGCGGACGCACGCGGCGAGTTCCAGCTCGAACTTACAATGTCAAGAGTTCGTACTATGTACTCCTGCGAGCTACGAGCTCCACGACTCGACACACCACCTATAGCTTTCGCCGGCTTCGATTGGTCAGTCTCAGCGAGCGGCGGTAACAAGGAGCCCCTAACACTCCGACTGTTGCGCTTGTCTGGAGAAGGTCAACGATGCCGGGTCCGCTATGCACTCGCTCTAGGGGAAGGCGAGCGGCGACTGCACTCTGGTCCATTAGAATGTGTATGCGACCCCGAAGGACGGACCCCTCCGTGGAATCCACGCCCTCCTTCCCGAATTCTCAATAAGGGTGTACGATTGACAGTTGAGCTCGTGTGGGCTCGTGCTTTGGCGGAGCTAGCGGTACCGGCAGCTGGTCGAGCAGCTACGTGCTACGACCGAGACAAGCAGGCATGGGCGTTAAGATGTGACACTCACTCTGAAACTGTCCGCCTGCATATGTTGTATCGGGATGTGCATCATGTACCGCGAAACCATCTGCGATACGTGAGCTGGTCAGCGTGGCTGGTACGTGCGTCGCCGGCCCCTGGCGAACCCGATGCTGATGAGTTACCAGGTGCACCGTTCGAACATTATTATGCTCAAGATAGCGCTGACGAGGGTCTGATGATGGAGACAGCGCTACGAGTGGAGGACATTTCGCGCGCTGGTTGTGCCTTCTTGCACGCGGGCGGAGAACTTCGCGTGCGCCTTGAATGGGGCGATACTTACCTACTCTTCCAAGCTACTTACCATGTATACGACGATCTTTGTCGTTTACATGCTCACCAAATGAGGTTGGTACACATACTTCAAATGAATCGTTATATAAATTATTCAATATGAGTAATGTATTTTGTGTGGTTGCAGGCGTGAGATAACTGCGTTGCAAGCAGAGAACTATTCACTCGAGCGGCAACTGTTCAGCTATCAGAAGAGCCTGGCGTATGCGCAAGCGCAGGCTGGCGAACCTGCGGCGGCGGAGGCAGGGGGCCGGCGCTCCCCCGCCGAGCGTTCCCTGTCAACCGACACGGAGTATGCGTGAGGCAGGCTTCAAACGCGTCCCGAACGCGTTTCCACCGGCTGTACTATCATGTGTTCTCCACTCTTCTATCTTCTCGACTGACTCTGACGTTTTTGAGCGATTTATCTATTTTTCTAAACGTTTTATGGCGAGCTGCGCCCTCGTCCGCACCGCTTATCGCCGGTTGCCTGCACTCTCGCCGCTCGACTCTATCGATAGCCGATTATTATACTCGACTACTTTTCTATTTATCTGTACATAAAATATATTTAGATATTATATATTATGTATATTTCTAACTTGAAACTCGAATTCATATACTGCAAACAGTCGATTTACGATTAAAAATGTAATAAAAATATTGTTCAGCTCTTTTATTCCAAAGTATAAAATAGTTTTTGATTCACAGTTTTTGTGTAGCTTGAGAAACGGGTCGAAAAATATAAGCATGCCATATCACGTGTGTGTTATTTCCGAATGCTAATTTTGAACAGCAAGTAAACGTATTGTATATTTTACGACATGTCCCTCAGGCTTCAGTTCATTGAATTTGTCTTATAATATTATCTGTTTCAGGTTTTTAATTATTCATATTTTTATCTTGTAGACATCATTTTAACTAAAGCCAATAAAGTAGGGTATACATATTATCAAAGGTTTTTTAATTAAGTAAACACTATAGTTTTAGTTGTTTTATCATCACCAATTATACTAGATGACTGTTGGAGAAGAATCAAATTGTATCCATTTGCTTTTAAAAAACATGATGGCCACATTTTCATTGGCGATGCCTTAATGACATCGCTAATTAGTTATAGTGCTGTTGGGATAACCAAGTTGTATAAATTAGTTATTTAGGGATGGTTGGTACGAGATTGATAAGGATTTACGATACTTTTCTAGCAGTTTTCCTTGGAGATTGTTATGACACTTTTAAATGTTCAGTTTGAAACGAATTTGAGTGAAAATTCTTAATTTTCCATCCAAAAATATGTTAATATTAATAATTAATTAAAATACTTTTTTAATTGGATGAAACAATTGCAATACTTGCAATTCCGCTCAGCAAGATTCAAACAATTTATCTTATCAAATGTTTGAATGAAACATGGTAAAACAATAATAGTCAGACATGCTAATCTCGGCTCTAGTCGTGTCCCATATTTTATTTTAATTTTGTAATGTGCAATGGTATATTTGTAAATGCAATATGTATATATATATATATATATATATATATATATATATATATTTATATGTGTGTGTATATTTTTGCGAGAGATTGGAACTAGGTCCCTGGTATCAGTACATATATTAACTGTTGCTTATGCTGGAGTACTTGATTAATCGCGTCGTCGATTCTCAACCGAAGAATAATATTTGTCTAACATAGATTGTTGGTTTTCGGGTCTCGTTGTGTTCTATGTGTGATTTTTGTGTAAGACCTCGCAACATTAACATCAACAAACATTGCAAATGTTCAGATGCAGAATGAACTTTTGCCATGTTATTCTGCATGCATTATCGGACTAAACAAGATGACTCCATGTTTTCCCAAATGCATACTCCAGTATAGTGTATCCTGTACAGTTGAAATAATCTGATGATATTAACTACAAGATATCGCAATGTTATTAGACTCAAAATATAAGTCCTAAGTCTACATTGTGCGTTCTATTTCATGATATAATTTCTTGATCTGTTTACTGATATATTAAGCGTACCAAAATCTCTGTAAATAACCGCGTTATAACAGTTTTGTTACATTCTTGAGAAGAAGGAGAATGTACTACTCGTATTTATCCATTCGCAACTTTGAGACGGAAAACGAATCTATAACGTTGGAAAAGTCAATTAAGGGAAGCAAATGATTATATATTAAAAGAGCAATAAATCTAATGTAATGGAAATTTACGGTTTGCATTATTTACGATAAAGTCAGAATGGCTTTGGTTGATATTGAATCGTGGAAGTTAGAATGTATGTGCAGAACTAAACCAATTAACTACTTAACTAACTGTTAAAAATTCGTTAACACCATTTGGTATATGCAATGGAAAATAAAAGTTTAAATAAATAATATTTTAAATACTTGTGGTATTTAAAATATGATGATTTATTTAAACTTTACCCTTAATAAGAAAACCTAAACCAATAAGGTTTCCTATTATTTTATTTTCAGGTTAGTATTAAAACACGGAAAAGGGGAATAAGACTTTAAAAAAAAAAATTAAGCAGGGGTTTGTCTATGTTTCAATGCATTTGTATTCATAGCAATTTCCATTCATTTTATATTTTAGACATTAATGTTTGTCTGATCTAATTGGCGCAGTTTCATTCTTGGTCTATCCATGTCATTCTTTCCTTTAATATTTATTTATAATATTTTTCCTATAAAGATATATATAGTAAAGGTAGAAGGTGCTCGAGAATCAACTTTATAATGATACTTTAGAGGGTTCGACTTCTTTTATTCGAAAGAAAAAAATTCTAAAATAAAAGAGTGTCTTATTAGCAGTCTGTCAATATAATTTCAAGTAGTGTGAAGGTTCTTCAAGGTAACTTGTTATTCTAGAGTTTTTTAATTAAAACTTTTTTTTTCAATATAATTCGGGTCAATTTAACACTACAGCTGTATAAAGATTGTTATTCAGAGAGAAATATAAATGTTATTCATATAAAACGTAATATTTAATGAAGAAAATAAGGATAACATAAACAAGTACACATTTCATCTGATAGTTAGCAATGGCCGATTAGTTATATACTTTTCTTTACTAAAAATGTTAAAAAATATATTAAATAACGAGCAAGCATAATTAAGATTGTAGCATATTTGGATTATAGGTTTCAAATGCGTATATAACAAACGCGTATATAACTATTAGTACGATTAAAGTATTTGAATCTATCAACTTATCTTCTGTTTATTGATGTTTTTTTTTATTTAGGGTCACATAGTTCACTTAATGCCAGCATAGTTCACCCAGTGATGCAGTCTAAAACAAAATCTACATTCACTCTCAACAAAGATTAAAGAGTACCTAATACATACATCTGACCATACGAATCTTTACAAATACAATACGTAAAATAGTAAAGAAACGCTATTTTGCTCTTGAGGACAGATAGAATGCCTCGTCAGCGGTATTAAGGACTTCGGATTTTTTCTTTCACCTGACTAAATACAGTAACGGTAACCTACTATAGTATACTGGTATTTCGAAATGCGTAGTTCTACCTAAGTCTTTATGCTATAGCTAGTATATAGTATATGTTATAAACTTATTTTGGTCACTTAACACAAATGTTGATTTTACATTTTACAAAATTATTATATTGGGTCGAGAAAAAGTTTGTAGTCAATTGTTATTCTGTCTGCCAAAACGAGTGAATCATCTAACGAAAAAATTCAATACATTTCGAAGTTGTATTACAAAAAAGGGAAAAATGCGACACAAGCCGCCAAACAAATTTGTAACGTTTATGGTCTTAACGTAGTGTCAGTAAGAGTAGTATAAAATTATTTCAAGCGTTTTAAGTCCGGGAATTTTGATGTCCTTTGACATCTCATCATCATCATCTTTATGAAGCGTGCTCTGGTTAACCTGTTACAGATAAAATCGATGCCTTTTAGAAAAAGTGGAACAACATCGGGATATTAGTATTGAAGAAATAGCTGAGGAGCTAGGGGTTGACCACGAAATAGTTATGACCCATTTCAAAAAGTCTGGATATACAATAAAGCTCGATATTTTGGTAACACACGAGCTCACTGAAAGAAACCTAATGAATCGTGTATTCATTAGCGATTCTCTATTGTATAGTAATGAAACCGAACCGTTTTTGAAAAGATTGATCACGTGATGAAAAGTGGATTACCTATGACAACCGAGTGCAAAAAAGATCATGGTCGGTAGTTGGTAGTCAAGCTCCACAGACTAGAGTGAAACCTGGATTAACTTGCAATCGCGGTGATACTGTGGTGGAAACTATGGTGGGATCGGAAGGGTATCGTTCATTATACGTTTTACCAGACAGAAAAACAATAGAAAAATGGTGTGAAACAGTTTTAACTTTTTATTTTTCTGTTTTTAAAATGTCATAACACAAGTACAGTGACGATTTTATTGATTCTGTTTGACTAAAGAAAGAAGAGATCGAAAAAATGTATTTCGTAGTCAACTTATGCTAAAATGTTTTTAACATTCTTTAGGTTTGATCTTGATTCTTCTAAATTTTTCTCTCTTGTGTAACAACCATTGCAGTTTTATAGAGATAAACGACTACCTCGTTTATGAGCTTCGCAAACGGGTCATATGTTATTGAAAACCCACTTACTGGAACCCGCATGACCTCGTATCTGTTTGTTGTACCATTCAAGTTAATGAAATAGAGGCGGGAATGGTTCTTGTAGAATAGGGTTTATGGCTTTTACGATTTAACCGATTGAATATATAATAGAATATAAAACTTAAGATCGACATAACGATACAACGATAAGATGATTTGAACAGTTGTAGAGGCACGTTGCAGTTAGTTTGCTATTGAGGCACGGATGGGTGGGCTCGACCGGGAAAGGATACATATATCTCTCAAAGAATATTAGTGTGAAATAGCGGCATAACGCTGTTGTTATTATCGTTTCGTTTAGTGAGTTGGATTCGGAGATCTACATTATTGATGAAGAGGCCTACCATTTTAGTCCTCACAGATGAGAACGCATCTGCACTATGATCCTTTATCGATGATGAATGTGGATACTATAGACCATACCTGATTGTAAGTGATTAGTACCGACCAGGAACATTTGCAAAACCAGGGAAGTTGCAGGCCTTCAAAAAAGGATAAAAGAGATAGGATCTTATTCATTATTAGTTCGCATAAACAGTTGTGTGTGGCAGGAAACCTCGCACAAAGCGAACAGTGATTGCTAACTATCAAGAGAATGAGAATATATATATATATATATATATATATATATATATATATATATATTTATATATATTTATATATATATATATATATATATATATATATATATATATATATATATATAAAATTGCCATGATGTATGATGATTAAACACACCGTCTGGAATTAAACCAAACAATTCCTCAACGTCTTCAATGATCTAGTGCACTCTACCATATGTACCATATGTATGTATACACACCAGATGAAATTGTATACTGTCTTATGTTTTTAAAGAAGAATAAATGTTTAAATATGGCCGACACTGCATCTGCATTATGATTACTTAGCGAGGATGAACGTAGGTGTGATGGGCCGCAGGAATCACTAACCATCGGGTGAACTGTACACTCGTCTGTCACTCTGAATTTTACTGAAACTCTCGGTTTAACACTTGTTTGAAAACTAGAATGCGTTTTAAATATTTACCCCACGGAGCTAATTTCATCTTGCCCTTATGAAGAATTAACTGCATTTCTTTAGATTTTTTTTTAACTTCAGAACTTTCAAAGGAACTTAGATAAAGTTTTTAAATAAAAATAAAATACAAATGAAACTTGGATAGTGCATACTAATTACTATTTTATATGTTATTAACTAATCATTCTGATTGGAAATGGAGAGCCTTGCTGCGTCGTGGATCCTAGTTACGATTCGAGACGAGAAACAATGGAGAAATTTATTTAACTCAAACCATTAGTTTTTGTATCTGGATGAATCTGAATTATTCGGTAATTTGTACCTTCTGATATTAACCAGAAGATATCGCAGTGAACGAGATCGATATCGTAGCATTTTTTTAAATCTTATTTATTGTTTATTTACGTTTACTAAGCTATGGTTCAGTGATGTATAGGCGGTCGCTGTAACTTTTTACAGTGAGCCTGTAAGAGCCGCATAGCCTAACAGCGCCAACATCAGCAGAATCTTGAAAGTTGTAATTTTTTTAGTATACAAGAAATCACATATGTAATTTATCAAATATTCAACATATAAGGTATTTAAATAAAAAGTAATTTCAAAAACATTTAATAAATCGGCTACACTTTAATGGAGTCCTGTTTCAGCCTTTGCTCTAATGTATTAAAGTTTATAAAACTTTATACATCTATTCATCTTTATACATTCTGTAACTTTATTGCCCGCCCACAAGATTTACCGCATTCCCATCATCACCGTTGTACCAGATTATTATTCATATTACAACGCACCGGTAAAAGGCTTTCGTCATTACGCATTGTATATTGGACAGTCACAATTCAAGAAATATGTAAATGTATACAAAGCACGGCATTAAACATTCAAATTATTTTTTCAGCGATGTCAATGATTTGTTTGATTAATGACTTTTTAGCGGGTAACCAATAATGGGGTTAAGAGAACAACGCGGGACAAACGTCAGATGAGTGATTGACTATTTTTTTTATAATTCATCTGAATCTTAGTAAACTCAGAAGTAAGTCGGCTTAGTTGGTATCGAATACTCGACTAGGATCCGTGTCTCATTCGTCAGCTATTCTGAGTATAATGAAAATATCATGTCATGTGTTTGTGCTAACATGGAGATACCCACACGGCTCTCTCTCTATTTATCTCTATCTCTTTTTATAGTCCGATGTAATGCACGTGCAATAAAATAAGGGAAAGATGTAGTGTTAGCGATACGATACTTACACACAACACGCCTACATCCAAACTAATAATTTGTGATGAAAAAATTTTCTTCCTTGGCTGGGAATCGAAACAGGGTCTGCGAATCTACAGCCAAAACTATATACAGGTATACATCCGGTACGTAAATAACATGACACATTGTTATTTATTAATTTTGTAAAGTTTTAGGCGGTATCACTTATATTCAAAATTCTTTAATTAATTCCTCTTAGTCTGATCGTCAGTTATATATTCGTCTCTTATAATACTTTGCAACAATTTTGCAAGTTTTTAGGACCCCGTCAGAGACAATTGGAATTTGGAGAACTTCTCTACGTTATTAGATTTAACTTAACTTTTAACGTTAATTAAACAAAACGCCTTTCAAATTTGTAGTTAATTTCATTTCGTTGGTATGAAAAATAAAATAAGGGTTATTAAATAAAAAAACTTGTTCTTTTAATAATAATACGATAAGACAAAACTGGCTCCCCCAACAGTTGAATTGGTTGATCCGTTCATCTTTAATCATATACCTTTGAAATTTTTTACTTAAATCAACGCATTAATAGTGTACCTAAAAAAAGGAAATGACTTAGTCTGTAAATTTGTTAATTTTAGATCCTCCTTTTTATGTATACATGTAATACTGTTGAAAATGTATTAATAACATATTTTATGAAGTGTCAATACCCAAATAGTTTAGTGTGAGGACTGCGAAACTTAATGTCGGGAACCATATGTATCGTGAAAAATATGTCTAAATAAATAATTTTTCCAATTTCGTTTAAGAACATCATCATTTTCAGTAGCTAGTTATCGCGACCTCGGTGAAACTTCTAGGTATACTAGAACGCTTTGGTTCGGCATTAAATAAAAGGGTTTCTATTCTGCATAGTCTTTAAAAATAACACGCTC
The DNA here is from genome assembly GCA_029286865.1 of Teinopalpus imperialis. NCBI lineage: Eukaryota > Metazoa > Arthropoda > Insecta > Lepidoptera > Papilionidae > Teinopalpus > Teinopalpus imperialis. The sequence goes on along the minus strand of JAGSMU010000020.1, from coordinate 1,554,444 downwards.
TACTCTTCTTACAACTTAAAGGTGAGATTGAGATGTGTCGATATGTTAAACAGGTCAACCAACAGTTTTTTTTGGGGTATATGTTGCACTTTAGTTTCTGTCGTACTTAGAAGTACTAATTAAGTATAAACACCAATTCGTAAGGTAAGTAAACTTGACTTAAAGTAATGAGTTTGAATAGATTTAGGTTACGTTCTGTGAAACTTTGAGCCGTCGTGATTTGAGCGCTTGTGCTAGGAGATGGTCTACATAAGCTTAGTTGTAGTGGTTAATGAATAAACCTCTTTATTTCATTGACATAGAATTAGTATCTTGTATATAAATTTCTTATATCCAACAGCCTCTTAAGAATATGCTTACACTAATCATTTTAGAAACATGCTAGTCATTAGCGTTGTCGTAATTGGGCAACGCTGACGGCTTTCCAATAATAGTTACAAGAGCTTAACAGCTTACAGTGGTTGAGAAGTTGGAAATGCTTATTTGTTTCTTTAAATGATTCCACAAAACTTACTCACTTAAAAGGTGCATCGTTTTTGCAAAGATTGAGAAATCATGTTAGAAAATGAAATTGTTTTGTTCACGTAAGGTTAAAAGCAGTTGATGGTTCCTTCAGGATCCCTTGGTGCGATGTAATGAATGAACAATAAGATTTTAGGAAGATTCAGACATAAAAATGTCAAGAACTGCATCAATACCACAGACCCGTTTATCGACTGTAGCGTCTTTATACCGGTGATAGCATAAATCCGGGTTGTCGTGGTGAAGAAAAAGGTACAAAAGGTACAAAATAAAATTATCAGTCGGAATGACAGTGATTTTTTTATATATAATATGTATATAATAATAATTAAAAAAAAACCTAAACAATAATAATAATAAGAGAACCCCGTGAAAGTTGAAACAGACATAAAGACAAAATAACTGGACCTGGCACACCAGGTGACCAACATATGCCGACCGAAATTATTCCTACAGTCATATCTGCAAACGGGTTAATCCCAACCAGCCTCTCCAATCACATGAGCTGGTTGGGACTCCGGAACGGGCAGCTCCGAGCTCAAATGCAGAAGGCGGTGCTCCTCGACACCGCTCGTATTGTCCATAGGTTTCTTTCCCTTTCGCCCTAACCTTCAACCGTCGACCTCCCCTGTCGAGGGAGGGATTTTATATATATATTATATAGTATTGAATATATTTGTTTTATTATATGTTTTATAGTATGTTATTTATTTATTTTATTGCTCAACCAGACGGAGAGAGATTAAAAATATCCCTGAAATTTATTTGTTAAGTGCTATTCAGTTTCTTTAAGGTTCTTATAACTAAGTAAGTATATGTATATAGTGAACGATTATAATCTAAAAACAGACGTCAAACGATATTGTAATATTACGTAAGTTCCTTGCATCGTGTTTCTATACCTAAACACCTCAGGCGTGAGATCTAAAAGCGCATTTCGTAGAATAACACCCCTATATGTGTGTTAAAGATCCGGAAAACATCGAAGTCATCACCACAGGAAAAATTCGTCTATATATGCTCTGGCCAAACCGACATTTTTATTATTTACAAAAAGGTTTCGGTTCGTATTTATTAGATCGTTCGTATTACAATAGAGTTTTTAAATTTACTACAGAAACTATATTTTGTTAAAGAAAATGAAATAAATTTTCACGAATACCTAGTTATCATATTTGTGTAACGTGGATATTAAAGTTATACTAGAAATTAATCTTTTAATATAATTGATTAATTTTAATTGTACTGGTATATAAAAGGATAACGTGATATCTGTTTTTTTAATAATATTGGGGTTGTCAAAGAGCTTGACCTCAACAAAGATTTAAGACGAGACATAAGTTGTCATCTCTAAGTAGTAAGTACCTTTAACTCGGTTTCCGGATCTACACCCACCATTCGAAACATAGAGCCATACTGTTGTTTGATACTGGTGGTCTGTCCACGTGTGTTTCTTCCCCGGTTGAGGAGACCCATTCACCTTGTAGCTGTAGAACCAAGCAACATTTATATGCATGATTCCAGTAATCTCAAGAAACACTAATTAAAAGTATGTACACTTGTTTGTAATAATATTCACTTCTCGAAGAAGGTACGTATACACATTAAAAATTGTTATATCGAATATTAGATATGAGTTTTAGCAGTATATGCGAATACAGTAAAAAAATCTACGCTAGTGATGCGCGACCGGGTCGCTAGTTAAATGGAGTTCTATGCATAAATTATCACATTAACTCTTTGCACTCGGAGCAATTCAAGCTCCCGACTAATTTTTACAAACAGCTACTCGAGGAAAATTTTACCTTCATGGTAGTTTGAAAATCTTGCGGTTATTAAAAATGCATGTACTTTTTTAAAAATATTTATACAAATAAAATAAATAAACTTTTTGAATATCAAGGATGTCGTCTCATCGACAACAGTTATATGCTTACCTTATAATGTCGCCTGACAGGTGACATCCAAAAGCAAAGCAAAATTTTTTTGTAAGTTATTTAGGCCGCCTATCTTTAAACTGTAAACATACATTTTAGCATCGACAAACTTTGCTGATGAAAACAAATCTGCACGATGAATGGGACGTCGCACCACATCTTCATAAAATACCAGCTCAAAAGTTTCTGTGTTACATGCGGTATATATATATCTTGTTTTTGTTCTTAATAAGACCATGAGTACTGCGAAACGATAAGATTTAGGCCAACATAATTTTAATTACAAAGCAATAATTGACATTAATTATACTATACTACTACTGCCCAATTCAAAGCCACCAACGGCGTCGCGAAAAAGGTTATATATACGTTGTACCGCCATGTCACAGGCCGGTTCTCACCAGACAACAATTATAGAAGCGTCGCTGCAGTTTCTTGTACGACTTCTTCTCCAGCGCCCACGCATTCCAAAGTGGTTGTACAGATAGCTAATAATGATATCGATATTAATTAAGACAGATAATCCTTAGATTCAACATTCGGGTCCTTGTCTCTCAACCCGGTGAAACTATAAAAGCCCTCGGGCTAACAGCGGCTATTGATCTGAAAAAAGAAATTCCAATTCAAAATTAAAATAAGTAATATAATATGTTACAAAAATTAAAACATACTTTCAGACTACTAGCTACAGACTAAACTATCACATTCGTAATAGATTAATCCTTACTTGGACATGTACAACGTTATTAGCCCGAATTGCGCTGTCTAGGGTAATCATGAAATATTCAGTGCTCGCTATTCTATATACACAGTACCTACCTATGTCGCTTGTACAAAAGTTTTATTTAAATAGAAATAAAATATATTTATATGAAAATATAGTTATAATAATCGGATATCTGGACTACCGTCTGATTGGTTACCGTTACATGTATATATATATATAAATATATATACATATATATTTTGCAATAACCACCCGAGGTCAGGGAAAAAGTAAAATGTAGCAGTAAAATAACACGACCTCACTGAGAGAAACCTAATGAATGGTTGAGAAACCTAATAATGAACTCATTTCCGATTCTCTATTGGTACGTAATTAAACCAAACCGTTTTTGAAAAGATTGATCAATGGTGATGAAAAATGGATTACCTACTACAAGAACGTGCGAAAAAGATCATTGTCAAAAGGCAGTCGAGATCCGCAGACTATAGCGACACCTGGATTAACTCGCAATCGCAAGAAATAGAGAATAGGATGTGGTTTTTCATCATGATAAAGCCAGACCACACACATATTTAGCCACTCAGCAAATATTGAGTGAGCTTAGTTGGGAAGTGTTAATGCATTCACCATGTAGCCCTAACCTACCATCTTCAGATTTTCACCTGTTTCAGAATTCTTTAGGTAGTGTTAGGGAAACATGAGTTTTTTGATCAGAAGTCCAACAATTTCTACATCATTTTTTTTCTGCATACATATTCAATATATAGATTATACATATAGAGAACAAAATGGCACATATATACTATAATCAAATGTAAATAAGCTATGATAAAAAATATCTTGAACTTTTATATAAAATACGAAAAAGATCTTCCCCGACCCATTATTAATCCACTAACGAGCTCGATGCAGAGCGGACACACTCGAAAAACATCACGTACACGTAACTAGTTCCTGGTCTACTTAAACATACGTTAACGAGCCCGTTTTCTTCAAATGAACAGCATAGACACGACCTTAAGCTTATTTATTAAAGCTCTGCTTAGAAGTACAGTTTACAATTTATAACAACATAAAAGTGGAAGCAATTTGAGTTCTAAAAATATTAAGATTTTTTCATTTATTTATTGATTTGAAAGAGAAAAGACCACAGGTCACCTGATGGTAAGAGATTCCTCCTACGACACCGTCCTTCATCCTCGATTAGGAAATCAACATGTGGACGTGTTATCACCTTATCAGTATCTAAGAAAACTGATACTTATTGGAAATTTCTCCCTTTTCGCGTTACTGAGATGAGAATGGTGTATGGTCGTACCCATATATTATGAAATGTTGCGGTTGTGTTACTCATTACGTCACACGCACATCGCACCCTTATATCGCCCCCGCAGATGGCGAGGGCGTCACAAACAAGGTTATTCGCGATACCGATATGTCACAGGCTGGTTCTCTCCAGTCAATACAATAGTAGCGTTGCTGAAGTTTCTTGCGCCACTTCTTGTCCAGCGCCCACGCATTTCGAAGTGGTGGTACAGATAGCCAATAATAATAATAGTGATATAAATGTAGATAATTCTTAATCAGAAGCAACTGACTGGGCCGAGATTCGGTCCTCTCAGGCACCCTCGAGTCAGACGCTCTCGCGGAACAGGGTAACGGTTCAAGCCTAGGCTCCCTCTAGGAAGCCCTTGTGCTGGTTTCCCACTATTAGAGGTTTCGACTGAGTGCCATAAGCTGAGCGCTTAACCTCTCTCAACCCGGTGAAATTGTACAAATAACATATATATATATATATATATATTAAACAATAATGCCTAATATAAGAGCGGACATTTTAAGAGTGAGAGAGTGAGAGTCTTTTAAAACATAAACTTTAATTTAATAATAAAGAATATTTAATCTGTTAGGTCAATACGCAGCCTAAGAACAGCGTACTATTCAATATTGCTATTCACAAGTACAACACAATTAACTGTAATCGCGAAGCTTAACTATTATTGCGCTCGTTACATATGATCTCGTGATTTATATCTGGTATTCAAATGGCAATTTCATCGGCAGTCTTATTATTATGGTCTTTACCTATGGAATTGCCGTTCTTTAGTATTGGCCATTTCAAATCAAAAAAAAGTTTTGATTGGCTGTGAATTCTAACTTCAAATTAATTTTGTTTTAAAAACATGACATTCTTTTTACAAAATCAGTGTTCTGTTTATTGATTAGCTTTGTATTCTCATGACGTTTGAACATTTTTTGTCATAATGGATACATTAAAAATTCGTGTAATTATGGAATATGAGTTCCGTCGTGGCACCAACGCGGCACAAACGGCACATAACATCAATAACGTTTACGGAGAGAAGTTTACAAACGAATGCACAACCCGTTATTGGTTTGCCCGATTCCGATCTAGAAATTTTGATTTGAAAAATGTACCTCGTGGTCCTCCGGACACATTGGTCAACAATGATGAATTAAAGGCGATTTTGGAAGATGATGATACTCAATCTACAGCCGAGCTAGCAGCAGCTTTTGATGTTAACATCAAAACAACACTGGTCCATTTGCGACAAATTGTCAAGGTAAAAAAGCTTGATAGATGGGTGCCCCACGAACTTAACGATCGCCAGCGCAACGTACGCGTTGAGACCTGCTTTGCGCTGCTCAACAGGCACAGAAATGAAATTGTTACGTGCGATGAAAAGTGGATTCTGTTCGACAATCGAAAGCGCTCAGCAAGTTGGTTAGATCCTGGTTCAGCACCAAAGCAATGCCCTAAATGAAAAATGACCTCTAGAAAGTTGATGGTCTAAGCTGCAAGAGTTGGGGTTGGAACTGACTATTACTTTTTCCAAAATCTGTACAACTTTTTAGCGGGAAAAAAATTAAATTCCCGAAAGGCAGTATAGAATGCCTTTGAAGAGTTTGTTGCCTCCCGTCCAGCTGATTTTTACAAGAAGGGCATCAATAAACTATCACTGCGTTGGCAAAGATGCATCGATTATATGGGTGATTACTTTGAATAACAGAAATAAAAAACTGAAAAAAAAATTTACTTATTTCATACAAAACGGCAATTTCATAGGTACTATTATTATATATATTAAAAAGGTGAACCTTTTATGATATCCACGGTATGAATCGGAGTGTGCGATTCTTTTCCACTAGTTCATGGTTTAATATCAACTAGTTCATATTCTCTATTTATTTTTTAACATTCTCTTTTTCTTTTATCATTTGTGAATTAAAGTCTAATAGAAAATAAAGAAAAAGATTATCAGAGTGTAATGAAAAAATATGATACAAAAGTGACATTAGGTTCGAGCAACAATGGGTAGTCGGTGATAGCTGTCGTAAAACCCAAACAAAAACTTTGAAAGGATTATATTGTTTCGTCTGTGTTTTGGGAATACATAAATCATTGTAATTGTACGTAAAGCGTTATGATATTTACGATTTCATTAATTTGACTTTTGAACGGTAATCCAACCACGCACCAGACGTAACTTGCAATTAGTTTCTATAATAAGTGTGACTTTATTAGATAATAAACTATATAGCATTCAAATAAATATTGAATAATTAATCATCTAATGTCATATTTTTAAATGTTCAAGATAGAATACTTCTTTTTCATTGTATTGAGAGTGACCATACGAGTACAAAGATCACATGATGGTAAGTGGTTCCTGCGGCCCGTAGCATATAGTACATTCATCCTCAATAACGTGTCATAATGCAGATGCGCTGTCATCCTCGAGGAATAAGATGGATTGCCTCGTCTCCAGAACTCTACATTCACCAGATGAAACACAACAGCGTTCACAGAGCACAAATGCTGCAATTTTACGCTGGTATTTTGTGCGATCGTTGTCCTACCCCGGTTAAGCCGATCCATTCGAGAGGTCCCCACAAAGAAACTGTAGTGTAATTCTACACAGTTATAGCTTTTGGATTTCTAGTTCTTGGTTCGATTGTAAAGTAAAGTGACTACTAAAATATAATGTAAGAAGGAATATACTTTAAATATCGTACACAACTTTGATACGCCAATACCTTAAACAATATTCATCCATCTTCTTTCCATCAGCGTTCGTCACCGCATGGTGATGCACGCAGCATTGCACTGCTAGGCATAGACTTTTCCGAAGCAGCACTACTTAAATATCCTTTTAATCCTTTTTATTTTTAAATCATCCTTCTAAATGCATTATTATTAATATAACGTAAGTTTCTAAATCGCGTGTTGTCAATCAATTACGTAGCTTATTACTCGGAAAAACTGTTTGCGTGTCTTTGAAATAAAATAATCGTATAAATCAATGTTCTGTTTTGCTACAGGATGTTTATAATTATTTTGAAATCATATTTATAATCAGAGATATAAATAGAAATAATTAGTATTATTTCATAAGAATTGTGTTTTATACGTTACCTTATCTTTTTTTTATTTTATCCTTTATTTAAATTTACAGTGCTTGATTGTTTTCTTCTGTCATGATAACCTAACCTACCAAATAAATGACTTAAAGTTAAAATATATTTAATGTTAGAAAATAGTTTTAACCAACATTAAAGTAGTAAAGTAGGAACTACACATTTATATTTCTGGTCAATGATTCTTGCAATCCATGACACCAACATTAATTTTCGGTCAGAAATAATCAGATGCATTGTGACTCTGAAATTGATCGTTTTCTCTCACTCGGCAGAACAAAACACTTAACAGGAACTTAATACAAAAAAAATTGTTCCATTTAGATGCTTTCGCTGCTTATCATGTTTGTGACTTACTTTTTCCTAATTAAGATAGATTGAAGGCATTTGATTTTTAATGAAAATAGAGTAGCGAAAAATACGCTAAATTAGTATTCAACATCGGTATTCTGCGAAAGCGGCGTCCTACCCCACTCACCAATAGGGCACGACATTTCGTGCTACCGGCAGAATATAGCTTACACACCTGCGGCGTGATAGTTCCACGTATATTTCATGCCGTGAAATTAAAAACTAGCCGTCGTATACTGAAATACCCCGTTTTGAAAATGATAATACTGTACGAAAACAAACACCTGAAAAAAAAATGCACACAATCAGTAAAATTTTGACGCTCGGACAATATATGACTGAGGCGATAAAACCGAATCTGTTTAATGTGAAGATGCGTTCTACCTCGAGCTTTGCTCATGTTCATTTACGAAACAAGAAATAATTTTTAAAGGTTTTAGTATTTTTTTGTCTGTGTCGTTTAAAACATGAGGATTTTAAAATCAAAAAGACTATAAATGTTATAAGAACAATTAAAAATACTATTAAGCGATAAAGTATGAGGTTAACTTCATGCTGTAAAAATACCAGAAAAATTACATTTAACTGCTTCCAACTTTTATTGTCTAAAATCCAAATCAATATTTCAACTAGATATTTTATCCGCTCTTCGTAATAGTCTTGCCGTACGATTCATGTAGTGATGGGATTCTTTCTTTTATTAGACTAATCTAATTTTTATTAAACTAAATATTTAATTAATTAAACCAAATACCATTATTTTTTGTTAATTACTTATAACGTAGATTTTATTCAAGTATCAGGTCTTTGTCAACCCCGAAGACCTTAAGTAAGATGCCCTTAAATGTATTTTAAACACAGCAACTTTAAGACATTTAATAAAAACTTAGTTCTTCCCCGGAGTAGCTGGAGCTGACCCATTAATGCTACAGGTAGTATTTAGCACAAGATTTACTTTACTATGTATAATAGATTTCTACGTTACTTTAATATTAATAAGCAATTTTAAAATTAAATTATTTAATCTATATCGTGGATTAAGCCCAAACACAAAATTGGTTTTAAATAAAGGTCTGACCACACACAACGCTTATAGCAAGTAAGCTCTGAATAGTTTCGCACGTCGATTTCCAACTTTATTGTTTGGTTTGTGGATTAAGTTGAAAGTGGATTTAACAAATAATAAGCTCTACACCTTTTATTCCAATCATATATTTATATATATATATATATATATAAGTGTGTATAAATATATTAGTTTATAAATAATGATCTAAATTACCATTTTTGCACCTATTTACAATGCCCTTATCACTTAGTCGTGAAACGTAAATCTGTATACCTATCCCTTATTATTATACACAAAAATTGCCTAAAAATGGAGCCTGGTGTTCAATTCCAACATTCCAACGCAGAGAAACGCGAGGAGTGGCTGTTAGCTCGACAGTTTGAAGAAGACTAAAGGCGGCTAACCTGACTCCAAAAGGCGGCTAATAGCCCAAGTTGAGTCGGCCAGCGCATCGAGCAGCCCGATTACAATTCGCAAGAGATCACGTGAACTAGACGGATGAACAGTGGAGCTCTGTTCTCTTCGTAGATGAAAGCAGTGTATGAAGTCAAGTTTCAGCGAATTATAAAATTTCCTATAAGTTACTAGCTAAGACGATTTAACTGTAATCATTCGAAATTTTTAAAAATGTAAATCAACAAAATGTAATCATATTATTCAGAAAATAAAGTTATGATATTAATCAAATACCTGAACTGAACTGAAAATCTTGAGTAAACAATACAATATTCCCGTCTAAATGTACATATAATTACTTTGAAACGTAAGTAGAAGAACATATTGCTTAAGATAACTTTCAAACTTCTAGAAGTTGAAGTTTATTTATTCTTACCTAAAGTCGGTGAACCAAGTTTTCAGACCTATCAAGCAAAAGTTATGAATTTCTGTAGTTGTTGAAAACATGAACAGTATTCGGCATGATTGGATTCAAGTTTATATATATATATATGTATATATATAAATACATGTAAACATATACATAGATTCAAAATTATGTATGATTTATACTATATAAATAGAATAGAGTCTATTAAAAAACGATTTCTTCTGCATTCCGTTCAAAGATATACTTACCAAATTACTATTTAAGATGTAAAAAAAATCACATATTACCACTCTATCAGCATAGAATAATGGTTGACATAATCTATTCTCAAAAGTTTGTTACAATGTTATAGATTGTCCTCAACTACTGTCACAAATTAACCTTCGTGTCCCTACTATGACAAGAAATCAGGGTATTTTACATATTCCGGTAACAAGAAACAACTACCGGCGAAACTCATATACTGCGTAGCCAGTAAACTGTTTAATATTAATTCATTAGATATAAATCTAGATTTATTCAACACAAATATTATTAAGTTAAAAAGACTCTTAACTGAAAGATTTTTTGAACAATACTAGTATTTCTAATGGTAACATAATTCGTATCTGTAACCAGTCTACCATATATTAATGCTATAAGTAAGTTATTAGTAATAAACTTGTTATTGGCCTTAGTGTAGTTTTATCTTTTTGTAATATTCTAGCTGTAAGTTTTCCGAAATCTGTAAAATAAAATAAAACTAAAATAAGTTTATTGTGTTTGAATAAAAAAATATACCAAAGTATTTTACGCTTCATTTAGTTTACTGGCAGCCCGTACGACTACGCTTGCAGTTTTCAGTTTCAGTCAGTGTTATGCCCCTATAACAGTTACATTGTAAACACTAGTAAATTTCAGGGTTTTATTAGTGGTCAGAATTTTAGCTCCCGGTTTTACTAGTGAAAAGAAACAAAAACTCTAGTAAAAACGGTTTGGCTGTTTTAAAATAATATATATAATCAATAAAAAATATCTGTGTTCATTTCTTTCCAACATATAAAAACAAGTTAGATACCTATGTATGTATATGACAAGATAAACGCAGCCACACAAACGCAGGTGAATATTATTTTGCGTATGCTAATTGTCAAGTGTGTAAGTATACGTAAGTTATTAATTACGTTTTTTTATTTTTTTTACTATTAATGCATTAACCTTTAAAAACTTTACTAACCACAAATGAGAGGTTCACAAATGGTGAACTTAATGCCAAAATCTTTCTCTACCAGTCAAACTAAGTTACCTTAAGATTTAAGTAAGTAGTCATGAACCAAACTTAAAATAGTTTTTATTACTAACCTTTCTGATATTATCGGATAAAGAATACTTGAGTAGTGTAGCCGTAAATTAAAAAATGTATTACGTCAAGTAAGGCGTTTCTGAATAATTATCGGAATTAGACTTAACACTCACATAAAACATAGTGTTCTAATGGCAAATTCCATATAAACGTGTTAATGAATGTAATTTTATGATTATATATAACATAAAATAACATTAATTTGAACTTAGTTTCGAATTCGAATGAACATGAACATCGAAAAAATTAAATATGTATTTCATAAACTAGTCATTTATGGAAGCTGAATCAATAGAAGTCTGACTGAGATTCATATATAGAGATAACCAATAAACGAATAACTTATGTCTTTCATGCGTTATTGAACTTTTGTTAAATAAGTAGGTAAATGTATCTTAATTAATTGCTTTAACTTCTTCTTCGTAACCTTATTAATAGTGAAATCAATCTTTTTTTACTTTTATTATTCTCCAAGAAAGTTCTATGATAATACCGTGGGGGATGTAAAACTAAGTGAGCTTTTTCTTCTAGCGGTTTATCAGTTTTATACATTGCTTGCGTTGTTGCTCAAATGGGCTACTACGTGTTTGAAAATATATGATAAGTAATAATACAAAAAAAGCTACTAGTTGTCTGTATTTTATTACTACTACTAGTTGTATGTATTATAGTAACATGAACATCGATAAAATTAAGTATGTTTTATAAACTAGTCATTTATGGAAGCTGAATCAACAGAAGTCTGACTGAGATTCATATATAGAGATAACCAATAACTTATCTCTTTCTTCTGTGTTATTGAACTTTTGTTAAATATGTCGGTATATGTATCTTAATTAATTGCTTTAACTTCGTCTTCGTAACTTTATTAATAGTGAAATCAATCTTCTTTTACTTTTATTATTCTCCAAGAAAATTCTATGATAATACCGCGGGGGATGTAAAACTAAGTTAGCTTGGTATTCTAGCGGTTTGTCGGTTTTATACATTGCTTGCGTTGTTGCTCAAATGGGCTACGTTACGTACGTTTGAGAATATAGTATATCGTACTTATAAAATTAGCGTAACATTACCCGCTTTTTGACTAAGAGGTTGGACTCGCTTTATAATTCTCAGATTTAGCCCTGAATTTGGTTCTGAAATGGGTGAACCTAAGTTATTTTCATCCAGGGTTGACTTGCAGAGAATGCCACTGGGCATTAAGACCGCCCTTGTAAATCTAATTTAAGGGACTAAATAATACGCCTAGCAAAATATTTTTACGTGGTAGAGATACACTGCAGTTTGTTTCTAGCTGCAGAATTAATAGGTCAGCTCGACCGGGGTAGGACCACGCCCACACATAATACCAGCGTGAAATAGTAGCATAATGGTGCTGTGTTTCGTCTGGTGAGTGTAGGGATCCAAAGACCTTTATTACTGGTGACGAGGCATTCCATTTCAGTCCTCAAGGGTGACAACGCATCTGCATTATAATTCCTTGTTAAGGATGAATATAGATGTCATGGGCAGCAGGAATCATCATCTGGTGGACTGTGTGGACCGATATATATACAATGATTACGTTAATCGAAAAAACGTTCATCATAAAAAACCCATTTCGCTCCCATGATTAAATGTCCTAATTTATCTGATTGATACTCTCCCATTTAGTCAAATTGCAGGATATCATACAGAACCTTTAAAACATTTTGTTAAAAGCCCAGTTGTCATTAACAAATGGCCGATCAATACAGATTTCTTCTTATTTTGACGACGATTTTTTTTAAATTTATTTTTCATTTGAAACGTTTTGTTTAAAATAATGAAATAAATAAATTGTAATGACATTATAAAGATGATATAGAAGGGGCAACGATTTTGTCATTTGTCACTTGTTTACCGAAAGGTATTAGTATCCAACTAAACGTTAGGTTCTATGTAAAATCGTAAATAAGGCAATAGTAAAAAAATCACTTTTGTTTTACTTCTGACGTATTATGAAATAATTTGAGTGAAATTTCTACAAGCTTTAAGTCAAAAACTAATATGAGGCATAAACGTTGGCTTAAATTCGTATATAAGGCATGGTGTGCATTTTTGAAAACTATTATTAAATACAGATTCAGCATCCACTATATTATTAGACCTTAAATTGTTAATGTATGGTTTACAACCCAAGATCCATGATACGATAGTTACAAACTCAAATATTTGAGATATATATTCGTGTACATTGTTGTTTAGAACAGAGGTTCCCAGATTTTTTTTCTCATCATTCATTTCATTATTTTTTTTTCAGTCCATATTAAAAATTTTGCTGGTTCCGGTGGACCCCCTGCAGCTACATATATATCTACTATATTCCCATAACTCGACAAAAAATGTGAAGATTAAATTAGATTACTATAGAAATTTGCGACCACGAAGTGTGAGTGGATGTCAAAAAATAGTCGGCCAATCAAAAAAGTGATCCCATTCAACTTTACTTCTTAAAATATTATCTGCCTTTATTGATACATGAAGTGAAGCCAACCTTTTAGTTCTTCACTATGGAAAGCAAATAAATTTTCGTGAACCCCCATTGTTTGTCACCCCAACGTAAACCCCCATCGAGTCTCCCGTGAACCTCTGGAAGTCCACTTGGACCACTTTGGGAACTAAGTGTTTAGAACAACTTTCCACAAATTAAGGTAATGTGAGGAATAGGCTTATTTTTTTTTATCGATTGTGTCCATCACTTTCTGATAAGCCACGATACGGTTTATTTCATGAATTCAGCATGAACGGGTTGGATCGACCGGAAAAGTACCACAACCTCCAATATATAAAACCAGTGTAAAATGGCATGCGTTACACTGCCGTTGTTTGTAGAGATCCGAGTTATTCGAGGGTCTCTGGTTTTACTAGTGACAAGGCGTTCCATCATAGTCACTGAGGACTCATTATGATTCCTTATCGAGGATAAATGTGTCTTGAACCGCAGCAATCACTTACCATCAGGTGAAGGTGTATACATTTGCCCCCCGCCTCCCTTAAATAAAAAAAAAATGGTATCTTCACTCCATCAGTGAACTTTTATGAAAACTGTAATAAACTTTCTAAGGAGCATTTACTTATTATGTACGATGTAGCTTTCTTACATTGAGTAATAATAATTAGATGTAAAATTTAAGTTTTTTCTATCATGTCCATCCATTATAGTTTTTATTGACAAATTACTACAATCAATTACTAGTCGCTCAAGAGTCGTGTGTTCTTGACGTATTCTGCCGATCAAATTAATGATATGTCAGTGGAATGATACGTATTTGAGTGAAAATATTTATATCTAATGTAGAAAAAATCTGGCTACCATTAAAATAAACAAAAAAGGAACCGAAACATTTTTGTAGCAAAACTTAAATTGCATTAGCGATTCAAAATTTAGTGTAAAAGCATTTTTAGCTTGTAACTTGAAAAGTGTTAGAATTTCAAAAGGCAAAACAAAAGATAGTTCTAACCTTTTTAGGAATTTATTGATGATAAGGTTAAGAACTGATATTTGTTGCTAGACTACAGTATGACGATGATGATATGCTGATCGATGTTCCATAGTTTATCTGCGGTCGCTCTATCATGGTGATAGTATCTGGTTATTTGGCACACCTTAGCTCCTACCTTCCAAAATCTATCTGTTGAACTCAATGATCGCCTTCAGTTATTAGGAAGCGAAATTTCATCGAACCTCAACTATGGACAATTCATCGAGTCCAAGGATAAGATGGCTGCAAAAAAACTTTGATTTTTGATTGATTTTTGATTCTGGTCAAAGTGCAGCGGTATTTCTCTGCGGGGAAACTTTTAACACTCTATAAAGCTCAAGTCCAGTCGTGTGTAGAATACTGTTGTCACATTGGGGCAGGCGCCGCTAAATGCCATCGCGCAGCTTTGGACTCGGTGGAAAGGCGGGGTAAAAGGTTGGGGTGATGCAGCTGAAACCAATCTGCTCAGTCTTGAACACAGGCGTAAGGTGGCTAGCCTTTCAGTGTTTTACAGAATGCATTTTAGAGAGTGTGCTCAGGAATTACTTGATCCAATTCCCCATCACCGTTTCACCATCGGACCTTACGACGCACTGCTGGATTTCATCCTTTTGTTGTGAACGACCCTCAAACCCGAACGAAGCGCTTTGTTTCGTCTTTCATTATTCGTACAGCAAAGGACTGGAATAGTTTGCCCGCTTCTGTCTTTCCCTCCGATTACAATGTGGGTGTTTTTAAGAGTAGAGTGAATAGGCATTTACTGAGCTAGTGCGCCTTACCATCCAGGACTGCATTTCCGCTTAACATCAGGTGGGATCGTGGTCAAGCACTTGCTTGGAAAGTTTAAAAAAAATATATATAATTCTGGTTTCGGAAGTCTTTTATAAAAGCAACAGCTAGTTCTAGATCGTGTACACAAATGTCGTCTATTGAATATTTTATCACAGTGGCAACAGGAACTAGCACATGTTTTCGTCCCTGTATATCTAAGGACGTAACTATTTTAAATGTGACCAGCATAGAGCAAGCACTTTATTTTACGTGCATAGAAAATGTAAGTCAAATAAATTTGAAGTACACATATGTATACACATATAATTAAGTGTGTAAAAAAGCATAAAATTTACTACTGCATTAACAGTAGTAAATTGTTGCAACAACGTATTCTCGACGGCGCATGAAAGTTTTTTTTTATTATTACATTGAGTAACAAACAAGCACGCTGTTCACCCGATGACAAGTGATTCCTGCGGCCCATGACATCTACATTCATCCTTGACAAGGACTCATAATGCAGATGCGCTGTCGTCACCAGACGAAATACAGCAGCATTATGCTGCTATTTCACGCTGGTATTCTGTGAGGGCGTGGTTCTACCGCGGTTGAGCTGACCTAGTCATTCTGCAGCTAGAATCAAACTTCAGTGTAGCTCTGCGATTACTAAAAGAGTGCGTTTTCTAGTAAATGGTTTCAAAGTATTTTATTTATTGTTTACAATTAAATTAATCAAATAATTAAATTAATCAAATAATTAAATTAATCAATTAAATTATTTTTTTATTTTTATTTTTATTAATGTACATAATTGCTTAATATAAATGCACATCTGAAATAAATATTATTATTGTTTATCCTTTTATAATAAAGATGGAATGGTTCTCTGTTAGTAACTTTGTCTTTATTTATCCCACACACCATACAAACTTAAGCAATGATCTCTTTGTATGCTGGTATTGTGTAATACCATATCTCGTGCTACAGCTAGTTTATAGCCTTTTTTTATATTCGTTTCATTTATATTCTACGAGCTTGACGGTGTTCCCCATTTACAAATTTTAACACAACTAACGCTTTTCATGTTACTAGCTATAAATGCTTTTACTCTAACTGTTGAATATCTAATGTAATTTAAGTTTTGCTAAATAAATGTTTCAGTTCCTTTTTTTGAATGGTAGCCAGATTCTTTCTACTTTGCATATTTAAGTTTTATTTTATTTCATATATTTAACACCTATTTTTTATACCAATGGTGTCAATGGAATGTCGTTCAATTAATGCCAAATTAAAACAAAATAAGCGAGAGAGCACAAAAATAAAGAATTGTCGTTATATATATATATATATATTTATGATAAGAACTGAGAAATTTATTAAAGATTTTATTGGCTAAGAGGACTGCGACAAAAGTCCTATTTACAAGATCCGTAAGTCATAAAATGCGAGCCGTATCAGAACTTAATAAGCTCCATGGGGAATTATGGATAATACTTGCTATACACAGGTGGTACTTTCAGTTGGTTGAACATCCTACGCATCTATTAGAAATGGAGTGGTGTTACAAAAGAAACTGTAATGGTTTTTTTGTTAGTTTATCATATAAGTTATCGGCAGTTCTTTAAGTATAACAAATTACGCTCTATGTTCTAGTGTAATATTCGAATTACTTATTTCATTAAAATTTAAATATAAATTTCATTATTATTATTATATTTAGAAATGGATATACTTTTCAAATACCTATGGTAAATAAACTACTGCGTTTTTCTTCACATTACATCTCATCACAACAATTGTGTGCGTGAGTATTTTGTTTAAGTTGTTAACCACGCAGAATACTATTAGAATGACAATGTCATATTATATTCGGAATTTTTTTTATGTGGTACAAGTTTATTTTTCTAACCTCATTGTTTCTTCGGTAATATCTGATTATAATAGATTCCATAAAAAATAAACTAAAGAGATACATTTATATATGTTTTAGGCACTAGGCGGCTTGTTCTAAGAATTATTATATGTTAACTTCTCCATTCCCCAATGATGTTTAGGTGTTTTATAAAAATAGGGATTTGAAAAACAGAAATTTCTTGTACAATGTTAGAAAGTATATTTATTTGGTTAATAATATTATTAGTAAAATAATACACGCACTAATTAAAATAACGACTGTACTGTACAAAAGATACAAACTTAATGCTTTTACAACGTACAGAAGCTGTACGTACCTTATCATGAAGTAGATAATATTTTTAATCGTACAAAAAAAAAAGAAATACAATTTTTTATTAAACTTAGTAAGTAAAAGTAAAGTATCTATTAAACTTAATTCTCTACCAAAGTCACGTCTATGCCTTCTCTAGAGAGGGTATTATTTGGTCTAAGATGTTTACCGCCGCTAACTACGCAATAAATCAGCACTAAAAATTTCAATTAAAGAAAAAAGTAGATTACTTACCAGTTACGACTTTTATTAGACCACAACACTTCATCGTCATTATTTAATTACTGGACACTGGCATCTGGTATTTAACGATATTTGGTGTTATAGAACTTTGAAGACTGGCGCAAAAATGAGCCCGCAGTACTTGTTGCCTTCATTAATTCGATATAAATACCTTGCACTAAAATCGATGAGAGGTACAAATAAAATGCCGGCAACACAGATCGATTAAAGAAAACATACGATCGAAACCTAACATTTGTACAAGTCGAAAAACGATCTGAATAATTTGTGATTCAAAGGTTCGTGTGTTGTAATAGATTTCTTAAAGCAATAAATACTTTGGATTGCGAACACAAAAGTTTTTCTTATTAATATTTTTTGAAGAATTGATATGTTGCTTACAGAACTTTAATTTCTAATTTCAAATTGATGCATGTCTTAAAAATAAAAAAAATGCATTTTTTAAAAAAAAAAAAAAAAATCATAAGACTATTTTTCTATTATGATGAAATGTGTTCCCAATGATTGATATTAGAATTAAGGCTTCACTCGATTGTTTAGTATTTAGAGTTGAAGACTTTAAATACAGCTTTCCCAAGAAAAATACTATAACACTAGACTATATCCATTACTAGTTTCGCAAACAATCCATAAGTAACTGAATATCTATTTATTGGAAAACGCTCCCTCGTATCTGTTTATTGTGCGATTCAAGATAATGAAAAAGAGGCTGAAATGGTAAGACGTAGAACCGAGATATAACTAGAATATAAATTATAATAATAGAGTACTTTCGGTTCAACCAAGGTAATTTTAAGTTGAAAAAAATTCCTGCTATAATTATTTTGTTTCGCAATTTACGCCTGTTTCTTACAGGATTCTTTTAAAGTTTAGAGGCCAACTAATTGTGCAAAGAATTTATTTGTAAACCAAAGCAACACTCATACAAGTATTGTAGAATCCGAAAATTGATCCACTGCAATTTCAGTAAAAAGAAAGAAATACCTTTATGTAAATAAGTTAGTTATTTAACAAATACAATCTAAACTCACAAAAATGGTTACAATTTTATAGCTACAAGTCTGCTATAGGTTTCTATAGTTGGAAGCTGTAGATGATTTTGTAAAAAGTACTTTTCTTGCAGTATAATTTGCCTAAAATAAAATAAATCAATTCCTCTGTTGATAAAAAAATGTTGATCATAGAAATTTATCAGTTTTTAAATACTTTCAACAAATATAATTTGGCCTTATTTTCTCTCTTATTCAATTAAACATTGACGTTAATTAAACAGACATTTCAAGACTTTCTTTAGTTTTCTTTGCCCGGTATAAGTTACGCCATAATAGAAAGGAAATAAAATAATTAATAAGTTTGTTGTTATTATTTTTTTCATGCTAAGCCTTTTATGGTTTCGTCGAACTATATCAAACAGGGTGAAGAAAAAAATTACTTTGCTATTCCAATTAAAATTATCTCGTAACGTCTAATAATCTGATTAGGTTTTGTAAAGCATTTATCCGTTTTTTTTCCATTGATGTAAGAAAATTTCAGCAGAATATACTGAAGCTAAATCTGCAGCTGAAGAATAACGGTTTTGCATTCGACAAGTTGTCTGTTCATCATAATGCAAGGACTTGAAAATACTAAATTTTGTGATGATAGTACACATTTAGTATTCGTTATAATATTTACGACTAAGGATATTTACCATTCTTTTAATAATCAATACACTTAATACTTTTCATTTGAATACTTTATTTATCAGTTATAAAATGTTTCGTACATAATAATAAAAATCAATAATTATAAAATATCAAAAATATGTGCCGTGTTTCATAATGAACCTTTAAATGCACAATCGACTAACGAGCATTGATTCTGAGCACTTTAAGAAGATCGCTGAGATATAACTTGAGCCCGGTACTCTTCAACATTCATTTAACGAGCCCTGATTCTTTAAGTGAACTTCGTAAACTAGATTCATGAATGCTTTGTTAAACAATTCATTAAATTCTGAAACTGCATTACTGTGTTTTCACAGTAATAAGTAAGTTTATTTAGTCCATATAATTCTCGTCATTATAATTATTTCATATAGTGGTTTAACTTAAATTTGAAAACCTTTGATTCGTTTTCAGCCATAGTAGTATTTAATAGTTAAAAAGAATCTACGCCATTGATTAAATTTGTTAATTACAAAGGATGTTATCGCGCCCACAAGGACGACAAATACTTCAGTGACATTTTTTTTGCAATGCACTCGAAACTGGAATATAAAATAAGTTAAAATAAAATGCGATGAAATTAATCAACTTTTTAATGTATTCACGTAAATATTTCTGTTAGTAATAATTTATTTCAAATTTCAAAAAAAATTGTGGGATTTGACGTGAAATTCGCTTTGTCATCCATTTCCATTCGTAAGTGCCTATAAAAGTTACGTAGCGTGACGTTATCTCCCTGGGAAACGTGATGATTTGGACAAAGTTTTATAATTCGTGTGAAGTCATTATTCTATTAAAACACTTGCAAACGTTCTTAACGAACACGCAGTGAAATATTTTTTATAATTGTATAATATTTTTAAATATTCGACAGGACATTGAAAAAATAAAAGGTAAATTCGTCAAGAAAGCAATTACACATTTTTGGCACTTTATCAAGAGTGCGTGCCAAAGTGTTATTAGTTTCTTGAAAAAATTAAATCGCCTTAAAGATTTGACACAGAACTCAGTAAACGTTAAAAAAATATGTATATTGTTATTTAAATTACTTTTTTTATTTTATATATTTAAATAAGATTTATTTTAAAAAACCTACTCTTCCTGATATATATTATATACAACTAGTATCCTACCGGCTGCGGAGTCATGTCTCAAACAATGGATGTTTAGGTATCAAAGAGAGGAACCTCACGATGCGTACAGCCTTCATAAGCATTGCTTTTTGTATGGGAACATTACTACGAGCAGAGGCTATCAGTAAGACAGATCTGTGTATTGGATAAGCCTTTCATTTTTTGGCTTTAACGAGGCTTATTATTTTAATTATTGTTAAAGTACTATTAGTTTAACGCTTAAAAAAAAACTGTTTATTCGCGAAGCGATACCTGATGACTCATTTGGTGGCAATTCGATTATATCCATATCTAAAGGATATAACAATTTATATGTTCAACAATTTTTTTTCTTCTCGTTTTCTTCACTTTTTTCTATCTTCTGCAAATGCACATCTAGAGGGTGTCTAGTTAAAGTGCTCGTCAATTATTATTATTTAAATTTTATTACAATTTCTAACTGACCCTACAGACATTGTCCTATCCAATTTTCATTAAATTTGTTTGTGGTAAAAAAAGACTTGATAAAGAACATTAAAGACACCCCAATTGGTTCAGCCATTCTCAATGCTGTTCGTGTGTGAGATACACAGCATTTAATTTTTCTTTACATAGATATGAATAACCAATTTTAAATTATAATAACCAATTTTAAACAATACTTTTAAATCGTGTCATATGATAGAGCCTCATTACTTTATACGTCATGTGAGTATGAAAGGGAATTTACCGTTTTTTCATGACGTGCTTTACAAATACACGATTTGTCTATTATCCTCGGTGTAATCTCTGATGACGCGAACGCTCAAGCCGCAATTAGCATTAGAATGATGATTTGCTTCTTGACTATTGAAGTGTCTAAGTGGGTAGAAGGCGTACAGGGAGCTGAAGAAGAAGTAGCGCAAGAATCGCTTCTATTTGTATTGACTGGAGAGAACCGGTCTATTACATGGCGGTATCGCGAATAACCTTGTTATTACCCGCCGACGGTGAGGTCAGTATGAGGGTGCAATGTACGTGTGTAGTGTATTATGAAGGGCTTGGACCATGGTAGTCGCGTCATCGGGGTCGGCGAGGGCGTGCCTCGGTCTCCTTCGGATGCGGGAGAATATATGATTCGCGATGGGATTGTAAGTGGCGGCACTTACAATCAAAGGGTTTGAGTATGTGACGGCAGAGACGAAATATAGGCGGGAAGCCTGCTTCAGGTACTGAGCTATGGTCGGCAGCTCAAGATCTATGTGTAGATTTTCATTATGCAAGAACCATGGCGCACCGGTGGCCTTGCGTATGAAACGATTTTGTATTCCAGGGAGCCATTACTCCAGAGAGCGTACAAGGAGACAAGAGACCATTTTCGAGAAGAAGGATTATTTTTATTTATTTATAGAGTAGGTGGCAAACAAGCAATCAGCTCACCTGATATCAGAGGTAGAGCTACACTGCCTTTTGTTTTTAACTGCAGAATGAATGGGTCGACCGGGGTAGGACCACGCCCTCGCAAAATACCAACGTAAAATAGCAGCTTACCGCTGCTGTGTTTAGTCTGGTGAGTGGAGATCTTTATTACTGGTGACGAGGCATTCTATCTCAGATCTCAGGGGTGACATCGTATCTGCATAATGATTCCTTGTGCAGGATGAATATAGATGTCATGGGCCGCAGGAATCACTTACCATCAGGTGAACTGTGTGCTCGTTTGTTACTCTTAATGCTATAATAAAAAAAAACTGATGATCAATCTATTCATAGATACAAAAACTTAGGTTACGTCTACATGACGTTGATGATGTCCTCATACTCAATTTCAACCGCAGCGTAATCTTTCTAGTTATTACTAAATTACTTTACTGTGGAGGACATGTTATAGTGACGAAATCATTCCCGCGAACACAGAGGCGCTCAGTAGTCGTCCTTCTTTTTTTTATAGAATTCGTTGCAAACGAGCAAGCTGTTCACCAGAAGGTCAGTGCGCCTACCACAACGTTTTCGGCCTTTAAGATGTCTACCTTTCTATTCCAGTATAATGCATGTTTACAGGAAGATTCAGATGCGTTCAGTTTTGCATCTGAACCTACCTCTTATACACCCAGACGTCATCATACGTGGTGTACAAATATTATTCTTCCAACGTATGCTCCTATCGCGAATCGTACCCTTACCCATAATTCATCAGCCAGTCACTTTGACAACTACGCTACAAGAACGATGTATACTAATATTTGTTAAAAATTCTAATACGTCCTGTATTATATACAGCATACCTAAAATAAACATTTACACATTACTGACAGAATAATGACAAGTAGTCTCAAATCTGCGATAACATTGTAAAACGGATTACCTCTAAGTGAATAAACTGAAAATGACTTCGTAACTTCCTTTATGACCCTACTTTGCGCAAGGGGATATTTCTATATATGTGAAATATTTTACGGGGGGCATGCGTAGCTCAATTTCCTCCGGCTGCTACAGAGGCGTTATTTCTCTTATATTTATATTTTTTTTTTGTTACCTTTTATCTTTATTATATTTCTCTATAAGCTCTTCACCGGGATTGATAATTTATAGGACAGGACGTTTAGGTAATTATTATTATTAGTCTTTGATTATTATATATATATATATATATACATATATATATGTGATATAGCTCCGAATATATATATATATATATATGTTATTGCGCCTATATTTAACGATGTTTATATTTTAGTTAATGGAAATATTATATTTATCGAGAGTTCGTAATATTCGGAGCTATATCTCACTAATTGAGCTCTATCGAGCAATTTCCCCAGCTTCATTAAAGCCCGATAGTTTAATTAATATTGATAGTGACTCAATAAAGTATTGGAAAACGTAGCGTAAATAATATTTTATTAAGTTATGAATTATTAAACTCATTTCAATATATTTTAATATTTTACTGTTATAAATTAAGACAAATAAATACATACGAGTATATAGTTCACCAGATGGCAAGTGTTGTCTGCAGCCTAAAAGGATCCATAGGTTCCTCTTCAATAAGGAGCATTTCGCTTCTTCTTTAATGTGAAATCGAGGTCATTGACAATAATTTTGTCTACCAATTTCTTTAATTATAAGAAATAACTGCTTTTATATATTGAAACCATGTCTAAACGTGACGGCTTTTTAAATCGGAGAGGAGGCAAGCGAGCAAGCAGTTCATCCGATGGTATGAGTTTACCGCTCTTTTCTTGAAAGTCTCTAAGTCGTATCGATCCGGATTCCAGAGAGTAGTAGCGTGTATAGATTCTTGCTATAGTATGAATGGGTCGCATAACTCACAGGAACACAATGCTGTTGTATTTCGTATAGTGAGTATTGGGTAAACCCATAAACCATTTACTGGTAACATAAATTTCAGTCCTCAAGAGTGATAACGCACGTGCATCTTGAATCATTGAGGTTGGATGCAGATGTTTATGAGACGTAGTCAGTGCTTACCATCAAGTGTGTGTTTGTTTGTTTTGTTATCCTAACTAATAATATGATAATATAAATATAAAACTAGTTACTATTTTTTTTTTTTGAAATAATAGGCTTAATTTATTATTCTGATATTCTGACTGTACACCATTCATATGACGTGAAAATATATATTCTAATAATGTAATACATAAATAATATTAGTGGTAATAGTTACCAGTGGTAGAGCTACCAGCGTAAAATAGGATAATGCTGCTGTGTTTCGTCTGGTGAGTACAGGGATCCGGAGACCTTTATGATGGTCACGAGGCATTCCATCTCAGTCATCTCATCCTTGACACCATGATGAATGTAGTTGTCATGGGTTGCAGGAAACACTTGCCATCAGGTGAACTTTGTGCTCGTTTGTTACTCTCAATATAATAAAAAAATGTCATGATACTGAAGCGATTCCCAAAAGGAAACTTTCATGTCCCTAACAGTAAGGAACATACCATTTTTAAGTCATGAAAAAGTAATTCGTAATCATAAGAAATGTTAATGCAAATCATCAAAATGTGTACATATTATACATATACATATATATCTACCACTTCAAAATGTTTAAAAAAGATCATCATTCATTTTATCTTCTACTAATAATACTTTAAAATGTTACAGTTAGTAAGTTATTTTTATATTATTAAACTTACTAAACTTTAGTAACACCAAAAAACTAACTTTACAAATACTAAGTCAATATAACCCCACTACATAAACAGCTTTAAATTTAATTTATCAAATTAAGTACTTCCGGAACTCCCACTTACATTTTAATCACGTAACTTGGTGTTAAGAAAATTGAGGAGGAGAATTTATTTACGAGTGAAGATTACATCGCGGCATTTAAGAATTAGGTCGACACTTGGGTTTTCTTTGAATGCAATCAAAATGGAAATTTATACCTCATATATATAACATAACAAATAAATATGTTAGTGACAATTTTATTTTGCATTTGTGTGTATTCATTAAAATAAATTCATACTATGGGGCATCTTTACACAATGAAAATGTCAGTTAAGGGACGCGAGCATCTAGGTACATACATTGTCTAGGTACTAGGTTGCTTGGTTGTTGTGTACAACCATTAAGTACAAGCCGTTGCTGAGTGATGTAGCAATTACCTCGTTGTAGCGTCATACCTCCTAGGTGTTAATCCCATATTATATATATATATATATATATAAGAAAAAAATAATTTATAAAAATAAATTATAAGCAATTTTAAGTGAAGATCAAGTGCTCGCCGGTGAAGGGAAACATCATGAGGAAACCTAAGTTTCGTAACAAGAAATGCGTAACTTACTCTTGTTTTCATTTACCGCCCAGCACGTGCTAAATCGGCACTTCACAATTTTATGTTACTAGCACTTACTTAGGACACTGAGCTATCACGACTCTATCTAAGAATGATTTGATTGAATTACATGCTCAGTAGAACGGTGAATCTAATTTAACAAAAGTTAGGTATGTATAAATTAGGTACCTAATAGCAGAAGTGAAATGACACTCATCTACTTCAGGAGATTTAGTAACTGAACTCGAAACTTGACAGCATTAAAAAGCATAACTACCTTTTTTATTACATAGAGAGTAACAAACGAGCACACAGTTCACCTGATGGTAAGTGATTCCTGCAGGCCATGATATCTACATTCATCCTTGAATTGCGTTGTCATCCTTGAGGACTGAGATTGAATGCCTCGTCACCAGTGATCAAGGTCTCCGGATCCCTACACTCACCAGACGTAACACAGCAGCGTTATACTGTTATTTTACGCTGGTATTGTATGAGAGCGTGGTCCTACCCCGGTCGGTCGGGCTGATCCATTCATTCTTCAGCTAGAAACAAAATGCAGCGTAGCGCCACCATTAATATATCGGTTTTAAAATAAAATGACTGCAAGGTAAAGGTTATATTATAACTATATAGGTACAAAAGTAAACACAACTATCGATTGATTGGGTAGTTGAAAAGTAATTGAAGAATTACAAACTACTCTATTTCATTTAATTTATGTGGGTAGTTCAAAGCGGGTGTTTTTAAAATTTGAAATACCCAAATATTTAAATTACGCATCGACTGCGAAGTTTATTTTCTGTTTTTTTTTTTATTCGCATTATACATTCATTTATCGCGGGTACGATAACGGAACAAATGCCTAATACATTTATTTAAATATACCATACCGTCTTCAAGTCGTCATGTGTGTTTAACATAATGAAATGGAATATGGAATAAAACAATTCTTTAAATTTGGAATGTTATACATAAACAATAATTAATATGAGATTTCAGTTTTCCATCCTATAATCATCTTAGGATGTGAGACATGGACATGTAACAGTGGAAGAACAACAGAAACTGAGGGCATACGAAAGGAAAGTCTTAAGGATAGTGTTTGGTCCATTTAGAGATGACAACGGTGGATACCGCCTCCGGATATAGTTAATATATTGACGAAACAGGAGATGATTGTCAGATTCATCAAGTCACAACGCCTTAAGTGGGCAGGACAAGTTGAGAGTATGGAAGACCATAAGGCACACAAGGTAATGAGTGAGTGGAAGCCGCAACGAAAAAGACCAAGAGGGGGCCGAAGATGAGATGGTGCGACAGCATTGAGGTAGATCTTAGGGCCATGGGAAAGTTTATCGCTCGGAGAAGGAAATCAATGGATCGGAACGAATGCCAAAACACTGTTGGAGTCTCTTAAAGTCTGCCAACACTCATAAAGGGTTGTAGCGCCGAAGAAAGTAAAAAAAAGTAAAGATTTCGATATTCGATATACTGATTTCCATTTGACATATTTTTTATTTACCGTGGTAGTTAAATAAGATTATGGAGTGGTCCGTTAAAAATAAAACACAACTATAGTGAATACTTTATACAAAGTGGAGATTGGCATCAGCCGTTTGTTTGTAGCACTATCAATATATTCAACAACGGTTCCTCAGTTGTAGACTATAAAAGATCGAGGCGATCCCAGGTTGTGCCCTAACGTCATATGCTATGATCATAAGATGCAAGCACTGTGGAATTAAATTTCTGAAACAATCTTTAATGGTAAACCCATGACAGGAAAAATATGGAATGAGTGTACTGATCTTGTCGCTAAAATAAATCTCACTTAATTTTTTTTTATATTTCATAAAGCTAAAGATACTTTCAGATAATACTTTTAAAGAGAACTCCCTACTACAGAATTTAATTAATTCCAAAGATATCATATCATATTGACCCTTTTGAACTGTGAAAATAAATTTTCTTACAGAGAATTTAGAAGATTATAGCGAGGATTTACTCTGAGGCGCTTTTAATAAAATCGACGAATAGAACATTTTAATCTATTAAATTGCGTCAAATTAAATATTAAAATTAATTAAAATAATATAAATAATAAATTAGTTCCGAAAATGAATTTCAATAATACAATATATATTATTATTAATATATATTTATAATAATATATATTAATAATATAATTATATAATAATAAAATTATATTAAATTTTCGGGACATATGTCTTGTTCCATTGCCTTATGGCGAGTTTTTATTTTCAGTTTCTTCAGCGTCAATCAAAATCGTTCCCTAACATTTGTATCCAATGATTCCTTTATTTGCTATCCTTAGATCTCATAATACTTTTTCTATACAAGAACAATCATCAAATGCAGTGTCAGAAATACGTTCACAACCTGTCCAACGTGGAACTAAGTTTCTAACTAGGACGCTAACGGAATATTAATATGCTATGTGTGGAGTATTTTTCAATTTAAACGTTGAAATACCTGTCTTTTTACTTTTGTGTACTAGATTTGAAATCTGTAAATTCTAAAACGTTTCGTTCAAAAGCAAGAAAAAGTTCGAAAGCACTTTCATAAAATCTATTGTTCGAAATATCGCTTATGCTAGTAGTACATACCTATATATTGTAGTACATAGTACATATTAATATATTTAAAAGGTTTTCATTTATATACTATATCACATAAAGTAAAAGTAAGCAAAGCAATAGTTGACCCTATGTGTATAGGTTACTGTGGTCCACACCCCCATACATACTTCCTCAACAACGAGTTAAGATAGAGATAACAAAGGGTGGAACACTTCGATACGAAAGTACAGACCTACTAAGACTGCAAGCATTTTTAGATTATGGCTACAAAAATGTTACTTCATATATATACATTATTCAACTCTATTTATATATACATTTTATCGTATTTTATTTATAAATTTTGTATCGTTGGGGCAAGAAAACTTAGACATTTTGCGAGATAATAATACTGAATAAACAAGCTACATCGGATATGCTTGCTTGTCTTTGTACAATCTCAATTAAGCGTCAATAGCCTTTAGTTCCGGATCCAGTCTGTAAAATTAAACTTCGCAGGTTCGAGTACGACTTTCAACTATTATTTTCATTAATCTCCCAGCACAAACATGTATGCTTAGTTAGAGTGGTACACGGAAATGTTTGTTATTGCTAGAATTCTTTAAAAAATGCAAACTAGCTGGTCTTTAAAATATAGTTCCAATGTAGCTTACCTCTTATTAAATTAATTTGTATTACAATAGAAGACGGACGCTTTTCTTACTTACTTTCTTACTTTACTTTTACTATGTTATATTCAGTATATAAATTTAAAAATTTACCGAATTAATAAAAGAAATGAAAAAGAATGAAGTGATTTTTTTAATGGTTTCTACGTCTTATTATCTTTGAATATTCGTGTAAACGTATAAAAGACTATTAGGAGTTAATTATCATTCATTGAAAAAACTAAAACAAAATCTAGTGGCAATAGTTAATCATTTCTAAACCTTAGCTGAACACAAATCTTACCATTTATTGTAGAATCATTTATTTGTGTGCATGATATATCACGAACGTGAGCGTTATATGGCGACATCTATTAGTTATAACTAATTATGCAACGACAAATGCTTAAGGTATAATACCTACTGTACTACTTTAGTACTGGCAATGTAAGCAGTTTAAGGCACTGTAGGTTTTACGCAATAAGCTATAAGATATTTTTTTTTATAATATCATGTGTGACTAACGAGGACACGGTTCACTTATAGTTCACCGTTGGTCTTCTGTGTGGGAGTGGACATTTCTCAGTAGAGCACACCCATTGAATTTGGAGTCATGACCCTACCACTGTTAAAATGTGTGTTTGTGTAAAATGAAGTATATATGTATAAATTGTGTTATTTCTAAGAAAACTATACTCGTTTTCTTAAAAATCTGTAGATGTCAAATTCATGTGGAAAATCCATATATCAATTCTCGCAGGGGTACTCAGTTTATCCAACCTTTCTTCGCAGATTTCTGAAATCAAGTTAAAAGTTCAGTCTCATTAGATTTGATACAAACTATTGCGTCCTTTCAGCGCAATCCATAAGGGAATAAATAAAAAAAAATGTAGTAGCTAAAATGTAGCGATCATTTATTAAAACGAATAAATATTAATTTTAAATTATTATAAGAATTATATGTTATTAGTATGCGCAAGTATTGAAATACAGTATAGTTTATAAGTTTAATTCTTAAAAAAATAACTAAATAATTCAAAGGATTCTCTAAAGTACTTGTCTGATGCCACAAATCATAAAAGTACGTAGTTCTTTTTGATATGGTTAGGGCTAAATGCGGCGCATAACTACTCCATCCATTTTCAATAAAAATTCAAGATACCCCTGAGGATTGAGGTAGAATGCCTTGTTTCCTGTAATTGGGGCCCCGTATCCCTTCAATACACAGCGGGGTTATGTTTTTATTTCACGCTGATATTCTGCGAGGGCGTGACCATCCTTGTTCAAGTCGACCCATTCATCTTGCTGCCAGGAAGTCGAAGTCGCATTATGAATGTATTGATAATCGTAAATACTAAAAACATTTCTAAGCACTTATAGAAATAATAACTTCATATCGCTCGGCATTTAAATGTCACGTGAGCGTGAGAACTTCCCCAGTATATAGTTAACGATTAAAGTTTCACTCTTCAAAAGATAAGTCGCTGCTCTGTTTATGATACTAGAAGATTATCTGGTATAAAAGTTTAACTGTTATAGGCATTCCTACCGTAAGCTAAGCTCGAATAATCCGATTCAAAAGTTTGAGTTTCATCATATAAATATATACATATATATATATACTTATATAGAGATATATAAATAATTTGCCTTCAAATAGTAATGTTTTAAAATATATTTTGAATGTATAGACATTATTCAATTACTGTTTCAATATATAGTAGTATATGTGGGAGAAGTGTCAAAATTTCTTTTATATAAGTATTTGATATATAGTTATACACAAAAAATCGTTTTCGAGGAAATTTTCTGTTAAAAGGTTTATTACTTTCATATGAGTTGAAATCAAAAGGCGTTTTATAAGTCTTCCCTATAAGGGTTTTAGGAGAATTTTTTCCACATAAAACCGTAAATTCGAACCTTTTCTAAAGTGAAATTCTTTATGATTTTTGTATTCAATAAGTTAGTGAAAAATATTCCATCTTCAAAGAAGAAAACCTTCAAAAAAGATCTTTGGTTAGTACGTGGAATTGCTACATAACACGTGCGTTATGTAGCTATTCCACGAACATGTGTATTGATTGGTAATTGTCGTCATCCAACAACGGTAACGACTAATGTCATCTCATTCTTCAAAGGTTATAACTCATATGCATCTTGACGGATATTGATGTTATGGGCATCACTCCTTTGTCACCCTTATTATAAAGAATAAATCCAATATAGAAAGTAACATAGAAACAGTTGTACGATTTAAAGTTTTTGACAGCTATAAACGATGTATATTCTAGTCTAGGCAAAATATTTTGGGTAAAATGTAGTCGTAACATTCTTTTTTATATTCATAAATTTGACAAATTACTCATACTCAAATTCCAGACATACTACATCATAAGTAACACTGAGGGTAGAAGTAAGTGAAGTGCCTTCCTTACATCTATGAAATATAAATTAAAAATAAAGATCCATGAGGATTTAAATTGAATGCTCGTGTATTATTAAGGGATACAACTCGATTGGGAAGGAATACATTTTATACATAAGACAAATAAGAATATATTTTACCTGATGGTAAATGATTATTGTAGCCCATTACAACCACATCTATCGTCATCAAATAATGAATATGCTTATGCGTTGTCATCTCTGAGTACTAAGATAGAATGCCGCACTAGGAGTAACAGGGTGTCCGGAACTGCAGGTTCACCAAGCTAAAATACATCAGCATTATGCTATTACTTGAGAACATGGAATTTCACGTTTGAACTGATCTAAATTATATCTAGTATCTACTAGTACTGCAGCTCTCCCAATCTTTTCAAAAAAACTGCCCCAATAATGGCAAATATGTTAGAAAATCCGGAGACTCAATTTAATTAGTAAAGAGAAATGTCTACATTACTACACGTAATGCTTATGGACTTATTTGAAATATCTTTTTTAATCTTTATCCTTTATCTACACCGATGTGATTCCATTATCTACTATGTATAATATTGTATTCATGTAATATATCAAATATATTACTTGAATACAATATTATCTTCGGATTTTGAAAAAATATCAGGTCCATAAGCTAGTCTTATGTGAAGCTTGACTGGAATAACACCGGTGTACGTTACGAGTTATTATTGTTACAATTAAAAGAAAATAAACGCATGCATATTAATTGACAGCTGTTTCCGTTCCGTTTTATTAGATTGTTTTAAGTTAATCTATCTAGCAGAATTTCCTGACGTTAATTGATTACTGCAACTTATAGACCTTATTTTAAAATGGCATAGCGAAGAAATTCAATATTATTTTTTAGATAAAAATAATAAAATAGCAATCCAATTAGCATAGCACAATTATTGACAATCTTTGAACCCTTAAACTTATGCAGATGCAGTAGAAAATGGTTTATATTTCGCAAATACTTGATATGATATTTGTATTATTATATAAGTAGCCATATATTTTATAAAGATTATAAATAATTATTTAATAATATTTTGTTTGTATAACTAGACGAGTGATCAAATATATACACGTTTTTACGAAGGTCTCTGAAATGCTTGAACAATTTGGTATTAATAGTACCATCAAAATGTAACAAAACCAACAAGAGGCCAATATTTGCGTAATTAGGATCGGATTACGACTTAAGTCCCAAGTGTTAACATCCGGTACTCGATTGTCGTAAATATTGTTTGTGGTAGAGTAAGCTTTGAGTATTAGCGTTAGACGTAATGGGATATTAATATTGTAATATTGTCTATTTCAAAGTTTTTAGTAATTGTAATAAATAATTGTTATAGGAACAGCTTTTTTTATATTATATAAATATTGTTATAGCAAATTTAGTTTTTTATAATATTAAAAGTAACAAACAAGGACACATTTCTTTTGACAGTACTCGTTATGAATGCACGATGAAGGCGGCCATCAGAGAAGAGTGGCGGCGTGTTGTGAAGCTTGCCACCAACACCTGAAGTGGTGACCACGACCACTATGTCAAGAGTGATGCCGATAAAGGAGAAGAGACCCCTACACTAACGATACGAATCCCAGCAGAGCTACTCTACTATTTCGTCCTTGTATTCTTTGAGGGCGTGGTCCTTACGCAGACCAGCTGCTATCCTAAGACAATAGCTGAAGCCGAGACTACGCCTCCATTTCACGAGGCGTTTCAATATAAATTTCACTAACGACCACCCAACCAATAGGTCGAATGTACCTTAGTCCAAGACATTTGTCAAAATCGACTTATAAAGCTGTATCTTACTCTTAGCAATAGTAGAGACACAGTGCATCTAATTTCTAGCTTCAACATGAATGGTACAGTTTGACCGGGAAGTACCACGCCCTTACAAAAAAACCTGATAGCAGCACAGTGCTGCTACGTTTCGTGTAAGGGAATCGTAGACTCGATTATTGATAACGAAGCATTACATTTGTTTCCTCGGGTCGTGACAACGCATATGTGTCTTAAATCTTTGTAGAGTATTGATAAGAAAAAGACACCTGTTTATGGGTTGCAGTCAACGTTTATCATCGAGCGAAATTTGTCTTAGTTTTTCATCGTGAATATCATTAAAACAAATACAAATAATATCACAAAATAAGTTCATTTATAAGCAAACATATTAATATCCCGAATTCATTTCATTTTCAAGCTGACAATATGTGGAGAATATTTAAAGGGAAGAGCCAGTATTATTTTGTCGGAATATGTCGTGGATTTCTCTTTGAATATAATGGAGGGAACTGTAAATGATAGAACCGGGAAATTTGCAATGGACCTTCATTAATTCGAGCCCCACTTTTAGGAACAAAGCGCAAGATATCAAATTATTTTTATTTTATAGGTAATGCTAGGAATATATATGTTACTCTACTACTGTTTGTAACCTAAAATATTACTTTGTTATACTTACGAGTATATAACTTATTACCATACTTATTACCATAGTACCATATTTTATTTTTTTTGAAAAAAATGAATTTCTTTTCCTTGTTTATGTGGAAAATGCCATATATATTTTGTGTTTGTGTACCGAATAGAAATGTTAGTACACAAACTAAAAGAATACGCATAAAAATATTAACTTCATTAAAACAATAAACCTTCGGTTCTTAATACATCTGCAAAAAATCAGTTTGTTATGATGTCTGAAAGTGGGTGAATTTTGAAGATTTTCATTACATACTCGTACATACACAAATGCCAAAAAGGTAGCCTTTGTTGGTTTGACTCTCTACGACTCCTTCGGTGTTACGGATGTATGGGTGTGTGCTGCTACTGCTCGTTTGCCATTTATTCTATAAAAAAAAATTATAATTAATAAAAAAATATGATATTATTTTGGTATTACATACATACATATAAGATTTTCGATTTAAAGTCAGGAAGCGTTAGTAGTTAAAGGCATAATAAAAATAAAGTATTTGACTACTGCGTACTTTACTGTTTAGTGTTTAGGCAAGGAATGTGTTTGGTCTAATCCGTCAATATCTGAATAAGTTATGGGTGCGATTACATGTATGTATGTAGTTGTCCTGTCGTTGATTCTGCATTTTAAAGTTTATACTATCTTCCAAGAGTCCACTGTAAAGGCAATATGATTTTCCATAGTTATTAAAGTTTTTGTATTTTTTTTTCACTACAATTACGCTAAGGGATTTGGGAAAAATTGATTGGAGGAAATCTTGCCATAGTAAGTCTCATATTACTTGTTGATTGTTTGTCAAAATATCAATCGGCGATTATATTTAAGTTTTGCGGTTATTATCATTACTTTCCACTTACGAGTATATATTTATATATATAGATAGCTGATCTAATTTCTTGTATTAATCCAATTTAAGTGCGGAGCGATATCCAATTTAAATCTTATTATATAATACAACATTAATTTATGTAGCCCCAACTAATCTAGGTCGTTGGTTTTAGTTCTACTGGAGATATCGAATTAACGATTTTGATTGATTTAGATGTGAAATGTCCAAAAGGATTTATTTCAAATTAATAACTATAGTAATGATGACTATCTTATCAATTTTAAAACACGCAACATATTCTGATTATAACCAGATAATGCCAACCACCCAGGATTTATTATCCTTTAGTTTCTAACACACAAGGTCTATATTATGATATTTATTTATTTATTGTTTAATATATTTTATTTACATTAAGTATGATACATATTTTGTTGTCAATGTAGGATTATTTTGTAACTGGCACCTACAGTAAATTCGACGTCTCAAGGTTTGACTAATAGAGAATGTCAAAAGGCATTATGTTCGACTTTTGCACCATTTAAAATGAGCATAAACCTCATTTTTAAATGTTACGATAGTCGAATAATAATCGAAGACTTAATAAATAAGTAAATAACTTCATAAAAAAATATAATACTTATTCTTGTGATGTTTATTAAATAAATAATATATGTTGACGCTGTTTTAAAATTTTGAACCTGATTTTCCTATTTTTATAAATTTTTTTTCGTATATTTAACGTGGAAACATATGAGTTGTTATTTTTATTTTTGACATAAAAGTTATTTTGTACGGAAGACAGCGATATTTTCAAATCGTAAAACAAAAGAATTTCATAAGACAAGAATAGTTACTATTGAAGCACACCAACTCGGAACTACATTTTAACGATCCGCTATCTTGCAAGTGACAGCTTACAAAGAAATAGACAAGCGAGCTTACTCGTGGTTTGCTTACAAAGTTGTATTTGTTATCTTTCTCTCAGAAGATTTGTCTTATAATATTGGTAGAAATATACAATGATAGAGACAGAATGTTCATACAGAACATTAGAGGGAATAAGCAGCATAAGCCTGCTGTGTCTCCAATCCCTACCTAATTAAAGATCACAAGGAATTTCATCTCGGTCCTCAGTGTTATGCAAAAAATATATTAACATACTGTTATACTTAAAAGCAATTAAACTCAAATCTATATACATGATAAGAATTAAATAAATTATATATTTCTAGACAACCATTCTGCCAATTCCATTCGTCTCTACGATACATCAAACACAGATATAAAGTGAAACGTTTTCCAACTTATTTTCAATCCTGGTAACTGATATTGATATTTATTTGCACTTGCAATGGAAGAAAGGAACTTTTAGTCAAATTTTATTAGTTTTCTTAACACTATAAACTAAACTTATATAAATCTAGAAGGTTACAGGACTCGACTGAAATTATTTTATATTACTTATATGAAACAAACTTTTCAAATGTAAACGGTTGGAACTAGGTGTCTATAATCAAATCAAATCAAAAACAAAAGAAGCTTTATTCAAGTAGGTTTATACAAAACACTTTTGTATCGTCAAGATAACTAATAGATCCACTTCTACGGAAGGCACCTTCTAGCGGGAAGGAACGACAAGAAACTCGACTATCTGCTCGTATTTTTTGAAATAATAATTTACAAAAAGTTCAGGAGTTATCCAGTATATGTACCCAGAGCTCTAAGCTTTTACCAGAATTTTATTTTATTTCTTCAGGAATGCGTATGCTATTGTCTAAGACTATTGTCTGTAACTTTTTTAAACGAAAAGACTTTTGTCACTTAGCGTTAGGTGGACTGTGTCCTCTTCTGTCACCCTTACATTCATAAAAAATATAGTACAGCACAGAATCAGTATAGAATAACATAAAATATATTTACTTTTATCTTTAAAAAGTAAAGTTTCATCGATTTGTGAATATTTATATACTGTAAAAGCCTTCGGGCTAACAGCGGCTATCAGCCCTAAAAAAACACACAGGTATTCTGACAAAACTTTTCCCGCTCACGCTGACCCATTCATGTAGCTGCCAGTTATAAAATATGTGCAAATAAATATTTATATAAACGTAAATCATTTACACGAATGTCATTTTATGCTATTGTATACTAATTCACGGCTATTTACAGAAACATGAATGCTGATAAATAAATTGAATGTTAAATAATTGCCTTGGAAATAGATAAAAAAACGTGGTATAGGTATTTCCTTTCTGTTCATATGTTTTTATTACCAGCAGAAATTCAATTTGTCAAAAGAAAAATTGAAGTACTCTGAATAAAACAAACTTATATTGGAGGTAATACTTTTATATATTTGACTTCTGTGATCTATTGAGATTATTAATGTCGCTCAGTACGTATTTAAAAAAAAGTAAATACAAAATATATTTAAAAAATAGTTAATTTTTTTTTATCAAAAATCCATTTCCATTAGTAGACTTTTTAAAATATTAATTGTACCTTATATACTAACAAATATCTTAACAACCTTTTTAAAACATGAGTCCACTGTAGCTTACGGTGTCAATTAAATATTTACTTTAACCGGTACAACAGTAAAACCCTAACTACAATAACAAAGCAAACAATACATTGAGGATATCTAAACTTCTATTCTAGTCGATTATTCTATTTCATTACACTCAATGGTGAATTGAACAGCGGCAAGAGATTTCCAATAACTTCAATGCATAAATGTTTTTAGTATTATATAAATTGTTCGCCGTACTGAGTGAAATGGTACATACAGTACTAAATAAATGTGCAATTTATACATAGTGTTATTTAGGTACGTAGGGACACTACTGACAGCTAAAAGCACAAACAGTGCTTAGTTTAGAGTAGGGCAGCGATGCAGCCCACGAACAATTTCGCAATGATGACATGCATATACATGTGCATGTGTGTGTATGGACTAGTACATGTATGAGTACATAACATTTCCTCCCATAATTTGATCAAAAATAATACAAAGTTGTGCCCAAATACATGATTAATAAATAAATACATACCTAAGTTACATAAAAGGTTTGTCATCTACGCTGGGAATGGTTCTCAATAGTCTGTTTGGAATCATTGAACCCGGATCCGACACTGTATCTGTGTCTGCAGACGGCGGTGATTTCAGGTTATATTTTTATATTATACATATTATTATTTATAATCATATTATCAACAAAAATAAAATTTATTTAATAATATATTCCATATTATATTCCATTTAGAACACACGTTTGGAGGTCGAATCATTTTAGTAACGCAATTATCATAGTTCCAAATCTCAGAGATGGACATATATTTGAAACCATTCTCCGTCCGGAACGCTATTATATATAATATATATATATACGAGATGCTGTTGGTATTTCCCTTCGTTCTTTTGATGATAATCCGAGTATCTGAGTATTAAAGGATCGCGACCTCACAGGATTCCGAAGACCCGATTTTTAGTAGCGAAGTTTTTTTTTAAAAACTTTCTTCAAGTGCTTGACCACGACCTTACCTGATGTTAAGTGGAAATGCAGTCCTGGATGGTAAGGCGCACTAGCTCAGTATCCACCTTAGTTCTAAGGGCTGACAATATATAAGTACCTTGAATATATATTGAGGACAGTTGTCATCACGTACCATCAGATGAACTAATTAGTAGGCTCATTTGCCACCTATAATTAAAAAAAAATTAATATAATGTTGCCATTCTATGTGATGTGTCAGCAGAGGTACTATTAAGCCGTTTATTAAATGCCAAAAGCCTGAAGAAAATAAATACAAACCAAATTATATTTTACAATTTTAATTATAGTTTTATTAGCTTACTCAGATTTTTTACGATCGTTTCTTAATTTTATTTCATAAAATAAAACCAAGTTGATAGAGTATCATATTTTAATGATACATAAAATGACGTTAAGAACGCAAGGTTAATATACCTAAAACAAATGGTAATGTGATTTTTATACAGTAGTAAAGCCGCACAGTTTCTAACCTCTGCCTGCCTGTTGGATAGACCGATTGGAAAAATCAAGAACAAGAATACTAGGGTAAAATAACAGCATAACGCTGCCCCTTGTTTCGTCTGGTGAGTGTTGGAGACCCTTATTACTTATGGAATTTCATTTTAGTCCCAAGGGGTGACCACGCATCTGCATTGTGATTCCTTGTCGAGGATGTATGTGGATGTCATGAGCCAAAGGAATCAATTGCCATTTAAACTGTGTGCTCGTTTGATTTTCAAGAACTCTTTACTAATCA
Organism: Teinopalpus imperialis; assembly: GCA_029286865.1. Taxonomy (NCBI): domain Eukaryota; kingdom Metazoa; phylum Arthropoda; class Insecta; order Lepidoptera; family Papilionidae; genus Teinopalpus; species Teinopalpus imperialis. Next base: position 1,515,564 of record JAGSMU010000020.1, on the reverse strand, counting down.
AAACAAATCAAAAGATTTCATTTGATTCGTATATCATAGACTTACTAAAATCTCTGACGAATCTTATTCTAGTATTTAGCAACAAATTTTGTGTACTACGTGAATCTTCAAACACACTTCATTTTAATAGTGATGTATGGTAATGTGACAGCAAGAAAAGGAAGTGATATTATAACCATTTTGGCTCCAATATGTTAAATCTAAAGTAGAGATTCAACATATTCGATAAAATATTAAATAAATTTAACTACCTATGTAATCACATACGCATAAATAAAAAAGTTTAAATTATTGTGTAACATGACTGTGTTATATGTATTTCTACAAAATGGCTTTTACTTTTTCATACTTATTCTAGCCAACCTTTACACTTGGAATCAAGTTAGTAAGTCCGGTCTCGTTAGGTCGGATGTGACGTAATTCGACTTTACCTTTGTCTCCCAGACTAAACGAATCAACGAAAAATATGTCTATATTAGACAAAATACAATGTGACTTTTTCTGCGAAGTATTCTGTCAAATTTGAGATATAATGATTTAGTAATAAGTTTGACAATTTCTGTAATGTTATGTGTGCCACGACCTCTGCTAGTTTGCGGGAAGTCAATGTATGCAGTTAGCTGAGAACTGTCCTTTGTGGCAGTCTGTAAAATCATAATGATGATCAATACCAATGGAATTAAATTGTTATATAATTCTGGTTTAAATTATAAAGAAGCGAAAGGTTTTACAATAATTTATTGAATTTTATTATTTAACGGAAATGGAAATATTTTTTTTTTATATTAACCCGCGTCTCTTGCGTCTAAGTAGAATAGTCATGATTATTAATAAACTCGAGTCTCCGCGAGGATTTCTTTAATGATTAATATTACATTGATAAAATATATCTCGTTCCTATCCAGATTTTGAATATTCCATAAGCTTCTCCTGAATGCGATGTCAGTGTAACGTTTCAAAGCTACGTTTTTTTTAAATTGATGAGAAAAGGCAATAGTTGCGATACTTGTAGACAAACTTTAACGTTTTAAAGTTACAGTTATTTTATTATATGTAACGTCTTCAATGAATAGTTAGTAAGACAGCTAAAAACCATTCGAAATAACATTGCTTCTACCTCTACTTACCTTCCTACTTAACTATCGTCTGCTACAATTAATTTAGTAAAATAATAATAAATGAAAACGATTTTATTACTATTAATATATCAATTATATTAATAGTCAGGAATTCGCTTGTTGCCTTAAGCGCGATTTTAATGTTTGTATTTACGACTAAATACTAAAAAAGAAATGTATAATATAGGTATATAATATATATTCTATATGAAAAATTTTAACTATCATAATGTCAGCTCATAAATTCCTATTTACGACTCGCCGTGAGCTAATTGTGACATTTATTCATGTTAGTAGTAGTTTTTTTTATATTACATCTAGAGTAACAAACGAACACATAGTTCACCTGATGGCAAGTAATTCCTGGGGCCCATGACACCTACATTCATCCTTGACAAGGAATCATAATGCAGATGCGTTGTCACCCTTGAGGACAGAGATGAAATGCCTCGTCACCAGTGCAAAAGGTCTTCGGACCTGCACTCTCCAGACAAAACACAGCAACATTATGATGCTATTTTACGCTGGTATTCTGTTAGGGGGTCGTCCTACCCCGGTCGAGCAGTGCCATTTATTCTGCAGCTAGAACAAACTGCAGTGTTGCTCTACCACTGTCAAAAATACACAGGTATGTCGTAGTGCTGTAGGTATTTGCGCATACGCCAAGAACCTTACTCTTAGTTTACTTTCTTAATCCAATACATGTACATTAAGATTGTAGAAAAAGTCTGATCCGTTGTCAGGAATAATAATTTTGTGAATAATTAGGTTTTCTAGTATTTGTATAAATATCGTATTTTTATACAATATATTATTATAAGAATAACTGATACTAAGGACTGAATAATGACTTTCAGGAAGGCTAGGTGAAGTACTGAAGAAAATCCAGGTAATAGGGAACACAACTTTATTCTTTCTCACGACCTTCTCGTCCAACAGCTCGAGTCAGAATGTTCAACCGACCTTTTTCTACTTTCTAGCTTTTCGATAATTTTAACGACCAACTGACAAACTAAAGTATTGCGAGTACAAAATATTCGCATCAAATAGTTATTACCTGGAAACTAATCTTTTTGCGTTCCAATTTAATTAAATAAAAATATTAATTAGCGAACCCTAACATTCGACCATCCTGATATCGTGTGCGTCCCTGCACACGGTACCGGGTGGAACCCTAAAATATTATAATAAAATCATATGAAAAGATATATATAATAAAATCATAAATAGTTCTTTGTCTTTGCGTTTGTGCATCCTATTTTTCAAAAAGGCTCCAATTTAGATATTACTTATTTATTCAATTAACTCACATGTATCATGTTTGTTTGTGTGAAATCGTAGAGACAGATAATTTGAAATATATACAGTATTTAAGAACTCCAAGATATCTCAAATTTTAAATCAATTTCAAACGCTCCCAAAAAACCTAAGCAAAGCCAATATGAGGCCAATATTTATGTAATTCAACTTTACTAAACCCTAGAATCAACATCCAGTTCCAAGATAATATAATTATTATTTGTGGCACGAAGGTAAGTATATTTTAAACTTTATTCATATTATTGACGGCTTAGGTAATTATTCAAACTATATAAATATATATATATATACTATATAATATGTATATATATAATATAATACTTCAATAAATGAACGAATGAATGAACACTTTATTGTTTAAGCAACTGGAAATACGAAGGTACATATGAAATACAAAATACAATGGCAGACTTATCACTTCTTCCAGCCAACCAGTGATAAAGAAACGTTTGTTGTATTTTTAAAAAGCAGAACAAACAGTTTAAGAAAATATATGAAAGTGTAAAATATTGTGAGTCATTTTAACGGTGCTTCTAGCTGTAGTAAAATAATAAATATTCGATATTCAATAAAAAAAGGTAACAGCTCGAAATAAAATATGGTGGGATCAAAATATAATTTAACAATATGTATTTAGATCCTACTGTTGGTCATAGGCTTCCTCTCTACATAGGGTATAGAACGAGAGATAGCCACGAGGCTGGCTCAATTGCAGATTGGCGGACTACATATGTCTTCAGATATATATATATATATACATATATATACTATCTGTAAGACGTAGGTTTCCTCAGAACGATTTCCATCACCGCCGAAGAAGTGGTAAAACATAAATACAATAAACAGTTTCATTGACACCGGCATCGGAGATCGAACTTTGCTCGCGAAACCATGAATTTAAGAGCGACCACTTCAGAGCTATTATTCCATAATAAGAATATTCTGTGAACATAACAAATAAGGAAAGACACTAAATTATTATGAACGAAATTAATGTCTGATAGATACAATTTAAAATACAACAGTGATATTTAGTAATTAAATTTTTTTGCGACATTTTAAAGATAATAAAATATTAATATATTTTTTTTAAATTAATATAAATGATCTGTTTTACTTCAAAATCAGTTTTCTCTTAAATCAATCTGTAGATTATACTAATGCTTCTTATTTTATTTACGCTTTATGGAGTATTATAATTCTTTATTCATAAATAAATAAGTAAAGGAAGTGTTAATACCTTTATTAAGTAGTTGTAATTGATTTTTTACGGCTACATTTAAACAGATCGTATTAATATGAATTTAAGTAGTTGTAGGCTGGAATCAGTCATTCCACTATTTTCGTGAATCATCTCCCAGCTTAAGTTTAGTCGGAATGTTTAACTGGAATGTTGGTTAAATTTATAGCACTGTTAACATTCTTTAAAACCTGGTATCCTCTATATACATTTTATAACATCGTAAACAGACTGTAGGTAATTTCCTGCTTCAGTATGGCTTTGTCAAATTAATATTTATAAATAAATGAAAATACTTCCTAGTATAGGAAACATTTTTGTTAATACAACAATAATAGTATGAAAAAAATATAAAAACCATCGGCCCAGAACTCTGCAGAGATAAAACGTGTAATTTAGTTGATGGACTGTGCCTCGTTTAACAAATTACTAAACTGCCTTATTGGACAGGTCCGAATTTACTATTTTTTGTTAAGAGTTGGTAATATACTCATTTGTTAAGAAAATGTAGGCTTATATTCCTTCTAGCATCTGAACTCACTCTCTAGTTTATTTAAGTAACAAAATAATATGTACAGTACAACAACGTAAAAACTGGAACTATCGTAAAATATTTGTAGGTACCACTGGCCGAAGTTCATCGCTGAATTGTTACACTAAATCTTGAATAATCTAAATTTGAGCGAGAAAAGAACCAATCTTGCGTATTTTCAAAATCTATATCGTTTTTGATGCCACGGGCCCATTGTCTCGACTCAAAATGGCGCACCAATGGAATACCAACGTAAAATTTTGTATCATTCTACTAATGGGTTTGTAGCGTCTTAACATAAGATTACGAAAGGTAGACTTTAATGTTTCCGAAAATATTTACGATGCTATATATATGCTGTGTAGTTATCATGTTCTGATATCAAACCAGTGCAAAGTCTAAGTCTTAAGCCATAGTCGTCGTAATCTTGTGGATTTCAGTATTCACAGAATCAAAATTAAATTTAAAAAAGACTCAATTACTGGTGACGAGACAATCCGTCTTCATCCTCGCGGGCGACAATCCATTTGTTTTATGATTCCTAATCGAGTATGAATTTGGGTCACGTGGACCGCAAGTATCAGTTTGATTCATGTGTGCTCTGATTTGTGAAAAGAAAAAAATCAGGAACTTCATATACTATAACGAACACTCAAAAGAACAAAAAAATATACGTATGTATCAGTAATTAAGAAACTGAACTAACAAGTTTATTTCGAACGAAGTATAATATAGAAATTAATAGTTACTATGTAACCCTTTAGGCATAATACGTCCGTACTCCTTTGTTCATATAAATTGCCTCTTATGATGTTTGACGTTTGTTCCGGGGGCCTAGGATACGGAGTGTTCTGTTCTCTATTATATCGTACTGAATCAGCAAGTTAAATAAAATCTAAATATCGAATAATAATGAACATAATCAAAATGTTTCGCCTAAGTCCCAATCAGTGGAAAGGGGTATAGATGGGTTATATGGTAAGTTACTCTTATCGATGTTTGCTACGGTTATATGTTTAATAAATATATTAGATAATATAAGATTATTATTGTTATATTTTTTATAAATGCTTTACCACAATATCATTCCACTGTACGGGTTGGCTGACAGATAATGCCTTAAGGTATTAAGTCCTCTCTTGGTATCCCTTTTTGTAAGATGTGAACGATGAATATTAATTAGATAAACATAATACAGAAACCCTAACAAATACACTGCAAGCCTGAGCAAATCAGCCCATACAATTATCAATTCTTTGATCATATAAACGGAAATGTTACCACGCGATACTACGCCGAGATACGAGCTTTCAGTATAAAATACCCAAGGCTACAACACGACAATGACAGTCTCGATATCGCATAACATTTATAATATTATTATTATTTTGTTTCGTTAGGCGTAATTAAAGCAGATGATCTTTATTATTAAGAACTAAAAACACCTTGTCTAAACCTATACCTATAAACTTATCTCTTAACGCTTTAATTACCACAACAATTTATGAAAAGGTAACGTAATCCAAACACTTCTATGATATGATGAAGTTTTAATTAAAAACTTGTGCACACTTATGCACCTTTTTATTTTGAAATAACAACATCGATACATCAAATAAAAAACTTACATTTTACTTTACAAATTTCTATCATATTATAGGAAAATTATAATAATTTAACATACCGTTATAGTGAAAATATAATTCAATCTCCTATGAAGATGTGAATCTAATATTGGAATATAATAGAAGTGTCTTTCTTAAAATTATAATACATAATTTTAATAACTTGGATATCCAATATATTATATTATTATATTCCGTTTTTTGTTTATTTACAAATTATGTTTTAAATTTCAAATTCAAACAGCTATAGCGATAATAGAGTTATGTTTAATTGAGTCAAGATGTATCTGGAAGAAAAAGTTTTAATTAGAAATTTGCTTTCGATGGAAAGTAGCTTGTTAGTGTTAGAATAACAAGACAACAACTCAATTATAAATTAAAAAACTCAACCTAGTGTATAATACCTATTGAGTAACACCATATGAATCTATTTGTATGTATAATAAGAAATACGTTATCCAATTTTACGACATAGTAGGCTGTAGATATGCTAGAAAAATATTATAACAATAATTGAAATATAGAGTAAAAGACAAATGTAGTATCACGTAGTATCTATGCAAACTATATTATTTTGTAGAAAATATATGTACACGACAAATATATATACGAAAATACATAAATTTTATTCTATAAAACTTATTTTAGTGACTTTTACCTTTTAATAGCAGCACAGCCAATGGGACCCCAATAAGGTTCAATAAAAAAAACATATTTACCTTATCATAATTTTAAAGTATCATCATTCATAAATATGTTGACCCCACGGATTGCCTATTAACACACAAAAAATACATAAATACATACTTATTAAATTGGTATTTGAAGATTTATTCGAATAATTTCAAGCTTATCGCTGAACGTATGATAGGCATATCTGTCATAATTGACGTTACCCCATCACTTCGAAGCGGAGTTCGAAAGAATATTATATATTTACTTAAAAATAACAACTAGTTTCAAAGTTACGTCATAGTAGGTAGTCAAAAACTTAAATAAACTCGTCGCATTTTGAAGAACTTTGTCAATTTTATTTACTTGCATGCATTGTAGTCTTATTTGTATTAAACTCAGTTGCAACTGATGTTGCTACGAGAGTGCTACGAGGGTGCTACATCTCGTAGTGATATTCACTGCTTTTTAAATAAAAATTGTTTCAAGAATATTACTGTAGTAACAATATCAACATCATATTGCTTAAATCAACTCTTTAAAATTGTACAGTTTTTCATTTTATTTGTTGGAATAAGTTTTGTTTTTATAACCAAACACTACTGACAGTTAATTGTGATAGAAACGGCCATAGAAGACGTTAATCAAAACATCTTCACTTAAAGAAATATAACCATAATTTAATTACATAAAACAAAATTCATGTCATGCATTACTTTAACATGAAATATTAACAGACGATTCACATTATTCGTTCCTACTGAACGCTAAATACTAAATCAATATGGATTAAAAGTTATAAATATACCATAAAATTTTAAAATAGTTATTGATTTCTAAAATAAATTGACCTGGACCCTTGTAGAGAGTCAGCTGCATACAACACTTACTGTGAAGGAAATATGCTGGACTAGTGATTTGGGATCAGATTAGACTAACAGATGAATATTATTTTAAAAAAGGAATGGTTATTACTATAAAACCGGCGATGTGGCGTTTTTTTAGTTACACCAAAATTCTAATAGTCATCATTTTTAAAGAACTTAAAACCTCTTATGAAACTTTGGATATTATATTTTCCTTAAATTCATTATCTTCGAATATTCACGCATTTAAATTTAGAAGGGTAGTTTATAACGTAGAGGGGTGGGCTAGGATGACTTTATTACTTCCTTATTTGACTAGGGATCCCCAAAATTACCATATTTAAATAGTTTCTGAACTACACTTGGTATTATAAGATATATTACGTAAATGCATACCATCTTACAATTTGTGACTAAAAATGTTAAAATGCACCATTTATTACTGTCTGTGGAAGTTTATTTATTTACATAGTACTTCAATAAAAAATAGGGCCCCGAGAAAATTACCCATTTGACATTTGATTGCGATTAACTTGAAATCCATTAAATTATATCCTCTAGTTTTTACAAGATGACATCAACTGCGCATAATATTTTATAGTACCGTAAGCATTTGCGCAAACGCAGTCCCTCACTCGTCATCCTTTTCCGTATTCCGATGTAACGCATGTGCGATTGGAGGAAGGTTAAGATGCAGTGTGTTTCTGATACTGAAATATTAATTCTCACCCAGATATCGAACCCGGGACCCACGATGATTGTACTCTAACCACATTAAATATTTAAGAGTTGATATACAAAATGAGATTCACAATTATGAGTCAAACATTGGAAAATAAATTTAATTATGCGCTGAAAATGTGTTTAGTCAATTTCTATATGTGATAATTTGACCTTAATGTTATTTCAATTATTTACTTATTGTCCTTGTTAACTACAAGGCCTTGTGTACAATATGAGATTATCTAAGAAATGCCTATTTAGTTTTTAGTCAATCACAATATGTGATTTGACCTTAATTTTATTTAAATTAATATTCTCATATATTAAATTTTGCTTTGTATATAATTAGGGAAATTAGAATAGGGGATGTAGCGGCAGTTAAAAGCTAACATGAATATGTTAATTTCTTGTAAAATTCGTTTGGACCTCTGCATGTGCATATCGCTGTTTTTTTCCATTAACTGCCGGCGTAAATTTTCTGTTTTTTTTTATTTTGGAGCACAAAAGTTATGCCTTATTTATCTAGATTCGTAAGTCTGACTTCTTAGTGACAAGACAATCGTCGCTTTGTAGAGATTTATAGACAACATTTAGAACCAAATTTATTCAACAAACAATCGTTCTTGTTTCCGCGGGATAATCAACAAAGCGACGTCCCTGGACGTTTTCCAAGTTGTTCATCATAATTATGTCCTGCAATAACAATTACGCACTCGCGAAATTTCGAATCTAATTTCGATGATATATGGTTCACAAGTTCCCAGTGTGTAAACATGTTGGTACACAATGGTGACGAGAATATTGATTGATATTTCGCCGTAATATTTATTGTATATACTATCTTATCCTGTTTCATAATAATCTACAGGGGAGGTCAATGACCAAAAGAAAAAATATGTAAATCATTATACATTATATGTCCAATAACAGTCTTAGAGCCGCAGAGCAGTTGGTCTCAAGTTATAACAAGAATGAGCTAGCTCAATCGGGAATGGTTTACACGCTCATAAAATAGCGGCACAGTGCTGTAAGTGACCCAATTACAGGTAGGCTGTACTAGTCATACCATCTCAGTCCTTATAGGTGACAATTGAAATGAATCTTTGTTGAGAATGAAATGAGATGTTATGAGCCACAATCACCTCTTACCTTTATGTGAAATTAAAAAAAAATATTATATTACCACAAAGCACGATTCGAATCTGATAACATCCATTTGACCATTATCATTGATAAATATTGACTTCTTGCAAAATTTCGTTACTGAAAATAAAGCAACTTAATTTATGTTAATTAAAAGTTGGTAGTGCTAACTTTTCTTTTAAATTAATCTAGGTTAATGTTTCATTACTAAGGAGTAAACAATCTGATTCTTATTCCTAGGAGAAATCGAACACGCTAAAGCTCGACCCTATTACAAAATTTTGTTTACACCAAATAAATCACTGGATTGGATAATTATTTCCATGGCTTCAATTCTTACGGTCTGTTTCACAGATGTCTAGTAACTTTATTCAAATAATACATTTTCCCGATATCATTATCTTTTATGGTAATTGAAAAAAAAAACGCCATGGTAGTTATCTTACAAATAAATTTAATTTAGACATGATTAAACACACATTCTGCATTAACTAATTTTGGCCTATCTTTCATGTATACATTTCAAAAAAAATATTCCCGTAGATCTAGTTCCGTCTGTAATTCTCGATGTAATTATTTGTTGCGGCCTGAGCCTATTATAACTGTAAAAAAAATTTTATTCTTATTATTTATTCTTATAAATCAAAATTATTCTAGTTACGATTTAAAATATAATTTATTCCAATATATATCCGTATTCCACGTAAGCAGAATCTATGTTAGAGGTAACTGAATTAGGCGAAAATAGTGATCGCTTCTTGTTTGGCGGTAATGGTAGAAAGCTGTCCACAAAAAATAAGACAAAGACGCACGTTCCCGGCAGGCATTTGACGTCTCTATTGTGTGAGCTTTAGTACAAATATATATCCTTCTTGTCAATGTTATAGGATAACAGTTCTATTTTTGAACTGTGATATTGACAAGAAGCAGATTTCTAATTACTCGCAGAATTTTTTTTGAGATGTAAAGGAATTAAAAAAAAACTTCTTACTTCTTTTACCACATATCACACGCTAGTAAGTGATTTTTTTTTGCTTCTGGAAGCTATAATGTGAACTATGTATTCTCTTCTTGATTTTACCATTACAATTTTCTTTCTTGTCACGTTGGTTGACACTGACAAAAGTCCCATTTGGTGTGCCGTAGAGCATAAAATTGAACAGAGGATAAAGAAAAAGTACTTTAATCGATTTTTATTTTGCCGGCTTTTGTAATGCAATAAATTTTACTTTCACACATAGAGAAATATAAAATATTGCATAAGCCAGGGATGAAATACACACCCACGTTTTAGTTGTATAGCGCAAAATTAAACTTAAAGTATACCCCAATTAGACGGACCGATGATCTATGCATGTTTGCGGGTAGTCGATGGATGCAAGTGGCTTAATAAGATCGGGCTTTATCGTAAATTATGGGGGATTTCTATGTTCAGGAGGTAAGGCATATATATATAATATGTATATATATATATATATATATATATATACAACATATGTGTAAATATGTTATATATACATATTTAGTAAATTGAGAAATCTTTATTAAGGATGTTATGATTAAAAGTCTCATGTAAGATCGGAATTGTTACGAATAATACAATATATCATCAAAACCCAACAAAAGCAATTAGAGGCTAATGTTTGTGTTATAAAGCAATAAGTGGATAATGTCTTAACTTAGCCGTTCTTCGTTGTTCTTGTTCACATTGCTATTTGATTTTAGTATCTTTTAAAATAGTAAACTATATACTTTTAATAAAAATTGCCATTAATATAAATTTCATAAAAGAATATTGACTAAAATTGGAGAAATAATTTCTTCTTCTTAGTCGTTTACACCTGGCGGAGTGGTCGCAGTCATGAATCGTCCGGTACGTAAGTTGCAGATTTTTAAAGAGCTCTCCACCTCTCACTATTACTTACGGAGAAATAATATGAGAAGATAAATAACAAAGGGCCATTCATAAGAGACGTATATTAACTGACGCCGTAGTAATACTGTATATAACAACTTTACAACAGTCGTGCAAGAGCTAGTTCCTAATTGCAATATGAATGGCTTGTTAAATTGTAGAATAACTGATGTGTTTCATATAGTGAATGAAGGGAACTGGAGACCCAATTATGGGTAACGAGGCATTCTATCCCAGTCCTGGTGTGACAACTCATATACACCTTGGACCCGTGACACGCACACTGACAATAAAGAACCATGACGTCGATGAGGGGCGACAACAATTCCGAGGAAGTTCACGAGTTATTGCATCTCAATCTTGGCGTAACAACTCATATACACCTTGGAGCCGTGACACCCACATTGACAATAAAGAACCATGACGTCGATGAGGGGCGACAACAATTCCGAGGAAGTTCACGAGTTATTGCATCTCAATCTTGGCGTAACAACTCATATACACCTTGGAGCCGTGACACTCACACTGACAATAAAGAACCATGACGTCGATGAGGGACGACAACAATTCCGAAAAAGTTCACGAGTTATTGCATCTTAATCTTGGCTTAACAACTCATATACACCTTGGAGCCGTGACACCCACATTGACAATAAAGAACCATGACGTCGATGAGGGGCGACAACAATTCCGAGGAAGTTCACGAGTTATTGCATCTCAATCTTGGCGTAACAACTCATATACATCTTGGACCCGTGACACTCCCACTGTCAATAAAGAACCATGACGTCGATGAGGGGCGACAACAATTCCGGAGGAAGTTCACGAGTTATTGCATCTCAATCTTAGCGTAACAACTCATATATACACCTTGGACCCGTGACACTCCACACTGACAATAAAGAACCATGACGTCGATGAGGGGCGACAACAATTCCGGAGGAAGTTCACGAGTTATTGCATTCAATCTTGGCGTAACAACTCATATACATCTTGGACCCGTGACACCCCACTGTCAATAAAGAACCATGACGTCGATGAGGGGCGACAACAATTCCGAGGAAGTTCACGAGTTATTGCATCTCAATCTTGGCGTAACAACTCATATACATCTTGGACCCGTGACACTCCCACTGTCAATAAAGAACCATGACGTCGATGAGGGGCGACAACAATTCCGAGGAAGTTCACGAATTATTGCATCTTAATCTTGGCTTAACAACTCATATACACCTTGGAGCCGTGACACTCACACTGACAATAAAGAACCATGACGTCGATGAGGGACGACAACAATTCCGAAAAAGTCCACGAGTTATTGCATCTAATCTTGGCTTAACAACTCATATACACCTTGGAGCCGTGACAACTCATATACACCTTGAGCCGTGACACCCACATTGACAATAAAGAACCATGACGTCGATGAGGACGACAACAATTCCGAAAAAGTCCACGAGTTATTGCATCTTAATCTTGGCTTAACAACTCATATACACCTTGGAGCCGTGACACTCACACTGACAATAAAGAACCATGACGTCGATGAGGGACGACAACAATTCCGAAAAAGTCCACGAGTTATTGCATCTTAATCTTGGCTTAACAACTCATATACACCTTGGAGCCGTGACACTCACACTGACAATAAAGAACCATGACGTCGATGAGGACGACAACAATTCCGAAAAGTCCACGAGTTATTGCATCTTAATCTTGGCTTAACAACTCATACACCTTGGAGCCGTGACACTCACACTGACAATAAAGAACCATGACGTCGATGAGGGACGACAACACCTGAAAAGTTCACGAGTTATTGCATCTCAATCTTGGCGTAACAACTCATATACATCTTGGACCCGTGACACTCCCACTGTCAATAAAGAACCATGACGTCGATGAGGGGCGACAACAATTCCGAGGAAGTTCACGAGTTATTGCATCTCAATCTTGGCGTAACAACTCATATACATCTTGGACCCGTGACACCCCACTGTCAATAAAGAACCATGACGTCGATGAGGGGCGACAACAATTCCGGAGGAAGTTCACGAGTTATTGCATCTCAATCTTGGCGTAACAACTCATATACACCTTGGAGCCGTGACACACACTGACAATAAAGAACCATGACGTCGATGAGGGGCGACAACAATTCCGAGGAAGTTCACGAGTTATTGCATCTCAATCTTGGCGTAACAACTCATATACACCTTGGAGCCGTGACACCCACATTGACAATAAAGAACCATGACGTCGATGAGGGGCGACAACAATTCCGAGGAAGTTCACGAATTATTGCATCTTAATCTTGGCTTAACAACTCATATATACACCTTGGAGCCGTGACACTCACACTGACAATAAAGAACCATGACGTCGATGAGGGACGACAACAATTCGAAAAAAGTCCACGAGTTATTGCATCTTAATCTTGGCTTAACAACTCATATACACCTTGAGCCGTGACACTCCACACTGACAATAAAGAACCATGACGTCGATGAGGACGACAACAATTCCGAAAAAGTCCACGAGTTATTGCATCTTAATCTTGGCTTAACAACTCATATACCTTGGAGCCGTGACACTACACTGACAATAAGAACCATGACGTCGATGAGGGACGACAACAATTCCGAAAAAGTCCACGAGTTATTGCATCTCAATCTTAGCGTAACAACTCATATACACCTTGGAGCCGTGACACTCCACACTGACAATAAGAACCATGACGTCGATGAGGGACGACAACAATTCCGAAAAGTCCACGAGTTATTGCATCTTAATCTTGGCAACAACTCATATACACCTTGGACCCGTGGCACTCACACTGACAATAAGAACCATGACGTCGATGAGGGACGACAACAATTCCGAAAAAGTCCACGAGTTATTGCATCTTAATCTTGGCTTAACAACTCATATACACCTTGGAGCCGTGACACTCACACTGACAATAAAGAACCATGACGTCGATGAGGGACGACAACAATTCCGAAAAAGTCCACGAGTTATTGCATCTCAATCTTGGCAACAACTCATATACCTTGGAGCCGTGACACTCACACTGACAATAAAGAACCATGACGTCGATGAGGGACGACAACAATTCCGAAAAAGTCCACGAGTTATTGCATCTCAATCTTGGCGTAACAACTCATATACACCTTGGACCCGTGACACTCCCACTGTCAATAAAGAACCATCACGTCGATGAGGGGTGACAACAATTCCGAAAAAGTTAACGAGATATTGCATCTCAGCCTTGGTGGAACAACACATATACACCTTGGACCCGTGGCACTCACACTGACAATAAAGAACCGTGATGCCGATAAGGTGACAACACATCCGAGAAAGCGAACGAGGTGTTGCATCTCAGTCTTGGCGTAAGAAGTCATATATATTTTGAGCCCGTGACACACACACCCATGATTGAGTATCACGACGGCGATGGGGGGTGACCAAACTTCCAGAGACAAAGATGCAAGGCCTCGATTAACTAGGAGCCACTGCAATCTCATACTCCTGAATAATGTAATGGAATATCCTATTATCTATGAAGGATAAAATGTGCTCGTGCATCTAGGATCTTTGTTGAGGGTTGATGTTGATAAACATGTACATACATCTACAGATCCCACAGTTCTTGATATACATGTCCATCTATGTCACTATCAGGTGAGTGTACACAAATAAAATACATTTTCTGTAAACATTGTACAAAAAGGTGGACTTAACAACAAAAGGCATTCTCCACCAGCCTACCTTTGAGCACAGAATATATTGTGCAAGAAAAATTATTGTATTATTATTTTTATTGTATTATTATTATGTATTACTATTTTAATTTCATAAAAGATATCTATTATCTACAAATTGTTTAAATTAAGGACGTTTATTATAATTGCTAGACAAAATTAATGCAAGCGCAGAAGTTTTGACTCGTTACCCGTGCCTAGTCTGTAATAAAGCCTGCACGTGTAAGTAATTACGTGGGTCAGAAAGGAAAAGTTTCAGCCAAGTCACTTTGTTGTTAATTAACTAGACGACGCAGCGAAGAACGTTTCCTTATAAAAAAGTAATATAAGATTCAAATATTAAATGTATAAAAGAGTCTACATCTTCCTTGAAGGCAAGTAACGCAATTTCGATTGCGGATATTAATGGGCAGCGGTAATCACGTACCATTAGATGAACTGCTAGCTCGTTTGCCACCCATTCTATAAAAAAAAACATAAACAGTATATTGTTCATTATCTGTTACTCAAAATATGTAATAATATGAAAAATAAGCAGTATTGTGTTGTGTTACTTTGTACATTTATTAAGTATTAGTTTTTCGTTTTAATAATAACAAAATCTTCCAAGTTTTCGTGAGTCTTTTATGAGTTCATTCGGGGCAACAAACGAGCATACAGTTCATCTGATAGTAAATGATTCCACAGCGACTATTTTACGCTTGTATCTGTGAGGATGTGTGTCCTCCCCCGATTGAGCCATTCATGCTCCAGCTAGAAACGAACTAATGTGTTGCTCTAACACTGAAAAATCTCTACAATTTTGGGAAAAGTAATTGTAGTAAATTATTAATACCATATGTGATTCAGTTATAGTATAAATTACTTATTTCATTTGGGTGACAAACAATTGGACTAATGTTTAGCAACCATTGAGATCTGTGACGTCTACCTACATTTACACCATTATTAGTTTGCAAAATAAAACAGAGCAGCCTTTATATTATGTGAAACTGTGTCCGAAAGTCGATAGTCCTTCCCACATCAAGCTAACCCAATTTACAGCTAATGTGCCTCGGCTTTGAATGTAATGTTTGTGTATATACGCTCTGCTTCCTGTTTGTTATTATTGTAGTTATACGAGTACAATAAACATAAGGGTTTTTACAGCTTCAACCGGATTGCAAGGTGGCCCAACACTCAGTTGAAACCTTTATATATTTATTGTTAACCAGCACAAGGATTCCGGAGAGGGGGCGGGCGAAAGCAACTGAATCGAAGGTGTTCGATTGAGCCAAACCTCGGCGCATGTCTCGGGTTATTTGCTTCTATCGCATTAAACACTGCGTATTCCGATCTTAGTTTACAGGAAACTAATGTTTGGAATTCAGTGGGTATTTGACAGATATATTAACTAGATGTAGAAGGTGACGTCGACTAAAAAAATTAAATGTTGCCGTGGCATATGTACTATTTAATATTCAACTACTATATTTTGACGTTTTAAATTTTTATTTATTTATGTATAATACGCCGTCATTGGAATTTGCTAAAATTACTATTCCCCTTTTACTTTTTTCTGCTTTGTTTTCCATTTCCTTTCCAGGGTAGGGCCACGATACAGTTTGGAACAGGGGTGGTAAGAATAGATAGGTTTGACATGGGTTAGACCACGCTATTTAAGAATATCCACGGTTACCCGTTACGGTAAGTGATGAGACCCCGTTAATGGCAACTAAGCAGTCCGTCGTAGTAATCAGGTATGAAAATCTTGATTTCATTTGTGTGATGGATTTTTCGATCCACTAAGTGAACTTTCTATTTATAATATTAAACTTCGATCCGTTGAAAAACTAGTTGACATAAACACGCATTAATGTTTGATGTTAAGTTAGGCTTAAATTAACTAATGCTGATTGCATAGTGGCTAAAAGGTTAAATTCATAATCCAGTTGTGGATTTGGCGTGCACCACTTGGCTTCAAGTGGTGCTTGGATTAAGAACTTTACAATATTTTATTGGTTAAAATGAACATTTAATAAATATTAAATAATACATTTTATATTAAAAGAAATAAGCATGAAGTATTTTTCAAAAACATTACATATATTATTCAAACTACAGAAAATTAAATGAGAATTAATTCTGTGCAAAATTGTGGTTACGCTGATGCAGCATGCCACTAGGAACATGAATCTGATTATTAAAATATTACAAAACATTTTATTCCGGCTAGCGATTGCACAAAATGTTATTACTATGAACAGTAATAAATGTATTCTAATAATGTGCTAATAGGATAACTGAGACGTGAATTTTAGAATATATTTTACTTAGGATTTAACTCGAGCTCTACAAAATGAAAGGTGACCCTTTAAAAGCCAGGAAAAAGAATTAGTATTAATTAGTAGCCACAGATATTCATTTATTTATTTATTCTTCATGTCCCTTAAATAAGGTTTACAAGGGCGTACTTAATGTGGCATTCTTTGTGTTAATACTGGGTGAGTGAGAGAAAAATTTGGTAGGCGTAAATTATAAAGTTATTATTCAATACAAAAATATCAATTTACAAATATACATAAATACACATACATCCATATATACAAGTATACAAATAAATATACTTATAATCTTTTCCATTAACTAGTACTTGTTACTATGTTTGTCATTCAATCACACTTAAGCCGTTAAGCTTAAATATATATATTTTTTTTTTTTTTCTTGTTGAACTTTAATCAACTTCGACTCGACTTCAACGAAACGAAAGATAGCCTGTTCAAATATCTATTGATCTGGCTGTGATAGAAGAACGACACATTATCATTGTTATAATGGTTTGAAATTGAGACTTTTTATATGAACTGGAAGTTTTGAGGTTTATATTTTAATAATTTCTATCCATTTCGGATTATACGTGAAGGTAATGGATAGATCTAGCCGACCGTAATGAAGAACATATGTATTACATAGTATATTCATGTATATGACGCGGACTACCTTTATACGTCGCCAGTCAATCGACCAACATTAGCTGCATGTCCTTCGGTGGTAATTGCATAGCGTAAATGAATATACTCTTCTAAACGTAATTTGGCTTGGTTCAATCGAATGAAAGATAAGCTCTCCGTTTCGATTTTGGTGTACCTATATGTCGACGCAATATTGCTGAAGCTATCGATGAAATCGCAGCAAATAGTTGTCAGCATTTTGACAAATCATCAAACGATATGCCTGATCGTGATCTATACAATGATTTTGCAAGGATCTTTGCAAGGTCAGGCATCATGCAGCAAGGCCAATGTTCAGCAGTAAAATAATGCTATGTTATTGGCCTTTACCACAGACTGCCAGGCACGACGTACAACCTTGAGCCACCTGCATCCATGGTCTTCCCCCAGACTTACATAATTCCTGGCTCCATTCAGTGATTGCTCAAAATTATAATGCATAATTCATCAATATACGAAACGTTAATGAATTCAATTGGATATTTGAATACTTCTACGCAACTTCTCCCTGATTTTGTTATAACTATTAATGTTATCAAATTTATGTTTAATAATGATTATATAAGTTTTATTTTTAATTGAGCTTTGTTGTTTAAAATTTTATAAATTTGCGATTTGCAATTTATATTCTACCTATATTATGCACTTTAGATATCCATGGTTTATAGTTGTAATTTGTTTTTACCCCTTAGCATGATCGTTAAAACTAATATAATCTCCCATCAAAATCTCAAACGTTTACGAAATCCTTCAAAAGTGAAATGTAAACAAAACTCCTTAATCCCTTGAGACCTGGCCTACATTAATTTTCTTAATCAGACAAGGGTTTAATTTTCTACTAAGAGCCAGGCTACCAGGAGCTGAAAACTTGTTATCTTTTTTTATTTATGAAAGTGTAATCTCATTTAATAGCTATGTTCGAGTTTCATCGGACACTTTAATGCTATTAATGCTACAATCATTGATGTTCTTACTTACTAACATTGTCCTCCTAGTTGGTTTCGACAATGGAAATATTTTCAATTTATTACCAAATATGATCGGATGAGTACGATAAATTACAAAAAAATGAAGTGATAGTGAATAAGCTCTTACGTTTTCTACACGATTATATTAACTAAGAGCTTTAAAAGGTTATTGAGGAGATAGAGATAGCTTTTAAGCAACTGCTTTTAAGAAACAATGTGAGTCTTTCTTCGTACAGCGTACAACAAGCATGTGCTTGGGACGATGATTTATCTCTGGTTTCAGTGATATTTGCTGGTTATTACGAGATGACATCTACTCCTAAGGATATACTCTAATGCTGTAAACAATGGGCAATACAAAGGCATTCACTATTCGTCTTCTTTCCTAGGTAATATAAAATGCTTACGGTGTAGCGTCGTAGACTCAGGGCGTACATACATAGGTATGTCACACCCAGACCCGAATAACAACAATTTGTAATACATATTGTTCCTAGATTGGGAATCGAATCCAAGTTCCGTGATACTGCAGTCAGCTTCTTTAAGCACTACATATACCGTTAAAACCGTACATAAGTTGCCACTGTACCACATACCCGTGAGACCTCGCCAATTATTAGTACATCCAGTTTTTAATTATAGATATTGATATTTTTCATACAGTGAAAAGTATTTTAGTGACTTTTGATGAGAATATTTTGGTTTAACAACTGTCTTATAATTTTGTATTGTAATCTCTGCCTCCATTTAAAAAACACGTTGATTCTGTCCTGAATTAGCTAACTGTTCAAAGTAGTTTAGTATAAAGGGTAACAGAGTTAAAGTAGTTAGATTTACACTGAGGTTATAACCTCTAATGCAGGGTGTGTTTATCAAAAAACAGAATATAAATATATTGATTGCCTATAAATATAAACCTATCTTGGGATTTGTTTAAAATTATTAAGTAATAAAATGTTAAATAGCAAACTTACTATGGAATTATTAATAAAATGATCAATTGACACGCAATTTACTTTTCGCTTGATACGGAAATTAAACTCAGCAATTAATATCCCGTGAAACGAGATCATCCACCCTTATGTGCGATGGAACAGAATACGTATTTGGAATAAAATTGCTGAGACCGCAGTGGATAAACCTGATACGAACTCTTTTATCCAGTAGTGCATTAACAATAGCTTGATTTATCCTTAAAAAAATTGTATATTAAAACATTAATTGAAAGAAAGAAACTTGAAATTAGCATTACAACATTTTAAAGTCGTATATATCCCAATGGTTTAAGATCTACCAAACTTAAAGTCGTAGGTTCGAATCCGCTATTCGACAGTTGGCGTGAACCATTTCCTAGCACGCACAAGCATTTCAAGATTAGTTATTCCTGGACGTGATGTCAGTAATCTAGTCTAATAATGTTAACATTAAAGAAGATTAAGAAGCTGTTAATGCTGTCAAAGCCAGAATTCGTCGAAACCCTCTTAGCAAGCAAAAAATCTTATCACGAGAAATGAAGATTCCCGCTAGGACTCTGTCGCGTAATATAAAACAAGACCTGAAGCTCGGTGCTTATCGTCGATATACAGGATATGACCTAAACCAATCTTTACAATTGAAGAGAGTGGATCGATCAAAACGCCTTGCGATGCGCAGAAATATCCTCTTTACTGATGAAAAAATTTTCACGATTGAAGAACACTACAATAAGTAAAATGATAAAGTGTACGTTCGCAGTTCTAAAGAAGCTGCTCAAATGGTCCGAGAGGTACAACGTGGTCATCATCCTGCGTCAGTGATGGTTTGGTGGGGTGTGTCTTATCAAGGAGTCACAAAACAATAATTTTGTGAAAAAGGAGTGATAACTTCAGCCAAAGTGTATCATGTTGCGAAACCTCTCAGCAATACCCTTTTTAAAAATGTACCGTGAACTTTCCAGCAGGACTCTGCACCTGGTCACAAGGCACGAACTACCCAAGCCCGGCTTGAAACCAACGTTCCGGACGTTATAAGAGCTGAAGACTGGCCCTCATCTAGCCCAGACCTCAACCCTTTAGACTTCAAATTATCGTCTGTTTTAGAGGACATGGCCTACTCTAAACGACCTGGCGATATTGAGTCTCTCAAAAAATCTTTGGAGCAAGCAGTGGCGAAATTTCCCTTGGAAACAGTGCGTATATCCATAGATTAGTTGCCAAACAGATTAAAGGCCTCTATAAAAGTCAAAGGTGGTCAATTCGAATAGAATATTTATTTATTTTTTGCTGATTGACTAATATATATGTAGGTATAAATTTTAATAACATTACATTACTTCATTAAAAAAATGCATTTTCATTTGTAACAGAACTTATGGCCGGACTAGGTATATATATATATTCCAGGTAATAATCATTCATTGAATATGACCTGGGTTTAAAAAAAAGTATTCACTACCATAATATTGTCACGAATTTGGAATAAAATTCAATTGGTCACAATAACTGTAAGTCACGCGGTCCTCACATGGGTTACATAGCTAATGACCATTTCGCGTGACTCGCCTCACAAATAACAACTAAAAAATCCCCCTATAAATAATTAAACGTAAACCTTTATCCTAAAAATTACCTTTTAATTTTTAAAAACTGTCACAAAAATAAACTAGAATGATATAAAATTCTTTATTACAAAAGTTATCATACGGCAAAGCACCTATTTAAAGCCTGGATTGAACTTTAGTCAAACTTTTCTAACGCAACGGGGCGGAAAATTATACTTAGCCAGTGAAAGAAAAAGACAACTACTTTACATTACACTCTTTCTTGTTTTATCTTTCTCTTTTTACCTATGCAATTTTACCCCTAACTAGTTTAATACCTTAAAACAAAATCTAGGTACATCAAAGACTGACTCGCTACTAGTAACTATGTCTTTGGAATCCTACATTGTCCAGACGAAACACAGCAGTAATGTTCTGCTATTTCAGTAACGTCATGCTGGTATTGGTATAAGAGACCCAATGAATTCTAATGATATACAAAAACATTTCATCTTCGTCCCTAACTATCTAAGCCTATGAATCGCAAACACTTTCTACATATATTTGATGGTCAGTGTGTTCATTTGTTATCAATATATGTTATAAAGTTCTTCCGAAAAGTTCAACCGAAAAGTTCACATTCCTCGCAAATGTCGCAGTAATCCAAAACCTCTTAATGTCATTGTCATTTAATTTGACAAGAGGATTGTTCACCGAAGCTTATTGTTGTTAATTCAAGAGGATGCCACTACCCCTTGTTCACAAATCACATCGGTCGTCGTTTACGACAACTTCGGGACGACGTGGAGTGATTAATGACTTGTCTTCCACAGCACCACACGGCGTAAATAAGTTACAATGAGCTGAATACGTGTTGCTAGTAATTGCTTTTGTGTATTTAACCGTTTTATTAACCTTGCTTTAATGTCATTTTATCTCAGTAGTTAGTTGGCTAAGATAAGCGTTCATAAAAAAAACCCGTTAAGGGTTTTTAAGGCAAGAAATGCTTGCAAGATACCCACTAAAACCCCCTTCCGGAATATCTTACAGAACACACTGATGTCCCTTCGTACTGAGCCTAAGCAAATCTCATAGAAGGCAACGTGTTCCCTAGAGCCCTCACAATTCTATGCCAACACAGGATCACTCTGAGTTTCCTCCTCCTCAGGTTCACCTTAGTGAGAGGTCAAAGTTCCTTACCATAGAGCCTTAGACGATCGCTCGCGAAGGCGATGTCTTCGTAAAGTAGAAATAGACGGGAAGTCCTAATAGAAGTCCAAAAGTCTTAATCTCTAATTCAATTACTAAATATAATTTGCTGATATTATAAAAGATCTTCTGCGATTCTTCGAAAATAGTATTTTGTTTTTCTAATCTTCCGCTATAAGACTTTCTAAGAAAAGAAGTATCTTTTGACTATTCGATTGCCACAAAAAAATTGACAACAATTTACATACCTACAAGCATTTTTTTTTATCATTATATATTACATAATTTTAATTACTTTATATATAACATAACAATATTATTAAACTGCTTTATATAATGGTAAAGTTTATCTTCATAGCCTTAAGAACTAATAAACCATCATATTACACTAATAACAACACGCAATACGATATAATATATTTTTGTGAATGCTATTATGTGAGGCAAATGGAAAGGTTATAATCGATAATAACGTACACAATAGCTTGCCCTCGTACGAAGTGAAAATGACACGAACACAAGGATTTATTTTAAACGTTATCGTAATTGCTCGTTCATGATATTTTGTAAATTCGTTTCTTTTATAGCTTTTATTTTCACAGCCAAATTATACTAATATGTGTTTTTTTTAATATAAAATAGATGATAGATAGATAAAATGAGCTAGTGGTTTATAAAGGAAATCATTCTATCACCTTATCATGTAATTTTTGCTCTGCGCGATACACGAATAATTGCAACAATACGAGTACAATTGCAGGAGACGTAATTGCGTTGCCGAATTTTGAGAAAGGAGCTTTTCTCGTAGGTCCCTAGGACGTTCGGTTCGCAAATACCGTAGATCGAAGACGGCCAATGGTGACGTAGTACATTTTTTTTAATTTATGGAAATCGCCATATCGATTTCCAAGAAAATGTTAAATAAACTATTTTGTTTTTGTCCTCAAAACTGCTTACTGCATATAATATAAAAAATTATTTCGGAATAAATACACGCGATAGATAGCAGTTGGTATTAACATTTCGTATTATTGGTATTATAATCGAAAGCATTGTAATATCTTATATAATAACAATATAATACTGATTCAAGTACTGACAGTACATACTGTCACGTTTGTACGTCAGCAAATAGAATTTGATCGTCGATGCCGCCACTAACGAAAAAGTGTCCGCGATGAAGAAAATTATCATGGAGAAACCTCCTGCATATATAAGAAGTAAATAAAATAATATGTTAAAGGCTTTGTGAAATTCGCTCTTTCTTACGTACTATATATAATAATTAAAAATAACTGTTTTTTTTTCACACAATGTCACTCAATGCTAAAAACTAGGTGCGTGCTTCGTTGTCGTCTAATATAAAATAAGAAAACGCAACGCACGAACCGAAATTGTGTAATAAATAACTAACAGTTACAAAAGATACCATATTATCCATATATACTATATTATCCATATATAGACCATATTATCCATATATACCATACTATCAAACTGAACATTTAAAAAAAAACTTAAATAAATGTCAACTATTAATACCTTTATTTTCAATAATGGAATCTTATATGAACAAATATAAGTCACAGACTGAATATAATTTAGAGTATTTTAATGCTGGAATGCAATCAAGTGTTGAAAGAAACTTATTACAAGTAAGTTAAAAATAAACGCGATAAAATCCTTAAAAATTAGTTCATTCAATGCGCAGTATTCGCGTAAATATAAGAAAACATTACTAATAAAGTATTTTTATGTTAATTGGCTTTTTTAAATTATTAAAAAATTAACCCTTTAAAAAAATATAGCAACGTTCCTTTTGTAAGTTGCGATCTTACCTACTCACCTTTAAAAGCGCACACTCTAAATGAAAATAGCTACAAATTTAATTTATCAAGTCAAGCTCTTCCGGAACTCCTTACGATTTAATCACATAACTTGGAATTGAGGAAATTGAGGAAGTGAGTTGATTTACGAGTGACGATTACATCGCGACTACAAATATTTAGGAGTTAGGTGTAAAAACAAGATTGAAATCTTAATTTCAACCTTATGGTTTTTCCGTAGTAATGTAAAAATATTTTAAATATAACCGAGTTCAGTGAATTTAATATTGTGTAATTCTACAATAGATTATTATAATAGCTGCAGAATTAATGGGTCAGCTCGACCGGGTTAGGGCCACGCCCTCACGGAATACCAGCGTAAAATAGCAGCTTAATGCTGCTGTGTTTCGTCTGGTGAGTGTAGGGATCCGGAGACCTTTATTACTCGAGACGTGGCATTCCATCTCAGTCCTCAAGGGTGACAACGCATCTGCATTATGATTCCTTGTTAAGGATGAATGTAGATGTCATGGGCCACAGGAATCACTTAACATCAAGTAAACTGTGTGCTCGTTTGTTATTCTTAAAGTAATAATAAAGAGATAAATTATTAGCACACCGTAAAGGTCAAGAGAGTACTATGCCAATTTATACATATTTTAACAGTGGCCGAGCGACGCTGCAGTTTGTTTCTGGCTGCAGCATAAATGTATTGGCTTGACCGGGGAAGGATCACGCACTCGTAGTATATCAGGGTAAAATAGAGGCATATCCAATCGATTAAGACAACTTTCAAGTTCTAGACGTCTACAATTATTTTGGGAACGTTGAAAGTTTTAAAACTTATGCAACTATTACCGATATCTGCTTAAGCAGTTGTTGAAAACCTCATTTAACTAGATGGAATGGAAAACGAATTTGCCACCGCGTCTTTTCATCTGTAAGGTTCCCGCCAGTTTTCTAAAGTTATTTTGATTTTCACCACCGGATTTAAGAAAAAGGTTTGTGTTAGTTTGATTAATCGACAGTGGGAGAAGAGAATCAATTTTCTATATCCATCTTTACTAATAATAAA
The DNA here is from genome assembly GCA_029286865.1 of Teinopalpus imperialis. Taxonomy (NCBI): domain Eukaryota; kingdom Metazoa; phylum Arthropoda; class Insecta; order Lepidoptera; family Papilionidae; genus Teinopalpus; species Teinopalpus imperialis. Next base: position 1,490,057 of record JAGSMU010000020.1, on the reverse strand, counting down.
TTTTGTATAATTGGAAATATTCACAATAAACAAAATTAAGATATGAGTACATAAAATTAAGAATACTAGTAAATAATATAAACGGGAATGTCTAAGCAAAGCCTTATCAGGCCGCTAGTGGATTATACGAGTATATATATATATATATATATTAAGCAAGTCATACTGCGTCATTCATAAGTAATCCGCCATGTTGTCTTTAATATGACACGTAGAAGTCTTAAACGAGGCTAACGACATCTCATTTGGCAAAATATGATAAGTAGCTAAGCTATACGATAACACATGAATATACTAGCATGCATTGATTGCTAAAATGTGTATCTCGATCCCTAAATAGAATAAGAATTAGTGTATCATTCCACTGCACTGGATTCTTCCGTTATTCTTTCATAGTACAGGCCATACTCTTTGGAACGCCCTTCCGGATGATGTCAAGAATGCACCCAATAAAGTTTATTTTAAATCTCTCCTTCGACAACATTATTTGAAGGCAAATAACATCTGATATATATATTTCCTCTTGGTATTTGTGTACTTATGTGTATATATATATATATATATATATATATATTTATATTGTTATCTTTGTATTATCATTTATATTTATTACGTATTATTTTGATGTGTATCTATGTATAATTTGATATTTTCTAATTAACCTTTTTATTTTTTTAACAACAGCAAATTATACGCCTATTTAAATAAATTATTCAGTGAATCAATGTAGCTTAAAATCCGAATTCCTACGCTCATACGAAACACAGCAGCGTTACGATGCTATTTCACAAGCATGAAATCCTGTGAAGGCGTGTTCCTGGTCCGGTCGAGCCTTGCTGTGTGCTCGCTTGCAACTCTTCGTTTTATCGAAAAAGGCTGAGAACCGTGATCAGCATTGATTACATAGGGAAGACAGGTCACTCATTTGCAGTAGAACAGGAGTTACAGACAATGCTTCGATAGCCTCTAGTTAGTAATGTCTATACTCAATAAAAGGATCCGTATTTAAATGCACGTATTATTATATATACGTATTATTACTTTTTTTTTAAAGATTTACTTAATATACGTAACATTAACTATGATTCTACGCATATCCTATTACTATGCTCTTTTCGATATGACTAGCAATTGTTTTTATTAAAATAATCAAATACAAGTGCAGTACTGTTTGACGGTAAATAATTATTGCAGCCTATAGACATATATTCCTGGGAAAAAAATCTAAATGCATTATGGTAATAGTGATGTTAGGAATTGTTCCCTGGGGAGTGAGATGGAATGCCTCGTTATCGGTGATAGGTTTTTCACATTCTCGACATTAACTATAGAAAATATACCATTATTATGTTGATGAATATTTTTTATTGTCAAATTAACACAACACTTTTTCAGGCGCATTTTTTAGACGATGGTACTGTGTACATTTTGCAGTGACATATGAAACATAATTAGTTATGTAGTTTTACGTCATTTGATAGAAGAGCATTTCATTTTTTTAAAGCTTCAATTTCCCGCACTCCGGATGGTACGGCAGTTCAATATAAATTTATCGTTAAGCTTCGAAGGTAAAAAATAAACCTTAGACGAATTTTTTAACCTTCTGAACGCTGTAGCCAACTCTACATCGCTACGTCACACTGCTGCCTATTATAATAATCACAAAAGACATTGACTATGTATAATAATATTAAACAGACAATTCAGATACAGTCTCTTCTCATTTAGTATTAATTTCCTTCACTTTGAACTTAACTGTGACTAACGTATGCAACATCCGACAGTTGGTAATTAACAATGTTATATGCTCGGTCTATTCCCATTTATGTTGACCTCGCGGCCATCTTTGCTTACATAGAATTTGATATTAACTTTATTGTTATATATATATATATATATATATGTATATATATATATATATATATATAATATATATATATATATATATATATATATGTGTATAAGTATCTGTAACCAAGCACCTTGTGCTGCGTGTAGTGCTTTAATTGATTTGGTACAATGTTTACTTTTTTTATAGTTTTCTTTACAATTTTAAGAACCATTCGAAAAGTTATTAAAAAGCTTTGGAAGATCATATTTAATGAATCTACTTTCAAGTTTTTTTTTATATATAATGGTTAGGGGAAATAGTTTTTTCGTATTCTTTGTACAAATTCAATATATATTTTTATCATATTTTATGTGCATTTGATTATATATATATATATATATGTACAATTTTTTTCGATAACTTATTGCCATTTTGTAGGAGAGACATAATCCCATTACTGTAGAAATTATGGGATTCCGATCAAAAAACTGCGACAAGTAGTTTTAACAGTCCTCTTTTGATTTTAAACTAACACAACCTTAAGAATTCTGAACAAATCGGCACACCAAAAATCTAAAGGGTTATATGGTGGATGCATTAACACTTCCCAACCAAGCTCTGTCAAAATTTGCTGATTGGCTATAGTGGTCTGGCGTTTTCATGACGAAAAACAACACCTTTTCTGTTGATCAATTCCGACGCTTTTTCTCAATTTTCTTGATTGAGTCTCATCTGCTGTTGGCAGTATAGATCCGAATGAATGGATTTGTCCGGCGGTAAATGCTTATAATGAACTTAATGAGGAGCTTGACTGCCGTTTGACCATAATCTTTGTCGAACGTTCTGGTCGTAAGTAATTCACTTTTCATAACCAGTGTTTAATCTGTGCTTAAACGGTTCGGTTTCATTATGTTTTAAAAAGCAAATGCGTACACGAATCTATAGGTTACTGTCAGTGAGCTCGTTTGGCACCCATGTATCGGGCTTTCTTGTATATCCAGACTTTTTTAAAGGGGTAAAAACTGTTTTGTGGGCAACACCTAGCTCTTCAGCTTTGTTGTAACTACTAACATGACGATCTTGCTTTACTTTTTTTTAAAATGGCATCGACTTTATCTGTAACAGAGCAAACTTCATCTTTGACATCAAAATTTTCGGACTGAAAACGCTTAAAAAAAATTTGTGCTAACCCTACTGACATCGCGTTAAGTTCATAAACGTCACACATTTTATTAGCGCCTTGTGTCGCATTTTTGTCTTTTTTGTAATAAAACTTCAAAATGTATCGAATTTCTTCGTTAGATTCCCACATTTTGGTGGACAGAAAAACAGTTGATATATAGCGGGAAACCGTTTTACTTTTTATTTTTCTGTTATGTAAATGTTATTTATTTAATAGTATCAAAATAACCCATATGCAAACAGTACAACTAAAGAGATTTTACTCCAATTTTTTTCTTACAAAATACGATAAAACTTTTTCCCCAACCCATTATTATTCTACTATAATTTAATAAAGCACTTAATCAGTACTGTGTAAAAGAATCCATTAACTCATGCAATGTACGTCAGACAGTAGTAGTAGACAATAGTCAAACATTGTAGGAAAGCAAAAATTAACTTTCAATCGTAAACTCGTAATGACATAAGAAATAAAATATTATGCAAAGAACAATTACTTATGTAAATAAGTTAGATATTCAATGATAAGCATTTTAAATCCTCTAGTTATAACATGAAAAAATCTTTTTAGATTATGCTCTATAGTATATTAAGTTCGCTACTAAAAATTCAATAAATTCTAAAGACAGCACATTGAAGTATTTGGACTGTGACAATAGATTTTTATCATAGCGAAGATTTAGTCTGAGATGGAATCCATGAATAGAATGTTTATGAAATCGTTTCATTTTACATCGAATGAGAAATTGAATATTGAAAGTATATTAAATTCGAATATTAAATTAAATCGTATGATGAACACTTTCCATAAGCCACGATGGCTGTAAGTTAATGTAGCTGCTGTATTAAATATATAAAGAAATGTTAAAGTCGTATAGCTACGCTGGAGCTAATTTCCGTGTCGCCTCGACTGGGACTGGACTCGTATGAATACGCTATCATAGAATACCAACGTGAAATAGAGGTGGTATGTCTCGTATGTTAAGTGTAAGTATCAGGAAATCCAATGACTGGTAACGAGGTATATAGGATCATATATACCACATAACGGGGTATATATACCACTCCTCAGGATTGACAACGTTAGCGTAACAACTGTGTCATCGTTTGTCATCTCTAATATTATAACGTAATACTTTATATAATAATAAAACCTTTGATCACTTGATATACCGACTATTCATATTTTCACAATTTGCAACGAGTCCTACACTAGGAGCCATTATCTAGGAGTACACCACTAATACCATTTTTTTTTAAAAAAAACTTTCATTCCTAATCCGTTTAGTTTCTACATAAAATAAAATCTATCTCTAACATTTACGCTCACCATACGCCGCTGAGCACAATTTCCAGGCATAGAACTTTAAAACTTTGAAATAAAATCCCTGGCTATTTCAATCTACTCGGTCGTTATAGAAGACAGTGTATATTTGTAGCACTATAAAAAGTTTAAATAGCCCTTGCCGTTTCATTGGAACAAACGTCATATATTTCCGTATTACATTCAGTATTTAGATCCAACTTTAAAACATGAATATATGTATGTAGGAAATTCTGGTATTTATTAGCACTGCTGTGCTAAATCAGATGAAATAAAGAAGCTGTAAACCTTATTAATGTTGTATTATTATCAAGGATGATGCCTTGTAAGGTCGTTTGTCTTCCTTTAAATATAATAATATTACGCTTATAGCCATTTCAGATAAAGATGCTTACCTATTTTAATACCACCCTCAACGCCATTGCTCATATACTTGTTTACAAAAAAAATCGTTGTTAAGTCAGGAACATACAGTACCCACTTCACTAGTATCTCAAATTCAAATTAATCGGTAACAATATCACTCGTGCATACTACGCGAATTGTGTCACGATAACAAGAATGGTTTAAAGGTTGGCATATTCTCCTTACGCCCCATATATTTTTACACTTATTAAAATGTCTAAAACCCTGACGTTGAAATTTTACGCTCGAGATTTAAAATCTCTAGAGTAAAGCGTTTCGCTCGGAACTACTTTCATAAAATACAAGTGCATGCAAGCTCGCTCAAAATATTGTATAGTCTGATAATATATTCAGGACGGTTTTGTATCTTCCTACAATGTTTATTTCCATGTATTCTTGGGTTACACAAAATATACACGATCACCTGATGTTAGTCACTGTGACATATATACTTAACTTATCCTCAACGTCATAAAAGTAGGTTATTATATATTAGTAAAAAGATTTGCAATATAATTTGCAAGCGATAGGATCGTTAAAAGCTTATTAAATTAACCAGTTTTTCGATTAATATTAATGAATGATCAAATATTATCATTGTTTCACTTAATACCTATATTATAAACTGATTAAAAATATATTAGAACAAGAAATCACGATATTACAATGGGCAGAAAATGTTATTATTTTTTTAAATAATAATTTTATTGGGTGTAAAAATTTCTATGTAATACCACCACACAACTTTATGTAAATTACCATATAATTTTAAGTTATCACTTAAAGTCTCAATCTGTATTGAAAAAAATCTAATGAAAGCCTGGAAAAAAACCTCTCAAATAAAAATCATTATAACTAATTCCTTCTACTGGCTACAGTTACTATATTTTCATATGTCGATAACTGATAAAGTGTAGAGTTGTTAATGCATCGCTTATTTAGTTAGATTTATGAGGTTTTTGTGTGTGAAAATGTTCAAAACATACTAAAATATGTGTCAGTGGGATAGTCTAAGGGTTACTTATACCTATAAAGAACATCACCGTCATATGTAAATATCTCTAATAGAATTGTCAACATTTACACGCTAGAGAACAATTACTTTTGAAGAAAGAGAATGTCGCGTCTCAGAGCAAGTTTTTCTTGTCAGGCTAATTCTAGTCTAATTTATAAACATAAATGTTGTCATCGGTCAATGTAATTTGTGTGACCACATAACGTGTTAGGAGCATGGTACCGTTATATATTGTTATTGTATCTATTAGATATGTAACAATAGACCCAGTCACAAATGCTTGTCCATACATACGCATAACTTAGATAGTTACGTCTAGTAACGTCAATTTACACAATATTAGAGCTCAGTTTCGGTGTATTTCGACATATTCAAGTCCCCTAGTATGTAAGCGATTGATATTATAGGGTCAGTAAATAACAAAAGCATTAATAAAAATAAATTGTTTTTTATTCTATTTTGTGGCAGCGAAGCCGATACGCGCTCCGCCTCCGCACAACTGGAGCGTTTTTTTTAATGTATCGAGGATGATAAACGAGTATCCAGTACACCTGATGGTAAGCGATTCCTGCTGATTCTTCCCATAACAACCACATTCACCCTTGATAAGGAATTGTAGTGCAGATTCTTTGTCATCCCTGAGAACTGAGATGGAGTTCCTCCTCATCAGTAACGAGGTTCTCCGGTGAGTGTAGGAATCATCAAACGTAACACGGCGGCGTTATTCTGCTATTTCAGTCTGGTATTATGTGGGGGCGTTGTCCTAAGTAAGCCGACCCATTCAGTCTTCAGTTAGAATAAAACTACAGCCTGGCTCTACCACTGTTGTTAAAAGTCCCTGAAAATAATTGGTCTAATACTTAAAATCTTATGGGAACTTAAACGTATCTTATGCGCTGTAACTCGTTACAGTTGGTTCGTTAGATTGAAATTTTGTGGGCACTGAAACATAAGATCAATTACTCCAGGCTGGCATTGTGTTTATGTAAAAAGCATTATAATTGGTAATTCAGGTGAGGCTCATAGGTCACCAAAGATTTTATGCAATAGCAATTTATGCTTCCGTATGTTCTCTATAATTCTTTTTTTATTATTATAATAAAACGAAATAAATACTAATACAAAGAGTAAAGGAGTAGATTATCTCATTAACGAGAATCTTTTTTTTCTCGAGTCTTGTTCTGAATTAATTCATTGTATTTATTAAAACTATTTATAGTCAGTTATTGAAGTACTAAGCTCGGCTCTTGAATAGAACTCGTAGCAACATGCAACAAGTACTAGGTCTACTATATTGGTAAAGTTTCACAATTTCTGCCTTTAGACGATATCATAAAACTATACGATACTAGGAAATAGGTATAAAAGTTTTATATTAAATGGAATTTCTACATACAACGATCCAATGATATGAAATCTGGTGTTCAGTTTTGTTTTGTTATTGGTATAAATATAATTGAAATCACAATGATACTAATGTAACTTACGAACGAATTAATATTAATAATTCGTAGCACTTGCCATATAAAAATACGAGTATATCTAAATTTCACGTCTCCTATGGGTCCTATGAGAGCAATGAGACATTTTCAACATTGATATAGCCATGCTGCTAATTCAATGCTACAGCATGAAAAGCTCGGCATGATTGGGGAGAGAACATCCACTGTTGGGGTTTTGTACGGTGAGTGTAGGGAACGAAGCTTTAATCACCGGTAATAAGGAATGCCTATCTTCTGGCTCTTAAGGATCTTATACCTCTGGGATGACAACACATATGCATCATGACTCTTTGTTTAGGTTAAATACAGGTTGTTATTGGCCGTATCATGACGTCATGACGTGACGTGAATATCAATAATAATAAATATTTCTAAAATTTTCAAATTATAAATACAGATATTAACAATATGTAAATACATTAATTTTGATCAATAGTATTATATTATTATATATATTTTATTGTACACCACAATAATGAAATAAAAACATATCACAAAAGGAAATATTCAAAATAAAAAATATTACTCAGTAGGTACAACAGCAGGCGGTCTTATCGCTAAAGAGCGATCTCTTCCAGACAACCTTTAGACTTAGGAATAATTGAGTTAAATATGTTAATAACTGTCTATTAATATAAGCAAAACAATGTCTTGGCCGTGACCAGAAATCCTGATTTAAATCCTATTATCATGATGGGAAAGGAAAAACTTGAGCGTGTACGACAAAACAAATATCTAGGTGCTTGGGTTAATGAATAATGGGAGTCTGATCAGGAAATTAAAACCCGGATAGAGATTGCCCGAGCATCCTTCAACAAAATGAAGAACGTCTTGTATTGTCGTTCGTGTGTCGTTGTCTGGTCAATCGTCACCTACAGTAGCGAAGCATGGACCATGAAATAGCACACCAAAAGACGCCTCTAGGCATTTGAGATGTGGTGCTATCGTCACATGTTTCCTATTAGTTGGACGCAGAAAGTACGAAATGAAACGGCGCTCCAGTGCGTCGGTTTGACTCGTAAACTCATGCAGACCGTCAAAAATAATACCTCGGCCTTGCTTCGGCACGATAGGAACAAAATGCTGCAACTGATAATGATGGGCAAGATCGAGGGAAAAAGATGCGCTGGACGCAGCAAAAAGTCATGGCTACAAAACATCAGAAAATGGACGGGGATTAAGTCAGCCGAAGAATTGTTTCGTCTCGCTCTGGACCGGGACAAATTTACAAAGTTGGTGGCCAACCTTCAGCATTGAAGAGGCACCGTAAGAAGAAGAAGAAGATGTTAATAAAGTGGGTAGTATATGTATATAATAATAAACTAAAATCTAAATTAGCTAAACAAAATAATAACAAAATAGTACACTAATAGATATTAAATAAATAAATATGGTGGACATACATAAATTAAATACATATAAAAATCACATATCAATGATGGTCAGTGATTACAAAGTGACAAGTAATGATTTTTGACGCCGGTCTTAAACTTGTCTAGCGTCTTGATATTATATAAATACAAAGTAATTTATAATTTTATAAAAATCTCCTTCTATTCAATTAACTTAATTAAAGGGCAAATGATAATTATGAGACCGAGTAGCAGATGTTGATATTTGGGATGATTTAAGTCATTATCATCCCCTAATTATGTAAACATTGGGTACGGGTGGCTTAATTAAACCGAGCCGGGATCACAAGATAATACAGTAATGAAGTTTCGAAACTTTATTTTTAAAACGAACTAGTTTCAAACACATCGCATACACAATGTTTAAATAATTACAAATATGGAATTTAACTTATTATTTATTTCGTTTAAATGTTAATAGATGTCTTTGTCATCAAAAAACAATTGCGTAGGATATAAATAACAGTGTCTTAAATACCACATAATCACAAAGGTCCATTTATATTTCGAATAAAAAATCCAATTCAAAACAATCTAAGCATTGTTTTCCCCGAGATAGCTAAAATATCAATCAGTGTGTTGAAATGGCAACGAGCCGACCAAATAGAACTGATAACCGATGTGGAAGAAAGGTTCTCTAGTAGCACCTCGTATTGACTATCATTGCGTAGGATAACCCTCCACTAGATTAAGTGACTACCTATGCATGTCTGTATGAAGTCGATGGTGGCAGGTAGCTCAGGATCGTACTCTATGGCAATATGTGGGGGTAGGCCTATGTCCAACGGTGGACTAACTATGATGATAGTGATGGACCTTTCCACACAAACCAAGACACGAAAGACAACAGTTTGTGTTATATAAAATTTAAACTAACTGGATTTTGATACCCTCTACGCCAAGCAGTCCTCACTTGCACGTACGCTTTCAAAGCTATAAGAGTTTCCTTAAAGCATAAATAACGATTAAGATTACATCGGTTGCTACTTTTTTCCCGGTGTTAACACAAAAGTTTTTCCTACTTATCTGTAACATTAATCGTTGTATGTGGCTGTTCTTTATCTTTATATTCTTCTAAAAGCTTTACCAATTTTATTGAAAGTATAGACGCTTTTTAAAAAAGTTTCATAGTCAGTGAAGACACAACCATGTCTGGTAGTGAAGATAATAGGTTTTTTTTATCAAATGGCATGAACATTACTGCAGATGTGTACTGTGAAGAACTGAAGACAATGATGGAGAAGCTCGCACATCTGCAACCAGCTATGGTCAATCGGTCGTCCCCGCTGCTCCTACACGACAACGCGTGACTATACACTGCACAACAGACAGTCTCCAAGCTGCAAGAGTTGGGGTTGGAATCTCTCGCTCATCCACCGTACTCACCAGACCTTGCACACACCAACTATTACTTTTTACAAAATTTGGACAATTTTTTTGCGGGAAAAAATTCAATTACCGAGAGGCAATACAAAATGCCTTTGAATAGTTTATTGCCTCCCGTCCAGCTGATTTTTACAAGAAGGACATCAATAAACTACCACTGCGTTGGCAAAGATGCATCGATTACATGGGTGATTACTTTGAATAACAGAAATAAAAAAGTTTGAAAAAAAATACTTTAACTTATTTCATACAAAATGGCAATTTCATAGGTAAAGACCTAATATATACCATGAAGAAACTTTGCATGGAAAATAAATAAAAAAACATTTCAAATGATATTAAACCTATTATTACCAGGGATTTTTTTTAATTTTTGGGACCGTTCACTGAGCGTCTTTATTCCATATATATAACATATATTCGTATATTTTATACTTTTTCTCCTCTATTTAATATAAAAATAAACATATAATTAAAGAATACTCGAATGACGTCAAGTTTTTAATTATAACTTTTGCAATAACACTCAATATAAGATTCAAACCTATGTAGACTAAACTTTATTTTTTGACCCAACATGTTAAATTTCATATTTTTATTTTCACAATCATTATTACGTCGGTGTTCACAAAGCTCTACGCAATTACTCTTTATTAACTGTGCTTTGGATATTTTATTTATTTGGATTTACAACTTATTTGTATAGTAATTGTCGCATTAAAATGTTGTAACATATTATAGTATTGCGTGTTATGTAATTACTGTATCTAAATTTTAACAATTACCTTTTTTGAATCGTGATTTGAATTCAATGTCATATATTAACTTAGTATGACACATTTTACTTTTTGTAAATACGAATAAAAATGCATGATAATGTAGTGAAATATTTATCTTATGCAATATAACACAAGGGAACTCCGAAAGAAAACCTACTTTACCACGATAGCGGGGATCATGTCAATTTCTAGTCATGAACATGGATTGAATATCGAAGAAGTTCAATTTAAGTTAAATTATTTATTTATTTATTTACTCTTTATTGTATTAACCTTAACAAAGTTAAAAGTTCACAAAGGCGGACTTAATGCCAAAGGCATTCTCTAGCAGTCAACCCAAGGTGTGGTGAGATATGTGTATGATAGGTGTAGCAATAAACTAATTAATAAAAAGATAACTATAACTAATACATGCAAAGAATAATACATACATAGTATAATACATACATAGTATATAGTTATTAAATACATAATAACAATTATCGGTTTGTCAACGACTTAACAAACCAACATTTCACAGTAGTCCTAAAATCCAATTCATTAATCTTAACGGTACAAAAAACGCAAAACAAATTGAGAGAGAGCGTTTTCCAATAAGTGGTATTTCAGTACGTAAGCTCGTTTAGGAATCTAGTGGATAGTCAATATTGTTATTAACTGCAATAAAAATGCAACGCGATGCGATTTTATCTATTAGGAATAGATAGGAATAGAACAGTAAGGGAGGTAGGGACTTTGTAGTAGGGGCTTTATTTTATAATGACGTTGAACTGGCCCGGTGTGGTTGTGTGTGTGCTTGTTGCCCCCCCGAAGGGTTTTCGTTTTGGTTTTAGGTCAGCCAGGCTAAGGGGAACCCAAATGGCTGGCCTAAGACACTGTTTTCTCGGCCCGAGGAGGCCACTATGTTTTGAATCCGACTTCTTTATCACTAGACGGTCATCGCATTCAATTAATCGAGTTATATAGAATAAGTCAAATATCAAAGCTGAAAGCTATTCTTGAGTTAATAAAACAATATTCCCACATTATGTCGAACGGATAATAACTTAAGATATTGATTACGAACTTTCAAAGTTCTAAAAGCTTACATTTACTCGGCAAAGTTTAAAGTTTCGTGACTTATAGAAAGTTATGAATATATGTTCTTGTCGAAAACATTATCTTTACATTACTTATCAAGTTATTTTTTTATGGAACTAAACGTGACAAACGAACTGATGGTAAGTGACGCTGAGCGCGGTGATGCGGTCCATAAACATCTACATCCATCTTCACTTAAGATTCAAGATGCATTTGCCTTGTCACCGAGTTGGAATACCTTGCTTTAAACTGGATATAACAGGATCTTCGGATCCCTACGTTCACCATACGAAACACATCAGCGTTATTCTGCTGTTTCACGCTAGTATTCTGCGAGAGACCCATTCCTACTGTGCAGCGTGGCTCTACGATTTTTATTTTTATCTTTATTTCAGGGTAGTAGGTTGTTTTGATTATGTAAAGAAAAGATGGCGTGTAAGTCATTCTGTACGGACTTATCTTGGAAACTTCACCACAGTTTTTGTTTAGAATCATTTATGTAGAAATTACAAATAAATTCGTACATCGTATAACTTGCATAAATTATTTCCTTCAGATAGCGAGCAATTAAAGAAGCATTTAGTTGAACATAGATCACTGTACTTCGCAGTAAGTTATTTTATAATATGTAACCCAATAACAGACCATTGATTTATATTTATAATATAAGGACCGATAAATAATAAGTCAAAGAAACGTTATACCTTGAAATATTTCTTTTAAAAAATTGCTAAAAACACTCTACAGAAAAGACAGACGCATTATTTTACACTTTTCTACTAATATAAAAATTATGAACCGAGTACAGTTTTCTCGATGATAAATAATTGCTGCCTCTCGTAGACGTAACAAATGTATCCTCGATAAATAATCTGTATGCAGGTGCATTGTAACCGCGGGGGACTAAGATTGAATGTCTGGAAACCGCTACTAGTAATTGGTCCTTCGACAATTGCTATAGCAATGTGGTATTTTACGTGTTTTACGTGTTGTAGGAGGGAAAGATAATTTAAAAAACAAATATTATTGTTGAAATTGTAAATAATATACCGGAAAAATATTGGTATCCGGATTTTTGGTATCTTGACATCAACTTACGAAAGTTAGCAGAAAGTCATTGCTGCCATGGTTTCTCTGCGGCGTTTACGTTCTTGTCTTCTCATTCTTACTAAGATTGCGCTAGGTGTGCTAACGTCCTTACTTCTCTCCTTTATCGATAATGCGGAAGTTTGTTTAGTTGATTCTCAGACAAATTAAGTTAGCTTGATTTTAATTTGACTGTAAAGCAACTAAGCAAACTTGAGCTAATTCAAAATCTAGCTATTAGGATATTTGGTTTGCGAAAATATGATCATGTGTCAGAATATCGTTCAAAGCTCAAGTGGTTCAATCTGCAAACTGTTTCTCTTATGTATTGTGTATTTTTTTTTTATTGTTCACTCCTATGACACCGAGCTATTTGAAGGAGAAATTTAAGTTTCTAGACGTATAGAGTTCTATGGTCAGCCGGAGAACTTATTCTCGCACCACATACGTATTGAACTAAGTTCTATAAGAACTCCTTTACGGTCAAGGTCATCCATTTGTGGAATGATCTCCCTACGCAAATTGAACGTGCGTAAACACTAGACAAGTTTAAAACCGACGTTAGAAATAATTACTTGTCACTTTGTAATCTCTGAACATAATTTATATATATTTAGTTTATATATCGCTTATATATTTATTTATTTTGTATATGTTAGTGTACTATTTTGCTATTATCTAACAATATATTGGTTTAGAGTTTAGCTCATTTTTCCTTCTGTTGCCAAATTGAAATCTTTTGAAAGTGGTAGAGCTACAGCAGATTGTTTCTAGCTGCAGAATGAATCGGCAGCTCGACCAGGGTAGGACCACGCCCTCATAGAATACCAACGTGAAATAGCAGCATAATACTGTTGTGTTTCGTCTGGTGAGTGTAGGGATCCGGAGACCTTTATTACTCGAGACGAGGCATTCCATCTCAGTCCTCAAGGGTGACAACACATCTGCATTATGATTCCTTGTTCAGGATGAATGTAGATGTCATGGGCCACAGGAATCACTTAACATCAAGTAAACTGTGTGCTCGTTTGTTATTCTTAAAGTAATAATAAAGAGATAAATTATTAGCACACCGTAAAGGTCAAGAGAGTACTATGCCAATTTATACATATTTTAACAGTGGCCCAGCGACGCTGCAGTTTGTTTCTGGCTGCAGCATAAATGTATTGGCTTGACCGGGGAAGGATCACACACTCGTAGTATATCAGGGTAAAATAGAGGCATATCCAATCGATTAAGTCAACTTTCAAGTTCTAGACGTCTACAATTATTTTGGGAACGTTGAAAGTTTTAAAACTTATGCAACTATTACCGATATCTGCTTAAGCAAGCATGGGCCGCAGGAATCACTTGACATCAGATGAACTGTGTGCTCGTTTGTTACTCTCAATGTAATAATAAAAATTTAAAAAATGTAACATAATCTTTTTATAAATTATAACCTCCCCATACCAAAAAGGAAGATAAACTTAATTGAAAATGTCCACTGTGGGCCTGTAATGTCTATAAAGGACTGTTAACACAACTATTAAACTCGTCGGTAAGGTTGAACACAAGGGTAAGTTGTAGGTTTTATTTTTAATTGATGTAATAACATCTGCGCGAGCTCCGTCATAACTGCTAACCTTGTCTGAGGGGTTATAGAAACACTCAGGGAATCTTAACGACGCATGAAGGAAGGTCATAAATGCTACGATTATTACTACTGTACCTTACCTACCTTCATTTTCTTTCGATATTAACTTAAGCTAATTATTACCATAAGAATTTTTTAGACTTGCGAAAGTATCATGGGTTTTACGACCCTGACCTCATTCAAATAGTGTAGTAACAGTTACGAATAAGAAATATAATAATACAAAGGCCAGTGATAATCAATAGTGTCTAAGGTGAAAACTTCAATACCATCTCCAAACAGGATCTTTTAGAGTTACGTCGCAGTTATAAACTAGCTGTAGCATGAATCGGTTTGCATGACGGGTTGGACCATGCTACCTAATCATATTCATATATCATAATCATAATAACTAAATCAATATTTGATGCCGCAAATATGGTAAATACTGTCATATTTAACCATCAGGCATGCAAAATTACACGGTAGATCAGCATTTTTTATATAATTTAGTTACTTTATCATTTATTTCCGAACATAAGTTTTAAAAAAATACAACTAATAATCAAATAATTACGTAATTTTCACCAATATTATTCGTTGCAAATTAGTTTATATGTCACTTTGTCTGTTAGAAAACCTTCCGATGTGATGTCGTGGTACTCTCCGATGCTCACCCCGTTCGAGTCAGAGTATCGAAACGCTCAGTTTAAGGTCCAATCCTCTACACACTCTACACCATCGACATACCCCGCACTCGCGGTGCAAAGCTGACGTGGCGTCGCAAACAAAACTACTTGTGACACTACCAAGGTCGGTACTGGCCGCACCAAGTAACATAGATAGGGGTGTCGCTTCAGTTTCTTGAGCCATTTCTTCACCCTTGAGATATTCGCATTCATGCGCAGGGTAACGGTCCAAGGCTCCCTTCTGGAAGTGTGGTACTGGTTACCGATTAATAAGGATCTCGGCGGAGTGACCTAAGCGTTAGGCCATGTTTCAAGCCGGTGAAGCTGTAAAAGCCCTCGAGGTAAAAGTCATAAAAAAATGCTAGAAAGTGTCATAGCCTAATTTTAAATAAAGATGTATGAAGGTATTACCATCCATCATGTTTTTTTTTGTTTTATAAGTGACAAAACAGACATATGTACATAATAAACTAAAGTACGAATGTATTATACACAATCTTTTCCACAAAAAAATCTTTGTCATTTTCCAAAAAGGGTTGTTTTTCATACTAAGCGTGCGGAACTATAATTCTAGTATTTCTTTAGATCTCGAACTCGATCGATCTCGAATGAAATTTCACTAAATCACTGATCTATCTTTAATTTTTTATATGCGTACTCGTCGATGAATAAAAACGTGTGAAAACCTAGAAATAAAAATTCTAATACATAAAAATCCGCAACAGATTTGTTTCGTGGACTATGCTCAAAATGCTCCCTAGATCCTCTCTAGGTTACTTTAGTATATTTTACATTATATTGTATGTTGTCATATTGAAAATGATGACTTCTTTCAACTCCGGTGATATCTTCTAATATCCAGACGACATTAACTGCTTAGGACATATTATACATCCGTTATAAGCATTTGCAGAAACACAGAGGCAAAAGGTTCAAATGGATTGTCAGTGATATAATACATACGTACAATACAAAATATGTAGAAGAGTATTAAAAATAAAAAAGTCCTATTTATTTTTACATGTTAAAGATATTTATTTGTACGATTAATATCACGCTACACGAATGTTTGTGTGGCCTACCGTAGAAATAAACGCGTTTTTGTACTCGTAAATACAAAGATTAAAGCAGGGAAAAAATCACAAACCACCGGCCGTAAAGCCGTACAGATAAAATGTTTAATTTAGTTGATGGACTGTGCCTTCTTTCGACAAATTACTCAATTCCCCTATTTCACCAACAAGCAGGTCACCGGGAGGACACGATTTGCTTTTTATTTCAGAAACTCGATTATAAAAAGTCAATTATTAAGATATAATAATATTATGACGATGAACACGACAATATCTTCTGGTTAAATCAACTACGCAGAATATTTATAAGTGCTTTAAGCTTTTTCATTTATACAAACGCACTCACTCATCGTCTCCTTCCCTATACCAATGTAATGAATGGAAAATAAAATAAGAAGAAATTGCAGACGCAGTGTTAGAAATACGGAACCTATGAAATAGAACAAATTCAGACCTGAAAAGCAACAATTTTAAATTGCACAAATTCCTTTCTTTTTTTTTTAGTTCCTGGCCAAAATTCGAACAAGCACTCCACGCGGCTATCAAACATATATATTCATTCGCACTGAAACCGCATTTTACTTTGCAACACCAGGGTATTAAGCGTAAGTTTTTGTAGACTTATAGTCTTCTCCTGTGGTGAGTAGAAATGCCTTTTTTTTGTTTAGGGGACAATCATCAAACTCACCCTTCAAATTAACTCTGCCTCCAGCGGGGAAGGTGATGTGCGATTTGTATCCACTAAAACTCAGTACATGGGTTGGAGCTCTAAGATCTTCTACGGAACGTACCTAAATAGGCGAGGCCTCTCCTAGCAACCTCACTGTGTTACGGTAACCCGGGACCACCCCGTACTACCGTCCTCGCCCACGTTCGCTACCCTGAACGATAAAAACACCCACCCTGATCGCCCACAAACCCGTAATCCCCTTTTAATCGCCTTATTCGACAGACAGGGGGTACTTCAGCCCTATTATAGCATCGAAATTTTTGGCCCATTACAAGATACAGCATGTAACTTAACAGTTATAAAACAATGTCACATGCATCCTTACGTTATCAGAACCAACAGTTTATATTGCCCATGAACAGAAGCAATCAATTGTAAATACCACTGATTGAACTAAACTTTTATAGAGCAAGCAGATGTTTTCAGTGGTTACGAGGGGTGGGAGTGACGCTGCCGTTGGTCTCTTGCAGGTTGTCTCTCCCGGGGAGAAACGCCCTCACAGAATACAAGCTTAAAATGTAATAGCAGCATTACTGGTGACGAGGCATCTAAGTCCTCAGGGGTGACAACGCATCTGCATTATGATTCCTTATTGGGGATGTAGGTATCATGGATCGCAGGAATCACTTACCATCGGATAAACTGTGAGCTCGCATGTTACCATGTATACAATAAAATAAAATTTATATGTTTATGTCATGTTTAGCTACGAGCGCCAGATAGCAATGGGACGTATATAGTCCATTACTTTTTACTCTTTATTTTTTATAACGTCATACTAAAGTATCAACAGGAGTAAAAACATTTTTTTTCTAAGTATACTATTATAATGAAAATTATATATAAACGTTATATATAAAAGCTACAAAGTATTTATACATAGCTGAATCTACATATAAATACTAAGTTTATTTCTAACGAATTGATCCCTCTCCTATGAGAAATAAATCGTCACGTTGTAGCCCTCCTGGCGTATTACGTTGGAACTCCTTTGTTCATATAAATTGCCTTTTTTGGTATTTAAGGGATCGGGATCGTAGCTATGTAGTATTCTGTTATTGTATAATATACTGAAATAGTGAATTAAGTTTAAAATAGAACAGCCATTCATTATACCAATTACATTAAATAATTCAACAATCCGCTACTGCGGCTCATGACATCTACATCCATCCTTACCAAAGCTTCATGATGCACCTGCGCTATACCTTAGAGGATACTACACGAAACAAGACATCAGTGTTACACTGCTATTTCACGCTGGTATTCTATAAGGGTAGTCATCACACTGTCTAGCCGACGCTGACCACAACTAGAATCAAGTTGCAATGTGGCTCTATCACTATCATTTGACATTTGGATGACATAACATTTTCAATAATACCTATTTACGTTACTTTTTGCTAAAGATTGCCTTAATTTAAATTATATTTTAATAATATTTCATTAAAGTACTTTTATTTATTCAAAAAGTTTGAATTGAAAACTAACAAGCTCTACTAAGCACCTTTGCATTACGAAATTATCAAATAGTTACATCAAACAGTACCTGGGCATTTTCTGTGGAGCCGCAGCTGACTTATAATCCTGTAGTGGAGTATTCGTCTAGAATGTTTTTATTAAAATGAATTCAGTAGAATTTCATCCCATTTTTATAATGATTGTATAAATATTGCTTGCTAATATTTCGAAGACATAAGTAAATCTGCGTCATGGAGCTACAATAAATTAGATATTATATATATATATATATATATATATATATATATACACATGTTGTTGGCATACATGATCGAAATAAGGTTTTAATTGCAGTTGTCATAGTTGCGATCAACAAAGCCGCAACTGGCGCTACTACGAGCTCTACGCTCCGTAGCACTAATTACAGCCTAATTAGTAAAGGTGTATTTACTGAGTCTAAACTAATACTGTATTGTTACACTAAATAAATATTTGCTTATTTTAAAAAGTTGTAAAAAGTTTAGTTTGTAAATAATAAAAGAAAAATAATATTTAATTAGTAATAAGTGAATACTATTATTTATTCTGTTCGTATTATTATACTAACTTTGTATATATATATATATATATATATATATATATATATATATATATATATATTTATATAAATATATATATATTTATATAGATATATATTTATATATATATATATATATATATATATATATAGTATTTTCTGCCTTTACAGTTTATCACTTTCATTTTATTTCACCCATAAATGGGTTAATTTTCATACTAATGTAATGTATTTATTATTATTCACAAATCCTAGTAAATGAATATTTATACGAGTACTCGTACGTAAGATTCCAAAAAATAAAACGTTATTGGTACAAATTGTGTTTGTGGCTTATGTAAAAAGAGAGAGGTGCAAAAAAGAATAATTAGGTTGCTCTGAGAAGTCTGCTTATATTTTAAAAATATTATTTAGTAAGCAGTGTTATGTAAAATATTTCATTTAGGTTCATATCGCGTTTGCAAAGCAAACACGAGCATACCTTGTTGTGTCCGCAAGTTAATTAATAACAAAGTAACTTGGCTGAGCTCTTCTGTTTTTCATAACGACGTGCAAATTTTATTAAATTTTTGACAAAAGCATTTTTTTTCGTATCCTGTGCATGTAATATCATCTGCTAACGAACATAATAGGGCAATGGTCTAAGCATCATTGTGTCCCATATTGACCTGGAGACGCCATACAGGTAAATGGATCTATGTATAAGAAATTTAATTATTTCAGTTAATTTTCTTAGCAAGGCCGTAAACATTACATTTTCTTCATACGCCAACATTGTTGTGTGTTCGGTTACTGGAATTTCCCTTGAAGGAGTTTGACAGTGGTAGAACTACATTGCAGTTTGTTTCTAGCTGCAGAATCAATGGGTCAGCTCGACTGGGGTAGGACCACGCCCGCACAGAATACCGGCGTACTAGCAGCATAATGCTGCTGTGTTTCGTCTGGTGAGTGCAGAGATCCGGAGACCTCTATTACTGGTGACGAGGTATTCCATCTCAGTCCTCAAATAACGCATCTGCATTATGACTCCTTGTCAATGATGAATGTATATGTCATGGGCCACAGGAATCTCTTGCCACCACGTAAACTGCGTGCAAGTTTGTTGCAGTCAATGTTATAATAAGAAAAAATATATCTCTATCACTATTGAAAGGCATCCATGGAGCAATACTTTTCCCGGAGCAGACAGACTGTAGAAAAAGAAAAGTATTTAATAATTAATTTATACTTGCGATAGTTCACAAGAAACAGAAACATCATAAAAATCTAGTCTTTTTTATCTCAAATATCGACACAAAAATGTTACATTAGATATATTATGTTGTTTAAATGATTAAGACGGCCACTACGTTGGCAGTTCTCATTATTTAATATAGCCGCTTACCAAATTTTAATTTAGAAAATATGAAGAAAATCTTTTTCAAAAGTAATATACTATGTAGGTAATGGACAGACTTGTTATATAGATACATGTTTTACTGATTAGCAAAGAATTTTCGTTCGTTGATCATAAATATTTCACACTGAAGAATTTCATGTGCCTCTACTAATCTTGTCACAGACACTATATCTAAACTTCGTTCTAGCACAATATATGGAATTGCAGAAAGCGATGACGTGAGTTAAAACTCAATTATGATTATAGTAGATTATAGTATGATAGTAGAGCAGAGGTCAATTCGAGGAATAATAACATAACCACAAAATAAAAAGCCACTGTGCATTCACCACTAAGCTACTATAACTTAATCTAAGATATAGAGAAGCAGAAAAAAAATGTACATTTATACTAAATACCAACTTGAAATACTCATTTCATGCAAGCGCAATAATCTTGACTCGTTACCATTACCTTATGTCTAATAAAGCCTGCACGTGTACGTAATCACATGGGTCAGCTTGGAAAGGTTCTGGCCAAGTCACTTTGTTTTTAATAAAGCTGCAGACACAAGAAGAGAAGCAAAAAAAAAGTGTTCATTCAGTTATTATTTCTACAATATTAATGCAATATTAAGGGCAATTATAAGCGAGCATAATAAATGAAGACTGCATGTAGGAAGGTAATTGAAGACTACCACCCATTAAAATAATATCCATCTGCATTAATGATTCAAGATGTACATGCGTTGTTACCCCTGAGGACTGACATACCTGTAATTGGGTTCCGCATACCAACACTATACGAAGCAAAGCAATTTCATGTTGCTATTCAACGTCTGTGAAGGCGTGATTCTTCCCCAGTCAAGCTGATCCATTCGACTAGCTGCATTACCGTTACTAATAACGATAGTATTATTTTAGAAATATCAATGATGTATTATACGAAACATGATTTTTTTTCTTTAAATGTATGCTTCTACATATTTAATATTATTTACCATAATAACTGTAAAAGAGAAAATTATTTTTCAATTTTAAAATGATTAAAGTCACTGTTTCCGCATCCGAAATCACAAGGCAGAACGTACAACTGAATCACAATCCAATGCCGTAATGTAACTTTCCGCAGACAAAATCATTAAAATACCTAGAACAAGTATTACTTGGACTGGCACTATGCTTATCAATGTGTTCCTGTTTGGTGAATAGGCACGTCTAGTTGGCAGGTTCTAAGCACATGTCCTGTTATGGACTTACGAAAGGGTGATAATTGATTAGTATTTTTAAACACAGTATATGATCAATAATAATAGTCGTAGCGTCAATATGTTATTAAGTTATATCACTGTACCACTGTTGAATCAAAATCACGTGACTGAAGTGAAACTTCTTCAGTGATCTGCATCTCGGTTTGTACGTAACAGTAAAAAATAAAATTATAAATACACAGGTAAAACGATAGAGAGCGTGAAAATCGAACCCGACAACTTAAATTCGATCTGTAAATTTAATTCAGACCCAAAGAAAAAGTTTTTTTTTGGGTTCAGCTCTAAAACTGAACTGCGTCTTGTATACGTTAATTGGTATTCGGACCTACTATTTCGGTAATATTCTATTATATTCTTGTATAAATCAATTATATATTAAAGGTGAAAAACCTTTTTGCTATTATTATCTGAACGCATATTCGATCTCCTATCAAGTCAATCCTAACAACAGCTTTCTTTTTAGCTATCTGGCTGCATAAATTTTAAGTTGATCTTCCCTTTCTATTTTTACTGATATATTGGTAATAACTAATAGAAGCACGGATTTACATTTTTTTAAGTATTATGAAAAAGTTTGTTCCTTTTCATTCTTAGATATCCTAATATAATCTTTCATGGCTAATATTTAAATCTTTACAATTTACTATTTATCCTTCCTACTACGTGATTGACATGGTTTAAATATAATCATGGAGGATATAGAGGTAGCCGAGAAAAAAACTACGGTTTTAATAAAAGATCCAAGTCTACCCACGACAATTAACTTTCGATTTGACTTATTCGTAAGGCAACTTCGCAACACCGATGCTTTAGATTTTATCCATGTTGGCTTTTATTGCAGCACTATATTTAAACAATAATATAAATATGTAATTAACTCCACCACGTATTCACCATCTATGTGACGCACTCCTTAATATTAATTTTTTACAAATAAGTTAAAAGTGAAAGTGTTTATTAAACCTTTACGTGTACTTATTATATAATTATAGTTATTCATGGTGATATCATCTCTTATACTATAATCAAACTGTAAAAGTTCAAAAATTCTTACATTAAAGCATTTCTGCAATAGCTAATCAGCATATTCAGGACCTTGCCCTTACAAAGGAGCAGCATAACGCACCTGTATTTTGTATGTTGTGTGTATGATGTGATACTGGGACCCAATTACCAGGGTTGATGAAGCATATGCTTCTTGAATCAATATTCAGATTGGATGTAGATTTCAACGGCCATCATACCACCAGCTGAAGTGTGTGCTAGTTACGTTACGCTATGAAAAATATTTTTTTTAATGAAAACTCATTAATAAATTTTGTAATAACTTTTTAACAAATCATAAAATACAAAATCCGAATAAATACTAATTAAAATTGTGGTTTCGCTGTTGCATCAAGGGGCAAACAATATGAATTAATATATTACTAAAACATTTTCTTTCTGATTAATATTTACATTAATTTAATTTAACTTAATGAAATTATCACAAATATGGTTGTAATTTTATGAATGTATACTTCAAAATCTGCTAAAGTTTACATAATCTTAGGGCCACACAATAATTATAGCCTTGCTAAAAAACTGAAAATGAAACTTTCATACAATTCAACAATTTATTCACTTTACAATTACAAATGGGGAATTAGGCAACAGTGAAGGACTAACCACCGTCTTTTATATAAATATGATGATCTGTCCCAATTTATAGAACGTCAGGATCTATGAAGGTATGATTGAGCTTCTCTCTCTCTGATCTATGATACGTAGAAGAGATCAATGTTTAGCAGTGAAAAAATAACAGGTACAAATCATTCACATACGAAACATTCAATAGTTAATTTAATTGAAATTTTGGTAAAGTATTTTTACACAATTTCACGCTCAATGCTAATTTAATTAGTTTAATGTTTGACAATCATTATATAAACTGTGTCTCACTTAGTTAAAATATAGTTTTGTTTTTGCAGCGTTAATTTGGCATAAATTTAATACTAATTGTTGTTTGCAAATTTAATTAAAATACATTTATTATTGCCTACCAATATTTACTATACACTTATTTGTATTTTCGTTGTAATACGCTAGTATTATCAAATAAAACTAAAACGTTCTCGCAGAATGTGAAATGATTATAAATTGTTGTACAATTAAGATTTATGAAAAATTGTTTCATATCGGCCGCCAAAATTAATTTTCTTCACGTTATCAGATTAAATTTTCTACTAAAAGCCAAACTACAAGTTTGTTTATTTTTGTTATTCATGAGAGCAGTTTACTTTAGTTATTAAAATCCAGTTCACAAACTAACGTGTTATTTAATTTAATCGCAATATTTTAAGAATTCACCTTTTAATTGTTTTGTGCTAGTAGTTTTTGACACGGCGATATTTTGGAATTGTTACCTATGTATGTTAATATCATAGTATATATTAAAACCTGAAACAAAGTATGGTTCATGTCTTCATCTCAATAAATTAATCGAAAGTTTCACGCTACTTGAATGTAGCCTGACGTTTTGCAATTTGATATAACAATGTACATAGTTTTAAAGAAATTTCAGTAATAATACGTACCTTCAGCTAACAAACTTGAATTTAATTAAGCTGTGAACGCTACGACGTAGAGCTCTCATAGTAAGGTTACATTGTTATACTGAATTAAGTTACACTATATCAATTGAAACATTATCCTGTGTTTTTTTTAGTGTAATATTTTTATTATAACATATAAATTGGACCATTTTATAGAATTGTTATATTATATATATATATATTTAAATATATTATAATAAAACAGGGTACCGTTCGTTGCACTAGACACCGATAACTCGTACTGGTCAATTACAAAATATAATTTTAGAGAGACGTACCATGATTGCAATCACTACTTCTCGTACAGTTCTTAAATTTTTAACTGCTGCCATATATCGCACTTATAACAGTTCACGAAGGCTTAAGTTAAAAAAAAGATTAAATTAGCATTTTTATTTCTCTGTTCGTCGCAAAACATCATGAAATGCTTTTTATATGACTCCTATAACAATAAATTAGATTCTTTTTCTATTAAGTTTTGCATTGTTACGTTATAAATGGTTAAAAGCTGTGTTACTTTCACTTGTGCTTACTTTTAATTAAAACTTTTTAAATTCAATTATAAGTAGGTTCAACTAAACATGGGTGGGCTACGTGAGTATAAAAACAGAATTTCACGTTTAATTAGAATTTGTAACAACACAAAGCAAAAGCACCAATAGCCCTTATATAGTATATGTTTATATGTATATATATTTGATTCGATTAAAATATTATTATATTTATTACATAATATATTAAATAAAATTAAATACTTAGATGGACACTCAGTTGTTTAATTTATAATTAATAGGTTAATTGATGTCGGATATAGAACTGACGGTTTCAGATAATATTAATAAAAAATGATAATAATAGCTAGCGGCCAGACGCTGAGCTACCACGGGATCCAAATCAGTACTTAAGTACGATATAAATTTTAAATGGACCAATCCATAGCTTGGGCTCTCTCAAAGAGGCAATCTATAGGAACAAAGGAGTTTCTGACGTGACCATTTAATTCTCGTAAGTGTAAGATTAGTTCGTCAGAAATTAACTTGGCCTGATAAAACATTTTGCATTCACTTATTTATTATGTAGCTACTTGGGTTCATTTAATTTATTAATTTTCAATCGTATTTAAAGTTCGAAATTACGTTATTTTCTAAATACATATTTTTTTCCACTTTGCATACTTATCACATATACAGAGAGCACATGATTTTGTTATTGGGAAGCGCTAACTGCGCTCTACCTACTACCTAATATCTTCAAAAAAAAATCATGATTCACTCAATCCTTGAGGACACTATTGTAAGCCAGCCACGTGAACCAAAGTTTGGTTTGGCATATATATGATGGCTTACTGTTAGTGGCATTTATAAGTCAGTATTTTCGTGTTTTACAGGACTAAGGCGTCAATTCCAGCCGTTCTTTTAATATTGCAGTCATAAGTCAGAGATGTACGCCTTCGGGTGATCTATTTTGGGACTTGCAAATTACTTTTTCTTAAGACAAGAAACAAAATTATATTTTTTAAATGTTATATAAGATTTTCTTTATTCTTCTTCACTTGAGTCTAGTGAGTGAGTGTACACAAGATAATCATAAAATATTCGTAACTGCTAATCGGCCAAATCAAGCTAAATTAATGTTTTTTTCAATGTAATTAACTTTTTTAATGAGTCGCAGATTGCAAAAAAAAACTTAGGCTTAAGTCTTAATGATCTGGATGATACTAGTATGCTCATCTCACTGTTCTTACTCTACAAACTTTCTTGATATTGTTATTCTATATTTTTAGTTCACCTGTTCATCTCATGGTAAGTAAAACTAATAAAATCGGATCTCCGATAATATCACTTTAATAAATTCTACTTTTTATTTTATTTATTTTTTTCACTTTTCTATTCCGCATAGATACTCGTATATATGTGTTAGCTTAACTAAATCTTCTCTTTTGCATTCGTTGATTACTCTAACTAAAGCATTCGAATATTTAAATCACGCGTCCCTTCATAACAAAAACATAACAACGATCCACATAAAATTATTTACAAAACGGGTATAGCATACATCATTTTATATTTAGAAACATGTAAAACAAGGATATCCGACCTGTCTCCGAAACTGTTTACGGTCACCCTTGACAAAGTCCTCTGAAAGCTGGCAGTCAAATGTGAATACTATAATAGTATATATAAAGTAATAATAACATAAGTATTGTCCTCATTGATCCAAGGATAAGTAACCTTCGTTTCACTGAAAGACATAGTAATATTTGACTCTTTAGCTACCTAACTGTGAAAAATGCTCGACGAGTTTAGAATAACTAGACTAGAGTTTGGACTTCCGTTGAATATGGAAAAGTTCAAATTAATGAAAAACGGTGTAAAAGTATTAAATATCTGTGAGTGTAACAGTTATTGCATATTTTGTTGATAATGTTTACTAGCGCCAATTAGTTTAATTTAAAGCAAGACAAAACAAATAATTTATTACCAAACACATGTGGTTATAGGCAGAGTTCCATAAGATGTATTTATATAATCATGTGTAGTCCTAGTGCAAAGCATTATATCGTACAGATTAAGTACTTACGGCCTATAAAACTTACCTCCATCAAATATATATTATACGGTATAAGCTACCCTCATAATTTCCATAAATAAAAAAGTAGAATATAATCTAATAGCCGAACAATATTTCCGGACTGAAATTTAAATCTTTAATGATCACCCAAATAGGACTAGAAGCATTCGTCCGAAACAAGTAGTGTATACGTTACGTATGTATAAATTAGTTTATGAACTATAAGATAAACGAGTTAAAGAAAGAAACTAGGCCTATATTAAGTGTTATATTTATAATGAGCTTCTATTGAGGTATATATCGGCTACTGAGTTTTCTACAACAGATACATAGATTTAGTTAAAGTACATATATGTACTTTAACTAAATCTATGGAATAATTTCTTTCCATTCAAAAATAATACAATCAATTTGAAAAACAACAAACAATTTTTAATAAAACTTTACCAATAAAGTTTAAATAAAATCATAAATGTATTATGATTTTATTTAAACTTTATTGGTTACACCTTACAAAAAAGGGCGGACTTAATTCCTTATAGCATTCTCTAGCAATCAACTCGTGACATGAAGAGAAATTGTGGTAGGTGTAATAATGCATATATTGTAAATAAAGAAAAAAAAACTTAAATATATAACTAATTAGAAATAATTCTACTTATGAAAAAATAGCCATATATATAGCAGTATATATACACTACTATATAAATATATTTATATATAAATAACAATACAAAATATACATAATTATTAGCATCAACATCTTTAATTTGTATTCCCTTACTAGCTGTATGTATGTATGATGTACTTACGTTTGACAAAAAAAATCATTTTATAAGTACGAAATCTACCTAATTATTTCTTTGCTATAAATACTTTTGTAGGCGCAAGAAGCAAGTGTTATTAAAGATATTTTATATATGAGATTTTGACGACCTTATTAAGCTTTGTCCAAGTAGGGTTCCTAAATGGCAGGGTTACAGACTATATGACTTCCCTGATTCATGTTTTATGTATTCACAAAATTAAATTTATCTCTCAGTTACTCTCTAGATCGAAACTACACAATACTGAACGTAAATTACACTTTACTTGATAGCTGTTTAATAATAACCTTCTGATAACCGCTAAATAGGGTAATCGAGTCAGACGCTCTCGCGAAACTGGGTGACGGTCCATGCCAAGGCTCCTTTCGGGAGCCCTTGTGCCAGTCTCGAATGAGTGCCATAAGCGCTCGGTCACCTCTCAACCCGGTGAAATTGTAAAACCCTCGCGCGGCCATCTGCCCGAAAATAAAAACCTTCTGATACCTAATTTATAATAACAGATGCTATATATGCCCTTGCTCTAGCTGGTGAAGTGTATATGTACGTCGACCACCGGCTGCGGGAGAAACCTTTCAAGCAGGGACACTATCGTTTGAGATGAGTAGTAAACAAGTGAGATGATCTGCGAGTTTAAAACCCTATTTTTTACATGCGTACGGCATGTTAAAAACCCATGGTAGAATGGGTTATGTCAGACTCACACCGACTAAAACCCCATGATGTTCTACCTTCGACGCGTATGGCACCGGCGGTACGAGCAGAACCGGGAGAGGACATCCCTCTCTCCGACCCTTCAGGCAAGGCACGCCAGCACACGAGCGCGCTATCTTACTCGGCCTCCTCTGTAGGTGGGAAGTGGATCCCCCCGAGTCCACCCCCATGTCCATGGCTGCCAAGAATGCCAAACAAAAATGGCACTTTCAGCCCATTCCGCCGTCATAAGGGGCGGCCCTTATTGTATATTCACTGTAACTTTTTTTCTGTATATTTGTATGATGTCAACATGCGATAATATAATATAATAAATTTTTATTTGCAATAATTTTACCATACCTCTAGGCCGAGTGGCCTAATGATATTACCATAGTTCAGGAATAGACATTATATAATGAATAACAGAGACACTCACTGTGTGATTCTTTCGAGATTAGATGTAACCATTATTCTACCGCTCATACTCAAATCCCATTGTCTTTCAAGATTTTAAATATACTATTTTATACATTAAGTTTTATGAGATACATGCGCTAGGCCGCTTTTTTAATACAACGAAATATATATATCAGACATTGTACGGTTACGGATCACAGGCGCATATTTACAACATCTATACAATTGCTAACGTAAGAAGGTGAGCGGTTGTCATCCATAATTCTTCAACTTAACAACGAAATGAAATTTGTAAAGCGGTTTTTTAAGCAAGCTTTCCTGCCGATCGCTTTTCTAAGGTAATAAATATACTTAAGCATATTTATGAAAGCTAGGCCATAAAAATAAACAGCCATGGTATCTCAGAGAATTCACAATATTTTTGAGAATGTAATTAAAAAATATAACTAAAGATACCTAGAAAATATACGTGCCATAAGATGTTACTTACTGTTTTAATCAAACTATTATTGAAACTATTACACTAAAATTTTACTACCGTGGATTAAATTTCACCCCAAGTGACAACGACTAAACATTTTATTAAACTTTTACGAGCGAAGGAGCTTTTCTTTCTCTTTGGCCATATCGAGTTTCATTTTTATCTTCATCCCAATGGGGCTAACGAAATATACTTCGACGAAAAATAATTTTTTTGTAGCATATATGTTGTATTTTATATAATATTTCCTGACTATAAGTTACTAACAGAATTCATGTTTGTAAATGTCAATATTCTACAATCAATATGTTACGAACCAAAACTCTCTTCATTCTATTTCTCTCTAGTGCATTCTGATAGCTTGATGAACCTGCCTCGCTCATCTGCTGTCCCTTAAACTAACTAACTAAATTATATTATAGTAGTATAGAAGTACATAATTGTAATGTAGTAACAAAAACTGTTTATTCGTAGTGTTATAGGAGTTTAAAACGTGTAAAAATATAAAATAACATTACATCTTATTTTATTTATTATTAAATAATTTTAGGAGAACTTGAACATTTGGTGTTTGTGTATGTTTCTTAATAAATATGGAGTCTAAACCATTTTAAAAATAATTGTCTAAATCAAATGGGTAGTATCTGAGGAATACGTGGAAAAATATGTAAAAATACCTATCCGTATACATTTATACAAACACAAGTTAATTAAAAAGTTAGTGTTTCAAAAGCAATCGTATTTCCATCCTATATGTACGCGTACTTGCTATATATAGTACATATTGATTCCCTGTGTGTGCATTATGCATCACTCAGAAATAAATGCATATAATTAGATAAAATTTTAAAGCACTCTAAACTTGTTATTTATTTTATTAGAATACTTTGAAATTTTCTTCAAAGAATTTGAATTAAATCACAATAAGACTGATAATAAATAATAAAACAATAATTTAAAATAAAATTATTTACTTGTGATTATTGTACGACTATCCAATTAAACATTTTCATTCAATGTTTATCGAATGAAAATGAGGTACAGACCAACCATCATACGAACAAGACCTGGCTGTAGGGACTAAAGTCCTTTGCCTTTCCATTAGGGATAAATTAATATCATCATCATTATCGAATGAAAAAGAACAAGATCTGGCTGTATGGACTAAAGTCCTTTGCCTTTCCATTAGGGATAAATTAATATCATCATCATCATTATCGAATGAAAACTTACCTATTACTTATCGAATTAAAAGTTAAGAATTTCAGACCAACCATCATACGAACAAGACCTGGCTGTATGGACTAAAGTACTTTGCCTTTCCCATTAGGGATAAATTAATATCATCATCATTATCGAATGAAACGTCAACGTCATAAACGTCAACATTTTGCCCACATGTTCATATTTTTCAACCGCGTTATTTTAAAACAATAATGGCTCAGGGAAAACTGAAAGTAAAGAGTAAGTTACCGTCTGGTGCCAAAGTAAAGAAGAACAAAGGGAAAGCAGTAACAAAACGCAGCAATGCGCCTGTCCGCAGCAAGACCAATGCTGTTGATCGGAACAAGATGAAGGCAAAAGTGACAAAAATGGTGAACGCAGTTGCTGAACAGCAGCTACGTGCTCTAGCTACTCAGACACCGCAACTATCAGCAGCGCAGCAGCGAGTTGCAACCGCATCTACTGTTCCAGCGCCTGCCAAATAAATAAATAACCTATAATTATAATGTCTATAATATATAATATATATAAAATCTTTCGTCATGTTCAAAATGGGTGCTTCAACTTGTAGCAGTACAAAAATATACTTATACTCCAATTAGCTGATTATAGAGCAAGAGATGTAAGTGTTCCTCATGCTCTACATACAATGTAACCACTATAACATAGGTTATATGTTATGGTTATATAATTTAGGTAAAATTATATGTATAACATATAAATTTATTATATCCTTTCCTAACATTTAATATAACTCCATAAATAAAGCTATTTAAAAAATATCAAAAAGGAATTATGAATTTGGTTTTCTAATAGTAAAAAAAGCTCACAGCAAGCAAAGTAAGACACTCACTTAGAGATTGGCTTTTAAATATTTACACTGAGACTCAAAGCAATATCATTTTATTTTTCTCTAAATTAATACTAAAATAACTGCTTTGCCACCACTCCATTGGTATGCCGTTTAGGTTCTCTTTCAAAATCAAGATAATTAACCTAAATGATATACAGTACATTGTATTTTATTGCTAAATTGGAGCATGAGTAAGGAATGCATAAGATTATTTAAATTGTGTCTTCAATCCTGTATGGTAGCAACTGACCAGTTGATTTTGCATGCAAAGCAATTGTAACATGTTGAGGCTACCTTGTGCTGTATACCTGTAAATAAAGGTTTCAACTTAGTGTTCAAAGCAGTCAGCCACCCTTCAATCCTGTGAATCTGTAAATGCATTCAGCTAACAGTAGCAATCAGCTAAAAAAAAGTTGCATAATGAAGATAAGTAATTAAATTATTTTTATGTATGAGTATATATGAATATAATAATGCTTTTAATTTATCATGACACTGTTCTAAATTCAAACTCAGTATCCAAGTGTAAATAATAACATTAACCTCTTTTAATAGTCTATTAGTACCAATATTGTGAGAGTTATGGATTCTGAATTAATCTAAATTATTGGGATCCTTAAAATTAGTGTTATTTTAAAATAAGTGTTTAGAGGTGTTCCAAAGGGCCCCTCAAGGAGGTGCAAAACCTTGACTTGGATCGCTATCTCATTCATCATGATCATTATAACCATTTTAGTTCATGACTAGTCCAGTGTTGAACATAAGGCTCTCCCGCAGAGTACAATTCCGAGCCACCTGGATCCATTGACTTCCCGCAGACTTGCATAGGTTGCCGCTCAATAACATAATGTATATTATATAAAGATAATTTATTTTTAATTTAGATATTAGATTAAAATTTGGAAACATCTTATTATCAAATGGAACAAACAATTGTCAAAGTGTAATTTTAACTAAAATAGTTAATTTTATTAAGATCACCTTGTACATTGAAGATTTGTCACATGTTTAAAATGTTAGTCCTCTTTAGAGAATTGGCAAAAATTACTAAGGTTATTTCTTACCTTTTTTAAATGCAATTTTTTAATATAAAATTTGTATCCATGTAAACCATAGAAATGTACAAAGTACCAGTACCAATTAAAATATAATAATAACAAGTGTTTATCTTAACATATATTCCAGCCTCAGTTTCAATCCACTATACTCTTCTGCTTTAGCCACTGTCCTCAATTTTGGACATCTACATTTGTTTATCTAATAAACAAAATGTCATGTTATTTCCAACACTCAATTATCTCAATCAAATTTTGATCATCTATTCCCTGATAAAACTAATCAAGATAATTTAAGGTTCAAGTCAATCTAAAGTGCTAAAAGAATTTTATTCACATATCTTTGTCATCCCATTATTTTATATTGTTTTAAGAAGAGTTTGCTTAACATTTAATTTGATTGTTCGGTAGAACAATTCAAAATACAATGTCACCCCTGAGTACAGTGGTGGAATAGGTTGCTACTGTTAACGGGCTTTTCGTATCACAATACTCGCCACACGAAAACAGCATGAAGCTATGGAGGTGATGTTCTTCCCCAGTCGAGCTGACCCATTCATGCTTCAAACCAACAAAAAACGACGGTTTTCTATTTAAGTACTGTACATGTACATGTTTAGTAATAGTTGTTTACATCTATAATGCACAAATGCTCAGGTTCAACTAACTTACTGCCTGTTGTTACTTCATGGCGAGTTTTTTAAATCATATATTTTATTATATTATAGCATAC
Organism: Teinopalpus imperialis; assembly: GCA_029286865.1. Taxonomy (NCBI): domain Eukaryota; kingdom Metazoa; phylum Arthropoda; class Insecta; order Lepidoptera; family Papilionidae; genus Teinopalpus; species Teinopalpus imperialis. Next base: position 1,456,814 of record JAGSMU010000020.1, on the reverse strand, counting down.
CTTGATATAAAAATAAGTTATAAATTTATATTCATTGCATGGCATGATTATGGAATGGATACATTTTTTTTAATAGAGATACATAATACATAATTTGTAATACAGTATTTAGACAGAAAAACACTATTCATTCAGCCCTTTGACAGTGATGGAGCTACACTGCAGTTTGTTTCTAACTGCAGAATGAATAGGTCAGCTCGACCGGGGTAAATAAATTTCATCCTCATCTTTTCGAATGTTGGCAATCCACCACCGTGCACTTCACGCGAAATTTCCCGCCACGTACTACTACTACTCTGGGGAATCAGCTGTCGCCAGCGGTGTTTCCGAACCGATACGACATAGGGACCTTCAAGAAAAGAGCCTACACCTCCCTTAAAGGCAGGCATCGCATTTGCGACTGCCCTGGTGTTCCGGATGTTGATGGGCGGTGGTGATCACTTACCATCAGGTGGGCTCGTTTACCGCCAATACTATAAAAAAAAATAAAAACCAGCGTAGAAAAGCACCATAACGCTGCTGTTTTATCTGGGAGTGTAGGGATCCGGAGACCTCTTTTACTGGTAACCAGCATTCCATCTCCGTCCTCAAGTTTAAATTAGTCAACAACGTATCTGCATTCCTTGTCAGTGATGAATGTACATGTCATGGGCTGCAGGAATCACTTGTCATCAGGTGAACAGTGTGCCCGGTTATTACTTATATTCCTTAATGTTTACTGACTTTAAAGCCGATTGGAAATAGTTATTTATTGAAACATATAAGATTATATATTTTATTTACCAGGTTTATCACATTAATTTATTTGGTAATGCAATATTGTACCTCAATTCGTGCCGAAGTGCCACAAGGTTCCATCCTAGGTCCCATTCTCTACACCAACGACATAGAGCGGTATAGAGCAAGCCTCTTTCGCTGATGACACCGGCCGCAAGGCCGTGTGTCTGGATTCAAACCAGACTATGTTTAAACGCCCCCAATCTGCAGCCAACACCTCTAATAATGTAAGTAATGGATGATCGTGGTTAACACCCAAAGTGCAGCCATGTACGTTTCTCGGCGCAACAAAACGTCGCATCTCCCAACCATAGATATATTTGATCATCCAATCCCCTGGGAAAAGATAGTCAAATACGTGGGTGGCACTGAAAGTTTTTAGAAGTTAGAAACGTCGGCAAAGTAAACTTTTTAAATTTCGATTATAGAACTCTATGGTTACTTTGATTTTGAGGTTAATTTGATATATTGCATTCATTTGTCATTTTTTGTTGTGAATTGGCAGCTATTCCAAAAGTCAAAATTAAATTAACGCGAGAAAATGATTTATTACGATCAAGCAACAACAAAGCTTTGATAGACTTCGATTGACATTTAATTATGTAGCCCCATCTCGCGCCAATGTTTACAATAAACAATATAATATCAGTGCTGTGGGATGCATAATAGAGGAAGATGCATGAGAGAGAAGAGAGAGTGACCTCCCAGCAGATGCGGGCAAGCTTAGGCATTGGTATTAGTTAAGTACAAAAAATTTTACACGAACATTTAGGCGTCAGGAAGCTTTTCACCAGACGGAATCCCCTTACTTTGAGCAAAGACTAGAAATGCCTTCGCTTGGTACTATTGTCGCGAAATGTTAAAAAGTTCAACGGAGGTGACTCGAATGCTGTATTTGACATCGTCACATGTGATGAAAGTTGAACATATTGCTACGAACCCGAAACCAATAGACTAATCTGCTCAGTGGGTGTTTCCTTATGAAGATCGGCCAAATAAGGTAAAGAAAGGAACAAGTCAAGGAAGAAAGATCATTTCGCGACAGTTGTGCTGGAAGATGGAAGGACAGTTACTGTAGACTGGTATGTTAATTTTTGTTTGCCTGTTGCCTTGGTAAATGTTCAACAGCAATGCCCTTGAAGCGGGATCCTCTTTCACCACGACAGCGCTTCAGCGCACTCCGTAACACGAACAAATGAATATTTAACTATGCCAGGTGTCGAGATAATGAGTCCTGATCTGGCGCCCTGCGACTTTTCATTTATTCCCAGAACCAAAGATATACTTCAAGGTATTCGCTTTACGAGCCCTGAAGATGCTGTGAGTGCGTTCGAAAATGCCATAGAAGAGACCCCTAAAGAAGAATGGGCTCTCTGCTTTTCTCAGTGGTTCCATCGAATGTGAAGACGTATATACATATATGATGCGAGACTACTTCGATCAATATAAAGTATCGGCAAATTTCTGTCATTGAGCCGTTTTTATTTTCTAAAGACTTTCAGTGTGGCATCTTGGTCACAATTAGGCGTCACAATAGATGAAAGACTCACCTTCGTCTGCATATCAACCGCGTACGGAATCAGACAGCGTTCACTCTAGGTTGTTTAAACGCATTACTAAATAAAAATAGCAAAATATCCCAGCGTAATTAAACTACACTTTAAAAAGCGTGATCCGACCCATAATAACATACGCTTGCCCTTGCGATACCGCCATGTCACAGGCCGGTTCTCACCAGTTAACACAGATAAAAGCGTCGCTGGAGTTTCTTGCGCCGCCACTTCTTATCCAGCACCTACGCATTCCGAAGTGGTGATACAGATAGTTAATAATAATACTGATATTAAATTAGATAATCAGTAGTTAGAAGCAATTGACCGAGGTTCAGTCAGTCGCTGTGGCGCAACGAGGTAATGGTCTAAGCCGAGGCTCCTTCTCTGGAGCCCTTGTGCTGGTAACCCATTAATAGAGGTCTCGGCTGAGCGCCATAAGCGCTCGGTCACCCTTTAACCAGGTGAAACTGTAAAACCCCTCGGACTAACAGCGGCCAATAGCCGGAAAAAAAAATATAGTAAAAGACAATAATTAAAATGTACGAGTACTATGCAGGTTTTATGACTACATAATGCTTTAACGTCAATCTAGAGGTCAGGCTAAATGAGTCTTGGATTCTGGATTCAGGCCAAGCAGTGTGCAAACCACAGATTGTTAATATTCAAGTCTAAGTGTGTTTGATATATCGCCTGACACTTCATCCGAACCCTTCGATCTTATTACACCTGCATTACATTTTATGCGATCAAACCGCAGCAATAAACCAAACCAGTCGTAACATGAATCGGCTTGAGCAAGGAATAGACACAAACTACCAGCGTCAAAGAAACGGTAGCGAAGTTGCTACTATTTTTTTTTATATTACTATCGCAATTAAATCAAATGGTTCGACCACAAAATATTCCAATAAATAAAGCAACCTTATTTTTAGACGCATATTCATATTGCTAACGGCCTTTGCAACTTATCAGGATAGATTCGTGAGCACAAGGCCTGCAAGGGAGTGCAACTACTCAATAATTATTTATTTATTCTTTTTGACACTTAAATAAGGTTTACAAGGGCGGACTTAATGTACAGTGACATTCTTTGCCAGTCAACCCTGGATGAGTAAGAAAATGTTATAAATAAAAAGTTATTTAACGACAATTAAATCAATTTACAAATATATATATATATATATATATCTATTTATATACGTTACAAATTTATTTATGTATATATATAACAATTAATAAAAATATTTATACATAAATACACATACAGTCACGTATACATGTAGACAAATACCATAAGCAAATATACATATCGGATGTTATTTGCCTTCAAATAATGTTGTCGAAGAAGAGTTTTAAAAGTAAGTTTATTATGTGCTTTCTTGACATCATCCGGAAGAGCGTTCCAGAGGAATGCAGCCTAACTGTGAGAGAAGAACGAAAGAATCCAGTGCAATTGTATGATACACTAATTCTCATTCTATTTAAACCCTTATTAAAGAAAATTGCGCGCACATTTGATTATAGTAAAACTTCTTATGGAATAGGAGACCAGAAAGATAAAATTTATACAATAAATTAAAAAAAAACAGTGATTACGTTAGTATTGTATTTCAAATACATTAAGGTCAAACAAAAGCATTGAGTAAAGATTATCGTTAAATAAATTACATATTACATGTATTACTAATAGATCAAACTACAATTTATAATAATTAAATAAATATAAATACCACTGGACGACCACTAGTTCTATTTATTATTTTCTCCTGAATCAAGGAACCCTAATGAGTATTTTAAATTTTTTCATTTAATTTCACAAGCTTCAAAGGTTTAAATAACCAGAAGGAAGGTCTAAAAAGTTGTTCAAAGAGAGGTGTTTTTTAATAATGTTTAAAATAAAACGCATGCCCAAAATATTACAGTAAATAAAAAGTCCCTTTTGAGTTAACTAAAATTCGGCGTGGTCGGGTCTGGTTTTTATTTAAAATTTATAATACCTGCATATTGTGTGTATGTAGGTAACATATTCAAGGTAATGTCGCACGTGAGTGAACGGGCGCATTTAGTGTTGTCTGTACGATATCGATATGATTATATTATCTATTTTATTAGAAATTTTAAGGAACGTATCACATAGAGGATAATTATGTATTTCTCCTGTGTTTTGGTTATGCCAAATAATTTAAACCTGATTGACATGACTTTTTTTTCTCTATGAAATTTACGGTGGCAAATGAACACAGCTCACCTGATCGAAAGTTGACCGACCCTTCGCTTCATAAGCATCTGTGCATTTGGTGATTAAATTAATAATAGCAGTGGCCTTCATCTCGAATGCGCAGCTACCCTTCACTGGTCATATTTAGGACTGACGTTTATAAGGTGGTTATTTTGCAATATGGATCGGATGGGATAAGGTTTTCTAGGCATATGCTAAACCAGAATGTCGCATGATATCAATATGGTACAAATTAATCATGATATATCGATAATAGTCACATTAGTGAGTAATACACTATGTAGACATGGCAGTTTAGGGAATTTTATGCGTTATAATTTATGCATTATTTAGCTTATAAATTTCAGTTAAAAATTTAAAAATAAAGCTTACTGTAAATATTATTTATTGGTAAAAATAATGATCCAAAAAAAAAAAGAAGCAGTCTGGAAATCATTCTGAACTATTCTTTAATATTCCTTCTTAAATCTATCAAATTTCACTTATAATAAAAAAAACTCATAAGATACGCTGTGAAGCGGTCACTCAAGGTTACCTTTTCGAGGGTAAAAGCTAAATAAATATAAATTTATAAGGTTTTAAAAACACAACACAACTTACAAGTGACAGGTTAGGCAAGTCTAACGTCGTAAATTCAACACGCTTCGATGCACGCGCATTGCACTGTAATGGATTTATATATAGATTTTAGGGCATGCACTGAAGTGAGTGATTCATTGATGTATGTATGGATTGTTGTGACATTATTAATATTGCTTTGAAATTATTCATTCGAATATTTCATTGGAAATATGTTCTAATCGATATCGACCATTGTGAAGTCATCTTATTCGTAGACGACATCAACTACGCAGGATATATTAAAGTGCAATAAGCTTTACGCATAGTTGAAAGCACCCGTAGTCCCCATCAATTATATGATGCAATGTATACATATGTGCAATAAAATCGGATAAAGATTGAGATGCAGATAACGATTTTCGACTTTATCTATAAAAAATAATTCTTTGAGATTTTTTCATATATATTTTCATCTTTTGTAATGTGTGAGATTCATAATATGGTGACACTTGGATAGTACTTAAATTTGTTGTATAATAACCTCAAAAATAGAATATCCATAAGTAATTGTTACTTATTTAATAGTATTATACATATTAGAAAATATACAATATAATATGCGTAAATAACGACTATATTATAAACCGCGACATAGTTATTAATAACAGTCAAATACACCATTTGCTAATCAAAGACAATTCAGATTATTTATATGGTAAATAAGTATTTTAAATTTTATTATCCTTTTTATTTGTTATGTGTCTAATAATCTATTCCTATAAGCTAATAAATAATGTTTTTGTTTCTGTGTTTCATATATATTAAGAGACATATTGAAATATATGTACGTACATGAATATAATAATCTTGTTTCCGTGCACATAAACCTCTGCTCTATTGCGTGCCAAGTGGTGATGTTTTGGTTAGCGAGTAATATGAAGATCTGGGAAGGGTTAATGTTTTGTGCCAACTGTTTTTGGCCATTCTCCATAATTGCTTCTGTACTGTTATGTAAATAGTAACATAGTAATTTCTCACTAGAGTATAATCATTTCGAATAGGTAACATATAACATATTTATTCAGGCATTTATTTAGGTATGGAACCAAATATTTACAAAACACTAGACAATTAAAAAAAAATCTAATTTATTCAAATCAGGCTAAGGAAAGAAAGGGTCAAGTATAAATGATTAGGAGACAAAATACTGGAATGTCATAGAGTGTGGTGACTTTTGTGACTACATGTACATATATGCTCGCATTAATTAGAGCTTTTATTAAATACCGACAATTGGCTTGCATCATGAGTCTGCCTTGACCCCATATTTGTTCCTCATGGAAATAGATGCGCTGATAACATCACTACGAAAGACAAATACCTTATTACAAGCTTTTTGCTGACGATATCGTGTTAATGAAGACCAAACTGTCTATACATAATTTGTACGATTTCTGCAGTCTCTGGAGCGGCGTAGATCACTGGTCACATATCTTTCCAGTTTGCTCTCAGTTAGATTATCTCTCCTCGTTACTCCAGTTGTCTGTGAAGTCAGGCTGGTTAAAGTGGAGGACGGTACATGCGAGCCTGGTGTTCCGTTGAATGTCAACGTTAAAATTTATAAAAGCGTATAGTCGATCTCAATCTCAAAGAAGAATCAATACATACGAGAAAATTTGAAAGTTGCACTCGTGACGGATAAGTTGAGATGTCATGGTTTGGACATGTGATAAAGAAGAATGAAAATCATACAAAAGAGAAGAACAAGTATGTAGATGTATATGAGAGGAAAAACAAAGACAATTTGAGAGATGATAGGTATAACATAACGTCTTGAACGATGACGATTGGCTCAGTGATCAGAGTACCTGTCTTCTAAGTTGTAGGCCCTGGATCTCTTTTCCAACCGACATCAATTAAAAGTGTTTAGGTATGGTTGTATTACAGCAACTTCGTTACTACCGGCTACGGGGATTGATTCCTTTGCGTACATTGCATAAATAGCGAACGCTTAGACACTGAGCTACAACGGATTTTATTAAAGCTGACAAACAATATTTATATCGATGCATTATCAACGTCCCTAGCGAGACAGGACATGTGGGTATCAAGAGGCGCGGGGAGAGCGGTGATGCGCCGATTTCTCCGAATAAGATTAATAAATGCAGGCGGGGCGGGGGACACCGCTCGGCTAATGACACGCCGCTGCAGATATTTTTTATCGCGAATTTAAAACATAAACTGGTTGCGGCGGTAGCTCTGACCGACCCCCCTCTGCCCCAGACGCCCCCGCCGTCGTCTACCACCCGAAGCTTGCACTCTGCATAGTTCACCGCTCCTGTATTCGTGGCCGCAAACACATTTACACGGTTCACGTCATTTCATCTTAATTTACTCGATTATTCGACGAAAGCTTAAAATGATAGTGATGATCAGGTGTGCTCTAGAGTTAAACTTTAAAAGACCTATTTAATGTTTTAGAATTTCTATCTAAATTGCCGTAGTGTTAGTCTTCAATTTTTAATGTATACCACTAATATTCGTATAATAATACTTAATGACATATGTATCTAATGACTTTATTGGATATTTTTTTCTGGTTAAGTTAGATTAATTGAGACTTCACAATACAATACAAGACAATAGTCGGTATATTTTATTAAAATTTAAAAGATTTGTATAATAAGATGATTTAGAAACGTTTTTTCATTATAATGTACAAATAAATCAATATGAATGATGCACGTACATAAAAATCAATTCGTATTTGAATCGGACAAAGAAAAGCATAAAAATATAATCTTGTCCTGGTCCAATGCTTATCACTTCATACCACAATTGAAAAAGAATCAAGATGGATATTTTTATAAATGTAATAAGTAAAACCAACTTTAATGCTCCAATAGTTGTTTTTGGTATTTTTAACTAAGTCTATTTTGAACCTCTATACTTATTGAAGGTTTAATAAATTATATCACCCTTATGCTCCATATAGGCACCAGACTGTCTAGCCTTAGCTACCTTCAACATTCCTGTCCACAATCCTTAACTATAATTCTCGTTACGATGATCACTCAATCAACTTGCAATTAAATACATTGCTGGCATACGTCGTCTTGTAAGGATGTTCTTACAGCTTTCTATCTAGTATATGATTTGAAACTTCACCTAATCACAATCAGTCCCACCCATTTCTTCCACTAATATCAAAAATTATTTAACACAGATCAGTGACCGATGCCGAGAAGCGCTTTATCAAAATATATAATTCAATTGTCAATGCAAGGATTTTTAAAAGGCGAACAAACGTATCTTTTTTCTTTTTTTAATCAGACCTTAAATCTTTACAAATTGTGTATTCATGTTGTGAAAAACATTTTCCATTTCTGTTGACATAATTATTTAATTTTACAGTTATGTCGTCATATAGTTTGTTTAATAAATATAAATTTACAGATTAACGCTATTTACTTGATTTGAAGTCGTTCAGTTGAAATTAACGTATACTGCAGCCATCATAAATTCTAGAAAGCCAGTTCCCCCTTCAATTACTTATCTTGGTCGACTTCAGAATACCGCTGTGTCCAGTGGCAGGATTTACATACATCCTAAGAAAGCGGTCGCGCCAATCAGATGGAGTCGTCTGGCTTAACGGTTCTCGAAGCTGAATGCGACTATTTATTCGCAAGCTCCTAACGGCCTTGGTCAGAGAAAGATTTATCTAAGTCTCTAATGAGCGCAGTGCTGCTTATCGCTGTGTATTTTTTTCCCTTTTATTTGCAGAATCCGTCGTGCAAAGTTAACAGAAGTAGCAGAAGTTCTTAATTGTTTTATATTTGCATTCATTAAAAATTATAAAATTTTATCTCCTTTAAATTAATGTAACTTTATCACTATTATATAAAATCAAACGATCATAGTAATGTTTATATGTTGAATTTAAATACGATGCCATCCTCTAGTCATTACAAGTAGTAATGATATAAATAATGGTTAATAAAATAGCCAATAGGTTTAGGGCACAGTCGGTGAGACTTAAGGTTTTAGGTTCTAAACCATTTCACTATAGCAGTTAACGATCTCCTAGCCAAACATTTTAGTTTAATTTGAGCGGTTAAGATTAATGCAAACAGCTCTCCTCTCACATTTTGTTTAAGAGCTGTAACATTCACTGCACAGAATTAAATATAGTGCTACTAGTTACTCCCTTATTCAATGTACTCGTAAGTACTTTAAGATGGGATGAAAGTTGTAATGTAGTGTTAATTACAAGGATACAAACGGTATTTTCATTATCTAAATTCTAACAATGCTGATTTTTTCTTACTGAAGTCTGTGCGACAAGCGAGCATACATTTAATCTGATGATAAGTGACTTCTTGGCCCACGATGTTCGCATTTATCTTTTTTCATCACCAGTAATAAGGGTCTGGATCAAGTCACCAGTCGAAACCAGCGCTATACTGTTATTTTACGCTGGTATTCTGTGAGGGCGTGGTCCTTTCCAGTCTCGCCGACCCATTCATGTTTGCATCAAGTAACTCATTACTTGTTACTTGTATAGGTACAGAGTTCGACAGCATGGTTGTATGTTTTCATTGTTTATATAATACTCAAAATCTAACATGATGATGTGAAAACACTTTCCCTGAGAGTGAAACTATTTAATATTTTCACTACAATTTGATGAGTATTACTTAAGATGGTGCAATTCAGGTAAGACTTATGTATATGCAGTGGAGAACTAACACATAAGAATAATTGATAAAAAAACAATTAATCAGTACATCTGGTGGTAAATAGTACTTTTTTTATAGAAAAAGTGGTAAACGAGCAAGTGGTTTACCTCATAATTAGTGATTCCCATGATACATACACCAGAGGAGTTACAGTTGCGCTCCCAGCCTTTAAGAAAGGCGAAGACTCTTTCCTTTTTTTTGTTGTACGTAAATTCTTCAAACAAATCTCTCATTATTCATTGAATATTTTTTTATAATATTAAGGTTGGCAAATAAGTAAACATTTTACCTAGTATATATAGTATATAGTAAGTGATAAATGCAGACCATAACATTCAGTGGGGAGGGTCCCTAAGACCCTCAACTAAAATTCAAGATGAACCTACGTTGTCACCGCATAATAATGCTTCGTAACTTGTAATGTCGAGTCATCTACGCTGACCATATGACATATGGCAGTGTTTTTATTTCATGTCTTGCTATTTGGTGCTGGTTTTCGGTGAGTCTGGGTCCTTCCCCTATCGAGGCAACATATCCATGATGGAACATGAAACTAAGTAAATCGTAAATCTGTATGACATACATACGTTTGCCGGCCTGTATTTTATTTCAGAGTAGGTTAACTTTTTGACTTTTTGTTATTTGTAACATATTAAAGTAAAGGTCACCAGATAATATTCATACATATATAGACAACTAGAGTCCAATAGACATTTACATCGATTCTCAAAGACGAGACAAGAAGAAAGTGCCCAGTGACCCTTGAGTCAAATGGAACTCCTTTTAACCAGCAATTACAGTAAAGCCACAATGCAACTTATATCCAGCTGCAATGCTTCAGCTTGACTGAAATAGCAGAATAACTCAGCTGTGTTTCATGTGGTGAGACGCAATTATTGGAAACGATGCATTCCTTATCAGTCGTTACGGTCGACAATGCATGTGGATCTTAATATCCAATCTAAAATCTCAATAAAGAGTTTACGACTTATAAACACCAACCATTATATTGTATATATTAAATTAAATGCAAATCTCTTTAAAAAATGTAAAATTTTCGTGTCTCAAGTCAAGACTTTGTTAGACAAAGTTGTTTCAGATTGAGGCCGACAAAATCTAGTCCAATTTAACCCCTCGAAGACACAAGTTTGCGCGTTTACCACTAAAAAGATTCCCTTTGTCGCATCTTCTTATTTTGAAAACACTCCTATTACTACCTCAGCTGATATCGGAATCCTAGGTAAGGCAAAACTGGGCATGCTTAATGGAGCGAGACAGTATTTCATGTCGGCCCACTGTTTGCAACTTTACAAAGTGCAAATTCGGAATGAAATCGGATGGAATACTGTTCTCATCTCTGGGCCGCGCACATATTTCATGCTCATCATCTCGATGGCTGGCAATCCACCATTATGCGCTTCACGCGAATTTTCCTGCCACGCACAACTACTTTCCGAACCGATACGATGTAAGACCTTCTAGAAAAAGCCAACCTTCCTTAAAGGCCGGCAACGCATTCGCGCGTCCGCTGGTGTTGCGGATATTCATGGGCGGCGGTGATAACTAACCATCAGGTACCAAAGTGATAGAAATATTCAAATACATACAATGGCAAATGATACAAAATAGGACCAATTCTGGGTTAAGCTTGAAATAATAATATAATTTCTTGTATATATATATAAAATAAATAAAATCTAACTTATGGTGGAAAATGTCCACCATAAGTTAGATTTTCATTTATTATTTAATTATTTCGATAATAGTCATATTTTTAATTTATATATCTACCAGTAGATAGAATTAAGAGTTTTAGTTATTATTGCGAGGGTTATATTATAGTGTAGTAAACTGAAAATAGACAAAAACAAAAAAACACAGTCCTGAAAACCCAGCGCTTACGTCCGCCACAAATATTTGCCGAGACTCACCGTGGCCCAGTAAGAAAATACTAGTATCGATTAAGTAATCGATACTAGTACTTTATTACTGGGCTACGGTATTGTCTAAATTCACTTAGATACAATAAGTAAACTACTCACCTAACTGGCTTTGAAGCAAACTAAAAACAAGAATTTGTATGTGGCAAGCGGCAAGTCAAGTTGTATAGTCACCCAGCAGCTTAAGTTTTTGCTAATTGAAATAAGTGAGTACCGCTATTTGTATCTTTAAGCATTTGCCACTGAACAGCTACACAGGATCAGTAAACTTGTCATTACATAAAGTTACATCAAAGTCTTAATAAAAGAAAGCAAAGCAAAGTTGTACATATCTGTGATTTATGACTTTTAAATGATTTTAATCTTGGGTTTAACTGTTAATTAACTATTATAAAGTATTAGTATTCATGTAATGGTAGAAATGATAATTTCTGCGATTTGGTTGACTGCGATTATTTATTTATTTTTAAATAATTTTATATAATACATACATAACTAAAAATATGTATGCAAAATAAATTTTAATTTACGACAATTAAGTTAATGTAATATTTGCGTTGATGTCTTTTATATGGACAGCTTTATAAAGAAAGGAGGTGCCTATAATAACGTGAATATCAGGACCAATCTTTTTATTTAACTTAAAGGGTTAAACGTTTAATGTAAAATTTTTGTTAACAAATTTTTCAATAAAAATAAATCAGTAAAGTTAAATTTATATTTCTTATTAGACAACATAAATGAGAATTTCAAATATTTATTACTACTTGAATCAAATAATAAAATGAAAATGCTATTCAGCTAAGAAATATTTCTTTATTTAAAAACAAATTACGAAAATAGTTCATTATCCTCAATAAGTGAAGAAAACCATTGTTCATATTTTATACATTTAATAACCAATTTCCATCCGACGATCCCGTCGATGTCCGATGACTAAAAGCGTTATTTAAAAACTCGAGTCACTGTTAATGCTAATTTACCAACAGGCGAACTTCACGACAGCAGTGCTGATATCGACGGGCGGGAGACAATAAATCCGGTTCTGACTGCAGCGGGCGGGTTGCAATTAAACTAGTGTCGCGCCGAGTTCGCGACCGTGCGAAAGTGAAGCGGCGGGAGACGGCGACGCACGGGGCACGGGCAGGGGGGAGGCACGGAGACGGCCGCTAACAGAACTGCAGACTCCTGACTCCAGTCAGTGCGCTGACGCCGGCGCATACGCACGCGCCGCGAGCCGCGAGTCAACCATTGCGATGTCGTGGTAGCGCGGCGCGCCCCCATGGTGTACCCCGAAGCCTCCCGCTGGGGCGCGCCCGACGCGATAGCGCCCCTCTACGATGACGTCTACCGAGGTCAGACGATTTGCAAAACCTACCCACCACGAATTACAACCTCCTTTGTTTCTGTGCTCTGAAAGCTCTACACGTTGCAACCTGCAAGGACGACTTTAGGGTAATATATATATATCAATCGGGATATTATTCACGTGTAATAATATATAACAACTTCTATCCGTATGTTACCCTAAAACTTCCTGAAGGTTTTGCTATGTACCACCACTTTACCTTCCAATCTAGCTTAACCATTTCTAAACTCGCCACCCGGTTTCCACCAGTCTCTATAAATAATTCACTTATAAATAGTTTTTTGCCAATGATCGTAAATTACGACATCGAATGACAGCCAAGTACTTGAAATAGCGACAAGACGGGAAAACTGCAAAAATTATGTATGTATAATTTAAAATTTGCTCTCCAGTGTAACTTATGTTAATAATCAAAGTCATATTAGTGAATGAATGTACAAATTTGATATTATTTATTGCGTTAATTCACTGACGCGGAATGTGCGAATCGAGTTTACGGTTTTGCTTTATTAATCTTGGGGCTTTGACCTCCATTATCAGACTGTCATGGGAGTTAAACAAAAACAAAGAAAACTCTAATATTGTTTTGAGTATTGCCAATGCGCTTTCCATCTAACATAAAATTTTAATGTATTTTAAGGTAATACAAATTATGAAACAATTAACTTGAAACCTAAATAGGATTTCGGAGCACGCGCATCTATTATTAAACTTTTTTGTTACGGTTCAAATCAGCTGATCACATGTGATGGTCAATGTATAATCTTTGTTAAATTATAATAGACGAAGAAACTAACATTAGTCAATTAAATAATTATATATACGAGGTCTTTGTGCTTTGCGCATGTGAATACGCATTGTATGTATGCCTTTTGGGGTGACTCATCTTTATAGATACGATACTCAACTGTTTTACTCGTTATATATATATATATATATATATAAATGGTATAGCGTTCTACTCTTGTGTATTAATATATTTGGAAATAAATAAATAAAAAATATTAAGTGAAATTAAATAAAGTGAAATTGATTATCTATATGCGTAATAAAACTGTATTATAATATAGAAATGTTATTTTACGTTTCATTGTTAACTAAAAGGCCGGGCTGATTTCGAACAAATCATATGATGTAATTGATCTCTTATTAGCATATAGAGTATAATATCTTCTCCTACTATTTCATTCAAACTGTGAATTATTTACCTTTAATTTTAATAACTTTGGAGCTCTTGGATAAATGTATCTGTTTTGCTTAGTAAATATAAAGTCTAAAGTTTGTGAAGTAAATATCTCTTTGATTATTCTGACTCAATTGATTGTTTATGAATAATTTAATACTTAATAAATCACCATAAAATATTATGAATAAATAGTTAATTCCTCTGTATCGTAGATTGATGTGATGCTTTATAAGTTTCACCAATTAATTGGTATGAAAGTAAGTCTATATTTTTTGAATATATATATAAATACCACTAAGGGGATAAACCTGCCCTGTTTTACTCACGTGAGTGCACTTCTCATTGAAATTCGCATATGTCTTGAAACTTTTCTTGACGAGACATGCAGTTCTTTTCACGTTGCTTGCCTTCACCGTCGAGCTCGTGGTAAATTAGCACATTGACATTAACTCCGCCTTCTTGCACAGTGATTGTTTTACTTGTGCAAATAAATAATTAATAAATAAATACATTATACAGGTAAAATAATTGTGTTCAAAAGTAGACTTATGATGGGATAAAACATCATCACATCATCACTGTTATAATTGGATAATCATTTTAGAAATAATAGAGCCACGCTGCAGCTAGTTTCAAGCATGAAAGGGTCGGCTCGATGCAGAGAAGGCATTCCGTCTCAGTCCTTAGGGGTGACAACGCATCTACATCTTGCCTCTTTGTTAAGGATGGAAGAAGTCTTCAGTCATCACTTGCCATCAGGTGTTATGCGTGCTTTAGGTTTATAAAAGAAAAGATGTATAATAGACTAATGGATATATTAGGCTAAATTTGGATAATATGGATGATAGAATCTCTTACCGTCATCATTTTTTTTTATATTTGGGCCATTCAACATAAGTTTTTATATTAAAAAAATGTATAGATTGTGCCGAGTGATTTGAGATGACAATTTTTTTATGAGCTTTGACAGGGTACATTTTGATATAATTCCTAGCTGTAATATGCATGGGTTAATATCAGTCATGGGAGAATGGGTAACACCTTCACAGATTACGAGCATAAAATAGTAGCATAAAGCTGCTGTGTATGGTGAGTGCTGATATTTGGGGACAGAATCAAAGGTAATAAAACATTCCATCTCAGTTCTCAGGGGTGACCGTCTAGAATCTTTGTTGAGGATAAATGTGTGGATAAATGTAATAGATGTCATAAGGCTGCAGTTATCACGTGCTATCGGAGAACTATTCTTTTGTCGCCTTTGTTGTTATTTAAAAAACATCTTAAAAGTTTGGCCGTAACAGAGCTCAGTCCAATTAGGTTAATTTTAGAGTTGCGCTTAAGACAAAAGAAATCGTACCTCGCCAATACTTTGCGCTATATAGTTGGAAAGAAGAGCGTAAGAAGTACCGTTAAAACTTGATAACAATGTAATTTTTTATTTATTATACGTAATTTTGCCTTTTTTTTTAAAAAAAAAACATGTTTCTACCTTCGAGCGGCTAATTTGGCTTTATGATAAGTGACAGACATGACATTTTTTTGGAAATTATACATAAAAACCTTGCTTGAGAATTAGTGGAAACACATATATATGGATTAAATAATGAATAAATCTGCTTAGGAGTTACCTAGTTTATCGCAAACAGAGAGACAGACGTGTCAACGCGACTTCGACTTATAAATAATAATAATAAAGCAACTTTATTGGTTAGTAAAATCTAACCAATAAATTTGTTTTTAAAAGAGATATAATGTAAGTATCATTTTTGAAATATTACCTTTTCAAACATATAATTTGTTGTAAAAGGTTGGTATTATTATTCCATACAGTATAATTTTACTATTAGATTCAATACAAAAATAAAAATGATAAGCTCCTTTAGATAAAAACAACCTTAATTCATACTTGCAAAATACAAATATTTCGAGGGAGACGGTGTCTCTTTAAGGGCATTGTCTCATCTAATGTTATGATTCAAATTGTAGTTCCCAAACATATTGTATTTTCCGACTTTCCGCTTAACCAACGGAATTGGTATTCCAAACGCACTTGGCATGCTTTTGTCGCCGAGTGACGTGTAACGAATGGAAATTATTATCGATTACATGCAACGGAAACTGGCGACGATTCCCCGGACTTTGGCAAACGCGTTCATAACCTGATTTTTTACTGTTTCCACATACTATTTGTAAGAAAGTCGTGTTGTAAATGAGTTTATTATACAATTTAATAATGACATAAATTAAAATATAATGAGTATTCTCAATCATTATTAACTTTAATAGTAAGCATTTTTATAATTTTATAAGTCAATTATTTATAGGTAGGTATTCTGTCTATCCTGCGTGGTAATCAACTCGTATCGCTCCAACATGGGGAAATAGTTAGATATCGGTTGTTTAGACCTAATCATAATCAATCGCCTATTACAGCCTCAAGTTAAGAAAGTTTAATAGAAAAACAACCGTTAATTAAATTATAGCACTAAAAGGAATACTGCTTTCATTGCTCCTCCTGTCATGAATTCTACAGAAAACAGTTTCATATTAGTAGAAGTTCGTTTTTAAGATAATCACAAAATAAACATGAAGACCGTGGAATGCAGATTCTCTAAGCAAAACAAATGTCTCCGAGAAATGCTTCCCGTTTTAGAGTTCGTACTAAAAGTCTCGTCTAGCGTATAAAGCTCTAGGTTAACAGCATTTCTGTTATCTTCTCCACAAAAGCGTAGGTGCGGAATTGCCTTTGCGGTCTTCTAGTGATGTGCTATCCTCCTATAAATCCATAGATCTGGCTTATTGCGTCTTTATCTTGCTCTACCTTTTCAATTTTTTCTTTACCTTTTTAGTTTTTATATAGAATTCGCGATTTTCAAACGCTCAAATCAGAAAAACACTCCTTAACAGTAATTAGAATTAAATACTTAACAATCAAGTTTACATTTGGACAAAGCAACAAAACCAGTAATTTTATTTTTACGTGATGAGAAAATGTAAATATTTAAAAATAAAAATATCACCTTTACTAAAATTTTATAGTTTTCTAATTGACTCTGTTAACTAGGCACCATCTTTCCCCTTTATTTTATTTTTTCACATATATTTACACAACAGTGTACACGAATATTAAATAAACAGTTATATATCCAATAAATCCAAAATAAGAAAAGTATGTAAAAAGTCGCAGCTTAGTTTATCAAAAAATCTCGTCCAGCAAACACATAGTGTACTCAGAACGAAGAAAAATTTTCCTTGATTAAATGAAATATTTATTAAACTCTTAAATTATATGTTTCGGTCAAGACCGGTGAGTTCGGTCCGTGTCAGCATAACACACATCGTCCACCGGGATCCGAACGGTTGTTTTATTGGTAATTGAGAAGCTTGTCCGGGTTTTAGAACTCAATCGAACCTTGAAAATTGAACTGTCTTAGGGAAATCAAATCACCGCTTTACCGCATCGCTTCACAATTGATGTGAAGTCACCATATTGGGTGGAAATTACCGTGTACCTTTAAATGGTTGTTTGAAGCCCCGTTTCAATCTAACGGTGACATTTAAATGGTAATGTTACATTCAAATAGACGTTTCCGTGATGTTTATTAGTTTTAAATATCAGCCTTTTGAAGATAATGTACATATAATTTCAGATTTGTTTAGTATTTAATAATTCAAATTGTGTTCAAATAAAAAAGTTTTTGTGAATAATTATTATGAAGGAATTAACAGGTAATATTATAATATTATAAAATTAACTTATATTTTGGTTTTCTTAGATGAAGATTATCTATAGCATAAAAACTATATTTCTGAATATTTCTGAACATTTTGGGATATGTATAACTTTCCATGTCCTGTAAATATTAGTAACGAATGCTTTTCAGCCTTCTGCTGCTAAGGGTTTTACACACAACGACAACACGACGTTTATATTATACGGATTAATTTATATATTTAAAATATCATAAATATTTTCGATGTATATTTTGCACAGATATTAACAATATAGTTAATTTTTTATATAAAACGTGACTGTGCAAACAGAGCATACCAACTTAAAATATTCCCGATTCATACTGCATAATCTGCGTCCAAGAAAACAAGCTATAAATAAGTTTATAGAACCTCGCACTGGTACTGTAGTTGAAGCTGAAGGAAGAAAGGGACACCGTTATTGAGCGTGCCATAGGATGTACAGGTTGTCTAATGTCATACGACAAGTATGTACATACACAATGTAAATAGAAACGTATGTGCCTATAACAGTGATGTTCTCACCTATCTGTACTACATCTGTCTACACCATTTGGGTTTTAAAGCGTAATACTTAACTATATTAATAATAAATACTTATTCATTTCGTTGCCTTTGAAATCGCGAATCCATTTTTTCGATATAACAATAGGAAATTTCTCTCTAATACATTTGTTGAAGAGTTCTTCACAGTTGGACAAATTGTAGATTAATATAATTGATATACATCTATTTAAGTGCATTATGACCAAAATGTAATAAATCATAAAGCAATTTTATGTGGTAAAGCCATGCTATGCTTTTAACTCGCTTTTCTGTCAATAGTCCAGCTCGGACGAGGGAGCACCACGCTTTGGTAGGGTATCAATGTGAAAAACTTAAAGTATTGTGAATTAAACAAAAACTATTTACTGGTGTGGTGTGGAGACGTTTCATCTTAATCCTCAGCATCTTTTCATCTCAGAATAACTCTCAAAGATGTGGCGCAGCAATTATTTAGCATTCAGTTGTTCTGTTTGTTGCTCCTTTGTTGTCACGATTTAATTAAAATAATTACAAAAGGCAATTTATTATTACAACACAGTAAATATATATATATATATATATATATATATATTTAATTGTTTTATATATTCGTCGTAATTTAATAAGACGAAATACTTTTAAAAACTATGTAAATTTCTAAATTCATTTGATATATAAAAAATTTACGAGTAGACCTGCTTGCTCCGATATTGGCGTTCGATAATTTATAGAGACCTGCTATTAAGAATTAATTAAAGCATTAACATCACTTGATAGTTATCACATCCTTCTACTAGTCGCAGCGCAAGTACCGTTACTTCTGTGTATCCCGCATATTTATGTATACATATAGATATGCGTAAAATTATATGTAGTATGTATGATGACAATATATATATATGTATATTGTCATCATCACCATCTCAAACTATCATTAATCCTCGTTTGCCAAAACGAGGTTTGTTGACGGTTATCGGTTCTTCAAACTCTATGGTCGACTCACTGCTACCTCAGCTTTTTGATCAATGAACAATTATTATAATATATGTACATTTATAATTAAATGTATATTCTCATAAATGTTAATTATGTATTCCAAAGGTTGCTTAAAGTTGTTTACATTTTCCGATTTATTTGGACCATGATATATTAAAATATTTGTAAATATCCACGTCACTACTCGCCCGGTCCTGGTATCTATTTTTAGATACCCTCCCGACCACACCGTCTGAGTCATTGGAATCTTGTACATTTTTACAATATATAATATTTCACGCTTGTTAGCCTGTCTTTCAGTTAACATTTTATTTGATCACTGCTATAAGCTATAATTTAATTAAGATTTAATATATTTTACTGAGAAACTAACGCAACTTTTTACATTGGGTGCATATTTTTTATGTTTTGTATACTGTTTTAAGTCTGTAGATTGCTATTTTTAAACCCCTTGCCGCACATGGAGTTAAAATATTATCGGGTTACAATATTTTCTATATAAGAATCCTAAAAATGAAACTTACGGTACATTCTAGGTTGTAAATAAATCATGTTAGATATAAAGTACCATAGCATTATCGTTTCTTTGTTAGTGACGGCAACTTTCGCATGAAACCTGTTTAGTTCTTAGTTCTGTGAATCTAGAAAGTGTCGTTTCACATGGCAGAGAGAAATTAGATTGGAAAATCATGGTAGGTTTCGTTTTGATAAATTAGTTTTGGACTAATAGCCTTGAAAATATTATAGATATGTTTAACCTGTTTGATAAAGGAGACAGAGGACTTTTAAACGATACCACATTCAATTTATTTATATATCTAATACAAAATTACTAGACAGATACTTTAATATAAGTTTTCTTAACCTAGTGACTTTAAACGGCTATACTAGACGCTTTTAATAGATATTGACTTTTGTATTACGATAAAAGTCTGATATGTAATCGTACTTGATTGAATCCAAAGCTATTATAAAAATAACCCCTAGGATTCTAGGTTTGATCCGGAATTATTATTACAATTCTGCAACACACCCATATATTAAATATTCTTTTTCGAGTACATAATGTGAGTGAAAAAATAATAACAGGCGCTAAATCATAGAAAGATTATCAACCGTTTTGTAGTGCAACCTGAAAACATATCTTGGAATAATTTTTGTGTCTTGTATGAAAATATTTTGAATAATAATAAATTAGATCTATTGATATTAGAGACGAACAATTTCGTGTGGAAAAAAAACGGGCTTAAGCGGGACTAAAATCCCTAAACTCACGACTTGCGGCCAACACCCGATAATTATATATTCATAACGTTTGAGAATATTTTTATAAAATTAATTGAGGCTGTCTTGTTATCTAGCCAATCCAGCTGCAGAAACTTGAACCGTTCACTGCAAAACACTTCCAGATTTCACTTACCGTCCAAGTTAACTGCTTAGGAGCACGTAACACCACTTCTAACTTTCTTTGTATAGTCTCATTACGTGTTTCCGAACGATTTCATTTGATTAGAAACCAGATTGGAAGCAAATTGATTAAACTTTCTGCTTCACAACTAAATTAAGAGGAGTAGGCAATATTCAATACATAACGGATCATTATGGAATCTACACATTTAGGCCTTAAGTATTTTTGAGTTCACAAAAGCGTGAGAAATTACTGGATTTTTTTAATGATTTTCCTTTAATATTCTTGTTACCAACGGCTGTTGTTATTTGGGTGTTAGATAAAAACTAAGTAAGCCATAGCTATCATTATTGAAAACCAAAATTAAATGCCTCGTTTTATCACTTTATAAACCATTGATAAATGTTGACAGGTATACATACATACATTTTAAGAGACGTGTTAATAACAACATTAAGGTTTATGATCGTCTGAGCTTGATGATTGGCTAATTTTGTAAATTAAAGCATGATTTGCATAAACCGACGTCTAAAGTTTCAAAGATGTTGGCAGCGCTTAAACGCTTTCATTGTAAAACGTTGACGACCGGCTGACGTAAACAAAACAGATTAGCTCGTATATTGATGGAACTTTTGTTTCCAGAACTCACGTTAAAGTTTCTTATCACTGCCTTCAAATATTTTTTATTTATATTTTATTTTTGTGCCCTGGTTAGGTTAGATTTAGTGACTATAAAATTGCAATTATAAATGTTGATTTACTGCGTATTTGGTGGTGAAGAAAACATCGTGGGGAAAACTACATGTCTAGAAAAAAATCGAAGAAATCGGAAGTTTGCTAATTCGCAACGGCAATCATCGAAAACGCAATCAGGTGGTAAATATATATATATATATATATATATATATATATATATATATATATATATATGTGTATATGTATTTATATAATTCCACTGTGAATTGGCAAACATATATGTATCGATATAGCACTTAACCTTACAGATTTCTTAAGAGCGACTATAGAAAATGCGTCGCTTTTATTGGATAAACGATTTACAACCTCTTATTTCGCGGAGCTTTAAATTTTTTTTAAATTTAATCTCAACAACCTCAACATCAAGTGACCAATAGGTCAAACAATATGTTAAGAAGTTTGAACTATGCCACTACAATTATTACATCGAATGACATTGACACATGAGCAAGATTCAGTTATCTTTGATTTAAAAATTATAATATCAAGTACCAAGACACAATGATATTTAACAAAGTTTTAAATCACAACGTTTTTGGCGAATTCGTTTTAATTTATTTCATTATTTTTTGAATTCATTCTTAAAGTACATTCGTGATATTTTATTATCTCTAGTTTGTCAATCCCTATTAACAATAAGCTCAAGGAAAGGATATTTATGCAGATTTCACTAATAATACGTCTGCGTACTGCTGTGATGAAAATATGAGCGCTTTGTGTAAGTAAGAGAACCACAATAGGGAACACGATTCTAGATCAACAGAATCTAGGTGTGATGAGAAATAAATAATAATCTAAACTTGACATCGGTATACCTAATCTGATGGTAACAATATCTAAAATAAAATATTCAATATCAAAGAAACGGTTTATTCATTGTAAGCGCTAAGATGTCTACATGGCCGGGAAAACCATGCTCTCACAGAATTCCACTGGAACATACACTATCGTCATAGACCTCACTCTCATACCGCCTACAAGGTTATTCGCGATACTGCCATGTCACAGGCCGATTCTCTCCCGTCAATACAGATAGAAGCGTCGCTGGGGTTTCTTGCGCCACTTCTTCTCCAGCGCCGACGCAATCCGAAGTGGTGGTACAGATAGCTAATAATAATAATAATGATATTTATGTAGATAATTCTTAGTCAGAAGCAACTGACCGAGCCGTGGTTCGGCCCTCTCGGGCACCCGTGTGCTGGGTAACCACTAATAGAGGTCTCGACTGAGCGCCATAAGCACTCGATCATCTCTCAACCCGGCGAAACTGTAAGAGCCTTCGGGCCACAAGCGGCCATGAGCCCGAAAGAAAAAAAAAGAACATTTATACTCTTCGTCTTTAGTTGTCATCATAATTTCTTTGCTCGGTTGCCTTAAATTTTTGCAATTCCTATGTTGCCCAATAATATTTATTAGTCTTGGATAGATATCGAAACCAAGACAAGTGGCGACGCTTATACAGTATAAGGTGGTTAAACCAAGTCGATATAAAGATTACAACTAATGCTTTTGTCCACCCATACAGGATTGACAGAAGAAGCAAAATATTAAATACTGCAGATGATATTCTTCTCGAACATACTATAAAAGTCAGCAAAGCAAATGTAATACGTTAAATGACTTGCGGATAAACTATCATTAACAGATATAATTGCGATTTAAAATTTTAAAATCGTTATTCATATCTCTGGTTAATAACACGCGTAAACCTATTACTAAGCCCGCAATGTAGTCCAACAAACAGTGTATACGAAATAATAGGGAATAAAGGATTGTTTTTAGAATTTTTTATGCGCTCTAACTAACAATGAGTTGGTTAAAAGTATAATATCATTTTAACACATTAACAAACACAGCTTCCAAATTCATTGACGTAGCATGAGATTGCTTTTTTATAAATAATCGCTTTATTCATTTCGCACGAATCAATTTGCGGCGCTCACCAATTTGTTATTAAAGCCTTATTACGCTTTGCTTGTTAGTCGTCACTTGAAATTTGATCGAGTTTAATGTAAAACATTTTGATTTACTTTTAACACGTTTTACACAATTTTATGATCTCTCCCACGTTAACAATATAAAGTTTGCGTTTTATTAAACATATTTAAGATTATTTTTATTCTATGCCATAGTCTTTTATTACCATCTTCTTTAAGAAAACATGGAAAAAAATGTTTCATCTATCGTTTGCCATTTCAAAGTTACCCATAAAATTACCTACAAAACCCAAAGAGTTTGTGGGAAGGGAAAAATTATTTTTTCGAGTGGGATCAGAATCCAAGATTTGTAAATTATTAACAAAATATCAAACTATAACATTCACCATACAAATACAGAAGTATTACGTGGATGTTTCACTAGTATTTCAAAGGAGTGAATTAAAATTGACTCAAATCCATCAACGTATTGGATTCTTTGTTAGTTTTGGTAGTGCCACGCCGCTGCTGTAAACTAGCTATAGAGCGAACAGGGTGGCTCAACCGGGAATGGACCATGCTATTACAGAATAATATCGTATAAGCGAACGGACCTCTTATTACTTGTGAAGAGGCATTATTAAAGGGTGAGCTTTGGCTCGATGCCTAAAAAGTACTATTTCCCTTTCTAAATGGGTGAACATGTTATGTATTTGTTTAAATACTTTAGAACCTGAAACCCGGTATCATTGGTAGAGAGAGAGTTACCAGTTAGGTGCTAATGCCATGTAGGATAAAGTACAGTCTCAAAGAAGAACCATGGTAAGTTGGGGCGACGCCAATCTTGTGAGATTCAATGCCACCAAAACACAGGCGTAACTTTTTTCAGCCAAAAAGAGCCAGTGCACTTTGACCTTCCAAGATCTATCTGTGGAACTCACTAATCGCCTTCAGTTATTGGGAATCGAAATTTCATCGAACCTTAACTATGGACAATTCATCGAATCCAAGGCGAAGATAGCTGCAAAAAGATTTGGGATCCTGGTCAAAGTGCAGCGGTATTTCTCAGCGGGGCAGCTTTTAATGCTCTATAAAGCTCAAGTCCGGTCGTGTGTAGAATACTGTTGTCACATTTGGGCAGGCGCCGCTAAATGCGATCTCGCAGCTTTGGACTCGGTGGAAAGGCGGGCTAAGAGGCTAATTGGTGACGCAGCTGAAACCAATCTGCTCAGTCTTGAACAGTCTTGTTTTACAGAATGCATTTTGGAGAGTGAGCTCAGGAATTACATGATCTAATTCCCCCATCACGACGCACTGCTGGATTTCATCCTTTTGTTGTGAACATCCCTCAATTCCGAACGAAGCGCTTTGCTTCTTCTTTCATTATTCGTACAGCAAAGGACTGGAATAGTTTGCACGCGTCTGTCTTTCCCTCCGATTACAATGTGGGTGTTTTCAAGAGTAGAGTGAATAGGCATTTACTGAGCTAGTGCGCCTTTCCATCCAGGACTGCATTTCCGCTTAATCAGGTGGGACCATGGTCAAGCACTTGCTTTGAAAGTTAAAAAATAAATAAAGAAATGTACCAAATTAATCTACCTATCTATCTATCCTACCTATGGTTAGGTTCCCCTATTTAATATTCATAAAGGAAAAATATTTTATATTTTAAAATCAGGAACTAGTTTTCATGCTTACACTATCGAATAAGATTTCAGTTGCATCCATATTTGCGAAAGAGATTAAACTCCAAAAAGTTGTTCTTGAGATATTACATACCCCATAAAGTTGATGTATGAGGTTACAAGTAATACAAATGACTTGAGCTAAGTGACTTTAAATACAGTTTTTTTATATTAAGCCTAGTGCACGGCATAGTAAATTAACCATTTATGTATATTTATATATATATATATATGTACATATATATATAGTTTATGACCACAATCAGGGTTTATTACCCAAGTATCCGAAAACTACTTAAATATTTAAGGCACTCAACTCCAGTGAGGAATAACGCTATGTCCCCAATAATAGCACAAAGCGGTGAGCGGAATTGTAAATATTTTTTGTAAAAATTATTGTTTATTAAAGATGTCGATAATCTCTTTACACTTTACCTGAAGTATTATATTAAAATATTAAATATAATTACAACCTTATAAATTCTTACGAAACTAAAATATGATTAAATACATTATAAGAAACAATAATATTAATATACATTTAAAATAAAATGTAGAAAGAATGCAATATAGTATAATACTGTTAGTATGGCATATTTTATATAAATTTATCTAATAATACAATAAAATATATAAAATATATAAAATATTTTTAATATGCTCATCGCCTCGCCTACTTTAAACAATCACCCTAGAGACAATAATGATTTTAACAAAAGGCCTGTTTTATTGTACCAACGTTAAAAAATGCGTAAATTCGTCTGTTTCACAATTCTTTTCTTTCTTTGATTATATATATATATTTATAATTTTATTCCCGAGTCTTTAACCTTTACCAGGTGCTTAGCATATTTTGATCATATATTTATCATTCATTTCATATATTCATCATTCAGTCCTTGAGACAGCGTTCATATGAAAGTTAAACATTTACTGAATTTTCTTAGAACTTATTCAGGCTGGTAGGAAAAAGCTATTACTTAAGTGGATTCAACACAAAAGGAAAGTAAGCCGCTTAATATTTTCTTTCATAAAGAACACGAAGTGGGAATATATGTTAACATTCAAGCTTCGCATTTCAAATATTTGCGATAGTAGTAGTGTTTTTGTCACAGAGGTTTTATTACGCGCTCTTCGTCAACACAATCTTTATTTCCCATAAGTAATATAAAAACAAAATCTATGATAACATAACAATGGTAGAAAAAATATATTTTTACTTTTCATTCGACAAGATTACATCAGAACTTTCTGATGGAAATGTTCCCGTATATTATTATATCTCAACATTTATGAACTTACAGTAATATTTACATGTAACATTTCGTACATATGAATATATTTTATCAGAAATATCATTCAGTTTGTACTAACATTAGTATCCACGTAAGGTATGTTCATAAAGTACAAAGTATAAATAAAAAGTTAAAAATTATTTTATATTATTTCGGAGATTTTGGTACAGAAATAAAGGATGTTTATTTATTTTAACTTTTTCACCGAAAATAATCCAGTAGTCACAGATGGAGTCTAATACTCACAACGTTTTTTATTATATATTTTAATGAGTAGTTTTAAAGATGAACTTATATAGTAGTGAGAAATTATACTTTTTTATTTGATTTTACGTGTAAGCAAACTGGAATGTTTCAGTGATATTTGTCAAGTTACTACATATTGTTTACATGTTGTGCATGGAACTTGTGTAAATAGTAAGTTAATAATTATCATGATCATTCTTCTTAAAAGTTAATTTAGAATACTTCTGAGAATCCACCATCAAATTCACATCTCATGGAAGCTCTGCCTCAACTCATCGATTTAGTTAGATGGGTAGGTAAGCGTAGTTCACTTCAATATGAATTAAAATTGTAAATGAACCCAGCAGACGGCGTGATATCAACGGTGAACGTCGTAGAAGCCCTCCAGGAGTTCTGGCAGGCGAAGGCGTCGCGCGGCGGTGGCGCGGCTGGCGGTGGTGGGGCCCTGGTCATCTATGAATCCGTCCCGGCCGCCCACCCGCCCTACGTGTGCTATGTCACGCTACCTGGAGGAGCATGTTTCGGAAGTTTTCAGGTGAAAATTGTATAATGTAATTGACTGTAAAAGATAGACGTTTCCTGTTAATAGATTCTATTGCAATTCCCTTGGTGCGAATCTTGTACTTTCAGTAAAATGTAACTAAAAATCGAATAAATTGAAATGTAATTAAAAAATGATACGTAGACTATTCTTATAATTAAACATCCAAGCTAGTTTTAGAATTGCAATAAAATCCATTAAAAGGAAAGTATCTTAATTTTGAGACGATGATATCTATTTCTATTTTGACTTCATCCGTCAAACGATGACCTCTTTTAAGATAAATAAAATAGTAATTGAAATATGTATGTTAATTACATAACGATTGATTTATTAATTGCAATAGCTTAATTGTGTTAAGGAAAGAAGAAGGAACTGGTCCTCGGTAATAATACTCTGATAATGAGACTGTTAAACGAGAATTTCATTCAAAAGGTTTTTGAATTAAATTATAGTTTGTTATTAAGTTAATATATATTATTATTGAAAAAAGTTATATATAACATTCAATAATAATAATAATACATACTAACTTAATAATACATACATAATGACAATAATATTCAATAAAAACATAAATATATAAAAAATAATACATAAAGTACTAATAAGCCAAACATTATGTGACCTGTACGTACCCATTTAATCGATACTTACTTTTAATCCAATTCCGGGACTACAATTTAAATAATACAGAAACTTTTAAGTGTATGTTTTGCCACAGAATTGTCCCACGAAGGCGGAAGCTAGAAGGAGTGCGGCCAAGATTGCGCTAATGAACAGCGTATTCAACGATCATGAATCGCGCCTGATCTCCGATCACTTCATAGAAAAGGCGGTGGCGGAAGCCCGGGCCTCCTTCGCAGGCGACAACTCGACCCACAATCAGGACGCCAATGCCGGCATTGCAGCCTTTCGGTCAGTTTTGATAACTATCTATTTGCTACGCTTGAGGCCGAAGCTAAGAACTAATCTTGCATAACAAATTATTATGTACTCGTTATAATGATAGATCGCTTAGCTTAATGGCAAGATCATCTCGCTACCGCGAGTTCCGGTTTCGTTTTCTAGTCGTGGTCAATATTTTTAAAAGAACATGAATAGTCTTTGGGTCTGTGTGTATGTAACGTCTGTGTAACGTAATACTGCATTTGTGAGATATAGCTGATGAATATTTTCATGCAACATCTCAATACAATCTTGTATAGTCGTCACTTCATCATTTATAAAATCATTTCCTACTAAACAAGTAAAATTATAGACACCGACATAAAATTTTGGAATTACAGCAGAATTTGTACGTTTTGAAAAAGTCACAATTTCAAATTGTAATATAACGAAACTATAATGACAGGTTTTATCCACAGGTTTATGCTAGAAGCGAACAAGGGCCGCACAATGCTAGAGTTTCAGGAGCTGATGACCGTGTTCCAGCTGTTGCACTGGAACGGATCGCTGCGAGCAATGCGGGAACGGCAGTGCTCGCGGCAGGAGGTGGTGGCCCACTACTCGGCGCGGGCGCTGGATGACACGATGCGCGAGCAGATGGCGCTCGAATGGGCCGGCAAGGAACGCGACTCCGTTGCAGCCGGCAACGGTGGAGTCTTGCGTGGAGAGCTCGCCAGGTACGTGCTTTTGCATGCCTGCTACATCTACATCATCATCATTAACAGTATGATTCCCTCATAGGACCCTAAGTTGCAAACAAGAATAAACCGGAAACAGATGAATTGATCAACAACCGGCAAATTCGCATAGATCTCCACTGCATCTAGTCACTGGACAGTCAACCTTCCAACATCCGCTACTCTTTGTAATCACCTTAGGACAATTATGAATCCTTAAAAATAAAATAGATATACTATATGTAACATAATTATTTTCTCGTTGTCTCTCAATGTTTGTGGTTTCTCTACCTTTTTTTGGTGTCGGAGGGGAAATCTTCAAAAGATACCCTGCCTGCTGGAAGATGACGGGGTTATTCGAGATTTGTATCCATTCAAATCCCCTCCGTGGCCAACTTCTACGCATTGGGGAGGGGGGGATTATCCGCGATCTTCTACTGAAGGCACCGGTGTTCGTCTGAAAATTAAATGATTGTTGTTTTATTGAATATAATAAAGTAGTTTCACCAAACGCAAGCATTAATAAATTAATTAGTTATCAATACCTCGTACTGTAATCACGAGCTCGATATCACGGCGCTTTCGAAAATTGAACAAATTAATCGAAATTAGAAATCGACCCAAAGTGGTAGCTACAACAAAATTTAACAAAGTTTAATTACAATTTTAAGTGCAAATATAACACTAGCTCGTTGGAGATAAACATGTCAAGGTATGCTGCATGTAAATAGCAATAAGTATAAAAAAAACGATATATGTGAACTCATCCCAACAGTGGTGCCGGACAATAATCCAATATTCTCTCTAGAACGGAGACATACCTAGTAATGTGATATTTATTTTTCTAATCTTCTATTCTATTTTTCTGTCTAATCTATTTATATTTTGGCTAATCTAATTTTTACTTCATCCAAAAGACAAGATCAACAAATATCGTTTTCAAAAGTAAAACCGATTTCAATGTTACTGTTTTGTTATTGATGTTGGATACGTATACAAATACTTTAAAACACAACATTGAAATCTTCGGAGCTAAAGTAAACTTCTTCTTTACCAATACATATTATATTTATATATATCATTTAAATTTCACTTTACTATAGGACTGGAATCTTCGAAATAGGATCTGTATTTTAGGGATCTGTCTGAATACGATATGAGTAATAAAAAAAAATTATAATAAAATTTGTATTGAGATATTATATAAAACGGGACAAAAATATGACATCTTCTGCTCCTGTCTGCTTTAGACCAATTATATTTGTTTAATTTTCGATTTTCTATTCAAATCTCCAATCATTTGTATTTCCCTACCGGATGACATCAACAACGCAGTAGGTAATAAAGAAAAAGAAGTAAAAAGTAGGTAGAAAAGAAAAAAGATGATCAAAAGTTATACCAACGTTATAACGTTCGCACAAACATGTCCTACTCCAGTCAGCACTAAGGCTTGAAAATCCACAATTTGTTATACACATTGGAAACATTGACAGGAAATTATTAATACGCCGCCACGAGTAAAGTCGTTATAACACTAGATTCTTATAGAGAAGAGAATATATGTATGTATTCGTCACGAATAACATCGTTGTAACACTAGATTCTTATAGAGAAGAGTATATATGTATATATTCGTCACGAATAACGTCGTTGTAACACTAGATTCTTATAGAGAAAAGTATATATGTATATATTCGTCACGAATAACATTGTTGTAACACTAAATTCTTATAGAGAAGAGTATATTTGTATATATTCGTCACGAATAACGTCGCTGTAACACTAGATTTTTATAGAGAAGAGTATATATGTATATATTCGTCACGAATAACATTGCTGTAACACTAAATTCTTATAGAGAAGAGTATATTTGTATATATTCGTCACGAATAACGTCGTTGTAACACTAGATTCTTATAGAAAAGTATATATGTATATATTCGTCACGAATAACATTGCTGTAACACTAAATTCTTATAGAGAAGAGTATATTTGTATATATTCGTCACGAATAACGTCGCTGTAACACTAGATTCTTATAGAGAAGAGTATATATGTATATATTCGTCACGAATAACATTGTCGTAACACTAAATTCTTATAGAGAAGAGTATATTCGTATATATTCGTCACGAATAACGTCGCTGTAATACTAGATTTTTATAGAGAAGAGTATATATGTATATATTCGTCACGAATAACGTCGCTGTAACACTAGATTCTTATAGAGAAGAGTATATATATTATAGGTATTCGTTTTTATTCTACTACCCTAATTAAAATTTATTCGTTTTGCACGCAAACGCCCTATACCCGGATAAAGATATGATATGTTGTGCGTGCCAAGCGTGCTTTGAATAATAAATCGTTATTAATGCCTCCTAATTTATTTAACGTCGTATTGGAAAAAGGTATTGCGTAATTTTGCATAACTTAACAATATGTTTTACGCTCGTTTGTATAAAAGATAAATTACAATATTTAGAATAAATATCTAATCATTCTTCTTTGCTTATTTTAGTACGTGTTAATTTCTAAATAGTTAGATTCGACGGCAACTCATCTAAGTGATAGACGCGGACATGTAAAGACAATCGATCACATAGTGTACAACTATAAAGAATTAAGTTTTGTGTTTAGGATAACAGTTCTTTAGACCTTTCATTCACAAAAAAAAATGGTGTAGTACCAATTGACAGTGACTTAGTCTAAGCATCTCTCATTCCATATACGAAACACGAGTTACGTACCTTTATTTTACTCTATTATTTTATTAGAGCCCGGGCACGGCATATTATGTACCTCGAGAAAAAGCGAGTTTATAACTGTAAAATGCCTCTGGAAATTTATCTCTTAACGTGGGGTTTCCAACGACTCGGGGGGTCGCGTTTGTTATTAAAGGGGGTCGCAATTTGTTCAATAAATAATACGTGTATACAAAAGATTCGTTTAATGAGGGAATGAATTTTAATGTGTTTTATATAATTAAAATTACGATTTACACGCGCGATGTTTGAAATACACCATCTATATTGATATATTTGTTCTCAGTACGTTTAGTATTAGGACGCTTATGATCTTATATCCTTCTGCTGCAATTAAATACTATATAATATTATATATGAATTATATACTTATTACATAAACTATCAATTAAAATGTTTTATAATTTTATCGCAAGGCTTTTAATTTACATTTTAGGATTTTTCATGGGACGCGATAATAAAAGGTTGAAAAACAATACTCTACAATATTATGATGCTTTTACATTTTTACCTCTGTTTAGTAGTTTTATTTATATTCCTATCTCTGTCTAATATAACATTTATAAACAGGGCTGAAAGAGAGCTCCGCGCTGCGCGCCTCGCCGCCAGGGAGCTGCGGTTCCCGAAGGAGAAAAGGGACATCCTCTTGCTGGCGGCGCGCATGGTTCCTCCGCAGCCGCAACAGTGATCTCAGCGCCACCTGTCGCAACGCTAACACCAACATTTACAATTAACTCTGTTATTTAAGTATAGTTATATAGTGTAAGATCTCTGTTGTTTAATTTCATATCGCCTTTCCTACTCTAATTTTTTTTTATTTAATTAGCATAAAATCTCCTTCTGGTCCACCACTTCTAGACCACTATGTATCTTCTGGTTATTGCCGGATGACATCAACTAAACGTTTGCGCACTGGCACTCAATTAACGTCCCCTTCCTTATTCCGATGTAAGGACTCATCCAACAGTGGTAGATCTACAATGCAGTTTGTTTCTAGCTGCAGAATGAATGGGTCAGCTCGACCGGGGTAGGTAGGCCCTCACAGAATACCAGCGTAAAATAGCAGCATAATGTGACCGTATTTTGTCTGGTGAGTGCAGGGATCCGGAGACGTTTATTGCTGGTGGCGAAACATTCCATCTCAGTCTTCAAGGGTGACCACGCATCTGCATTATGTTTCCTTGGCAAGGATGAATGTAGATGTCTTGGGCCGCAGGAATCACTTGCCATCAGCTGAAATGTGTGCTCGTTTGTTACTTTCAATGTGATGCAAAAATAGTTTTCCTCAGTTGGGTATCGAACCCAGGACGCAACAGCCAGGTAGCACCGTACCAAATTCAGCGCAAAATTTAAAAAATTGTGTGTATTACCCAGGTTATTGAGACCAAAGCACCAACAGGAGCAAAAAAAATGAGCATTCTTGTTAAGATGAGACGCTTCTTCATGTCAGAACAACTGCTACATCTGCACAAAGCCAAAATAATAATAATACCAAATTCCCATTCCCGGCCTTGGACACGATATAAGGAGAGCTTTAAAACTCATTAAGAATAACTGTCTCGTCCAGGCAAAAGCACAAGGCAAGGAGATTTCTTCCTTACCGTTTTCTATAACTAATTAATTTAAAATTATTTTGGAACGTTTAAGCAGTTTAACGAGTGGATTTACGAGTTAATTCCACTCTCCCCTTCCTTCAACGTTGAAGCCGACATTTGGTGCGAATCCATCCTTACATTGTTGACTTTCCTCGCATTCGCACCAAGCGGCTCTCATCTTCATTTATAAGCAACTAAGGGTTGAATTAAATATAGGAATATTCAAGGCAACAGTGAACAGGCACTCTCCATCCTAACGTGCTTACCATCTACGGCCCACGTTATTGCTTAAAATCAGGTCAGACTAAGGCCAAATGTGGGCATTTGGTTTATCTAGAATAATAGAAAATTGCCTCATATAGTTTAGTTATATCACGCCTACATACCATCTATATTTCTATAGCATATAAAAATTCCGATCCCATCGGTATCGATCCTCTAAGCTGGT
Source organism: Teinopalpus imperialis (assembly GCA_029286865.1). NCBI lineage: Eukaryota > Metazoa > Arthropoda > Insecta > Lepidoptera > Papilionidae > Teinopalpus > Teinopalpus imperialis. The sequence continues at coordinate 1,422,896 of JAGSMU010000020.1, read as the reverse complement.
GTGTTAATGAAAACAACAACTTTTGTATATTGTTTTGATTATTTATTGTTTTATAGAAAATTTTATATTGCAATGGTGCACGGACGTTCACAGTAAAAGCTAGAAGCAGGAAAAACAGTGTTGTCACACAAGGCAGAAAAAATGTTGCCAGTCTAAAGGCTTTAAACTATTCTAAATTATTGTAGCAGGTGAAAATATCTGTACAGAGACAATACAATACTGACTTTACCTTCATTATACATCTTTGTAAAGGCCACTATCGTATAAAAACACTAGCACGAAGTTAGACGCAAAAAAACTACTTAAATGACAGATTACATGTACCACTACATAAATTAAAATGGAATATGTTGCAAAAAATACATGACAAATTACGTGGCCATATTAAATTAGTAGTTAGTATTTAAATTTAACTCCTTGACCAATTTAAAACGAAAAAACCTTGACAACAAATATTATACAAAGTAATGTACAAACATTAAATTTTGACATTTCTATTTTATAATTTAACTTAAGTATATATTTTTACTCTTTTATAACAGTGCTTAAGACACTAAAACTTTTTATAATTTTGATTATAAAATAAGAATTTATTACGATATAAATTTAAATTGATAATATTAGACAATTTATGACTTTGTTTTTAATATTTACACTAAGCAGAATGGTAGAATGTGTTAGATACATAGAAAACATAAAAACAAACATTGAGCCTATAAAGTCCTCAAATGCGACAAAGGTGAATGTATCACCGCACAACGGCCACAAATGCATTTTTATATAGTGTTTAAATTTCAAAAACTACCAAATTGATATTAGAAATTCTTTACGTAAATACTTTTTGGAAACGCCACTATCTACAATGGCATCTAACATTCCATTAATAAATAACTCACAAACACAACGTATTGACACAAACAATTACATTCCACGAGTACGGCGTTCGAAAATTTCATCTCAATAAAGCAAAACCAAGGCAATCTCATTTGTATTTGCATCGAGGTTATTTTATACGAATGCCGTAGCAGACGAATAACTGAACAAAACAAATTTTAAAGCTTATTACAGATAGCGACAGTGTTTGTCAAACTGTTGACAGACCGCCTTTGAACTTAAAGAAAACGTTCAAGACCGTATAATGCCCTGGGACTTGACCACACGGCTCACATCATTTCAGAAGTCTGGGCAGCAATGTACAAAGAATTTTAGCAATACCTTTAATTTTATTTATATAATGTTCCAATAGCAGATAATGAGAAAGAAAATCGCTTTTAAACGAGCAAGCAGCTAACTGATGGTAAGTGATTAGGGCTGCCTAAGGCTGCACTTGTAATGTTAAAGTCACTTTGTTCAAAGCATTGTCAATGGACATCCGCAACACCACGACGGACGAGGCGTTGCAAATGCTCTGCAGGCCTTTAAGGGAATTGTGGATACAATTAACCAATTGTATGTTATATGTAACATGTTGACATAGAACAGAGAAGAAATCAGAGAGAATATAAAACTATATTAAATGAATCACGACAAGCTGCGATATGGGAAGATTGGCTCGACAAGGGAAGGATAATACCCTGGGAAAATATCTACGTGAAACAATAGTATAGCACTGCTGTGTTTCGTATGGTGAGTGTAGGGATATAGATATAGGGATAGGGAGTGTAGGGAGACATTCCACAAACTCCTAGGGTGACAACGCATGTTGAATTACAGTTAAGATGTACGTGGACGTAGGGGCCACAATCATCACTTACCACCAGGTGAACTGTGAACTCGTTTATCACCCTAATATTATAAACGACGATAATGATAATCAAGCTTTGAGATGATCCAATAGCGTAATCACACCCTCCTCGCCTCTTGCCTCCATATATCAATTAAACTTTTAAATTTACTTTTAGGCAACTCAAAATCGGTATAGGTACTACTTCAGCCTTTAGGATGTCCATCAATTTCAATGATAAGCTGCACAGGTTTTAATTAGAATTAATAAATTAATTGCGGTGCGGGCATTGAATTCACGTTGTTTAACTCCTTACAAATTATAAGCTTATCAATTATTTATTTATTTATTTATTTATAAACTTTTGTACATATGCACAATGGTGGACTTAATGCCTAAGGCGTTATCTACCAGTCGACCTTGCGAGGGTTCAGAGAAATCAAGGTAGGGACAGAAGAATAATAATAAAGAAAAAAAGAGACACAGTACATCTAAATACTTATACGATTATATATACATATCATTATATATTATTGTAGGAATTTATAATACTAAATAAAATAATAGATATTAATATACATTTACATAAACTATAAAACAAAATATATACATATTATAAGTACAAACATATCTAAAAGAAAATATATATATAATTATTATCGATGTAGTTAATCTGCTGACGCTAATTCCAACAAATGCTTTCGAATTTTACGTTTAAACTCTAAGTGACTTTTAGTCATTTATCAACAACACTATCAATTTTCTCTAATATACCGCAAAAGTTAAACAAAATAGAAACGAATACTACAGTGCATAAATATTTATATGTTTGAAAAATAAACGAAAACCAGCAACTATGTTTTAGGGCTAATAATATTTCCTATATTAATATTTCAATAAATACATTATAATAAAACTATTCACGATATTATATAAACGATACGGCATTTTTGACTTTTTACGATTGGAGATACGAAAAATTCCATAGCGTACCTTATGAAAGAAAACTTAAAAAAAAATAATCCGTTCAAGGCAATAAAGTTTGGGTATCAACGTATGTGGTACACCGTTCTAAAACTCGACTCATCAATATGCGATTTAAGATCAGGTACGGGGAAACTGTTTTACATAAGAAGCGTAAATACATGAGACCGTCTGATATAAAAGCAGAAAAGTTATACGTGAAAATTTTTACGGGCGCCAATTTTATATCTCACGTTGAATATTTTATCTCTTAGATTCTATGTACATACATAGATGTATATATGTATAGAAGGTTATGCCGTAAAAAAAACTATTAGATTGAGCAGTGGAACTACTAATTATTATTATTACTTTTACCAACCTACGGCTAGAATCTGAATGTATGTATAAGGATTAAACATTCAGGGGGATTAATTGCAATTTGATCAGACTCCTTAATAGCACATAATAATTTTGACATTAACCAATACGTATAATATTTTGCTATCGGTGGCCACATTGTGGTAACAGCATCAACATTTGCAGTACATTTGCATTAATGGGGTCCTTATTGGGATAAGGATCCTGTTAGTAAGCATTTCTTTGGACAATTACATCTTAAGCCTAGAAAAAGTAACGTATCTCTCACTAAGAAACTGCCGTAGATCGTATTCAACAAATAAATTACGAAACCCATTCAAATATTTGAAAAGCTCGGATCTAAGCGAAAATAGTTATTTTTCAGTTTCTATATATTCATATTTTTATTTGGTTTGCCAAATTACACATTTCTATTTGGCAACCGATTTTAATAAAACAAAAATTTTATAATAGCCCAAGATTATCTCGATATATCTGTGAAAGCAAATATCCAGATTAGTTCAGCCATTGTGTGAAACTAGCTTATAGAAATATATGCATATAATAAAAGCGTAAACAGACGATTTTATTTGCGCGTATGTGCTCGCTAATCTTAACTACGATGGATCCTACCTGGATGTTCGTTTTCAGAAATATATTAACATAAGCTTGGGCTATTATTAAATGTTTAATGTGGTAACAAAGATATGTCAAACATAAAGTGCGCCTTGCGCCCGTGTATGCAAATTGGAAGTAAAAGCTGATATAAAATTACGGACATAGTGCTAATTTCGTAATAAAAATATATTTTGAATACTAATCAACCAAACTTTCCATACAGCAGGCCTTTTATATTTATTATTAGATAACATGGCCTGCAGCTGCTCGCTAAAAAATTGTTACTATACATGCTTCACTCAATTAAGTAATAGTTTAGAACTAAAACGAGTATATTATGCATAAATTACGAAAGGTAAAAAACAAAATCGTGTTAGTTATTGTTTTTTTTTCACCTTAGCCCTAGTTCAGATCGGGCCTAGCAAAATAGGGCAGATCCTTAAACATTTGCTAATACTAACAACGCTGGACGGACATGTTGGTGAACGCACAGTCATAAGATAGTTGAATTACGGCTCGGAATATTTGAAGAGACTTTCTATCGTTTCAAGTCTTTCGTTCATCGGCAAAGCGCTACACTTTTTTTTTATTCGTGAATTTTATCATTAATGAGTGCGCCGTCGCACGGGCTAGTGATGTGCATTTGCGCGGTGTGTGTGTATGAACAGGTGCATTACCGGCGCGCGCGCAGCCTGCCAATATTGACACGCACCTGTATCCCCCCTCCCCACACGCATTTCCAATCATTGGTTACCCTCCTACGTACTGTCGTCATTTGAACTTTGTTTGAAAGCTTCCATATCGCTTTGCTAATGTATGAACAGATGAAAATTATACTTGCATTTATATTTTATGTTAATTTAAAAGTGTCGAGTAATGAACGGAAAAGTGTAAGACAATATGAAATTTTCGGTTTTGTACACCTTGAATTAATGACATAATTAAACAAGTTTTGATTATGCACATTTTAAGTAACTATAATTAGCGTGATTAATTGGACCTGTATAATCAAATGTTTCAAACATCCTAAATCGTATTATCAACGATTCAACGAATAAATATTAATTTATAATAAAAAAAATATCTATCTACTAGGGAACCCTAAATTTAAGAACACGGGCTTTACACTTGACCAGTTTATTTTAACAAGCGGTGGTTTACTTTGTTCAATGTGATTTTAATGAGACTTTAGTTAGCTCCCTCATATCGTGAGGATGCCTTGAAAGCCTTGAGCGTCGCCGACCTTGGTGATTCTATTAAATGTAAAATGTCTTCGACCGGCGTCGAATTCAGGTTGATTCATACTTTAGTTCATAGATAATAAACAAGAAATAAAAACGAGTAAATCTTTTTCCCGGCGGTGTAGGAAAGTTGACATTATAAAATAATTATGTATGCATGAGAAGTAAAAAGTAGAATAATTTAATTTAACGCAGTGAAATCGGGAGCCTCGAGGAAACTAGATTATTATAGCACCTATTGCTAAAAATACTAGTATTTCCAATTTAGTTTAATATATGAAGTTAATACAAAACGGCCTAAATGCATATGGATGTTGGATAAATATTGGGTAAATCTGTGGGATAAATATAGTCTTCCTTTAACGAGTAGCTATTCGAGCGTAATCCGCCAAACGTCTACACTGCAGGCTGGCGATGTTATATATCGTTCAAATGTTGTATTTTAATTTTTTTGTCTTATAGCATGCTCACACAATGTTTTCCTTAAATATCGACCACATAGTATCAAAACACCACATTAAATTGTAACCAACAGTTTCATTGATTCCACACACGCCAAGCGTTTTGACCCTAAGCTGTCACGGCTCTATCAATTTAGATTTTTAAATAATATTGGTAGTGAAAAACGAGCACACAGTTCACTTCAGTTGAGAATACGCGATGTCTGTGATCCATGTCATCTATGTTCGTCCTCACCAAAAGATAAGGATGCCCATCCGTGGGTTTTGCCTGTAATTGGGTCACGCAGTAAGTTATACTACGAGCCTCCCCTAGTAGAGCCGACCTATTCACTTCGCATATAGGTACCTACGTAGAAACTAGGTGCAGTATGTCCACCACGATGAAGTGAGAATAATGTATGTAACCAATTTAAAATTAAGTCCACGCTTCTCAATAAATTCAGCCTCTAAACAAGATGTCCTTGTCGCTACAGAAAATATTTCCTCTTGTAAAAAAACTTCTTTATAAAAAAATATATAAAGCGAATACGCTGGCACCCAGATTATATTTTATTAAGCCGTTTTGTATTTAAAAATGTACTGTTTAAATAATTCATTATTTTATATTGGCAGGGTTTGATTGAAGTATTTCTAAAAAATAACAGCAAATACTTATTTTTATTTTGTTAAATAAGTAAACTTATTACTATTTTATAAGTAAATATAAAAACGCTAACGAAAATATACTAACGCGTGTACACGCTACCGAAGGGTCAAATAGTCACTGTGTTGTAAAGACAAATATCGATATAGTACTCAAATTCAAATACGTCTTGTCATACTGAATTATTCTAAAATGATATTACACTGGTGGACTTCAACCACGGCAATATTTTCTCGTTATTACCAAATGAAATCAACTGTGCAAGATATATTATTGTGCCTCGAGCGTTTGTGGAAACAAAGTGACACTCACCAAACGTCTCCCCTTCCCTAGACCGTTACATACACCGTTACTAAAATTACTTATGAATGTGCAATAACATCAAAAGGAGATTCAGACGTATAGTGAATAAAACATACAACACATTTAGACAGAAACTAACAATTTGCACTGCACGTAACCTCTTCATACTGCAGACAGTTCCTCTCTGAACTTGGTTCTCGTGCATACTATATTTAGATATTGTTTTTTTTTTAATTCTCGTTGCATTTTTAGAGGTCAGTAGAATTATTTGCTGAATAAAAACATTAACCTCGCATTATACTGTACAGACAAATTAAAAGTAAAGGAAGAATTCATTTCTTCTTCCAATTTTAAAATGGTCCTATTAGCATAATTGATCCAACGAGTACCTAGAAATAAAACTCTACTTTATGCCTTGCAAAGTAGGAAAAGGTAAATATTTAAATTCAATTAATTCAAGCATCAGCTTTACCATCCCAAGCAAAGCTTTACCATTTTTGCTGTTACACTATCTGTGCCTGTAACTTCTTTCACATAGAATTATTTCCTTCGAAGCAGCAATCAACGACAATTATAATTTTATTATTTTTGTTTTAATTTTAGTTAAAAGTACTACTATAACCAGTTTAAATAATGAAAATCTAAATTTTGAACACAACTAGTTCTTATTGGGTTCTCGGCAACATATCCCATTTATACATCACATTAGATACGGGATTCGATGTTATTTTTACAACCTGCGGGGCGGTAATTCTTCACAGGAACTAGCTGTAACCTAATAGTCTAGGTTTCTGGTGACCATAGGTAATACCACTCTGCGAGTGCCCTACTGTCAATAGCAACCAGCTGGATTAGACCCTCCATTGAAACAGATTTTTGAGAGAATTCTTAAAGATCACTGTTTTGATTTCAGAATCATTTACAGTGTAGTACTCACGGGCCTTGGTCCCGCTTTTCTTATTAATATCGAATCCAACGTGTTCTATAGGTTTTCGTAAGAGATTTAACTTTTAACTGTAGAGTTGGTATAGAACTACATAATTATTAGGATTTTTTTTATGTATTGTGTAATACCAACTTATTGTAGGCAGTTCCAAGTATATACAAAAAAAATAAAATCTGTTTAATTTTTTTTGTATAAATTTGGAAGGAATGAGATTGACTATCATGGATCAATGAGCCCAATAAAAATACATACATGTTTTTGTACGTTTTTTTTCATATATAATATCCAAAACTGCACTGTATCAAAATTCAGAAAAAAATAGAGAAAAAAGTGTTTCATAAAAATGTTCACACTGTTTTCTCTAAATCCGAAAATTCCTTTTAATTCTAAAATGTGAACTAAACGTTTTTTGTATATTCTACTTTTATTCGTACTCTTTACTCTTGATATATTTTTTTAGTATTCTTGTTATTTCTATGGTAAGCTTATGCAGGGTTATTGGCAATTCGACGTATTTCCTGTGATAGAGGCGACTATTTGCAATAACTTTATACCCCATATGCATTATGGAAAAGTGAATCATTGTTGAACGTGATCACCAAATATGAGTTATGATGTTTTTTAGCTTTTATCAAAATAAGTCAAAAATGCAACATTAATAATTCATTAAAAAAAGTATCTATTAAATCTATTTTTTTCTTCCAAATTAAGAAATGCGAGACTAATAATATATTATTTTAATAGTAATTAGTAGTTTTTTGAGATATTTTTCCACATAAATGCCTTAAAATCAAAAAAAACCTTATGGCTTGCAGATTATTTTAAAAACATAACCGTTTTCTTAGCTCTTCAACTAGAAACTTATTTCAAAGAAACTAAAAAAAGGTGAGCACAACGATCAGGCGGAAATTCGTATTTGAACTCTGTCTATCAAATTAAATACTTAAATTTTAATCGTTACAAGTCAATAAGAATTGTACATTTATCTGTTTATAAATATATCATACGAAACGCATTATATTTAATTTTTTCTTTTCATAGCCGTATAATTAAAAGTTAAAGCTAAATGTAAATTACTTATGTTTCATTAATAAAAACTTGAAAATATATTAAAAGTGAAATGTGTGTTTAGAACTTTTTATTTATTATGTCAATTATTTACTTTACAATATAGAAAAACAGTAGAATATCAAACTCCACCTGAGACAATAAATAAACTTATATTTCATTCCCAAATGAATTGCAGATATTATAAGCATTTACAGCAATATAAACTAAGTTACACGCTTATATGTAATCCATTTGACCTCCATACACAACAGACGAAAGATCGCTCACAATACGACACTGCGATGTGACAGCTCTGAGTAAAAGCAAGACAATTGATCGTCCAATTAGGACTGCGAATGTCGTAGCTTTCTCCTCGACTCTCGAGCACGTTAACCCCCGATGTCCGAATGGCATCATCAGCAAAAAATCTCATCAAGCTCCAACAGAAGATTGCAACTGCGATTCCGGAGACAATTTACCAGTTTTTGTTTGAAATTTTAATTCATTTTCAGGCGGTCAAAAAAGGACACGATTCTTTATGCGACTGGTTAACTTTTATGGTTTGAGAAAAACAAGATTTCATCTTGCTGTGTGCATTGCTACCTTTGTACATTACGTGTTATATACGTATGTATATAACGCGGAATATACAATGATGTATTTTTAAAAACGTTACATATTTCTGAACTTATATAATCTCTAAGTTATATAAATCATATATGACCATGCTGTTTATATTTGGCGATGAAACAAATGTGATGTTAACAATAACCACAGTTGATAAAAGAGCCGCAGTAGCTGTTAATTCAGGGTACTTGAGTTGACAGAGTACGTTCCCCGGTGCCGATCAATCAAATTTTTAATCGCAATTTGCAAAGTGTTGATTTTCCACGTTTTTTTTGTTATTTTTATTACATAGAGAGTAACAAACGAGCACACAGTTCACCTGATGGTAATTAATTCCTGCGGCCCATGACATCTACATTCATCCTTGACAAGAAATCATAATGCAAATGCGTTGTCACCCTTGAGGACTGAGATGGAATGCCTCATCCCCAGTAATGAAGGTCTCCGGATCCCTACACTCACCAGACGAAACACAGCAACGTTATGCTGCTATTTCACGCTAGTATTCTGTGAGGGCGCAGTCGTACCCCGGTCGAGATGACACACTCGCGTTGTGAACTATGCTCTAACACCCTCAGAGAGGAGACCTAAGCCCAAAGTTATTTACATATATAAATGTATACAGACTGCGTTTATTTTGAGCGGAAAATAAACAAGTTGTATAAATTTAATAAAAAAAACCTTATATATATATATTAATACTTTTTAAGATTAATAGTTAAATATAATAGATAAATAGATCATAGTTCACCATTAAAAATACCTATTTTCCTTCAAAGACCTTAACCATAACACAAAAAAATATATATATTTATTCCGTAATTTGAACATCTAACTAACGTCTTAGCTTTCCATTATACGTCTTATTTGATCACAACAACTTAGCGAATGTGGAAATCGAAGTTTGTTCTCCACTTCTCCCTTAGTTAAACACTAAGTACGGGCTTAGTTTGCTAGTTAAGCCTTTAAGTGTTTGACGCGTATAGCATTAGACTATTTAGTTAATTACACTGGTCGGCTTGTTAATAAATTATGTGCCTTTTGCACAATTTATTTGGTATGGATAGATTAAATTATAAAATAAGATAAGTAAGTAATGCAATTATACTTACATTCTAAATGTAAGCTTAAGTAAGTAAGAATATGTTTTATATTATAATAGATATATTATTATATATATTATTGAGAATACCCTCCATTAGACAAAATTATGACTTTGCGACAATTTTATGTATGACTGTTGTATGTGTATTAACGTAAACATATAGGCTATTTTGTTTTGCTCTTTGCTTTCGTAAGAGTAACCAATATTTATTCGTTACTATAAAAATAATATAACATTCGATATACAATAGAACAGTCTAGTTATAATTATTAATAGTTTAATTATATTTTACGGTGACGTTCCTACGAACCATTGCATTTTGCACTTTTATAGAGACGATATACTAAGCGTCTCTATACAGGGTAACCTCTTGTATACTGCATCGCTTACTCACATGGGCAACAATGCGCAGTGTCCACCCAATGAGGTGCGTTGCATAGTGCGTTTCCTCGTTTCAGTTTTTGTGAGTACCCCATGCCGAAATTGTTGAAAAGGAGGGTGGAGGCTTTCATTTCAAATCTTGAATAAAATATATAATAAACAGTAAGATTATCGTATTCCTATGACTCTAAGAAATAGAAGCGTTAAAGTGTTATTCTAAAAGGATTCGTCCTTCCCTAGTTAACCCGTATGAAACCAATCCCATTCTTTCCGCAGTAAAGAACAATTTAAGATTTATTTTTCATTTGTAGTTTCATTATAAACAACGGCACTTATAGAATAATAAGCATTCTGCAAGAGTTTGCACAGAATTAGAACATATTACCGTAATTTTTATTTATTATTTAATTTTAATTCATTGTTTGTAATTAATTGTTTTCTCATAATCTATTTAAATATTTAACTTAATTTGGGGCTTTTATTCCAAATGTAACGTCACTTAACTTTACTTAAGATAAATGAGCAAGATCACTGCTCAATAATGGAGATTAATCGGCATAATCTCTAGGCAGCATCTGATTATGAATTTGATAAGATATTTTAGCTCTATCCAATGTATTCAACCTAGATTCAATCAGCAGCCCATTTTTGTTTTAAACATATTCCAGGGCAGCAGGTGTTGGACATCTTCGAGTTTATTGCATCCGTCACAGTTAAGGGAACTAGCTTTTTACATTAAACTGACAAATGTCTGTCAGGTTTGAATCTCTCCAACGATAACTTAAAGCTAATTTAATATAATTTTAACTTGGTCTAAAATCATCAATCTAGGGGAGGGTGGACGCGACGGTTCACTTTGTAGAAGACCCATGCAACTTTGCGACAAGTATACAAGTACCATATTCCCTTTTTTTGAGATTTATCATTCAATAATTTTCCCGCTAATTAAGGTAACTAATAAATTTAAAACTGCCGCTTTAAATTTATTGATTACCTTTTGTAATTAAATTGGTTAGTATATTAACGTTATTAAAATGGTAAGTAAATTTACGTAATTAATTTGGTAAGCAGTTTTACGTAATTCAATTAAACTTAGAACAAAGAAACCAACGCGCTCTTGCGCCGTGAGTCACGTGGCTGATTGTATTATGAACGATATCGTCTCGTATCTTATTAATTTGTACCGTAATAAATATTCATGAGTAAGTCTTACTTTATCTCCTTTTTTCGACTACAGAGAAATCACTGGTAGAACGCCCAGCTGTGGGCTCGTGGGCGTTTGATTCACGGCGAATGTTATCCGCTGCCAAGAATTAATGTATCGGGCATGGGAAATCAACATTAAGATTACTCAGAGCTAGTGCATTCGGATTCAATGAGCGAGATAACATTACGTAATGTTTAATGCGTGTGGAACAATTAGTTACTGATTTCGTTTCACACAGCTTTTGTTTTTCTTAAGACAATGTGGTAATTAATTATAGTAACCTGTGATACAGTTTTTTTAAGATTCCGATGCCTTTTAACTTTGGGTGGGAACATAGTTAAATACTCGTTTCGTCATTATTTTTACTAGGTCCTAATTCTAACAGTGACCTTATAATTGTAATAATTTACAAAAGGTTCAGTAGTTGTCCAGTATATGTACCCAGAGCTCAAAGCTTAAGTCCAAGCATGGTTAGTTTTGTGTGACGAGGCATTTCATCTTAGCCCTCAAGGGTGACAGCAAATTTGCACTATGATTCCTTGCCAAGGATGAATGTAGATGTCATGGGCCGCAGTAATCACTTGCTATCGGGTGATCTGGGTGCTCGTTTGTTACTCTCAATGTAATGAAACAAAAACAATACGATACGACTTTAATCCCTCCAATATCTTCTCCCAATCACTACCATAAAATGGATTAAATTAATAAAATTTGTATATCGAACTATACAGTGCAACGTCTAGAATTTTATTTTTATAACCCTTTTTATCAAATTTATTTAATTAAAGGTATCGTCAAAATCCTATTGATGACAATGGGCCTCCATATAAAAAGAGTATTAAAATGCAGTATGCCGTTATGCAGTATGATTCCTGGGCTTTTTTGGAATGTAAAAAATAATTTTATAATATTTATTATAAAACATTTTTCTTTGTGATATTCACCAATCCATCAACTAGATGGTAAATTAGCACTTCAGATATTATTTACTTAAATATATCAAAAACCATTGAAGCTAATGAAAATTACGAATTTAAGATGAAACCCAAAGTTACTACTTTACACCACTGATTGTTATTTAAGTTTACATCATACGAGTAACTTAACCATTGATTACACAATTAAATAGAAATTATATTGAATCGAATTTGAATCTTCATTAATCATTAAACATCTAATATTAACCTACTGTCTATCTGTGTCACTATCACAGTCTTTTTTGTATTATAATTGTAATTATTTACGCCACGTGTAAACTCTTTAAAATATAAAAGCTACTGGGTACTATATCTATTAATACGCATACTTAAAATACTAAAAGTATTTATTCAAATCATGAAGACAAAAATCGCTAAAGCGTAAAATTTCCGATAGACAAATATAATGGATACGAAAAAAAAACACGTGTCGGTCTCTCGCAGACGGCATCGTTATCACATCGTCAATATTCGTCAAATTAGCATTAATGCAAGGCGGCGAGGTCAATAACCCGGTTCGGGCGTGGGAGCGGCGCGCGCGCAGTTTTTGCAACCCGCTCCCGCGGACAGGTAGCCGCACCCGAAAGTTGTTCCGAAGCCGGACCCTCTTCTCATTTACCTCTTGTTTACGCCTTTGCTCTCGCGTACTTGAAATGTGATAACGCAACATGATTTTTATATATTGTCACACTTTTTATGATATCTGTCTCTATCTCTCTATAGTCTCCACAAATCCTCGATGTGTTTTATTGTAGATGCGCTATCTCCTGAAGATCACGATGGAATAGCTAGTCAGACAACTAAAGCAACGCTAAGCTATCTTTCGTTGATATTTGTAAAAGTCCATCCGAACCAAATTATTTTCTGTTAAAACATTTCACAAGTTATAATTAATAAGGTAAACAAAAATTTCGATGATTTGATTTATTTTTTCATCTTCTATTAGCATTTAAGCGTTTGCTTATTAACAAAAGTATTTATAGTTTCGACTTAGCAGTAATAAACAACACTCGACTATTCATTTGTACCGATCTCGCTCCGTTTCAATAAAATTGAAGGAAGTGCTTTTTTAGTTTCATCTACAATGTAACGCACTCCCCAGTCACTCAGACACCCCAATGGGCAGATGATTTAGGAGTGTCGGAAACTCAACGTCGTAGGTTCAAATCCATCATTCGACTTTTGACTAGAACTATCTATAAATGGGTGTGGTCAATAGGCGTACTAGTAAATCATATATACATATATATATATATATATATATATACATACATATATTTATTTATATAATAATAAGTCCCAAAAACAATTATTTTATTTAAAAAACAATGTAAGAAAATTTATGAGTGAAATTTTCTTAATTGTTCTTTTTTCATATATCTTCTAGTGCAAATAGCAGCATGACGTCAATTGCACAGAACGCAGAAGTAGTGGCGTATTTCGTACAAGCTCTTTCTTGATGCGTGCGCATAACATCGGATCATGTCAGGAACTCCGCACTCATAAAACACCCATCCTGAAAACTAGCAATTTCTAATCGAAACTATGGCTCGCGACGTAGTAAAAATGTACTCTGGCCTCTACGCCACCCGGTCGTCAGTCGACATTAAAAAGGCGGGAATGCTACGAACTAATTCGGTTCTTAATATAAATAAAGTTGGTAAAAATTACAATGATTGTTCCATTAGATATTTTAGTTAACGCACAAGACAGCTTAGAGAGCCGTGTTAGCTCAGCGTCTTTTTTAATTCACGGTACGCGAGCAAACTGATCGATTTCGATTCGATCCCCAAGTGCCGGCAACTGAAATTGTGAACTGCAACTTTACCACGTGCTCGACTGTGAAGAAAAACATCGTGGAGACACCTGGTATTTAATATTAGGTATTTTTAAAAAAATGCAGAACTCCTGTACCTAGTCTAGTAGAGAGGAGCTCCAGAAAGGAGGAGGTTGGTGCCCAGTAGTGGGATTTATTTATATGTTGTAACTTTACTTACACGCCCTTTTAAATATGAATGCGGATCTTACCTAATTAGTTTTATCACGCCACGAAGTTACATTTTATTCTATTAGCAGGGTTGCCTTATTAAATTTACCTTAGCAACATATTTTTACGAACAAATTTAAATTTAAATCTTTAGTAAATTAGTTTTGATTATCTTTGCGAACGAAATCTTACCAAGATACGTTCTTTTCCTTCTACCTTATACTCTCAATATCGGTATTGATACTAAATAAAAAAAATTAATTTAATGTAAATTAATTATAATTAATATAAAGAAGTATTGTTTTGAACAACTTCATATTCATAAGAATTTATGTTTTCTAACTTATTATTAGGAAACTACGGTTAACGATAAACACCATCTACATATATCCACGACAAAAGATCAAGATGCAAAAGTTTAGTCACCCCTGAGAAAAAAGTCTCTCCACCAATAACTTGGACTCTGGATTTTCTCACTCTCCCAACGAACACAGCAGCATTTTACTCCCATTTAAATTGGGTGAGGGCGTGGTCCTTCCCGATCGAGCCATTCATTCCCCTACTCGAAACAAGCTACAGCGTTGTACTGGTACCATTCTATACCACACGTTGAGTACGTCTAAATCAAATGAGTCAGTTTTTTCTTTTATTGGAAAAAATAAGATATGTTTCACTTTATTTCTAAAGTAGACATACTCTAAAGTGAATCGGTGGAATCCGGAAAAGTATGTAAATGAACTTACTATTATATCAGAATGGCAAACTCATTGGAATACCGCAGTTAAAATCCGACACGTGCATTATTTTTTTCCTTCACCGGACATTGTTTTAAATTTATGTGCTGCTGGTTTAGGGGAGATACAGGTAAGGCTTCTTTAAAAGTGGAGTCAAATTGGTTTAAATCTACTTGATGCTCTTTTTAAAACTCACGTTTATATTTCTTTGTGTAGACAAAGGAATATGAACGTGAGTTTTTATTTTTATAGTAGAGCTACGCTGCAATTTGTTTCTAGCTGCAGAATGAATGAATCAGCTCGATGGGGGTAGGACCGCGCCCTCTTATAATACTAGCGTAAAATAGCAGTATAATGCTACTGTATTTCGTCTGGTGAGTGCAGGGATCCGGAGTACCAGCAGTTATTACTGGTGCCGGGGCATTCCGTCTCAGTTCTTAAGGGTGACAACGTATCTGAATTACGATTCCTTATCAAGGATGAATGTAGATGTTATGGGCGACAAGAATCACTTACCATCAGGTGAACTGTGTGCTTGTTTGTTATTCTTAATGAAATAACAAAAAGTTAAATATATGTATTTTCTTTACTTAAACTATTCGTTGAGCACGAGGGGCTACAACTAATATTTTATAACGAGCAAGCCGAGTTTATTCATCACGAAAAATTTTAATTTTATGTTCTTACTTACAGTGTGCTCGATGAAGAAATTATCCAGAACAAAGTTATAATTCTGCATTGAAGAACAGCGTGGTGATTTTTGTGACATTAACCTCTAGAAGAGACATATTGACTAAAACAAAAGTATAGCAGTTGTAGCTTCTCGGTTTTTTTTTAAATAAACAGTTTTGTGTAACTGAGACGTGGTAACAACTTGGTGTTTTATTTATGAGTGAATAAATTCCATCATTCAAACAGCTTTCATTGTCGACTGTTACCTAAAAAGTAATGTACCATTGAATTATCATTGGTTTATTTTTTAATAACCACATTTATTTATATTATGTATTCTTATTTAAGGTCTATTCTATGATATTTATCTATTTATAACATAATTTATATTTATTATTCAATGTATTTTATGTATATTATGTTATTTATATTATGTATATTATGTTACATATAATTTGTTAAAATTTGGATTATTTTGTTATTTGCACGTACAATCAACGTCAATCTCAAAGGTTGACTGGTAGAGAATTTCAAAGTCATTAAGTCCATTAATTGTACCATTTTTTTATAAAAATAAGGTGTTTACAATTGTTGATTAAAATAAAATAAAAAAAAATAATATAGGTAATGGTAAGCTGAGAACTGGGCAAAGACGAGGTCAGCACGACTAGGGCTTAAAACCAATATAAACCAGCAGTTACTAAGTGACGAAGCACTTAGCTATTGGGGCATTCGATCTTAGTTCTCACGGATGAAAATATACTTATATCTTTATTCCTTATCGATGATGAATGTAGGTGTTGCAGACCGCAATAGTCACACCCCATTAGGTATACATAGCCGGTTTGTTATCGTGAACAAAGCCTGAAGAAGGCGAGCGAGGGAGCGCCCGTTTTTGTTTACGAACATTTAATTCTCACGGCGTAAAATTTATTCCAAAACTTTATGGGCATTTCAGCTGTTAATTCAATTTGTCGATCGGACCAAAACACATTTTTTATTCATGAAGCGTTTTCAGACTTAAGGACCAATCAAATTAACGCACTTCTATCGTGAGCGCCGGGAGATCTCACGAAAGATTGATCTTAAATTCAGACAGAAAACGCCTGTAAGTAATTGCAGAGATGAGGGCTTCGTTTTAAGACCACCAGATGTATTTAACGGCCACATTCATGAAAAGTAACAAGCACTTTATTGCTTCATTTGTAAATGGATTCATTGCTCCTTGTTTTATATAAGTGACTGAAGAGCAGTATAGATAAAATGTGACCATTTTGAAAAATATTATCTAGATACAAAAATAGATATTAAAAAGGTTAGGTTAGTTGCCTATGGAGAGAGTGAGGTAAAGATGATAACAATAATACGGTTCTCTATTCTTCACTTCTTCTCTCTTCGGCTAAATACCTATTTTCCGTACTTTTCGCGTCAAAATGTAGCAACCCAAATTCCACCTTGTAATTACACTATGATCGTATCCCAAGAAGTTTCTCTTTAACAAATTTTAGATATAATTTAGTAAATTCAAGACTCCTCGTTTTATTTAAACAAAAGGAACATTTAAGAGAACTCGTCTCTTATTATGTCAGTAAAAATTAAGTAAGAAAAAATACGACTTTCTTATTTTGTAACAGCTGTGCGTATAATTTCAGTAGAAAAATTGGACCAAGGTAAAAAAAGTTATAAGAATTTTAAGTTCATTAGGTTTTTTTTCAGACTTTTTACATTCATCAGTAAAGGGGATAAAGTAAAATGTATGAAAACCTAAAATGGCATAAAAACTTAGCTTTGTTATACCTGATAAAACCACGCTGGAACTATAAAGTAGCTGTTACACGAATAGGTTGACTCGACCAGGAAAAGCTTGAACTTGGAGCTTGATATGAGCTGCGTTTTGCGAATTTGCGAAAATTCTACGTCGTAATAAAATTCAAAAGTTAATATACAAAAAGAGAACTAAATATTTTCCCGAATTTTCCGTGCAACTTTTTAATTATTTCAAATAAAATCAAATAAAATACTTTATTTGCCAGAATATCGTACAAATGGTGAATAAACGATACACTAGATCGAATAAACGAAACAATAGATCATTAAACGCACAAACATATTCAGCCACGTATGGCATGCAAATATTATAATGAATTTAAATTTAAAACGAATTTAATATTGTATTAACATAATCTTAGTCGTCAATTACTTACTTTATTATTTAATTCAGATTTTCTAGCTTATCTTTTAGGAAATGTTCAACATTATGATGACATTTCGAAAGCAAATTTCTGTCCTTTAAAACCTAATTCTCAATTGTTGCACATATGAAATAATAAGAATAGGAAATTAATTTTGTTTTATTGCATTTATATTTACGAGCAAAATCTCAATAATAACAAAGTATTTTGCCTTCGTCATGCAAAAATAACTTACTCACGACTATGCACTTAACTATGCACTAACTTACCTCTGTACTTAGAGGCACACATCTCGAAACACGTTAATATGTTGCGAATACTAATCAACCTGATCTGCATAACGAGCAGTAGTCTAATCTAATACTGGGTGCATACAGATGATAATGGAAACGCGAGAGCGTCTGTATTGCGAAATACACGTATTCCAATACTAATATATACACAACAACTGTTTTAATATGATTACTATCTACATAGAAGCCATAAGACTGTGAGAATTACGATCTTACTTACGAACTTAATCCGTCTTATAGCAAAAAAAAAAGTTTTCGGTTTTCCGATCCCGGTGCACTTATAAAACAATTAACAAATTTCTTTTTTTTATTTGTATTTAAGGTGACAAACGAGCACAGAGTTCACCTGATGGTTAGTGATTCTTACGGCTCATGAAACCCACCATCATCCTTGATAAGGAATTACGTTTTTTTTAATAATGATGCGTCGTACTTCTGTAGATCGCTTTACCCCTTCGACACTAGTAAAAAGGGTCTCTGGATCCTTAGACCCATAAAGATATAGTAGTAGATATAGAATAGTGTTGTGCTATTTTACGCTACTGTTCTATAAGAGTATGGTCCTTCCCAGATCGACTCATCATTCATGCTGTAGTTGGAAAAAATTGCAACGTGGCTCTGACACTATATATTATTTGACACAATTTGGAACCACTGCTTTGCCATAATTAGCTCAGGGGGGAAATAAATATAGTGCACTTCTATCTACCCAAATAAAGAATAAAAAACGTATATTTTATTTTTCACACATACTCACGAAATCGTGTTCGATAGCCAGCGAGCTGTAGGGGTCGTAGAGTGCAGTTCGCTAGCGATGTCCACACTTTCGAAGCAAACCTGTTATTTGCCACCGACATTGGCGGCCGTGATATAGATGTGTTAGATCGGGCCTTGCAATTGAGCGCTTACGTCGACGCTTCGGGATAATTAGCCGTTTATTAAAATTTCTCTGACGTCTATCGATACTCAATCGGAACACCTTCAATTGAGACACGTTTATTTTTATTTACGTAAAGAGTGTTTTAAAATTCCTTTTTTAATCGAAACTTCCTTGGGTGCGATAAGAGTGAAATTTCAAGGTCGAATATAAATGCAACGTTTCTTTAACGTTGTAATACTTAAATAATTTAGAGTACGCCTTATCATCACTTCTTACATTCAGTTATTATTTACAGAGGAGATTGCAAACAAGCACTAATTTACATGTACAAAATATAAAAACAAACGAGATAGAGAAGCTTTAATGTTATATGTTCCGTGCAATTTCATATTGTACTCACAGCGTTTGCATCGCATAAAGCTCCCTGTCCAATTATCTGAAATAATTACGGAGCTTACGTGCAAGTCTCATACCAGCAACCGGAAGGGAACAAGGTAATTTGGCGGTGGATTTTATAGCCACTAGCCAGGCGTAACTCTAACCAATTCCATTTTGTAATAGCGAACACACGGTACTATACCACAAACGGATATTTATATCATATGCACCTGTGTAGTCGGGATCGATACAATTTATTTACATTTATGTGCGAATAAAACAGGCGTTGGTTTTTTTTCTTCTAAGTTAACTGATTAAACAAACATGTTTTATCTGTGTCTCTAGCGCTGTAATATATATATATATATATATATATATATATATATATATATATATATATATATATATATACTGTTATTATTTATGAATAAAAATATTTCAAAGACATGTAAAGTCTGCCAATCAGCAGTGAATCCACATGGTCCATATATGTATATATAAATCCATATATTATACATATTTATATAAATGTAACACTACTACTTCCTTGAATGTTTTCAATTATTTAATTCGTTCTAACATATGTATTGTCGTAATACCAAATATTAAGTTTAATGGCTCCCAAGTCATTTCCTTTGTTGTGCAGTGGACTGCCCGTGCTAACGATGTCGGTTGTCAGTTCTACGTCTGGGTATAGTGTTTCTCGTTCGTTTCTTATCTTAAAGCTCACTTAAATTCTGTGCTTATGTTATTGTTTGAAGTGCAGACTCTAGTAAATGAATAAAACATCTATCTTTGTAATTTAAGATACAAACTGATATATAAATATTTTTAAAATTAGTTACAAAATTTTTTACGAAATGAAATAAACATCAAAATGTATCCCATGCCAAGTCTCAAAAATACATTAAATACTTATCATCAAAGAAAGAAGAAAATCTTAAGAAGAAGAGAAGCAAGCAATAACATAAATTTGGACAACAATAGAATACGAAATAGCTATTTACTGGACAAAACATTTTACACATTATAGTACAGCTCGCAGAAATTTAGGCGAACAATACCGTAAGAGTAGTAAAAATCACGCTATTTTTTACTAATAATAGGGATATAATCAGGAAAATCCATAAACAACATATCAAGTATATTATTTTATTTCCCTGAGCTACTCTCTCTTCTAATTCTTGCTAACTTTTACTCATTTCAGTGTGGAGTCGTCCAACAACTATTCGCCAATACTTTTTTTTTTTTTTGGTTGCCACTAAATAACCTTATAATAACTTTTCCCCCCTCATTGGGAACGGAGCTTGTGGCATTCTGTGAGGGAAGCATATGATCAGCAATGGATATAAAGATGATAGACAGAGATTTAAGGGTTGACTGGTAGAGAATGCCAAAAAGTTTTAAATCATTATAAATAATTGTAACCTTTCTTTATAAAAATAAGGTGTTTACTAAATGCTTTTTTTATTTCCCTTGTTGCACCTAACTAAAATCAAAAAGATCTAAACCCTAACTAACTAAAACTTTGCGTTCGTTTGTGAAACCAAATATAACGTTAAAAGTGACCCAAAAGCTTTTTAGTACGGGTGACGGCTGGAATCGAATCCTAGAGTTTAGACCAAGATGCCAGATACCTTGATTATTATAGGTATTGTCGTGGGCACAATAACCAGCAATGATTATATCAACAATTAAAAGAAGATTAAAAAAAACTCGATACTGTTTTAAAACTCTTGCAAGAAACGCAAAAATTCGTTCCTTAAGCTTTCTAACACGAGGAAAATTAGGTTAAGTAAATGTTTATATTAAACTTATAAAAGACGATCGATACTAAATAGTGTCACAGGTAGCCCAATGGTGGAATATTTCCGCGTAATTTCTCTAGCGTTAGTGAAAGTAATCAATCATTATGGATCGTTCTTTACCTTTTACTATGATTACGTCGCCATAACGCAAAGTACTTAGGCTTCTATCATAATCACGTTGATTAAGCACCTTTTTCATTTCACCTAATGACAGAGCTATGAGTACTTGCAATAAATGTTTGCGTTAACTGCGATCGTACTAAGTATATCTTATATTTAATTATTTATTTAAACTCTACACACACCTTACAAAAGGGTTACAAATACGGATTTAATGCATTATTTCATTCTCTATCAGTCAACCCGTGGTGTGGAGAGATTGGTAGGTGTAGTGCATACATTGTAAAAAAACCTTGAAAACTGAAAAAAAAAATTATAATAATTAATTAGAAATAATTCTATTTATAAAAATAAAATAACATACTATATATATAAAAGTAAATATATATATATACACTACTACATAAACACATTTACATAATATACATACATACATATAACATAAATAGCAATACATAATATACATAATTAAACATATAATAAAGACGAGAGTAATTTACCATATTATAATATCTTTATTGATTAACGTAATAAGGATATATATATCTTTTGTCATAAAATTTACGAAAAATGGACCACATACATGCTTAACAGTGATAGAGGTACGTTACAGCTAATTTATAAGTGTAGCATGAATGGGTCGGCTCTGAGAAGGAGCACACCCTCACAGAATACCAACGTGAAATGGAATTATAACGATGCTGCTTCGTAAGGTAGTGTAGGGATTATGGACCCAATAATCGGATAGAATGAGACATTCTCTCTCCTCTCTCATCTCAATCCTCTAACAAAGCATGTTCATCAAGAATCTTTGTTTAGTATGGATATGGATGTTATGGCCCCCAACCATCATTTACCATCAGGTAAATTATGTTCCATACTTACGTACTTTTTACAACAGTGCACCCGATTACCCAAAGATCTACCGGCTTTTTCAGAAATATAGCGTGTTGAATCTAAGCTCAGCGGTGGGTTTTATATTTATAAGCTGTTACTTTACTTTTTATATTTTAACACAATTGTTACAAAAGCTTATTAAAATAAACTTAACTATGTAACTATCCGTTAATACGGAGGGCGCCAAAATAAGCGCGTATCGTGTTTCAGGCTCGGATTATGTATTTTTTAAGTCATATAATGTTACATTTGGGTTCGGAAAATGTAAATAGAATTTCTCTTAGACGCCAGAACTTCAACCGTTTCATCACTATACCCGGAGTGAAAGATGATCCAAATAGTCAAGACCGATGGCGTTACGTTAGTACTTAGAGTCATCTGGTATTGTAAGCGCCAATCGTAGAGTTAATAACTCAATGGTTTAAGGTGCATTCGGCGCAATTAAAGTCAAGCTTCTAAACCGTCATTCGACTATTCTCGTAAACCATCTCCTAGAACAAGCATTTAAGCTTAGCTTATTAAACAGAAATATTAATAGTATTACTAGCATGAATTAAAAAGAAAAACAGAAAATAGTCGAAACTTTCAAGAGGTATTCAATTGTTCTGTTCTTAACTGTTCTAAAGCTTACGCTTAGGATGGTGATATTACATAAAACTTCCGAATTTTGTGTTTGTTAAAAATTGTAATGTATTTACTAAAACCGTATCATATACAAAAGAATTATTTTATCTTACTACTATCGTTGTAAAACCGGAACGTAAAGTGTTTCAACTCTATGAACTGTGTTTTCTTCCTGATTTATTTGTTCACCGCTATCGATCGAGTTGGGAAGCGTTCCTTCGAAAAATAGGGATAGTGGAATACCCTTCGGCCAACCGTAAATCAGACAAGCAAAAGGTTACTGATTGCGATTTAGAAAGATTAATGTTTGACTTTAGTTTTGTTAGGAATTTTCGAAGAAATTTCTCCCATTATTTACCAGTAATCCCAAATT
The DNA here is from genome assembly GCA_029286865.1 of Teinopalpus imperialis. NCBI lineage: Eukaryota > Metazoa > Arthropoda > Insecta > Lepidoptera > Papilionidae > Teinopalpus > Teinopalpus imperialis. The sequence goes on along the minus strand of JAGSMU010000020.1, from coordinate 1,399,333 downwards.
TTTTTCAATCTCAATTTATCCTCGTAATTTTCGTATTTAGGAAATGGTGTTTACTGTTTATGGACAGAATGAACACGCGATATAAGATTATTAAATAATTTCGTATATTAAATTATCTCTCCTCGCACAAAGGTTTAGTAGAAAACTTCAGTGAGGAAATGAAGCCAGCGTTCTTTCTGGGTACTTTGGTGTACAAGTACTCTCAACTAGATTTACTGGGCTTACGATAATTAGTTTTTAGGTTATAGTAACATATATATATATATATATATATATATATATATATATATATGATAAAACATATATTAGTTACTATATTTTCTATAAAAATCTTAGATTAATTTTTTCTTATATTTTATCGTTTATTTCTACATACCACTGCTCATATTAAGAGAGTACGAAGTAAAATAAAACAAGGGTGGTATGTCGAGTAATAGAGAAGGGGCTGGTGAGTCACACAATCTCTCGTGTTTGCGCAAACGTTTACAATTCTATAATATATTCTGCGCATTTAATGTCATCTGCTTCTTCCCAGAAGACATCATATAGGCTGAGATGTCAATACTAACCCTATGATATACCTGAGACGATAAAATTTATTAGGCGGTGTGACCATCATGTAAATACATTGCTACTGTAATTTAAAAATAATCTTAATTTTACCAGAAATAACTACCAGAACTATTCTAAAACAATATAATATAAGATTTTTTTATAAAATTACAGTGTTTTTTACCGTATCGAGGGTAGCAAACAAGTACACATTCACGGAATAACCATTGCTTTTGAAAAACTCAGATTATATTTGAAACGTAGATAAGTAAATTTCAAAATTTTCATCATATATAGCATCAAAGACGCACTTTGAAAATATTCTAATTTAGCGTTGAGGAACGTTATTTTTTATAGGCGTGTCTTATAAGAAGTTTTATTCGTAATATCACGCCTGAAATTAATCCGTTAATTTGACTCACACGTGGTTACTGTTGTAATTAATTTATATACATAGAAAATGTACTGACTATATTAAGAAGAACTTGACATTTTAGTCGTATACACCTATTTTTATTTTTTTTATTATATTAAGGGTGACAAACAAGCACACAGTTCACGCTAATAGAAGTGAATCCTGCGGCCCATGATATCATAAACCTTGATAAAGAATCATATAGCAGATACGTTGTCAACCCAATAATAATTTAAACGCTTTTTACGCTTAAGTGTAAGTTATACAAATTAAGTTATTTAAATATAAACAAAAAGGTATTCATAAAACAAATTGTAAACATGAAGGATACATCGTTGCCGCATATCTAACGTCGCACCTGTGTCAAGAGGAAATGAGTTTAACCACAAAGGCTTTGGAAGTTCATACAGACAGTTTAAATAAATCAAATACATATTGGATACATTATTATTTCACGTCTTATATTTTTAGTTTATTGTTGACCTCGTGATTTTGTTATTAATTATCTTTCCGTCGAGTTGCATGTATTGTATTTGAATTGTAATCAACCCAGAAGTTAAGTAATACAAGAGTATTAATTTTAATTTTGACTCACTGGTACACTGGATTTTTTTCTAGCTGCACAATTAATGTGTCAGCTCGACCAGGGTAGTACGCCCTCATAGAATACCAGCGCAAAATAGCATATTCCGTCTGGTCTCCGGAGTCTGGGATCCGGAGACCTTTATTACTTGTCTCGTCACCAGTGATAAAGGTCTCCGGATGGAATACGGGATTCCATCGCAGTCCTAAAGGGTGACAACGCATCTGATTCAAAAATTGTGATTTCTTGTCAACGGTAAACATAGAAATCGCGGGTCGGAGCATACATTTACCATCAGGTGCACTCACTGTGTGCTCGTTTGTTACTCACAATGTAAAATTACGAAAATATAAAGAAGGAAAGAACCTGTAAGAAACTCCGAGGTAACCGTGTATATTTAGATTATTAACATTTAAATTTATGCACAGTTGATATCATACCTTGGCCAGCAGAAGATGTCGCCGTTGTATCCAGGCGGTCAGTAGAGGCCAGAAGGAACTCAATATCAAGTCTTTAAAATTTACAATAAGGACGTTAAAATTTCTTTCTATTACTTTCTGTGATTAAAGACAGTAATTTCGTCTAGCTCCATTAAAAGTTAGTCGCAATCTGTCTACCAAATTAGTTAAGAAATATAGTTATCGTTAGCCAATTAATAGGCATTGGTTTTATGAAAAAAAAAACAACCCTTAAATAATTTATGACGGTCACATGTACCGTTTGACTCCATCTATATGTACATATATGTATTAAGGTTTAATGAATTTATGAAATGTCCAACAATCCACCGGAGTCGGATGAGGCAATAAAAATCCTTACATTTCACATGCGATCGTAACGGATGGTAATCCAGGTATTTATCATTTTAACTAAATTTTTATGAAAATGTCGCCCTTCCACCTCACATCGCAAGTAGGTTAACGGAACTATACGTATTATTCCAGAATAATATATGAAAACTGAAAACATATTATCGTTCTTTTAATAGATTATAGTTATATAGAATATAGAATGGCTTGACTGGCGAAGGACAAGGCTCTCACATAATATCAGCGTAAAGTAGTAGCATCACGCTGTGTATTTCGTCTGTTAGGTACTAGACCCTCAATAGTGGTGACGAGGCCATCCATCTCAGGCTACAGGGAAACAAAGCATCTGCATTATGATTCCTTATCGAGGATGGATATAGATGTCAAGGGTCGCAGTTATCACTTACTATCAGGTGAACTGTGTTTGTGTCTATATACAATTTTTTTTTAAAAAACCTAATTTATTAATAAATAGAATATTGCCTTACAATAATTTTATTACTTGTTTCTTATATATTATGATTCTTTTTCGAACCCGCACACAATTCTAGCGAGAAGAGCGCCCAGTTACTAGAAGCGAAGCATTCCATGTCTACTCTCATGGGTGACAATGAAAGTAGTACGTCCTCAATCATTGTCGTGGATTGATGTTGGTTTATAGGTCGCAACCATCACCCACCATTAGTAATATAAATATAGAATTAGCATACCATTGCTAATATATAAAAAAACCCAATAACCAACTGTTTGTTATAAACAAATATGCGATACTGCAGCCAGTTATTTTAAACAGTACATCTCACAATCGCCATAAGCTGACATTTATGCATTTTTATATACACGCAAATAAACCTGTAACTATTGTAGCTCATAACAAAATTTAATGATTCCTTTATAACTTTCGTAACAGTGCATACTTTACTGTTCTTTCGCTAGTAAGACATATACGAGTAAATATCACGGCTTCACTGCGTATTGGCGGATATCACATGTCTTCCATATATATTTTTATTAAAGTAATTTCTTAGACATGCAGGCTTCATGATGTTTTCCTTTCCTATTCCGTTGTAAAACAGTACTAATAGGGCATCGAACTCGGGTTGCTCTCGTACCGTTCATAAAAAACTATGAAAACGATGTATGCAATTGGAATATTTCATTAATTAACTCGGTAAAATTATTACGAAATTAACGAACGAGTCAAGAAACTTTTAATAATGCGATTGTGTTCACGAAATCCTCGCCCGCTCCTCGCACTGCACACGTGTTACAATATTATCATACGGAATATTCATATTCGTTCACATATTTTAGTAGATACGAGAATAATGGAGGGCGCTAGACAGGACCGGACTGGGGACTAAACCATCCTGGGGAATTTTATTAACAGAATGTCGCCCCTTTATTCTTAAAATTCCTATTTCCTAGATAAAAGAAATTATATATTTCTTATACCCGCATTTCAAGTGACTTCCAGCACAATGGGGAAACTGAGGTGTTCGACGTCCTGATGTCATAGTAAACCGGAACTACCGTCAACTTTTAATTATTTATTTTTGTCCGATCTATGCAGAAGGAGCTGACAATATCGAGAGATCTTGCAGCGGTATAAAAGAAGATGCTTTGGAATTTGATTTCATTAACAAATCGCGATTAACATTATTATTTTGTTAAAATAAACGCTAAAATTTGTATAATTCGTTTGATTCTCAACCCCTGTGCCGCGTCACCAAATTTAAGAAATGTAGATAATAAAAATTATAACGCTTGTTTATTGTGTTAAGTTTAAATTAATGAAAAGTACTTATAGTATATATGAATATGTTAAAATATTAAATAATATAATATAAAAAGAAAAGATAAGAAGATATATTAAATTATAGATAAGTAAACAACTTTTAAGCTTATCTTTTTCTTTGTGTGCCGTCAAATTTTGAAAGTGTGTTGATAGTGTGCCACGACATAAAAAAGTTGAGAATAACTGGTGTAGTCAAATGCATCATCAATCATCATATATAGCTAAATATGATATTTAGCTACATCTCTATGTCAGTTTTTAAATTGCATACAATTTAAATCTGCATTAAGAATTGTTTTATGGTTTGTCTTTTACAGTGACTCTTATATAAATAATTGATTTTATTAGTTTTTCATAAATAAGTAATTTCATAGATAACATATTATTTTTAAATAATGTAGGCACAGTACATAAGTAATTGTAAAAGTTTCAGTATAAGTAACCGATCAATCGGCGCACGCAGGATTTGAAGGTATTACTAGTACAGCCCTGGAATTGGTAGCTACTGACATTTCTCATTCCATATTCAAATATTTTAAGCACGGAATAACCACTGCTTTTGTAAGACTAACGTTATATTTTAAACGTAACATAATGTAACTAGGTACGTAAAGGAAGTTTAAATTTACATTTTCATCACATATAACATCAAAGTGTGTATCTGAAAATGTACTGTGTATTAAAGCTTGTGTAATTAAGCTTTAAGGAAATGCCTAACTGCTTATTTGGACTTTATACGTTACTTTTCCTAGGCTTTCCAAGCTAGAAGTTCCTCCCTAATTATTACTCCTGAAATTAATTTATCCGCAAATTTGATTCACACGTGGTTACAGTTATAATTAATATATGTAAATGTGATCTGGTAAGAGATATACCAGCTCGAGATACCTGTGCATACTGATAGAAATTATAATGACTATATTAGAAGGTATTTGACATTTTAGTCATATATACATCTAATATTATTTTTGATTGTATTTAGTGTGACAAAAGAGCACACAAACACCTTCACCTGTATCCTGCGGTCCATGACATTCACATACAACCTCGATAACGAATCACAATGCAGATCCGTTGTCACCCCTGACGACACACATGCAATAACGCGAGTAATAAGGATCCCCGGATAACCACACTCACCAGACAAATCACTCTGTGTTTCTTTAAACTGCGAAGTGATGTTGTATCTCTATACATTTTTTAGCGAAATTACCATGGGGAGTGTTCTAAGGAGTTGTTCAGATTAAGTCCACCCGCAGAGTTTGAACACGACATAATTCAAAATTGCCTCCTCGTCTTCGAGATGGCAATCAGCTGTCACCAGCGATATTTCTGAACCAACGCGACTTGAGGACCTTCAGTAAAGTAGCCTACACTATTCTTAAAGGCCGGCAGCGTTTCTTGCGTTACCTTTGGTGTTGCGGATGTTGTCAAGTTTTCTATAAAAAAAAATACACTGGTATTCTGTGACGTCGTGATCCTTTTCTGTCGACCCATTCATGCTGCACCTAGAAAATAATTGCAGCGTAAGCTCCACCATTCGACTACTGCCATGAAATATCACATTTACAGTAACCATTTTAAACTTAATCACAGAGTATATAGCAGTATCCTTTTTTTAACAGTTCGTAGGTTACTTAAATATTTAGTTCGACTATGATACTAAAATACGATACCGTCACACTTAACTACCTGTTTATCTAACCATGATGTTATTTCATTTTATCTTAATCTTTGTGTATTAAGTACAATCTTCGGAAGCGTTGACACCGTGTTGCCGATACTTGACCTTACTTAACAGTTAACTTAGACCTGTCTAACAGGTGTTAGCTCGGTTACTTCGGTACAGTATTGATGTCGTAAAAATAAGTAGGCGGCGCTAGACGAGGCTGCGTACAGGACACGGCGTAGGCGATAATGCTTAGCTGGCCCCGTATATGCTATAAATAAGTATAACGAGCTAATACTTCGTCCAACGACTTCTACTTATATAATGCACTTCTGTATATTCTAAGTGTTCAAGCTACCATGCGCTTGTAAACTGTATATTTTTATAAAAAATATATTCTTTTACATTATATTCTCAAGTCTATATACAATGATCTATTTTTTTTCAAATATATAGGAGTGGCAAACGAGCGTACAGTTCACCTTATCGTAAGTGATAACTGCGGCCCTTGACCTCTACATGTATTCACTACAAAGGATACACATGCGGCGTCACACCTGAGGAATGTAATGAAACGCCTCGTTACCTTTAATAGGATTCTATACCAACACTCACCATAGCCATGAGAGCGTATACAACGAGGCTTTAACACTTAAATAATCTCAGGATAAATCACTTAGAACAACCACTTACATAGCAAAATTATTTATCTTAATATATTTAATTGTTTAACAAGTTTGTAAATAACGCGGCACTATATCAATTATACATAACTATGTATACACACCTAATAATGACGAAACAATGTTCGTAACGTGTTTATTGGAATGGCATATTATTTAGTGACGTCAGCTATCTTATGTTAACTGTAAGTACTATTATTTATTTATTTTTTTAATTTATTTATTTTTATAATATACTTCTAGTTTTTTTTAAATAAAAGAGACGACAGAAGTTCCATTTCCTCCTCCATTCTTATGCTACATCAACATTTTTAATATCGCTTCATTTAAACCTAAAAGATTCTTATTTTAAATGCTGTCGTTGTATGAACTTTCATACTTCAGTTCACATATTTGAGCTTCAACAGATGTCTGAGACAGAACGAGAGAGATATAGTAAAGTAAGAGAGAACATACTGAGACTATACCAAATTGCATACAAGACAGCAAGCAAAACAATCACGTAATGAAATGAAAATGAAATCAGCAAGCTAACTTTAATTTAATAATAAATTAAAGTTAGCTTGCTGATTTACGTTTTCATTAATTTCTTCACAGCATTAAATAATAATTTTTAAAATATTCCTTGAATCTGATCTAAAATATCGAAATGTAATTAATGCCGATGTATATACAACTTCAACTATGGAATACAACTTAAACAACACTTAGATATAAAGTTTAATGGAACGTACTGTTTTGTCTGAAGCTGAGATAGAATGCCCAAGAAACGACAAATTCATAAATATGTGGGGTTTTAAACTTATTTATGTACCCGACTATCGACTCGCGTCGGATCGTATACGTGTTTCATAACATAAAGGTGACTAGTCATTCACTACTATGTTTCCCCTGTTAATCTGGTAACAGCCAAAAAATGTTATATAGTCTAAATCGGTACACACGACATGTATGTGTAAATATACTAAAACTACTACTATTGTTTCTTACTTTGTAATTTAGTTTAATATCTATCATATGTATGATGTACAAAGCGCACTGTTGCATAATTATCAAACGTAACGAGGGCTGCCATTCGTCCGGGTTTCCCAGATTTGTCCTAATTCGCAATACTTCCGGGGGTGACGTGAAGTTTTCGCACTGTTTTGTGTCTGAGGTCATCTATATATCATATTAAAAATATATATAAATTCATTAACTAAGTCCATAAAGTTTTTGAAGTTTTGTTCAATAACTATAAAAATATTTTTGTTCGGCCACAATTACATCCATATGTTTAATACTATTTACTGTCTGTCCGGGGGCATATTTAAAGTCATGGCTGGCTTACGTAACAAATATTCTACGAAGTGGTCCGCAGCATCGACTAGTTACTTTGTTGTAGAAATGAGATGCTGTCGTTTAATACAATTTAATGGGAAAAATTAACGTTTGGCTGTAAAGTTTATGCGTCGGTTGTGGACAGACAGCGCAGTGTCGGGTTACAAAATGTATATTATTCTGCTAACTCGTTTGCAACTGAGACGTCGTACTATTTAATTATTCTCCTCCCTTGTTAGCATTGCAATTGTGGTGAATAAAATGGAAATATGTTGTTATTAATTGTTAATATACAGTTGTGCGATGGTTAATAAGATATTATTTTAAAATAAAGATAGCATTTGAATCTTAACAGTAATAGAGCTGTATCTAGTATATATATACATATATATACATATATATACATATATATACATATATATACATATATATATATATATATTTTTATAGAGTAATAAGTGATTATTGCCACCCACGAACATCCGCAATACTAGAGGAGTAACAGATGCGCTGCCAGCCTTTAAAAATATGTAGACTCTATTCTTTAAGGTCCCTCAGTCGTATCGGTTCAGAAATACCGCTGGCGACAGCTGATTCCACAGAGTAGTTGTCAGTGGCAGATAATTTCGGTCAATATCGAGATGAGATTCAACATGAATGAGTCGGTTCAGTTGATCGGTGACAGAAAATAACTTAAAATAACATTAACATCATTACGTTGCTGTGTTTCGTATGGAGCGATTAGAGATCCGGGGAAACAATTATATGTAACGGAAATTCCTTAAAGATGATAAAGCATTCGCATCCCGAAACTTCATTGCGAATGGATAATGACATCATATGCCGACAGTCTTCACATACCATCAGGTGAACTGGGTGTTCGTTTCTCACTACTAATATTATAAAAAATAATAACCGAAATTAAGTGATCTATACGTTCCATGCTTTTTACCACGTACCCATTTCACTAACCAAACGAAACACAAAAACGGTAAATGGCTATTTTATGCTGGTATATAGAGAAGGTATCCTTCCTTGTTTTTGATTTTCGTTGCGTCTCCCTGGCTTTGCATCTAAACCTTCCACTGATCTTAATGCACATGCGTTACTTTGGAATAAAGAAGGGGACGACAAATGAGTACCTCTGTATTTACACAAAAACTTTTTGATCATTGAAATTATCAGATAAATCAGATGATATCCTAGATAGATTCAAGAGTTATTCATATCAGAGTCCAAATCGTTAATTCAATTATAATTATTTTTATACTATTAATGTTTAATTTTATAATTTATTTAGGCTACCGATGCTATAAAGAAAAAAATTGTAACTGAAATACTGATTTATATACAAAAAATAAAATGCAAATTTGGTTCTCGTAAACAAACGTAGACCGGATTCGCACCGCGTGACCCTAAATAAGTAGGGTTCAATTATTCGACGTTTCGATACTTGGAGTGGTGGCTTTTTCTGGGCTTAGCTTGAAAGCTTTCCAAGGCCTGAGATGTACGTAACTTTTTCAGCTTTCCGGTACGGGGAAGCCGGTTTTATTTCTTCCTGCCACCATTAAGTCATTGAGTTTTAAGTATGCACATTAATTAATCTGGACGCATTCACAGATATTGACTAAAAAGCAGATTATGAATTTTGAATGTCGTTTCTTATTGTGAGTTCATCGCTACGAAATCTTTTATTCAATGGCTTTATGAAACAGTAAAACGTTTATTCATTAGTTTATTTGCACACAAATTGATAGGAAACAAGGCGGTATTTCATCCCCAATTGTTTATAGCTGATTTTTTGCCTTAGAGCCTTAAAGATAAAAATAATAACTATGAAGAATAACGATTCTATAGTACAATAATTCAGAATCTCTTTACGATCGTTCAATTAAAATCTAAAGAATATAATTATATCTTAAATGTTTACATCGTATTATTAAATGTTATATTTAAGTTTTTTTATATATATATATCTTTCTGTTGTGCAGTATGGGGTCGCGCGTTGTCGTGCACGAGTAGCGGGGACGACCGATTGACCAAAGCTGGTTGCAGATGTGCGAGCTTCTCCATCATTGTCTTCAGTTCTTCACAGTACACATCTGCAGTTATGCTCATGTCGTTTAGTAAAAAACTGTGATGAATCACACCGGCACTAGACCACAAAACAGTGGCTTTTAGGGCATTGCTATGGTGCTGAATCAGGATCTAACCAACTGAGCGCATTCGATTGTAGAATAGAATCTAATAACTATGAAGAATAAAGATTCTATAGTACAATAATTGAGAATCTCTTTACGATCGTTCAATTAAAATCTGAAGAATATATTTACATCTTAAATGTTTACATCATATTATTTAATGTTATATTTAAGTTTTTTTTATATTTAAATCAACGTGAATCGATCCATAAATAACGAAAGCTTGTATATTACTTCTGTAGGATGATATTACATCTATAGCAAAAGCAACTCTGAAGGAAAATTAAATGACATGATTTTTTATTGATGGAAGTTTAATGAGACAACGGTATAAGTACCATTATGTGTTGTGAAATATTTATTGATCTGAAAAGTTTTTGTACAAACTGGACAAGCATATAGGGTAGGATATATCCGGGTCTACAGACCCTTATAAACCTGTCCGACCCTTAACTTTTTGACCATTGAAATTATCAGATATATCAGAAGATATCCTAGATAGATTCAAGAGTTATTCATATCAGAGTCCAAATCGTTAATTCAATTATAATTATTTTTATACTATTAATGTTTAATTTTATAATTTATTTAGGCTACCGATGCTATAAAGAAAAAAATTGTAACTGAAATACTGATTTATATACAAAAAATAAAATGCAAATTTGGTTCTCGTAAACAAACGTAGACCGGATTCGCACCGCGTGACCCTAAATAAGTAGGGTTCAATTATTCGACGTTTCGATACTTGGAGTGGTGGCTTTTTCTGGGCTTAGCTTGAAAGCTTTCCAAGGCCTGAGATGTACGTAACTTTTTCAGCTTTCCGGTACGGGGAAGCCGGTTTTATTTCTTCCTGCCACCATTAAGTCATTGAGTTTTAAGTATGCACATTAATTAATCTGGACGCATTCACAGATATTGACTAAAAAGCAGATTATGAATTTTGAATGTCGTTTCTTATTGTGAGTTCATCGCTACGAAATCTTTTATTCAATGGCTTTATGAAACAGTAAAACGTTTATTCATTAGTTTATTTGCACACAAATTGATAGGAAACAAGGCGGTATTTCATCCCCAATTGTTTATAGCTGATTTTTTGCCTTAGAGCCTTAAAGATAAAAATAATAACTATGAAGAATAACGATTCTATAGTACAATAATTCAGAATCTCTTTACGATCGTTCAATTAAAATCTAAAGAATATAATTATATCTTAAATGTTTACATCGTATTATTAAATGTTATATTTAAGTTTTTTTATATATATATATATCTTTCTGTTGTGCAGTATGGGGTCGCGCGTTGTTGTGCACGAGTAGCGGGGACGACCGATTGACCAAAGCTGGTTGCAGATGTGCGAGCTTCTCCATCATTGTCTTCAGTTCTTCACAGTACACATCTGCAGTTATGCTCATGTCGTTTAGTAAAAAACTGTGATAAATCACACCGGAACTAGACCACCAAACAGTGGCTTTTAGGGCATTGCTTTGGTGCTGAACCAGGATCTAACCAACTGAGCGCATTCGATTGTAGAATAGAATCTAAATAACTATGAAGAATAAAGATTCTATAGTACAATTGAGAATCTCTTTACGATCGTTCAATTAAAATCTGAAGAATATATTTACATCTTAAATGTCGTATTATTTAATGTTATATTTAAGTTTTTTTATATTTAAATCAACGTGAATCGATCCAAAAATAACGAAAGATTGTATATTACTTCTGTAGGATGATATTACATCTATAACAAAAGCAACTCTGAAGGAAAATTAAATGACATGAATTTTTATTGATGGAAGTTTAATGAGACAACGGTATAAGTCCCATTATGTGTTGTGAAATATTTATTGATCTGAAAAGTTTTTGTACAAACTGGACAAGCATATAGGGTAGGATATATCCGGGTCTACAGACCCTTATAAACCTGTCCGACCCTTAACTTTTGACTTACATGATAACTCTTTAGATATATTATGGATTTTATATAAACGGACTTTGCTTCCAGTTAGATGTTTTTTTACCTAAAAAATACATTTTTTTTTAAATACGGGTATATTCTTAAGGTGCATTATTTTAATTATGTATAGTTAATCATGTGCGATCATATGCATGTCTAAATAATGGTTTAACGTAAAAAAGGTATTACATCTAAGGTAATTGACACAAAATCTTTACTAGTGTTATCAATATCCACTTTCAATTTGGTGATTAATTACAACAGTGGCACGTTAAAATGCCATTCGTTTCGTAGTCGGTTGAAAAGTTTGTGGAAAGGACCACGCCCTGAAAGATTAACAGCGTAAAATATACGCTAAGCGTTACTGTGTTTCGTTTGGTGACTATACAGATCCAGGGCTCCAATTACAGGTAAAGAAGTATTCCATCCCGACCCTAAAAGACACATATTATTAGATGTATGCATGAGCCTTTACTGCCAGGTGAACCTTGTTCTCTTATGTCACCCCTAAAATAAGAAACAACGAGTTCCAAAGCATCGTACATGTTGTGCAAAAAATGCAATGTGCATATTAATTGAGTTTTTGAGGTCGATTTACCGCTAAGGCATACTAAGGAAAACATAATCAGTAAACCTGCATGTCCCACAAATATATTAAAAAAAAACTACAACATAAATATATAAGATAAAACCGTCTATCGTCAGTAGAGTTGTGTAGCGAACTACGCCACTAAATACAGAGGGTAAAGAGAAATCTGAACTCGGCTGTTTATAAACTTTGTGTTTCCTACATGAAATTTAATTCTAATAGAACACGTTTACGATTCTACACAGGGTATAAAGGTATATACACATTTCTATGTAACACATTTAAGCTTGTGTTATACTATCTTTATATTTTTGTTTTCGTCTACTCTGTATGTACATATTTGTTTATAGACATAGTTCTTCGGTTTTCTTGACAATAAGCAAACACCTTCATTATGTGTATTCCTTACAACCTGGCGACCAACTCTCGGGTGAATCTATAAAGGCTACATCTTTACCAGATAGAATATTACTAATAACATCTTAAACAGGCTCTTAGTGTTTAAGTTAATATTTTTATCATCTATCTTTAGAATAATAAACATATGCCCCTTGAATGTATATGTTAGTGTCTCATTAAAGTATATTTCTTATGAAATTAAGCGTTTATAAACTCGACCATGGATCATTTGATGGTAAGTATAGCAACATCCAAATTCATCCTCGATAAACAATCATACAGATGCGACATTCTCGTTGAGATCATAAGGTATCTCATTGAATGATTGATGATGATTTCTTTCACTCATCAGGTTAAGCAACTGTTCTTTGAAAGCGTGGTTCTACTTGTGTAGACCAGCTAGTTTAAAGCTATCTCGCAGTTTTAATAGTTTCATACCATCATTTAAAAAGCATTCGAAACGTTTTATAAATACTTTATAAGTCACATATCTAGCTTGAATCTAAGGACATTTGTTTTAAATTTTTATTATAGTATTAGCGATTATCGTATGATTATGAAGCGTTTTTGGATTTCTGTATTTTTTTTTGTAAGCGACTAGTTTGGGTCGCTTGTCTGCTTTTTTCCAAAGAGGAACTCGTGAATACGAATTAACTTGTTATGTATGTAAACACGATGTGTTAGAAAGTCAGTGGTAGAGGTCGGAGGCGACTGGCTGCAAGTCGTCAGCGGCGACGTAACTACAATAAGCCAACCTGTGTTGCCATATGACGAATTTTACCCATATATTCAGTACCTAATTTTTATTTCACAATAACTTTAATTTAATTTAATAATTTTATATTTTAAATAATATATCTTCTTCTTCGGACGGTCCGCTTTCCGACTGAGTCTTCTCCACATTGCCCGGTCTTCAGCATCCTCTTTCGTGAGATTTTTCTCCATCATGTCCGCTTTATAATATATAATAAATAAAAAAAACTAAATTTATGTTTAATATAGACTAGAAGAAAAGACTAAACTCGAATACTTGCTGTGTAAAAACGATATATGTAAATACTGTGTAATGTTTAAATTTACCATATACACCAAACATTTTTAAAACAATGTTACACGGAATTAATAAATAAGAATAGGCAAATCAATGACCATTGCCACTGTTTCTTATTTTTCTACATAATTTCAAAAATCCAAAATCCATTGAAGTCTTCATTGATTTTAAAATTACATATTCTTTAATTATAAAGAATTGTAGTAGTGTCGATGGCGGTGACGATGACAACTTACAATGGCTCAGCAATAAGTCGAATGCAAGAGTTAGTTCAGATTAAAAAAAAACGATATTTTACAAGATATTAAAGTTATAAAACGGTATATTTTGATAACTGACGTCACAATAAGGCGAATAATCATTCCTATTCTTATTTTGGTCGTATTATACAGTTTTTGGCGAATGATTATGTATGAAAATAAATTCAAAACTGTGTTTGTATACAGAATTTACGTAACAAAAATATTAATAATAGTGTACTTTCTTCAATAGTAACTAAATTCTAATGTGGTTTTTATTAACACATTCAATAAATGTGAAATTAACTCGTTTTTATATCGGCTAAATTATTTATATATTAGATAGTTTTAGGACGTCGCTTTTACAAAGTGCTTGCATAAAATATCAGTATAGCTAATAAGTTTTGTATAGTGAGGGAAAGGTACCCTTCAATGGACCGTAGATGACTAAACAACATCAATTTGATATCATGAACCACAGGAATCATTTAAGTGTCTGTTAAAAAACAAAATAATTATGTTAAAATTCTTTTAAAAAAAATATTTAAATTACGGGGGAAAAAAAAACATTTAACTAGCAACATTAGTGGCCCCGACAGCGAAGTCACGCAGACATGTTTGCTCAGCACCCGGCCCGGGATACACAAACAACGCCGCAACTAAAAGCCGTCCCTCCTTTTTTTACCCGCCGCATACGCTCCAGTATCGCTGAAGAGCCATGAACACGGTAACACTTTGTGTGTGGTCTATTGTACCGTCGACATTACGTTAGTTCAGGTGCATATAATGTACTGAGCGTTTGAAAATAATGTAAATACCTTATGAAACAAATCTTATTAATATTAGTTACCAAAAAAACTTTTGGACGAAGACATTGGAAACAACTACGTAAGTCTTCTTATAACATTGTTGTACAAAAGTTATTGCCCTCTTAGCGGATATCCGAGTAGTTGCGATACGATTACACATTGCTTACGCGTATTGACATATTTTGTAGACCCACGCCGTTATTGTTATTACAAAAAGAATACTACAAACTTTAAGAACGTCACTAACATTTACCCACCCACATACCACGCCAACTAAGCTATTTTAGCTATTTTTTTATTTATTGTATTTAGGGTAACAAACAGTCGACAAGATTATGAGTGATTTCTGCGGCTCTTATCTCGGACATTGATCTTAGATAAGGAATCATAATGCTATGTTAGATACGTTGACAACTAATTTAATGCATCGTTACTAGTAATGAGGGTCTTTAAACTCTTCGAAGGATGACGATAAGTGATAGATCCATGATATTCATATAAAGCGATATTCGGATATTATAAAGCATCTTTTTTTTCTATTGAGAGTAACAAACGAGCACACAGTTCACCTGACGGCAAGTGATTCCTGCGTCCCATGACATCCACATTCATCCTTGACAAGAAATCATAGATTCATCATCCTTGCGGACTGTGATGGAGTGCCTCGCCATCATTAATAAAGGTCTCCGGATTCCTACACTGTGAGGGCGTGATCGTACCCCGGTCGAGCTGACCCATTCATTTTGTAGCCAGTTTAAAGTGCAACGTGGGTCTGTGAATCAAAAAATAGGAAGTAGTAGTTCATGACAATATTCAAACGGTGAGTTCATGTCTACGACTGCCTTTTTAGATTCTGTTGCTGTTAGCCTATGCCGCTCTTACAGCTTCATCGGACACAGGGCTGAATCGTAACTGAAGGGTCCGTGAGCTTAAATTTTTCACCCGACATTCATTTCTTATTTAAAACCCTCCTTTAACAAGACTATTTGAAAACAAGTTTCTGTTTATGTGGATAACTTCCCATCTTAAGTTATCCTATAAATTTTGCTTTTCTTATAATATTGGTGCTGCGAATTAGCGCGCAGTTCACCTGATGGTAATGATGGTAAGTATAGCAACATCAAATTCATCCTCCATAAACAATCATACAGATGCGATATTCTCGTTGAGATCATAAGGTATCTCATTGAATGATTGATGATGATTTCTTTCACTCATCAGGTTAAGCAACTGTTCTTTGAAAGCGTGGTTCTACTTGTGTAGACCAGCTAGTTTAAAGCTATCTCGCAGTTTTAATAGTTTCATACCATCATTTAAAAAGCATTCGAAACGTTTTATAAATACTTTATAAGTCACATATCTAGCTTGAAGCTAAGGACATTTGTTTTAAATTTTTATTATAGTATTAGCGATTGTCGTATGAATATGAAGCGTTTTTGGATTTCTGTATTTTTTTTTGTAAGCGACTAGTTTGGGTCGCTTGTCTGCTTTTTTCCAAAGAGGAACTCGTGAATACGAATTAACTTGTTATGTATGTAAACACGATGTGTTAGAAAGTCAGTGGTAGAGGTCGGAGGCGACTGGCTGCAAGTCGTCAGCGGCGACGTAACTACAATAAGCCAACCTGTGTTGCCATATGATGAATTTTACCCATATATTCAGTACCTAATTTTTATTTCACAATAACTTTAATTTAATTTAATTTAATTTAATTTAATAATTTTATATTTTAAATAATATATCTTCTTCTTCGGACCGTCCGCTTTCCGACTGAGTCTTCTCCACATTGGCCGGTCTTCAGCATCCTCTTTCGTGAGATTGTTCTCCATCATGTCCGCTTTATAATATATAATAAATAAAAAACTAAATTTATGTTTAATATAGACTAGAAGAAAAGACTAAACTCGAATACTTGCTGTGTAAAAACGATATATGTAAATACTGTGTAATGTTTAAATTTACCATATACACCAAACATTTTGAAAACAATGTTACACGGAATTAATAAATAAGAATAGGCAAATCAATGACCATTGCCACTGTCTCTTATTTTTCTACATAATTTCAAAAATCCAAAATCCATTGAAGTCTTCATTGATTTTAAAATTACATATTCTTTAATTATAAAGAATTGTAGTAGTGTCGATGGCGGTGACGATGACAACTTACAATGGCTCAGCAATAAGTCGAATGCAAGAGTTAGTTCAGATTAAAAAAAAACTATATTTTACAAGATATTAAAGTTATAAAACGGTATATTTTGATAGCTGACGTCACAATAAGGCGAATAATCATTCCTATTCTTATTTTGGTCGTATTATACAGTTTTTGGCGAATGATTATGTATGAAAATAAATTCAAAACTGTGTTTGTATACAGAATTTACGTAACACAAATATTAATAATAGTGTACTTTCTTCAATAGTAACTAAATTCTAATGTGGTTTTTATTAAAACATTCAATAAATGTGAAATTAACTCGTTTTTATATCGGCTAAATTATTTATATATTAGATAGTTTTAGGACGTCGCTTTTACAAAGTGCTTGCATAAAATATCAGTATAGCTAATAAGTTTTGTATAGTGAGGGAAAGGTACCCTTCAATGTACCGTAGATGACTAAACAACATCAATTTGATATCATGAACCACAGGAATCATTTAAGTGTCTGTTAAAAAAAACAAAATAATTATGTTAAAATTCTTTTAAAAAAAATATTTAAATTACGGGGGAAAAAAAAACATTTAACTAGCAACATTAGTGGCCCCGACAGCGAAGTCACGCAGACATGTTTGCTCAGCACCCGGCCCGGGATACACAAACAACGCCGCAACTAAAAGCCGTCCCTCCTTTTTTTACCCGCCGCATACGCTCCAGTATCGCTGAAGAGCCATGAACACGGTAACACTTTGTGTGTGGTCTATTGTACCGTCGACATTACGTTAGTTCAGGTGCATATAATGTACTGAGCATTTGAAAATAATGTAAATACCTTATGAAACAAATCTTATTAATATTAGTTACCAAAAAAACTTTTGGACGAAGACATTGGAAACAACTACGTAAGTCTTCTTATAACATTGTTGTACAAAAGTTATTGCCCTCTTAGCGGATATCCGAGTAGTTGCGATACGATTACACATTGCTTACGCGTATTGACATATTTTATAGACCCACGCCGTTATTGTTATTACAAAAAGAATACTACAAACTTTAAGAACGTCACTAACATTTACCCACCCACAAACCACGCCAACTAAGCTATTTTAGCTATTTTTTTATTTATTGTATTTAGGGTAACAAACAGTCCACAAGATTATGAGTGATTTCTGCGGCCCTTATCTCGGACATTGATCTTAGATAAGGAATCATAATGTTATGTTAGATACGTTGACAACTAATTTAATGCATCGTTACTAGTAATGAAGGTCTTTAAACTCTTCGAAGGATGACGATAGTGATAGATCCATGATATTCATATAAAGCGATATTCGGATATTATAAAGCATCTTTTTTTTCTATTGAGAGTAACAAACGAGCACACAGTTCACCTGACGGCAAGTGATTCCTGCGTCCCATGACATCCACATTCATCCTTGACAAGAAATCATAGATTCATCATCCTTGCGGACTGTGATGGAGTGCCTCGCCATCATTAATAAAGGTCTCCGGATTCCTACACTGTGAGGGCGTGATCGTACCCCGGTCGAGCTGACCCATTCATTTTGTAGCCAGTTTAAAATGCAACGTGGGTCTGTGAATCAAAAAATAGGAAGTAGTAGTTCATGACAATATTCAAACGGTGAGTTAATGTCTACGACTGCCTTTTTAGATTCTGTTGCTGTTAGCCTATGCCGCTCTTACAGCTTCATCGGACACAGGGCTGAATCGGAACTGAAGGGTCCGTGAGCTTAAATTTTTCACCCGACATTCATTTCTTATTTAAAACCCTCCTTTAACAAGACTATTTGAAAACAAGTTTCTGTTTATGTGGATAACTTCCCATCTTAAGTTATCCTATAAATTTTGCTTTGTAAATACCTATACTGATACAAATAACTCAGAGATTCCTTTTATAAGTACTAGGTATTCATTTATGTTCGTGGTCATTGTCTATAACTATCTAAATTTAATAATAATAATTAATTGGTAAATAGTTAAATTATTTACTATTATTATAAATATCACAATTACCATTACGCCACGTGTAAAATACCAGCATTCAGCTGCTATGTTTTGTCTGAGCGAAGGGATTTGGACATCTTATAGAGTATGAATATGGGTGGCTTTGGACGTAGTCACCAGTTACCATCAAGTGTGCTCATTTATCACCCATATATATAGTTTATTATAGCCTAGACTATGAAAAAACATTTAACTAGCAACATTAGTGGCCCCGACAGCGAAGTCACGCAGACATGTTTGCTCAGCACCCGGCCCGATACACAAACAACGCCGCAACTAAAAGCCGTCCCTCCTTTTTTACCCGCCGCATACGCTCCAGTATCGCTGAAGAGCCATGAACACGGTAACACTTTGTGTGTGGTCTATTGTACCGTCGACATTACGTTAGTTCAGGTGCATATAATGTACTGAGCATTTGAAAATAATGTAAATACCTTATGAAACAAATCTTATTAATATTAGTTACCAAAAAAACTTTTGGACGAAGACATTGGAAACAACTACGTAAGTCTTCTTATAACATTGTTGTACAAAAGTTATTGCCCTCTTAGCGGATATCCGAGTAGTTGCGATACGATTACACATTGCTTACGCGTATTGACATATTTTATAGACCCACGCCGTTATTGTTATTACAAAAAGAATACTACAAACTTTAAGAACGTCACTAACATTTACCCACCCACAAACCACGCCAACTAAGCTATTTTAGCTATTTTTTTATTTATTGTATTTAGGGTAACAAACAGTCCACAAGATTATGAGTGATTTCTGCGGCCCTTATCTCGGACATTGATCTTAGATAAGGAATCATAATGTTATGTTAGATACGTTGACAACTAATTTAATGCATCGTTACTAGTAATGAAGGTCTTTAAACTCTTCGAAGGATGACGATAGTGATAGATCCATGATATTCATATAAAGCGATATTCGGATATTATAAAGCATCTTTTTTTTCTATTGAGAGTAACAAACGAGCACACAGTTCACCTGACGGCAAGTGATTCCTGCGTCCCATGACATCCACATTCATCCTTGACAAGAAATCATAGATTCATCATCCTTGCGGACTGTGATGGAGTGCCTCGCCATCATTAATAAAGGTCTCCGGATTCCTACACTGTGAGGGCGTGATCGTACCCCGGTCGAGCTGACCCATTCATTTTGTAGCCAGTTTAAAATGCAACGTGGGTCTGTGAATCAAAAAATAGGAAGTAGTAGTTCATGACAATATTCAAACGGTGAGTTAATGTCTACGACTGCCTTTTTAGATTCTGTTGCTGTTAGCCTATGCCGCTCTTACAGCTTCATCGGACACAGGGCTGAATCGGAACTGAAGGGTCCGTGAGCTTAAATTTTTCACCCGACATTCATTTCTTATTTAAAACCCTCATTTAACAAGACTATTTGAAAACAAGTTTCTGTTTATGTGGATAACTTCCCATCTTAAGTTATCCTATAAATTTTGCTTTGTAAATACCTATACTGATACAAATAACTCAGCGATTCCTTTTATAAGTACGAGCTATTCATTTATGTTCGTGGTCATTGTCTATAACTATCTAAATTTAATAATAATAATTAATTGGTAAATAGTTAAATTATTTACTATTATTATAAATATCACAATTACCATTACGCCACGTGTAAATACTTATCAACAACACAAAGCATACTCGTAATGTATAAAATATTTATGATTTATTAAATGCATTAGTAGAGCTACATTGCAGTTTGTTTCTAGCTGCAATAGGTTACCTCGACCGGGATAGGTTTTAGAACCTTTGCTGTGTTGGGTCAGGAAACCAGTGATGATCGTTGAACGGGATCCTTACCAGGAGTCATCGAGTGATTTGTGTGCTCGCTATTCGTTCATTATGACAAAAATCGTGACAGAATATAATTTGTAAAAAACTTGTTGTGGAAAAGAGATATAAGTAAATAATAAGTCTCACATGGACAATGGAACTACATTTTTTATTAATTAAAAGTTTTCTAGTTTTCAAGCAAATTATATACAAAACTTATTTATATGTCCAGTACCTTTCACCTTGCATCTGTCATCCTCCAATCTCATTGACTTGCTACACATCGAATCGGGAAAGGGGACACAATCAGTGAATATTTCCGTGTTTACGCAAATGCTTTTTGCACTACAATATGTCTTGCGCAGTTGATTTGATTTGTGTAATAAATTTGTAGGTATAGATGTGTTTAAAATGTAAGTAATGTATTTTTATATTCGTATTACTAACATGTCATGCTTTCAGATCGAATAATTCATACGTCAACACAATGACTCTTTTATATATCTCTAACTATAGGATAGATTCCTGTAGTTATAATTTGGAATGTATATGAGATACCGCAATTTTTTTCTATTGCTGTTGACGCGACCTCTGCTCTATAACTGCAGGCCATCGAGTAATACAACTTTACATGTCAATAATTTCATTAGTATGTAAGAGTATTTAAAGGAATACCGTTCTTAGTTTATTTAAATTAATTTTATCGATTGTATCGCGTTTATTTTAAACATTTTTTATCCCTACGTTTTGTATGCTTTTCAACACTCATTGTCTTGTGAACAACCGGGGTGTTTCACGTATTGATGCTATAGTTATCCCGATCTACCGTCGGCTTGTCAAATATTTATTTATTAGGTACAAACTGAAATCCTTCTACGTTAACTGACTAAACTTAGTTTTTTACAAAATTATATTAGATGTGGTAGATCTATATACTAAATATGCTCTTGTTATACAAAATCACAATATTCCTTATTGATTGCAAATTAGAACATACTGTAACTAGATTTTAACTAAAGCGTTTCGATTAGCTCTCCCGGGGTAGCAAGACAGAATGTTTCGGGTGGTGAATGCGAGGCTCCAGAGACCCATGGGTTACTTTTGGCGAGGTTGGATTCTAAGTTCACATGGGTGGCAATATGAATTTTTCAATCATCAAAAATGTGCATCTTTTGATTTTTTTTATAGAGTGGGAAGTAAACGAGCGACCATCTCACCTGATGGTAAGTGATCACCGCCGCCCATGGATGTTCACTATTTTCCACTCTTGCCCATTCTCCACTCTGGAGAATCTTCCGATAGCTAAGGAACTAGCAACTTAAGTGGCACTCACAGAAAGGAATGTGATCAGACCGACATGCTCAGAGTATGAGCGCTTTGGTGTAAGTAAGAGAACCAAACTCTCTAACCACCTCACGGACCCCTCAGTTTCGTGAGCCCTGTGACTGATGAAGCTGTAAGATCCGCATAGGCTAACAGCATCAACATCAACAGAATCTAGACATGGATGTTCAACACCAGAGAAGTCGCAAATACGTAAGGCCTTAAAGATAAATGAATGAATCTTCATTGAGGATGTTTATAAGTTTTTACAGGCTACAGTTATCATTTACCATCAGGTGACTGTGTGCTACTTTATCACCAAATATAAAAAAAACTACTAACTCAAGGCACATATTCTATTCATATCTCGACATAGACGATTTTAAAATAAATGGTAGAAAGTTTATAATAAAATACTGTGGTATGACATTATACAACAAATTCAATGTTTTTACCCCACAGTACATGCAATAATCAAGTCAGAAGTGCTCCATTTCGGTCGGCGAAGGTCCAACTTTTTGTCCAGAACGGTCCCGTGTCCCGTATTATAATTGGAAGGTTTTTGCGATTTCGAGAAACGCCGCGCTGCGTGCACGCATGTCGACGGCAGGAGGAAGCTTCGCGACGGAGGGGGGACGTAGACGAAGACGGGGGCGGGCAGAGGGGGGTGTCACTGTGCAAATGCACTCGTAAACTCGACGCGAGGTCAACGCACCCCCTCTCCTCGACCGGGTCCGCGCACCCTCGTCGTATTACTTTACTATGATATGTTTGTTTCATTATAGACTAGATTACCCGGCGGCGATGTATGCGTGTGTCCGGCTTATTGATTTAGCCCATTCATAACACTGTTTTAATTTATACGGATACTCACGTTTGATGGTTCGGTAGTTCACTTAATGGGAACAACTATAGGGTTATCTAACGCAACCAATCTTCTAAATCTATAGATCATATATTTGATTCAGAAATACGCAGGGTTTTAGAGTTGATGAATTGATGAAAGAGTAGTGTAACTTAGAAGTATAAAGAGGGGATGAAATGTTGTGTGGAATGTTCACATTTATTGTTTCAAGTCACACAGGTACCGGAAAAGAATACCTGCAATTTACTTTTAAATGCAGAATGAATGGGTTGTCTCGACTGAGGAAGGACCACGCTCTCGCAGAATACTAAAGCAAAACAGCAGCAATGCTTCCGTATTGCGACTGCCGTGTGATGGGATCTGGAGACCCTCATCACAAAGTCAATAAAATTATGGAAATTTGTTCACTAAATAAAAAAAAACTATAAAGTTAAGTTATTTGATTATCTACACAAAATAAACTACGAACAAACAGACGTTTAACTTAGTACATAAATGAACACACACCCTCTTACACAAACGCATATTCATTTAACATAATACACACAAAGAATAAAATAATAAAAACTGTACGTTTTTAATACACACTCTAATACCTTTATTCCATATATTATATATTTCAAAACGAATATATTTTCTTTCCACGTATGATTGTTAAATTCTTTTTTGTTACAATTTATTTTATCTTGTTACATAAACTAAGGACGAGGACTGAGGTCTGAAATACAGATATACCTTTTAGCTAGTTCAGACCCGGATGTCTAATTACAGGAATAAACATAGATCATAGTTCAAGTATTTTTTTTTTTTAATTACGTTTATTTATGTAAAAGGTGTGAAATACATTATTATTATTATGTAGGGGATATTTTTTTTCATCTCCACCTGGTTGGTTGGATTAGAGTAAATAAATAAAAAACTATAAACATATAAAGAAACAAATATGTACAATTTATTTATTTTATTATATTTTTATTTCTTTTCGAGTATGAATGTATGTGTGCTCGCTTATCAACCTTTACACAATAAAAATAAGATAATGTACGTAATATCTTATATATCCAACTGTGCATACGATTTCAGACGCGCAATCATGCATCCTCTCATGCAAGCTCGCGAGAAGCGTATTAAATTTAATACCGTTTTTTTTTTATTTTTCAATGATTTAAATGATGCACTTAATTGGCCATCTGTCTACATTAGAATTTACTGAAGACCAGTTGCGGCCTTAAATCATAATAACTCCTATTTGAGAACAATTTTTCTGCTCGCATACCGGTTCTAATTTTGTACATTAACGTGTTCATGCACAGACACATACAAATAAACAGTTTACCATTTTATATATATATATATATATATATACATATATATATAAATATATACATATCTATTATATGTATATGTATATATATATATATATATATATATAATAGATTAATCAGTATTCGTGCTTTTCCCGAAGGAATTATATAAACAACTAAACAAATTACAAAACAAGAATGGGCACATTAATCTTTCTCTTGCGATCAATTCAATTGGACTTGTCCGTAAGGAAGCCCAACTGTAGCAAGTTTTCCGAGCTTTCTAATCGCCTCCACACGACCACCTTTCCTTCATACAAGTATTGAGTACTGCGCATGCGCATATTCAGCTTAACCTTTAATCATGCTACAAGTTATTAAATCCAATAGATTTCCTTTCTTAACAATAATCAGATAAAGTGTATTTATATTTTCCAGGTTGGTTTTTATTTCTTTTTAATTCGTGAAACACAGTTCACTCTGTATTTAGTAGTTTCACGATATCTACAGCTAATCTCCAAGACTACACAAGATAAAGGTGCATGCACAGCTTCGAGGATTAGAACAGAACGCCTCTTAAACAAAAGCCTTTTTAATTATTAAACTAAAGATATTTTTTTTTATATAATAAGTGGCAAAGCAGCTCAATTATTTTTGTGTCCTACTTATTTTCCATACAAAAGAGAGGTCAGTGACATGATTGGAACAGCAAACATGTAGAGCTGTCGGGGCATGTCGTATATATGACTGTATAATGTTCAATTTAGATTGTTTTATTAATATTGTGGTTAAAGTTTGAGACAATAGTTATGTGACTACAGCTAGTCTCTTTCTATAACATAAATGCTTTGGATAGGATTTTGAAGGACCATCCTTACTCGTTCTATCCAACGCCAACAGAATATCAATATTAAATAGTAGCTTAACATTGCTGTGTAACGTAGGGATCCGTGGACCTCAAAGGCGAACTGTTTGCCCATTTGTCACCCCTAATACTATAAAAAAGAGATAATAGTTCGGTCCCTGGACACCATATGGATGCAATTTCAAACGTATAATTTCTACAGCACGTTTTCGAAGAAAGATCTAGAAAAGTCCAATATCTCTAGGTTTCATAGACTCAAGTAAGCCGAACCTTAACATCACACCTAGAAGGTAGCATTTACAGTGCTTTCTCCCCTTGTTTTCCAGTAACTTGCAACAAATAATATTTTAGTAAGTTTCCTTATAATAATGAGTAGTATATATTATATATATCTAGAGCATCGTTTCTCAACCTTAGGATGGCATTTGATAATATAGGGGATCGCAATCTGTTCAATAAATAAGACATGTGTATAGTAAAAGATTCTTTTAATAAAGGATATAGATATAAGGTTTAGAAAATGAGTTTTAATGTAGTTTTATAAATTTAAATATTACGATTTTGAGGTATGTTCTTATTACATTTTGTATTAGGACGCATGTGATCTTACATTCTACTGCTGGAATAAAATTGGGCCTACCTTAGCGAGCCTTGAAAGTTTAAGGGTATAAATGAAATATTAATTAAGATTTAATAATTTTACATTGAAGGTGTTGCAAAGCTTTTGTTTTACTTCTTTGGCTTTATCGTGTGTCACGACATAAAAATGTTTAAGAAACAATGATGTACCTAGAGTATTCCGGAAAAGTCGAGGACCATATTTAAGCGCGACCAGAACGTGGCTGTATTCATTGTGTGTTCTCAGTCACAGTGCGATACGACTGTTATTAACACGTAAACACAGGTTTCCTTAAATGTCCAGTGAATTGCAGTAACTGTTACAGAATGCTAAAAGGGCTTAACTTCCGTCCATCTACGCTTCTTTATAAAAAAGGTGCTAACAATTAAATTATAGATTATATAAATTCGAATGAACGTTCGGGTTAAGTTTCAGGGGTATGCTTACACCTTAAAACAATTATTTGTACTAATATACATATTGTCCGCAGCTGGGCATCGAACTTAGGAATCCAGACTCAACATCCATAGAATGCGGATTTAAAGAAACGCTTAAAAAAAAGTAAATAAGGATGAACCGTTAGTATACTGGAATTTACTAATAATTTACATAAAGTAATATACTCGTACATCAATAAATTATTTTTTATTATACACTCAAAAGTGGCAAACAATCGCACGGTCCCAGTGGGTATGACGTAAATTATTAATGATGATGTTATTAAAGCCTTTTTTTAAGAATGCTGCCAATGCTTTTGGCATTACCGTTAACCACATCAAACAAGCTTAAGTGTTTTGTCAATTCGAACCTACGACATAAAGTTTCGCGGACCGTACTCTAAATCATTAGGCTTTTAACAAAGTCTGAGAAAATATAAATTACAACTATGCTTTGTTTTTAAGCAAGAAACCTATCTAGCGTGATGACTATAGCATCAATGTCTTAGTCTAATCTATAGTTTCTCAACTTGCGAATTGCTTTTTTTTTTTGATAAGTTTGTTATTAAATGGGTTAAAAAATAAATCTGATCAATAAATAAGAATTGTATACAAAAGATTCATTAATACAAATGAATTTTAATGTAGTTTTATAATATTTAATATTACCATGTAATAATAACATGAAAAAATAAGCTGCAAAGTTGCTTTATATAAAATGATTAATCATTAACATTAATTAATTCAATTGGGCCTGCTTGGGAGCGTCTGGATAGATTAAACGTATAAACTATTGATTGAAACCTCATTATAATTTTATAGCGAAGGGGACGCAATGCCTTTGGCTTTTTCGTAAACACAAAAATAGTTAAGAAACTATGGTCGAATCTTTAGAAAAAAAAATGGTATTCGTTGGTAAGCGTATCACTCGATAGCACTGGACCGATTTAATTACTTTTTTTTATATGGTCTCAATGATATTAGATTTTTAGGGAACGTAAAATTGGAAAAGTTGCCTAAAA
Organism: Teinopalpus imperialis; assembly: GCA_029286865.1. Classification (NCBI taxonomy): domain Eukaryota; kingdom Metazoa; phylum Arthropoda; class Insecta; order Lepidoptera; family Papilionidae; genus Teinopalpus; species Teinopalpus imperialis. Next base: position 1,371,828 of record JAGSMU010000020.1, on the reverse strand, counting down.
AATTGGCGATTGTATGAACTCAAGATCATAATTCACGATTCAAACGATGGATAATATTCACGAAACGTATCACAAAGAAATTTATAATTAAAATAGTCATTATGTACGACTGGTTATTCTAAAAAAAATAGGTATTAAATAAATATCTGTTTCCTAAAACGAACGAACTATGTAAATTCTTGTCAGACGAAATGGATATTTAAACGCCACGGTACTCCAATTGCATTACTGTGTGCTCATGTGATTCTTTTACTTTCATTAACAAGGCTATCTATTATCCAAACCATGATGGAGGAAAAACGGGCAGAGTTGTGGGGATGAAATGGCATAGAATAAATAAATGCAGGTGGCGTACATTTGTGTGTGAGGGGATATCAATTTTTAAAAATATAATAATGGGCTAAAAATTACAATAATAAATAAAATAAATAAATAAAACCGAACGAAATGTCAAACATTTCGTTCGGTTACTTCGTCCTGACGTCGTAGTTGACCCGAAGAACTACCGTAAACTTTTAATTATTTTAAATAATTCATTATTTTAAATATTCAATGAGTAGCATTCGTGTAAATGTAAGAAAGCCTTGCCTATACTGTTACTTATTGTTGTTACAAATGAAATATGTCATTTTTTTTTCGGATTGATGACCACTGTTAGCCCGAGGGCTTTTACAGTTTCACCGGATTGAGAGGTGACCGTCGAGACCTCTATTAGTCGGTGACCAGCACAAGGACTCCCAAGAGGGAGCCGCGGCTTGGACTTTTATCCTTTTCTGCGAGAGCGTCTGACTCCAGGGTGCTCGAGAGGGCCGAACCTCGGCCCTGTCAGTTGCTTCTGTCTAAGAATTATCTACATTAATATTACTATTATTATTATTGGCTATCTGTACCACCACTTCGGAATTCGTGGGCGCGGGAGAAGTGACGCAAGAAACTCCAGCAACGCTTCTATCTGTATTGACTGGATAATATATTTGAACATTATATTTATGTCTATGTATATTTGTAAACATCCGTGTAATTATATATATATTTATTTATAATATATCGATGGGTGTAGATATTGAGTATACAGGATACGTATTTATGTATATTTGTAAATTAATATTATATAAAGATATTATTTTTTATTCTCGCCCCGGACAACTGATCTCTGTAACCCAGGGTTGAATTGAAGAGAATGTTACCGGGCATTAAATCCTTAAAATAAATAAATGTTGGTTAAAATAGCCGTAATCGTTTTGCCCGACGAACGAAGTGGTGTCCGAAGTTTCAAGTTCATACATATTAGGTGCTAGTGTCCGATATTTTGCTCTAATCATCATTTTAGTTTAATCTTCATCTTGACGTGATCCTAAACGACAAAAGTAAAGCAAAATGGAAGCATGCTAATGCATGCAACAACAAGTCTGAATGAATTGTTCTCGAGCCTGTGACGGTATACCACACGCGCACATTAACGGCTGGTAAGTAAAAGTTCAATTTCCCATGAAAGGAGTATTGTCGTTTTCCGTTCACTTAGCCGCCAGTCTGCCAACCCTAAAGCGTAATTCACACTCCACATAATATAACTTTTATAAATTATAAGCAAAATATAATCTGGTAATTGTAAACCATTATTTTTCACGAAACTTAATATCTTTAATGCAGAAATGATGGCCGAGTAACGCCATAAATAACAAGATCACTGGCTCTTAAATCGCGAGTTCTGGTTTCAACTCCCTGCCAAGGAACAACGGTCATCATTTGTCATCAGGAGAAATGTGTGCACGATTCGATCAATCGATCATAAAAAAGATTATACGATCTGAGTGAAACTGTATCTGAATCTTCCACAGATCTTGTTGCATATGCATTACAGTGGAGGTAGGGAGCAGGTAATGTTACGATAAGTCCCTCTGCGTTCACTGTGACGGCAACGATCGAGACTCCGCATCGCACACGCTCGCTCGCTGCTTGCCCGGCGTGGGAAGCCGAGCGGCGGATCTTGGTCGGTCAGATCGGACGGAACCTGTCCCTGCCAGCAGTCGTGTTGGCGATGCTGCGCGGGGAACCGGCGTAGAGGGCCGAAGCCTCCTTCTGCGAGACTGTAAAGGTCTATTGACATTTGTTTGAAGACTATTGGCATCTGTGGCATTTTATTTACGTACAGAACAGTACGAAGAAAATGTTAAATATATTGCTAATTATTGAAAATACGAATAAATATTAAAAGTAATACACATGCGCTGATTTTAGATTAACTAAAACACTAACTTTGTATTCAATGGAACCATAATTTACTGAAATTTCCAAGAGTATTAGTCTTTAATACAAAATAAAATTAACATAGACTCGGTTGGTAAAACTGTCTGAGTCTGAAATGAATTGTTGCATTATTCAACTAAACTTTTTAAATGCAAAAGCAAACGAGAACTGTAAAGTAGGCAATCCACTCAGATGTTGAAGTATTTTCACAGCAAGCGAATGGAAGAAATGTGCTTAAAATTTTCTCCCATTTAATAATCTGTTTGAACACTCAGGGTAATAAAATTTCTCCACTTAAGCATTGAAAAAAATACTTGAATAACAAAGTTAATTCAAACAACGTCCTACTTATTTAAACAATTGCTCCAAGCCATTTCTTATATACCATAGGTTGACAATAAATAAATTAGTACTGTCCGGACACGATTGTGACAAATATCTAAAATATCTCTCGCAATACATTTCAATAACTTTCGCTATGCAACTTGCTTTTCATCTGGAGCCCTTAAAGTCCCGAATAGGTCAAATGACTTGGGTCGCTGACCATTATTGCGTTTTGTCTAATGACGAGGAATTCATTCTTATGTCTTCCTTGTGAGGGACAACACATCTTGACTCCTCTCAAAGAGTCACACCATGAGTCCGTATCAACGAAGAGTGTCGATGTCGTGGTCTGCAGGTATCATTTACCGTCAGATTCACCGTGAGCTCTTTTATCGCCTTATACTATAATAATTAATTTCATCCTCATCATCTCGATGGTTGGCAATCCACCAATGTGTTCCCACAATTTACCCGAAATGTTCTGCCACGTACAGTTGTATTCCACACATTAGTTAATGACAATAATAATTACACATTAATGGAATCAGCTGTCGCTAGCGGTATTTCCGAACCGATACGACTTAGGGACCTTCAAGAAAAGAGCCTACACCTTTCTAAATACACTATATACTGTACTCATAATGTTACTTATAAAGGCCGGCAGCGAATCTGTGACTTCTCTTGTGTTGCGGATGTTCATGGGCGGCGGTAATCATATATCATCGTGTGAGTTGCTTGTTTGTTTGCCAACTATTGTATAAAAAATAAAGAACTAAACATGTCACACACACAGAGATTCTATTCCTATACATTGGCAGAAATATTATCGAGTGTTTTTACTTAATTGGATATACGAGTAGAGAGTAACCGAGGACCCCCCCCCCCGTAAGGCAGTGAGGATAATGTGGGCTGATGTTAACCTAATTATTTAAAGTTATCAATTAACTATTGTTGTCGTATTCCATTAAATAATGTTATCCTCACAATGGGGCATAATTTGCAAAATCTAGTGAGGAAAATTTATATCTTACGCCAAAAACGAGGGAATGAAATATTGACTAAACAGTAAAACTCATAATGAAATAGGTAAGTTATCATATTAATTTTTATTTTCTGAGCTTTGAAAGTATGACGTAATTTTTGTACGACTTAATTGACATGGACTCATTATTAAATATTTTAGTAATTAAACTACCTTAACTATACCACCATTCCAACTAATAAGTAATTAACAGCAATTAAGATTTCGATAAATAAATTATAGTAATCAATCTCTATCGACAATCATAAAGAAGTGTATATGGAGCTCACCAGAAAACGCCAAACTAATGACGCACTTCAATGTATTGAACATATTAGGCACCTAAACTTCATTGTCTAGACTCTAGAGTAACATATTCCAAGGATCAATTCGATTACGACCATCGACTAGACTACTTTCGTTCAATATAAGAATTATGTGTGTCATGCGTAGATAGGTATATATATTAGATTATAGCAGCATAACTATGCTCAAGTGAGGAAGCAGCTCATTTTAGTTCTTAGGGGATTCTAGATTTAGATTCCTTATCGAAGATGAATATTAGTGTTATGGGCCGCAGGAATTGCTTATTAACCGTGCACTCGTCTGTCACTCATAATATTATAAAAAGCTTTTATTTTTGTATTTCCGGATAATATTTCTTACTTTGGACAATATGAAGCTACTACTATACTCTAGAACCCTACACTTACCAGAAAAATAAAGCACCGTTATACTGTTATTTCACGACGGTATTCTATGTAATTCTTGTCTTTTAATATCATGTTAAACCGCGTTGAGCCGACTGCTTGATGTCTGCCTAAAGAGATTTTCAGGAATTCACATTCCCGCGGCTACTCAATTTATTATCTTTTATCTTAATTTATTCATTATCTTAAATATTTGATATATTGGTATCCTATACTCTTGATCCAGGATCTAGATACTCACGAGACTACCACAAAGAGAAATTGACTAAAAATAACTTGTAACACGACAAATATTCAAAGACAACTTTTAGATTTATTCATTTGTATTTTTTTTTTAAATCGCCATAATATACCCTTTCATGTGTGTATAAACTATATTTAAACAAAATATTGCTCTACAAAATGAGCATTAGCGCGGTAGCTATGTTTATTTTTTGTGACGTCACTATATCGCCTAAACTTTGGCCGTTTGGATTGAACTTTGAATGAAACTAATGTTTACAGAATTGATAGCGTTTATTATTTAATCGACTATCCCGACGACTCTGAAGCTCTCATGATCACAAGGAGAACTGAGGTGTTTGACGTCCTGATTTCATATTTAACCCGAACTACCGTCATCATATTTGAATGCTACTATGGAATAATGTATCCGTACTTATCGCGGAATACTTTATTATCTTTAGGTTAGATATTATTTGGTTACGTGGAAATATAACCCATCTTAGCAGTTGGTTAAATGAAACAAATGTTAAAATTTAACTGCGCCCCGCTAATGTGAACGCGTCCTTACCTACGCGGGTCGCCGTGGAGTCAAATAATAGAACGTGTATTGTTTCCCTCGCGGCCGTTCGCCCCGACATGCGTTGGCGCACGCCGTGTGAGCGCGCTGCACTGATACCCCGGCATTACTCGCCTTTACGAATGTTGCTAGACCAATTCTGTGAACTATGTATACCGATATTTTTTTTAATATATTGAGGTTGACAAACGAACTCACAGTTCAACTAATTATAAGTAATTTATTATATTATTGTTGATGAGAAATTTCGTCTTAGGCACAACTCATCTGCATTATGATACTTTGTCACCTAGATTCATAGGTGTCATGAGCCGTAGAGATCACTTATTTATTATTAAAAAATATATCAAACATTTTTATTTATTACATTGAGAGTAACAAACGCGCACACAGTTCACCTGGTGGTAAATGATTCCTACTGCCCATAACATCTACATTCATCTTTGACTAGGAATCATAATGCAGATGCGTTGTCACCTTTGAGGACTGAGATAAAATCCCTCGTCATCAGTAATAAAGTTCTAACATTTATGTAAACTAGTAAAGCATATGAAGATCTCATATAATAAAAAAATATAAATTGTAAATTAAAATAATCTCATAATCACAATTGAACTTAATAGACATTAGCTGCCCTATTTAGGGCGTTGACATTGATTGAATTATTTGAATAGCTTAAGTTATATACGAAGATTCAAGTCTTCTACCACGAAGTTATGAACTACAATTGCACAAAAGTTAGTTTTGTTGACAAAATTAAAGATTAGGGATAAGTATAGTAATTCAAATGCACTAGTAATGATTATGATTTTAATAGGCACAGACTGTGTAATAAAGACGTGTACATATAAAGCAAACTTTTGAGGACTTGCTGTATAAATTGTGTCCGATGAAGCTGTAAGAGCCACATAGGCTAACAGCGTCAACATCAACAGAATCTAGAATTGTTTTATACATTATCAAACTAAAAAAATGACGTCCTCCTGGTCCATTTCGACCACGGCGATATCTTTTTTTTACCAGATGACACTTCTTATTACTATGACTGCGCGATATTTTTCATTATGCTGTAAGCATTTTCGCAAACACGCACTCACTCGTCGTCCTCCTATTCCGATGTAATGCATGTGCAATAAGGTCGGAGGAAGGTTCAAATGCAATGTCAGGGACACGGGATATACATATATACACACAGCCAGACCCAAAACCAAAAATTGGTAATAGACATACATATATACACACAGCCAGACCCAAAACCAAAAATTGGTAATAGTTAATAGGACCACCGCTTCGGCAGGCAGCCGTTAGCGAAAAGGAACGCCAATTCGACTAGGTGCTTTAGACTTTGTTTACACACGAACACGATTTCTGTAGCTTTTTTAAAACGAAAAATAGGTGACATAAGTTTCCTTGTATAGATAGTGATTGGTAGACACATACCAGCTTTTGTAGAATACTTTTGTAAATATCTAAAGGATTTTGATGGAATGCCTCTCCACCAGACGAGAAAGAACACGGTAGCACTGAACTACGAAACAATGCCTGGTCTTATTCACATCGAGCCAACCTATTTACGCTACATCTACTATATAAATGCGGCGTGACTCTACATTAAAAATCTGCACAGCTGTACTGCGATTACCACCCGCTTTGCCTGAGCGGCGTAAAGCAATAACTCTCCATGACAGATGCAAATTTACGAGGAGGCTTACCCTTAGCATTTGAGGAAAACGACCAGAATGTTGAACTGGTTTTTGTGCTAAAACGTAATAAATATGTAAAACAAATGGTACTAAATGATTTTATGTCAATTTTAACAATGGCGATGCAAGGCAATGGCTTTTTATTTTGTATATACTGAACTAACTTACCGTACCTATAAGGGCTGTTAAACGAAAGTATGCACGAGACGATGAGAGAAGTAACACCAAGTTCGCAGAGAATACCAGCTTAAATCTGATAGGGGGTCAAGGGATGTATCGTATAATTGGAATCGGAGACTTGTAATGAAGAAAATAAAAGAAAATAAAAATATATAGTCGCAAAATATTATTTCATAGTTATATATATTTATGCTGGGTGTGCCGTAACAAAAGGAAAACAAATTTAAGGGGAAGATAGGTGAGAAAACCTTAGTAAAAACTTTCTGAAATCTTTATGAAACAGGTTATTTATTTTATTACATTGAGAGTAACAAACGCGCACACAGTTCACCTGGTGGTAAATGATTCCTACTGCCCATAACATCTACATTCTTTGACTAGGAATCATAATGCAGATGCGTTGTCACCTTTGAGGACTGAGATAAAATCCCTCGTCATCAGTAATAAAGTTCTAACATTTATGTAAACTAGTAAAGCATATGAAGATCTCGTATAATAAAAAAATATAAATTGTAAATTAAAATAATCTAATAATCACAATTGAACTTAATAGACATTAGCTGCCCGATTTAGTGCGTTGACATTGATTGAATTATTTGAATAGCTTAAGTTATATACGAAGATTCAAGTCTTCTACCACGAAGTTATGAACTACAATTGCACAAAAGTTAGTTTTGTTGACAAAATTAAAGATTAGGGATAAGTATAGTAATTCAAATGCACTAGTAATGATTATGATTTTAATAGGCACAGACTGTGTAATAAAGACGTGTACATATAAAGCAAACTTTTGAGGACTTGCTGTATAAATTGTATCCGATGAAGCTGTAAGAGCCACATAGGCTAACAGCGTCAACATCAACAGAATCTAGAATTGTTTTATACATTATCAAACTAAAAAAATGACGTCCTCCTGGTCCATTTCGACCACGGCGATATCTTTTTTTTACCAGATGACACTTCTCATTACTATGACTGCGCGATATTTTTCATTATGCTGTAAGCATTTTAGCAAACACGCACTCACTCGTCGTCCTCCTATTCCGATGTAATGCATGTGCAATAAGGTCGGAGGAAGGTTCAAATGCAATGTCAGGGACACGGGATATACATATATACACACAGCCAGACCCAAAAACCAAATAATTGGTAATAGACATACATATATTGTTCCTCGGACGAGAATCGAAGCCAAGACCTGCGACGCAGCAGCTAGGTACTCTTACCACTATACGACGTGACCGTCAAAATGCATAAAACTAGGGAAGGAGACGACTGGTAAATAACTCCGTACGAAGGTTCACAGCACTATGAGATATTCTGCGCAGTTGATGCAAGGAATAAAAGATGTTCGAAATGGACTATAAGAGAATAATTTAATAATCATTGTCACATAAAACATTTACTCGTAACATTGTTAACGACGTGTAAATCCAAAAAAGAGAACTACGCTTTTGAGTTCCTTTCTAGTACTCCCATACAATTTTTAGATCCGCTATTCTACTATTGTGAAGAATCATCTCATATCACCATTATTTTAAGCTTAGTTGGAGTGGTTTACGAGGACGTAAACTTAATAACACCGCTAGCCTTATTAAAAAAATGTAAGGAAAAGGCTTAGTGCGTAATTATGTATAAGATGAGATACACTATATAAACACGCGGTGTACGCGATGAAATATATTGCTAGAAACGTAAAATGCAGGTAGACGTAATTTATTCACGTTTGTTTATGTATATATTTTTTATATTATAAGGGTGATAAATAAAACATACTATTCACCTTATGGTAAGAGTTTCCTGCGTCCATGACACCCTCATTCAAAATCAATATCAAAAGAAACTTTATTCATGTAAGTTTATATAAAACAGTTTCGAATCGTCAAGATAATAAATTGGTAATAGTTAATAGGACCACCGCTTCGGCAAGCCGCCGTTAGCGAAAAGGAACGCCAATTCGACTAGGTGCTTTAGACTTTGTTTACACACGAACACGATTTCTGTAGCTTTTTTAAAACGAAAAATAGGTGACATAAGTTTCCTTGTATAGATAGTGATTGGTAGACACATACCAGCTTTTGTAGAATACTTTTGTAAATATCTAAAGGATTTTGATGGAATGCCTCTCCACCAGACGAGAAAGAACACGGTAGCACTGAACTACGAAACAATGCCTGGTCTTATTCACATCGAGCCAACCTATTTACGCTACATCTACTATATAAATGCGGCGTGACTCTACATTAAAATCTGCACAGCTGTACTGTGATTACCACCCGCTTTGCCTGAGCGGCGTAAAGCAATAACTCTCCATGACAGATGCAAATTTACGAGGAGGCTTACCCTTAGCATTTGAGGAAAACGACCAGAATGTTGAACTGGTTTTTGTGCTAAAACGTAATAAATATGTAAAACAAATGGTACTAAATGATTTTATGTCAATTTTAACAATGGCGATGCAAGGCAATGGCTTTTTATTTTGTATATACTGAACTAACTTACCGTACCTATAAGGGCTGTTAAACGAAAGTATGCACGAGACGATGAGAGAAGTAACACCAAGTTCGCAGAGAATACCAGCTTAAATCTGATAGGGGGTCAAGGGATGTATCGTATAATTGGAATCGGAGACTTGTAAGAAAGAAAATAAAAGAAAATAAAAATATATAGTCGCAAAATATTATTTCATAGTTATATATATTTATGCTGGGTGTGCCGTAACAAAAGGAAAACAAATTTAAGGGGAAGATAGGTGAGAAAACCTTAGTAAAAACTTTCTGAAATCTTTATGAAACAGGTTATTTATTTATGCAATATGCAGCAGGAGCTCAATATATTTGTTCCACCGAAGGGGAAAGATTGATATGAAAGTAATTTATGTTTTTTTTATATATTGGTACATACACGTGAGAGATAGATAGTTACGTTTAACTTAAATACTTACGCAGAAATCGGATTAAAACATAACTATTGCATAATAACAACCTAACAGAACTTAACCAACGCAGTCTTCACTGATCCTTTTAGCTTATCGCCACCTATTTTTTTTCCCCCAAACTTCCGTTCGGGAATTTCTTGTGTACGTGTAAGTGCCTCCGATGGAAATGGGCATGTGTATTTTAACTGTCAACAGCGGCCTTCACAAAAGGTAGCTTTCGAAGATGCGCGCTGTGATCTCGGGCTGAACGTGTGATGTCTTTACTTAGAGCAGTGGTGCTCAAACATTTTCCAGTCAGCTTAATTATTTAAAATAAAAATAAAAGACGCAAAGAAGCGTACACACGAAAGGACTGAAACTTCTTTAGCTATATACACCTCGATTTGATCTACTTGAAAAAAAAATACGGGTTAAAAGAGACGGAGAGAGTGGAAAAAAAACGACGCGTCCAGCATAGCGTAGCTCTTTTTCTCCCTCTGCCAGGTACATTTTACTCGTGGTTTCTGCATTTCATCAGAAGTGTTTCATTAAAAGTTTACATATAGAAACACTGCTCTCAAATCGGACTTTGAAATTTGACTTTCACCGCGCTCCCAAAACAAATCAAGTAGTAGGGCGAACTGTGAAAAAAGAGAAGGTTTTTAAATCATACTTCTTTGAGATTGCCAAGGTGCGCATTCATAAATATTCAAAATATTGAGAAATAATAAAAAAGCAGGCTCCTCTATTAAAATTAAACAAAAAAAAAGAAAAAAAACTTAGTAAAAAATGTGGACCATTATAACTTAAATCAAACAGCTTTGTGGCATTTCCATATACCTGATGGGACAAACTATGCTCTTAATTGGCATTGACCGTGTTTAAGCAAACGCAGTATATGCGTTAGTAGATACGGCGGCCACGAAAGAGGGTACGGTCCAAGCCAAGGCTCCCGCTTGGGAGCTCTTGTGCTGGTTACCCATATACAGAGGTTTCGACTGAGTGCCATAAGCGCTCAGTCACCTCTCAACCCGGTGAAACTGTAAAAGCCCTCGGGCTAACAGCGGCATCATCAGCCAGAAAAAAAAAACGGCGACCATTGTAATTTTGTAAGATGTTTGTAAGTTTGTAAGAAGATCAGGATGCACGTGACTTAGGATAGTTCTTTATGACAATCTGTGGGAAGGACCTTAGTCAAGCAGCGGCAATTTGACTAGTATCAAATATTAAACTAATTTATCAAGTTTAAGGACCCCTGACACTGTCTTTAAAAGCGTCAGCATGTTTGTTTCGTTTGGTACCGAAAACATTCTGGTTCCGTGTTCGACGCCATTATGGCTTTAATAGACCCTGCACGGCACCATCTTAATTATATCCTTTCCTACTATTTCCTGTTATTTATTGCTTAGTAGAAAGCTGTTAAGCTTCAATTTTCCACGCAACCTTTGTTTGCGACGGAAACTCACTTTATAATTCGCAATATTTAACTGCACCAGAAGGAAAATATAAAACATTCAGAATATTCAGTAGCCCAAATAGGATACTGAATGTTCGATGTTTTATATTTTAAAAGGGCTATTTTTGCGAGCAAATTGTCATAGAGGAATAATAATATATTGTTTAAACGTAAGTCACTTGAAAACATATTACAAACAAATGATGTCAAAATATATTACAGTAATATATAGTTTTATAATAATATTATATAAGGCAGAGGTAGCCCCTCGTTCTCCCGTCCGTTAGGCCGACGTATTGCGTGTGCAATAAGATCCAATGAATTTTAAGGGACTTAAGATGTTCATCAACTGAAAAACAGCAGAAAATCTGTATTACGCATATATTTTTCCTTGGGTAGGAATCTTACCTAGGAACCGGGACTATGCCCATTATTCCACACGGCCTTCACCATATGACATCCCGTCAATCAATCAATCAAATCTCCCCACTGCTGAGTATATGCCTCCCTTTTTTCGCGCCATTCAGTTCGATCCTGTGCTGCCCGAAACCATTGCGGCCCCGCTGCCCTGACGATGTCGTCCGACAAGCGGGCCGATCGTCTGCCCACTGATCAGCGCCCCTGCCTTGGCCACCATTGCTCCACCGACCGTCTTCTCTCCTAGCCAGGTGTCCTGCCCATTGCCATTTCAGTCTCATGATCCGCATACCCACTGACATCCCTTACAACGACCGAATACTTTCATCGTAATTAACAACAGAAACTTTTTTTTTCTAATTGGAAATATGTAAAGAACTTGCAAACCATTAACGATTGGACTGTCACCTTAAGATTAGCACAATAATTGCATGATTCCCTTCATCTACCATATAAAACTACTGCCACCCTTCTATATTACACGCTGTGATACGGTCTATCCACCGTCGTGTCAATATATTTGTTACGAATTATTGTCACAGCTTGCGTATCACGCAGACGTATAAATACTTAAGGCTACCAATTTATACTTGAGGGTATGTATTTATACGGGTATAAAATACCACATACCACACGTATACCGAAGAGGAACGGTATATGAACAAAAAAGACATTAAAGAATTCTGTATCATCTTTGCTTTATAGACATTTTCTTTTTCAAACTGCTAATATATTCTTTTGACGTTCACGAATTCTTTATAAAGTCTAGATAGCAAAATCAATTTAGATTTTATGATAACGTTCGCTCTAAAACCGTTAAATTGTTTTCTTATAAGAAATGTAACAAAAAAGCAAAATATATTGCTACTAAAAGTTGTTACAACGAAATAGGAAACTATGAAAAAATACTGTGTAATATAAAATTTAATACAATGATCGAAAAACACGCTTAACATTTTATCGCAACTTAACACAAAATAATCCACTTATTGTGTATAAAAATAAACCGCGCACATAATCACCTTAATGGTCGAGAAAAAAAAAGGAAATATTAGACAAAAACAAGGGCGGATTGGCGCCTGCTCCGTCACGTATGGAGCCGATAATTTGGCAATGTAAAACGCCTATAAGGAAAAGATTTTCGTGATTCCCGTCGCCCCTAGCAACACTTGGCTTTTCTATCTTACTTATAAAATATTTTTAGCAATACGTGACTTACTTACACATTATATTTTTGTAATCGTAACACGTTCTGAGTTTTGCAATGATAAATAATGTAAAAAGATATAAATAAAATATATAAATACTATAATAATGTCCTATAGATGTCATCAACTCTCCGCTCAACATTATACGCTCAATGCCGTTTTAGTAGTATTTGCAATAAGAGCGGACGCAGGTTCCGATGTAGAGTAAGTTACCTAGGGCATATATACAACACACTCATACCCAAAAACTAACAATTAGCGACAAATTTTGTTTCGCGGTTGAAATATTAGTACTTGTATGACATAATTTCCTCTTGAAACATCAACAAAATAAATATTAGTTATAATAATAGCCACGGGCAAACGAAAAGACCTACGATGTATAAATATTAAAAACTAATAGAAAAATGTAATATAAGCCACTTCACTGTTCTATACTCTACTATATCTACTATAACTCGCTGTAGAATAATTAGATCTTCTTGACTACGGAAGAACAATGCTTCACAGAATACCAGCGTAAAATAAAAACTTAGCACTTCCGTTGTGCCTCTTGTCTAAAAGAGGAAAACTAAAACTAAAAGACCTGGAAACTTATACAAATGACAACACTTCTCAATCCTCAAGGGTGAAAGTTCATCTTCAATATGGTTCCTTAACAAAAATGGAATACGTCAGGTGAATAGTGTGCTCGTTTGTCACACCATTTTATATATATGTATATCACTTCTTCGGAGCTATAACTACCTCCATACTTCTATATACTACCAGTAAAGAACTACAAACACCTGGGACAAAAAAAATAAAAATAAGTCTCTGGAAACAGTCGTAATCTGTCCATACAATTTATTAATTTAAAGTAAAATGTTTAAAGCTAAAATTGAAAAGCTTGGCTTTCGCGACACTGCAAGTGCACCAAAGAAAGCTTGCCTATAGCAATAGTCTGTCTGTGGCTATTGAAAAGCTTCTGTTCCTCTGACCTCTGGTGAGGCACATCGTTAGATTACTAGTGTTTAGTAAGTAAGTAATTCTGTAAGTATTGCTTAACTTAAATAGTTATAAATAAAGTTATTACTCGGTATAATATGTTAGCTCGAAGTTATACAAATATACAAAATATTATAAAATACAAAGCAATCGTTTTTAATAATAAAAGTATTGTCACCGACGTTTTAGTTCTTCTACCCGTTTTTAAATTCTACTTAAAAATATATTGCCAAAATATAACATTATTTTAGAATTATTTATCTATTTATTATTGAATATGAATTTATTATTTATTTACACAAGTAAAATTAACCCACAAAAAGACGGTCTTAATGACAAAAGGAGCCTGCCAGTCTAGTTTGGGTTGAGCGTAGAATATACTACGGGAACAAGAAAATATATTTTTTTAATCCAAATAAATGTAATAAATAATATATAAAACAAAAATATTAAATATATTGTTTACAGTAAAAGCAAGTTTAAAAGCGGAAACTAAGGGTGGATATTAGACACCGTTCACATAATGATATATAATGACTGCACCCATCGATGCAACAATGCAGCCATTATAAGCTTCAGCGTGTCTATACGTCGCCATAATGAAATAATAAATAGTAATAATAAGTTTAAGTACGGTTTTTAAAAATAATAGGCCTGATGATTGATGAATGACGATTTTTAAATGTTTTAATAGGTGTTTTCAAATATGTTTGATTCCTTAATTTTTTTGCACGTGGATTTATGATACATTATATGTTTATGTTCTTATTCAAAATTTACCCACGACCAATAGCCATGCTCACATCAGCTAAACAATGCTTGTTTTAAAGCTATACTTGTTTAATTTTAAAAAATAAAAGTTTTTTTATTATTACAGCGTTTTACCACAGCGACATCTATCGACACCTTTTGAAACAACGTAGTATCTACTGCCACTAGAACCCACACCATCATGAATATCAAAGAAATTTAATGCCATCTATTGGACGTAATAAATATCTTTTAAGTTAAAAGTATACACTGTCAGCGAAATTGCTTGAATTTTCAATATCTTGAGTAGAAAATATTAATTAATTAAATTATTTTATAAACAAAAACTATGTCGTAACAAGTGTCAATCAGTTTACATTTATTAAAGTGTTTGACATTTACAAACGTCAAACTGGTTCTCTTTAACCACTGACAACGGTTGATTTCTGATTCGTTCATAATTTCTGTCAGTGTCAATCGGTGCGTGTGTAGGTAAGCGATTGTCGATGTCGCGGCGTTTTGTATTCAAAATCCGATTGTTTATTATCGCGATTGTATAAAATAACGCCGCTCGATATTTGTGAATTTTATATTAATGGATATCTAAATCTTAGTTACAAATTTTTAAATCATCTTTGGCAAATAATATCATCTCATCTATTTCTTTAATTATATTACAATAGTGAAAGATGGACGGAAATCTCGGTCGTTAAAAATCGTGTCGTTTTGATGAATATATAAAAGGAATATGCTCGAAATCAACACATATTAAGGACACGATAAATCACTGTAAGTAACAACCAATAATAATATTTTTCGGTACTTATTAAAGCATTTTCACTAACAGCTCTTGCGGTCAAAATATGCTTGTTGGCAATAAAGGCATCAATATTTATTATCTCACGCCAAATAAAAGTACTTACGTTATCATGTTATGTTTACAACCATCGAAAAGTGTTGCACAGTGATATAGATTTTTTGTTATTACTGCTTGATATTACATTTAAAAAACCTTGCAATTATGAGCACATTAATTAATAATTTATTTTATTCATAAAGCTGTTGTAACTGTGTTAATTGAAATACTTATGTAAATCTAATTAATTCTACTATAAATAGAACTTATGTATTTCATTTTATTTTTATTATTATTATGTAAATATAAAAAATGGTATTTAAAATAAAAAAATATTCATGACCATTGAACATTTAAGGTAATTAAAGTTCTTTTAAATATTTTAAGAATAGATGATCATTTTCTTCCAAGTAATAAATAAATTCAATCCATTGATTACAAATAATTTATTTACTAAATTATGTGTACAATCAACTGAAACAATGTACTTAGATGAATATTTAATAAGAAAAGCTTACGGATCTTAATAAATTTTTGTCTTTTTTTTATAAGGTTTACTTTTGCACAGGTATGCAAATGCAGACATGGCTGGAGATGAGTCCAGTGTGCGAGTTGCAGTCAGGTTAGTAATTAAAACAATATTATAAAAAATATCTTTGTGTAATGTAAGAATATTTATCAAAATCAAAATAGCCCAGTGGTTATATATATATATTATTTATAACCACTGGGCTTTTTATTTATTATATATAAATAAATAATATATGTAAATATTTGCCATATTATGTAGTGGCCATGGGCATGAATTCAATTGTGCCGTCTTGTTCCTATAAATTATCACTTACCAGATGGTTGCAAAGAAATTATTAGCTAACATTTTTGAGCATTGTCATGACCCACCAATATCATATTTCTAGTGCTTAATTATATCAAAGTGAAATCTTAATCACCTTAGCTTTATCTGTCTTATTACAGATTAGGATAACAGATGTGATATGTAAATATACTTATCACATAAATTTAATAATTTTTCTATGTGCAATACTCTTTTGTAAACATAAGTGATTACTTTTTTTTTTTTAAGTGATGAATTTATGATCTGTGTCATATTTTGTTCTTACTATTTGGTTACTCTATTGAAAACTAGCATAAAAATTTACTTTCTCAGTAATCAGAGTAAAAGAGATAAAAAACGATGCATACTCATTGAGGTATTTTAAAATTTCCTTGATTTTTTTAAATATTATTATTATATTGCTAGTGTCAGACCTTAAAGTTTTTTGAAGGTGTCACATCTTACCTACGACGATAATTTCTCATTATTACCACATACGTAGGATATATTATAGTGCCGTAAAAACATAGATGCACTAATTCGTCTTTCCCTTTTTTTTCTCATTTCGATGTAATGAATGTGCAACAGAATCGAAGGAAGGTTCAGATACAATGTTGGGTCATATATACAAATTATACAACAAGAAAATCAATAATATTTGATGCACAATATTGTTGCTCGACGCTGGAATCGAACACAAGATTCACGACGCAGCAGTCAGGTAATCTAATCACTACTCCATTCGGCCGTTATCCTACATATAGGCACACATTATAGATTTTATATAAAGCAAGCGATAACGAGTTATAGCTATTAAATAATATTTTAAGATTTTATATTCAAATAATACGTTTTACAAGACAATAAGATCTTACGACACGAACAGTCTTACGTAACTTCATTGTCAATTGAACGTATCCCCTCATAGACAATTGTTTAAACGAATATGTTTTTCATTATTCAAATCTTTATGATTGCTGCCCTATCTACCCATAGCAAGAGTTCAATTACAAATAACTTATGTAGGATTCCGCCCGAGAACAGGAATCTGAAAACAATATTTAATACACAAAAAATTAAATAAAGATTTTCCAACGTTGTATATAATCTAATAAAAAAAATAGCCGCACCTTATTTTTATTTGCTATCGTATCACAGCAATTGGACTAACAAACAAAATATTATTTCTAATCATAAAACCACATAATAAACAAAATATAAAAGAAAGAACTTAATTGTTTAATTTAGATTGTAAAACAAAAGGAGGCCTTATATAGCGATCTGTTCCAGACAAACTAGGGGTTGGGTTGACTTATTCAATAAGTAATAAGGACCTTATATTAATTCCGCAGTAGTGAAATTAATTGTGTTTAGGCAATGAAAGAAAACATGTAGTTTTTAAGTGACATATGCAAATCTGCCTCCAAAGAATAGCTGAACTATGCTCTCTACGTATTATTTTTAGATAAGGTCATCTCATTACTTAAAACTTATGGCAACATTTCTACCTTGTGAATGGTGATAAGGTAGTTTAAAAAGCGACTAACTTAATAAAATATCTATTGTTTTTAATAACGTTGGGCGTGATGATCAGAGTTCACCTGATGGTTAGTGATTCCTAGGGCTCATGACACCTAAATTCGTCCTCAATAAGGAATTATAATTTAGTTACGTCAATAAACATTACATCAGAATAATCATAATAGAAGATGATGGGAGCCTATTATTTGATATACTTCGTGGATATACAGCATATCAACATCATAGTTATTGTTTTTTTTTTGTAATAGGTAGTAAATTAACGTGACAGCTTTTTAAATTAATTTCTTAGACTTGCAGGTTTCCTCAAAATGTTTTGTTTCACCGCCGAGTACGTTATTGGTAAATCGCAGCATTTAAAATTGCAATTAACTTAATTAAATTCATTGGTATCGACACCGGGGATCGAACTCGATTTGCTCGCGTGCTGTGAATTAAACAGGTGCACTTAGACACTGAGCAACCATGGCTCTGTAATTCAGAGCTATTAGGTCAGAAAGTCTTGGGAAGAACAGTGTACAGTCTCCGGCGATATTTACGTTACGTAGGCGGGTGGCATTTACAGATTTCTGTTTATCAAATGCCAAATGTTTTGAAATCGATTGCATCTCAATCTCCTTATATCTGAATAAATATTATTTCAATATTATTTGTATACCGTAAGCACAATAACCTTTAGATTTTGACTTCCAAAACAAGTTAATAGGTTTTCGTTTCGAATTATATTTCAATGGAACTTACTTAACCACATGTCATCATTTCAATTCACATATATCTCCCGTTTAACAATTGAAAACTGTTTTTCCTACCTCTCATTTTATTATTCTTAATTATTAAATTTTGAACGGGACCAATGATATGAGATATTTAGAGTTCTCTGTCCCACTTTGAAACTCGATTGTTTTCAATTTACGTGCCGCTGTCGACCCGAGTTCATAGGAGATATAGCGTCGAATACAAACGAAGGGTTCTTACTTAAACATACCACGTTCACCTTGCTTAATTTTTTTGAAGTATTTATTGGTAACATTTGGTGAGAATCTTAATGAAAATTGTAGCCTCTCCGACTACACATGCTTAAAAAAAATATAATTAAAGTTAGTCACTTGAAAGCTACCGTTTTAGTCCCGCATTGCATAGAGATTTCAGGTTACATCAGTGTAACAAATATTTATATGGTTTAAATTTGTATTCGAAATCACGAACGAAGCCGGTGCGTGTTCTTTTGAAGGTACGCGTGTGAGAAGTTATACTCTCTCGCCCAGAATCCGATGAAGCCGAGATCCGCTTACGCTAACAGCGCAGACATGAATAAAGTCCTGAGAAAGGAAGTTATACTTTTTCTTTTTTTGAATGTACATTTAATTAGACTACCAACTTCGTACGGTCGTATTTTCGTTGGCTGTGCCCAACTTTCAAACTTGCAAATAGACTCCTAAAATTTTATTCTCATCCCGCCAACAGAAGAATCATTTTAAAAACTTCTGGTTCATTATAAGGAGCGCACAGCTTCCTTTTGTGCACTCTTTTTTGTGGATGCTTTTTCGTTGAATATTTGAATCTTGAGTTTTTTTTATACAGTTGGCTTTTCTAGCAAGTAACGATGAAATGAAAACGTTGCGAACTACAGTTGAAATGCATTTGGTTCACTAAATCATATGTGGAACGCGGGAAACGTGTGCCAACATCTTAAATTATGGGAAAGCTTTTGGCTTGAAGCCTGAAGAAATCTGTCTTCCAATCTAATACTTGAGAGGATACCTTTTCAATATATTGTTTATTTCTCTATTTCAATTAAGTGTTTTTTCTTCAGTATCTGATATCAAAACAGAATTTAAAATTGGTGTGTAAGGTATATAAGGGATAAAAGTATGCACACTGCACACAGAAAACAATTAAGTAAGATATAAGAGTAAGACGTAAAGAAGTAAGTCCGCAACTAGCGGAGACTATATCGTTATGTAAATATAATTGAAATAATAGTACCCAACACACAATACGATAACTTGTGTAACCGTTCTGTGTTAAATATATTCAACCATTCTTGACCTGAAGAGCCATCGTTCGTTTATTAAATAACAAACTATTCACTCGTCTATTTGTGTGTCGCGCCATTCAAACGGCGAGTTTCGAATGGCGTGTATTGATTTAGGAATCTGTTTGTGAAGGCGTAACGAAACTGACGACTTTGGTGCGCTATTTACGTTCTATGTCTGATGGCGCTTATTACGTCACTTGTATTTATACTTCACAGAAGGAGGTATATGTCTTTTGAGGGTTTGCTTTTATATGTCCATATCATTGGTACGCTCCGTAGCCTAAACAGCTTGATGGATCTTTAAGTTGTTAACATTTCTAGAGAGTGAACGTTGT
Organism: Teinopalpus imperialis; assembly: GCA_029286865.1. Taxonomy (NCBI): domain Eukaryota; kingdom Metazoa; phylum Arthropoda; class Insecta; order Lepidoptera; family Papilionidae; genus Teinopalpus; species Teinopalpus imperialis. The sequence goes on along the minus strand of JAGSMU010000020.1, from coordinate 1,351,503 downwards.
TTCATCTATCCGATATAATGACAAGCATTTATATCAAGACATTTTGTAACCTTGCTTTTTTCTATTGTATATAATTACTTAGGTCTATTGTTTTTTTTAATACTTTTTTGTGTCTGATAAGATTTTGCTTTTTATATACAATATAATTTATAGCGTTTTGATTGAATATATTTGCGGCTTAAGCACTAAATATATAACTAAGTCAAGGAACCCAAAACCCACGACTCAAGCCACGTTAACTTATAAAAAAAGTTACTAGACCTTGATGTACATTAACTCATTTGCATAACTTTAAAATACGAAGCGAATCCGACAATACTATTAAATTTATCAAATACAATATCATCGAACATTTACTATTTTATTAATATGTCGCAATAAATAAATGAGATATCAATTAAATTTCATTTTCATAACATATCATCTAAAATTATTTAGTCAGGAAATACATATATACTTAGTTTAAAATCGGTCACGAACGGATGAATGCCTGTCATAAATGTGTTGATCAAAAAAAGAAAATTATTTGTATCTTTCGACATATCTAATAATATGTGGGACGGGATATATTATATTCATTGCTCTAAAAAACTATATATAGAGAAATAGATGTAAAAAATAGAGCAATGTTATGACACTAACGTCTAATGTTAAAACACTAGGCATGATTTACTGAAATTGTGTCCTAAAAGTTGTTTGTCGCCAAAAACTATTTTACGTTTATTAATATTTGTATTTATGTAATTTATTTACCTTACTACTGTGCCATAGGTCCTGGATTCAACTCCCAGTCGAGGAATAATATTTGTGCAGCACAAATTGAAATGCATCCGTATATTGCATCCGAATATTCCTTTGATCGACACGAACTCATGCATTACATCGGATTACTTGTGGCTCTATGACATATCTCGCTCACTCCATGTCATCTAGTAATAACCAAAGTTATCGCTGTCCCGGAAACTGAAGGTCGTGGGTTCGAGTCCGCCATCCGAGAATTGTTGTAAATTATCCTTATCCTAGAATAAGTATTGAAGCTTAGTTGGAGTATATATATATATTTAAAAGTCCATAATTTGGGTTTTGTGAAAACGCCTCACAAGATGTAATGTTTTTTTGTTGTTGTTTTTTTTTGTGTGTGAGTATTGCTGTTGGTCCAGAGACCTTTAAAACTTTATCTAATTAGACTCGCGAGCGGGAGGGCCGCTGGGTAGGGAGACAACGACGATACACCAGGGAACCAATCGACTCAAATTATCGAGTGCACCCGGATATTAGTGCGTCTATCTAGTGACCTAGACTTCAAAATAAGTTTTCATTATTATTACCTAAATCTTGCCACATTTAACTTCAAATACTCTCGCTAGCACCTCTGTTACGACAAATTTGACCGCATTTATCGACCATCTAATTTCATCAATCGCTCTGTTTGTGCGGAAAACGTAAGTGTCAAAATTTATATTTGTCTAGTTTGTTAGGTACGTGAAATTAGGTGCGGCGATGACGCAAGTAATATTTTTATAATGGCCATAAATACATTTTACATAACGCGGCTTCAATTTGTCCGTATTTAATGGTCTATCCTGACTGTACAAATTTGATCAATAGCATCTCTCCAATAATATTTATCTATATAAATAAAAATCAAATGCTTTTAGTTGGCTAATCGTATCACTTGAGAACGGCTGAAAATATTTGGTTATATTTTTTAAGAGTACGTATTAATAGTCCAAATAGGATTCTTGTTATCAACTCAAGGCCATAACTTACGATTCAAACGACGGATAAGTTTTACTGAAATTTATTGAAATTTGGACAGGACAAAGTCTAGAACTCTCTTAGAACGAGCTATTTCTTAATAAATTTATTATGGTTTTATTAAATTTAAGAACTCTTGTTTGTGTAGGTAATTTTGAGGCTTCTCATCATTCCAATTTCTCTTTCATCTTCCGACAACAAACATATGCACATAAGCACGCTTGCGCATACGCACTTCACTTTCCCAATTTTACACTACCCCTTTAACCAATATAACTTTTACCTATAACAGAAGACGTTAATACTCTTTCCCAGTAAAGACCACCAGTTCATGCTTAGTAAGATTAAGTTAGAAGACACACAGCTCCATGCGCGGGCGATAGAGAATACAACATACTTCAAATTCAATTCCTTGAGGCTCTGCGTTATGAAAAATAATAAACATCCTGAGAAATAATATGGATGAGCAATTCATTTTTATACAAGGACTTTACATTCCATATAACATCTTGATCCATCGGCTGCAGTGAAGATGTGCAGTTTGATGGTAGGAAGATGGTTTGGATATTCCCATCACTTTATCTAAGTCCTTGTTCATTTGGGTGGGATGGAGCATTGTCAAGTACGAGTAAAGCTTTTATGGGCAAGTTGGATATGGATACGCGGTGCGTGACGTAGGGAGGGGTGAGGGAGGCGCAGGCGGAGGGTGCCTGATTAGTGAGATTCTACTGTGTATATATATATGTATATATATATTTATATCTATATATATATATATATATATATATATATATATTACTGTTTTTTAATATACTTGCAAGCAGCTAGAAAAATCATCGATAAGATAGATAATACCCACGCGTGTTGTTTACCCTGTCGTGCAGGTAGATTTTATTTGTTATTCTAATGTACTATTTTATAGATCTCGTTAAAATTGTATACAGTTTTAAATTAGTGATATTTAACTATGAATGTTTATATTATTCACTTTTAATAAAGATTCTTGAGTGGTAGGATGAATCACCACTAGTGGGCAGGAGGCTCGGGTTCGTCCTTTGTGGCAATCTATGTGGGAGATCTACGATCGTTATTTCCGACTTTCGTTCGTGTTGTTCATTATGATACGACTTAGGGACCCTCAAGAAAAAAGCCTACACCTTCCTTAAAGGCCGTCAACGCATTTGCAGGCATTGTCGGGTGTTGCGGACGTCCATGGGCGGCGTTGAGCTGTTCGACATCTATTCTATTAAAAAAGCTGTTTTTTATTACATTGAGAGTAACAAACGAGCATACAGTTCACCTGATGGTAAGCGATTCCTGCGACCCATGACATCTACATTCATTCTTGACAAGGAATCATAATGCAGATACGTTGTCATCCTTGAGGACTGGGATGGAATGCCTCGTCACCAGTAATAAAAGTCTACGGATCCTTGCATTCACGGAAAACACAGTATGATTATGTTGCTATTTTATGGTGGTATACTGTGTGGTCGCGGTCCTAACCCGGTCGAGCTGACCCATTCTTTCTGCAGCTAGAAACAAAATGCAGTGTAGCTTTACCACTTTTAAGTAGTGGACTTTTGATAGACTGTGATGATGATGATGTTGATAGAAAGCTCAGTTTGACACTTTCATTTTCATCAACACGTTGATTGTAATTTGAAGTGCTGATTTACAACGTGCTCCACGCTGGAGGCTGTATCGTGAGGAAACCTGTATTAGTGATATAACACATACATACTTCGAAGTGAAATGAATACCACTATTAGAGCCACTGTAGTCCATAGTACAATTCAACTGATGAATTAGAGATTCCTGCAGCCAGTGAAAACTGCATGCATCCGTAATAAGCATACAAAATGCAGTTGTCTTCACCGCTAAGTACTAAGAAGGAAGGAATATCAAATGAACACAGTTCACATGAAAAGATGAACGTGGCTAATAAACACCTATATTCACCGCGAACAATTACTTTAGTTAAAAGTAATAGGTTACGCGTACTTCACCATAGGCATTCTGTTAGGGTGGGGTCCTTCCCCAATCGAGCCCACCCATATATGCTGCGGATAGATGCTAGCACAGTAGCGTGGCTCCTACTCTCAACGCAGAAATTTAATGCTGCCATGTTTTATTTATCAAATCGAATTCTTGATAGAGACTGGTTTTGACGTAGATCTAATGGGTTGCAGGTAACCGCTGGAGTGTCTGAATTAAACCAATAAATCTACATAGTAACGTATTTTACCATTCATAACATATTCAATTACTATTCAAATCAAGCAGGGGTTGGACAAACGCACGGGTATTTCCCTAAAGCAATCACGCAAGCCGCACGCAGCTAGGTGTTTGTGAATACAAGACTAATACATCTATAGCGTGATGGGGGTTATTTAAATTTACCTTTAAATTGGTACTGAAAAGGATACGGTTACTATACCACGGAAAATTGTAAGCGACAAACTATGAACTGGCGTAAAACTAAGTTTTCGTCATTTTGAAGTTTATTAGCTAGGGTTGTCCCCTTACAATATTGATGCATAACAATCAAACTTATAGGAACCCGAACTAAGATCGGTCCAAACACAATTCTTAATATTTATTTCACTATCCCTATATTAGTTCTAAATTATAAATGCCTTTATAATTTAGATTGTATTGTTATTCTTTCTAAACCATGATAAATTATATGACAATGAAAAATGAAATATAAATATTACACTCGTAAAACGTTAGGACATCTAGTTATTAAAATAATTGAGTTAGACATAATAGGATAGTAAGTACATAGATATATATATATAAATATATATATATATATATATATATATATATATATATATATATTTATATACATATTTCTATTCGTGCTATTTTTATTAGATATTCCATTATAGAATGGTTTTTCTCTTCTTAAAAATAATAGAATGCCATCGTTTTGTAGAGGGTACTCGAACGACAACCTGATAAGGGTTGCAGAAATTAATCGAGTGACCTAATTTATTGGGTCAATCTACTATTTTATAATATGAGGAATGGCAAAGTGTTCATCTCATGGTAAGTGATGACTGCGGTTCCTCAACAAAGATTCAATACCCATATCTGTCCTGGATTCAGAAATGTATGGTATGGGACCATCTATAATTGAATCTCCGGATCCCTATACCTCACCATACGAAACGCAGCAGCCTTATACTGCACTTCCACACTGGTATTCTGTGATTGGTCATTAACAGTGGAAACCAAAACCCAACTCAGTATTCAGATAGTCTTAACCCAGAAGTAATCGTCAATATTGTAATTATTGTATACATATTTCTCTAATATGGCACACGAGGAATATTTAAAAGCTTTATTGACTCACGTGTAAACAATCCATAAGACTATTTTATAAGATCTCTATGATCTAAGCAAAATACTTATTATACTGACGCCCAACTCGAGTCTGCCGGGAACGCACTTCTATGTATACATAAATATGCAGCAAAGCACGTGTCTCGTAATATATTTACGTCGTATATATATATATATACCGTGTAAATATATATATGACAGAAGTGTGCAAAGATACGAACATTGCTCAGGTTGCTTTACTGCGGGATTGTAGATGATATCTTAGGGCCTTTTCAGATCAACACATAACGGACGTTTCACCATTTAAGTTGATGCTTGGATTGGAACAACGATAGAAATAAATCTCTTTACTGTTATCAGATTTCGTTTATGTGTAGGATTATTTCTCGTAATTAAAATTGAAAGAGTAAAATATTTAACTATTATTTTCTATTAATTTATTTAAACTAAAAAATTCTTACTAGAATAACAATGTTATGTTACTTGATTGTAGTTTATAGTTAGGCCTGCCTTAGTTAAAAACCCCGGAACGGCACTAATAAAATAAAATATATAAATTATAAATAAATGATAATATATAATACCTAAATTTATATTTAACTAAAACCTTTCTATGTAATAAAGTGTTGTGTAATATTCACATGTAATGGATACACGTTTTATATTTAAGCTTCATATAGTTTAAATATATTCTGCAAATGTGAAACATTGCTGTGTTGTTGGTGTTTCATGTTTAAATAAATAAATACTGTTTAACCATGTGTGAGTAAAGGACAAAAGTATAAAATAATAAAGTGTATACTAAGGTTTATGTATTTCAAGGCCCCACCTCGTTGTGGATTTTATTTTATTGCCTATTCCGAAAAGGAGGTAAGCATAATTTAATTCATTACGCTTTCATAGAACACGTAGTCAAGCAGTTTATCTATAAGTGACCACGCCCGCAACACCAGATGAGTAGCAGATGTGTGGCCTTTAGTTATAGCCTTAAATATATCGGTTCGGAAATACTAATGACGACAGCTGATACACACCAAGTTGTGAGTGGCAGAAAACTAGTACTTCGGTTTTTTTTCTTTGGCTAATGGCCAAATTTTTGGTTAGCCCGAGAGCTTTCACAGCTTCATCGGGTTGAAAGCAGGCCGAGTGCTGAAGGTACTCAGCCGAGACAGTTATTAATGGATAATCAGCACAAGGGTTCCCGAGAAGGGCTCCTCGGCTAGGACCGTTACCCCGGGGCACGAAAGTAACTGACACGAGGGTGCCCGAGAAGTGAGAACCTCGGCAGTTACTTCTAACGGGTTAAAATATATTTCGGATGGCCCTTTGCTATCAGAACATTCCAATAACTCATACGTATAGACTATCTCATATATTTATGTTTTTGTTAATTCATAAGCACAAAATTACAGTTTTTAGGTAGGTTTGTGTACCTTTCAATATTTCTGACGCTGTTCATCTTGTCTGTTGTTCTCTTTTTTAATATTATCTCTATGGCTCGTATATTTCTTGCACATTTTAATTTTCTGTCATGCTCACTCTGTGGAATCTCCTATCGCCCGCGGTATTCCGACCCGATACGTCTAGGGGCCGTCAAAGTGCCTACTCCTTTCTTAAACACTTACATGATTCCTCTGGTGTTGCGGATGTTCACGAGAGTCGGTGATCACTTACCATCAGGACAGCTACGTGCTCGGTTGCCACATATTATTTTATAAAAAAAGAAATATATTTTTTTTATATACTATTCGTGCCTTGTATTAGCTTACTTTATAGTTCAAACCTTAACATCTCATGTTCATATCTGTCGTATATATAAATGTCGTATATAATAATTAACTATGTTAAGTAACGTACACAACGAATTTATGTTTGAAGCGTCAATAGCCTAATGGTTTAGGGTACTGCGTTATGCGAAGCTTAAGAACGTAGGTTCGTATCCGCCATTCGACTATCGTCATGAAACATCTCCTAGCATAAGCACTTTAAGCTTAGTTGGAGTAGTTAACTGGTGGTGGATTGTTAGTAATGTTCTTAGCACTGCTAGCAATGTATATAAAAAAAATGTGCGTATTTTCAAGACAATGAATAGGCAATTTTTTTTATTACATTGAGAGTAACAAACGAGCACACAGTTACAGTTGAGTAACGGATTCCTGCGGCCCATGACATCTACATTCATCCTTGACAAGGAATCATAATGCAGATGCGTTGTCACCCTTTAACACTGAGATGTAATACCTCGTCACCGGTAATAATGGCCTCCGGATCCCTACACTAACCAGACGAAACACAGCAGCATTATGTTGCTATTTTATGGTGATATTCTGTGAGGGCGTGGTCGTACCCCGGTCGAGCTGATCCATTAATCCTGCAGCTGTAGAAACAAACTGCAGTGTAGCTCTACCACTGAGCCACTTCTCACAGGGTGGGATTGAAGATAAGCTACGTTCTTGTATGTTTATTATTTATAAAAAAAAACACAAGTTAAATGTCACTAGTTCCAATGAATAGCTGCCCTTATTTACATTTAATCAAAGTAACGATCGCGATAGAAGTTTAAAATTGTTTCAACAGTCCTATTATGATGGAGATCTGTACGATAGGATGCTATTTACGTCAGCGGTGTCCTGTTGCATTATTCAGGCGTGTTTATTGTTTACAACTCACGTGCCTAATGTTTAGGAATTTGTGTGTACAGTGACGTTAAGACAGTTTACGAGTTTCTCATAAGAATGTATCATTTCGGGGTGATATATATATAAAATAAATAAAGTCTTCCTGGTCTATGATATCTTCTGGTTTTTGCCACATGACATCAACTACGCAGAATATTTTATAGACCTGAGTGAGTTACTACATCTTTCCGGGCTGATATCGTTATTTGACGTTATACAGGATGTTTAAATTTCCATTGGTAACATAACGTTTTGTCTACAGGATCTCTTACAACAGTGACTTCGACATAACTTTTTTATGTGAATATGTGGCTACCTGATGGTAAGTGATCACCTCTGCCCACGAACATTCGCAACACCAGAGGAGTCGCAGATGCGCTGCCGGCCTTTGATAAAAGCTCCCTAAGTCTTATCAGTTCGGAAATATCGGTGGCTGATTCCAAAGTGTAGTTGTGCGTAGCAGAAAATTTCGCGCAAAACGCAGAATGGTGGATTGCCATCCATCATGATGATAAATATGAAATTTTGATGAAATTTGACAAAATTCTGTTGTGAATCCAAATTACTCCACAGAACACTTCCAATGGTAAATTCGGTAAAAATATGCATAGAGTTACTACATCTCTTCGCAATGCTGGTGAATCAAGCCGATCAGAAAGTACCTGGTCGTCGACGAGTTGCTCCTCGTTGAATGCGGTCAAACGAAAGGAGCTGAAAGTGGGGTGTCCCGGCCGAGTGATGAGAACAGCATTCCATATGTTGCCGAACTTGCGCCTTAAAACTTAGGAGGAATCTTCAGCATTAGCTTATGTATATGAAAACATATTTCACACTATTGTAATTAGTTATTTTACTTTTAACTACACATCCGTTGTCACTCCATGATTGATTGCCTCGTTTCCAGTAGCTTGTTATCCGGATCTTCACACTCGCCAAATAAAACACAGTAGCGTTGTGCTGCTGGTATTCTATTGAGGATGTGCGTCTTCTCCGATCGAGCCGACCTGCAGGCGATCTCTCCGACGAACGCGTAATAGCAATAAATGTGTAAATAAAAACAATATCGTTCGTTCAACGCAACAAAACATATGTACTAGCTGTATTATGTTTAAATGTTTTGTAAATACATAATAACAAATAATTTGGATATTTAAAAGGAATGACACGTGAGTTTCTTAGCGGTTCGTCACAGTGTGAAGTCTTTTTGGAACCCGCCTGTAAACATAGGTAATTGTTGACGTGATTAAGTGCTTGACACAAGGCATATGAAAATAAATGATATTTTTGTGTGTTTTATAAACGTTCTCGAATCTTCCAATGTCAGGGATGTTAAGGTCATATTGAATTGAATACAAATTGTGTACTACACATGTAAATGTTAAGATCATATTGAATTGAATACAAATTGTGTACTACACATGTAAATGTTAAGGTCATATTGAATTGAATACAAATTGTGTACTACACATGTAAATGTTAAGGACATATTGAATTGAATACAAATTGTGTACTACACATGTAAATGTTAGGTCATATTGAATTGAATACAATTGTGTACTACACATGTAAATGTTAAGGTCATATTGAATTGAATACAATTGTGTACTACTACATGTAAATGTTAAGGTCTTATTGAATTGAATACAAATTGTGTGTACTACACATGTAAATGTTAAGATCATATTGAATTGAATACAAATTGTGTACTACACATGTAAATGTTAAGGTCTTATTGAATTGAATACAAATTGTGTACTACACATGTAAATGTTAAGGTCATATTGAATTGAATACAAATTGTGTACTACACATGTAAATGTTAAGGTCTTATTGAATTGAATACAAATTGTGTACTACACATGTAAATGTTAAGGTCATATTGAATTGAATACAAATTGTGTACTACACATGTAAATGTTAAGGTCATATTGAATTGAATACAAATTGTGTACTACACATGTAAATGTTAAGGTCATATTGAATTGAATACAAATTGTGTACTACACATGTAAATGTTAAGGACATATTGAATTGAATACAAATTGTGTACTACACATGTAAATGTTAAGGTCATATTGAATTGAATACAAATTGTGTACTACACATGTAAATGTTAAGGTCATATTGAATTGAATACAAATTGTGTACTACACATGTAAATGTTAAGGTCATATTGAATTGAATACAAATTGTGTACTACACATGTAAATGTCCAATTTCACTTAAAGTTAGTTGGACATGAAAGGGAAGGCCTTTATTTGTTTATAATCACGAATAATTTCTAGTACTTTAATCCAACTTTGGGATTAACTCAATTCAAATTATATAGTTCAGTATAACGCAACATTATTATCTGTATTAATCTTTAGCTATTAGATAATATATGCACCCTTAAAAGATTTGGATTAAGCGCAGTCGTTCTTCACAGTCACCCTTAAGTTATCACTTTTTCTATGTTCGTTTAGATCGCCCGATATTTTTGGCTACCACAAATACAAGCATGTTATGCATTATACGTGCTAGATATAAGCTGCAAATAAAAAATTGGCTGTAGCACTAATAGGTTGGCTAAGGAGACCAGGTTAGTGATAAGTTTTTTGGAGTACCAGCATAAAGTATTAGTTTATCGCTTCTGTGTTTCGACTGGTGAAAGAAAGAAACCTTGTTACTGGTGACAAGGAATTACCTGTACCTGCTCCAGTACAGTCCTTCACTGAAGATGAATGTGGATGTCAGGTTTCGCAGTCACTATTTCAGTTGAACTGTATGCTCGTTTGCCAACCCTTAATGTCATGTAAAAAAAAACCTTCACACCTTACAAAACTACGTACGTCCCCTATTAACACCATTGAACAAAGACTTTCTTTATTTACACACGCCGATTAGCATTGAGTTGTTAATGTATCCGCAAGAACTGACCTGAACGCTGGTTATTTGGCAGGTGGTGATAATTGGCAGGAGGAACCTGGTCGATTTCGATCATCACAGCGCTATCGTATTTTTGTTATTACATTGAGAGTAACAAACGAACACACGGTTCACCAGATAGTAAGTGATTCCTACGGCCCATGACATAAACATTCATCCTTGACAAGGAATCATAATGCAGATGCGTTGTCACATTTGTGGACTGAGATGGAATGCCTCCTCACCAATAAAGGTGTCCGGATCCCTACACTCGTATTCGGTGAGGGCGTGGTCCTACACCGGCCCGATTCGTCCATTCGTCTTTCCGAGGAGCTGATCCATTTATTCTGCTAGCTCTACCACCGTTAAAATATAAACATACTTTGGACTATTTACAGATGATGTCAACTTCTCAATATATATATATATATTTATATATATATAAATATATATATATCTTGAATAGATGACATCATTCGGTACCAATATTCTGATCCTATAGTGCCCTCGGATGCAAACATAAAGCCATACACTTGTCCTCCATCTTCCCAATCCCGATGCAAGGCATATGCGATAAGATTGAAGGAAGTTCCGTATTCCGTGTCAGCGAAAAAATCACTGGGACTTCAGCAGTTGTATATACTGACAATCAGACGACGGAGTCATTTAGCAGCAATCGTAACGGTATCAGTATTTTTCTGTTACTTTCCATAGTAAAAAAAAAAAAATTATTAATAATAACAGTGGATTTGCCGGGTTAGAATTTAGTTTTAATTTTATTAATAATTATTTGATTAATAAATGTCACTAACGTGACTCTAACATCTACACTACCATACTAACTCCTATAACATAAAGCGATTTATCATTATTTATTAATATAGGTTTACTTGGAAACTTCCTCGAGAATTGAAGATTATAAAAGTTAAAAAACACTAAACTCTGTGGGTTTGACTTGACTATCGCTTGCCCGTGACATCTTATTACATTACATTATGTATTGATGTGTTGAAGGATTAATCATGTATTCCTTACTCGTAAACGAGTGCAAATTTTCCGACCATCGATGTTTTTATATAACATGCCACAACCCGTGCATATATACATAAATATATGTATCTGTTTTTATGATCTTAGTGATTGTGTCATCATACGTAACATTGACAATGATTGATTGAAGATGGCAATTTTGTATCCATTAGATATATTAGTAGGAGATCATGCTCATATGGTTGTTACAAGCATGCTTCGTAAAATATGAATAAAAACCAACTATATAATAATCTAACCTTTGTGGTTAACTAAGATGATAACTGTATACAGTGGTGGAACCACACTGCTGCTAAGATTTAACTACAACATAGATTGGTCGGCTCGACTGGGGAAAGACGTAAGTCCACTCTGAATACCAGCATAACATTGTTATGTATTTTTTTATGACATTGAGAGTAACAAACGAGCACACAGTTCACCTGATGGTAAGTGACTCCTGCAGCCCCATGACATCTACATTTATCCTTGACAAGGAATCATATTGCAGATGCGTTGTCACCCTTGAGGACTGAGATGGAATGCTTCGTCTCCACTATTAAAGGTCTCCGGATCCCTGCATTCACCAGACGAAACACTGCAGCATAATGTTACTATTTAGGCTGCTATTTTGTGAGGGTGTGGTCCTAGCCCGGTCGAGCTGACCCATTCGTTCTGCAGCGTAGCTCTACCACTGCTAACGTTTCGTATGGTGTGTGTCCAGGGTAAATTGCAGGTAACGATTCCCTCGTTATCGTCCATCTCAGTCCTCAGGGGTCAGCTGTGCATCTCGAATCTTATATATTATTAATATATTTTATTTTTAAAGTATGTATGTTAAACCATCACGCAATTCACCTGACTAAATAATGACCGCCCCATCAGTTTTCAGATCTATGTCATAGGTGAGAATGTGGAATTCGTTGTACGGGATCTGGTGCTCCGGTTGCGTACACTCAGCATACGAAATACAGCAGCGTTATGCTATGATTTCACGCCGGTATTCTAAAGTTAGGGCGTGATCCTTCCCAATCTTGATGCTGAAGCTACAGCACGGTCCTATCAATAGTTCAATATAACTAAAATGTGTTTTTTTTAATAATAATCATTATAATACTTTAAAGATAATCATATATCAAACGCATAAATTCTTCGACTCCCGAACTAGGAATAGAACCCGTATCTCAGGAATCGCTGACAATCTAAAATAGGATCCGAAATTAAAAACTTTACATTTTTCTGGCACAAATTTATTTCTAACTATACTTAATTTTTATTTTTATTTATATAACAATGAATAAAAACTTTAAACATTTTTATTTCCTTGCCGTTTATGCGACCCCTAATTGGAGCTGATTTAAATCGTATCTAGCGATACCAACGATAAACAAGACAAACATACCATATGTATAATGTGTTGATGTAATGTCTATAAGCGTTGAACTCTGAACGTAAATACATATCTTTAACTGCGTTAAAATAAAATGCCTCCTATTATAATTACACATCTGTAACGAATTAATTTCAATCTGTTAGTAGTGCGCTTCCCATTCAAATATGGCAACACAAAGCACATGGCTTATGGGGATTCTTTTAAAAATTCCCGTAGCGCTCAACGTGTCAATATAGTATATTCAGTAGACCAAATATAGTTTTTATTGCAGTTCATCGATCATGATAATCTTCTCAGTGTATCGTCCAGTCAGCCAGAGCAGACAGGGCGACTTGTCTCAGATGGCTCGAGGGAACTACTACGAACCACCTGCATTCATCAACCATAAGTCGTTATTTCAACCAGCGGAGGGTCGTCATACATTATGATTCTCTATACGAGTTTGCCTACAGAGACGCCTATCTTCACTATAAAAAGAAATTTCCTTACAGTTAAATTGTACATAATTAACGGAAGTTTGATTAAAAAAAAAAAACGCATTAAAAATTCCACAAGCCTTTTCGCACTTAATAAATATAATTTATATATTACTATCGACCTTTAAACTTTCATTAATTTTAACTCAATACAAAAACAAAAGCCTGTTTGAAGTTAACAACCGACCTTGCGTACGGAAATGGTCATGTCCATTAACTATCGAGCGGTTTCGGTGTTTATATTGCTTGGAAGTGATAATGATTGGTACGTTTTCACTAGTCTTCCTGTCGCACGGTAATCGAAGTTATGCGGAAAGGGCCTACAGTGTAATAGTCGTCCATCAAAGCTGCCAGCAGCTGATTGCCGTGAACCCCATCTAGCCCTTCAACTCACGGCTACCAGTCATACTGTAGCGTAATTGCAATACTTTTTAATAAACAAAAATAATTGTTTAATAATCGTATTTGTTTATTTACGTTAGGAAATTATCATTTAACGTCTATTGACGAACTTTTAACGATTAACTGAACTGAAATATTTATGTAAAAAAAATTATGTATATTATATGTATATATTAATAAAGATTCTAACGTTCATACCTACAATAACTAAATAAATTTTAGCTTATTTATATATATATATCAGCATCCATAGCTCCTTCTTTTTTTGAAAGAATAACATTTCTTTCTTGGCTTTTTCTATTATTTTGGTGGCAAATCAAAATTTAATCTGAATTTTATTTTGTTCAAAATGGGCAAAAATAATAGTTGTGACGCGTCAACTAGGTTAATAATTGTAAATTTACATATAGATCATAAGTGGGCGTACAGAAGAATAGCTGAGCATTTAAATTGTTCTGTTAAGAAAGTTTTTAATGCATTTGATTATTATAAAACACACAGAACTGTTGAAAATGTTCTTAGAAAGACTCGGCCAAGAAAAACCTCTCCCAGAGAAGATACGCTGATCGTTCGTGTTGCTAAAAAAAGCCCAAGTAAAGTATCCAACCAGATTAAAAATGAAGTTTTTTCGCCTGATGACCCCTGAAACACCTTGTCAAGACTGATACGCCGAAGATTAGTGGAAGCTTAATTGTTTGGAAGAATCTCTCGAAGGGTACCGCTTCTTACCAATCAACACCGAGAGAAGCGATTATTATTCGCAAAAATATGTTAATTGGACGGTACGAGAATGCAAAAAAGTGTTATTTTCAGATGAAATAAAAATGAATATGGTAAATTCCGATGGAAAGCGCTATGTTAGACGTCCTGTAAACAATGCTTTTAATCATAAATACACAAGGAGTAGTCATAGAATAGTCAAGCACGGTGGCGGTAACATTAAAGTTTGGGGGTGTTTTTCCGCATGTGGAGTTGGACCCGTTCTGAAGATTGAATGTACAATGGATCAATGGCAATACAAAAATATCTTAGAGCAATCAATGATTCCCTCGATCATTTGCCTGGATCATTCAGCATGACAATGACCCTAAACATGCGGCCAATAGCGTCAAATGTTTCCTAAGCGAACAGCGTATATCCGTTTTAGACTGGCAGACTGATAGTTCACCTGTTACAGCTAAAATTAAAAATCACCAGTTATTGGGCGTTCGATTAAAGTTTGTCCACTATTACGCTACTGTGTAATACGCAGCCGTCGATGATTTGTTGGTCAACTTGTCGCTGCTGCACTTTAATACTGATTTATTTACAATAATGTCATTAAATGTAAATTAAAATCACCTGCTATAGAATAATGAAGATATTACGTAATGTGGGTGGTCTAATATTTGATACCATATCATTTTATTAGTTGCTAATATGGAATCGTTGATGAAGATTTATAAGAGTTATAAAATCGTCAATAATTTCAAAAATGATTCGATTATTCGTCCTTTATTGCAGCACAGTATAATAATAGATAGTGAATATATATATATATATATATATTTATATATATATATATATATATATATATATATATATATATATATATATATATATATACATATATATATATATATATATATATATATATATATTTATATTTATAAATTTTGATTTAAATATCATACCCACTCTTCCGTGTCAATTCACATTAATTTTTTTTGTTTATCACGATACTTTCCAACTTGTTCTCTACCAGTCAACCTTAGGGCATGAAATGTGGTAGGTGTATGCTTAAATACCTTGTCGTAGAGTAATATTATATCAATTATATATAATATATACATATATAACAATTACAAATATACATATTTATATATGATATATATATATATATATATATATGTAAATACATATAAATACACAATGATTTAATATTGAGATGATTCTGCCAATTTGTTGAGAAATAGCACCCGAACCTTTACCTTAAACGCGTAACGATTTGTAGCCTACCTTCAGGAGGGAGAGTATTCCAGAGAAGAGCAAATTGAACAAAGGAGGAGTGGATAAAGGCGGAGTTATGGAGGACACACAAGTAGAAGGTTGTCTGTCGAACGAAGGTTTTTACCTCGCCATCTGAGTGTGAATCCTAAACTCGATGGTCTTGGTGTGAAGTGATCTTTTGACAAATTACAGAATACAGTATTAACGTAAAGATATTTTTCATAATTCAATATTTTATCCTCATCAACTTTGTATAATTATTCGTTGAAATATATTGGATGCTGGAGATAACCTTCTCCACTTGGAAAATTCAAGAACACCCTACATCTTTCTTATATACCAACGCAACTGCATCTCCTCTGATTTTCAATTGCGACGGTGTTCACTTTTAAGCTTAAACTTAAGCCGTTTGTACCCTACAAAGCCGCCTATACAATACAAAAAGTATATAAAACTTAATTAAAAGTAACCATGCTATAATGTTGTTAAATGTATAAGCTAAAACCACCTTCGATTGTGTTTTTTCATGTAACAAAGAATGTCAAACGAGCACAAGGTTCACCTAATCGTAAGTGATTCCTTCGGTCCAGTGTGAAATAACAGCATACGGCTACAGTGTTTCGTAAGATATGTTAATGTAAGGATCAATGAGATTTTCGATCGATCTCATTCAATCTCAGTCCTGGATGTCCTCAGAATGGATGTAGAAATGTGCATAAGTTACATTTATGTGATCAACTGTTTGTTGGTTCGGCCCTACTTTAAAAGTATTAAAAAGATATCTACGAAATTGTTTATCAAAACTAAATAAAAGTTTAAAATCAATACCCATATATCGTATAAATATTTGATGATTTCGAGCGGGAGTCCTTTAGATAGCGATCCATGTCAAGGTTCCGTACCTCCTTATGAGAGGCCCTCGGATCGTCTTATCGCCCCCCTCTGTCGTCGTCGACGTTCTTCGTTCACAGGGGTCGGAGTGTCGCGGTGGTGCAGCAGTAGTCTCCGCGCCAGCTTCGCAGCATCGTCGTTGTCTCCCTTCTCAGTGGGCCTTCCGCTCGCGAGTCTGATTAGATAAAGCTGTAGTGAGTGTGTCTCTAGACCAACAGCAATACTCACACACAAAAAAAAACATCAAGTGGGAGTGTAACCTATCGATTTATTAAACAAGGCGATGCCGTTTATAATGTACAGTCGCGTACGATAAAACCTTTGAAATGTTGATCTGTTGGAATTATTTTTATACCACGCCGCAACTTTACAACAATAGACGGTTTACGGTTTACGTTTACGTTTACTAAACACGAATACTTCTGCTTGTTCGAAGAAAGACCATGTGTTAATAGAAATCGATCGATAAGGAAGTTAGTCAGTGTTGCTGTGTGTCGTCTGGTACTTCAACGCATGCGCATTATGATTCACTTGTAAACCCTAAAATTATTATTATTATATATATATATATATATATATATATATATATATATATATATATATATACATACGAGTAAATCACACTGTTGGGCTCCACTGCGAATTAGCGGACATTATTTCTTTCTTAATCACGCAGGTTACCTAAGATTTATTGATTGATTATTGAAAATTAACACTTAAAATTTCAATTGGTGCCGGCACCGGAGATCGAACCGAGTTTACTCGCTTACCGTAAATTTAAAGACACAGAGATCCACGGCTCACAAAATATCATAAATAATCTATACATAGGTATATAATTACTTGTCCTGACAGACTGACTGATTCATCAAAGCAGAGCCTAAACTGCTGGGGCTAGAAACTTGACATTTTGGCAGTCGATGCCATGTTGTAAGCATCCACTATGGAATGATTTTTGGAAATTCCTCCCCTCAGGGTGTTACATGGCTTTTAGCTTTTTTACTACTCAAACTACGAGCCTTATTTTAATATACATATATATACTCATTTTAATATACGAATGCGAAGCTATGGACAATAGCTAATAAATAATAAGATTTAAATAATTAGGAAATGTACACTTCGGTATGTATAGTATTGTATGTGGGATGTCTGTGACGTATATACTATAAGACTACACCGACAGTATAAACCTTACTGTTTACATTTTAAGGTTGTTATTGCTTTGTCTAGTATGATAGTTATAAAAAAACCAATCTGGTCGTTCAACTCTCATTGCAATTTACTCGTTTAAAGCATGTAACTCTTTCTATCGCAATTCGTACCGAGGCTTAATTGAAATAGTTTATTTCTTGTATTATCTTTCACATGCGGTTATTTACTTAAGTTTTATGGTAAGGAAGGTTAAATTTAGTTTTTACATTTTTTAATTGTCCTTTTATTATCAGAATGGCAGCTTGTGTTTCACACAGAATAGTTCAAATCTCGAAAAAACAATATTAAAGCACTGTAATAAATTTAGCTCAGTTAAAATTAGCTAAATTCTCATGACCCCGTGGTAGGAATCGGGAAGGACCAGAAGACAAATAAATTAGTATCTTAATTTATTTAACTAATTCATCACTTAAAATTAAGATACGTTTAATTAATGCCACGTCTCAATTACAAGATGGCCCTAGCACGAATAGGTCGGCTCGATTGGCGTAGAACCATGGTTACAAGTAAAGGCATGTACAAATGGCAATGTAACAAATGAGCACACAGTTCACATGACGGTAAGTGTATCTTGCGGCCCACGACATCTACATTCATTCTTGACAAGGAATATTAATGCAGATGCTTTGTCACCCGTGAGGACTGAGATGCAATGCCTCGTCACCAGTAATTAAGGTCTTAAGATCCCTACAGTCACTCACCAGACGAAACACTGCAGCATTATGCTGCTATTTTACACTAGTGATTTATGTGAGGGCGTGGTCCTAGCCCGGTCGAGCTGACATACATTCTGCAGCTAGAAACAAACTGCAATGTTGCTCTACCACTGTTACAAGTTTTGCCAATTCCCCACAAACAATTTCCGAAATGATGATTTGATGACGAGATTAACGTTCAAAAAAGGTAATTTTAACCACCTACTAGTATAATACATGCATCAATATGAATGAATATCACAATTCTTCTTTTTACTGACGATATATGATGTTTATAATAAATAATATAAATATTTTCTATGATTTCTGTTCGGATCTAGGCTACTTATAAAAATCTCATTCATAAAAAGCTACAATGGACGTTTGGAAGGACAAACGATGGTTAATAACTCACCAAACCCACGCTGTTTGGCGTCAAACAGCTGTGGGCGATCCCGACAAAACGCGCGGCCTGTCACCCACGTTGTACATAACTTAGGCAGGTACTTTGGAAGGCAGATACGTTTCTAATTCTAATCGTCAAGTCCGCAAGGACGTAATTATAAGTCCTCATAAAGTTGATGGTGATTCCATAATTGTATGCGTTGTAGAATTACCTTAACATCGTTGGTTCGATGTAGTAAAGATTTATTAACCATTGAATATCATTTCGGTAGAGTCACACAGTAAATTATCATCCTGAAATAAGCCTGATGGGTTTCGTTTGGTGAATATAGGAATAAAGGGATCCAATTTTAAGGTATAGGTTAGGTTAGGACTCGACAATAAAAGCCCAGAGCTTAGTTTGGCGCATCAGTCTCCCGCAATATACGTGTCGACATATGTAAATATTTTAAGTTAATTTAATTAACATGTATTGTAGAGAAATTAAGAAAATAAAATATAGGTAACTTACCATTTCAGCCCCCATGGATGACAAAGCATCTGAATTTTGAATATCTGTTGAATAGTAAAGGGCCACAGTTTTATCGTTTACCATCAACTGTTTGCTCGTTTATTATTAACCTTAAATAATAAATCAAAAATACATATAAAATTATGTGCTACAATTTTTCCTATATACCGCGCCCCACATCATTCACTGACTGATATGCGACTTTTAGCACGTACTATATCTAGTGCTACGTCCGATCACTCTACCTTACCTAATACCCATAATTTGTATATGTTCACAAATATTTCAGTAATCAGATACTTTGATCACCATGGTATCTCACTAATTAGCTGGTAAAGATTGAACAACAGGTAAGCTATAACTAAAATAATAGCTATTATATATCAAAAAAGTAAAGTCTATGTATAAGTCTAGCAAAAACTTCACTTCTAGCAAACGGCCTACTCTCCAGCTATTCACCGAGGGTGTTAGAGTATAGTCCACCTCGAAGGCTCGACTTCACGTGTCTTTGAATTTCTTTTTTTTTTTTCATAGATATGTTCACGATCTATTCTTTCGCCGCCCAACATTTCATTGGTACCCAGGACCGGGTATCGTTACTCGGTTTTGCTCGCGTACCGTGAAATAAAGGCGTCCCATTACACTCAGCTACCACGACTTGAGATGTCATAGAAACAGGATCGCATTACATATATACAAACAAATAAAATTTAAAGTCTCTGATGGCTTTATCTGGCTTTTTTTTATTTTAAAATTTACAAAATTGGAATATATGAACATTGTATATATCACAACATCATCATTATATTTATATTTGCGTGTTAGACATAAGATCTATCTTTTTTAATGTAATTATGTTTTTCTTGGTGGTAGTAATTCTTTATTATTAGGTGGGCAACTAAGTTCTTTCTGTCATTTTTATTAATTTTATATTGGGCTTGAAATGTTTTTGGCATATTGTTTAAATTTGTCTCAAAGGGGATGTTTTGTTCTACGGGAATTTTTGTTTTGTTTTTTGTTCGAGTTGATTTATGTGAATTTCCACCCTATTTCGATACCTTTCAATTACTACGCGCAGAGTTTTGTTTAATACTGCAGAAATGACAACTTGGTTGGATGCATTTTTCAAATCGAAACCAGGTGTTATCTACCAATCTTGTAGAACGGTGGGAGAAAGTTGTAAACAACAATCATTGCCGATTCAATAATTGTTAATTCTTATTGATAAATAAGCTTTTAAAGAATTAAAAAAACGGAAATTACTTAGTTGCCAACCAATCAAACTAAAATATTATATATACATAAATATTATATGTACCCCAGGTAAACAGACGTATCGTATCATACCGGCGTCGTGGGCCATCGCTTGTTGCCGATACAAAAAAAAAACGTTGTTTGATAATTAAAGTGCTAAGTTACATGATAAATGGTAAGAAAACTTCAAATTCAGTTCAACATAATTCACATGGCTACTTTTCGTAACGTCGAAACATTCGCAATAGGCGTCTTGCGAAAGACCCGTTATACCTTACCACTCTGGCACAATAGCTTGAGAATGTATTCTATGGTATATTTAAATTAAAATTGTGCTACTTTGACCTGAATGCAGATCACCTCAATAAGCTTGACCGACTTCTGAATAACTGCATTCAATTTGTTTTAAAATCCGTAAATACGACCACGTATCGCTATATCGATCACAACTTCAGTGGTCACCTATCCGTCAGCGTCGATTGCTAAGAGCTCTAACCACACTTTTTTTCTTTTATGGATTCTTCTTGTACTCCTACTTATTTGTCTTCTCATTTTCAATATATTAGTTCCATCAACAATAAATATCTTCGATTGACGTATCCCGTCTTCTCCTATGTCCTTCTCATCGTAATGATTTCATTCACTCATCATTCTCTCAATCTATCGTCCTGTGGAATGCGCTACCTTTCGAAATCGGAATGGCTAAAAGTCGCTTAGAGTTTAAACACAAAATTCGAAAGCATTTGTTAGAAGTAGCGTCAGCAGATTCACTACATCGATAATAATTATGTATATATTTATTTTTACATATGTTTGTATTTATAATATGTATATATTTTTGTTTTATAAATTATGTAAATGTATAAAAATCATTATTATTTTATTTTGTATTATTAATTCCAAAGATAATATATAATTATATGTACATATATTTGTATAAGTATTTAGATTTACTGTATGTTTATTTTTTTCTTTATTATTAATTGATTGATTCCTTGATTTCTCTGAGCCCTCCCAAGGTTAGCCGGTAGATAATGCCTTAGGCATTAAGTCCGCCTTTGTGCATATTTTAGTTGTACAAAAGTTTATAAATAAATCGTTTTCGGCTAGGTCGCTTATCTGACCAAGACGGTCAAGTAAAACTCACCGTTAAGTACGTTGCCACGTTAATTGGTTCTTATTTAATTATGATATAATATTTATTAGGATATTCTTAAATATGTTATTTTAATAAATTAATGGGAGTACTGGCGTACGTTTACGGTAAAGTTCGATATCCGGTGCCGCCACTAACTGAAATTGTAGGTTGCACATTGAGGTGTTAATTTACCACGTCCTTCCACGGTGAAGGAAAACATGGTATGATATGATACCTGCATGTTCTAGAAATAAAGAATAAAATATATAATATATATTACGAAGACATGAAGTCCGCTGATTGACTAGTCCATTTTTACGATAATAGAGCTACGCTTCAGCCAGATTTTAGTTGCGTCACGTTGGTCGGTCCGATCGGGGAAGGACCGACCCCATCACAGAATACTACCATGACATAATAGTATATCGATGGTGAAGGTGAGTGTTAGGCATTCCACGTCCTTAATAATGATTCAAGATGTGTTGTCACCCTTAAGTACTGAGAGAGAATGCGACGTTTCCAGTATGTAATTGGGTCTTAGATCCCCTTCACTCATAATACGAACAATCGTTAGGTTACCTTTTCACGCTTGTATTCCGTGAGGGCGCGTGCGTTCGCTGTTCGAGTGAAACATTTAAGTTTCAGTTATAAATAACCAACCACTACGCTAATGAGCCGTGATGGTAGCTTAATTTTTTTTATTTACTTTAGAAATTACCTCCGTCAAGCTACCACTGTTAAGTTTCCCTAAATATATACTAATATTATAAATCTGAAGAGCTTCTTTGGTTGAACGCGCTAATCTCAGGAACTACTGGTTCGAATCAAAAAAAATATTTTTGTGCTTGATAGTCCATTCTTCAAGGAAGGCTATGGGCTATAGAACATCACACTACGATCAATAGGAGCGAAGAAATCAATGAAAAATGTTGCAAAAACGAGAAAGATTATTCCTTTTGAGAGAAATTATTCCTTTCGCTGCGTGTGATGCGTAAACGGTTAAAGTTACACAAAAATCATGTATAATTTTTACCCTTGATTGTTACCCTATAAAAGTTCTAAAAAAAAGCTTTGCTTAAAATGAGACATACCGAGCATCCTATACTCTACAGCACAGCTAGTATTTAATAACCAACAAGGAAATGTTGTTACATATTTTATACTTACTACGAGCTAATCATCTAAATGTTGACATTCATAATTCTTATTGCTCAATACTTCCTATCCTATACAAGATATAAGTTCTTCTTTGTTTCTTCGGCGCTACAACCTTTTATGGCTCTTGGTCACTGCAACAATGTTTTGCCATTCGTTCCGATTCTTGACTTTCCTTTTCCAGGTGGTAAACTTTCCCATGGCCCTGAGATCTTCCTCAATGCTGTCGCACCGTCTTCGGTCTCCCTTTTGGTCTTTTTTGTTGCGGCTTCCACTCACTCATTACCTTCGGTGCCCTATTGTCTTCCATCCTCTCAACGTATCCTGCCTACCTTAGGCGTTGTGAGACTTGTTTCATCAATATATTGAGCTCTGTCATGTTTCATAAATATTTGAGCAAGGGTATACGATGCAGCTTACCATACGTGTAGATCGCAATGAAATGTTGAACATTAAATATAAACATATCCATTTTGTATAAACATGTTGAACACAATAGCTTATTGTTGGATTATTTGTATAATAGACTCGTCGCGCTGTCCGTCTTTCCTGCAGCTTGCAATAATACAATTGAATGGCTGGAGAATGTCTACGTTCGCAATTTAGCTGAGGTATAACCACGCAACTAAGATCTTTCGATACGATCACAACAACTTTATTATTTGACTTAAATTAATTATTTTAATGATTTAACATTAACGTAGATACCTATATCTATACGGTCGCCTAGTGGTCAGAGTAACTCTGGCTGTTACGTCGCTGGTCCTGGTTTGATTCCCAGAAAAAAATCTGTGTATAACAAAATTTCAAAACTGGGTGTGTTGTATGTATGTCCCGTGTCTATGCATTGCCTCTGACCCTTCTTGCACTCCGATCTTATTGCACGTGCATATCATCGGATTAGGAATGGGGGCGAATATTGAGTACCTCTATTTGCTTACTCTGTTATGCTTAACGCTGAATCCTTTTCCACGTGACCTAACTTATAAGAATCAAACAATCCATTCGTTCACATATCCCTAGTAAAAATATATTACGTTTGAGTTACACTGTACACTGTACTGTTACACTTACATAAAGTTTGCTAACGACTTGAAATCCAACTTAGCTAAAGCGTAATATAAAATTATAAAATATATAAAATCAGCTAACCATACCACTTAGAACCTACAAGAAAAGAGCCTACACCTTTCTTAAAGACCGACAGCACATCTGCGACTCCTCTGGTGTCTCGTGCGAGTCTAGTCTAGATGTAAAATGCGGTCTTATATACGAAAATATACGAACGTCTGGTGATATACGACAGCTTATAAGTAAGGTCGCCAAAAAATTATAATGGTATACTGTTTTTCTTCTTCCTCTTTCTGTAATGGCCGCTCTTAAAAGAATTCCACCAATATCACGTCCGTCGAGTATGCTCTTATAAAGTAACTAAATAACGATTTTGGCAGGCGTAAGAAATATTTCGCAATTCAAACAGGCAGACAGAATAAATACAAGTCAAGATCGAACCATAAATATACAAATTAAAAGAAAAATAAATATAAAAATTAAAAGCTGACGGTTACTCGTGTGAACTTGATATCAGAACGTCCATAGATCTCAGTCCCCCATTAAAATCCGGTGGAATCAGCCAAGTTGAAGCTGTCAACGAGCTGTATACTACTGTATGTGCTGTATTTCTATTACCAAAAGAATTTAACTGTACTGTCTATCCGTCGGTCCAAGCCGAGGCTCCCTCTTGGAAGCCCTTGTGCTGGTTACCCACTAATAGAGGTCTCGACTGAGCGCCATAAGCGCTCGGTCATCTCTCAACCCGGCGAAACAGCCATCAACCCGAAAAAAAAAAGTTTTAAATAATGATAATGCATTTGCATCTTTGTTGAAGATTAATTGGTATTTATTGTTTGTTTTTTTTTAAGTTTTAGTTTAAGTAGTTTAAGTTTTGCAGTACCTACCACCTACCTACACCTACAGTTAGTACCATCAGGTGAACCGAGTGCTTTGTAACACTTATTTAGATTTAAAAACAAAAAAAAATATGTACGCGGTACCATAGTGCTCTCTAGACAAAGACATACCTATTCAAAGTCAAGCTTCACGTCTAATGATACGCTAGCTTCAGCCACGTGCCATGCTTCTCATTAGCTTTTATCTTGAGATAATGATTTCTTATATCTATCTACGCGTATATAACAGTATTTGCCTAAAAATATATGTATAAAACATATAACTATGAAATAAAATCTTAAATAAAACTAATGTAACTGCTTGTGACCAGTAATAAATCAGATGTAAGTATCAGCTTATAAGTTAATAATTGGATAGACCATCTGCAAGTTTATTGTTCGGTCGCAAATCGCAATCCACTGTAGGCCGAGACTTCCAAGGCATACGATATCGGCTTTTGGTCTTATAAAAAAGAAACGTTTTTTTCGTATTCCGGTTTCAACTGTAAGAAGTGATTGCAAATCAGGCGATGTGGGCATCGCGTGCTAGAACGAGGCGCGTTGGCTAGCGCGCTCCATTGTTTTGTAACTCGAGTCGCCACACCTTTGACATTCATTGGAAATTCCTATATAACATCCTAGTTATCGTGAACATTATTAAAATAGTTTTGGATTTCATGAAAGGTCATCAAAAATTAAGATTCAAATAACTATATATTTCATCTGTTTCGTTAGAACTTGGCCTATAGATAAATAATATATGAAGAAAAGTCTATAATATATATATATATATAATACAAAAATAAATAAACTGTGAAGTCGTTATAACGAAACGTATCTTCTCTGTAATTACACAATAATTATATATCGTCGATAGTAGTATATTATATTATAGTATAGTTGTCTGGTAACACAACTCATCATTATTGTTAGTTATGAGCTATTATACCGTTCATTCATTCATTTTATTTATTCATGTACTATATTATATTCATATTAGTTTTTTGATTTGAAGAAAAAAATGTGAAATAGTTTGGGTATGTCCACGATTTTTTTTTCGAAAATGGCTACCCTTATACCTATTCAGTACAATGCCCTTTGTGGCAGCGAGTAAACAAAGCGCCAAAGGACGACATGCTCTTTGCAGCGGCAATGGGGTCATATTACCGCACTGCTAGGCAATAGCTCTTAAAGCAATGGTAAGTTAAAATATGTCTTTTCCATTTAGAACAAAAATCTTTTTCGAACATTTCAGATCTTAGACTTTTTGTTTTTGTTGTATCCTCAATTTGCTTGTGCGTTATTGGCCACCCTTATGGCAACTCGGTACATTGGCCTTTACAAGTGTAAACAAAGATGGGCGGCTGCGGTGCGCTTTGGTAAACCTCTAGGCGCAATGCGCGTGCGGCCTATGCGAAAATATTGCACCACTTTGAAGAGTATAAACAAGGCACATAAATGTATGTTTCGAAAGTATTAAACATTAGCTTTTAAAAAAAACAATATTGATCTATCAGTAAATCAACATATATAGCAAAAGGTTTATTTTCGCAGCCTTTATTTTTATGAATCATATGATATGCGGGACATATTTTACGGTAAAACACGAATTATCATGTCTGACAACCAAGCAGAGACAAAACATTGTTTGTCGTCTCGTTGCATGGACCCCTTTCTGGACATACTAGACAGACTATATTACATATATTGTACACACTTGTTAGCGACACACTCCCTTATAATTTCACGGCACGCGACTAACGATTATCCTCGTTGGTACTGGTGCCAGGAAATTGTTATTTGCAATTTGAACTAGACTTGTAGACACCCTCGTGGCTCAGCGTTTAAGCGTTCGACTTTAATTCAAGGTACGCGAGAAAACCGAGATCGATACTCCCCGGTGTCGGTGAAATTGACTATTGAAATGAAATAGTTTATTACAATTTTAAGAGCTGATTTACCAAGTACAAGAAGAAAGAAACATCGTCAGGAAACTTGTTTGTCTTAGATATAATAAAAAATATATATTTTAAAGACGTGTGAAGTCCGCCAATCCACAGTGTAGCCGCGTGGTGGACTATGCTCTATCTCACTAGAAGAGTCCCATGCCGTGCAGTGGAATATTAGGCTGTAACTTTACTTTTTTTTTTACTTTCATTGTAAATATATCTAAATGCAAACATCATACAAACGCACCCTCCCTTTGTAGCGCATACGCTTTATATTCAGTAATATCAGATAATGTTTATTTTTATAATGTTATAATTCACAATGCGGTGGAGGCGCACGCAATGGATGCGTCGGCGCAGGCGCAGGCGCAATGACCGCAACACTAGACAGCGCGTCGTCTCACCCGCCCCCCGCCAAGCCGCATTCGATCCAAGCACACGGAATTGTACGTGTTTTCACGTGTAACTGTAACATGAGTAATAATAATAATAATAAACTTCATTTTATTTATATAATTACAAGTTTGTGGTAACTCTGAAGCTTGTGCTAGTGTAAACTGTGTTACAAGCTTCACTGTCTTCCCAATAAATGTTACTAGTTACAAAGTATATATATATATATATATATATATATATATATATATATATATCTTATAGTATCACAACTAATTAAAAAAAAAAAAAGAGAAAAAACTAAAGAAAATAAAAATGAAGTTTGTGAAAAAATTGAAAACTATTGCTATAAACTACAACAGCGTCATGATGCTGGTATTCTGTGAGATACATGGTACCTGTGGCGGCTTGGCTACCCCCATGTCTCAACAAAAATGTATTCAATGCGCATACTTAGACCTCCCCCTGAGGACTAAAATTGAATACCACGTTTTCCGTATCAATGTTTCCGGACCCCTATAATCACCATACGAAACACACTGCATTATACTGTGGTATTTTGTGAGGCCGTTTTTCTTCCCCGATAGAGCCGACCTATTCATGTCGCAACCAGAAACAAACTGGAACGTGGCTCTACCATCTATCCTACGAGTATTTAAAACAAAGTTCTAGTACGTTGAAATAAAATTTAATTTTACCGTTAACATTACAAGAGGATGCGCGAGATTCGTCCCATTGCGCTCAGTGTGAATTATCAAGCGCATCAGACTTTCCCCAGTTTTTGTTCTCTTTCACGCTTGCGGATGCGTCGCTCTGTTCATGATCCGGTCTATGTGAACGGCCCGATCGATTGACCCGACCGACATCCGTCACCGAGAGTATCTGGTCTATGTGAATGGACCCTAAGACCTCACCGCATACACTTCGGCACGAGGCGGTTACTGGTTCTATTAGAATAAGATTTAACTGAATAGCAACCAACCGCCGCTGTGTTCGTAATGGTGAGTGTAGTGATACGGAAACGGGACTTAACAGATTTAAACTTTTGAAATAAACCAATTAATCAAAAAATCTGACTAATCTTTGTCAAAATATTTGTCTGACAAATATGCTTGGTTTTAAGCTAAGACCTCTGGATTTAGTACTGGACGTATTTTGGACACTTTGTAAGTTATTATTTTAAAAAAAATGTAACTACTCGAGTTTCTTCTTGTCGTTTCTTCTCGCTTGCAACTGTCTTCCGAAGCGGTGGTTGGAGCTTAACGATTCAAAAATGTTTTTGATAAAGCTACTTGAAGAAAGCTTTATATAATTTGGAGACCTGGTGATGGAGACTGGTAACGAGGCATTTCATCTCCCAACCTCAAGTGACAGCGCATCTTGTATCTTTGATGCGGATAGATGAGCATGTCTCGTGCCGCAGTCTTTACTACTGTTAAAATAATATGTTGTTAGTTATAGATGGCATATACATTGTACATACACACAGACAGAGTGACCGCGGGGCAAACATTGAGTAATTGCGGTCGCCACACACGCCGACTCCATCCCTCGTTTTTATTGCAGTCTACGTTCAAACACAATAGTATAACTCGTAAAGGTTTCTTTTGTCTATTTTTAACTTGCTTGAAAAAAAGAAAATAGTTCTGCATTAGTGGAGTGCGGCGTGTTATGCTTCAATAGTGGACCTTTTAATTTAAAAACATTTTTTTTCATAGTGAATGGTGGCACACGTGCACACTGTGATAGAGTTACACTGCTGTTTGTTTCTGTCTGGAGTATGAATGGGTCAGCTCGACCGGGGCAATACCACGCCCTGACAGAATACCAGCGCCAAATAAAATCGTAATGCTGCTGTGTTTCGTCTGGTCTGTAGGGATCCGGAGACCTTTATAACTGGTGACGAGGCATTCCGTCTCAGTCTTCAAGGGTAAGGATACATCTGTATTATGATCCCTTGTTAAGGATGAATTTCTTGGTCCGCAGGAATCACTGCCCATCAGGTGAACGGTGTGCTCGTTTCTTACAATCAATGTAATAAAAAAAAAAGAAAACGCTGTTCACGGGATGATAACTGACATCTACACCTATCCACGATGGAGGTTCAAGATGCCCATGCGTTTTCACCTATGAGATCTTGTTACCTGCAAGTGGGTTCCCTGATACCTACACTTACTATACGATACAGCAGCACCATTACTTTACAATCTTGCCAGGGCGGCGTGGTCCTTCCCCGGCTTGGTGGGAATGTCGGTCGGTTCATGTTCATGAAACAATCAGAGCAATGTGCTTCCACAGGGGCATCTACTTTTGGTCGGATAATGCCCAAAATGTCCAGATTTAAATCATCATTTCCGTATATTAATATTAGTCCAGTGCTGAACGTTGGTTCCCTCTGTATGATAATGACACCGGTCACTATCTGGTGTATAATATGTAATGATAATAAGTGGAGAATGTTCCTAAAAACAAAATCCAACTGACATAGTTCCGTATTTTCCGACTAAGACGCATCGGACGATAAGACGCACATCAAATATAAAAAATAAAAAAAAAATATTTAAATATTATATATACAAGACGCACTCAAAATTTGAGTCAATTTTTCTATGTAAAAAGGTGCGTCTTATAGTCCGTAAAATACGGTCCTTCACTATGGGAATAAACTCGAAAATTTATCATCAATATAGTTTGTACATTGCAATTTATTAGTGGTGATGAATAAATGCTCCATCATCATTAGCACTGTTTCAAGAGTGACGAACTTCCCATATACACTTTCAACCCCTAACTCACCCTCTTAGGGGTAACATTTTGTAAAATGCCGATATACCTATACATTAATTTCTAAACAGAAGCAGGTATTTGAAATTTCATGTTTCTTACTTTGGATATGTCGAACTTCTATACAATTTTCATCCCCTATACTACCCCCTTAGGGGTGAAATTTCCTAAAAATAAAAGGTACAACCAAACAGCCAAAATTCGTAGCCCAAGCGGCTTACGCTCTCCGTTGATGAATCAGTCAGTCAGTAATAAATGTAATGAATTCTCTATTTAAACCCGTATATCCTTTTCTATTAGGACGGTTACGATGTGACAGAATGCGTATCGGCTGTAATTGCACCATCCGCCCGATCTTCCCACCTCTTCCCTATACTCAATTCTTGTTACAAATATTGGGTACAGCATTATTACTACTAGACTATGTGCCGTATGATGTAATGAAGATGGCCAACATACGGAAGTTTTTTTTTTATTTAAGCCGCAGTTCCACTGCCAATATTTTATATTTAATGATTGATTACTTCATGACATAATACACATTAATGAAATTGCAAAGGCGTATGTGTTTTAAAAGTGAGGTAAAAAAAAGTTAGAATATATTAAATGTAATTTGTAAACTCACAATACGCTTAATACAATTAATTTTGCCGCAGCATTACTTGCACCTTAGAAATTTGCAAGGAATTCCTCTATGCCGTTATATGTAACGATCGTTATGACAACATATTTTATAAACAAACTGTTAAATTATGTATAAGAATGTGATGAAACATTTAATATTCATTAAAGTTACGGTGCCTGAGAAAGGAAGGTCAGTCGGTTTTTTTTTTATATTAATTTAATTCCAAAATTTTTACAAAAATGATTTAAAGTATTAGGATTACCTATGAAATTGCCGTTCTTCAGTATTGGTCATTTCAAACCAAAAAAGTTTTGATTGGCTGTGAATTCTAAATTAAAATTAATTTTGTTTTAAAAACATGACATTTGTTTTTACAAGGTCAGTCTTTTGTTTATTGGAGTTTCAGACCAACCATCATACGAACAAGACCTGGCTGTATGGACTAAAGTCCTTTTCCTTTCCCATTAGGGATAAATTAATATCATCATCATCATCTTTTGTTTATTGACCAGCTTTGTATTTTCATTACGTTTGAACATTTTTCGTAATAATGGATACTTTAAAAATTCGTGTAATTATGGAATATGAGTTCCGTCGTGGCATCAACGCGGCACAAACGGCACGTAACATCAACAACGTTTACGGAGAAAACTTTACAAACGAACGCACAACCCGTTATTGGTTTGCCCGGTTCCATTCTGGAAATTTTCATTTGAAAAATGAACCTCGTGGTCGTCTGGACACTTTGGTCAACAATGATGAATTTAAGGCGATTGTGGAAGCTGATGATACTCAATCTACAGCCGAGCCAGTAGCAGCTTTTGATGTTAATATCAAAACAATATTGGTCCATTTGCGATAAATTGGCAAGGCAAAAAAGCTTGATAGATGGGTGCCCCACGAACTTAACGCTCGCCAGCGCAACGTACGCGTTGAGACCTGCCTCAACAGGCACAGTAATGAAAGATTTTTGAACCGAATTGTTACATGCGACGAAAAGTTGATTCTGTTCGACAATCGAAAGCGCTCAGCAAGTTGGTTAGATCCTGGTTCAGCACCAAAGCCACGACCTAAACGAAAAATGACCTCTAGAAAGTTGATGGTCACTATTTGGTGATCTAGTGCCTGTGTGATTCATCACAGTTTTTTACCAAACGGCATGAACATTACTGCAAATGTGTACTGTGAAGAACTGAAGACAATGATGAAGAAGCTAGCACATCTGCAACCAGCTTTGGTCAATTGTTCGTCCCCGCTGCTCCTACACGACAACGCGCGACCCCATACTGTAGACAGTCTCCAAGCTGCAAGAGTTGGGGTTGGAAGCTCTCCCTCATCCACCGTACTCACCAGATCTTGCACCCACCGACTATTACTTTTTCCAAAATTTCGACAACTTTATAGCGGGAAAAAATTCTATTCCCGAGAGGCAGTGCAAAATGTCTTTGAAGAGTTTGTTGCCTCCCGTCCAGCTGATTCTAACAAGAAGGACATCAATAAACTACCACTGCGTTGGCAAAGATGCATCGATCACATGGGTTGGCTTACATTGATTAACAGATATAAAAAAGTTTGAAAAAAAAATACTTTAATTTTTTCATTATTAAATAATTATTATCATCATTCTATAATAAGAATTATAATTAATTTCAAGACCGGTCTCGGAAGAAATAGTTATTGGACCGATCGTTCTACGTTTAGTTTTAAGAAGAAATTCTTGAGTTATTATTTTCATAAGTAATAATTTATTCTTTGTAACGGTATTCAGGAAATAAAAAAAGTTTGATTATATAAAAACATAGTATTTAATGTTGAGAATAAAATAAAGCAGGATTTAAGGGAGCTAATAAAATCAGGCGTTGCCGGAAATCCTTAAATAAACACAAAAGAAACAAAATCAATTCATTAAGACGCGCATCCAAAATAAATAATAAAGTATAAACAAATACTGTACTTAATATATACTGACAAATACAGCCCACACCTAAATTTGTTTTTTTTTTATTATTACATTGAATTGAAAACTAGCACCTGATGTTAAGTGATCCCTACGGCCCATGACATCTAGATTCATCCTTGACAAGCAATCATAATGCAGATGCGTTGTCACCCTTGAGAACTGAGATGGAACACCCACCACACGAAACACAGTAGCATTATGCTGCTATTTCACGCCGGTATGCTGTGAGGGCGTGGTCCTACCCCGGTCGAGATGACCTATTCATTCTGCACTTAGAAAACAACTGCAGTAGGAGTAGCTCTACTACTGGTGCCCTTCACTGGACACTGAAATATATTTTTCCTCAGAATTTTTTTGTATTATTTAATATAGATTATTAATAGTTAGTTCTTTTTTAGATGCCATATACATAATTCGTGTACAGTGTAATCAATACGCCACATAATAAAATAACCTTCTGCATCAAATATCATTAATTCAAACGTTCTTTAGAACATCGCAATTGATCTAGAATCTATAACAATAAACGTAAAACGTTGACCAGCTTCCGATTGTACTGCGCTTATGAAAATAAACTTGCGGTTAATCTAACATTAGATACACGATGCGTTCAGGTTATTTAAAGCAACGCACGGACATACAAAAGTGTTACGGTGACGCAGAAGTCATTGGACGGACTCTAAATCTTACCGAGGAACTATTAATAGGCATAAAAAAAAAAGAAAAAGTTGCTAATTACGCTCATAGAAGTTACCATTGTAGTGAACAGATTATAAAATTAAAATGTGTATAGGAATAATTTTAGAGAGCTATCCGAATACAACATAAAGTTTTAATGTGCTCTTAGATTTGCATTTTTTTTTCGAAAGTAATTATAATTTTAAAACGTCTGAATTTGGCATATTGATGTAGCCAAAAAAAAAATTAAAACATGAATTATTTAGTTTAGCATTAGCTTGACGTGTACGATTTTATATTATTTTTTATTTTATTCTTAATTGAATTTCCACTCATTATTGATTAATTTTATACGTTGCTGAAATATTAAGAACCGATGACCATTCAATAATTAGATATACAATGCGGGTGGTATACTGTTTTTGAAACTAAAATTTATTATATCTTTATATAACCATAGTTTAGTTCTTAGTGATCATTTTTCAGGGTCTTAATGTATATTATTATTGAAAGTCCTCGCGAGTATTTAGTTTTTTTTATTATATTTAATCTTTTAAATGCCCACAATCCCACGTTTAATAATTTATCATTAGGTAAATTTTACTCTTTTATCATCAAACTACTGAACATAAAAATGAAAGTGTTCTTGTCGGCACCTTTCTATAGTTCCTACTTTTTAGAAGTGGTAGTAGATTTCTACTCTTTATAAAAGCTAAAAGTCGACATAAACAATCTAACTTCTTAGAAATAACTGGTTTCAGAAATAAAACGCCTTGTGAATGAGCCGATGATTGCGCTGAACACTGTATTATAAAATATTAATGAACTATATAAGGCGATATATAAAATAATAAATCGTTCCATTGCTTCCCATAGATGTAAACATAGTGAATTTTAATAAAAATTATGCCGGGTCGGGCATATTGCTGGAAACCTTTCTATATAGTCCATCAGTGGTTTTTCAGTGTGCTGTGCAGTGATCACGATCTTATCGCTTTTCTTTTTTCAGAATCCGTCCTCAAACTCCGGGGGAGGTGGTGGAAGGATGCGGGGTGTGCGCGAGGGCGGGCGGCGCGGCTGGCGATGGAGGGGTTGCACTGGGCGCCGAGCGCGCATTTACCTTCGACTATGCCTTCGAGCCCACAACAACCCAGGAGAACGTATACGAGACCTCTGTCAGAAAGCTCGTGGAGGCGGCACTCGATGGATACAATGCCACCGTGCTAGCTTATGGACAGGTATGTTTGCACAAACACAAAGTGCTCTCAACTATCTACATCTTGTATCTTACACGTTTGACGTTAAAAGACTGCCTTTAGAGGACATTTCTACCCCAACAGTTTTCAGCTCTACATGTGTTCGGTTCACTGCCATTTCTGTAACCAGTTAATCTTAACAAAGTTTAATCGTGCCTCAACTGTTAAGATGCTGACGTCGTAACGCAATGATGTATTAGTTTTATGTGGGCTGTTTCTGATGGTCATTTGTATCACGGCCTGGCCCATGAGAACCGATGATCCACCGTCCTTGTAAACGAGCCATGTACTGGCAATGTCATATAATATATAATAATCAAAACTTAAATGATTTTGCTCCGGAAATAGTATTCGTACTCTTGTGCTTTTCTTATTCAGGGTCTTCAATACCCGGGTTCATCCCCGATGCCCGATGACTGCTTCTCTCATCGGGCATAGATCACCTAGGGTTTCCTGCGGGAGTTCACAAATCTATCAATTCAGTTAACTCTGTGACCTTAAGTCACTCTTACTCCTAAGTTCCTAGCACTTGACATTGTATACACAATATATACCCGAATAATTTAGAATCTAGCACGTTTAGTTATCAGCAACGAGGAAATAATTACGTAAAATAATCCCAATAACTTACAGCATTTCAAATTCACTGGCTAGTGTTGTATGTATAAGGTATATAATAGTGACGTGTTCGAATAAACTTTTAAAGCTCGTGTCACTGTTCTGACCACTGGCAAAGGTAGTGTTGAATGCCTCCCAAAAGATAAAGGATCTGAACATCTACCTCTATATTCTGTTGATATTTATGCTGTTAGCCTATGCGGCTCTTACAGCTTCATCGGACACAGGGCTCACGGAACTGAGGGGTCCGTGAGCTGGTTTATACCGTGTTGCCTACTGTGGTTCTCTTACTTACACAAAGCGCTCATAAACTGAGCGTGTCGCTCTACTCTTTGATCTCACACCTATCTGATGATGCCACCCAAGTTGCCAGTTCCCTAGCTATATTGTGATTCTCCCGAGTGGAGAATGGATGGTGATGACTAATGACCGTCCGAGGTTTCGGTATGCGAACCTAGCCTCTGACGGACGCCACCTGTATCATATTAATCGGAAGCTGTGGGCGGTGAGAACCGCCCTGACACGCGGGTGTAGCGAGTGTACGCGGTGTCGCGAAGATTGCGTCGCGCTCGGAGGCGAGGGCGACGCGACGAGGTGTATGCACTGTGTGTGGGTCCGGGGTCCGTTGAGGACGGACTGGCATTAGGTTCCCCCATGAAGTGGGGGTCGTCAAGGACGTGACGGGGCCTACGGTTCGTAGTTTCCGGATTCGGTTCCGGATCGTAGGTTGCGGCGTTTACCACTAGCGGGTTAGAATGCGAAAGCGCTTTCTCGAAGAAGCGCTGCGAGAGATTTGAGGTATTCCGGTATGGTGACGAGGTGTAAGTCACTGTGCAGATCGATGTTGCGTTGGTACGGCTCTGCTCCGGTTGCGATTCTAGTGAAACGGTTTTGAACCGTTTGGAGTTGTTTAATTTTGATTTCGGCTACGTGGGCGAAGACGACGCTGGCATAGGTCATAATAGGCCTTACGCAGGTCTTATATAGAAGGAGTTTATGTCTTAGGGACATTTTGCTTTAGCGCAGATGAGCGGGTGAAGCCGGCTCATGACAAACGCGGCCTTATTTCTCGCATTTTTAATATGCGGACGGAAGCTGAGTTTACGGTCAAAGGTGACCCTAGGTATTTGACCGCTTCTACCCAGGGATGGGACGGTCGAAGATCGTGATGCGTCCTAGCTTTCTACGGTTAGGTACTGATGCAGTGCAGAATGGATTGGATGAGCCTCTCCAGAAGAAGACTGCTGCACTTTTATCCGGGTTAATTTCGATTCTCCATAACCGAAACCACTCGGCGAGGCGGTTGGCTGCGGCTTGGAGTCGGATGGTGATACGGCCCTTGTGTAAGTTTGAATAGTATAGGGCGGTATCGTCTGCGAAAAGCGCAAGACTGACCTGCGGATCTTTCGGGACATCGCTTGTGTAAAGTGAGAATAAGAGGGGGGAAAGAACGGAGCCCTGAGGGACACCTGCTAGGAGCGGCCGGCTTGAGGAGCGCGTGCCGTCGACTCGATATCGAAAAGTGCGATTCGACAAGAAGGCTCGTATGATGTGCACGAGCCTGTCTGGTATGTTGATGGAGTGAAGTTTATAAATTAAACCGTTATGCCAGACTTTGTCGAATGCCTTTGCGACATCGAAGAATAGTGCACCAGTACCGATGGGGTTTTCAGGGTTAGCCCTGCGAGAATGTGTTCCGTTAAGCGGAAGGCCTGTTGAACGCAGGAGTGCGTATTCCTAAACCCGAACTGTTCGTCGGGAAGTAATCTATTAGCTAGGACGTGTTCTTTAAGTCGCCTAAGAATAATCCTTTCGTATACCTTGCCCACGGAGTTCAGGAGACTGATTGGGCGATAGCTGGTGGGGAGGTTCCGCGGTTTGTGCGGTTTGGGTATCCCGATGACGTCCGCTTCCTTCCAGGCATCCGGGAAGGAGCAGCTGGAGAGGAGCGTATTGAATATTGCCACAAGGAGGCAGATGATATTAGCGGGAAGCCCTTTAATTATTTTATTGTTGATCCCGTCGGGACCGGGAGCTGACCTCTTTTTGAGGTTTTTTATAATGTTGGTGACCTCGTCGGTGGTCACGGGTTCTAACGGTTCGCCCGCTGGTGGTAACGACGCCCTAAGCGCCACGTCGGCGTTCACCTTTCGGAGGTGGTCTTGGTCCGCGGGGGAGTTCGACGGGGAGCATTGGCTCTCTAGACTGTCCGCGAGATATTCGGCTTTCTCTGAGTCGTCGAATGCGAGAGTAGCGTTATCCGGTAAAATTAGAGGGGCATTTGCGAGATGGTGTCTGCTTTGAGACCCTGCGCCACACGCCAGTAAGCGGTATTCGAAGGCTCGAGGTCTGCTAGCAGGTCGCCCCATTTTGATTATTATATGATTTTATGCGCTCTTTGACCTCCCTTTGAGGTGGCGCAGTCTAACGCGATTAACATCCGTCGGGTATCTATCGTGAAGCTTTGCCGCGCGATTTTTGATCTTATCAGTCGACGGAGACTCGAGGAAGGACCCCGAATTGATCGGTCGACGCGGGGACCGTCCTTTCGAGTCTTCGACGGCCGAGCTAAGGTGTGAAGTTAAGGAGTCGATCGCCCGAAACGCCTTGTCGGGTGAGTCGATCTCGTTGATTGCAATATCTAGCTGCTGTGTGGTCGTGGCTCTGAGTTTACCTTCGAGAGCACGCCAGTTGACTATAGTTTTGGTCTGAGGGACCTCGCCTGTCGATTGGCCCAGCTTGAGGAGCACCGGCCTATGATCTGATGATAATTCGTGTAGCGGTTCGATGGAGTCGACCGCTAGGGTGATATTTTAATTAGCGCAATATCTAAAACGTCAGGTGTTTGACGTGTAAAGTATAGAGCGTAGCGTGTCGGGGAGTCGGGGCTATAACATCGAAGTTATGAGAGCCCATGAGGGCGTGAAGCGCCCTGCCGTTTTATTCTCCTTGTTGAATGCCAGGAGGCATGTTTACTGTTTAGGTCGCCTGCTAAGACGACCGACGGCCCTAGGTTGATTAGGGTCCTGATGTCCGATTCTAGAACTGTTTTCGTCGGTGATAGATAAACCGAGGCGATAACTATCGGGCTATGACCGGTCATAGCCACCCTACACGCGGTGGCTTCTATGTTTGTTAATCGCGGAACCTCGAGCGGTACGCAGTGCAAGCACCTTTGTAGTAGATCAGGTGCCGCCTTTGGGGCGGACAACCTGTCACTACGGATGACTCTGTAATTTGCGATCTTGGGATCGCTGTGGCTAGGTTTTAAGAAGGTTTCTTGCACTAGCATAACGTCGACGTTGTGTTTCTTTAAATGGATCGCTACTTCGTCTTTTGAGACCTGAGTCCGTCCGCGTTGAAATACGAGACAGTCAGAGAGCGGGGTTTGACTCTACCTAATGGTGTGTTAGCCATTGGAGACAGAACTAGGGGTTGCCCTACTGGGCATGGGACCATTCTGGAGAGCCCAGAAGGGCGTATGGTGCCCATGTGTTCTGCAGTGATCTGCAGCATTTCGAAGGGCGTTTTGGCCTGCTGGAGGCGGATCCCCATGTTGGTGAGGTCCTCCAGGGCGTTGAAGTCTAGTGAGCTGATGAAGTTCAGCGAATATGTTATTGGGTTTTGCATACCCAGAGGTTGAGGTGTGGCCTGCGCTGAGGTGGCGGGCTGCACGGGGAGGGTTTGGCCTAGTGATAGGCGCGACTTGTTTGCGCGCCATAGCTGGAGGCATTGCCCAGGCTGGCTTTGCAGGGGCCTTAGGGGCTTGCAAGGGGCAGCGGGTTTGGGGCTGGAGCTGGAGCTGCAGCTGGAGTGGGGGCGGGCCTGGGAGCAGGCGCGGCCCTTACGGGGATGGCTGGGGTTGGTGTCACTTTTTTAGGTTTGGCTTTTTTGCCATTTTGAGTAGTCCCGCCGCGTTGCCTCTGCGGCGCTTTGGGACACCCGCGATAACTCGCTGGGTGGCCCTCTGCCTCGCATAGGCAGCACGCTGGGGGCTCTGTCGCTCCGGAGGGGCGCGAACAGTCCGGGGTGCCATGATCCCCGATGCATTTGACGCATCTGGGTCTGGCAAAACAGTTTCTGGCCGAGTGGCCGTAAAATTGACAGCGATGACACTGTCCTACGAGTCCGCGTTTGAGGGGGGCCTCCACAGATATGCCGGAGAGGCCGCAAAGAGTTTTAAGATTGAAAATGGCCTTGCCTTCTGGAGTCAGGTCCAGGGTGGCCAGTATGAGGGGCATGGGTTTTTTGGTGCGCGGATCTGTCATCCTGCGCGCATCTAAAATCGGGAGGTCTTGATCCTTAAGGGATCTGATCACTTCCTCTAGTTCTGTCTCAAATGGGAGACCGCGAATAACGACCCGGAGTTTCCTTTCCTCCGGGAGGGCATAGGTGTGGAAACCTATGTTTTCTCGCGCAGCAGTTTCGTGGCCGCGCGGAAGTCACCTACTGTCTGTAGGTTTAAACGGATGCCTTGTGGCGTGTTTTGGGCCTTAGGGCACGATATTTTTAGGGTGGCGAACCACCTGGAGACGTCAGTCCATTTGGACTTTCCTGTAGGATTACAGGGGCGGGGGCTTCGTTTTGCGCTCCGCGAAGGCGCTTGGCGAGCCTGAGGGCTGCCTTCTTCGCCGGTGTGGCGGTCGGCGAGACTGAACCCGGCCTTGAAAACGTGGCCGTATTGACGACGGCCGGCTGAGCAGGGCGTTTCCTCTTGTTTGTGACGAGGTGAAGCCCTCGTCCGGTTGACTAGGCCCTACCTCCATGTCCGATGCGGAGGACTCCGAGTCTGAGTCGGAGGTCGACCGTGATCGGGGAGAGGCGGTGGCAGGGCGCGCGGAAGGCGCTGCGATTTCGGCGGGAGTTGGGTCCGGAGACTGCGGGCTGTCGCTGATGGCGACCCGCGGGGTTTCAAGCTGACGGACGTAGTTTGCCCACGCTTCGGGGCACGTCGATTGGATGAACGCCATAAGGATGTTGGCGTCCATATTAATTGCGTAGGGCTTACTGCCCGATCGCGGGAAAAAAAACGATTTTATTGTCCCCGCCTTGCGGCGGGGGTGTAAAACCTAAAAACTATACAATAAAATCCTAGCGTCTTGGGTACGCTTAGGGTGAGTACCTGTCGGTCGCCTAATGCGACAGAACAAAAGAAATACAATAGCCGCCTCTGAGGCGAGCGGGTGTGGCAACTTACGGGGTCGCTGGATCCGGTGGGCGCGCAGGTAGGCGCGCGCAGGTGTCCTTGCAGGTGCGCGGTGACGCACTCACTTCACAGGGCGGTAGTCCGCCCGCACTTGGTCACACACACATGCACTGTCGGTTTCTTCTGGCACTTTGGTACTACTACTACCACCGATGATGATATAGACACTAATTAACACACTGTGAGTATTAGTAGTATCTTCGTCTGGCTGGAGGCGCATGGAGAGCACTTCCGGGACGACTGCTCCACTCGAGGGATCCGAGTGGAATGTGAACATCTACAGGATCTCAGACTGGATGTGATTCAATAACATGCCTTAACGCATCTTTACTAACATTGATTGGTGGATTAATAATAGAGTGTTATGGTTCTTAAGATGCACTACCATTTAGTAAGCATATTGGATCATTCAAAAATTGATTAAAATATGTTTTAAGCCGACAGTCACATTAAACACATATTATTAAAATTGGTATTTGCTCACTTAAAGTTGTCGAAACGACAGAGATCTCTAGACTTCATTCCTGTGCAAATAGGTCAGTGACATCGTTGAGTTCAGAGATATCGAATAAGTGTTCCTAACAAAGTGTTTCAATTTATCATTACCTATAACGTGGTGTTCAATTCAGTCTATTAGCGTGATTACCGAGCAAGTGGTCACAGCACTTGAATATTCGAATAGCAAGAGTAAAGCGTTCAGCGAGGTAAC
This sequence comes from Teinopalpus imperialis, assembly GCA_029286865.1. Taxonomy (NCBI): domain Eukaryota; kingdom Metazoa; phylum Arthropoda; class Insecta; order Lepidoptera; family Papilionidae; genus Teinopalpus; species Teinopalpus imperialis. Next base: position 1,310,126 of record JAGSMU010000020.1, on the reverse strand, counting down.
AAGAGATACGATGCGGGTATCCTCTATGCACTAGACGAACAGGATGCGTTTGTGGTTACAATGAGACACTTGTGGGAGGAAATAAGATAAAATGTTCGTTTTAAGTTTGAAGTCTCAGTAACCCAATGGTTTAGGGTACGGTCTGCGAAACTTAAGGTCGTAGATTCGAATCCACCATTAGACTATTGTCATGAACCATCTCCTAGCACATTAATTTTGAAGTTATTAGTATTGAATATATATAGATTGAATGAAGAATTTTTCAAAAAAGAACAATAAGATAGGCTATGATACTTCAGCTAACTTGCACGTCGATATGAGACACAGGGGCGGATTTGTTAATTTGATTCTAAAATAGTAGACAGGTAACGCGCTCTTACATATTGTTTTATATAAAGCGTCACGGTAATTCTAGCAGCTACATGAATAGATCTACCGCGGTAGGGCCAGGCACTGACAGAAAATAACTGCATGAAATAATTGTCATAACGTAGAAATACATAAAGCATAAGTTACTAGTAATTATTACTAACGCTTCTGTACTTCGTATGATGACGTAGAAATACATATAACATTAGCAGTAGTAATAACGCTGCTGTATTTCGAATATTGAGTGTAGGTACCCGTGGAGCTAATTACAGATAAAGATACATTGCTTCACAGGCAACATAGTCCTCAGGAATGACAATGCATGTGCTACTTGAATATTTCTACACTTCTTTTATTACTATCAAGGGAACTTTGTTTGCCCCAGTGGTAGAGGTACGATGCAGTTTGTTTCTAGATGCAGAATGAATGAGTCGGCTCGACCGCGGTAGGACCACGCCCTCACTGATGACCGGCGTGAAATAGCAGCATAACACCGCTGTGTTTCGTCTGGTGAGTGTAGGAATCCGGAGAACTTTATTACTGGTGACGAGGCGTTGCATGTCGGTCCTCAAGGATGACAATGCATCTGCATTATGATCCATTCAAGGATAAATCTAGATGTCATGGGCCGCAGGAATCACTTGCCATCCGGTGAACGGTGTGATTGTTTATTATTCGAATGTAGAAAAAAAAATCTAATAAAGTTGAAAACACATAAACATAACTACTACTACAACACAACACACTGGGTATTGTGTTGTAGACCACTACAACACTAGTTATGTTTCATAAATAACAACTTAGAACATAACGGACAACCGTACTCTTCCAGAGTCGGATGTCAAATGCCTGAAGGTCAATAATAGGCTAGCATTTCAATTTTCAAATTGAGAACTACGGTTTGAGTTAGATTTTTAAATGACATACAATGATACGTATATCATTAATAACGCAGGAACTATAAGCTACTATATTACACTGATATTAAATTGCACAAACATTCTTTAATTACTACAGATAGAAAAGTCTTCTTAATTATTAATTAATTAGTTTGACACGCGAATGCAATTTAGAGTACCGTAATCCGCCTTTATGTCCATGTGTCCATGTGTCCGACGACCTTTGACTCAGTTCCGCTAAAAATAATAAACTGCCGTGCGCCTTGTTACGTTATGATGCCGGTCGTAATAAAGAAAGGTCAATAGACCTTAATTACCCACGACTGGATGTAGCAATACCGCAATATTTTACGTTTTTATGGAAGCAAGAGAATATAGACCAACTGATACACTACGGCTCCTATATATAGATCTATTTTCGATATCGATGCCATTGGCTTTGTCAAAAAGGAAATGAATGAATGATTTTATGCCTAATTTTATCTTCTGTTTGTCTCACATACAAAACACAGACATCTGTGTGTTGAACGTGTTCTTACCATTGTAGATCCGGACTATACGCGGTATATCTAGATTGTTAAGGGAGAGTATTATATAGTAAGCTCACTGTTGCAGGACCTAGCAAACAAAGTATCCGACTGCTACTCGTATTCCCAGTTGAGGAACAATATTTTTATATAACAAATTCTTTCTTTCGCTTCTGGGCTTTAGTTTGTCTACCGTGTCGTATGACATTCCACTTAACCATCCGCCCATCTTATTGCACACGTGATATCTTACTAAATTATCTTTCCCGAATTGCTTCACAAAAAAATATGTTGATAACAGTCGGCGCGACACACATTAAATAGCGTCAATGCGTTTGCCCATTGTTTAAATTCCGAGATGGTGTAAAAAAAAAAATTGTAACTAACATGTGCGCATTTATCACATTTATTTCATTATCCTCATAAGTACATCATTGAACGTAAGTCCTTCCAACATATTGCCACAAAGCACTACACTGAGTCTCATCTAACTTTGCATAAACATGTATATTTTTAATGACCTTATATGTATGCCTACACTTCACATATAAAGGACTATTTATAATCAGTTGTTTTCCAGGTGTGGCGCATGTAATCAATTCCATCATATGTTTATAGTCAATTGCATAGCGCCATTAAAACAACACAGAACATGGAAATCCGCGACTATCTCAGGCATCCTATCAATTATATGCAAATACAGATCCTGGATTTAGTCAGTACGTGAAGCGATTAACATATCATTAGCCCCATAAGAGTCAAGGTGATTTGTGAGACTTGTTGACACAATTTAAAAACAATCGTATTGTTTTTTTTTATTGCTGAATAGACAATGGAAAATCATTATAATTTCAGTGGACTTAATCCGCAATCTAACATAGCCTCCCCTCGCGTCCCCGCCATCTCTACAGTTTTCCACGAAGCCCGATGATGAACCATCCGCGGCAGGGTCAGGAGAATATTTCTTTCCTATCTGTTATCAATGCATAGCAAAGACAGTGTCTAATAAGCTACTCGTATTTTAATAATAATTATTATACTTAATATCAACCAAATAATACACTATCTTCCGTGTGTAGTCGATTTTTTTTACTAATTTCGCAAATTGTAACCCTTAGAAGCCTTGCTAAATTTATTACCATGATTGCATTGTTAAGACTTTACAATTATTATTGTTTTCTTTATCAACATTCTCCACACACCTTTGTATCAAGCTTAAATACATGAAAATATTAAAATACCAGAAACTCACAGAATATTAAACAGGAATAAACTTAAAAAATATATTTAATAACTAAAGAATTGTTGGCACAACATTGTTGAAACAAAACTAAAAACTAACTAAAAATATATTATATAATAATGTATATTAGTAAATATATTACTGAAAGCCTCACACAATAACAGAACTTTACTTTTAAATTTGATGGGTTCGAATTAACGCTGTTGGAATATTATACAAAAACTTAACGCCGTTAAAATTCCGCTCTTAAAAAATATTCATCCGCAGAAGGTGCTCCATTTAGGTTTTATTGTCGTGTTAATAAACTGTGTGTCGATTAGTATTGAATTGCCTTTTATTACCAAGTTCAAGCAACGGTTGTCGCAATGCTTATATACGTATGTACGTCGTAGTCACAAAAAGTCTCCCGTACGACAAGGCCCGTGGATAGCACATGTACAATTCGTCGACACCGCGGTCTTGACCAACTGTAGGGAAGTGTTCTATTTTATTTTAGCTGATTTGTTTTACTCTTCCCAGCTTAAATACTTTAAGCCACGCCACGGCGAGTGTCCAGCTACAGCTTAAATCATACATGAGTTACATCTCAACCCTCTTTTTATTTTTAATTGAAGATGGATATCGGTGTTTATGGGTTGCAGTCATAAATTACCGTCAGATGTAGATACGCAGACAGTGGTCGGCTGACTTACCGGTCATCCCGCCATCCGAATCCGGCTGAATGGCTAGGGAAAATGAAAGGGTCTGCATCTATTTCTGACAGATATCAGAGTACACAAATCAGAAGTAAATAGATACTAATGCCGTGACGGACGTCCTGTCTAAGCTGCGCGTTTATATACATATATATACAATCACGGGAAATACTTTATATCTTATAAAAGTTTTATAACTAAGATATTGATGAAAGTATCTGTATATGAATTTTATATGAGTCATAATATCACATTTATATCTGGATTTTTTTTGTTAATAAATGTAATTCAGTTTCGTCACAAAGCAATGTGTCAAGTACCTTTCCAGTTACAAGAACGACCTAAATAAACTCAAACGGTTGGAATAAACGTTTCAAATGATATACATATTTAAAGCTAGAGCGACATTCAGTTATACTAATAATACCTAGTGTATACAAGTTCCTACTAGGTTCCCAACCGCATGTGTGTACTTTTGTAAGCAAAAGAAACAAGGGAACAAACGCCGGTGTCAGCTGTCAACGTGTCACGCTTCACGCATAGTAAACAAAACTTTCGAAATCCAAAGTATACCATACCTTACTGTATATAAAATAAAGTATGTTTTTCTTAAAATATTTGAATGTATAAATTTACAGCGCATACGCCAAGTATACAGTGCGTATGATTATCATGAAACGTGAAACTAGAACGTATACAGTCCTTAGTTACATTGAATATTGTGTTCTAGATAATTGATTGCATTATACAAAAGGTGTATTAAAATCCTATTTACTAAAACAGTTTATCACACTTTATTTAACGAATAAGAAATGTATTGCCAAGGCTTTTATTCAAATAGCGAGCGAAGTGAGTTGAATAGCGTCTTTTTTTTTCACTGTGGTCACAAACATCCGTACAGTTTACTTGATGGTAAGTGACTCCTGCGGCACATGGAGCCCAAATTTATCCTCGATAAGGAGTCATAATGCAAATGCGTTGTTGTTATTAACGACCTCCGGATGCCTACACTCTACACTCACGAGAAGAGATACAAGGTATTATAATGTAGATGCGTTAACACCTTTGAGGACTGAGATGGAACGCCTCGTCATCTGTAATAAAGGTAAAGGTCTCCGGATCCCTTTCACGCCAGACGAGACACAGCAGCATTATGCTGCTATTTTACGCTGGTATTCAATCAGGTCTTTTGGAATTACATATAATAAAAAAAAACTACTCCAATGAAAATAATAAGATTTAGCTAAAAACAGTATTTTTTAATTATATATACAGTGGTAGAGCTACGCTATAGTTTGTTTCTAGCTGCAGAATGAATGGGTCCGCTCGATCAGGGTGGGACCACACCCTCACAGAACACTAGCGCAAAATAGCAGCATAATGCTGCTGTGTTTCGTCTGGGGTGAAAGGGATCCGAGACCTTAATTACAGGTGAAGAGGCATTCCATCTCAGTCCTCAAGGGTGACAACGCATCCGTATTATGATTCCTTGTCAAGGATAAATGTAGATGTCGTGGGCCGCTGGAATCACTTGCCATCAGATGAACTGTGTGTGAGTTTGCTACTCTCAATGTAAAAATAAAGGGTCATTCTGTAAACCATAGACAATTTCATGATCTGTCACTGGCCGATTGCGATTACCAAAAATGCTTTTTATTATATGAATATAACAATTACGAAGGTCACACGCAAGACACTTGGCGTAATATGATATATATGTACATACATTTATCCCTAGATAACAGTTAACCCTTTACGCGTAGGCGCAACCTTGCGCCGCATACAAACGCATTCACCGTTTGCATGTCAATTTGTCATAACTGTTTAATTTGCATAAATATACCATTAATTTTGTACTGCTAACGGTACTCAGGACCAATTCTTTAATTATATATTCAATTATAGTGGTCCTCAATTAAATATGTTTCGAGTGATATTTCACTCGAAGAGTATTTGTATAATAAAATATTCTCTTTTTATCAATGATTGGACTACTAGTTAAAGGTACAGCGAAACCTAAAGGTATAGGTTCAAACCCGTCATTACACTATTATCGTGAAACATCTTCGAGGAAAAACATTTAAGCTTAGTTGAAATGGGTAACGGGAATGTATTGGGTGTCCGCAGTTGAATGAAGGCGACCGATATAACTCTAAAGGGTCGCAGCTCGTAGAACCTATAACCGACGGGCAAGAGAGGTTCCCGTATGCAGGAGCAATGTAGTATCGATCACCAAGTAAACGGAGTGAGGACCTAGCGTTGGGATGCAGGCTGTTCGGGAACGTACTCCGTGGCAATCTGTGGAAGTAGAGCTATTATCAGTAATGTACAGACTATGAATATATTTTTATTTTTATTGCACTGAGGGTAACAAACGAGCACACAGTTCACCTGATGTCAAGTGATTCCCGCGCCCAATGACATCTAAATTCATCCTTGACGAGGAATCATAATGCAGTTGCGTTGTGACCCTTTAAAATTGAGATGGAACGCCGCCTCTTCGCCAGTAATAAAGGTCTCCGGATCCCTACACTCACCAGACGAAACACAGCAGCATTATGCTGATATTCTGTGAGGGAGTGGTCCCACCCCGGTCGAGCCGACCCATTCTTTTATTATGTAAATGATGTTCACAGATCAACTATCTACCGTTGATACCCCTCACTTATGTAATATCCTTTTTCTATGACAATATAAAACAGTGTAACTAATTCATAAGGTAGATAATAGACAAATTGTATATTTAATGGATATAAACAAACAATAAAATTACTCCATATCTTTCTAATAAAACAACCATGTTTTCCGTTCTTCGGTGAAACAAAACATCGTAAGGAAACTTGCCTGAATGTTTAAAAATATTTTGAAAATATTTAAAACTTTCCGATCCACAGTGGATCTGAGGAGACTGTTACTTTACTGTTTTTTACTCAAAACACGTTTAATTCATAACAGAACCAGTTATTAATTACCTCAAAGACGGGTAATAGACAATAGTATATACGGCACATGTATAATAAACGAAACCACGTGTGCACCTTGTTAGAGTTGTACAAAAAATAAACGATAACCATCCTATAAACATGGTGATATGAATACGGTGTTTCAAACGGCTTCGTGTTCATGGCATGGTTCAGTAAGTTCTGACTGAATAAAAATTGTGCAATTTGACAATGCAATATCCTCTTATATTTATTATTTTTTTAATAAAATAAATAAGTTCTTTGAGGCGAGTATTGCAATGACAAAGATGGGGTAATAATTTTATCTCAGCCCAACTATTCCACTGTCTCACCGATTATCATGAAGTTTGATCCTATATATGTGAACATAAGCCTATTAAAATAGAAATTGATGTCGATGTGCATGTCACTGCAGGCAGATCGACAATTTTTTTGGCTTCAATAATTTGTTTGCTACACTTGTTGCAAAGAAAATCCTAGTTTGATTTATAGTACAGGTATCGTGTCTACTGCGTGTAGTATTAAATGTCATTACATGTAAGGGAGATTGCGTAGGGACACCCGAGCCCTGTTGCGTCGGGCTTCGGGTTACCTCTGCACTAGAATGAAACGCATCGAAGGCCACACCTACCGTTTATTACATTAGCATTGCGTAAAACTTGCCTCTTTCTCATCGATACAATTGTTTCAATTATTTACTTATTCTAAATAATGTTTATCTGTTCCATCCATCTTGTATTATATATAAGTATATTACATAATTTTATTATATACTATTTTATATAAGTAATTATTAACCACCTTTTTTTTTTATATTTTCAAAATGGTCGATATGCTTTTACACAAATAACATTCGAATCGACGGTCGATAGGTTTTATGATTCGTTACAGAAGTTTAATAGTGGACATGACTCTCGACCGCGATTATTAATTTGTGAGCATGTTTTTTTTATTACTTGTCAAAAAACTGAACAATTTTATTATATATTTTATTATATTACATTTTAGTTATAGTAGACCGCACGCATATTACGCACTTAGATAAACAATTTTCACCCTAATAGGGATTATGGTACGGTCTTCAAAAATAAGCGTCGTATGGTTCGCATCTACCATTCGATTATTATCTTGAATCATCCCTGTCACAAGTTTATTTAGAGTGGTTAACAAATTAAAAAAAAGAAACAATAAATAAAGAAAATATATCTACATAATATAACTATGTAGACATATTTATATTTCCATATTGTAAAAATAAATAAATATTAAAACGGCCTGCACCAGTACTTGCGTACATACGATGAGTTGGTAATATTAAACAGATTCACGTGTTATCTTAAATGTTTGACCGAAGTAGTAAGGTGTTAAGTTTTATGAATCCCGCGGACGCCATTTGGATCATTAACCCACACCCAGTTGGTGTCGTCCACTCGTGGGTGGTTCGCCGTAAACCCAAAATGTCCGTTATGCAACAGAGCGCAAGGACAACGCCTGTTTTAGTACCCTTTAAATTAATGTATGTCATTATTGGAACCGTCAAGGCGACCTTTAATGTGGTATAAATTAATTTAATTTCTGTTTACGCTTTACTTTTTGTCGATGTTATTTATCGTTGTCAATATATAATTAAAAAAACTCCGTGTTGGTTGCTCAGTGTGCGAGCGCTTGATTGTAATTCACGGCACACGAGCAAACCCGAGTTCGATCCCCGTTGACCACCGATGAAATTTAACATTATAAATAACAGTTTTAAATAAAGAATGTGTATTAACGTAAATGCTATCTCTAGAGAGGTGTCATATTATTAAATGCTGGGCGCATTGTATTTTTTCTATTACGATATCTGTCAGAGTATTATATGTATTTTTTTATTTTAATAGAACCACCAACAGAATTACATGTAACTTGATTTGTCGAAAAAAATGGCCATATGTTACTAATCACACATAAGTCAACTAATAAGTGCATCGTGCTAATTAAAATTAGTTGTACATTTACTTAAGATTAAATTAACTAAACTATATTTTTTTAAAAGAATATTAGCAATGCTATTAACATTACTAATATTCCGGTTAACCACTCCAACTAAGATGAAAATGCTTGTGTTGCATCTCCTAGATGGTTCACGACAGTAGTCCAATAGTGGGTTCGAACCTACGACCTCAAGTTTCGTAGACCGTACCCTAAACCATTAGGCTATTGACGCTATGCTTAGATATTTTGAGTTTTAATAATTTTAGCCTTAATAATATGATATGTAAGTTGTTACTGGTACTTAGTCTAGATGTTTTAACAGAATTCCGTCCATTATTATACATGAGGGTAGACCTGCAAGACAAGGTTACTGCGCTCACATATCGCTTTAGAAAAGGAGACGACAAGTTCCTGCTACCGTGACAACCACATTCGTGTTGGATGAGGTATCATATTACATATGCCGTCAATCCAGAGGACTGAGATGGAATGCCTTTTTTTTGTTACATTGAGAGTAAGAAACTAGCACACCGTTCAGCTTATGGCTAGTGATTCCTGCGGCCCGTGACATCTACATTCATCCTTGACAAGGAATCATAATGCAGATGCATTGTCACTCTTGAGGACTGAGATTGATAGTCAGCAGTAATAAAGGTCTACAGATCCCTGCACTCAACAGACGAGACACAGCAGCATTATGATGCTATTTTACGCTTGTATTTATGTGAGGGCGTAGTCATACCCCGGTCAAGCTGATCCATTCAATCTGCAGCTCGAACCAAACTGCAGTATAGCTCCACTACTGTTAAAACTTTGTTAAGTCCAGTAACATCTGCCTTATACTACTACTGTTATGCTGCGAAAGCGTAGTATACCAGGTCGAGCTGATATAATAGTCCTACAGCTAGTCTATAATTGTGGCGTGGCTCTACTACCGATGTCGACGTATAGCCGTGTTAATAATCTAAAAAGAAGATTTAATAGCTGGAGACCATTATTATTGACATGATCTCGTTATGGTAAGTGATTACCGCCGCCCATGGAATTCCGCAATACGCAGTCGCAGATACACTACTGGCCTTTATGGTAGACTATTCCTTATTGAAGATGAATCAGTCATGGGCCGCAGAAACCATCAGGTGAACTGTGTGTGTGTGTGAACTTGTCAACCTCAAGATAATACAAAAAAAAAGCATCAGTTTATATTTGTTGTTTTTTTTTCCAAGTTTCAAACAAGTTCGAGCTATTACGTAAAGCAATATACATTACTCAGACACGAATTAAGCTAATGAAGTGATCCGTCCAACAACCTCGCAGCCAATTTGTCACTGTTGTGCTTATTTCAGCTAAGTTTACCATTCGTTAATTATTTACGGGGACAAACTCTTTTTACATAATCTCCTTTGTTTTAAAAACTCGTATAGAATATATAATCGGGAATTTCCCTACAAAGAATAGGGCAATCCCGGTATAGTTTTTCCCTGTAATTGGCTGTAATCACCTTCATTGTTTTCAGCTCTTGCCACCCTGGGTGAACAGGCGTGTCACCTTTAAAAGAAAGATTGACATGATTGAGTGACATTTTAAAAAAAATTATAAAGTCTATGGTCTCTTTTACAGATTAAGCGAAACACACCTACGACATATATTGTCATTCAACTATCGTATTCTGTGATTGTCAACTTATTTTTTTATTATTTAATTGAGAGTAACATACGAATATTCTTGTGGCTTATGACACCCACATTCATACTCAATAAGGAATCTGAATGCTGATGCATTATTGTCTCCCTTGAGGACTGAGTTGGAATGCTTCGTCACCAGTTATAGCGGTCTCCAGATCCCTACACCGACCAGTCGAAATTCACCTGCGTTATTTACAATTCTCGGAAGATTTACAGCTAATACACAAATAAACCAATAACATCATTAATACGGACAAGGCCAATTATAAGTGTACACAAATAGTAAAAAGAAAAAGGGACTAAATAAATAAAGAATTACAAAATACTAAAAAGTTCTTATTAAAAAACATTAAATTTGAGTTTCTTTTAATAAAGGTTCCAGTTGTATTAAATAAATCAATGTCAATTGTCGACGAAATCGAATTGAAATGGTTGCCAGCTCTGATAAAGTAACTATTTTGCCTATACTTAGTTTTAACTAAATATACAACACGTTTCTATATCTATTTATGGTGCTATTTTGCCGGTTTTCTGTGAAGGTATGGCCCCCCACAGTCCATCCCAATTTTTCTAAGAGCACTATGGAAACCATAAATCGTACCCGATACATCGTGTTAAATTCACATTCATTTAAACGCTCATTAAATGCGTGTAAAGGTTGAATAGCGCTCCCACACGTAGTTATCTTTCATCTTGTTCGTCATTATATCTTGAGCTGAATCACGTATCCATAATGCATATGTTTTGATGGAATGACTTCCTATAAACCAATTGCCCTCGTTGTGCTTCATCGCGGTATCGGGCTCCTTGTACTACCCGCAAGAGTTAACTTGAGACTTCGCTCGGATAACGTTGGATGTCGAATATTTTTTTAGGGTTAATTGTATTTGTCTTATAATAGTGTTGTGTATAATTAATTATAGTAACATAATTAATTATACACAACAATTATACAAGCAGAAAATTTAAAAGTTTTTTTTACATACTTAAACTATTTACTGATTATCTATAGATTATATTCCAGATAATTCGCAATCGATGTCACAGTCATTGTCTGTACAGTAGCTGTCACAATCTGAATCACTCTCATATCCTAATTATTAGTTCCTGTTCGTGTGTTATTTGGATTCGATCTTTTACCCAATATTCTCTGCGTAATATATCTACGTGATTGACCTCCTTTTTCCAGTCATCAGGTGTAATCGATGCAATTGCGTCTCTCGTATCTTTTCAATTTTCCGCTCTAATTGATTAATGTTTTAGTCTGCCACCCTTTGCTTGACTAAATAAAACTGATACAGTCAGGTAAAAAAACAAACGAAACCAAACTCAAGTACGTTAATTGTGAGATTGCCAACGGTACTGAAGTGACAAAGGCGAGAGCGGTAAGAAGGCGGGGTCGGGAGGGGAGCGCGCATTCCGCTCAGGTCTCAAGTTAACTCTTGCGGGTGACGTTACGTGAGACTCGTTATAGAAAAAACGAAAGACATAGTCACCCCGACGTTGTATTATGGATACAAATTATTGCAACACACTCATTATGATCTGGATGTATTGGAAGTAATCCGTCTGGCTTTGGACCTGATCTTACCACTTATGAAGCGCCAATACCAAACCATAACTTAACGACGAAGGGTACGATCTTCGAAACTTGAGGTCGTAGGTTCGAATCCGACGTTCCGACTATTGTCGTTTTTTTATTTTTTTTTATTATCTTGAGTGTAATAACTAACGGTAACTGATTTTTGTGCTCCATGACGCCCACATACATTCTCGATAAGGAAACAATGCAGATTTGATGTCACCGTTGAGCATCTAAACAATGTTTGGATGCATACAATATAATGAGCGTTCGGCTTGTCTTTATAATAAAATAAACAAGGAAATATATATATATATAACAAAAACAGTTTTGAGTGTAAAAATAATATAAGCTTTTATAAATTGGATGATATAAGATGGAAGTTTTTCTGTTTCCTCGTATGTAAAGGTACTTGCATACAAGGAAACAGCAAAACTTATTGATAACATAACATGAGCGCAATTGAAAACGTATTTATATATGTACACACTACACACACACTCTAAACATACGCACACACAAATGCACATACACACACACAATTACTTTTCGTTTGTCAACTATATTTTAATTATTTATTTAACGTATTAGGTTATTTTTATAATTTCCTGTTAATTAGTTATGGAAGAGCGGAGTCTCTTTAGCATTGTACGCTTAAAAGGTGGCTCCAATCATTACGAATGAAAAATTGTAACTTGTTAAGGAAATAAAAAAAATATATATTTAACAGTATAAGTAGTAAGGTCTCCGAATCCTATACTAGCCAGCTGAAACTCAGCATTCTCAGTATTCGTGAGAAAGCGGACCTTCCCATTTATGCCACATGCAGGAACGAACTGCATCATGGCTCTTCAAAAGTCGAGAACCATGCCTAAGCACGTATTACGCATTCAAGTTTAACAATATAATAACAATAGGTCACATGAGATCGATACATAAAATTAACCCTGCGTCTATTTACTGAAGTTATAATTAAAAATGACAACCAGTTACTTCGGGACGGAACCCTAAGTAAAACTGAAAGGCACAGTACAGTTCTGTGTACAAAGACGGCTATCAAGCCGTGCTGTAAACGGGCCTTGCTTTTAAAATGAGCGTTTGATGTGTACATCCGTGAAGTTACTGTTAAAACTGTTAACGTTCTAACCGTTATAACATTGCAGGATAACTTCTGACTTCGAGGAAATAAATTGCAACGGATCGACTCGCTGTTTGATCCGAATTGTTCTACGGTTGTTTTATTTGTTTATTGGTCTCTTTAGGTGCATTACTTGCATCTTCTAGCTCTTAAAATATGATATGTATATGTAAATTAATATTAATTAAATATAAGCGGGCAAAGAAAAGAAATTAAACTTCTTTTAAATTATAGTATATTTTATATATTTATATTCTTTAAAATAGCGGATTATTATTGAGGTTACGTTTTTTTTTAAACTTTCTAAGCAAGTGCTTGACCACGATCCCATCTGATCTTAAGTGGAATTACAGTCCTGGATGGTAAGGTGCACTAGCTCAGTAAATGCCTATTCACTCTACTCTTGAAAACACCCACATTGTAATCGGACGGAAAGACAGACGCGGGCAAACTATACCAGTCCTTTGCTGTGCGAATTATGTCACGTTAAATTCATCTTCTTTCAAAAATTTATAATTTATAGACACTCCTTTAGTATCGATAATACTAGTGACGTAAGAAAACTTTTTTATTTACGCACACTCACTTCATATAGATAAAGAATACTACTGACGTAAGCAGCAAAAAGCGTAATAACTAAACTTAAAGGACAAGAAAACTTTATTTACGCACACTCACTTCATATAGATAAAGAATACTACTGACGTAAGCAGCAAAAAGCGTAATAACTAAACTTAAAGGGCAAGAAAACTTTATTTACGCACACTCACTTCATATAGAGAAAGAATACTTCTGACGTAAGCAGCAAAAAGCGTAATAACTAAACTTAAAGGGCAAGAAAACTTTATTTACGCACACTCACTTCATATAGATAAAGAATACTTCTGACGTAAGCAGCAAAAAGCGTAATAACTAAACTTAAAGGGCAAGAAAACTTTATTTACGCACACTCACTTCGTATAGATAAAGAATACTTCTGACGTAAGCAGCAAAAAGCGTAATAACTAAACTTAAAGGGCAAGAAAACTTTATTTACGCACACTCATTTCATAAAGATAACACTGCTGCCATAAGCTACAGCACACGTAAAATAAATCTTAAAGGGCAGGCAAAACTCTCACAATCTTATTTAATTTACAGCACCTACTTCCTCTATAGGATAGTAAGGTCCACAAACCGGCATTGCATACACCGATAGCGCATTCACGAGACGGATATCTATACGAATTCCATCGCAGCCCACACTGCGGCTAATTGCGCCCAACACAAAGCTCTCAATGGCAGCCTCTACCGCGATTAGCATGCGGTGTCGCAATACGCGCGGTTCCAGCTCGGACGCCGCGCGGTAGTTCGCCCACGTGTGTAACGTGACATGTTAATCATTATACAACTTGTTAATGTTTTATCGACACACAGATTTTTAGCGCCCGTGTTAATTGCTTGGTGTTAGTGACTTAGAAAAAAGATAGCTTTTTTTTTTATTATTACATTGAGAATAACAAACGAGTACACAGATCACCTGATGGCAAGTGATTATTGCACCTCATGACATCTACATTCATCCTTGACAAGGAATCATAATGCAGATGCGTTGTTTTCCCTGAGGACTGAGATGGAATGCCTCGTCGCCAGTAATAACGATCTCTGGATCATGATACACTCATCAGACGAAACACAGCAGTATTATGCTGGTATTCTATGAGGACGTGGTCCTACCCCGGTCGAGCTGACCTATTTATTCTGCAGCTAGAAACGAACTGCAGTGTAGCTCTACCGCTGTCAAAATGTTTCAATGGATTAGTGTACCATATTCATATCTACTTTTATTCTTTATTCCACAAGTTTATAAAACTTCTATATACTAATGAGCTTACTGAAATTTTAGAATATTCAAAAGTCACTTTAATCATGCTTGTATGCAATAATTGTACTCGAATTGGGAATAATGATGGCACACGTTTATCCAGACAATACCTGTAGTTCTAGTTAAACAGCGGAATCTAGGTCGAAACAATCATGTCTATCCGTTGATCTACCGAATAATTACAGTAATTGTACTTGGTTATGTACGTGAAGGCCTAATGTCCTCGTCTGACCTTACATAATTTATATGGGATACGTCATTGACGTTGCCTAATAATTTAGTTTCCTTCTAAATTACAGCTACCAAGAAATTCCACGTTTTTCCTTGGGGGGACAACGAATGCATCTTGAAACTCGATTGAGGATGTACGTAGATGTTATTGATCGCAGTTACCTCTTACCATCTTGTCATCCGTATAATTATGTATAAAAAAAATTTAACAGTGTTAGAGCTACGTTGCAGTTCGTTTTCTAGCTGAAAATGAATAGATCAGCTCGACGGGGGTACCAACGTGAAATAGTAGCATAATGCTGCTGTGAGTGCAGGCATCCGGAGACCTCTATTACTGGTGACGAGGTATTTCATATCAGTTCTCAAAATCGACAACGTATATGCACTATGATTCCTTGTCTAAAATGAATGTAGATGTCATGGGCCGCAGGAATCACTTACTATCAGGTGAACTGTGTGCTTCTTTGTCACCCCTAATGAAATAAAAAAGTGTTTGTGTGTGTGTGTGAGAATGAAAGTGTATATGTTATACTATAATGGATGAACCTATATATCAACGGAAAGAACTTAGTTGCCAAGCTAATAGTTCCTTTATGGTCTGAAGCGATAAGGAGTTTGTAATTACATAATAATTGTGAACACGGTCAATAAGGTTTATGGCATTTACATTGCAGGGAACAAAGAAACTTTCGTAGGATATGAACGTCGTCAAATTATGTTCAATTTATTAATGTGTTGCTAATTATGGTAATGGGTGGAATGGATACCATTGGAAGCAGCAATATGTTTATTTCCATTAATTTCAATACCACTTACGTCATAAACTGTTAATAACAAAACGTCAATCTTTAAACATATACCTAATGATACTTTAATAAATCTAAAATGGATCTCAAGTGATTAAAAACGATTTGCATAGAAACATAAGCTGTCGGATTCCGTGCGTCGCAGGTCGCATTATGAATTGCCTACTTGTGCGCACTCTGCCGACGATCTATTGCCGATACTGCCTATTGTCTATGGTACAAGACGCAGTAGAAAACAATGGCCCGATGTGCTTGTTGTGCGCTTATCTAATATCTACAGATACTACAGATACGTATGTCCGCTAGTTTGCGCACTGTTATCGAAGTCGCGGTTAGTAAAACAGTGACGAAACTTAAGTTATTTTTTTTCTTTATGTTCCAAGTTCATGTTATTAATAGTATATATTTCATACCTTGGCACTAAGTGAAACAAACTAAAAAACTATTTTACCTAGATACAATACCTGGCTGTTGCGCCGATGTACAATATCTGTATGTCACAAATTGAAGATTGATTTCTGGGACTTGACGAACCTATGTCTATACTGAACTAATAATTGTTACGGACAGACATGGTAGAAAAACATGAATGATTATAGGAGATCATGCCTTAAGAAATAAAAGTTCTCATTGAATTGGAAATTTCGGCATTTTTAAAAATGGCTAAAGTTCTGTGTGATACAGATCTGAGTCTATATCTATGACTACCTACATCTTGCCTGGTGCCTACGTGGAACCTTACGCAGAACACATTTAGGATGTGGATATATCGCCGTATCTTGTAAATCCTATGACCCGGCCGAGTCAGCAACACGGAGGTAGACTTAAGTAGTTGGAGCTTATTTACACCACAGCAATATTCGTCAACTACACAAATATTCGTATTTCGGTCACCTGATGAGTAATGTCATGTAGAGATTACTCCAGCTCCAGGGAAAAACTGGGAGGTAAACTCACTCATAGTATACCATGAATAAGCAATATTGTATAACACTCCTTAGTGAGTGCTAGGGATCCGGAAGTAATAACGGGTAACAAGGCATTCCATTTCAGTCCTCTGGTGTGAGAGTACATGACCTCCTTGAATGTTTGTCGAGGATGAATGTAGATGTCATGTGCCGCAGTAATCACTTACCATTAGGCGAACTGTATCCTCGTTTGTGCCTCTTATTTTATATATAATACGAATCCCTAAGCATCACCTAAACGGCAACCTTCCTCGTATTTGGACAGTTATTTTCAAATACTGTTAAATAGAAGTTTTTAAAAAATCATCTTTATTTACAGATTTAGATCTATAGTAAAGTTTAATAATCACTAGCATTAGGATATTAATTGGTTATTGATACGACCGTGGGAAGTGCTTCTACGTACGTACATACAGTTATATACGTACATTTCATAAACTAAAACATCTCCCAAAAAATACTGCAAGCTCCTTTTTTGAGTTCATTGAAGTGAACAACCATTCATTACCGTGATGAGGATTTAAACGAGTCGTTAGTGGATCTTCAAAGGAATACATAATCAAAAAAAGTATTACAAAGTAGGGCGCCACCCTCGCGTACATTAGGCGCAGCGCTATGTAAATATTTATAAAAGCTTACCTATCCCATTCTTTCTGATGAGTACGTTTCCAAAATGCGCACGTAGACCAAATCTACATTAACTTAACGAGACTTCACATCTCACAAAAGCAAAACAAGTATATGAAAAGGAAATGTGGATATTTCTACATCAAGACATACACACAAACAACATAAGTACTCTCGAGGTACTTCCTTTTTATTTAATTGGAATAGGTAGACACCACAAGCGCTAACCACTTTCCATCTTTAACTTTTCTCATTAATAATCAACGCAACTGCGATACTTGTTGTGTTCCTGGGTAGGCTTTGTCTTTACACCTGAGATAAATATCCTTTTTATACATAACAAATAATGAAACAAAAATTCATTGCTAAAACGGAGTAGAAATCGTGGGCTTTGGCTTTACACCTAAGATAATTATCAAGAATCCTTTTTATACATAACAAATACAGAAACAAATATTCATTGCTACAACAGAGTAGAAGTTGTGGGCTTTGGCTTTACACCTAAGATAATTATCAAGAATCCTTTTTATACATAACAAATACAGAAACAAATATTCATTGCTACAACAGAGTAGAAGTTGTGGGCTTTGGCTTTACACCTAATATAATTATCAAGAATCCTTTTTATACATAACATATACAGAAACAAATATTCATTGCTACAACAGAGTAGAAGTTGTGGGCTTTGGCTTTACACCTAAGATAATTATCAAGAATCCTTTTCATACATAACAAATACAGAAACAAATATTCATTGCTACAACAGAGTCGAAGTCGTGGGCTTTGGCTTTACACCTGAGATAATTATCAAGAATCCTTTTTATACATAACAAATACAGAAACAAATATTCATTGCTACAACAGAGTCGAAGTCGTGAGCTTTGGCTTTACACCTGAGATAATTATCAAGAATCCTTTTTATACAGAAACAAATATTCATTGCTACAACAGAGTCGAAGTCGTGGGCTTTGGCTTTACACCTGAGATAATTATCAAGAATCCTTTTTATACATAACAAATACAGAAACATATTCATTGATACAACAGAGTAGAACTCGTGGGTTTTGGCTTTACACCTGAAATAAATGTTTATATATAACTTAAAGAAACAAATAATCATTGCTACAACGGAGTAGAATACAACCGCACATTGGCTAAAAGTCATACTTTGAATGTATGAAACAGCTCGGCCAGCGTAAAATACTCGTAGTAGCGTAACTCTGCTGTGTTCAGTTAGGTGAGTGTAGTGATCAATAAAGTATTTCCATCAGTAATAAATTTCCGACTTAATTTCTAACATCAGACGAAACACAGCAGCGTAAAATTACTATTTTACGCTAACATTCCGGATATATTCGTAAAAAGTCTTATGTCATATTATTATAATTTTATTAAAGTGATGTTTCCGTCGTCAATGAAGAAAACATAATTTTTGCGGCCCCGTCGGCGAGGAGGTCAACGTTTGACCTCGAAAAAATTAGGTGTCGCATTAAATACACGCCTTCGTTTTTTAAAATAAATGATTTGGCAATACAACGGTTTTTGTAGTAGGCAAACACGCTTATGGAAACTTGATATTTTGTTATTAACGCTTTATTAACTCTATCAAACTTAAGACTTCAAATAATAACATAAGTTGGATTACTTTATTAAGTTATTATGTACAATTACTATTTTTTCTTCTTATATTAGAAAAGACAAACAAGCTTATAGTTCATCTGATGATTTTCAGTCATGATGATCATGCGTCAACTGTTACCCCAGGAGGTTGAGATGGAATTTCTCACGCTGTGTTCCTTCCCACTCGAGCCTACCCATCCATTTTACAACTATAACCTTGTTGCAGCTTGGCTCCACTGTAACAAACCTTATATACCATGTGTGTCGCTGTGTTCATAAAATAGATAAATAAATAGATATTCCTGCCAATTATGAACAAAATATCGCATCTTACAGCATCAATAGGAATATTTGCTTGTACAGACAATGCCTTTATGATCTTATGCTAAGTTATGTATAATATGTATCTAAGTTACAATAGCTTATCGCATAACACTCGTATATAGCCAACAAGCAAATATTTCCCACAATCTAATACCAAACTATGTTTGGCAAATATGTCGACGTGCGTTTGTTCTAAACACCATATTTGCGTAACAAGGAATTCGAATTCTGTTCTACATACTGGTTGTTACACGCCATAAGTGCCTTCGCCTTATTAGGGCGGGCGGCGAGTTCAGATGCGTGTGTTGCTTGGTCACTCTGTTTCCTACATACTAATAGTACCAGTCTGCTTCGTCTGTGACTCACGCAGCTCTTTGTGTGGCCGAACTTGGTACAGTCGCCATGTGCGTACGAAGCCTTAAATTTACTTTCACTCGAATCCGGCCACGACAGTCTAAATTCGTCGCACGATTGCTCTTTGATTGTAACTTTTGGTTTGTTTAAAACGAAGTTCCTTAGAGCGAACTTAAATTATAACTCAGAAATACTTAAAATTTCGCAAAAGATTGTTATGTTCCGGCCACTCGCTCCAATCGCACTGAATAAAATCAAATTGAAGCGTCAATAATTGGGGTAGCTTTAGGGTATGAGTTGTCATCCTTGTGAACGGATATGGAATGCCTCGTCACTAGTAATAAAGGTCTCCGGATACCTACACTCACCAGGCGAAACACAGCATCGTTATGCTGCTATTTTACACTGGTATTCTGTGAGGGCGTGGTCATACCCCTGTTCGAGCAGTGCAGCTCTACCACTGTAGAGCACATGTGATCATAACAACAGTTTACGGTAATTACTGGTAACATATTATTATGATTGATGACCTTTAAGCCACTATCCTTTAATACAGTAACAGGTGTATACTTATACTTTGCCAGTACCCCCCTTATAGTGAATTGTTTATTTAGGCTGACATATTAACAGCTCCATTCATGGGTCAGCACGACCCTGAAATGACCACGTCCTCACAGAATAGGATCTGGTGATAGCAGCATATCGCTGGTGTCTCGTGTGTCAAGTGTATAGTATCGAAGACTCGAAAGGCCCGCAGCGCATCTGCGACTCCTGTGGTGTTGCGGATGTCCATGGGCGGCGGTGATCACTTACCATATCCATATGGTGAGCTGCTTGAACCTATTCTATAAAAAATAGTATTTATACAAAGATTTCCACCTCAGTTCTCACGGGTGACAATGCATTTTGAATCATTGTTTAGGATGGATGTAGATCCCTATTGACGCAGTCAGCTATTACGCTCATCAATTCAAGTGATCTGTGGGCGTAGATTGTTACACAGAATAAAATCAACTGATTACCGAATTTTATGGTTACTCTTTGTTTAATTATTCTGCACTACAATGAAAATTAAACTAGAAAACTAGGCGTGGTATGATTGCTTAAGAAACTTTCGATCCGAAAATTTATGAATGTTGACGTCTTTATAAGATCTACAGTGAGGTTACGTTAAGTTACGAGTAGATATAAATGCCCCATCATAACATTACCCAAACAGGGGTTGCCGAACCCCATCGGAAACGTTTCGCGCGAGGGTACGAATATTGAACCGGCTCCCCTAATACTTTTAATTTTATTGATTCTTCATATGCAAGGGATGTGACTTGAAAATGTTTGCCGCGTAAATATCATGCACTGATAACAAACAGCGATGTACATTTCCTCGAGTCCTAAATTCTTGCTTTTGCTCTACAGAAAAACACCTATATACTTACAATCTGTTTACCGATTTTTACCCCTTGTGCTGGTTACCTATATATAGAGGTCTCGACTGAGTGCCATTAGCGCTCGGTCACCTCTCAACTCGGTGAAACTGTAAAAGCCCTCGGGCTAACAGTGGCCTTAAGTCCGAAAAAAAAAAAAAATACCGATTTTCTTGTTTACCCAATTTGTTACCCGCTGACGGCGAGGGCTTGGCAAACACAATTGGTATAGATTGGAGCGTCGCTGGAGCTTCTTGCGCCACTTCTTCTTTAGCACCAACACAGTCCGAAGCGGTGGTAAATGTCATTAATAATGATATTCATTTAGTTAATCCATCAAAAGTAACTGACCGAGCCGACATTCGGCCCACTAGGGCACCCTCGAATCAGTTGCTTTCGCGCCTAGGGTAACGGTCCAAGCCGGCGCTCCCTCCCGGGTTCCCTTGTGCTGGTTACTTAATAAAAGTTTAAACATAAACTTACTTGAAAACAAAACATAACTTAAAAAAAGAAAGCCCTCGGGTTATCAGTGGCCATCAGCCAAAATAAAATATAATAGAGAGAAATTCTGAAAGAGTCTACAACAATAAAATTCCATAACTTTTTGACATAAATATGACAATCTTCGTATATTTTATTATGATATATATATATCAGCTATAAATACACTATACCCTCAAATATTTAGAAAGGCCTGGGAGTTTGAGGCCTAGGAGTTTCTATCTTCTATATAATCAGCTATTAATATATATAATATAATACTATATATATATACATATATAGACACTGGCAGAACAACCACAGCGAAAATATTCGTGACAGCTGCGTCTTATATACTATATATAATTCATTATGATTCCAAATAATAATCTCGATCAGATGCATCTTTAGAGCTAATTTATAGATCATAGTTACTAACATTCATGTACAAACTCGAAATAATATTTTATATGAATCATTTATTATCACGCTACTCCTTTGCGGGAATTTGTATCGACATTACCGATTTTAACAATTATATTGCATCTTTTTACGAACTTTTTAGAACGGATCTAGGTTGGCGATTCGACGCTCGAGATCCGATTCGCTACGATATCGAAATCGCGAATCCGTTTCTATTTTTTAACAATAAAACGTGTTCTATTAACGTTTTGAAATTTAATGGACTTAATTTGTAACTTGGACATCTATTCAGACGCTACGACGTTCGATTTCCCATGGCCCGTGGATTTGTATGTACATACCTGCATACATTTAGCTGTTATAATGTTAATAAGGACACAAGGCCACGACCGTAAGCGTTTAGGTTAATTTTTTTACATGTTCTCTTTGAAATACCTTTATTACGTAATACAACTACCGGTTCAAGTGATAAGCGACGTGCGTTATAGAAGAAAAAACATAAACACATAAACAGGGTTATTGGTAATTCGACGTAAAATTGCTGGTTGAATATCTAACAAACAGGTTTAGTGCGCACCTAAGCCTAGACTAGCTATTTTTAGTCTTTTCTTTTTACCACAATATCTCTGACTGGAGCATACCTTTGGCATTAAGTATTCCCTTTGTGAACCTCTAATTTTGTCAAGATTAATCCAACAAAGAGCCTCTAACAAAATACAATGCGATGGGATTCGTTAATGTTACGAATGTTATGAATACAGAGAGAACTCGATAATAAGCATGTAATTCATCAATATGCAAATCGCTTATCTCTCGTCCCTTATCGTTGCCGTATCGTAAGTCGAATAAGAACACATCTCGGTGACGTCACACTTACGAGAATGCGTTCATTCTATATGCGGAAATACTACGAAGTTATACTTGATTTGTCCACGACAGCTGGGGACGATGGGTCATTCCTTACTTAATTCGGTGGGCCCTCCCGGGCACCCTCGAGATAGTTGATGTTATGCGCTGGGTAACGGTCCAAGCCAAGGCTCCCTTTCGGGAACTCTTATGCTGGTTACCCATAAATAAAGATCTCGGTTAAGTGACCTAAGCGCTCGGTCACCTATCAACTCGATGAAGCTGTAAAAACCCTTGGGAAGAATTTATAAAACAAGTAATTGTTTTTTAACAGTGGTATAGCTACACTGCAGTATATTTCTACGCGCATAATTAATGTTTCAGCTCGACCGGGGTAGGACCACGTACTATCAGAACACCAGCGTTAAATAGCAGCATAATGCTGCTGTGTTTCGTCTGCTGAGTGTTGGCATAGGGACCAGTAATAGAGGTCTACTGGTGAAGAGGCATTCCATCTAAGTCTTCAAGGGTGACAACGCATCTGCATTATAATTCCTTGGCAAGGATGAATGTAGATGTCATGGGGCGCGGGAATCACTTGCCATCAGGTGAACTGTGTGCTCGTTTGTTACTCTCAGTGTAAGAAAAAAAGCAATATAATAAACTTTAATATAGACTTTAAGAAATATACAGTATTTACTTTATATTAGAAACTTTTACCGTGTATAATATGTTTATCTGGTAACTATCAAATAAATTAGATTTTTTTCGTACGAAATATTAAATAAAGTAATATGCAACTGCCAAACACGATGGTAATGTCGACGTTCTGGTGGATTTTGACCATGGTGATATCTTCTGGTCATTGCTAGAAGACATCAACTGAGCAAAACTTTTTACAGTGCCGTAAGCATTTGCGCAAATTCAGAGGCATTCGTCGTCCTTTTCCGTATTCCGATGTAATGTATGTGCGATTAGATCGAACATGGGATATACGTACAATACGCCCAGACCCGAAAACGTACAATTCGCGATGTACAAATATTGTTCCCTCGTCTGGGAACCCGAGAACTGCGACGCAGCAGCCAGATACTCGCCAAGCACGATCCCAATTCACCTACATCCATCGATTCTCTGCCAACTTATTGCATAAACAACTACAATCATTAGTAAACACAAGAATACGTAATTATGTATACGCATTTTTCGTGATACAAACGGTTATAAAATTACGTATTCCGCAATGGTAAATGTCGGCAACAGTGTCATTGTAAACCAATGTCACGCTCATTGTATGTCGTGCATCTTAACACTAATATAATCGCGAATTTCATAATCTAAATGAGTCACTATAAACCCCAAAGCTTCACACAAATAAACGATAACACATTCCTATATATTCAAGGCGCCATCCTTGCAATGTAAAATATTGTATAACATAAGCGTACATACTAAATATGTCTCTAAAATGAAATATATAAGTGTTAGAATCGTTTAAAAATGTAAAATGCCTTTATGCCTTATCAAGTATTGCGTTATCAATATTAATCTTTGCAATGATAACGTGTGGGCAGACTGCCTCGTGAATGATAAGAATTGTACCACTGACCATAGCCGAATATCGAAGCACATAAAATATTAACTAACCTTCGCATTTGTTTATAATTGTTACACTTAAACGGTCGATGCTGCGATACCTCTGTTAAAACGACTCCCCGTGAGTCCGAGGTGAGAAAAGAGCGGTGGTAGGTTTCGATCACAGTCGCCGGCTTTTTTTTTTTTGGTCTGATGGCCGATGTTAGCCCAAAGACTCTTACAGTGTCACCGGGTTCAGAGGTGACTGAGCGCTTATGGCGCTCAGTCGAGACCTCTATTAGTGGGTAACGAGCACAAGGGCTCCCGAGAGGGGGGAGCCTCGGCTTGGATCGTTGCCTTGTTCCGCGAGAGAGTCTGACCCGAGGGTGCTTGAGAAGGCCGCGTCGCCGGTATCAATGAAAATGTTAATAGTTAATTAACTGACCACGTGGCTTGACGGTGAAGGAAAAAAAAAAAAACCAACATGTCTAAGAAATAAATAAACAAAAAGTTCCATGCAAAGACCGCCGGTGTAGTCACGTGAGGGATTATACTTTAATATCATCTTAAGAGGTCCACTGTAGGTTATTTACCTAGTAAAATTTGCATGAGATTAGGTAGAAATCAACTTGGATGAAACAATTATTGAATTTTTTTCGTTCTTTCTTCTTCCTAATTTCTTCCTTCTTCTGAACCGGATATCTGCATTCCTACTGGGCGGTAGCGTTAAATTTTTGGTGTCATCGCTTAAAAAGTCTATTTGGGGATACATCATTTAAATATTGAATATTAGGAAAAGAAAGGTGAGTGAGAGAGAAAATGAGTGCCCGCACTATAATACGTCCTGCACAGTTGCAGTGCCAAAAATCACCTGCGCTAATCTAGTGGCGTTCGCGCACATTAGGATGAATAGAAATGCTTCAGCATTTCAATGAATCCTTATCGACCATAAATGTGAGCGCAATGGACCGCAGAAACCGCTTGCCATCAGCAGAACAATAAGTTTATCTGGGCCTAGTTTCACAATTTTTTTTTTTAACTGACGGCTCTTAATTATATTTGTGCACAAAATAAATTATCTAAGTGTGTGGTAAGGTAAGTAAATAAAAAAAAAATGTGTGGTCGCGCGATGTGTGACTATCATATTATATCATTGAAAGTCAATATCGGCGGTAGCCAATATGCGTGTTATCTATTGATAAGGATTATCAAGGAAGCATGCACGGACCGCAATGAATGGGGAGAAATGAATGCCAATAAACATTGATCAATTGCTTTAATATTATCTAACGTGTTATTCTGTCGTAAATTAGATAATGTTTAAAGATCTTTAATAACTTCCGCTTTGCATTGTGAAAGAAAGAAAAATATGCACATTGTTTAATATTTGTTATATATGAGTAATCAATGAGACATACTTATCTCATTTACAAAAAAGTTTAATTACTTGAATATTTCCATAATCCCAGCTTGAAGAGTACTACAGATTTTCTCTTATCACATACATTGATATAATGCGAAACAGAAAATAGCAACGCGTTATATTTTATTAAATTGTTTAGATACACTTGTGGACACACGAATATACAAACATTTAGAATAATTTAATAAAATATGTCTAGTAGGAATTATTATATACTCGTATATAATATTTTCTTATTTCCTTTTCATTAAATTTGTTTTAAATACATCAGTTTCAGCTTCGTATTTAAAATCATTACCCTTAAATTGACCAATGGGATTTTTAGTTACGTTAATTGCATCTTTTCTAGTATGGTTCTCTTGATCTCATGTGCTTTATGTCTGTAATTATATTTATAAGCTATATTAGTGTAGTTTATCATGCTATACTTCTGCTTTTTTTATAACATTAAGAGTATTACAAACGAGCACACAGTTCACCTGACTACTGAATCCTGCGGCCCATGACATGTACATACATCCTTGACAAAGAAAAACTCTTGAGGACTGAGATGGAATGCCTCGTCACCGGTGATAAAGGTCTCCAAACCCCTGCACTCAACCAGACGAAACATAGCAACATTATGGTGCTATTTTACACTGGTGACTGTGAGAGCATGGCCTTACCTTGGTCGAACTGATCCGTTCATTTTGCAGCTAGAAACAAACTGCGTGTAGCTCTACCACTGTCAAAAGGAATTAAATGACTTAATTAGAATACTAATATTATAAACATATTACTTGCACATTAATACATACCATTTTATACATGATATTTAAGTGAAATACATTGTATTTATGTGATTTTATTATTAAATAAAGATTATAAAATAAGTTTGTAGTTTAGAATTAAATTTAAGATAGTATAATTAATGTTATAATAGTACACAATGTATAAACGAGATATGTATTCGCTAAAAAACTGCCCTGCAAGTTGACGAAATTCTTATAAAAACAACCGACTGCATTTTGTTTTTATTTAAATACATAAAATAAAGGGTTTCTTATTAGTGTACAGAATCAGTATTTCTATTAATTAAATCTAACAGTAGCTAATGAGGCGCGTCTGTTTGTCCGTATGTTTGTTCAGAAGCGTCGTGTTGTGTTGTACGTCCTTGCATAAGTTAGCTTTGTTCATTAGCAAATCGTGCCTTCGGCTGTCACCAAACAAACAAATACTGTATGTTTGATTTCTTAGAAAATGTATTTGTCGATATTATATAATACATTGCATTTAATACGTTTCCTTTAAATGACACTATTGTCTATTATATATAATTTTATTAATTGTTTTTTTCTATAATAAACATATGACGAGAACAATAAAACCTTATTGCTAAAAATTATGTTAAAGATGTATGTCATTTAATGTTACAATATGTAACTAAAGAAAAGTAAACTCCCATTTCTCTTAATTCATAAATACTTATTGCTTTACAGTTTTAATATAACCCTTATTTGCCAGTACATAAGTTGTTCTTAGTTTTTAAATTTTTTATGGAAACCGTTTCGATTTGGTACTGCATATTACAGTAGATGGCGCTGTCGTACATTATTTTACGCACGCACGGACATAAGAATTAATATATCAGATAATCGTATCATCACAAATATGATGACTTTGCTTTATCCACGTTACATAATAAGCGTCATCAAAGAGTTTCATGGAACCATTGCAATGCAAACATTGTATATGAAAATTTCTTTAGACATGATAATTGGTGTAAATTTTTTTGAACTTTCTTCAATAAATTAGCCAAGTGCTAAATTAACCTGATTGCTGAAAAAGACTGAATGCAAACTAGGGTGTTTTTTTTTCGTAGTTTTTTTGGTATATTTTTGTTGTCAAAAACTGCAAGAACAATCTCAAATTTGTGATTGGATGCAGGGGACTCAGCACCATACTTTTTGCAAAGTTTCAAAAGTTGTAACCCCAATAAGACTGAAATGATATAAATGTTTCGCTCTAATTTAGGCCCGATATCAGAAAAGAGAAGGTTAGAGTGGCCTTTTTGTTAGAAGCAAATTATTGATTTCATAGTAACGAGTTCACTAATATTTATCATTGCCACCCAGTTGACGTATTCTTGTATCATATTTGTGGCGGCAAACGTGCACACAGTTAACCAGATGGTAAGTGCTTATGGCTATATTACGTTAGTATTCCTGATAAGTATTCCGGAGAGTTGGTGGTCTTTCTTATACGGGATAAGCCGACTTATTCGTGCTATAGCTAGGTTTTATTTTTTCTAATGTTAGCAGTACTATTATCATTAGTAACATTCCGCTAAGCTAACTAAGCTTAAAATGCTTGTGCTAGGAGATGGTATACGGCAATGGTCAAATAGCAAATTCGAACCTGCGACCTTAAATTTCCCAGACCACACCCTAAACCATTAGACTATCGACACTTCTATTCAACTGCCACGTGGCTGTAGTACGTACGTAAAATATGTAATAATATTTAATAATGAGGACCATAATATATTTGTATAAAATATAAAATCGTTCGGGAGTCTTTAACCGTCTATTAAAAAGGTTGTCTTATTACATGATTATTTATATTTTTCAGAAAATAAATGGATTGTAGCAGATAATGACTGAGGTATCGTTATATCTTCGTGTCCAGATGACGAGGGATATATGACGTCATAAAAAAAAGTTTTAAGATGTACCTTCGTCTAACTGAAAAAAAAAACGCACTATATTATGGGAATCATATGGAATCAAAGGACTCATTATTATCATTCTGATTATACATGATAAAAATTGGCTTTCAGAAATTGTTGTTCCAAAAGAACAATCTACAAAGTTTTTTTTTTAATTTAAACCAGTGGATACTTATCATACAAATTATAAATGTTAAATTTATCGCTAAATGATAAAAAAAATGCATAATTTTTTAAATGCTTTTGCATTAAAAAATTCTGACATTGGAGTCCGTAGTCTGTAGAATATTTAGAGTTCCATTTTAAAATCGAAAATCCTTTAGATCCTTTTGTTATTACACTCTTTTGACAATGTAAAGATTTAACTGAAAGTTGATTTTAGTGAAAGGCTCAAATTTAAACTTAAATGTTAAAATTGTGGATGCTTAGAGCAGCAAGAAAAATAAATAAATTGAAAATCTTTTTCGAAACAATACAAACATAAACATCGGGAATAGTTTTCGAACTTGTTTATGTTCATAAATTCCATCTTTAAAAAGTTCGTGTATACAATTTTACTTTTAACATTTGAAAATTCACTGCGGAACCCTATTAATGCCCATGTATAATTCTCTTTGTTGCTTTTTTTCTGTCATACCATTTCCTAGCTAATGCCACTTAAGGCGCTGTACAAAAACTTGGGATCGCAACGAAACCAACTCACCTTTTACTATCCACAACAAAAACGTACATAATCATACAAGGTTACTGTAATTACTTGTTAGTAATTTTTTAATCATTTTAAAAAAAAACATAGCTTTTGATATTGAAAGATTTATTCATAATTATCTCGGTATTATATCTTAATATCGGTAATTATAAATTAAATAAATTTAGTGCTTTCTGTATTAAAATTCTGCCCGGAAAAAAAAACTAATAATCTCAATTTTTTTATGGACACGAAAATCGAAAAATCAGAAATGAATAATAGAATAATAATTGAAGACATAAAACAACGTTATAGTTATTGTGTGAGAAACTACATATACGGCAATATGTATATTGCCATATTGTCTTCGGCAACAAAAGTAAAACCCCTATATTTGGAATCCGGTGGAGAATGAATAGCACTGGATTTAAAAACCCTATTACAGGACTCTATAGTTTGAAAATTAGTTTCGATCCGCAGGTTCAACGGTCGCCACAATAATATTTCACCGTATTCCGTACTGTACAATTTCATAAAAGAGATTTAATTTCAATTAAAATATTATAACATGATAATGTCATTTTGCCCCGATTACAACATATGATCTCGAATCGATTGCACATTGAATGGTATAATATATTTCTTAGTAGACCTTTTTCTGTAAAACTCTAAGATACATATCTGTATTCATATGTGCATGAAATATCCATTTCAACATTTGAATTATGCCATCACTAAAATGCTGACCAAGCCTTTTTCCAGCAAACTCTGTCTGAAAGAAGCCTGCTCAAGTAGTGTAGTTTTACATCCTATTGACCTTCTATATAGAAAATTTATTTATATTTACATGAACGTTTCTTGATGCTCCTTACTTCTTTCGATTTACCGCTTAGTATAATCCCAGCTTAACCTTGCTGATAATATCCTAGATTCATAAATTAATTTGTGGACTATTTAATTTTATAAACGTGTCCCGCTTTCCAGCCATACGTTTTATTTTAAATTAATCAAAAGCAATCAACTTTTTTAAAAGTTACCTGGTACACAATGCAACGCTTTAGTCTGACGTTGTAATTGAACGATGCGATGCGGATCGATAAGTTTGCCCAGCGAACCCCATGACGTGCAGGGAAATCCGCATTGTTAACCGCGGTACCAAAAAGGGGGTAAAAACTACACCGATTTATGGATGCATTTATGAATATTTTTTAGTTGCTAGCTAGGCTTGTCGTTTCTACTCGAGCATATTGTATCAAATTTCCCTTAATGTAATAATTAATTTAATTAAGTTGCAAATTTTAGATATACAAGGCAGTCTTATCGCTAAAGCGATCACTTTCAGACAACTTTTAGATTTAGGAATAATTGAGTTAAATATGTTAATAAAGTTTATTAATGTATAAACCCAAACATTTATAAAGTAATACCTAAATGATGATATTTATATATTACAATTTATACTAAACACTATATATAACTGTGATTTTTATAAGGATATGATGTACACTGTAAACGTACGTAATCATATCCTTATAAAAACCACAGTTATATATTGTGTTTAGTATAAATTGTAATATATAAATATATAAGATTTTGTTATTTGTTTAACTTTACTATCTTTTATTTTAATGATATTAGAAACTTACAGGTGTTAAAGGTTAATATTGTATTCGTAACTAGCCCTCGCTCTACAGCCTATACTCAAGTCAAAAAGTACTATTCACTTTTTTTTGTAATATTAATACTTGTTTCTTTTATCTCATGCATCTATCTTATAAATATTATTTTATAATAATTTTAATATTAAGCAATTATGGTTACAAATATTTCTATGAATGAGTTATGAATCTCAAATACCAAAAGCATACATTACCAGTATGAACTAATGTTACGGGAATTTTCGTAATCTCTTCTATTGCCGGACTCATTCCTTTCATGGTAGACTGGGCATCAGATAAACTTCATGCTTTTGAATAGATAGTATCTAGTTTCGCATCACTATGCCGGACTTTCACTTCACTTATTGTAGTCTACTATCAGATTGAAAGTAAAGCTTTGGCGAATACTTTGTTTACATTTCTTTTGACATATCTATACAATTGTGCCATCGCTGATTCTTAGGCCCCTTTCACACGCCAGAGATTGTTGACATATGAACTGGTTGAACACTTAGTTTATAACTGACCATCTGACCACCTGACTGATCATATAGTCGCCACCTCTTTTTTAATTTATACAATATTTATGTTTATTATTTTGCTTCACTCTTCATTGTATTACAATATTTATTTGTGTTATAAACCGACTTGATGTGGATCGTTACTTATAATTAAATGATCCAAACATTATGAACCATGCAGCCAGTTTCTAGTTGTACTGATCGCTGCTACGCGTAAAAAGTATAACTGACTACGAATAAAGAAAAATATATTATTTCCATTTATTATGCCCCGCACTTAATAGAGTAAATAGAGTAACGCGAAATGTTCATGCATTGACGTTAAAATACTTGTTTTTATTGAACAAACAATTTAAGTAAAAAAAAACATTTAACCGATGATTCCAACAGTCAATTTTATCTGTGCTCGTTACATCCGCGTGCATTGGATCACGGAGGGGAAATGACAGTGCCAGCGAAATGTCTGTCTTTTACAATAGCGATATTTATTTTATCACAATAGAAGAGTATAAAATAAAATTGTATAGAACACACTAATGTCTTGTCCCGATGTATGTTCTAGCAGTTCAAATTTTACATAAGAATTATTTTTGTTATATCTAAATATACTAAAACTAGAAAGTCCATCCTAATATAATCCTAAGCACTAATTCTTCTAATTATTAATTAGAAGAATTAGTTAATTGATTATTTTTTTATGGAATAGAATCAAATGAGCTGGTTTTAATAGCTCTCTCGATCTCGAGACTCGATAAGTGTCACCGCAGCATCAGAGCAGTTGCAAGTGCATTGTCGTCTCTTGAGACGGCAGTAGACCGTCTCCTTGAAGGTCCCTACGTCGTATCGATTCGGAAATACCGCTGGTGACAACTGATTCCGCAACTTGTCGTGCGTGGTAAATAAAACTACGTACAAAGCGCACACTGGTGGATTACCGTCCATCGAGATATTAAAATTAAATGTATAAGATTCACTTTAGTATGAAAAGGACTCAACTCAAAAAGCAACATTTTGCGAAATTGCAACATAAAGAATGTCTAAAGTCGACGCATTATGAACTGAGGCTTCGGGTCGTAAATCATATTTATCTGTCTGCCTCGCTCGCACTTATAGGGCTTATGGAGAGGTGTAGTGATGTGCGTGAGAATTGTAGAGGTGCATAACGGGATAGGTACAATCGATATGCTAAATTATGTTAAGTATTAATAGGAATAATTTTTCGCTATCTGAAAATAGGTTTTTAATTTGTAAGATAAAATATTTGTTTCGACGTAATCATAGAGAATGTAATGAGTGTCATAACAAAAAGTCTTATATTTATGGAAAAAAAACTACCCTTACTCGTAACGACCAATCAGGAGTCAGAGTGCTAATGAAGGTCACGATGACTCATTGACCCCGCGTGCGCAGGCGCATCGATAACGGGCATTGCATTGCGTGCACATACCTTCTGTCAGTGACATTTATTGCCCGACGACTCAGTTTAAAATGCGTCGACTATAGTGTGATAGATTACATTAATAGTTTCATAAAATTTTATTGATACTATATTTTAGTCTCTTTCGTACGCTTTTTTTTGTGTGTTAGTATTGCTGTTGGTCCAGAGACCTCTACAGCTCTATCTCATTAGACTCGCGAGCGAGAGGCCCGCTGAGAAGAGAGACTTTCACACGAAAATGTGGATGATATTGTTATAAATAATTTTAGATCTTTACTCAATGTTCGATTATGTTGAGTTCGGTCGTTTCAGTCCTATAGGTGCGATGTCCAGTTGATGTTATCTTATAAATATCGCCGTGGTCGAAGTAAACGGGGTCATCATAGCCAATCTTAACCTATATAGCCTCTGACTATATCCATTTCATATACTCGTGTTAGGGTCTGGTCTTCATGGCTTCATAGAAACTGCAAAGGCATAATTTGTATGTAAGTCCGGTCGTCGAACGCTCAGTATGACGGGCACGCGCGCGTCGTTACAGACTAACAGACGCCTCGCCCGTCGATGCACTCGCGGCCACGTGCCGGTTATTTATTGACCGTGTTCACAATGCATACATAGAATTTCGTTCATTAATTTATTAAGCCGGTGACACATTAGCGTTTTTTCTATTATGTTTTAGATAAACTATATAGGTATATATATATACATGTGTTGATTGGCAACTGAAAATATGGAATAATGAAGATTTTTTTTGAAATGATTTCTCTCTTGACATGAAAAGCAATTATATTTTTGTCAAACTCCCGCGTCTCGGACCTTTATTGAATCTCATCTCTGAGGACTGAAATGATTTACGTTGTTACCAGTTACGAATAACTTTTATTCACACACAGTAAATAGTTATTATATGTCAGTATTCTGTCACAGCGTGGTCCTTCCCCGGTGGAACAGATTATTCGTGCTATAAGTTAGTACTAAAATAGTAGATGAGTGCTTACTGTATATTTTTCGTTAAATAAGTACGTCCGAAATAATAAGAGATTACCGATGGTGGGGCGTTTATTTGCCCTTGACGCGTGACAAATCGCATTTTAATTCTTTATTGGATTTACGTGAGTGTCATGAAACAAAGGGATATTTCACCATCAATGGAATTCTTTACACGTTTCTCACTTCTCACTCCCACAGAATTATTTTCGATAGATTACTATTACACCAATACTGAATGCTTGGTTTGTGAACAGACAGGTTCCGGCAAGACGTACACGATGGGCAGCGGGTGGGAGGGCGAGGGCGATGGCGACGAGAGCAGGCGCGGCATCATCCCCCGCGCCATCCGGGACCTCTTCGCGGGCGCCGAGCAGCGGGCAGAAGCGGCGCGTGCGCAGGGTCAGCTGCCACCGGAGTTCTCCGTGCAGACGCAGTTCATCGAGCTGTACAATGAGGATATTGTCGACCTCCTCGATCCTGCTAAGGACCCCTTCACTAAGGTACATACAGCTTTAGCTGATATTTATCATCTACATCTGCATTTCTCCGATATCGCCAATACCTAATGAAGTTATAAATAATAAAGTAATAAAAGAAAATATAATAATAAAAGTCATCAATAAAATATTCAAAAAAAAATTGAAAACATTATCAATGTTTATATAATCCACTGTGATAGTAATCGTTCACTCTTGGTCGACTGCAAGCACCTGAAATTAAATTAAAGTCCATTATTAGCACCTGTTTAACTATTTAAAGCGAGAAGGTCTTAAAGACATATGAAGTAAAATATTTTGAATGATTTTTACAAAGCACCTTCATTCTAATCGTTAGTTCTAATATTTAGTGAAGTCCGGCAAGGTTCAACGTATAACTTGTACCCGATGATCACGGTAACGCATATGACGGCATCATAGTATTTATTATATTGAGTATTTATCCTCTTTTAAACTTAAGTGTTTTTGGCCGAAGTATAAAGTGAACAAAAGAATACACAGTTCACTTGGAAAAGTAGTCTTAACATCTCTCATCAAGTTTCAATGCAGATATCATTTTGATTCACGCAGTTGCGTCACCCTAGTAGTCAAAAAAGGCTGCCATATCAGTTTCCTTCACGAAACACAATTACACTATAAAGACAGTGTGGTTCTTTCATAGTTTCGTTGACACATTAATTCCGCAGTCAGTTATTACAACAAGGTTCGACATAAACTGTATTGACTATAAAACTCCTTTATTAAATAAAATAAAACTATTCATTCATATTGACTAGGACAAGGGATGCTGAGAGGAAGCCTCGGCTTGGACCGTTACCTCCGCGTAAAAGCAACTGACTCGAGAGTGCCGAACCTCGACTCGGTTCCTTCTAGCGGATTCAGACCCCTGATGAGTAAAATGAAATCCTGCGCTACCTATAACTGGATCCTTGGATTCCTACACTAAACGAAACTCAGCACCAATATGCCCTTATTTCCCTTTGGTAATCTGGTTTTCCAGTCGCCGACTTTTTTTTCCTTTTCTTTCTTGATTTTACGACAGAAGCACAAAAGTAGATCCAATGTTATAACTTTCGTCTTTCTCTCTGAAATAATCTCACTAGACCATCTGTAAATCTCTCTAAATAGATCTAAAATTCGACATTTTTTTTACAGCTTTCTCTCTTCAATAGCTGAGAACAAAGCTTACCGTTCATTTGACTTGGTCCTTGAGTTCTAGCCGATATCGATTATCGTGATATTCAGTTTTTAATCAAAACATTTCAACTTGGAGGAACTGCAACGGCGCGAAGAGTTAGTGCCTCTATGTTTATACATAACGGCACTATAATATATTCTGTTTAGTTGATAGCAATATACGCCGTTTTCGAAATGCAGCGAGCCATCAGTTGTGCTGAGCCGTTGTCACACATTCAGAAAGTATTTTGATATTGCCGCCGTGTAATTAGTAATAGTTTAATTTCGTCTGCTAACGCTCTAATGGCGTGCTGCCGTGAATTTAACTTTTCTTTTTAATTACTTGATTCGAAATAACAGTAATTAAATACATTTAAGAAAGTTACGAATCTTTCGTTTTTTATTAACGTTGATTGACCAAGAAGCCGCTAAAGCTAAGTCGTATGGCTCAGCGGAGTTGTTCTCCTTGGTTATTCTGGTCATCATAATTATCTCAGCCCATCATTGTTATTACCTGATGACATCAAATATGCTATAAATGAAAGAAATAAACCTTATTACTGGTTACGAAGCTTCTTATCTTAGCCCTCAGGAGTTATAATGCATCTGCATTATAATTTATTAATGAGAAACTATATAGATGTCACAGGCCGCAGGAATCACTGACCATTAGGCGAACTGTGCTCATTTGTCACCTTTAATATTTAAAATTAACATTTTTATAAAGAGATGACATAGAAGAGAGCCACAATTTTAAACTATTACGTTTAATATTCCATTCGTTTAGATATGCTATTGTCTCGGCGTATGTATTGTACTTCCTTGGTTAGTTTTATTTATATATTATACTACGACACGTTATAAAAATAATAAAATTAACATAGCTTCAGTACTCGTCATAGTTCATACGTATTCCCTAAATCCTTTAATGTCGTCGCTGTAGCGATTTTGAAGTTTATTATTTCGGTATCGGAGCTTCCCCATACGTTACCAAAACAAGAGAACTTCAATAGATACCCCGCGTCCTTGGGGGGAAGACAATTATGTGGGACTTCTATCTACTAAAACCCTCGCTAGTTTTACTGGGGCATCGGGAGGTACTTCGGGAACTCCTACGGGACGCCTCTGCACTGGGAATTGAGATGAGATGCTTTTTTTTATTATATTGAGAGTAACAAACGAGCACACAGTTCACCTGATGGCAAGTGATTCCCGTGGCCCATGACATCCTTGACAAGGAATCATAATGCAGATGCGTTGTCACCCTTGAGGACTGAGATGGAATGCCCAATCAAGGTCCCAGTAATAAAGGTCCCCGGTATCCCTACACTCACCAGTCGAAACACAGCAGCGTTATGCTGCTATTTTACGCTGGTATACTATGAGATCGTGGTCCTACCCCGGTCTAGCTCACCCATTCATTCTGCAGCTAGAAACAAACTGCAGTGTAGCTGTACTACTGCTTCTGTGTTTGCGCGAATGCTTATCTATATACTATATCCTGCGCAGCTAATGTTGTTGTTTAGTCGGTATAAACCTGGAGATATCGTTGTCTCTCACCTTAACGTCATAGCTTATCATTCCAGGGAGCCCTTAGGATAACAGAAGATGGATGCGGCGGCGTGAAAGTCGTTGGAGCCTCGATGCGAGCAGTGCGGGGGGTCGGAGAAGCACTAGGAGCATTGCACGCGGGCGCCCTTGCCAGGACCACCGCTGCCACAAATATGAATTCGTCATCATCTCGATCTCATGCTGTGTTCACTCTCCTGCTGCGTCAGAGGAGGCTGGCCACAGACCAGGACGTAGTGGATCGGGACGCGGAAGCCGATACACCCGAGCAGTATGAGACCCTGACTGCGAAGTTCCATTTTGTAGATCTAGCTGGCTCTGAGCGACTTAAGCGAACAGGTAATGGCGATGTACTGACCTTAACTCGTTTTTTTTAAATAAAAAATGATAAATACCGTATGGGAATGAAAATGCCAATGAAGGAAGTAAACATATTATAAACGTTATGAAATCAAATAATGTTCTGAAGATGTAGGTGTCGTAAGAAGTTTAAGCCGTTTATAAAGTTTACAATAATTTCAATTCATCGATCTTATTTATTTTTGACGTAGTATAGACCCAACTCATCTAGGAACTCGCTGAAGCACGTACCTATAAGCCAGCTCGACTGGGGTAGAACCATGCTTAAAATGTAAAAGCACAGTTTAGCTTAAATGTGCTACGTCTGATGTAATAATGAAGCCTGGAAACTGGAGACGTGGCATTCCATTTTAGTCCTCAGCGGTGACAAGGTATCTCCATTATGTTTCCTTATCGAGGATATACATATGTATATCGGTGTCATGGACCACACATATCACCTGATGGTAAGTGATTCCTGCGGCCCAAGACATCTACATTCATCCTTGACAAGGAATCGTAATGCAGATGCCTTGACATCCTTGAGGAGTGAGATAGAATGTTTCTCACCGACTTTTTGTTGCAACAATTATTTGACAAGTTAGGAACACTTTTCGATAAACTATTTGAAATAAATCATTGAAAAATGGCAAATTTAGATCTTACATTTTAAAATAAATTATTTAATTAGCTTCTTTATACGTCGTAATTTTAAAGATTTATTAATACAATATATTATACCATCTTTTAGAACTAAAACGAAAATGTCTTTGTTAGCCCATTATGTTTTTTTAACCTGTTTAGCTACTAGTTCTATAATAAATTTGAATTTAGAACGATTAATATTTAAAACATTCGGTGATAAAGAGATCAGGAAGCTTTATATCACGTGTCCAACACAACTTTTGTCTAGGAATCCCCGCATGTGTTGTCAAATCAAAAGGCAACGTTATTTATGGCCAGTTATTTATATACGGCGTTCTTTTGAATTTATTACAGATATAATAATAAATAACATTTCTATTAGAAATGTTTAATATAAACAAACATTATCTTTTAACCATTTGATGTGATATAGAAATTTAAAATATTTTATTTAAAATTCTTATCGTATTGGTCAAACCTTTATAGAATTTTAATGAAAGAAACTTTCTCGGAATTTTAAGATCTTATTAGTTTAGCGTAAGAAAACAGCCCCGAATGGTTCAACATACTTGTATGTTTCTAAGCACAGACACTGTAAATATCATTAACGGTCACTCCACAAGGGTGCCAAAGCATCTGCATTATGATCCTTGTCATGGATGAATGTACATGTCGTGGGCCACTGGAATCACTTGCCATCAGGTTAACTGTGTGCGAATGTAATAGAAAAGCAACACTTCGCTTCCGAATTAATGCATGTGGAATGAAAAAGATTGGAAGATTTTCAGATCCAGATATGTCAGGGACACGGCGCATACGTTAAACATACTCAGACTCGACAATCAAATAAATACAAAAATCTCGATCCTTAGCTTAGAATCGAACGCATGAAGCAGCTATGCACACTTCAATCGGCTTTTTTATATTATATATATAATTTATTTTAAAATGTAAGATCTAAATTTGCCATTTTTCAATTATTTATTTTAAAGAGTTTATCGAAAAGTGTTCCTAGCTTGTCAAATAATTGTTGCAACAAAAAGTCGGTGAGAAACATTCTATCTCACTCCTCAAGGATGTCAACGCATCTTCATTACGATTCCTTGTCAAGGATGAATGTAGATGCCGTGGGCCGCAGCTATGCAGACTTCAATCTAATTTATATGCTTTTATCGAACGAAATACAGAAGCTAAGATTCTATATCTCAAACTTACATATTTAAATTTTGGCTTTGTTATATTTTGCGAATTTTCTCTACTTATTATTATATATTGTAGCTCAATATATTTGCATGCAGTATTCGCCGATAAATGTAGTGGCGCTAATCTATTGTTCACAACGTTCTGATCTAAGGTATTGTATCCGTGTATACTATGTTGGCGTTCATTAAATAAAATAAATAAATACTAAGCTAGTTATCTACGAGAATGTTTTTTTTCACTATCACAGAACTTTGAATCTAGCCGAGTGGGGTTTATCAAATTATAAATTCCTTTTGTTTTCAGGAGCTACAGGCGAGCGCGCTCGTGAGGGTATATCCATCAATTGCGGACTATTGGCACTTGGAAATGTCATATCGGCATTAGGAGACAAGTCCCGGAAGGTCATGCATGTACCGTATAGAGACTCGAAGCTTACGCGACTATTGCAGGATTCCCTCGGAGGTAATAGCATACGACATTATACCTTGTATTCTAACTCAATGACTAGGTAAGATATATATATATATATATATATATATATATATATATATACACATACTAACCGAAGTTTACAAAGTTATTAGTATTCTATTTACCTAGTCATATAGATAGAATACAAGGTATTGTCCTGACTGAGTCACTGATTATTATTAAGGAAGGATTTTTGTAAAATAGGCGATGAACGCTTGTAGAGAAGTCGAATTTTCAAAGTAAGAAACACGAAATTTCATATACCTCCTTCTGTTTAGAAATAAATATGTTTGTATGTGGGGAAAATAGGGGTTGAAAGTTTATATGGGCAGTTCGTCATTTTTGAAGTAAGAAGCATGAGATTCAATATGAAAGCTTCTTATTTAAAGTTTAGGAAAAAAATTATTAATAAGTATACGTCTGTGCTCTACAGATGTACACTATTTCTGAATCACGCTATGCTTTCGTTACGCGGCTTTTAGCCTTTTTTGACTAGTCAATCTACGAGCACCATTTCAATATACATATATCTACGCATGCTAAGCTGCGCTCTACATCTAGTACGTAATAGTTATTGGATACGGCCCGCGAAATTTAATCGTAGATTCGTATCCGTCAGTGGACGATTGATGCGAATTATCTAGCGCAAGTATTTTAGCTTAGTTAGATTGGATGTTAGTAATGTTTTACCTTTACAAAGCCTTTAATACCTTTTTTTAGTCCCGATAACTATCATTCTTGTCTATACAGAATGATCCCTTGTCCCCGGAGGGTTAAGATGAAATGCCCCCTTACCAGCAAATGGAACGCCACTTATTATAAAACAACATACAGTTTTAGATTGTATAATGACACAAAATGGACGTGAGCGTACTCCATATTCAGAGAAAGCCAGGAATCTATACAGACTTGTTAAAAGTGGTGTAGATAGACGTGTTGGACGGTGTAGATAAATTGTATATCTATGAGGGTGGTATTCTCCATGTGGAAAAACCCCTCGGTAATAAATAAAAATAAAAAAAGTGTTTGTATGAATAGCCAACAGCAGAAGAAACACAATTAAAAATATTGTGTTTCTTTTGCCGCAATTATTATTTCTTTTATTTATTTATTTACATTTTATTGCATTATCCTTAACATAGTTAAACGTTCACAAAGGGCGGACTTAATGTCAAATTTTATTCCAAGGTGTGGTGAAGTATTGTCATAGGTGTAGTAATAAACTAATTAATAAAAATTAACCAACCCCAAACCCAAGATTACAAATCTATTTCTATTTCTACATAATCTACAAATGAATTTTTATTTAATAAGGATCGAATATTTTTTCCCTCCCATCATCAAAGGTGTCATTAATACTATCGTCTGTCTTTGTTTTCGGAAGCGGTCTCCTAATATATATAAAGCAATTCATGCGTGAAGGTAACCTACTCTTTACGTAATATATTTTCTTTATTCTCCGTATTATAATATTTACCTTGTTGAGACTTAATACTATGTTTATTGATTGTAACATCGGGTTATTAAACGATCGCCTACAATATCACTATATTGATTATTATTTTAATTCAAAATCAACTTAAAACTCTTCGCGACCAGGCAACAGCAACACAGTGATGATAGCGTGCGTGTCGCCGAGCGACCGCGACTTCATGGAGACCCTCAACACCCTTAAGTACGCGAACCGGGCGCGCAACATCAAGAACCGATGCGTCGTCAACCAGGATCTCACCTCCAGGACCATCAATCAACTTAGGCAGGAGGTTGTCAGACTGCAGTTGGAGTTGGCCGAGTATAAACAGGTATTTGAAGACTTCATTATACTAAATCTGGATAGAAACTATAAGCTACTAGGTATCACCTCGATTCGAGGTGAAGTGTAAGTAACACAATTTACTATGCGAACTCCAGATCGCAGTGCTTAGCAGTACTAGATAAGATACACTCTTTTTAGGGTTCCGTACATCTTAATCAATTAAAAAACTAAACAGTTTCAAACAGTTTATGACAGTTCATTTTCTCCGAATCTACCGTACGTAAAATGTTATTTAGTGTATATAAATTGTGATCCCACAATCACGGACATGATGGAAATTAATATTCACCATTGTAATTTCCAATACTTAATTAACAGGGCAAACGGATAGTATCAGAAAACGGAGAAGAAGGCTGGAGCGATGTGGTACAGGAGAATGCTATACTAACCAGCGAGGTGGAATCGCTTCGACGCCGAGTGAAGGCAATGCAGGGGACCATAGAGCAACTGTCTGCACGAAACAGCGAGCTAATGACAGAAAAGGCACTCGGGACCTGGGCACCGAGGGATGGAAGTCCAGACGCGACGGATTGTTCGCTAACAACCCTTGTACAGGTAAACGTTCGATAGTATCTTCTTCTATGCTATAAACTATAGGGCTGTAGAACACTAAAGAGCAACTGTTAGATGGAAATGAGCTGATGGCGATGACGAAGAAATGCTCGTGGCACTAAGAGAGGAATTGTTGTCCGTTTGTTCAGGTAATTTTTTCTCTAATCTGGGTATAGAACGCGAGTCAAAGAGTAGGCGTTGTCAAAGTATAGTTGTTTGATACCTGTATTTGTTTTTTCTTTAATAATTTTCGCTATAATTTAATAATTTTCGCTATAATGTTTTAATATTTGTTTAATGTTTTAATGTTTGTTTTTCTTTAATAGTTTTCGCTATAATTTAATAATTTTCGCTATAATGTTTTAATGTTTGTTTTTCTTTAATAATTTTCGCTATAATTTTCTTTAATAATTTTCTCTAATCTGGGTATAGAACGCGAGTCAAAGAGTAGGCGTTGTCAAAGTATAGTTGTTTGATACCTGTATTTGTTTTTTCTTTAATAATTTTCGCTATAATGTTTTAATATTTGTTTAATGTTTTAATGTTTGTTTTTTCTTTAATAGTTTTCGCTATAATTTAATAATTTTCGCTATAATTTTCTTTAATAATTTTCTCTAATCTGGGTATAGAACGCGAGTCAAAGAGTAGGCGTTGTCAAAGTATAGTTGTTTGATACCTGTATTTGTTT
Source organism: Teinopalpus imperialis (assembly GCA_029286865.1). NCBI lineage: Eukaryota > Metazoa > Arthropoda > Insecta > Lepidoptera > Papilionidae > Teinopalpus > Teinopalpus imperialis. The sequence goes on along the minus strand of JAGSMU010000020.1, from coordinate 1,267,125 downwards.
TTTCTTTAATACGAATCAGCGACCTTGTCATTCTATTTCTTTCTTTCATCCCATTTACATTCCTTCTTTGAAACTTTATTGTTAAGCATCAGCTCACATTTCTCCACTGAAATCTTTATTTAACCATTCTTCAAAGTGTGAGGTGGCTAGGGCATAAATAGAAAACGCAATACATACCTATATCGGTAAGGCAATTATAAAGTACATAACGTTGCTAATAAAGTAGACTAACTCGCTCTGAGTCAATTATTTACAACATCCAGACACGGTCCATTCGTGACCAAAGCACTTTATAATGATCAATTTTTTAAAAAAAAACTAGTTATTAACTATCACAGTTACTTAAGTAGATTAATTTAATTGATCCACTGTGTTTCACATGTTAATTAAAAAAATTAAATCACAAATTTGTATTGAACTATTCAACAATAAATCTAATTATTTCGATCAAATGACAAAAAATGATAGCCCCCTGTCCTGACAGAACAGAATGCTAAAAGGTAGTTAATAATTACTGAATCTACGTACAGTTAACTACATTGTAGAGAGCAACCTTAAAACAAAGACTACTTATACAGTCCACTCCACTGCTGAATAGGTCTCGCCCACAGATCACCAAGAAGCATGATCAACTGCACCCTTTTTTTTGTGTGGTAGTATTGCTGTTGGTCCAGAGACCTCTACAGCTTTATCTAATTAGACTCGCGAACGGGAGGCTCTCCGAGTAGGGAGACAACGACGATGCTGCGAAGCTAGCGCTGACTGCTGCTGCACCACCGCTGCACTCCCCTGTGAACGAAGAACGTAGACGAAAACAGAGAGGGGCGATAATACGATCCGAGGGCCCCTCATAAGGAGTTACGGAACCTCGACTCGGATCGCTATCTAAACAGAGGACATCTGCATCCACTAATAACTATTAATACTTCAAACCGATTGGGAGTACGTAAATAAAGGCTCGATAATTGCTTAAAATAATATAATAGTTTAATTTTATTGGGGGAACTCTCAAAACACAATCTGACATTTGCAGGGCTACGTGAGCGAGATAGAAGATTTGCGCGCGCAGCTCATGGAATCGAACGCAATGTACGAAGCGAGTCGTAAGCGCGAGGCACGCACACGTCACGACTCCGTACACGATCCGACTTCGATCCTCGACGATGCTAAACGAGAATTGTATAAGGTTAGACAGTTTATTGCTATTTTTACAATATTCTTATATAAAAGAATGATAGAGCTCATATAGATTTCTTTAGCATATATTCTTAAAAATATTTAAAATATTTACACGTTATTGCTAACAGAATCGAATGATTATAATCTCATATTTACATAAATTACCTTAATGTTCATCTATTACATTATTTAACGTAAACCACTACTTATCATCAGGATTGTAGATAAGCATTGGCACCAATTTAAAAAAAATCAACAACAATGCAATGTTGCGTCATTAATACCTACACACAAAAATGACTTCATAACTCAATCAATCAACTAGTTTGCGATCATGAGTTTTCGGGAAATTAACTCTTTCTTATTTATTTTTTATTATTTAAACTAAACGAAAAACATTCCGAAACATAAAAATAATTATTTCAGGAAAAAGAAATACTAGCTCGCAGCATGGGTGAGTTAGAGTTCCAACGGAAGCTAGCTACACAAGTGAGCGATAACGGTGGGGTTGAAGTGTCGGGGGAGGGAGAGGAGGACGAACGACCAATAGGAGAACGAGAACGGGCCGAGGGAGAGAGTGCCGGAGACTCGGAACCTTCCGACCGTGATGACGATGAAGGATCCGATGATGAACGGGATGAGGAAATTGAAGCGGAAACTGCGGGTGAGTTTTCTAACGTTAATCTTTACTCAATTCAATGATACACTTACATTATTTTTTACAATGGTAGAGCAACACTGTCGTATGTTTCCAGCTGCAGAATGAATGGGTCAGCTCGACTGGGGTAGGACCACGGCCTAATTATATTATAACACGGCGTGCAATTACAGCATAATGCCACTGTGTTTCGTGTGGTGGGTGTTTATTAGTGGTGACGAGGCATTCCATCTCAGTCCTCAAGGGTGACAACGCATCTGCATTATGATTCCTTGTCAAGGATGAATGTAGATATCTTGCCGCCAGGTGAACTGTGTGCTTGTTTGTTACTCTCAATGTAATAAAAAAAAACAAATATATAATAGTGTAATAAAATGTTTGTTAATTTAACTCCTAGTACGTTAGTACTAATTACACCATGTTTTCTGTCTTCCAGGTCAACGCATGCTAACGGCACAGCTGGCAGCCCTAAGCGAAGACATCGACACGAAAGCTCGGCTTATCGAACAACTGGAGGTGTCGCAGCGTCGGCTGGCCGCGCTTCGGACGCACTACGAGCAACGGCTCGACACTCTGCACCATCAGATCAAAGCCACCGGAGAGGAACGAGACAAAGTACTCGCCACCCTTGGTATGTCCACATATGTCTTCGGTTTTCAATAATAATAATAATAAAACGGATGTGACAGTGTCCAATTCAGCTTTTGCTGAAACAGGATTATAGTCCCGTGCAAGGCTGGTTTTCAGTCACTCCCATCGCCCTTAGATGTAATGCTGGAGTTGTGAAAATCGAGGGTTTCCCGATCACGATCTAAAAGTTATATTTTACAAAGTGTTTATACACCACAAAGAAAAAAAAAGTAAGTACGAGCAGACAAGAAGACTATCTGCTTCTACTAAATTTTACTTATATGTTCTCTTACATATGTATGTGTATTTATTTATTTAAACTTTGTTTGAACCTAATAGTAACACAAAAGGTATAATTAATACCAATTGGCGATCTACACTATTCAGCCAAGGAACATTGTGGCTGGTGTTTCAACTTCATGATAATGAACACTTAAATGAATTGGCAGAGTAGAGCATAGCAGAATTCAGGGTGTCACGTGGGAGGGGTTCACCCCGAATAAGAAAGAAGGTATTCCCGATTAGTATATAAATAAACTAACTACTGCTGGATACCAGAACGGAGACGGGTAACAAAAGCGAAACTTGAGATTAAGGTCAAGCACCATAATTGTAAGACAGAGTATATTATATATAATAGACAGAGTAGAGTAACACATGTCAAAACATAAGGCTGTCCCGTAAATAAAAGATAATCATTGAGCTTCTAATCCGGCATCCTAGGACCAATCAGAAAATGTTTTCCTTACACTTAATCATTTTCAAAATCAAAACATTTTTTGTCCTTTTCAGAGGTCCAAACATCAGTCTCATTTATTGCGTGCACGAATATGTATCGTGCAATATTTGTCTTTTTTTTTTTCGCTCACTTCCGTTTCCGTTTACAGCGGCACAGGCATCACCGCCAAGCGAGAAACTTAAGTGCATGAAGACTTTTTCGTTCACTTCCAGTTCCGTTTACAGCGGTCCAGGCATCACCGCCGAGCGAGAAACTAAAGTGCGTGAAGGCTTTTTCGTTCACTTCCATTTCCGTTTACAGCGGTCAGGCATCACCGCCGAGCGAGAAACTAAAGCGCGTGAAGGATGAGTACGAGCGGCGTGTCACGACGATGTCACGCGAGCTGCGGCGTTTGCAGGCTGCGCAGCGTGAACACGCGCGACTGCAGCGTGCACAGGGGCACACTGCACAGCAGATACACACACTGCGCTCGGAACTGCAGAATCTCAAACGGGACAAGGTATGCATACTACGATTACTACAGGGTATTAGGAGACCGCTTCCGAAAACGAAGACAGACGATAGTACTAATAACACCTTTGATGATGGGACGGAAAAAAAATCGATCCTGATTAAAAAAAAAACATTTTTAAAACGTTTTATTAGCATTATTTACGCTCTATCATTTTAGTACAGCTAAATGAAACGATACTTTCATAAAAAATACATTAATTTATTAAAAAAAAACCAGCAATGAAACACAAAATCAAAAACAGCTGATGCTCGGATCAACGATTATTTTTAAGAAACTATCGTTTCATTTAGCTGTACTAACACGATGGAGCGTAAAAACGTTTTAAAAATATGACTTTTTTTTAATCAGGATCGATTTTTTTTCCGTCCCATCATCAAAGGTGTCATTAGTACTATCGTCTGTCTTCGTTTTCGGAAGTGGTCTCCTAATACCCTGTATAGTCGCGGCACATGAGTCTAGCGGTGAACGAAACGTGGAGTGGATAGCTGCGCACGGGTACTGTCGCCAACGCAAGTGGTCATTTCTACAAATTGATTACGAATAAAGTGTTGTTGTTTATACTTTTTATGTGTAAGCTAGTTACATAATAACATCATCATCATCATCATCATCTCACTGATATCATAATTGCGAAAGTTTGGATGTTTGTATGGATGAAATTTAGCACGGACATAGATTAAATTCTGGAAGACGACTATTTTTATAGATTTTTTTAATTAATTACAAATGTACAGAATGTACATTACAGTGTACCACTTTCCACAAAAATAAAAGTGTGACAATTTTTATTTAAAAAGGAATTAGAATTAGGCGAGCGGGATGTCGTATCGGTGCGCGGGGTAGAGTACGACTGGAGAGCCAATAAGCGCTTACGCATGGCCGCGCGCGCCCTCTTCACTCCTCGGGATAACTTATTATCGACTTCTGCGCATTAACGGTCAGCGCTAGAATTATTTGTCGCAACTTATACCAGCCTCTCGTTAATATATCGTTAGCCATAATTTAATTTCAATGAAAATATAGAATCACACGACAGCGGTGGTAGTAGACGGTAGCGCTCGCTTTTGATTCACGGTACACGAGCAAACCGAGTTAGGATGAAATTGTTAATTGAAAATTTAAAATCTGATTTATCGCATGTTCCGATATGAAGAGAGAAACAGTATTTCGAAGACACTACGAATGTGCCAATCCGTAGTGAAGCCGCGTAACGGACTACGCACCAACATCCTCTAGGCCCCTTGGCTTATGCCCAGCAGTGGGATTTATATATAAAGTCTATTACTTTACTATTGAATTACTTTTATGTAATATTACAAATAAATTATTATAGATTATTACTTAAATTCAAACTTCTATACTAAATCAGTTAATTTACAGGTTAAATTAGTGCAACGTATGCGAACGGAGGCAAAGCGGCACGCACAGGCTGAAGCGGTTCGAGCTAAGGAGGTAAAATTTATTAATATTTATGAAAAAAAACCTCTTAATAATATATTGAATTGGCAACTAAGTTCCCGCCGTTTATCTTTTTTTAATTTCAATAACCCGCGTGTCATTAAATGTTTTTTTTTTAATTATAATGTTTTAAATCATTCGAAAGAGGATACAATTTTGGTGTACCGAAATCTTTGTTGTTTTGTTTAATTGTTCGAGGTAATTTATGTGGATTTCCACCTCTTGAGAAATATTTTAATGCAATGTGCCGGTAATTGTTCAATACTTACGAGGAATTTTCGAGTGGAAACCAGGTGGTTTTTACCAACAAGGTATTGAAATCAAGATTCAATACATTATATTAATTAAATAGTTGTTAATTTTTATTGAAAAATATACTTCTAAAAATAAAAAAGACGGCAGGAGCTTAGTTGCGAACTAATTATATGATATTTTTAATATGTTTCTTTGTCCTTCAGGTAGCACAACTACGTAAAGAATCTCGTAAGAACGCAAATCTAATACGTTCATTGGAAGCGGAAACTAGACTTAAGGAACAGGTATACCATTTTGTACATAGAAAATGCGACAATTAATTATATAACTCAGAGGTCAGCAACCTAAGACTCGCGGGTCACCGACTGACCCACTTTAGTTCCGATAATAAAGTATAACATCTTATTATTTACTAAAAGACTTTTAATACGAATACATTTTGGTTGATTTTGAACGGCGGCCAAAAACGGTTGCCGACCCCTGGTTATATATAGCACATAAACTTTTTTTACTTCCCATTTTTTTTTTCAGGTATTGAAACGTAAGCAGGAGGAGGTGTCGTTGCTTAGACGAGGCTATCGTGATAAGCTTAGCAGTAAAGCGGCGGGTCGACTATACGGTAACCATTTTTTTTGTGCTAAAAATTCTATTAAAACTAAGCTTAAATGGCCTGTCTTGTATAAGCAATAGTTGAATGGCGGATTCGAGTCTACGATGTTAAGTTTCGTTTTTTTTGTGCTTGAAATGCTATTAATAACTAAGCTTAAAGGCTTGTCTTGTACAAATAGTCGAACGGCGGATTCGAATCTACGAGGTTATATTTCGTTTTTTTGTGCTCGAAATGCTATTAAAAACTTAGCTTAAATGTCTGTCTTCTACAAGCAATAGTCGAATGGCGGATTCGGACCTACGATGTTATACATCGCAGATCGCAAACCTTTACCACATGCGGTAGATGTGGGCGTTTTTCTTTATTTCCCACGACGCAATTAACCGTTGATAGTAAAAGGCCGTTATCATTTGAATTGTTCCGTCATATTTCTTTTATATCCCGCTACATACTGGGATCCCAAGTGCTCCAAGAATCCAAGATCTAAAGTGATGATGCATTGGCACTCCTTTGGGCCGATATGGAATCGCTCTTGACCAGTAATCCTATAACTTCACTCACCATGCGAAACACAGCAGCATACTTTGTTATTTTTACCATTGTATCATTTGATGGTGTGGCCCTTCCAATCGTTAATGCTGAAGTTACAAATCTGATCCTAGATCCATATTCACGAATAGTGTCACCCCGCTTGACGTCTTAAGGTCATGTTGAACTGGCTTTCTTGGGTAATGAATACAATCCATCCCATCTATGGCTAAGAAGTAAGCTGTATATAGCTTACTTTGCAAAGATAGAAAAACCAAAGTTGTGTAGTATTTTGTGCTCCAATATCTTTTCAGTAGAGATTAAATTCAATTAATCTCTACTGACATCAATTTGATTCGCAGATATATAGATGATAATAAGGACAACTGTACAATGCCAAACATAGATTTCTAGTCGCGAAGCTGTCGTACAAGCATACGTGAGAATTAAAATTTTAAAAATGGCAAATTTGTAAATATATTTTTAACAAACGTTGTCTGCCAGTGCCGTCAGAACACTGCAAGGTAGTTCGTAGATAAATAGAAATAAAATCTCTCTCTCCCCACACCCCAACCCCAATCCGTTAACCCACAAACTAATGTCTACCGGTCTACAGGTTATTGAATTATGTAAGAATGAAGAATGAACGCGCAGTTATACAAAGCATTGCAAGCGGATACGTGAAAACTTTTGTATTTATCAATTGGTTTTTTGGGATTTATTGAAAACTTGCAAAAGTTAAGGTCGTGTAGGTTCGAATTAGTTATGACCTATATAATTAGCGATGACCTTAGCTTGGTGGTTAAGTGGAATGATAGTAGTCTAATAACACTGTTAGCATTCATAAAAAAATCATGTTTTAGATTAGGTTTCGTTCATAATAATAAATTTTCCTCTTTCCCGGGCTTTTTAGTTTATGTATTGCCATCTATCGCCATTATAACGTTATAAAATATCTAAAGAGTTAGTTGTCATTAGTAATTATTTATTCGTTTTAACGTAGTTAGTAAGCGCACAGATAACATACAGCAAATAGTACACATGTTTCAAATCTGACATGTCAAAATCATATAGATCAAAAATTATTTTTTTCATTCCGCCAATATTTTCATACACAACCGCTCTTTTTGACGAAACGCTGTTTTTGGTATGCGGTCGATTGATCGACCAGATTTACGTTCATAATAACTTGAAGCAAAGTTTCGTAATTCATCATTACATAGCTGCTACTAAACATGATCTCGTTATCAGACAGTCAGTATTTATTGCATTCGTAATATATATGTATATATATAAATATATATATCACTTGCAGATGGTACACGTGGACGTTCGCGAATCTCATCCCGGGAGGCGTGGTCACGCATTGAGTGCTGGGTGTCGCGTGCGAGCGCGGCGCGCGGCACCCTGGCCGAGCTGGAAGCCACGCTGGAGCAGCAGCTGCGTCAGCGGGACCGAGCAGCCGCCTCGCCCACTGAACCGGACTCCGCGGCACTACTCGCTTACCTACGTGAAGCCATCGCCGATACGCAGCACCAGATTATGCAGATCGAGGTAATGTTTGAAAGTATAGCAACAATACTTGATTATACTCGAAGTCGATGTGAAACCATTCGAGCGGTGGGGATGATAAAGTGAACCCTGCAGCATCGAACATCTACGAGCTTCTTAAATATTTGTCGTCGGTTAGGGCTGGCCACACTGATAAACTGCACTACGCCGCACAGATCTAGATAAATTAGGGAAGGCTGCAACTTTTTTTAAATCCATTTATTATTGTTTAATTTATTTGTGCAATGTAAAAATAATATAGTTAATGTCTGTGTATACATCAAGTATATTAGAATATTAATTTATTGTACATAGTATACGTATAAATGTAATTAATATAATGACAGTGGTAGCGCTACACTGCAGAATGAATGTGTCAGCTCAACCGGGGTAGGACCACGCCTTCACAATTCTAGCGTAATATCGCAGCATAATGCTGCTGTGTTTCGTCTGATAAGTGTAGGATCCGGAGACCTTTATTACTGGTGACGAGGCATACCATATCAGTCCACTAGGATGAAAACGCATCTGCATTATAATTCCTTGTCAAGGATGAATGTAGATGTCATGGGCCGCAAGAGTCATTTGCTTTCGGGTGAACTGTGTGCACGTATGTTACTCTTACATTTACATACTCTTAAAATTAAAATAAGTTTTTTTGTTGCAACCACAATATATTCTCTCCTCTAAGGTAGGCTGGTATAGATTTCTCTTTGGAATTAAGTCCGCCTTTTTGTAAAATGTTTGTTTTACTTGTGCAATTATAGAATAAATTAATAAAAAAAAAATCTTCATGCCGTGGACAGCGAACTAATTAGTAAAGACACTAGTGAGACTGACAATTCGACGGAACAGTTACCGAATGTGTATATATAAATATGTATCAGACAATCATTCTATTCATTCAACCACAGTCTTGATTCAACCTGAATCTTAGCAAAATAAAAAAATTATAGATATGTTGGTTTTTTTCTAATTCATATTTTTTTTTTACGACTTTTTACTAAGTAGGCGGTAGGAGGTGAGACGGTGGCACGGGGGCCTCTCCCCTGATTCGAATTTGTTATCTCGACGAAGTAATACGATAGAAAATCAATTCTTGCACACATGTCTTAATAAATCCCGAGAGCCATTCGCCTCGGAATTTTTAACATTAGAGCACTGTGCCGGTACGATAAAAATATCAATCGATAAACGTTTATTACAAAATAAAACTTCGTCGTGGTTACAGTTACGTATTGTAAGTAAATTCCTTCATATCAATTTGTTGTCTACAGCTTATTGAAATCATAATAATTTCTCTGTTTATAAAAAAAATTATAAAAATCTTACAAATGCAGGAGGAAAACGAAGAGAACGAGCTACCTCGTCTGTTGGAGCAAGTGCAAACCGCAGAATCGGGCCGTTACGCACTAGAGCGGCTGTCGGCACTTGCGCTCCAGTATGCACAGGATGCCGCTAGGAATCTGCGCATGTTAAGGGATACGCGCGCACAGCTTAATGAGGTATTAAAATTTTATGTAAAAAAGAATATTTTACCGACCTTAATATATTTACATTAAAGCATGTACTTTTTATCTATTGCTTATTTGATACAATCTGAATCAATCATCACTTATCCTTATGTAAACTATGCTTGGATGTCACCTTGGATTAAGCTAACCTAAAATTATGAAAAAAAAATGTTTGGGTAAGTGATCATATAATAATTATTTATAATACACTTTGTAAGTAAAGCGTGACTCTATCACATCAATATATATATATATATATATATATATATATATATATATATATATATATATATATGCTACACCTATCATTCACATATCTCACCACACCTTGGGTTGATTGGTAGAGAATGCCTTTGGCATTAAGCCCTTTGTGGACTTTTAACTTTGTTAAAGTTAATGCAATAAGGAGTAAATAAATAAATAAATATATACTTTTGTCTTTAATTGTAGATGGAAGAGAAAAACGACCGTCTGACGAATGCCCTGCGTGTGGCTAACGCGGGTGGTGACCAGAACCTGAACCCTTGGGGTGTGCCCCCGCCCGCGCTGGCCGCCCTGCTCGCGCACGTGTCCTCCGGCACCTCCACGCGTTCCGTATCGCCCACAGACAGGTATGGAAAAAAAACTAAAATAAATAAATCCGTAGCCAGCCTGGAATTTTCTTTATTATCAACACTTAATCTCTATAATTAACAGGATTTTTTTGTTTTTCTCTAAGAGTAACAAATGAGCACACAGTTCACGTAATGGCAATGGAATCATATTGCAGATGCGTTGTCCTCTAAGGACTGAGATGGAATGCCTCGTAGCCATAATAAAGGTCTCCGGATCCCTACACTCACCAGAAGAACACAGCACCATTATGCTGGTATTTTGTGACTGGAGCTTGGTCCTACCTCGGTCGAGCTGACCCATTCATTCTGCAACTAGAAACAACCTGTTGTGTAGCTCTACCACTGTTGTTTGTTACTTAATGCACTTCATTTATAGATTATTGTGTAACGGCTTTATCGAATAATTGTTAATAAAAAAAAACTGTTAAGAATATAGGTTCTCGAGAGACAACCTCGATAAGTTTGATTCATTGAAATTTGAATTTAACCTTATTCAATTCGATGATGATGATGATATTAATTTATCCCTAATGGGAAAGGCAAAGGACTTTAGTCCGTACAGTCAGGTCTTGTTCATATGATGGTTGGTCTGAAACTCTTCCTTATTCAATTCGTTATCGGCTAATGGAGTGTTACTCCCATAGACAATGTAAGAAGTAACACTACTACTCTGTGCTTCGTAGCATATTATGGGTGCAAATAAAAAAAAGTTATTGGTAAGTGTGTCAAATAAGCACACAGTTGACCCGATAATAGTGACGACTGCGGGGGACGACGTCTACATCGATCCTCAATAAAGATTCCACATGTACACCCGTGTGGACTCATATGTGGGGTTCCGTTACCCGTAATAATTGGGTTCTCTGCATTCATCATACGGTACACGGCAACGTTGTGCAGGTATTTCAAGCTTATATTCTGTGAGGACGTGCTGCTTCACCGGTGAAGCCGACTCTGTCATACCGACTAAGCATTGCTCAAACATGGAGTGCTAGTAAAAGCTTGTACCATCTTTTGTGGTTATTTTCGAAATATGTCAATATGAAATGATTTTGTTTTTCTTGTTATAGTGCATTATTAGAGCGACCGCTAGTGAGCGTTGCACGAGAATCGAACACGGCGCCTGCCTCGCCGCCCGATGACAATAGCAATTCTCCATTTCAACGGAACACGTACGTATTTAATATACAAAAAATAATTATGTTTCTTTACTTGTGTTTTTATTAATCATTTCATTATAGCCTGGACTGATTTCCTTTTTTTTCATTCTAAATGAATGCTATGCTATGTAGTGTTAACGGGAAAGTTAGTAACATTACTAAATTTCCCGTCAACCACTGAAATTGTGGTGGGCGAGAGTTCACGACAATACTGCGATGGTGGAATCGAACCTATGACCTTGAGTTTCTCAGAACCTTAACTATTAGGTAGATTTTTAACCTCATCACTAGAAAATAGTGAAGAGGCAAGTAGCCGTCGTCGGGTGGGCTGTTTTAGTTTGCCACGTATTCCAAAAAAAAAGCCAGCGTTGCCCTTTAGTAAAGACGTTTCGCAGTTAAACTTCAAAGGCCTTATTTTTAATGAAATTTGGTCACTTCTTATCGGACGGCCTCTGCTCATATGTAATTTCCCTAAATTCATAAAAAAAGTTTATAAAAAATAACTATTTTATCTTTGACAGTTCTTAAATTAATTCCAAGTTTCCTCGTTCAATTTGTTCGTGTATATAAGCTATCATACTCGATCAATGTATCCTTTTAAGGGTGCGGCGTGGCTCGGTGCGCCTGCGCGACCTGGGCGTGATCGGCCGTGAAGACGACCCCATGTCGCAGTCCATGGTCGAGCGAACTCCGCCGCGCCCCGCCCCCCTCAGCCGCGTGCCCAGCGCGCCAGGTAGCTTGCGGTGAGTGCCCGCACACCTACTCTCCGAACACAAACACACAGATGATCACTGAATAAATAACAACTTTGACAGTGGTAGAACTAAAGCGGTTGTTTCTAGCTGCAGAATGAATGGGTCAGCTCGACCGGGGTAGGACCACGCCCTAACAAAATACCGGCGTAAAATAGCAACATATGTGTAGGGATTCAGAGACCTTTTTTACTGGTGACCAGGCATTCCTTCTTATTCATATATGACAGCGCGTCTGCAATATGATTCCTTATCGAGGACGAAGGTCACGAGCCTCAGGGATCACTTATCACTTGAACTATACTGTCGTACGGTACATTAAAAAAAAACAGTCTTAGGCAAAGAAAACCTAACATTGAATTATTAATTTGTCTATTTTAAAGATAAAAAGTTTACCTAAACATAACTTTGGTTAACATTGCCCAATGCGATGTGTCAAGGTGAAGAATGTTTAATTTATTGGGAAGCTCTCTGCTCACCCGTAAAGCAAAGTAAACCCGATTTATGTCTATAATGTTCTTCTTGTCGATTTCTTCAGATGACTTTAATTACGTAGAATATAATACAGTGCCTTAACCAAAGCCAAAATCTGCGTGCAACGTTTGCGCGAGGGCTTACGAAATAACGATGAGATAAGAGTTCGGTTGAGATTCAGTGGCAGAGACGATGGACACACATACAACACACGCAGATCAACAATTTATAATACACAAATATTATTCATCAATGAACCAGGACCCGGACGTAGCAGCCGAGTATCCTAACTTATCCGTCTAATATCAGCGTCTTACAATTCCAGAGGGCTGACGCCAATCAACGCAGCCCCGTTATCCTCTCCACTGACGAGCCGCAGGCCTCCGCCCCCGGAGAGTCCCCGGCCAATACGTCGGCAGCACAGCCTCGCCAAGCCTGCCTCTTTGTATGTATACACTTTGTAATACACTATACTAAAATGGCGAAATTTGAAAGTTTGTATTAGAATAAACTATATGAGATTACCAAATTGCCAATATATTTTATTGTTTTTTGATTTATTTATACATATCTTCAGGTAAACTCTTTCTAACTTTGAGATATTCTATGTTTATTGTTACTCAATATAAAGTTATTACCGATTATATGAATACATCGATTTTTATTGATTATTTTATTTTAATTTATACTTTATTGTACCTTATACAAAAAAGGTAACAGTGTTTGTTAATATAGTATAGTATTAATTATTATTGAACAACATATAATTTCCGCTTAACTATTTGTACATAAAATGTTAAAATATAAAACAATTCTAAATATATTTTATTACATTGTGAGTGACAATCGAGTAGTTTTACTCTGGTTTTCTGTGGGAGCGTGGTCCTACACCGGTCGATTTGACACATTCATTCCGCAGCTAGAAACAAACTGCAGTGTAGCTCTATCATTATAATATATAGAGTAGTAAATATATAGAGTAACATATAGACTTTCAAATTTTACCTTTTATTTAGTTGTAGTTTAATGCAAAAAGCACTCTATTTTAATAGGTATATACTATCTTATAGTCTGAGTAGTTAGAATTATTGCTATACCTTACCGGCACCCGGACAAAACGCTATCGCTCTCTGCATGACACAAAGCTTGGGTATATATGTTAGTAGTGTAGTGTTGTAGTTAAAAAAAATATTAAAGACATCATAGACTATTGTTATACACGTTAAAGGACGAAAGTGCGTCAGGCATTTCCGCTCAAGGAGATAATCAAATGTGCAACTAACGTCCGCTTTCAATTGAATTTTATTTTCTAACTTTTGAGTCACCTTATAGCACTTATAAATTTATTATATATTTATATTGATTTCTCAGTGATATTATATTTTAATGAGTACACGGAATTTTTGCGGTGAATTGTTTTGTTCTTTTTAATGGTATGGCGAAAATATAATAGTAGTTTTTTCTAACAATATTTTATGATGTCTTGTGGGTTTATAGTTGATTTATTTGGACATTTTATTGTGAACGGGTTTTTTAATGTCAGTTAAAATTACGTATTCATGAACGTATCTAGTCATGTGCGCATGTCTTGCATGAAAATATTATTTAAAGTATATAGTAAGTTGTATATTTAAAGACCTATAAAGTATATAGGTAACAACACATCAAATATTTTAGTTTTAAGTAAAAGTGACAAACCGGTACCGCAGTTCATTAGATTATAAGTTTTCCGTGCGATCAATTACACTAGATATCCCTAGAAGAAATCAAAACCATTTTTTTTATGGCAGATGGCCACTGTTAGCACGAGGGCTTTAACAGCTTCACCGAGCTGAAAGGTGGCCGAGCGCTTAGGGCATTCAGCCGAGATCTTTATTATAAGTAAACAGCACAAGGGATCCCGAGAGGGAGCCTCGGCTTGGACCGTTACCCCGGGCGCGAAAGTAACTGACTCGAGGGCGCCCGAGAGGGTAGAACCTCGGCTCGGTCATTTGCTTCCGACGGATTAATTCAAAACTACCTAAAGACCAAGATGATCGGCTTTATAATATATATTGGAATATATTATTGGCGGGTAAATAAATAATGAATATGAAGGACGACCAGTTATTGAGTCTTTGTTTGCTCGAATGCTTATATATCCTGCACATTTGATAACAAGAACATATAGCAGAGGTCGAAATCAGACAGGCGTAATCAACGGGCGTTTTTCAAATGATGTATGATTTTTTTTATAATTACACACTCTGGTATTCTGTATCTACTGAGTGGTCATAAACAAGTTTTAACGGAGATAGAGCCGCGTTGCAGCTCAAACAAATATGAATTAAATGAAAAACAAGCGTGACCTGCTGTGTGCCGAATAGGGAAAAGGATCTCCATTCTGTTGGATTTATAAACGAAACGCATATGTCAAATATCGATTATCTGACATATGTCAGGGATGACGTCTGTCTTTTCTCTATGCTGCCATCGTTTTCTACGTTTGAATATGTGAACTACGTTGTAATATGAACTTGTACTTTCTACGTTGTAATATGAACGTCATCCTTTTGAATCTAAGGTTTCACTTAATTTTTACCCAATAACCATAATATTCATGTACTGTTGTGACTTGGGGCTGCAACCCTGACCCTCCGTGAAGCCTACATAAGAGAAGTGGCGATCATCATTTTAAAAGCTTTAGTAAAAATACTAAAAAAAAACAAAGTGTAGAGAACCAATTGCGCGTAAGCAGGTATTTGTATCTTATTTCTCAGGCGTGAGACGCATGCGCATCATTAATCTTTCTTAGGGATAGATGTCATTGATTACCATCAGTTGAACTGTGTGCTCGTTTGTCACAACCGATATTATAACACAAGTATTGCACACATGACTATGGAACATGTCAGTATGGGGAGGGCGTTAGCGGGGTACGGTTGGGCGGGTGAGGGGGGGGGGGTTCCGTGTTTCACATCGGGCAATTGCTTGCAGCCTGCTCACCGACCTGAACATAGTCGAGGACTGACGGCGTCGACGGCCTGTGCCCGAAATGTACATAACATGCAAATATCGACCATATTTGCAACGCGTTAAGAGCCAAAATAGATATGGTGGTGGTGTGAAATGTAAATAACTTGTTGTCGTGACAATTAAGTGTGAAGCTGGTCACGATATTTTATAAATTCTTTGCTTTGTTGTTAATCAAGAATTTATGAACGTACTAAGTGCAATTTTAGTACTTAAATTCTCGAACCTTGTGATATAACAATCTCTTTTTTTTTGTAATTCGTTGCACGCTAGATATATTTTTTTTAATTGTATCGATTATTAAAATATGCATATGTATAAATATTTATACTGCACGTATACGTGATCTTAACCGATATCTATAGTAAAATTAAAATTTAATATAAAAGAGCAATTTTAAAAAGCGTTTAGTTGTAATATATAGTGATCAATCTGAAGCATCTGTTGGTCACATTTTTAATACAGTGTCTTATTAAATAATAGTAAATAGACACGATAATAATGAAATCTTTTGCAATGGAAAAGAAGTTTTTGTTAATTTAAACAATATTAAATAGAATTGATCTTTTATGGTAGTATTTAGAATTAGAATAAGCTAAATATTTAATATATGAAGTGTAATTAGTTAGGCTATAACAAATATGAAAGTTATGGCTTGATGCTTAATAGCTTTTACTGAAAAGCACACCTAACTACAGTACGCGCACGAACTCATTGGTGTGATAAGGACAGCTGGTAGTGCTGTGACTTTATCAATAATTGTATATCGAAGATAATTTTTATCGATAATAATTAAGTTAAAAACTAATTTCAACGTTAAATATAAAATTGTCGTTATAATTGCCGAATATTTTATTAAATAGTAAAAACATAAGATAAATAATATATTTTTATGACTGGTGCCCACTGTTAGCGCGAGGGCTTTTACAGCTTCACCGGGCTAAAAGGTAGCCGAGCGCTTAGTGCACTCGGCCGAAACCTTTTATGGGTAACCAGCACAAGGATTCCCGAGAATGAAGCTTTGGCTTGATTAATTACCCTGCTTGTGATAGCAACTGATTCGAGTGTGCCCGTGAGGGCCGAACCTCGGCTCGGTCAGTTGCAGAGTCGCTATTTATTATTTGAAAAAATCGTAAACATGTTTGATTAACAAAAAAAGAAAACTCCTAATGTTACACGTGCTATTAGCGTATCGATAACCCGCGACGGACTTCAAGAACGGCACTTTACTGATAACGCCTGAGATGTGATGGGCGGTCGCGATATCAATGTACTCGTGCCCGTTCTGTGTATAAGTAGTTTACTGATCATCCAAAGGCAACTATAAATAAGTTGGAACTAATTGTTTTATTTATTAAGTCTGGACTACATACATAATCTTTTTTATTTCCTATAGAAATATATTTTACGTTATAAAACGTATAAAATGAACCGACGAAATATACTTCAAATAATGTGTTATTATACGATATCTCTGCAATTTTATTACGAAAAGAGATTTAATTATATTATTCCTCATAATTTACGCCTACTAAGAACGCCCTTACTAACGAATGTAAAATTTCTCAAATGAATATGACACGGCGTCACTATTAACGTCTCAATATATATATATATGTATCGTAGCATTTGAACCAATAAGTAAATAGTGTAAATATATATTGTATGTAATCTCCATGTACCTGTTTGTGGGCTCAATAAAATGTTGGCAATGATTTCGTTTGTTTACTACCCAGCATGATGCACCAATGTATTGCATGTCTATATAATATGATCGAAGTGTTTTCAATTAGTTTTATTTTTTATAATTTTGCTAACTTTACTTCTCATTGCACTAGATGTGTGATTTATATGTATATATATAGGATTCCTTATAATGCAAATGCATTCACACCTTGAGTCTAAGTTAAGAAGACTCGTCGCTTGTGATAAGTTCGCTAAGTTAATAGCATTACTAGCATATTTAATTTAAAAAAAATTCAACAGCACATTTACAAAAGCAGCATTTTTCTTTTCAAAATAGGTAAGTGTTTATGTAGAATTACTTTATGTGTTGTTTGTTTTTGTTCATTCGTGGCGTAAACATTTTTCGTTAACGTAATTTTTGCATCAGATATAAAAGTATGGTTTTCATTTTTAAAACCCCATGGCATATTCATTGATCGGTAACAAACATTTCAAAATATATATAACTCAAGTTTCCCTCATATCTTAGTAACATAAATACAGCATTCAACACCCTAATATATTGGTCCATTTCAAACGATTGCTGAAGATCTTTCTAGTTTCAATGTGTTTCGTGTGGTGAGTTTTAGGATCCGGACACCCTGTCACTCCCCATCTCAGTCCTCACATCATGGATCTTTGCTTATGGAAGTGTTTGTGGTCTGCACTCATCACATGCAATCGGTTGAGGTGTGCTCATTTGTCACCCTTAGTATTCATAAATGTACAATAGCTAACATAACATGTCATATTTATTTATTCGGCTTATTAATTACGTTAATATATTCTTAGCGTGTAATAAATATAGTCACATATAAATCTATCATATTGTCTTTAGTTTTAAATAATTGAAATTAAATGTACGCCTACGAGAAAATGGAAAGATCTCTATCTCATTCGCTTCTCGGTACAGAAGTAAAGTAAAACACTTTGTATCAAATATTACCCATATCTCCTATCTATATATTACATTTTATCATGGGATGATATCAGACGATAATAACGTAACTTCAAATAATAAATGTAATATTATTTTTTTTCATTCATAAACATTTTTACATATATTTATAACCTTACATCGTAATGTCTCGTAATTCATTGCTCTAACCTCATGTACTAATCGTCGTCCCGCTTGTCTAACGCCCGCGCCTGTGGTGCCACTAACGCAGAGAGACGAGCGGTGGCGGGGCATCGATATTGGGGGGCACACCCCCCGCGTCCCCGGGGGCTGCACGACGGGCGCGCGACGACGACGTGTTCCTGCGACTCGCTGGCGCCGCGCACGATAACTCACCGCAGGGGATCGTTAGAGAACTGCCATTAAAGGTACATGATTTACATTTATTATATAATTTAAAACTTAGTGATGAAAACTTACTAAACGATCCATTTAATAATAACCGCGTACGGCTTCAAAATATCATCATCATCGTCTCTACCCGTCGTCAGGTCGCTACTGGATATTAGTTGAAGCACAATCCTGAGCCAACTGCATCCAACATCATTGACTTTCCAAAAACTTGGGGCTTGGGCTTGGCCTGCCCTGGTGCCCCTGCGCGGTTCCGTATAGATCTTGGAGCCCCTCCCAATGCGCTGAGGACAACCACCGGGAAGGTTTTAGTGGTTAGAAATCATACATAACCCGCTCTCTCCCCAGGAGGCGCAGGGTATCTTTTCAAGATTTTCCCCCCGATGGGAAATCCTTGTACACTGCGATAGACTTCACTTGATGATAATTTATGGCTGCGGCTCAATAAAGATGATGAAAGAAACTGAAGCATTGTCATCCTTGCGTTATGACCCTCGGGTTCCCTGCTCTCAGCATATGAAACACATTAGTCGTAGGCCTTTACTGGCACTACCAATAATGATATCCTATGGGACTGCCCGTATCTTTGGAAGCAATTGGACTCACTTTGTTCCTTTGCCGTAAACATTTGAGACAAGATCGTAGGAATATACTCGTATATAGTGTTACACAGTCTTTTGCATTAAATTCAATAAAAAGTATTATTTAACTCGAGATTTTATACAATAAAGATGCAGGCAAACAGATTTTTATAATATTATATAATTATTTATCTTTAAATGTAGAATAAATACACATTTAGCATGACTTTACTACTATTACTAATATAATGTTCACTCTAATTTATGTTTTCAATAACATGAATTGTAACCTATTTCTTATTCAGCAACGTGTCAGCATGGGCGGGGGCGTGGCCAGTGGCGGAGGCGCATGGCTGCAGTGCACGCACGTGGCCGAGGGGCACGTGGGCGCCGCACTGTCGTTGGCCGCGTCGCACTCGTTGCTCTACAGCGGAGGAGTAGGTACTGGAAACAAGTTTTAGTTTTTCTCATGACTAATCTTAGTTACATAAATATGAGTCTTATCCATGAAGAAAATATAAAAATATATTTTTGATAAAAAAACCTAATCTATTATACAATTATTATTATTTTGTTTTTTTTTTTTCGGGCTGATGGCCGCTGTTAGCCCGAGGGCTTTTACAGTTTCGCCGGGTTGAGAGGTGACCGAGCGCTTATGCCGCTCAGTCGAGACCTCTATTAGTAGGTAACCAGCACAAGGGCTCCCGAGAGGGAGCCTCGGCTTGGACCGTTACCCTGTTCCGCGAAGCGTCTGACTCGAGGGTGCCCGAGAGGGCCGAACCTCGGCTCGGTCAGTTGCTTCTGACTAAGAATTATCTACATTAATATCTCTATTATTATTATTGGCTATATGTACCACCACTTCGGAATGCGTGGGCGCTGGAGAAGAAGTGGCGCAAGAAACTCCAGCGACGCTTCAAACTTAACTGACTGGAGAGAACCAGCCTGTGACATGGCGGTATCGCGAATAACCTCGTTTGCGCCGCCCTCGCCGTCGACGGGGTGGTATGAGGGTGCAATGTACGTGTGTAGTGTTTTATGAAGAGCTTGGGCCCTGGTGGTCGCGTCATCGGGGTCGTCGAGGGCGTGCCGCGGTCTCCTTCGGACGCGGGTGAATCTATGATGCGCGATGGGATTGTAAGTGGTGGCACTTACAATCAACGGGTTTGGGGTACAATTAATATATTATTACAGAGCCCCCGCCTTATACTGAAGTAAGGCATGAGGGTAAATATCACTAGTAGGGTTATTCGCATCGTTTCAAGACTATATCATGTGACATACTTGAACGTTTCGCTGCCATATATGCATAGAACAAGTGATATCGTCCTGGTAGATTTCGTTCACCTCAGATAGTATCAGACCGAGCCGACACTCATTTGTTGTCCCTTTCTCTAGTCGCAATACGTAGATCAATACTCGTGGAAGATTTTTAAGTAAGTGTGAACAGAAATCTAAGAGTCTCTAATACTATATCTATTAATATATTATTTATTCAAATTATGTGCTCTTAAAATTAAAATAAGTTTTTTCTTGTACTCACATTATATTCATTCTCTGCTCAACTCAAACGTAGGTAGGTAGGCAGGCTGGTAGAAACCTTGATTCTGTTGATGTTTATGCTGTTAGCCTATTCGGCTCTTACAGCTTCATCGGATACAGGGCTCAGAGGGGTCCGCGAGCTGACTAATTTGTGATTCTCTTACCTACCCAAATAGCACTCATTCTCTGATCCAAGCTGATAGCGAATATCTCTTGGCTTTTTAAATTAAAAAATAAATAATTGACCACACTCAATATTCTATTCGAAGACCGTACGGTGCGCGGCTGGGACCTGACGGTGGGCCGGGAAGTGTGGCGCGGCTGGTGCGGCGGCGCCGTGCTGGCCCTGGCCGCGCCCGGACTATTGCTGGCCGCCGCGGGACCCAACGTGCGCGCCTTCGACACGCGCCTCGCCGCTCCCGTCGCCACTCTCTGGTACGTACTACCGAGTATAGGTTGCGGTAAATAAGTCTAGCGCTGACCGTTAATGCGCAGAAGTCGAAAATAATGTATCCCCGGGGAGTGAAGGGGGCGCGCGCGGCTTATTGGCTCTCCAGTCGTACTCTGCCCCGCGCACCGATACGACACCCGCTCGCTCTGGGTGTACAGTCGCTTTCTAAATGTAATTCTAATTCTTTTTAAATAAAAATTGTCAATCTTTTATTTTTGTGGAAAGTTCCACCCACAACTTCGTTCGCGTAAAAAAGTAGCATTCGAGACTATAATCTATGTCCGTCACTTATATGAGTCACTGCAAAATCACATATTAGTTGTATTATTAATTCCAGTGTATATTTTACTGATGACTGACTGCAACCGATCATATTACTATTTCATCGTTATCCTTATGAAATCCTATCAATAGCCTTTCTTCCCCATCGATTATCAATTCTATGAACTACACACTACTATTTATTTGACGAATATTCCAGGTCATCCGGAGCGACGGGTACGACGGGCGTGCCGACGTCGTCGCGGGGCGAAGCGGCCGTCACCGCGCTGGCCGCCGCCGACCCGAACCGTCTCTACACCGCCGCCGGGGACCGCTTGCGACTTTGGGACTTACGCATGTCAGTATCACTACGTCCTTCACAACTACCTTTTACTTGCAAAAAAAAATCTTTACTCTTCATTTGTTTTAGACTAGAGGTTCCCAGACTTTTTTTGTCATAGACCACTTTCAAAATTTTGCTGGTTCCGGTGGACCCCCTGCATTTCTACAGACATTTCTACCATTTTCCCCAAAACTCGACAATAAATGGGAAGATTACATATTACTATGGAAATTTGCGTTGCGGTTGAGTTCAACCACGAATTAATAGTTTTCGAAAAAAAAAAGTGAGAATTGATTGGTTAACTAATTAAATGATTGTGCTGTGGATGTCAAAAAAGTAAAGTAGGCCAATCAAAAAAAGCGATTCCATTCTTTCAACTTTACTTCTTGAAATATTATCTGCCTACATTGATAAATCAAGCCAACTTTTTAGTGCTTCAGTGTCGAAAGCAATTAAATTTTCGAATCGTGAACCCCCATTTTTTTATCAAGCCAAAGTAGACCCCCGAGTCTTCCGTGGGCCCCAGAGGGTCCACGTGGACCTCTTTGGGCACTAAGGTTTTAGACTAATAAAAATTACAGAGGTATCACAATAGACTTTACTCGGGATGTACTTACTTACTCTTAAAGCGTGCGCTAAACAAGGCGACGCGTAACTTACATTTAACACACAAAAAAACACATAAATATGTACGTAAATAGATACCCGAATTTATGTTTATTTTGCAAATTAAAACGATTGTGTTAGATATTTTGTTGTGAAAATAAAGAAAAAAAACGAAAAAGTTTACATAGTGAAAGTTACGTTTAGTAGATATCTTAAATAATAGAATGAACCAAATAATTTTTTTATGATTTGTGTCACAAAATAGAACGAAAGTTTGTGACCGCTGCATAATAAATGAAAACAATCAAAATTGTTTTAATGCAAAAAAGTTCGAAAAAAAATACATGTTGATTCTCGCCACAGCGTTCGTCAATATAGTATGCATAAGTCCTTTGTGCATAAGTGTTTTATAAGTTAGCCATGTGTACGTGCGTTAACTTTTGTTTCTAAGTATAAATTACATGCAGGATGGAATGCATATGCAAGTGGTGGTCGGGGCATGCGGCGGCGGTGATGTGCGCGGCAGCAACGCGCGCGGGTCGCGGGGACCGCCTCGCCACCGGCTCGCGGGACCACTGCGTGCGCCTGTTGGACCTGCAGCCCGCCGATACAGGTACTGTTAATTCATGTCCAGAATAGGGTGCATATGAAAACGGAGGAAACACGTAGACCGTCTACGTGTTTACTCCGTTTCACGTGACCGTCGCCACCAGCCCGCGAGACTATCGTTACGCCGCCCGGACATGCCATCCGACGATACAAGGACTAATTATGCACGTGCAGAATAGAGTGAATACACAAGTGGAGGTCGGTTCACCGTACGGCGAAACACACAGAATGCCTCGCGTGCGCCTCCTGCAATCCGGTCTCCGAAACACACCAACACTAATTCCCGTTACAATTTTGACGCTGTGTGACAAATGATTAGTTTTTAAATCCGAGTGAATTGCTTATGTCCCCAGACATTTGAAACTTCCTCCGATATTACTGCACGTTCTTTATATCGGGGACAAATAACAAGTGCTTGAATTTATGCGAATGACTACGACACCCCACTATATCCGGATTTCGATCTCCATTTAATTTGTGATCAAAATTAAATGGAGATTTTTTTGGAACTATTCAATCTCGATGTTTTCGTCTATATGCTAACACGTTCTCACGCACTATTATTTTTGTAATTTATCTATTGTATTATATTTGAAGGTTCATGGGAAATGAGCAACCGAAGACTACTGGAACCGCCACACTATGACGGTGTCCAGGCACTGCTACTGACCGGAGAACATCTCTACAGCGCCTCGCGGGACTCCAGCCTGAAGTGCTGGAGCCTTGCCGACGGTAGCCTCAGTCACGTTAGTATATCATTACTCATCTTTCAATATCAAACTATAAAGTTTTTAAAATAGTGACCAGGTTTGATTTCTTATTTTATTATTTTAATTAATTAACGACAAAACAGACACACGACGCTTAATGATATTTGTCGCCCTTTGACACCATAATTTAAATTGTTCGGACAAATTTGATAAAATAAGAAGCTATACATAATTAAAATTTAGTTTAGAAAACCTTTTACCCGTTCCTACCTATTACCTATTTCGTCTCTGGCTAATCCACCGCCACGGATCCCATGGCTTTCGCACAACACGCCCTCTCTAATAGGACATTCTGGTGGCAACCAGGTAACCATAATAAGGCATTCATTTTGAATTCCTCACTAGAAAGTTTAAAACATAAACTGTCTTACAGTAGAACATAAGAAATATATGAAAGAAAACTTGTCGTGTGTAGAGCGTGATGAACGCGCACAAGGGCTGGGTGACGGGCGTGTGCTCCGCGGGGGCGGGGCGGGTCGCGAGCGTGGGGCGTGACCAGGCGCTGCGGCTGTGGAGCACCGCGCTGCGCCCCGCCGCGCACCCCGCGCCCCTGCCCGACGCGCCGCACGCGCTCGCCGCGCACCGCACCGCCGCGCTCTGCACCGCCGCCAGGTGAGCAAACACACGCAGATGACATGAGGAGCTTAGGGTGAGACCAGATGCTGGCGCAGTGGAGCATCGCGCTGAGTCCCGACGGGCATCCTGAATCGCCACTTGACGGTCTAACTCACACGTAGACACAGTACGAACATAGAGTGCGTAGCAGGTGCTCCAACAGTGGAGCGCCGCGCTGAGCACCGGGCACGCGGCATCGTCCCTTAACGGCATCACATACACGTTGACACGACACCTCATGCAATCCAATCCATAAACATAATACCACCGACAGCTGATTAGTGCACGCACACAAACATGTCATACATCTTAAATCAATTCAAATGTCCTAATTGAATGATTACTTAAGGATTATCTAAATTAAACAACCAGTTTGGAAATCTAAAGCCACGGTCCTGAGAAAGAAAAAGAAACTCAACGAAATTATTGTATTTTTGATTTTGTATTTAGATATTGACATATATAAATAACTCCATTTTAGGCGCTATGTATTTAACATGGATATGTTCATAATTCTGTCAATTGTTCTTCATAAGTTCGTAGAACGTAAAACTTTATAAGGAAGTATAATTTTTTTTTTTATTATTAAATAATATTTTAAAGTACCTGCAAGTGTAGACGTTGGTTTCATGTATCAGGTATGTACAAAGCATAAAACATGTCATGATATTTACTCTATACAAACGACAACCATAGACTAAACTTGATCTCTGCAGGTGGCGCTAGTTTTCACGCTCAGTGTATGAGCGCTTCGTGTAAGAAAGAGAGCCAAACTCTCTAACCAGCTCACGGACCCCTCAGTTCCGTGAGCCCTGTGTCCGATGAAGCTGTAAGAGCCGCATAGGCTAACAGCATCAACATCAACAGAATCTAGATCTTTATTTCTACAACAAAATGGATACCATACAGGAAAAAGGCTGCTCAAGTTGTTAGTTTAGTTGTTGCCTTACCTTACAACCAGCGTCCCACTTAATCACCACAAAACTTATTTACTTTTTTTTTTTACTAGTAAATCTGCAACATTTTTTTAAAATAAATCTAGATATTAACTTAAATTATATATATTAAATTTATATAATTTTAAAGCTCGAAACTTGTGTATTCGATACTATTTCAAAAATATTATCATAGAAATTATAATGATATTTGAAATCTGTAAGCCATTAATGTGTGAGTGTGTTGCAGCGGCGGCGAAGTGCGCGCATGGCGGATCGTCGACGAGCAGTGAGCAGGTGCTAACACACAAACAAAGAAACACGTCACCTTTTCACACACAGCTCCAAAAATACAACCAACGCACTGCGTGAACTAACCCTTAATATTTGCTTCGCTTCCTATAACAATCGGCTTGTTGATCTAACAGATTTTATGAAAAACAATAAAAAATTGCATGTCGTTCAGTGTTAACTTAATTCATTTTTAGTCAATCACCTTTTAAATTATCTTAATTTTATATATCTAATGTTTAGATAAACAACAGAACAAAATTGACAGTTGCACACTAATTATAAGTTACAAAATTATAAAAAATATATGTTTAAAATTTATTGATTTGCTCGTGAGACTATTTGTATCATTTATATCTGAGTTTTCCCACCAGAGATACAATATTTGTGTATCACAAATTGATGGTTTCTGGCTTGTATACACTGTATCGGAATCTTCCTCCGGGCTTATTATACATATTCCAGGGGTGACATACTTTTTTGTATATAAAAATGTGATGCGATCGACTTATGACGGGCTTAGTGTAAGGGGGTAGAAGGATCCGTGGATGTCCTTTTTTATTACATAATAAACGGTGCGCCACACGACTGTATACGATACTCACAAACAACATTTTTAGAAGTAGACCCAATATTCACAGTCTCCTACGGACGGACAGAGAGGGAACAATTGACGGTCCGGTTCCGACGTGCAAACGGGACAGAGTTCTCGCGTTTATATAGTGAATCTGTTAATGGGTGTTCCAAAACTGACCATATAGACTATAGTACAGAGAGTACATGACTACATTACAATTATTTACGATATTTGAACTGTTTATCTTATCGTTAGTGTGCGACTGTCCATCTGTCTACTAGTATCATGATAATTTTACACAGATTAAATACTTTAAATTACATACAACAAACTACACAATTCAAATAAAATAACAAACAAAACACAAACCTCACAACGTAAGTATTTATTTGGTCCGTACCCTCGCAACCAAACGGACGACCTAATAAGCTTGCGCACGCGTCGTCGCCGCTTCATCACCTGACGTTAACTTAGCAGGCAATGCTTAGCTCTAATGTACTCTCTACAGGTATTGGGAAAAGGTTGTGTTTCCATCGCTCCCCCACTTTTATTTTCTTCACTAAACCTTTTTCTACACTAACCAAGCTTTGCTAAGTTCAACATTGATTTTTGAGACACAGAATTGTTTTACGGCACATTATATCTGTCATCACAGTTTTTCAAATTTTAGCTAGCATAGACAAGTCAATGTTTTTTGTGTGATATTTAATGACAAAAAAAAGTAAGCCCATATATATACATTCCACTGCAGGGCATAGACCACCACACGGCACTATTGCGAATTAGCGGACTTCACATGTCTTCGAAATATATTTTTTTATTTTTATTTATCAGACATTCAGATTTCCTTCATCGCTTAGTGCGGCTTTTAAAATTACAATTAACAATTTCGACCGGACTCGAACCCGAGCTCGTGTACCGTGAATTAAAAAAAAACTGATCACGCAATGGTAAGTGATGGTGTTTAATAATCGCAAACTTACTTAAATTAGTATGGGGCAACATGACGATTAAAATTAAAACTCCTCAAAGATGAAATATTTTGTTGGCAGGTAACTTTTTTTATGTCCAGTGTTGTCATCTGTACACGTAAAAACACCCATCCTATGCTGCCACTTATTTCTGTACTCTGTTATCTTTAGTTTTTGTCTTCCTACATAACCTTAACATTTTATCGTATAGTTCTCTATAGAGATTTTTAGCAGATCTTGACTTAACCTGAATGCTTTTGGTGTTGTACTAATTATTATCTAAGTTAAATTTTAGTATTATTTTCATAGATCATTTCTATAATTCTAAAACAATTTTCATAAATTGTATCTCCGTAGTACTTAATAATTTTCTTCCTACAGTTTTATTTTATCTTTTAGAACATAAAGCATACTTTTCCATTTACACCATTGTGTATTTGCACTTATAAATTATTACTTAATTTGTGGCGAAACTATAAAACAGATGGTTCATACATTGTTTCGGGGCCTCTCCGTTTCGCTGCAAAATTATTCGTAATTGCAAGGTTTTTTGCTTCACTGTAAAAAAAGAAAAAATAATATACTTATAAACGTTTCCTAAATTTATCATTAATATAAAATATGCTAATTTAATTTACTCATACATTCGTAATTAATTGAAACGGTCAGACTTGATAACCAATCATCACAGATTAATAAACCTTTTTTTTTTTGTTTTGAAGAAAACGAATAATCTGCCCTAACATTAAAAATGCTACATTAACATTGCAGCGACGGGCGCATTCGCATCTGGCAACTACGCACGTGCAGGTGACAGTCCGGCGCCGCGCTCGGACCGCGCCGCGCCTGGCGGTGACCCGCCGCTCTGACCCGCGCGCACACGTGACCTGCATCGGTGTGACCCCGCGTTCCACACGTACAACACGCGACGTGTTTACTAGCGATTCGTGACAATATAAAGCGAGCACACGTCCACGACCTTTGGGTAAGGTTTTCAGAATGACAACCCTTAAAAGTTCGACATGTAGCCGGGAACATAGCCGTGCTACGGCATTAGGTTGTTGAATCGTGCAATTATTTAATGTTTTTATTTTTTACGGATATTGTAACGTTTGCAAAGATACGCCCTGTAATGCGGAAACATTTTAAGGCCTTTTTGTGTATTAGTAGTTTTTACTCAATAAACCTACAGAATTTTAAAATAAGTGATTTAGAAGTTTGTACACTTAAAGAAATTTATATTAGAATGTATTGTAATATAAAACTCACTTTTCCCCGATTGTGAAAAGTCATGTAATATTTAAATTAATATTTTAATTTTAAATTGTAAACGTACAATTTTTCCTTTTTCCCGAACCTGATCAAATGGAGAAAAAACTAAATTAAACAAAATGTTTTGCACTTCTCACCGCCGTTACAGTGGTTGTTTATAAGATCTTTTCTAAGTTGTGTATTCGCTTTTACCTATGTAATCTCCGTTAGACTTTTCGTTTACTGCTCTTGTGAATAGTCTCTGATTTATTTTAAAATGTTTCCTATGAAAATCTAAGCATATCTTATACTCTCAGAGAGTTTCAAATTGTTATGCAAAGCTAATAAGCGATGGCTTGGAAATATTAAGCGCATATAACTTTGCCACCTTAATAATAGATCTGAATATAGTCGTAATCTTAGAAAATATGTTTTAAATAACAAACGACAAAACGCAAGTTTTTGTTATTAAATTGCGATCTCTAAATAAAATAGACACTTAAACAAAATTGCGTGGCATTATAATGTAATTTAATAAGGGTATTTAGTTTCAATAAAATAGGGATATAGAGAGAAACTTAGATAGAAAAGTCGATTATATGTAAATATGGTGAAATGTTTAAATGATTTTACTGAGAATTTTGAACAGCCTTTACTGTATCGTCAATAAAATATCAAGAAAACACATTATTAGAAACATGTTTATATACAAGTCTATGTGCCCACCATGACAAATTACTATATTTTATTTGTTTTTTCAGGCGGGCTTAAATGGAAATGATTCATTTAATATGAATACTAATGCATCATTTTAATTATGATCTTCGTTCATAACTATACATATAATAAAACTGTTTTGTCTATCAATTTATGCACGCTAATCGCAATGGCTGTACCGGTTTAGATGTGATTTTCAATGATGTATTGATGTAAGGTTTAAGGTTTAATTATTGTTTAATTGAAAACGGTTTACAAATATTAAAGATAGGTAAATTTTAAAGTATCGAGTCGAATCTCTAGCGTACATGCTTCCGCGTATCATCGCGCGGTTACTAAATATATAAATCTTGAACACAACTCGTCAATACTATAAATATTTTAAAGTCTACAAACAATTCGTATGGATAATGAGTTTTCATTATTATTCGGCTTAAATACACAAAATAATTATTCTCGTTTTTATACGATAAACTCTATGGGATTAGCAAGAATGAAAAGGTAGGACAGGGAAGTAAAAGTTTGATATTTTTATTTTTATAGCGGGTTTTAAGAAGAAAGAAATTATCCAAAGTAACAAAAACTAATAAATATAGAGAAAAAAAATGTATTGAGGTGTAAGTCTTCGGAAAAATATCAACATTTTTATATATTTAGTAATAAAACAAAATCGATTAGAAGTTCTTGTTCCGGTTGAACATTTAAAAATGATAGTTTTCTTTAATTATAATTATATCATCTGACTGAAAGTTTTAACCTGTAACGTCCCCCCCCCCCCTACCTTCAAATAATTAGTATTCTATGAGTTAGCTTTTGCTATGTGACTTGAATCAGCGATTAGCTTTCAACCATTGTGTGTAGGTTCATAGTAATTTGATTGGCGATACTAAAAATAAGTCAATAAACGACGCACAAACAATGAAATTATGAAAATATACTTCCGTTTTTTTCGTATTTATATACTTATATTCTTTTTTTATATATATAGTTACATGTAATACAATTTTAACACAATCATTTATTGAAGTCATGTCTCTTATACATTAGCAAAGCAAAATATGAACATGAATGTAAATGTATTTAGAAATAAGTTATTCATAAGCTTAAGGCGATATAAACATGGATATAGAGCAAATAATGCAACAGCAATTTGATATAGGCGAGTGATGTAACTGTATTCAATTAGTTAATTAATTATACCGGAGACAATACTAAATAAATTACAAAACTTCATTATCAACAAGGTTTGACTATCCTCGACTATATTAGTATTATTAATAATATAGTCGTGGACACTCTTAGGGTCGATTCTCACTGACTCAAAATCAAAGGGATTACTAAACATTATAATGAGAAAAGAAACAGTGATAAACGCGATTGGTGCATTACCTTGTAGAATGTCGCTTCGGTGCGCTTGGACTGCATCAATGTGACTCGACCCTTAGATTACTTAGAAACTTAGATAATATGGACAGAACTGTTTCGTACTTCTTTACTTGGTGTTCAAAGAGAATTTAACCATTGACATTATAGTGTAGTGTTGTAACAATAGTCTGTGATTAATCGAACAATTATATTTTTGTACATTCCTGCGCTACGGGTAGTTATAACTATGTAATCGCTTCTGTTCGTATAAGAGCCACGGTGTTACCTGTACTTTGATTTGAAAACTTTTTATTTTAGTTTATAAACATTAAAAACCACTATGGTGTTTTTTTAAAAAAAAAAAAGAAGTAATCGGTGTTACCGCATTTTTAAATATTAAAAATTACATGAAATAACTGGTATTAGTTTAATTATGTTTGTGTGTAATGAAATGCTTGCACTGTGGCTTATAACACTAATTTGTAATAATACCAAAAATTTTTTTATATATTCCCCTTATGGTGTATGTTAAGTGAACTAATTGCTAAATTTTATACAAAAGTGGTTTATTACTTTACACAATGGACTCTGCCACTTTCAGTTTGTATATACATTAAGAAATTTCCAAATAATTCAATGGCTATGAATTTTGTATGTCTAGTTATTTTATGTTTTATTTTTAATTAGTTTCATGTTGGGTTCCTTTCAGTATTATTGTTTTCATTTTATATTTTAACTATGTTCAATTTACATAAGTTATATATCGTACTTCTGTAAATTATATGTTTTAGAAGTTTTTAATGATATTGTTTGAATTTATACATCATTTGCAGAGTGTTTTTGCCGGCTTCTCACTGTATAAATGGATCTTGGTGTAATAATTGGAGATTTATGTTCCGGTTATTTATTGTAATAGGTGATTTATCATATTTACTTTTAGTTTTTAATAATCAAAAGTTTTTAAGAAGTCAAAATCTTAATTCACTGAATTTATATTTACAATGAGTTAATAAACATTGAGTGAAGTTTTAGACAGCGAAAAACCAAAACGCATGCTTAAATTATGTTAATAAAATTAAACACCCAGATATTATTTTTTATTTCATTATATATTTTTATCTCAACCTAAAATTACATAAAATACAATAAAAGTAGACGTCAGTCTTCTATGTTCTTTCAAATTAACATGTTTTATGTTAAGGCTTACATGTGTGTAATAATGACAAAAACGAATTAATTTAACAATTTAAAACTAGGGCTTAAAATTGGCATGAAATTTAAATTGTTAAAATAAATTTATATTAAAACAATTCATAGATATTGTTTGTGTATTGACGTATAGAAAAATATTAATATTTCGTCTAAAACTGTGAAGCTGTTAAAATCGCAGTTCTATAACAGTTAATCAATTCGTTGCAGCTAGAAGTAAAAACAAATATTGTAAGAAAATCTGTCGGCCTAGATACATAGTATTCTCAAGGCTCAGAATCCGTTTCCTTATTTTTTATTATATTTTGATTCAATTGTCGTTCTATTAAGATTTTATGCAGTTTTCTTTTATCATTTCATCAATTTTCAATAATTTCACATGTACCCGGTGTCGATAATATAATCTTGAAACAAAATTTGTTTTATTTGATTCTTAATCCTTGAGGCGAAACCTTTGAACTTGAGGAAATATAGAACCGTACCCACAAATTCTTCGGATTTTTTTATAATATTAATAAAACGCAATCGGTGGCCATTATCAATATATTTTACACTTAATAAAAATGATCTTCCTGATACTGTCAGTACTTATATTTGGTGTGTTTGCTGTGTTTCCTGTGATGGTGTCCTGGTGGCGTGGCCGGTGAGCGACGTCGTCTATCCCTCTCGCGCTCTCTCTCCCTCTCTCTTTCTCTCTCTCGTTCGCGCTCACGTGAGCGGTCTCGTTCTCTCTCCCTTTCACGCGAACGGGACCGTGAACGTGATTTTCTATCAATGAAGTCAAAAGTTTCATTCAATTATTACATCGTCTCTAATGAATTGTCTATTCACTAGACGACCCCCTTTATAGAATTAATCTATTCACAGGTAAGCACGAAATGTTTAAAAAATAAATAATAAATTGAAAATCATTTTCTATATATATACAATGGTGGTCATATAATTAGAAACACTTCTTATGACTAAAGAAATTTATCTTCAACGTACAAATGTTCGTAAAAAATATACACATTCAATAATTAATAATCATGCAATAATATAGCCACTCAAATAAAAAACTCATTAAATGTATAAAATATAAAACATATCTTACTTTTAATTACAAAATGAGTCTTACACATGTACGAGTTTATTTTCTGTTACTGGCCGCTTGGACACCTCATTAGAAACATTTTAAAAAAGCATCCATAGCTCGTTCTGTTTTTGAAATTGGAGAATAACATTTCTTTCTTGACTTTTTCTATTAATTTTCAATGCAATTCAAAATTTAATCTGAATTTTATTTTGTTCAAAATGGGCAAAAATATAAGTTTGTGACGCTTCAACTAGGCAAATAATTGTTTTCAATGTAATTGATCATTTTAAAACACATGGAACTGTTGAAAATGTTCTTAGAAAGGCTCGGCCAAGAAAACCCTCTCCCAGAGAAGTTACGCTAATCGTTCGCGTTGCTAAAAAAAGACCCAAGTAAAGGCTCCAACCAGATTAAAAATGAAGTTTTTTCGCCTGATGACCCGAAAAACATCTCGTCAAGACTGATACGCCGAAGATTAGTGGAAGCTAAATTGTTTGAAAAATCTCTCGAAAGGTGCCGATTCTTACCAAGCAACACCAAGAGAAGGGATTATTATTCGCTAATAGAATGGATCAATGGCAATACAAAAATATCTTAGAGCACACAACGACGATCATTTGCCTGTAACCTGGATCTTTCAGCATGACAATGACCATAAACACACGGCCAATATCGTCAAACTGTTTCCTTAGCGAACAGCGTATATCCGTTTTAGACTGGCCAACAAATAGTCCGGATTTAAACCCGATAGAAAATCTTTGGTATATTGTTCAAAAAAAAGTCTCAAACAAACGTAACACCAGTCAAAACGAACTATATGAAGCATTTGTTGAAGCATGGAATTCAATCCCCCTAGAAAAATGTATGAAATTGATTGAATCAATGCCATGTCGTTGCAGTGCTGTTATTGAAAATAAGTGATACGCCACTAAATATTAATTATAACTATTGGTAGGCTGTGGATAGTAGCTATTTCGTAAATAACAACACTAATTAATAATACTTAAAAAAATATTGTTTTTCATACATTTTTGTTGTTGTTTCTTAATTAGTTGACCATTTGTTGTTTTACTTGTGTAATAGGATTTATATTGTTTTTCTAATAAATTAATAAATATATATAAGTTAATCTAATAAATGATAAACGTTGAACATATTGTTGTTGTTTAATTTCAAAATAAAAACGATTACGGTGAAGTATCTTAGTAGTCAAGGGCCCTTGGTAGTGTTTCTAATTATACGAACACCACTGTATGTAACATTATATGGACCGGGGATGAAGAAATAAATTATCACCGACAGCTACGAAAGAGGTCCATTCCTCAAGTCCTTCATACTAACGCAGCTTCTTCGCTGGGGATGTGCGGGATAACTAAGCGGTGAGCGAATGCAAGATGTCGATTTTTAAGCAAGTATTTAGTAGTGGGCAGTACGCTCGTATCCCTCACATCAGCTGTTTTATTTAGTATTAGGGGGCGATAAACGAGCACACAGTTCATCCGATGGTAAGTGACTACGGCATCGTCTACATCCATGAACACTGAGAATGCCTCAACCAATAACCCACACCATAATAAACACACCAGTGTCATGCCGCTAAAAGAAGTCCGGTATTCTTCTTTACTTCTGTAAATATAGGAAAAATTACCCATAACGAGAACGCTTCGGAGGCGGTGACAACGAGGGTTCCCTTGATTTCTTCGATTTCTTAGAGGATATCCTGAAATGTGCAAGTTTTGTTAGATACTACATAACTCCACGACATTTACAATTAAAAGTTTGTCCATCCTCGATACGATTTTATATATCTGTCGTTCGGACATATCTGTTTTTAATACTGAGGCCAACTTAAACATAATCCATCCTGGACCATTTAAACGGATTTCAAATATTTTTATAACACTTCATTATTAGTTTTGTATTTAAACAGTGATTTATTTATATATTGCCAGTAACGAAAACCTAGATTTCCTTTTTAAACTCACTTCCCTTTAATTTGGGAAATTTTTATATATTCATTTTGATATATTATTCAATTCTTATGTATTTAGGCGTATGAAATTTTAAGAGTAAAAAATATTTTACTCGCATCCTTCAAGTACGACTCGCACAATAATCTAATATAAGTCAGAAGCGTCAATATATTTGCGAAATTTAAGTCTCAATTTCGTAGCCACCACATTACAGTATTGCCGTGATCCGTAGATGGCCTGATTAATAAGCTTAGTTGAAATGGTTACGTTTTACTAATGTCGCTAGAATACTTTAAAGGAAAAAAGACAAATTTATACAGATATTAGTTACATACTAGCAGTTGATCTGATTGTGATCACATTTCATTAATGAGTGTTAGTTAGTATAGTAGACTGAGAGCAGTAGTCACTGGAACACGGACACGTGAACTATGTGCTGGTTAGTCGCCCAGGTGACGTAAAGCAAGCGAGTACTAACGAATAAGTGTCCTCGTCGACGGGCGAGCGACGTCGCAGCTCGGGCGACTCGCGCACCTCCTTCGCTTCCTTGGCTGCCTGTGAAACAATTTCATTTTAGTACTCTAAAATTACGCCTGTCTCTATCGACATCCCAATCAGTAGGAAGTTTGAGCGGTGAGAAACGGGGCCCTCTAGGGAGCCCTTGTGCTGGCTACCCATATATACAGAGGTCTCGACTGAGCGCCATAAGCGCTCGGTCACCTCTTAACCCGGTGAAATGAAAAAAGAGAAACGGGAAATGTATACAACACATCCAGGCCCGCCTACGCCACCGCGGCCCTAACTAAAATATTACCTTCACCGACACCCCAATCGAACACGGTATAAGCCTGA
Organism: Teinopalpus imperialis; assembly: GCA_029286865.1. Lineage (NCBI taxonomy): Eukaryota > Metazoa > Arthropoda > Insecta > Lepidoptera > Papilionidae > Teinopalpus > Teinopalpus imperialis. The sequence continues at coordinate 1,231,449 of JAGSMU010000020.1, read as the reverse complement.
ATAATTCTCTGAGATTTTCATTGATCAACTTTTCCTGGCAAAAGTTTTGCACTTATCAGATGGGGGGTTTTACTAGAGTTGCGGAGCCGTGACGAGGATAGCGTACGATCCAGGTGCCCTAGTGTGATATACAACCGTGCCTACCTTCTTGATGAGCTTACGGCGGTAGTGCTGCATCTGCTGGTGAGCAGTGAGGCTGGTCTTGCGCGCCCGCGTGCCCGCCTCCAGCTCGTCCCCGTAGCGCAACACGCGGACTTCAATGTCGCGCAGCACGGAGCGCGGTAGGGACAGCTCCTCGCAGCGCGGCGATTCGTTACTGCGACGTTACGTGGGTTTATTGAAAGTTGATGATGATATGAGTAAATACGTCAATAGATGGCGCGAGGTGAAAAGTGAACCATAGATCGTTGTTTCTTTTAATAATATGGGTGGTGGCCAAATTGTGATTTAAAAAAAATCACGTAAAGACATATAATAGTTTTATCGTTTTCTTAAGTTGAAATTAGCCCCTTACGCCTGAAAGTGGTCGTAACCGAATATGTAAGATGCACACCCCGTTGCCACCCCTGAGGAGTGAGGTCGAATGCCTCATTATCTGTATTAGGGTCTAATATTCAAGATGGGTTGGGTGGAATATGCAAGTAATACACCATAAATGTTTTGCACAATGGCTGTATAATGTTTTCGTTTGCCTTACCTGTCATTGTGAGTGGGCGTGAGGGTATCGCTAGGCGGTGGAGGTTCGTTCTCCACCACCTCTGACACCGGCTCGACGCTCTCCCAGCGCGAGGGCACGAAGCCCGCCATTCTCTCACCCAGTCCACCACCGGAAGCATCACCTTCTGCATCCACTTCCGCGTCCCCTTCTAACGGTATGCCGTCGATGTCGTCTTCCACTGTAAGGAGTCATTATCTTCGACAATTCTTTTTTAAAAAATATAATTATGTAGATGTAAACTGAAGTGCTGCAGATTTAATGGTTCAACTCAACCGGGGTAGAACCACGCCCTCGCAGAATACCAGCGTAAGATAGCAATATAATGTTGCTGTGTTTCGTCTGGTGAGCATCCGCGGAACCCTTTCGAATATACCAGTTCGAAAGGTTTAGGTTAGTTAGGTTCGTTAAGAGGAGGGGACACATTTATTACCATTTTTAAGAACCGCCCCTAAATTACGTTTCACTCTTTTTTTTTACCTTTGATTAGCCAACGTAACAAGGACTTATGCAAATAAATATTTTATATATATGTATGTATATAATAGCCTTAGGTTTAGGGTACGGTCTGCGAATCTTGAGGTCGTAGGTTCGAATCCACCATTGGACTACTGTTGTAAACCATCTCCTAGCACAAGCATTGTCAGCTCAGTTGGAGTGGTTAACCGGAATATTAGTAACCTTAATACCATTGCTAATATTAATTAAAGAAAAGTGTATAATAATCAGTGATAGAGCTACACTGCAGTTTGTTTCTAGCCGCAGAATTAATGAGTCAGCTCGACCGGGGTAGGATCACGCCATCACAAAACCAGCGTGAAATAGCAGCATGCTGCTGCTGTGTTTCGTCTGGTGAGTGTAGGGTTCCGGAGACCTTTATTACCAGTGACGAGGCATTCCATCTCAGTCCTTAAGGGTGATTACGCATGTGCATTATGATTCCTTGTCAAGGATGAATGTAGATGTCATGGGCTGCAGGAATCACTTACCATCAGGTGAACTATGTGCTCGTTGGATATAAAAAAAAAGATGTAACAGTTTGATTTTTTTATTTTACAAGTTGTCCCTGGAGCCAGAGTAGGGCCGGGCGGTATGGATATGGACGCTAAGTACTCACTGGGCACGCCATCGATGTCGTCGTCGGGGCGGCGCGCGGCGGCCAGGCGGCGCAGCGCGGCGCCGTCCAGCGCGCCCTCCCACGAGCCGGAGGAGTCGGGTGAGCGCGCGCCGGACTCGCCGCCCGACTCCTCGCCGCACTCCACCGGCACTTCGACAGCGCTGACTACCGCGTTACTCACCACCGGAACACCCTCCTCCTGCTGAAGTAATTCAAAATAATAACACTTATTTTTATAGAGTACATTCAAACGATGGTAGGTGATTACCGCAGCTCATGGACATCCAAGACGCCGAAAGAGTCGCAGATGAGACGTAAAAGAGCTTTTTTACTTTTCATTTCTCAATACAGTAATCCTATAACACGGTACTCTTATAACGCATTTTCAGAATACGCGATTTAAATCCCACGTATAACACGGGAATTCCCCCCATATAACGCGGGGATTTCCCACATTATATTTAATAAAACGTACATAGTTCATAATACAGCTTTTTTCTTAATATTCGATTTAAACCCCCTTTAGCGTGAAAAGTTAAACGTGAATAATTTATACGTAACGCGTTATACGGGGTCGTGAAAACCGCGTTATACGTCAATACTCCTACAACGCGTTTTCCTATAACGCGCAACCAATCTACCGTGTTATAGAGGGGTGTCCAAGCTTTTAAATTATCACAGAAAAAAAAATCAAGAGGACTCAATCTGTCCACTGCTGAAATATGCTATGATCAACAGTAGATTAATTAAGTAGAGACGATTACGTTGATTTAATAAAAATTAATTACAAAATATGTTACCTTAATTACGTATTGTAGACATTTTTTTTTTTAGAAAATAATCGTACAAAATGGTATAACACTCGAAGTATTTATTTAATCTACATCGTAATTTTAAAAAAAACTTTGTATACCATTGTCACATAATAGTCTGCTAAACTAAAGATAAAGTAGTTGGTTCATGAATCATTCATTCTAGACCATCTCCGAGCTTCAATTTTTTTCAACCACTCCAACTAATTGCTTTTCTTTATTTATTACATCACAAACCAGCACATAGTTCGCCTGATGGTAAGGGATTCCTGCGCCCCGTGACGTCTACATTCATCCTTGACAAGGCAAATTCATCCTTGATAAAGGTCTCCGGATCCCCGCACTCACCAGACGGAACACGGCAGCATTATGCTGCTATTTGACCTAGCGTCAATGAGCTAACCCGGTTGAGCTGACCCATTAATTGTGCAGATAGAAACAAACGGCGGCGTATCTCTACCCAAGTGGTGGCTTTAAGTTGGTTAAAAAGAAAACAGTTAAAAATTTGACAAACTCACCTTATCCTGACCGAGGAAGACCTCGTTAATGTGCACTAGGAATTCGGTCGGGTAGACGGTCCAGTCGGCCCAGGCCTGCAGGATGCGGGTGACTCGCGCTCGGAAGCCTTCCTGTTGCAGACGTGACGTCATGCGCGCCCACGCAGCGCGCGACTGGCGCATTATGTCCGCGAGTAGCTGCTGGAAACTGAACACAAGAAAACTTTGAACTTTCAAAGTTTTACAGAATAAGAGAAGTAAGAAAAATATAGAACGGGCAAGTGTTTGCTGTTTGCCTTTATAAGACAAACAAAGCTAGTATACGCTCGTATTGATTTTGAAAATATTTTAGTGGCTTTACTGGCCTTATTTTAAGGCTTTATACTTGGCCTCACGTCACATATATATTAATAAATGAGGCAATATGTCGCGACCCATAAAAAGGCTCAAATACCCTGTGATCTTTTCACTATAAAATTATAATAATATTTCAATTAGTAATTTATTTACACAAGGCGAGCTTTAAATTAACTTTTTCATGTTAAATTTTATAAAACTACATTAAAATTGGGTACTTTTTTTTTAAGTTTGTGCGAAACAGACTCGCGAGCGGAGCGGCCCGCTGAGTTGGGAACGGTACTTTAATAATAAACGATTTTTTTGTATACAGGTCCTATTTACTGAACACATTGCGAACCTCTTACATAACAAACACTACCCCCACAGACGTGTCGCCCCCAGGTTGAGAAACGATGGGTTAATCCGTAACTAGTAAACTATAGTCCCGAATGTTACAGCAACCTAACTCTCAGTTATTTTAAGTCACCGGTCTTTACTTTAATAGCTTGATAATCAAAGTTATATATACGCTGGTTGAGATAGTAAAAGCCACCTCACCGTTGGTATGACCAAGTTATTACCTTAAACCAGGAACTGGTCTCCCTGTAACAATCGCCTTCAGAGAAGCCGCAATCCGGCCTAAATACAATCAACTCGCATGACAAACAATGAAAGACTTTTAGAGACCCACACTTCAGCAATGAAGAATAGTCGATAATGTCATCCATACAGGAACCAAGAGCAGTTGTATGGCTTTTTTTTTGCGAGTATTGCTGTTGGTCCAGAGGCCTTTACAGCTTTATCTAATTAGACTCGCCGATGCTGCGAAGCTGGCGCAGAAACTGCTGCTGCACCACCCCTGCACTCCGACCCATGTAGACGAAGAACGTCGACGACAACAGAGCAGGGCGACAATACGATCCGAGGGCCCCTCATAAGGAGGTACTAAACCTCGACTCGGATCGCTATCTAAAGTGATGGCTTAACACGTCTGCCTTGTGTGAGACCTAATCTAGTCCTAGTGGCTACTAACGCGCTGCGGAAGGCGCTGGCGTTGGTGAGCTTGGCACCGGCGTTGTGCAGTATGTCGGACAGCAGGTAGAGGCGGGCCACGCGGCGCGCGGGCGACGTGCGCTCCCCGGCCAGCGCCTCCGCCAGGCACTGGGCCACTTCACCAGCAGCCTCCGCGTGCTCTAGGCACCAAGCCATCGCCTCGCCGACGCTGTTACGTGCGGGGGTCAGGCCGCGGATTATCTCCTCGAGACGGTCGCGCTGGCTGAAAAGATATTAAAGTAATATATAATCCCGATAAGATTGGAACGGAGAAAATACAGAATAAAGCAACACTTTTTTTAAGTACTGCTAGAAAAAAAACAAATCAGAACAAAATAATTGTAAAATTTATCTTCTAACACTTTGAAGTGACATTAAGTGACTTGATATTTCAGTTGCCACGCAAGACAACAACAGGAGTAAATCTATGTATTCCTATATCAGTAGCCTAATGGTTTGGATACGGTCGGCCAGACTTAGGGTCGTAGGTTCGTATCCGCCATTCGACTATTGTCGGGAACCAACCTAGCACAAGCATTTAAGCTTAGTTGGAGTGGTTAACGGGTACGTCAATATTATTATTATTTTTTATCACGTTCATAGAAACAAACACCCGATGGTGACATTCATCCTTGACAAGGAATCATAATGCAGATGCGTTGTCACCCTTGAGGACTGAGATGCAATGCCTCGTCGCCAGTAATAAAGATCTCCGGAACCCTACACTCACCGGACGAAACACAGCAGCAGCATGCTGCTATTTCACGCTGGTATTGTGATGGCGTGATCCTACCCCGGTCGAGCTGACCCATTAATTCTGCGGTTAGAAACAAACTGCAGTGTAGCTCTACCACTGATATGAAGCTCTATCACTGATTATTATACACTTTTCTTTAATTAATATTAGCAATGGTATTAAGGTTACTAATATTCCGGTTAACCACTCCAACTGAGCTGAAAATGCTTGTGCTACGAGATGGTTTACAACAGTAGTCCAATGGTGGATTCGAACCTACGACCTCAAGTTTCGCAGACCGTACCCTAAACCATTAATCAAAGGTAAAAAAAAAGAATGAACCGTAATTTAGGGGCGGTTATTAAAAATGGTAATAAATGTGTCCCCTCCTCTTAACGTACCTGTTCGAAAGGGTTCCGCGGATGCTCTCCTTGGCGTCATCCTCCTCGACGAGTTCGTCGGGCATGCCCGCGGTGTACAGGTTCATTACAGGCGGTCGCCATACAGATCCGCCTGTACATTCATACATAGTACCTTCATAGTGCCGTAAAGGTATACACGATCATCTCATCATCACGTCTACCTTTCGATACATATTCTATAGACCTTGTCAAGAAAGTTAGCCATTTGTTTTTGGTTATGGAACCAGCGAGCAGACAGTTCGCAAGATGGTAAATCATCACAGTGACCCAGGACCCATCGAGGATGGACGTAGTCATCTAATCTATATCTACACTCCATTGCTCACCTCCTGGTCCCCCATATGCTAAAATACCTTTTTATCAGTTATTTCGTTTCCTCCCACTATTCGAAACACAGCAATGTACGTGGCCTCCGTTGATTATAAAGAAAAGTCTACGAAAATATCATACCTAAAAAAACAAGCAATTATCTACTGCCACTAGATGGAAGTAATATTTACCTCTCATCAAATTTTAAAAATATTAAATAAAAAAGCAGCAACAAAACCTTCAAACATTCTGAAGTCAGCGAGCGGCCACTGTTTCGGCGAGTCTCCCTGCAGCATGGAAAATAGCTTCCAACGGTAGTACACATGCGCGGGCGACTGGTTCTCGAAGAGGAACCGGAAGAAAGGGTTGTTCATCTCCTTGTTCATTATGATAGCTTCGAACATTGGACCCTCGCGGATCACGAACTCGACCATGCGGTGGATCAACATCAAGATGTTTCTGGAATGTTTAGCGTAACTCACATACCAACTGAGATATTTAGTTATTTAACGAATACCTTTTTATATATACCATATACATAAAATTATAATATTCTAAACCGTAGTATTGTTAACCTAAAACCTTTGTTCCCAAATTGGTCTTGGTGACAGGATCCCCAGGGATCCACGGGAGACTCGACGGGAGTCTAAGTTGGCGTGACAAAACAATGGGGGTCCACGAAAATTTATTTTATTTCGATAGTGAAGAACTAAAATGTTGGCTTGACTTCACCTATCAATATAGGCAGATTATATTTTAAGAAGCTCAGCGTTTGTTACTTGTAAAACTTGCATATTCCACATTTTTTGTCTAGTTTTGGGAATATGGTAGAAATGTAGCTGCAGGGGGTCCACCGGAACCCGCTATATTTTGAAAGTGGTCTATGAAAAAAGAAGTCTGGGAACCTCTGGTTTGATTTATAAGAGCACTGCCCGCGATAGAAAAGTTTGTCTGTGTGCGTCTGGGTCGTATCGGATGCGATATCTAATAATTTTAATTTTACTGTAATAGCATATGATGTATATATTTTAAACCATTGTTCTTCTAAGCGGAAAACAAATTTAATTTTAAAATGTTTTACCTACCTCTCCGTCGGCACTACGACTTTGACAATAGATTGTGACAATATCTGGAAAAACAAAACCAAGAATAATTATAGAACAAAGTTATATTTTGATATTACTTTGATTGATTGTTTAACTTTAGACATAATTTAATACCTGTTCGTAGTATTTCCTATCCTCCGAATCATTTGGATAGTATTCCCCGGGACGAATTCTTGGTATCTGGAAATAATAACACAGTTCATAATGAATAGTGTCAAGTCAGGTCTGTCCTCGCGTCGGACCCCGAAACATGGACACTGACAGTGAGAGAAAAGGAAAGAACTTCGAGAGTGACACTTCAGGATCAAAATTTTCGAGAGATGCAGTAGATAGTGTGGTGCAGAGATATTCAGCACCATATAATTAAAATCTATGATTTTTGTTTTTGTATTTTTTTATTACTTTGTTTTATTTATTACTTAATTATTTTTTTATTATATTTTATAAAATGAGGACCACCACTCTCACGGGCCACTTCTCTCGTGCAGGCTCCACGGAAGATCAGGGTTGTGACCCTAAGTACACAACAGTACCCGAGTGAAGGTCCTTTTCTTTATTTGGCGCACAGCAGGTTTTCATTTGTCTTTCATTTATTTATTATTTTTTCTTTTTCTTTTTTGATTAGGTAAAAGTATTTTCCTTGTTTGTTTTTAATTATTTTACTGTACCCGATTTTGCTATTTATGTGTGTCAATAACGAATAAATAAATATTATTATTATTACAACAATATCATAAATAATAAAAGTATGTTCCTTGTTTGTTTTTAATTATTTTACTGTACCCGATTTTGCTATTTATGTGTGTCAATAACGAATAAATAAATATTATTATTATTACAATATAATAAATAATAAAAGTATTTTCCTTGTTTGTTTTTAATTATTTTACTGTACCCGATTCTGCTATTTATGTGTGTCAATAACGAATAAATAAATATTATTATTATTACAATATCATAAATAATAAAAGTATTTTCCTTGTTTGTTTTTAATTATTTTACTGTACCCGATTTTGCTATTTATGTGTGTCAATAACGAATAAATAAATATTATTATTATTACAACAATATCATAAATAATAAAAGTATGTTCCTTGTTTGTTTTTAATTATTTTACTGTACCCGATTCTGCTATTTATGTGTGTCAATAACGAATAAATAAATATTATTATTATTACAACAATATCATAAATAATAAAAGTATGTTCCTTGTTTGTTTTTAATTATTTTACTGTACCCGATTTTGCTATTTATGTGTGTCAATAACGAATAAATAAATATTATTATTATTACAACAATATCATAGATAATAAAAGTCCGAACAATAAAGATTTGCTCAAATCATGAGTGAAATGGACGCCGTTAATGCAAAACAACAGACAAAACCATGACTTACAAGTGGCACGGCTTATTTAGACCTGAGGAATTGAGGCCACCTGACATCATTGAATAAGTCAAAATTGAAATTAGTAATGGAAGTAGGCCATTTGAAATGGAAACAACTATTTGAGTTAGTATCAGATACGGCCATTTTGAAGATATTACACGATCTATTTGGTGATATGTTCAAACAAAGAGCCTACACCTTCCTTAAAGGCTGGCAACGTATTTGCGACTCCTCTGGTGTTGCCGATGTTCATGGGCGGCGGTGATCACTTACCCAAGGGTGGGCGGCATGCTCGTTTGCCGCCTATAGTCTAAAAAAAGTATACTTAGGTTTAATTATCAAGGCTACCTTGGCAACGAGGTGTTTAGGTGGTTGCGCGTTGAATGGCAATCCGGAAGGCGGTGGCGGTTTGCTGGGTTGTTGAAGTGCAGGCGGGATGTAAATAGGCAATGGTGGTATCACCACAGCTTTGCCCCAACCGAGTTTCATCTCGTAACCCATTATCTCCTTTCCTATCATATAAAAATAAATAACTCTTCACAGATTCGCTAACAACTAGAACGCCCAGCTGCTTTGAATTATGTATATCAAAATGTGTTTATTATAGATTTTTTTACAAACAAAGCATTCAAAACAATCATATGGTCCACGTGAAAAGATTCAAATGCACATACAATATACCCCCTGAAGACTGAATGTAATGTCACGTCACCAGTAATTGAGCCCATCTGGCATAGTACTTATGCCCATCCTTTGCAGTTGATATCAACTGTAAAGGATGGGATCTATATTTAATAGAAGCTTTCAGTGGTGGAGCTAGTCTCCAGCTGTGGTAATGGAAAGTCTTCCACATCAAGGAACCACACTCTCATAGAATATTAAGAATGCTGTTTTGTATGGAGAGCGTGAACGGATACCCAATAATGAGTCATTCCATTTCAGTTCTAAGGAGTAATAAAGTATGTGTATATATTTTTTTATTACATTAAAACTAACAAATGAGCACACAGTTCACCTGATGGTAAGTGATTCCTGTGGCCCATGACTTCTACATTCATCCTTGACAAGGAATCATAATGCACTTGGGGACTGAGATGGAATACCTCATCACCAGTAATAAAGATCTCCGGATCTCTACACTCACCAGACGAAACCACAGCGGCATTATGCTGCTATTTTACGCTGATATTCTGGGAAGACGTGGTCCTGCACCGGTGGAGCCGACCCGGCTAAAAACAAACCGCTGCTTAACTCTTCTCTGATAAATCTTTAATTAAGATGAACTGAGATGTTTAAAATCGGCTAAACTGTTTGCTAGTAATTATTATAGTCGAGGCATTATGAACTGAGGTCATAAATCATATTTATCTGTCTGTCTCACTCTCACTTACAGGTCTTATGGATAGGTGTAGTGATGTGCGTAAGAATAGTAGAGGTGCATATCGATAACGAGATAGGTACGATCGATATCCTAAATTATGTTAAGTATTAATAGGAATCATTTTTCGTTATCTGAAAATAGAAGTTTTTAATTTGTAAGATAAAATGTTTGTTTCGACGTAATCATAGAGAAACTGTATAGATCGTAATGTGGCCCTGAAAAGCGCCATTTTTATCTTTTCTAGGGATATTTCTTAGTTCTTCAAAAATCCTCATTATATCCACCACGTTAGAAAATAAATTCTCCATTGTGCGTACTGCGTAACGAAGCGTAAGTAATCTATAGTGTAAAGAGTGTCATAACAAAAAATATTATATTTATAGAAAAACAACAACCCTTACTCGTAATGACCAATCAGGAGTCAGAGTGCTAATGAAGGGCACGATGACGCATCGACCCCGCGTGCGCAGCTAGCTAAATATCGATAACGGGTTGCATTGCGTGCATTTCCTACTGTCAGTCACATTTATTGCCCGACGACTCAGTTTAAAATGCATCGACTGTAGTCACCAAAAGTGAAATATTATCGATTTATAAGTTACATGACAGTGTTACCATTCATCACCATCACCGTCACAACTAACCATAGACTACTCCTGAATATAGAGTTAAGTTAACATTAGCATACCATTAATGCAACGTAATGCTCTCTCCCCGTCCTTTCGGGACATGAAAGCAACGAAGCCGCAGTTGCGTCCCCTCGCCTTCTCCTCGTCGGATCGGGGCCACATTATCTTGATGCTGGCCAGGGGACCGTACCGCCCGAATATCTCCATCAGCTGTTGCTCTGTTATCTGGAAACGATCAAATGAATTTATTAATATATCGACGTGTTTGATTTTGTTGATTATTTATTGTCAGAGAGGTTTCCATCCTACAGACAGGTAAGAATTTAAAATCTAATGTGAATGGATTTATCATCTAGTAAAATAATATATAATAATTTTACAGTGGTAGAGCTACACTGCAGTTCGTTTCTAGCTGCAGAATGAATGGGTCAGCTCAACCGGGGTAGGAGCAGACCCTCACAGAATACCAGCGTAAAATAGCAGCTTAACGCTGCTGTGTTTCGTCTGGTGAGTGCAGGGATGCGGGGAACTTTATTACTGGTGACACTCTTAATGCAATTAAAAAAATACTTATTTAATTGTATATAAATATGATATTCCAAAAAAACCAGCATAAAAATGTAGTAAGCAGTTTAGTGTTTCAACATGTGATAGAATCTGAAATTATAGAACTTGTAAATAGAGATTCCATCTTAGTGCTCAGGGGTCACAATGCATCAGCATTATTATTTAATTATAGAGAACAAATGTGGTTGTCATGATTTACATGGATTCCATCAATTTTATATCTGTTTTCATATGAGCAAACACGTTTCAACTACACATGCGCAGGTTAAAATTGACATATCTGGTATATTGGTCAATCGATTTAAATGACAACAATCAAAAACAATCTTCTTACATTGCAGAGTCAAATTACAGTTAGTTCCTAGATGCAACATAAATGGGTCACCTCAGCCAGAGACCTGCACCCTCACAGAATACCAGTGTGAGTGAAATAGCAGCATAACACCGCTGTTTCGTATGAGATGGAATGCCTTGTTACCATCTCAGTTCTCATTGGTGACAACTACCTTACATCTTGAATGTTATTAGAAGATGAATGTAGATGTCTTGGGACACAGTCATCACTGACCATCAGGTGAACTGTGTGCTTGTCAGCCCTAATATTAATAAAATAACTAACAATAGCTTAAATTTATCTTAAAATCAAATTGGTAGACTGGTGTGTGATACATAGACAGACAGACAAAAAACTGTTTACTATTTTATTATATTATGAATAAAATAAAATAAAAGAAGAAGTTTAAGTAATCAAAAGGTAAGCAGGGATCACTATCTTTCTAACAAGTTTCGAAAGCACCTGAAGTAATAAATAAATATAAAGAAATGAACTAAATGAACCACTTTTATTCCATACTAGATAGAGATTGAAATGGCTAATCAATTACAAAATTGTCATGGAGCAATTGCTTTTTGAAGTATGAATTAGGTGAAGCTAAACATATTAGTGGAATTCATGCATTTGAAGATTACCTAGATTGTAAGCTCAATGTCCTAGCCTACCTATCACTACTTCATAGCTTTTTCTGACGGCCACATGATGTGAAGTGGTTATTGTCCTGGGTTTGATTGCCAACCAAGGAACAATATTTGTATATCACAAATTGTTGGTTTTCAGGACTGGGTATGTTGTATGTATGTCCTGTGTACCTACATGCACTGCATATGAACCTTCTTCCAAACTTATTGCAAATACATTACATCGGAATAGGGAGATGGACAATGAATGTGTGCTTCTGTGTTTTCCCAAATGCTTATAGCACTATATAATTACTATACTGTGCAGTTGATATCATCTGGCAATCATAATATCATATTGTATTAATTTTGTGTTATACTTCTTCTTGTTCAAATATATGTTGGTACAGGTACTAGCTCACCTTTGGGTTTAGATTGCCAAGATAGAGATTGGTAGTGTTGGGATCACCAGTGTCATATGAGCCAACATCAGGCATGTTATCTAGTGTAGGCTCTGCGCCCCCTGTGCCTCGTTCACGTAGGACATTTTTATATTTGTGTCGTTCTGACCTCTCCTCTTGAATCCTGTAAATTAGCAAAAGTTATGTACTCATAGCTTAAGAAATCCCATGTTAAATTATTTACATAAGTAGCTCTTTATAATGTTACGTTAAATATTATATTCATTTATCATTATATAAATTAATATTATTATGAATTAAAAATAAAACTAACTGTCTCAACTCCTCCTTAAAAAGTTCAAGATTGCTTTTCTTTTTGTCCTTGCTTAGTTTTGCCCGTGGTCTTGATTGGGTGTCTATCCTTGGTGAAATCTGAGCCAAGTTATGCAAGACATCCACCTCATTACCCCGCTTGTCATCTAGGCGAGACACAGGCTTGTACAGTTTGCCTCGCTCTGATGTGTCTTCCTCTGTAAAGTCATTTCGCAACATTAAATTATATGTATGGTCACTGAGACACTCCAATAGAACCTTCTAGAGAATGTAATATGTATACATCTCCTGCCAGCATAGGTTTCCTCTCTAAAACTCAGCAACATTATTACAATTTTAGTTATATATTTTCATTTAAACTACTAAGTTACACTATAATTGTAAAACAAAACAATATCTATACACATAACTGTATCTACTGTACAAGTAAAAAAATAATAATTTTGGTGTTTGTTTTAATGTAATTTGTTGACCAATAAGTAAGATATGTCAATTTTAAAATGCATCATGCAAACTTTCATACACAATTCAGCAAAAAGAATGCTACTCAGCTGCCTTATAGGAGGAATATTTATGAAATTAATTAATTTATTATAGATGATGGTTGCATGTATGAAATAATGGGCACAGCTAGTATACAATAAGCGTTTATAGAGTACAAGAGCAACAATATTATGTAAGTATATAATATTCTATCATAGTATAACAAGACAATCCTAAAGACAAACAGTGAAAAATTTAATTATTATTGAATAATTCACTCACTCCTTGCTCCTGCATCATAAGTGCCGGCTTTCACCCACACTTTAGAAGTGGTGCTCGGTGCTTCTTGAAAAGTCTCCACAAATTCTTTGAAGACCTGAAAATCAACATTAATATGGTAAAGAAATAGGATTTTGGATTTAGGCAATTTTACAAGCTTATTTTACAACTAAATTGCTTGTCATAAATTGCCATTACCTATACTATAATAAGATAACCTTACCATACCTTTGAGCAAGAAAAAAATCGGGCCTGTAGTCACTAGTGACAACTATTTGTGGCTTTAAAAAAGTTATTGCCTCAGACCGCCAAACACCACTAGTCTCAATTGTATATTAGATATAAGGATACAAAAATTAATAGGCCAATGGTCACAATTTGACAAAATGTGACTGGATTACATACTGGAATTACATGTTAATACATGACAAATGGTTCTAAAATTCAATTCAAAAATCAATCATTCAAAAAGCTTGTAATTGTGTGAACTAATGTGAATGTTTACGTAGGATTATAAAGGTGAAAGTTGGATAACAATAATCTCTCAAAATATTTTTTTTTGTAATAAATGTATTGAATTTATTTTAAGCAGCAGAATTATTGTTACCAGGAATTAAATATGCTAAGGTTTTTAATGGTTGTGTTTATTTTCAGTCTGTTCTTGTTTTGTACTTTTGAACTTTTGTTGTTTTGTATTTATCTGTTTAACAGAACTTTATAACATCTTTACCAAATAATAAGGATGTTTATAAGATGGTTTAAGTTACATTAATAAGTAAATGCAGCCATGTTAATGTACATAAAATAAATTCTGCTTTTGGGTTAATATGTCATACTTCATAATAATATCTCTTCCCTCTTTGTTTTTAGGCTTGACATTCCTAACTAAACTTAAAAGAAAAATCTGTTAATCTAAGGTCTTTAACATACACACAAGTGACAATACATTTTGTAGATCCTCTCAGAAAAACATATAGAAGAATATAATTGATTTGTATGTAAGTCAACTTATTTAAACCAGCAATAAAATAATGATTGGGTTGTGAACTCTACTGAATTCTAGACGTACTCCTGAAAATACTACCAAACAAAAGACCTCGGTTAATAATCAAGGAAAAACTTTATAACTTTATTTTTACATGTTATATTTTTTATATTCAATATATTAACATTGACTTTAATTGCACAATTACTTCCGAAACAATTCAAGCGTTTTATCAGTTAAAGCTAAATTATAATTGATTTAATAACCAACAAAATTTTATTCAAAGAAGTAACAGAAGAATATTCAATTAGCGGTTGATTTTTACTTTATTCTGCTGCAAATATTTTAACTTACATGAGCAGCAGCTTCCTCTTCTTCCTTCTTACGAAGCTCTTCCAGCTCTTTCTTAGATAAACTTCTGGTACCCATTGTATCTAAACATTTATGAGCTATAATACGAACATTATAAGTTTAATAATTTAAGCGAATGTCTATTATACTATGATAAATAAAATTCAATACAGATGTAAGATAAAGTTGAATATTTCCTTGAGGAAAAAAGAACGTTTATAGTAAAGTTACATCGATAATATTGATTACGAGAAATAAAATTGTATACAATTACAATTCTAACCTACGAAACACAAATCCAAAAACAGACATAAGGATGTGCCGAATTAGAAAGAAAGAATAGTTACGTTTACCGATTTACAATTGTAGAAATATGGTAATTATGTATAGTCGATTACAGCATTGTTGCCTTTTAAATATCTAAGAAAAATTAAGATACAAAATCTCGGAATTAGTACCTACTATAGTCGACGCATTTTAAACTGAGTCGTCGGGCAATAAATGTCACTGACAGTAGGAATGTGCACGCAATGCAACCCATTATCGATACTTAATTACCTGCGCAAGCGGGGTCGATGCGTCATCCCTAGAAAAGATAAAACGGCCCTTTTCAGGGTCACATTACGATCTATACAGTTTCTCTATGATTACGTCGAAACAAACATTTTATCTTACATATTAAAAACTTTTATTTACAGATAGCGAAAAATTATTCTTATTAATACTTAACGTAATTTAGCATATCGATCGTACCTATCCCGTTATCGATATACAGCTCAACAATTCTTACGCACATCACTACAGCTCTCTATAAGACCTGTAAGTGCGAGCAAGACAGACAGAAATATTATTTATGACCTTCAGTTCATAATGCGTGGACTATACCAAAATAATTACCTTTTTAAAACCTAATATATTTTAGAATTACCAAATTCACAACCTTTTTCATCTTATAGTATAATAGTGTTTTCCGCATGGCCTTTTCATCACGACTATGATGAATACTTTAAAGTTTACGTTTACGGACATTCCGTGCAAATACGTATCTAATATCCAATTGCCTTCGAATTATGTTTTACTATGTTGTGAATATGTCGTATAAATTTCAGAATATTAACCAAAATAATGCTAATAAACGGTATTGCGGTATTCCCTCAGAGATAATATCACTGATATCTTAGACCTAGACCATCTTATTTATTTTACACCGTTCAGTAATTAGTTGTATTTGTCGTCTTGAAGTAATGCGACATTTGGTTCTTTGTTCTGGTTTCCTTTAATTGTTCATTGTGTTGCACTTATCTATTTTAATATATTTTTTATCTATATAAGAATATCAGTCCATATAAGTCAGAAAAGGAAAAGTAACAAGTCGCGATCCTGCGAACAAAAGATGTCCTAAATACGCAATCATAACGCCTGATGATATTCTGACGGCAAACATTAACTTTGACACAGTCCGATCCACGCCGAGCGGCAGGAGCTTAACCGCGGACCGATCAACGTCACCGACGCGCACACACCCCAACATTACACAATCCATACACGTAAACTCAGCGACGCCATACCGCGCTCGCCGGCTCGCGACTTGGTGAGTTGGCGGCGTCGTGACTTCGTCTTACTCGTTTCGCTTTTTAAAATTGACCTATCCTCCCTTTAGATAGCGATCGGAGTAGAGGTTTCGTACCCCGTACGAGGGGCCCTCGGATCGCCCCCTCTCTCTTGCCTTCGACGTTCTTCATTCACAGGAGCCGGAGTGCAGCGGTGGTGCAGCAGCAGTCTCCGCGCCAGCTTCGCAGCATTGTCGTTGTCCCCCTACTCAGCGGGCCCTCCAGCTCGCGCATGATTAGATAAAGCTGTAAAAGTCTCTGGACCAACAGCAAAACTCACAAGACAACAAGAGTACCGTGGTGCACCTTATCGTACGGACTAGGGATATCAATATAATATACAATATTTCGATTGTCGAACAGAATCCACTTTTCGTCGCACGTAACAATTGGGTTCAAAATTCTTTCATTTCCGCGCCTGTTGAGCAGCGCGAGGCAGGTTTCAACGCGTACGTTGCGCTGGCGATCGTTAACTTCGTGGGGAACCCATCTATCAAGCTTTTACCTTGCCAAGATTAAATGAATGCAATACTCCATTTCTTCGATAAAATGTAAAGTATTAGACATTATAGATAGTCCTATATCGCGGCAGCCGGAAATAACCTGCAGCGTAACTCTCAGTAAATCAATCACACTAACATCAATTCATTGTATATTTATTTTATTTCGTGTTTGATCATATAGAATTGGATCATAAAAATATATTAACAACATTTTGGGAAGTATAATTAAACAACAAGGTGTTATGGATTACATATTTATTGAAAAAGTATACATCAAAAAGTTTTCGATGTAAAATTAAAAAAAAGGTGTTTTGTTGCACAAGTTGAGTTCATTTAATTCCTTTATTCTTTGCAATATGTTTGTACGGATTTTTTTTTATTAAATTCAGGTAAGGCGTGTGATTATCGTAAATATTGTCCACGAGTTATTGGAAAACATAAAAATATGGTATAAGGTTTCGATTTTTGCTCTTTGCGATTTACACTTTTTGTTATTAATGAGGTATAAAATATAATTCTTATTGATTTGGAGTGTAGAAAGTAGCCTCTGATTTAAAAATATTAATCGATTAGAAAATGTGGCTAATTGTACTCGGCTTACAAGTTTTAAGAACTTTTGTGGTTCTATCTCGTCTTTTATTTTGTTCCTACATACAATTAATTAATTATACAAATTACTTATACCATTCAACACTTAGCATTAAAATATATAAATAATAATACAATTACGTAGCAACATAATAATTATTTAATATCTACTAATAATGCATTGTTGAATCAAGGGCGACCAAATTGAGTCTATATTTATTACAGTATAAGCCTTGATAAATAGTTCAAAACAAAAATCACTTAATTTAAATGCATGTAATCTTTACATCAAACATATATTTGTTCTCTTAAAAATAAATTTAGTACACATTATTAACATCAAAATATATTTTAAAATATCCAATACTGACCTAATTGTATTGTTAATCTAGACAGAAACATTCAAAAATTTAAAAATAATAATTTGTACATTACACGTGGCAATACTAAGAAATAATATACTTAACGGTTGCGAATTCAACCATTTTTGGGCGTTATTTTTGACAAGCGCAACACTTTGGAGACATTGATACAGACATTGGTACAGCTGCACTCACGCCTAAGTATTAAAGGTAAGACATTTTGTGCAATATAAAAGCTTAGTCTACAATTAATCATGACACAATTTACAAAACCTTTATCTGTACAGCAAAATAAATGTAAAAAGTCACAGTATAGAGTTCATAAGACGACTCGTGTTCAGTGGGCCTTAAGCGCGCCGCCGGGATTCGATACAATGGAATCTAATATCAAAATATAAACAGTCTATACTTAAAATATAAATATTATGTTTATCTATGCTATATAAAATATCCAAACCAGTTTCAATTGTAATGAGCGATTTCTTTTAGCAAAATACCTTGAGCTTGATTATCTGTGGAAGCACGTCCGTATAAAATTGGGTAGAACGGGGTAACGTACAGCTTTAGTTACTGTTTGGCTGAATTTATGCGTATTTTGTGCGGTCAATAAATTGTGTAATGTAACACGATCAACAAACGTTAAACCTCTAATGACTCATGATAAATATAATTCCTATTAAGAATCGATTAAATTCTGTCACGAAGGCCACAGCCAGTGTTAATAGACCTCATTGTAACCACTCGTCCAACATACTGTCAGTATGATTGCATTGGATTGACTGAAAACCTTTTTATTAATTCCTTTGCTCGTATATGCAAAACGCTGACTGGCAACACTGGGTATACCACAGTGCGATGTTATATAAAAGTTATATTTCCAATAATCAGATTTTATGCATACTTTATAAATTTTACACAAGTGGAACAATTCCATTTTTTATTCAACCTTACCGAAACAGCTTTTTGAATATTTCATATATATTTCGAACATAGATGTTGCAGAATAATAAACTGCTACAGACGTCGTCAAGTTAGTGTAATCCCTTTTTGATACAATTTTATGGTTTCATATCAAATATCAACAATTATATGTTATAATAATGATAGACACTTATTTTTGAAATGAAATCACATTAAACAGTAGTAAAAAAAACCTATTTTTACACTACTAAATGCACATTACCGAATTACATTGTACTATACTTCATTAACAAAAATTACTTCATGGCCAACGTCATGTGATTTAAAACTAATATTACACGAAACGAACTAAAAATTGTACTTGCATATTTGATCAATAGTTTAATAATGTTCCACATATAATATACATCCAATATTATATAAAATTCTTTAATATAATTCTTAAATGATACATGCACACATTATCATCAAAATGCCATTAAAAATTAGAGACATAAATTAAAAAAAATACAATCTATTTTGACATTCAGTGTGCATGTAGCATGACACCATCCCGACTAGTCAAAAAAAAAAGACCGATCGTCATACTGTAGTAGGATTTTGAACTGTGTTCCGAATATCATAGCGTTCAAAATGTCGTATCATACAAAATTGACGTCGGTTTTTTTTTCTGTTTAGCGCCGACGGAGTAGGCATATCCTCAACACATAATACACTGTACAGGGATTGAGAATGCTCGTGGACTTTTCAATCATTTGTGACGGGTCGCACACGACAATGTTCTGTGCATTCGCTGTCCTTTTTTATGAGTGTGCGCGCGTTATGGTGAATACGTGCATGTCGTACTCGGAGCCGCAATTCAAGCCTCCGAGTCGGCGCCCTTTAGTCGCAGTCGCGCGAAGTCTTCGAAGATTATGTCGTCGTCCTGCTCTTGGCCGTTTTCACCTCTGTAACGAAATACCTGATACAATAAACTTTTTTTCGTTTTTTTTTTGTTAAATCGACATAAACGCCATGTATAGGTCGCGGCACATAAGTCTAGCGGTGAACGAAACAGCAGTGTTCGTTGCTCAGTGTTTAATGTAAACTGCGTTTAGTTATTATGTATATAGTGAACAATACGCAGTATATTATACAATAAAATACTTAGTGGCTATTTAATATTAACCATGGGGAATGTTCTGTAGAGTTGTTCGGGTTACGTCCAGACGCTGAGTTTAAACATCGTACATCAAAGAATTTATAATTTCATCCTCATCTTCTCGATGGTTGTCAATCCACCACTGTGCGCTTCACGCGAAACTTCCTGCCACGCACAACCACTCTGGGGAATCAGCTGTCGTCAGCGGTGTCTCCGAACCGATACGACTTAGGGACCTTCAAGAAAAGAGCCTACACCTTCTTCACAAAGGCCGGCAACGCATTTGCAACTCCTCTGGTGTTGCGGATTTTTATGGGCGACGGTGATCACTCACCATCAGGTAAGCTTCATACTAGTTTATTATCTATTCTATTAAAATGATCATTTCTGTTCACGACCACAAATCAAAATCACGTATCATGTCGAAATTCATTAATTGTGTATTAAAAAAAATTACACACAATAAATGATATTTATTTTTGGTTTTGAACAGAAATGGTGGTTCTTTTTATCAGTCACCTGGCATAAGTACTATTATATAAATAAAGGTGTGAACGTGTGACTGTGCGAACACGCCATTTGGAATAGTTTTATCAGCAATCCGGACGTGGGTGAAGAGAGTGAACGGCGCGCAGTTTACCTGCACCCCAGCCCAAAACATGATACATGATGAAAGAATTACTGTCATATATATACCGTACGTACGGGTGCGGGTCGAGCTGAATGAGGTCATGGTCCTGATTGGGCACGGGATCGGGCGCGGAGCGGGGCGTTTCCTCTTCGGGCTTCGGGTGCATCAGAATGAATGGCAGCTCTGCGCTAAGATCACTGGACAATACAATCAGAATAATATAAACGCTTGTTTGCTGCTGTGTTTTTGTATATATATATATATATATATATATATATATATTATTACATTGAGAGTAACAACCCTACTCAGCGGGCCTCCCGCTCACGAGTGTAATTAGATAAAGCTGTAGTAGAAGTCTCTGGACCAACATCTGTACTCACACACACACACAACTAAAAGAGAGTAACAAACGAGCAGTAGTAGAGTAAGGAAGATTATCTGTGGGCTAAGCAGGCGTCTTAAATGTGCTTAGTTGTCAACTCTGTTTCTGGAAAAATAGAAATGTCAGCTTGGATACAAAAACCATTTACCATACATATATATAGCCTCATTACCTCATATACATATATGAGGTCAAAATATTTATTTTTATTACATTGTGAGTAACAAACTCACACGCAGTTCACCTGATGGCAAGTGATTCCTGCCATGACATCTACATATATCCTTGACAAGGAATCATAATGCAAATGCGTTGTCACCCTTGAGGACTGAGATGGAATGCCTCGTCACCACTAATAAACACCCACCACACGAAACACAGTAGCATTATGCTGCTAATTTACGCTTGTAACCTGTAAGGGCGTGCTCCTACCACGGTCGAATGGACCCATGCTTTCTACAGCTAGAAACAAACTGAAGTGTAGCTCTACCACTGTTATATATTTGAGTACACGCTCACGCATATTACAATGGAGCCGCGTGGTACGCTATGCCCCAATGCTAGGTATGTTAACTTCATTCTATCTCCATAGAGGGCCCGATTCTTATAAATCGATATGGATGGAATCTTGAGAACTACCTTTTTAGATTGGGTTAATAATATGCTGGAAAATGTCACAGAAATAAGGCAAAACACTCACCCGCCGAGTGGACCGAGGCACAATTTCACTTTCACTTTGTATTGTACTATGATACCTAAGTTCTCACGCTGCAACGGATCCGCAATCCTGGAAAAAAAGATTTTTTTTTATAAACAACATTAGCCCAGTACAACAACGGCTTCAGAGCCATGTTGGGGTTACCGCGGTTTTGCAGTACTTCAGCAATGTTTGCTGAAGCAAAGGTCTATGATTTTTTTCGCTTTAATGCGATGTAGAAGCGCTTCGCTATTAACACGTATTAATTCGAGTAAAAACTCTCCCCTGGTTGTTTTGGCAGCGAGATGAGATAGTGCAGTGGTGCGTCGATTTAATCACTTGCACTGTAACACCCATCTGGCTGGCAGACATTATATATAGCATTACGAATTAGATAATGTTTTTTGGTATCTGCTTATTACTAATAACACTAGAATTAAGTTTTGCGTTTTACTAACATATATGGATTGCAAAAGATCTGAAATAAGCTGAAAATTCTTGTGCTAAGAGATGTTTCTTGACAATAGTCGAATGGTGGACTCGAACCTAGGACCTTAAGTTACACAGACCGTACCCCTAAACCACTAGGCTATTGACGCTTCAAATTATGATGATAATCTGGAGATAGAATTGTATTATAAGTGTTTAATATAACATCATATATAAGATATAACTTTAAACACAGGAAAGTCAGTATGACCTTTAACAAAAGAAAAACGCCATTTGTAGTTTAAATTTTAAATATCATCACCTAACATCGGGTGAACTAGGATTGTTTATCACCTTAGTTTCATAAAAAGATTATTTATTTATTTAAAAACCAAAACGGTGGAACGAGTCCAAACTTAACATATCTACACTATAGTCGACGCATATTAAACTGAGTCGTCGGGTAATAAATGTCACTGACAGTTGAAATGTGCACGCAATGCAACCCGTTTTCGATCGATAGTTATAGTGACCATATGTATTTAATATATTGCATGATTAATAAAATGAATTGAATCGATACCATCGCTTCTCGATATTAATGTAATTGATCGGGAAAAAGTTTATCGTATTTTATATACAGATTCAATATATTATCGTTTATTTACATTTGATTATAATATATATGTTATATTTTGTTTGATAACTTGTTGCCATTTTGTAGGTCGTGACATAATACAATTGATGTTCAAATTTTGGGACTTCTGATCAAAAAACTGCGACAAGTAGTTTTGACATTCCTCTCTTGATGTTTTAATAATAATAATGTTTTAATTATTAAATATAGTACAGTACAGATTTCACAGTGATGAACAGTATTACAGTGACTTACAGTACACTGTTACAGTGTGATGTTAACCTTACACTATCTAAAGAATTCTGAAGAGACCAGAAACAGGTGAAAATCTGAAGGTTCAAGGTCAGGGCTATATGGTGGATGCATTAACACTTCCCAAACAAGCTCTCTCAATATTTGCTGTATGGCTAAAGATGTGTGTGTGGTCTGGCGTTATCGTGATGAAAAATTACACCTTTTCTGTTGCTCAATTCCGGCCGTTTTTTCTCTATTTCTGGCTTGAGTCTCGTCGGTTTATGGCAGTAGAGATGCAAATTAATTGTTTTGACCGGCGGTAAAAGCACATAATGATTGATACCCTTCCAATCCCATTATACACACAGCATCACCTTATTGCGTGTAAATCCAGGTTTCGCTATATTATGTGGACCTTGATTGCCCTTTCACAATGATCTTTTTCACATGTTCATGCCGTAGGTAATCCACTTTACATCACCAGTGATCAATCTTTTCAAAAACGGTTCGGTTTCATTACGTTTCAATAGCCAACGGCAAATGAGTATACGATTCATTAGGTTTCTTTCCGTAAGCTCGTGTGGCACCCTAATATCGAGCTTTTTGTATATGGACTTTTTCAAATGGGTCAAATCTATTTTGCGGTCAACCCCTAGCTCTTCAGCTATATCGTCACTAATAATATGTCAATTTGTTCCACTTTTTCAAAAATTGCATCGACTTTACTACAACAAGTCGACCAGAGCGAGCTTCATCTTTGATATCAAAATTCCCGGTATGAAAACGCTTGAACCAATTTTGTGCTACTCTTACTAACATTGCGTTAAGTCCATAAACGTCACAATTTTTATTCGCGGCTTGTGTCGCATTTTACCCTTTTCGTAAGTAAAAAAACTTCAAAATGTATCGAATTTCTTCGTTAGATTCACTCATTTTGAACATCATTGAAAAAAAACAATAGAAAAATGGCGAGAAGCAGATTTTACTGTTTATTTTTCTGTTTCTAAAATATCATCTATTTAATGGTATCGAAACCAGCCAGATACAAATAACACAACCAAAGAGATTTTACTGAAACTTTTTACTTATAAAATACGAACAACCTTTTTCCCCCACCCATTGCAATGACATACAGATTCAAATGTTAAATTCGTCACTGAACTTCTAAAGGATGTTAGTTAGAAATAGGTACTAAAATTGATAAAAGTATATAGTGTGACTCACAGGGTGCTGGAGGCGAGGTTGGTGTCTTCGTGCTTCAGCTGCCCGTCGAGCGCGAGCCCCCACTTGTCCTTGTTGTTGGCCAGCAGTGGCGTGAGCGTGAAAACCTTGCTCAGCGTGAACCCAGGGCCCACGGGACAGCCCTCTCTGCACGCACGTTAATAATTGTTAACAATCAAATATTTAGAAATTCAAATTAGTGCAATATCCAGACAATGCCATAGTTTTGGTATGCTTATACCTTTTAGACAAACGAGCTCGCAGTTCATGTAAGTGATAATTAAGTCATCACCAACAAAGATTGAAGATGCACATGATTTGTCACCCCGTGTGAGGAGTGAGATGGAATGCCTTGTGCTGCTAATTGGATCACCAGATCCCTACACTCACCATACGAAACACAGCAGAGATATGTTGCCATTTATCATTGATATTATGTAAGGGCGTATTCCCTAATCGAGCTGATCCATTGACGCTGCAGAAACTAACCGCAGCATAGCTCTATCACTGTTAACCATTAGTGTTTTTTTTGTTATATCTGTCTGTGAAACAAACCATAAATCGACAGTCTGTAGCCAGAACCCGTTCATAGGTTGTTGTTAGTGATGATCAAATTTGACGTAGCCCAGGGTGAAAAAATAAAAGGTCACGTCATAACAGCTGTGTCCATAAACACCTAAATCCACTGCGAATGCATTGTCCGCTCCTAAGGATTGTGATGGGAAAACGTCGTTATCTTTAATCGAGTCTCCTGTTCCCAGTCGGTCACAGTCACCAGAGGATACGTAGCGAACGATATACTGGTATAATATTAGGGCACGGTCACCCACACAATAATGATATACTCACTCGGACTCCGCCTCAGCGACGGTGCACTTGTACTGGGCGGTGGAGAAGAGGCAGATGTCGGCGAATTGCCTCACCGACACCTTGATGCGTTTCACGGAGCGGTTGGAGTTGTTCGCGATGTGCACGTTAACAGCGATGTTCTCGCCGTGATGATACAGCTCCTACAGACCCCATCACAAAATCAACCTTCATCATAACCACTGGCAATGGAACTAAGACTCTACTCTACTGGTAAGTAGCCAGTCAGTCTCAGTCTCCAGGAATAGTACGATCAGAGCTGTGTGCTCGTTAGTGACTCTTCTATACTACAAAAAATATTTGGATCTGAATAGGAAATTATTTATGATATTAGGCATGTGATACCTGCTAATGATGCCGTCATTCATCTTCGATAAGGAATCATGATGCTGAGGACTGAGATGGCCTCGTCAGCAGTAATAAGTTCTACGGTTTCCCTGGGGAAACACAGTCGCGCAATCAACTAAAATTTCACGCGGTGGTATTTTATTTAGTAAATACTAGCGTAAAATATTTATATATAGTTTTCGACACCGTAGAGCGTGGTCCTGCACCCGTCGAGGCGACCTATCAGTGCTACAGCCAATTCATTTCTGCGGCGTCTAGTGTAATATAGATGTGTTATATATATATAATATGTCTTCATGAATTTCAATAGTCCATTGTATGCCTTAAATGTCGCACGAATCGGAATAACAAATGGTTGATTGATACTTTATTTATTTCTTTATGCTTTTTTATTGAAAAACATATAATGTACAATAATGCGGATTTAGGCCTAGGGAAATTCGCTTTGAACATAACTTTGGGTTAAGCGGAGACTATATCTATGGTATACCTTATCTAGCGACGCTTCCAGGTACATTTTGTTGGGGCTCATCATGAACTCCTTGGACACCTCGACGGACGGCTGCTCGCCCTGCTTGCTCGGCGCGTACATTATCTTCCTGATCGCCAGTCGCACTGAATTTCTGGAAAAAGCAACCGCCATTATATTATTTTAAATACGGAATCGAATAGACTAAAAAGTAATGTATCTAATACAATGATATATATACCCACGCTGCAGCTAGGATAAGTCGACCTGGAAAGGACCTTCCCTCATAGAATACCATCGTAAAACGACAGCGCAACCTTGTTTTGTTTGGACTGGTGAGGGTAGATCGGGGACAGTCATCAGGAGTGA
The DNA here is from genome assembly GCA_029286865.1 of Teinopalpus imperialis. Taxonomy (NCBI): domain Eukaryota; kingdom Metazoa; phylum Arthropoda; class Insecta; order Lepidoptera; family Papilionidae; genus Teinopalpus; species Teinopalpus imperialis. The sequence continues at coordinate 1,205,181 of JAGSMU010000020.1, read as the reverse complement.
CAATCTGCATTATTCTGCATGCTACAGGCTCATGAACAGGTGAATAGTATGATCGATTGATATGGAGGATTCCATACAATTAAAAAAATATATATTATTCTAAGTATATTACGTAATTTAGAAACTAAATTTAATTTAATCAAGGCTAAACAAAGATTTTAATTATAATCACCCCAAAATGTAATATATGTAGATACGAAGAACTCTCAGATATTATGACTGTACGTAAATTATAATAGTAAAATAACATTTGCGAAAGAAAAATTCTAGTGTAATCAGATGTAGGGTAGGGTAGCCTAATTTGAGTGTGGCAAAGACAGTAATATCCTTCTGTACATAGTAAAGCATAGCCGATTTATTTCTTATTTGAGACAATAAACTTGTCAGGTGTCAGGATAAATATATTTTTTTTTTTACAATCCTCTAAGAAAAATATTATTTATTGAATCATAACTTTTTTGGGTTTTTTTTGACAATTGCTAGCGCTAAGCAATTGTGTGAGCGTTCCTATTACATTCCCAGTCAACAGTCGTACTAAGATTAAATAAAAAATGTTTGTACTAGATGGTTAACAACAATAGTCGAACGGTGAATTCGAACATACGACGTTTAGTTTCACTGATTGTACCCTAACCCATAGGAGTTTACATAACTTTGTTTTTCTTATTTAAAAATAATGATTTCGACCATGGCGATATATTTTACCTACGATCTGCGATATAGCGGCTTGAAATATTAATTGCCGGTTTTTTAAAATTATTTTGAGAGTAACAAACGAACACAAAGTTCATCTTGAGAAGGAATCATAACGCAGATAACTTCAGGACTGAGATGCAATGCCTCGTTACCAGTAGTAAAGGTCTCCAGATCCCTACACTCACCCGGACGAAACACAGCAGCGTTATACTGCTGTTTTACGCTAGTATTCTATGTGGGCGTGGTCCTACCCCGGTCGAGCTGACCCATTCATTCTGCAGCTAGAAAGAAACTCCAGTGTAGCTCTACCACTGTTAAAAGCCAACCACCATTAGAGTTTTTCAACCGAAACGGTCAATTTCTCGAGCGCCTCCAGATATGAGAGTCAATTCCAGTTCAAAGTAAAACGACGCATTTGCTAATAAATAGTTAATTGCTAGACTTGAGTGGTGATTGGTCGTCTCGGTGGGGTGGTCGATGACGTGGGTACACCACGCACTCGTGTTTTACGCACCGACGTTTTACGCGTTTTGCAGGCAACTTCACTGGAATTATAAAACGATACTAATTCATTGATGCGTATTATGATGTGTAATTTGATGCGTCATTAGTCCATTACTTATAATTGTAGAGTAATTATAACGCAGTACAGAATTGAATATGATTCAACTTCAATACAATTTCTCTATTTTTTTTACGCTACGCTAATTTAAATGACCTATGCGTTAAACACGCTTTACGGGAAAATAAATAAAAAATGAAGTAACTGCCTATATATAAGTAACAGTTAATTTCGACAGCGGCAATATCTTCTTAAATATTTTTTAAGTACCGTAAGCATTTGTATACCGTAGCAACACAGAGAGACAATTCCGTCCTCCCCTTCCCTATTCCGATGTTAATGCATATGTAATAAGATCGGAGGATATTTACACATACATACACAGAAACACTGTATCGTATGTTTGAGCATAGTCCACGCAGCTCCACTCTGGAGTTGTGGACTTCGCAAGCACATTATTTTTTATTATTATTAGACATGTAGGTCTCCTTACAATGTTTTCCTTCACTCGGGAACCCTTGTGCTAGTTACCCTATAGTGGCGTTCGGCCACTTTTACCCTTGGGAGTCGACCTAGGTTTGTTCGCTCACCATGACTTACTCTAATGTAACTCCAACTTTAGTAACTACTACTTTATGAAATATGATTGATATAAAATATATAAATTTATTTATTTATTTACTTTACTACTAAACTAACTTTACTACTAACAAAGTTTAAACTTCACAAAGGGCGGACTTAATGCCAAAGGCATTCTCTAGCAGTCCACCCAAGGTGTGGTGAGATATTTGTATGATAGGTGTAGCATTAAACTAATTAATAAAAGAAGAAAGAAAAAAAACTAAAAATTACTAATACAAGCAAATAATAATACATACACATATAGATATTAAATACATAATACATGTATAAATACACATTATATATACACACAACATACACATATACATATATATACATACCCAATAGTATACAATACAATAGCGGTAGCTACCAATAAATTTCAAATGTGGATGATAAATTTGTCTGACTTCAGATAACTTAAGTAAGTGATCACGAACCAAACTTTTAAAACTGTTTTTATTACTGACCTGTCTGATTTCATCGGGAAAGGAATTCCAGAGTAGTGTAGCTCGGACAGCAAATTAATTTCCAAGAAAACCGGTAAAGTGAGCTGGAATACAGATCTTGTTATTAAACGAAGATCGAAGAATTCCGTCATCAGATAAGTAGAAATATTGGAATTTATCTTTAAGATAAGAAGGTGATGACGGATCAAATAGAGAAGAGGACAAGCAAAATTCTGGAATAACGCCTTTGTTGTATGGAAAGCCAATTAAGCTGATGATGGAACATGGTTACGAACAAAATTTATATCCTAAACTTATTATGAAAAGCTTAGCTACCAAATACGGCGCACAAATGACCATTTTGTGTTTTTCGAACTAGGTACCCTGTATGTGTCTTGGATTTTATCAATAGGAAAAATAATATTTATAACTGTTTTACGTCTTTCATTTTTATATAATAATAAAAAACACCATATTCTCTATTATCTTCAATTTTTATCGTGGATACTATAAACTCCTAAGTAATAATTTATTAAGTGGTCGCAATAAAATAACATTTTTACGACTGCCCACGCACGCAAGCTTTTGAAATTCGCGCATACTTCGAGAGTATAACATGAACAATGCATTAGCACATTAAATTGACTACCTCATACAAACATTATTAGTAAGCGCATCACTTGAGAACGGCTGCACGGATTTTGTTTTTTTTTTTTTGTATAAATGTTCGTATTAGTCCGTATTAGGTATTTATAGAGATAAAAATTGGAAAAGGTGTACGGTACGGATGATTGGCTAATACGAGAAAACCGAAAAGTTCAAACATAGTTTCACGATTCGAACGATGCATAATTTTTACAAATTCGCAAAACGATTACAAATAATTTTTTTCAAAAGGAAAGGACAATATCTGTCGAGTCGGCTAGTTTTTAATATTTTCTAACTTCCTTTTTCTTCATCATCTTGATGGTTGGCAATCTACCACTGTGCGCTTCACGCGAAACTTCCTGCCACGCACAACTACTCAGTGGTATCAGCTTAGGGACTTTGAAGGAGAGAGCCTACACCTTTCTTAAAGGCCGGCAACGCATTTGCGACTTCTCTGGTGTTGCGGATATTTATGGTCGACGGTGATTACTTAACATCGGGTGGGCTGCATGCTCGTTGCCACCTATTCCATAAAAATAAAAGAAAAATACTTAACATAACTTTTTTTACATTGTTTTACAGTGCGTTTGCCATTTAATTAAGAACCTTTCTTTTTCATCACATCACTCACAGCAATAAAATATTTATTTAAACTTCAAGACAATATTTAATTGTAGTTTTATAAATGCGATCGAGAAACTGTTTTAAGTTACTAACTTTAATATTATTATAACAATATTTATTACACTACGCGTGCAGTGCGATCATATAAGCTATGTATTTCAAGGTGATCAGAAATTATTCTATATAATTATATGTGAATCAATGGAAAAAAAGAAATCCGTAGAGAATAAATCCCAAGGTAAAATCAATATCTCTAACAGCTGACGGACGGAATAACGCGCTGACTCATGAATAATAGCGATGAAAAATCTAATTAGCGCCAATTAGCTCGGTAGATTCTCACTGGCCAATATGACTTTAACCTCGTGTGGCGTGATCGTGTTATGAATGATCCTTCATTGTATATCTGTTTCTTTTCCTTTCACGTATCGAGTTCTAAACTTTATTTTATTGTATCGATGGTGACAAACCAGCACCCAGATCAGTTGATGGCAAGTGATTCCTACTGTAGAGTACGCGCCTCCTGCGTCGTGGGTCCTGGATTCGATTGGCAGTCGAGGAACAATATTTGTGGTGCATCACCAATTGATGGATTTCCCATCTGGATGTTTTGTATGTACGTCCCGTGTCACCCACTCTGCATCCAAACCTTCCTCCGATCTTATTGCACATGTATTACATCGGAATAGAGAAAGGGGCGCCGAGTGCATTCATTTGTTTTTGTGCAAATGATTACGGCATGTCATCTGGAAATAGCCAGATGATATCGCCGTGTTCGAATACGTATATAGTACGTAATAAGGTCGTGGACCAAGAGGGCATCATTATAATAGCCCGCGACCCATGACACACGCGTTCATCATCAATATGGAATCATAATGCAGATGCGTTGTATCCCTGAAGTCTAAGATTCAATTTCTCGTCACCAAGTACGTCTCCGGTCTTACATTCTAACTAACTGCAATCAAGTTGAATTACTCTTTTTTAACTGGTGTTTTGTGTCACGAGTGGACCCTTCTCTGACCTATTCTAACTTAATTCTGGTATATTCTAAACAATAGCGGTATGCGACACCGCAACGAAAACCTCTTCTTACCTCTTATGCGGTTTATCATCCTGCGAGTCAGCGACGAATGCCTTCAGTTCATAGTCAACTCCGCAAGGTTTCCCTGTGTCTCCGGGCGCGGGCTGCAGTGTAACCGAGGCGGGACAGTGGGGGGGCAGCTCGAAGTAGAACGGGTGTGCGGCCGGGCCCAGCTTGCGCACCAGCCGCTCCTGTAGGCGGGTGAGTGGCCGCTTGGCGGTGGCTGTTGTTGGATAAATCTGTTACAATGGAAAGGAGAAAAATTAAATTTGATCTATTAAATAAATCCAACTTGGATGGACAGAACAAAAACCTACTTGGTCCTACCACTGTAGGTATATATGTGGTTTCCAAGTAAATTGCGACTCAGCACACAGTGTTTGTAAGTGAGAATCTTACGGACATTCATCCTCGATAAGCAATCATAATGCGTTGTCACCCCAGAAGAATGAGATGGAATGCCCAGCTAATAATATAAAGAGTTCGTATCACTTGCATATTACATTTAAATTTTCATTACAGTCAACATTTAATGGTAAACCACGATGTGCTTCTTGCTATCTTATTAACACACCAATCAATTTGTACAAACAATACAATATAAAATTACACGTAGCAAATAACGATAACAGAAATATTATTATTTTTTAAGAGGTAGAGACACGATGTAGTTAAAAAATTAGCTGGAACAAGAACATATGGCTCGATGGGAAGGACTGCGGCATTTCTTACTGTTATCAAAAGGAACAGAAGACCCGATTGCTGGTAAGGATGTATTCGGTTAATAAAGTTTAGGGTACTCTCTGACAAACGTAGGTTTAACTATTGCCGTGGACCATCTCATAGCACAAGCATTTTAGCTTAGTCGCAGCGGTTAACGGGAATGTTAGTAATTATAGCGCTGATAGCATTCTTTTTGAAAAAAAAAAGTCCATCAAGCACCTATTATCGAATAGATCAAAGGCAGACAGTCTCATTCTCTAAAAACATCGAGTGTATGTTTTAACAACTTGTAATCGGACATTACCGTTACGTAAACAGACTGAACTGGAACAGGAGATTGTTAAACATCCTGTACAATATTACAATTTTATTCATTGATCTTTTCTGGGACAGTTACTACATGGACCAAGTAAACTTGTAAAGGTCTAGGAGGAAGAAGATACACTGAACTGTGGTTGGGTTATGTGATTTTTTATAAATTCTAGCAGTGATATTGACATTACAAGTATTTACAGTTAAGCATCCCAACTAAGCTTCCTTGTGCTACGTTCACGAGAATAGTCGAATGTCGAATGTCAAATCGACCTCCTTAAGTTTCACAGACCATATCTTAAACTACTTCATCAATTGAAATTATAACGTGGTTTCACTATGGCATGCTGTATTGACCTTCTAGCTACAGCATAAATAGGTCAGCTCGACCGTGAATGGACGACGCCCACACAGAACACGAGCGTGAAATAGGCATAAGAGCGTAAGAGATGCGGTGTTTCGTCGTTTGTAGTGAGTTTAGGAATCTGGAGACTAACGAGGCGTTCCACCTCTCGTCCTGTTCGGTAACAACGCATGTGGATCTTGAATCTACGTTGAGGATGGATTTATGAGTAGATATCATAAGCCGGAAAATTACTATATTTCTATTTTTTTTCTTATTTAAGTAATTTCTCGTTATTTTATGGCAGTAAGGGATCCTAATAGTAGTGTGTAAGTAAAATAGCCACCAACAAATATTTTGATATCTAAGATAAATAAAACTATCGTTAGTAGACTTATTTAAAGAAAATAGTTACAATAAAATGAGGGCCCTCGCCGCTCTAGAAGAGGGTTCACGGAAGATCAGGTTTATGGCTTAAATCAGAACAGTTTCAGAGTAGAGACCCTTTTCCGTATTTCACACGGCAGTTATTTTTGTTATTTAGTGTTTTCTGTTAATTAGATTATTGTTTTCTTTGTTTATTTTGTAATTGTTTCTTATTGTACTGATAAATGAACAGGAAAAAATCATTTTGTATGCCAAAAAGTAATATTTCATTCATTTTTATCCTCGTCTGCTTGGCAAATATACAATTGAAATTTATTTATTATATAATTTATTATTATTAATAATAAAAAATGCTACCCACTCATTGTGGAACTGAAAATATGCTGTCAACGGCTGGATGTGTAGAATTAGAAGCAGTCGGAGTTAACAGTTAATTTAGACAGGCATTTGCGCGAAGACATGTAAATGCTTTTAGGTAAGATTTTTTTTTACGTTCTCTTTACTCACTCACTTATATTCAGTGATTTTTTTCTATTATGTTTCTGTTGTATGTTTTTTCAAACCTGTTAAATACACAACAATTTCATCTTGTCATCTTTCATGTTATCATTTTATGTATGAATAGTTGTTATTTTTTTTACTTTATTTTATTATTTTTTATTATAGCTTATAAAATGATAAACATTTCTCTTGTGTAGGCTTCATGGAAGATCAGGCTTTATTTGCGATTTTTTTTCCTTTTGACTAGGTAAAAGTATTTTTCTTCTTTCCGTTTTCAATTATTTTTTATTGCACCAGATTTTGATATGTACTGTTTATGTGTGCCAAGAAGGAATAAATTAATTATATTCATTATTATTATTATAATTAAATACTTTATTTTGTTTTCAAATAGATGGGAGATTATCCATCAGGAATATCTACCTGGCTAAAAATATCCTAATCGATGATAGCGGAATCTAAAATTCTTCCATCTAGTTCGATTTTGGCCAAGGCTAAGGAGACTTAATCCACTGCACAGAACCACTTACGCCTTTTCTATTCTAATATAATACGTGAACAATAAGCTTTGGTTACAGTGTAGGATGGACATACATACATATTACGCACTCATACCAGTAAACTAAGAATTTGTATGATACACAATACTACTACATTATTTATGCGTCAATTAACATTTCAAGAACAAAGCGTTTAGCCCTACATGCTCCAAATAATCAGTCAAGAATGATAACAAGGGCAAACCCTCTTGACTTAGTGGAGGCTTATATCAACAAATTAATACAGAAGGAGTATTTGTGTTGAAAATTATTTCAAACATTTGCGGAGATAATTAACACAAGATCCTAGATTACGCAAGCATACACAAAGTGTTACTGGCAGACTAGTGTGGCTCATTGAGAGAGATAAAAATTAAATAGTTCCTTCGGAGTGAGCTAACCTACCTTTAGCTCAGTTTCTTTCCAAATACATTGTTAGCTCACTAGGTTTAAAATATTGAAGTGTTGGGATAGAGGGAGCGAGACACTCGATCGAACGATGGCAATTGGGCGGAAACCATGTGAAAGAGACAGATAGGTAACTATGGCTCTATTCTCTTAAGCTCGTAGGCCTTATTGTCTATGTCTTTCGTATTTACTACTATATACAAGCAATTAAAGCGGTTAATGCTGTGCAATTAATGCGACCGAATTCAAAACTTAGGCCAAATTGTCTATTACTACTTCTCAAAAATAAAACAAATACTTACCATAGATATATTTCTGTCTGTACCTAATTCAGCGTATTAACAAATTTTGGGTCCTTTACAGAGCGAAATGAGTGATATGTACTCCACGAGCAAAATGATAGATATATCTTTCTTTTCTTTTATATTATACATTCTGCGCAACGTTATCCAATATTTTCAACCAAACCATAATCTAACTCAAATAATCCAAAGATTAACTTTTTGAAAATTGGCGTCGATAAGTAAAAATTAAAACCCCGTTTAGCTAAATGTTTAAGTGATCACTTTTTATTCACGGTTCGATATGTCTAAGACACTCACCTGTTCTGCGGCGAGGTAGAGGTCCTTGCGGAAGGTGAGTCCGAGAACGTCGAGGTCCTCGCGCCCATAGCGGAAGGCTGCCAGTACGTGCCCGAACACCTTCCGCTCCTTCACGTACTCAGGGTCGATGAGCACCACCCCGTCTACACCCACAATACAAAACTATGCTATCACAAAAGTTTTTTTTATTCACTTCCGTAAAAATAGTATTTAATCGGTACACAATCCCTTTTGATTCTTGATTCTTGTTTTTTTCTCCGCGTGAACAGTGCAAAAGGGATTCATAAAAAAGCTTTTATTCTTGACAAAAATAATGATTAAAGGTATTGCTTAAAAGCGTTATTCGTGTTCGAGCGTCACACAAAAGGGGCCTCATTGTGAAGCAAATATTTATTTATTTATTTATTCTTTATAGCATTAACCTTAACAAAATTAGAGGTTCACAAAGGGAGGACTTAATGCCAGAGGCATTCTGTACCAATCAACCTAAGATGTAGTGAGATATTGTAATAGGTATAACATTAGACTACTTAAATTAAAATAAATATAAAAAGAAAAGACTAAAAATAATATGTACATTATAAATGAATATTTAATCATAATGTATAAACACAGTCTTAGTACACTAAGTTTAACATACGAGGGTGGGTCAAAAAGTTCGCGGAACGAAGGAGGGGACGTGGCGAGGGGAGCGGCATATTTTTTTTACCTGCTACTATTTGTTGTTGGCTTATTATTACTTCTCGTAGCAACAAGAAACATACACAGGGGAAACCGCAGACAAGAGCTAATATAAATAAGACAGAGTTTCGATTAATCTTTGTACTTGAGGTAGGAAGTATTTCTTGAATAACAATCACAATTTACCCATACCATAATAATTCCTATTCCGTTGCTCAACGCACATGTGTCAAATAATAAATTGTTTTCTATATATTAGATAATTTGTTAGACAAATAAATTACATTGAAATGTAGGGAACATTGTGGAATAAACATGTGTGGAATGACGTAAGTAATAAAATAAATGTAACAATATCTGTTGCTTACGTACGAGGTGGGTGGTTATATGTGCGATTATATTAACATAGCATGGATTTCATTTTTGCTTCGTCGAAACGTCAAGAGAGAATTATGGCGGCAGTGAAACAACGTGACCAGGTCCCAAGAAATATGGGGCATATACATCATCGGATTTCTACTTTAATCTTATTTCAAAGATAATAAAATCCTTCGGTGTAAATCTTCCGACAGTTTATGTGCATGTGGTACGTTATAACTGATATAATTTATAAAATAGCACAATTGAAATATCGGCTTTTCTGTTCAGCACTTCTACATACATTTTTTTATTTTATTTTTGTACTTTATGAAAAACATACATTGTACCAAAAAGATGAACTTATTGCCAAATGGCATCCTCTCCCAGCCAACTTTTGCGTTGAGTAAATTACGGATGCAAAAATATGATACTTATTTACATTATCATCGTCTACAATGAAATATCGAAGTAGTTACTTACCAATCGGGTCTACATGTGTTATATGGTCTACAAAGTCCCTCTTCCCTAAGTATACTGTGATCTGCAAAAAAGAAAATAGAGTTACATTATATATTATATATATTAATATGACATATCCTTTTTTTTATTGCATTGATAGTAACAAACGAGCACACATTTCACATGGTGGTAAATGATTCCAGCGGCCCGTGACATCAACATTCATCCTTGACAAGGAATCATGATGATGATGCGTTGGCACCCTTGTGGATTGATGCCTCGTCACCAGTAAAAAGGTCTCCGGATCAATTCACTCACCAGACGAAACACAGCAGGATAATTTCACGCTGGTATTCTGTAAGGGCGTGGTGCTACCCCGGTCGAACTGAACCATTCATTCTGCGGTTGGAAACAAACTGCAGCGTAGCTCTATCACGCTAGACAGTCCAGTCTAATGTCAAGATCTAATAATCATTTGGTGGAATACCATGATGTATATCCTGGTCTGTTTCTATCTCGGTGTCATCTTCTGGTTATTAGCAGACGGTATCCATTGCGCAGGAATTATTTTAGTGCTAGTATTTGAGCAAACACAGAAGAGCATACTCTTCTTGTCTTCTCTATTTTGATTTGTGGTAAGATTCGTATGCGGTATCATCGACATGGGCAAAAGCGAGCGCTTAGACTCTTGGACTACCACGGTTCTTCTGACCTACCGTGGTTATACTTAGTTAAGTTTTAATTATCATACAGATTTTATACTTTTTTTGATGCACTATAGTCTGCTTGTATTTACGACATAAAAAATTGTCCAAGGTACGCAATCTCTGTCTATGAATGTGGCAATATCTGAAACCACTGAAAGGATTTGAGTGTAGTTTTCACAATCATGATCTTTATTTAAGTAAGATTAGCGTGAGTTAAAAATTGATCTATCAGTTATAAAATAGGTTTAGTGGTATTTGTGAATCAGGTCAAGGAAGAAGTTACCGTAAGAGTTTTCGTGGAGTAAGTTACCTAATATTACCGATTTCTAAAGAAATCACGTAACAATTGTGCAGAACCAAATCATTTAAAAACAGTGGAAGCATATATAACAAATGATCACACAGTTCAACTGATGGTAAGAAATTCCTGCTGCCCATGGCATCCAAATTTATCCTCGATCATAATACAGATGCGTAGGCACTCCTGAGGCGTAAGATGGAATGGCTAGTCAACAATAATAAGGGTCTCTGGTTAGCGTGGTACTGTGCTGCTTTTTTAAACTGATATTCTACGAGTGTGTACCTTCCCCGGTCCCATTTATATTGTAGCTAAAAACAATCTAAAATGTGGCTCCACTACTGAAAATTCATTAAAAGTAAATTAGCAGCCTATATATACCGCTCCCACTTTAAAGAGAGTATTGGCATTGTATTGGCTTCATATCTTCGAAATATTTTTTTTAATGATTTCACAGGTTTCTTCGCGATATTTCTTACACAGCGGAGCACATGATAAATCATTCTTCACCAGAAATAGAACTAAGGTTTCTCCAGTATCGTGAAATTAATAGTGAGCGATTTCACAATCATCAGTTTAGTGTGTGTCATAAATAGTTAATAAGCATATATACAATTTAAATTACGCAATGACAAACACATGAATTTCATTCGAGTTTTCTTACCGTGCAGAACTTTATCGTTATTTTATTTAAAAGCATGCTAGTGGTGCTATTAATTACGATCATTTCGGTTAACCACACCAACTATTTTTAAATGCTTGTTAGGTGAAGGTCTATGACAATAATTGAAATGCGAAGGGTATTAAATAAAAACATTTTAATGAAATTTATATTTATACAAGGCAAGCTGCAAGTTTAATTTTTCATGTTGATATTACATGGTAATATTTAATTTTATAAATACATAAAAATTAATTCCTTTAATAAACGAATCTGTGGTATACAATTCATATTTATAAGAAAATACGCAACCCCTAGGTTCAGAAACTATACTCTAATAATTAGACCATCGTTGTTTTGGTCTAGAGTCTAAGCCATGAGACTATTTAGACATTTCGATATAAAAAATAATACATTAATTAATTAGAGTTGTTTAATGTCAATAACATATGTCCTTTACATCATACAATATTTAAAAAGTTATGATACAAAAAAATAGCTAATCGCGGCTCGATATCATTGGCTGGCTGTCGGGCAGACGTGACACTCGTGTAATGTATGCGTTTTCAATGGATGGTTTTCTGCAAAATTCAATGCGCAGTGAAGAAGCTATGCTCTATCCCAAAGATTCTTTTTAATCCATCTCAAGTATCTATTAATTTACGTCCGTATTTATTTATTATACTCTGGCGAAACCATGCCAATCCGATAGTTAGAAAGACAAAAATAAACATCCTAATGTAGAAGTGAAAAAGGTAACAAACGACCGAACAAATTACTAGTCCAATGGCTTGGTTATTAGGTAGTCGAGTCACGATTCAATCAATGGAAGTGAAAAAGATTCTCGCAAAAGCAAAAATCTGTTGACTCTGAAAACAGATTCGAGCAAAGAGAGAGTGGAAAAGAAAATTCGATAATATTAAATGCAAAGAACTGCGTTTATTGAAAGAAATCAGCTTATCTTGAAACCAAATAGAAGAAAATGAACCACGTCATATTGATACTTATATTTATATATATAAATTCCCCAACACACGCACACATACAGTGTTGACCCTATAGTGAGTGGGTCAAGGAAGGATGTGGAGTTTTAGTACTGTTTACATTGGACGAGATCAACAAGCCAAAATATCACAAGGGTTATAGATGAAATTGTTTTTACAAATTGCAGTTTTTGTTTTCTGCGACCTGTCAAACCATGAGGGTTTATCTTCTAGTATGTTCTGTTAAGGTTCAACTGATGGTAAGTGATTATTGCTGCCCATAAAAACTACATTCGTCCTCGATAACTAAGGAAGAAACCTCGTCACTGATATAAGATCTTCCGATCCTTATACTCGCCAGACGAAACAAAGCAGGGTTGTGCTTTTACGCTGATATTCTGTGAAAGTAGTGGGTAGTCCTACCCCTACCGTGTATACACATTAATTCTGCAATTACACAGATTGCGCTGTGGTGATACCACTGCTATATCTTCGATAAGGAATCATATAAGGTTACTATAGGTGACAAAATGACACATTTCACTGGATGGTAGTTTTACATTTTACTTTTATCCACGACTAAGATGGAACGTATCGTCACCAGTACTAAGTTCTGGGGTGCCTGTGCTTATCAACCTACGATGAGTGAAAGAAACTGGAGAATGAATTGGCTTACGAGCGGCGGGAAATTATTTCAATCAAGTGAACAGTACGCTTGTTTGTTACATTATAATTTTATTTTACAAAAAACTTCTCTATTTAATATTAAATGATGTGATGAACGTCTGTCGAGTTTTGTAAGAACGTATACTGCTGAAAATAAGAAAAATAAATAATAAATTCACGATTTTCAATATTTGTAATAGTGATTAACTAACATATAACTAAATGAGTGTAAAATTTCCGCTAACGTTTAATATTTACAATATGCGAGAGGACACGAATACCAAGGGAATAGATGGAACGACATAATTTTTAGCGAAACAAACGTTTATTTGATAATTAGGGCCAAAAATAACAATCATGCTATTCATAATGTCGCCTTGACCCACATAAAAATTACTTAAAAGAAAATCATTCGCATAAACTTGGATGAAATGCCTGTTAGTAAAAAAAAATATTAAAAACCGCGTTTCAACGATTGTATGTAAAAACAATTTCTATCGTGTATATGTATATATAACTAATCTGACCATAAATACTGTTACATAAAAACTTTTCTTTTTTTAACTTTTTAATTGTTTTGAATTTGGAACAGATATATTATTTTAAAAACTTCTTTAGATTTTGCGCCACTTCACATATTTTTCGTGTTCATTATCAAATTACAATATGGAATGGGGTATTATAGAAAATAGGATTGCAGTGACCGCCATGCACAAAGTGGGCCATACCCACCAGCCATCTGTCATATTACCGATGAAAAAATTTTCACGATTGAAGAACACTACAATAAACAAAAAGATAAAGTGTACGCTCACAATTCTAAAGAAGCTGCTCAAGTGGTCGGAAAGGTATAACGTGGTCATCATCCTGCGTCAGTGATGGTTAGTGGGGCGTGTCTTATCAAGGAGTCGCAAAACTACATTTTTGTGAAAAAGGAGTGAAAACTTCAGCCAAAGTGTATCAAGATACAGTTTCGGATGATGTTGTGAAACCTCTCAGCAACACACTTTTTAAAAATATACCGTCGACTTTCCAGCAGGACTCTGCACTTGGTCACAGGGCACGAACTAGCCTGGCTTGCAACCAACGTTCGAGAATTTATAAGAGCTGAAGACTGGCCCTCATCTAGTCCAGACCTCAACCCTTTAGACTTCAAATTTGGATACGGCGACATTGGAGTCTCTTAAAAAATCTTTGGAGCAAGCAGTGGCGAAATTTCCCTTGGAAATAGTGCGACATTATATATATATATATATATATATATATATACATATATATACGTTATATATATATATATATATATATATATATATGTATATAAAAATAAGGGCTATCCTTGGAATTTATTGGCTTGTTGATGGGCGAGCCAAAGTAAACAGTAATACCCGAAACTTCTCTTCCTTGCTTATAGTCTACCCATGCGTAAGTAACTTTTCGCCTCGCCATAAATAATGCGCATAGAAAGGGATTGGCAGGCGCGGATCTAGAGATCAAGTTCAGAGGAGGTCATGTTGAAGTTTCAGATCAGAGATCTGATTGAAGTTTCTTGATAATTCAACATTTTCGAACACATTATGTATATTAATTAACATTAAACTAGTATTTTAAGTAATTAATTACTTAAAACTAGTTTTCATTCACGCCATTCGTTCTATTTAATAAAACATTTTAATTGTACAAAATTATATTAAAAAAAATTGTATTTAGTTTTGGGGCGGGTGATCTCTATGACTAAATTCATGTCACTACAGTCAGATATACGCTTGAGGATCGGAATATTTTATGTGGATTAGTGAATAGGCACATTTATGTATTTATAGGGTCAGTAACCTAAAGTGGCATTGGACCGGCTATATAGCTCGTAGAACCGAGGACCGATGGGGAATAAAGATTCCCGAGGCAACCTCGTATTGGCCATTGTAGTGTAAGACGATTGAACTGACGATATACATACATACGCAAGTCGGAGGGAAGTAGATGGTTAAAGGGCTAGTTTAGAGACAAAATAATTATGAAGCTGTTGCGGTATTTATGGGAACGAGCATTATATCAAAGGTTCGATGACCTGAGCCGCAGGGCTGCAGAGCATTGCGTGTAAGAACTCATCGCTAACTTGCGTGCAGACGGTTCATATCAATATATACTACCTACCTCACCAATGAACCCTAACGTATACAA
Source organism: Teinopalpus imperialis (assembly GCA_029286865.1). NCBI lineage: Eukaryota > Metazoa > Arthropoda > Insecta > Lepidoptera > Papilionidae > Teinopalpus > Teinopalpus imperialis. The sequence goes on along the minus strand of JAGSMU010000020.1, from coordinate 1,189,689 downwards.
CACCGTATCAGCTTAATGCTTTCTCTTAGGTTATACTGATCTCAATGTAAACCTGGCCGTTGTGCAACATAAAATTTCCACTCCAGAGAAAATCACTATTTCTTTTAATACCAAGTGTTCTATAAAACTGTTTAGGATAAAATTACACTATATTATGCAAAGGTTCTTTTTCCTTTTTTTTTTGTTTTAAATGTTAGACTTTGGCAAAAACAAAGGATGATTTAAACAGTATAAGAAATAAGACTCAATTCAGCTATTTTCGAAGTTAAATTATATAATTATCAGCCAAACCAAAGTCTATGTACAATAGTAATTTTAGTTGGATACAAAAGATACTGTGACGATACGTGAAATGTGAATTTCTGTTGAGAATCACAGGAAAAAGCACATTAATTTCATTATATTGTAAGTAATCACATTTACAAACGGCTACTTATTGTTACAAGCATTATTATTTCAATAATATATCAATACTTAAACCCTACTTAAACCATGAAAAACCCAAAGATAAATTTTAATACGGAAAATGCGCGGTGGAAATCACAAGTCAATAATGATGACGCATCTAATCTATCTATGATATACGAGTAAATACAACAACATTAATATAAATTCTACGTTATATGAATAATCTAAAATAACCTGTTATTTAATATATAAAAGGAACATAATACGTTTTAACTCAAGATTACATTTCTCATAAGTAGGCTAAGTGTTATTAGAATATATTACAGCGAATATCTTACCTTGTATTCAAGGTATTATACTTTGATAATACCTAGAAAACAAAAAACAAAAATAAGGCAAGGTATTCTCTATATAGAAGGGTATTGGAGCACAATCCTCCAAAGGCCTTTAATATGGATTGGGGGGATTTCATATACCTTCGATATATTTTTTGTAGATATTTAGGACATATACAGTATGCGGTTTCTTCACGATATTTTTCTTTATCACTAAGCATGTTATAAATTAGCAATTTAAATTGCAATTTACAATTCAAATGGTGGCGGGGACAGAACTGTGATTGCTCGCGTATTAGTTAAAAGCGATCGCCCATCAAATATGTCACAAAGGTTTTCCATAATACTAAAGCTTGTTATGTCATATAATCGTTACTTTAGCCCGTTTGTTACTTTCAATGTAATAATAAAAAAAATACTTAACCGATGCAGGACCACGCTTTTTCGGAAGAATTTTGTCTGGTTAAAGACAGAATCCGGAGACCTTAGTATTGGTAAATCTTAGCCCTCAGCTCAGGGGTGACAACGCATTATGGTTCTTTAACGAGGATGACTGTATAATGGAGTGCAAGGATCTTTATCTTATCCTATTAGGTGAAATATCAGCTCTTTTTACCACTAATATAATAAAATTTTAATGACTCACCTTTCCATTGGGCGAGCTCTTCTTGAAGACCCTGGTGGCCTGGCGCTGTTTGTTGCTGCTTCCGTCGTCCATTCTGCCGGCGCGCCCTCCCCACCACTGCACACAGCGCATTACACACATGACTTATAATGCCTTACAATGCAATACGTTTCTCATCTTAATTGTATATTGCGACAACATATATTGCGGGTACACGCCACATTAATGGTAACTATAATACTGAGAATTATAAATTACCATTAATGTGCCGTGTTGGTATTAAATAGTGGTTATTCGAGAATATCAAATGATGTGATACTACGCCCCTTTAGATAGCGATCCGAGTCGAGGTTTCGTACCTCCTTATGAGGGGATCGTATTATCGCCCCCCTCTGTTGTCGTCGACGTTCTTCGTCCACAGGGGTCGGAGTGCATCGGTGGCGCAGCAGCATTCTACGCGCCAGCTCCACAGCATCGTCGCTGTCTCCCTACTCAGCGGGCCTCCCGCTCGCGAGTCTAATAAGATGATGCTGTAGAGGTCTCTGGACCAACATCAATACTCACACAAAAAAAAATTATCTCGACTACGTCACGTGCGCTATTACATGTGGTCATCGATGCTACTGATTATTTACGCTGCCTTCGCTTTGTTTCCACGAACATTGTTATATAAGAATTAACTTTGTTAACGGTTCGCGGCGGTTGTTTTTTTTTTCTTTGTATTAATTAAAGTGATTCACGTAATTATTCTTAATAAATATTAGGATAATAATAATAATGAGCTGATATTTTAGTGAGCACGTGGTCTTTCCAATACCAATCCATTCACGCTAGAAGCAAACTGGAAAATTGCTTTACCAATGTTTCGTTTCCAAACTATTCTAGTGCTTGTATAGTTATACGTCCGATTCGATCCGTCATTATGTTTTATAGACTTGTTTGTTAGTGATACGCTGCGCGTAAAAAGCTATTTCCCTTGATTGGAATATACGTTAAGAATATGTACGGTGTCATAAACTCTTGCTACGTTTACAAAACACAAATACGGATGGCTTATGAATAAAGATCTAACATAATTTTATTTTACCAGCAATATCTATACATATAATAAAATTGTAAAAAGATTTTTTGTCCGTTTGTCTCTGCCTTTGTGTACGCTACTATCCAAAATAGTTAAACCAATTTTGGTATTTTATGAGAGCTAATGATAGATGGTGCTGTACTGTATTAAATATTTATGAGCATTACAAATTGTTCCCATGTATAAATATTTATGAGCCTTACAAAATGTTCCCATGTATAAATATTTATGAGCCTTACAAAATGTTCCTATGTATAAATATTTATGAGCCTTACAAAATGTTCCTATGTATAAATATTTATGAGCTTTACAAAATGTTCCCATGTATAAATATTTATGAGCTTTACAAAATGTTCCCATGTATAAATATCAGTGAGAGTTTTAGTTAATTACCCTCCAGTACTACTACTGAAGAGGATAACAAAAACTTAACTCAACTGAACAGTGTCAAACAAATATAATAAACTATGAAAATTACGACATTATCCGCCATACTACGACTGTACGATATAAATTAAAATAAAATCATAAACAGACATTATCTGTGCGTTTGTGCACTCCCTACTAACTGAACCAATTTTTAATATGATTTAATTTTTTTATTTCATTTAGCATAATATTTGATGTCAGTACACAATGTTGCAACGTTAACCATTTCTGGTGTAAAATTAATAAAGGAAAATTATTAACCATATAAAAGTCACAAATGAACCTCTTGTCACTAACATGTTGTTTATAAAATAAAAAATTGACATTTCTTTTTTTAGTGACGTATTAATATAAGTTTATAACGTACGTAAATAAAGGTAAGTGTTAATTTATTTTGAATCGGCCGACAGTTAAAAAAATACGTTAATTATCAAGCGAACATGTTTGCGCGTATAAAATAACAGGATTAACTAATATTTACACAAAATATTATTAGGTAAAGATTTTTGATTTAGAGCATTATATCAATTTTAATACAAGTTCTAATTCAAGAAAATTAATGACGACCACGACAATATTTTATAGGTATTATTAACAGATATGACGTCAGCTCTGCAGGATATATTATAGTGCCTCGAGCGTTTGCGAGAACACAGAGTCATTAGTCCTCCCTTTTAATGCATGTGCAATAAAAGTCGACGAATGTACAAATGCAACGTCACTGACACGTGATATACATAAAACTCACCCGGACCCATAAGCCAACAGTTTGAGGTGCACAAATATTGTTCTGCAAATAGAAAACAATGCAGGTACTTACATAGACCCCTGTGCGGCTCCAGGGTGCGCTTTACAACCACAAAGCACTGCTGCCTAGCCGCACCGCCCTGTAACAAGCGAAAAGAACAATCAATTAAAATTACAGTTAATCAAACAAATCCGCGAAATTTAAGAGCCGAATTTTGAAATTATAATGCAAATGCATTGTCACCCCTAAATAAGTCAGAGCGAACTCTTCACTAGTAATAAGGTCTCCGGCTTTTCTTTCACCTGACAAAACTATTAGGCATATAGCAATCCGACAAGCGCGTTCCTACTCGATAGAGGTGACCTTATTGCTCTTAAAGAGTTATATAACTTTAATCATAGAAGTAGTTAATTTATTTGCCTATATTAATTGTTACTTATATAATACTTCATCTGCCATATTGAATGTGGTTCCTCATTTAACTGCGAGAGCACGAAGAAGATAATGACGACGTCTTTCTGGTCAATTTCGACCACAACGCAATATTTTTGATTATGACCAGATGATATCAAGTGCGTGGGATATATTCAAGTACAGATAAGCTTATCGCAAATATAGAGGCATTCCATCATCCCCTTCCTTGATTCGATGTAATGTGTGCATAATAAAATTCGAGGAATTATATATCCATGACATCCCTTCTGCAAAACTTAAAGTAACAGGTTTTAATGCGCCTTTTGACTATTGTCTTAAAATATCGCTAAATGCAAGCATTTTATGCTTAGTTGGAGTGGTCAACGGTACGTAATCTGTATAAAAAATAAAATAACGATGGCATATCAGGCTTCAGTGATTATATAGTGAGGTGGTCGTAACCCGACGACCTCGCGCGGATGCTAACGTTACGGGTCGTAACCCTCGCCGGGTAATCGCCTCGTAACAAATACGATTGTCACGGTGTCAGGTGGCAACGGTGAACGAGAAGTTTTATCGTCAAATCTTATACTGTAATAGGTGATGACCAATTTGTAATTTTATGCAGCGTTCGAATCGATAACGGGATACGTGGGTTTTATGGAATCGTATCACGGAGAATCTTCTTCATGTTACTGGCAAATTTCGGAGTTTTGTACAATTAATTTGTGGAATTTACTTTACTTTTATAGGAGTTCCGACTAAAATTTTTAAAGTTTAAGTTCAAATTTAAGTGAAATTGAGATGTGTACTCCGAAATGAAACTAAAACATAAAGTCTGTTACTGGTACGTTTAAGTGCATTTAGACGTTTGCCCTTGCCCTTGACATTAAATTACTTTAAAAAAGAAGTAGGTATTTTTTTTGTTTATAACTACCGAAATTTAGGGGCAAATTTCTATTTGGGAGATTTTTTCGGTTTCGATAGAGGGGGAAAAATTCTCGAATTGGTCCGACAAAAATTTCATTATCTTTGGTTGAGTTGTTTTTAAACCATCTTAGGTATTAAGAAGACATCCTTTATAACTAAAGTTATTTTTTAACTTTTTTTTTAAGTTCTGATTTACAACGCGATAAAGAAGCCAGGATGTTGAAGAAATATATAAAAAATATATACCATATATATTTCGAAGACATGTGAAGCACGCCAATCTGCAGTGGAATTGCGTGGTGGACTATTTTCACCATCTCTAGCTTGTGACCAGAAGTGCGATTTATATATATTGGTTGTTAATAAATAAATAAAAAAAAAGTGTACTTAGTATTCGATTCATTTATTTTTTAAATTCATTTAATACATCTCCTACAACAGTCCATTTATTTTAGACATACACCACAATCTCATCTATTGCATTACAACAGAAACAGAATGGCCTCCATTCAAGTGTCAAGATGTAGCGACCGCAGCGCTATATAATTACGAGTACGTCACACGACAGCACGCATAAGGTACCCGATACGCTGACGTCTGCCGTCCGACAGTGATGGAATTTGACGTGTCATGATTACAGGGAGCCGGGGCCCGCGCCCGGTGACACGGGATGGGATAATCACATTGCCAGCTAAATTTGACAACGGACACCATGGTGCTGAATAATGTGAGACATTAATATATTCGTAATTTTCTATGATGAGCTTATTATTCGATTATTGCTATCGTTTACGTTGTAACGTTTCAACTTAATACTGCTTTACGTGAGATTTAAGTGAAAAAAAAAATATTTATTCAATTCTAAAACAAAAAGTTGATCAATTTCGTGAAGCTAACAGGCTACAGTTTATAACCTAACACATAGGTTGTTGCATCCAATTCTGTGATTCTGTATGGAGGGCTTAGTGGTGTTATGCGAGGGGCATTCAATGTAGGACTCGATAAATACTTAACCTAAAAAGGTAAAAGTGGGTATTCAGATTTAGATTTTAAAAACTCTAAATCACGTTGCATTCGGACGTAATCGAGTCTTTATCTGTATGGGTGATTTTATATTTGCTTTATCTAAAATGCTAAATCTACAAAATAATTTTTGTACGCGGTACAGTTACAAGGAATTTTAATCACATTGTTGTCATATAACTGCAGTAAGATTAGTTGTTCATTAAAGCATTTTGCAAAAGCAAAATATTTTTTTTTGCAAATTTGGGGGGCAGAAGTTTTTATAAAATAGGAAACGCACCAAAATTCAGTCAAGTGGTGGCTTATAAGTGCAATAGTAAATGTAAAATAAACGATGCGCGATAGCGCTTGTTAAGAGACTCACACGAAAGCGGAACAGTCCGCAGATGGAACACGCTTGTGGTCCCCCTAGAGCCGACAAGCCAGCGACATCAAGTCGAATTTACTTTTCCATTTATATCTCCCTCTGATTGAACACTCGTTACCTGTCGACCCTTCCCAGATCGAAATGTTCCCACCCGCTGCCTAAATTGCTATCACGTTGATACTAACTTGCTGCAAAAAACTTATATATAAAATCATCTCTTCTTTTGGTTTTATACCATTAAAGCGTGATTTGTGCGGAACCCACTTAGCCTATTTTTAAATCCCTGTGGAATATTAACTACATATCGAAATTTGGGACTAATCCCTGAATTTATGACCTGTGTTCGATGACAGCATCTTGAAGCTATTTGTCGAAATAAATTCAATTTACCACGGGAGAGATTGGACAAAAATAAATATGGATTTTATTATTATTCACAAACGGTAAAAACGAGAAAATAAAGTTTTAAACAAAATTTGTAGGGCATAAAATCTTAGCAATCTTTTACATATCTATCACATTTAGGTTCGTTTGTTCATAGAACTTTTCTTCATTTTGTGCCAAGCATTTTTTTTAATATACCTAATCTATTGCGCTTTACCATTAATGATTACATCGCCATTTTTAAGTGAAAAGAGATAGATGATGTGTGATAGTCATGGACTTAGATATTTATAGGAAGAAACTTACAATGTATGTCAATAAGTTTTAATCGAAATTATAGCACTTTATTGGAGTCTATTTGACGATGTCGTGATTAAAAGATATGTAATACGCTTTACGGCGTCTTACATGTCTTTTCTGTCGCACCTTATTTTATGTCTACTAAAATAATTAAACGTAAATAAATTTAAAAAAATCTTTATTTTTATAAACACGGAATTACTTAAATATATGCTAGAATCTCCTTTTAATTATGTACAAATATGCCATGCTTGTGTTTGTGTGTTTTTTTTAATAAAACATTGAGAGCATCAAACGAGCACACAGTTCACCTGATGGTAAGCGATTCCTGCGGCCCATGACATCTACATTCTTCCTTGAAAAGGAATCATAATGCAGATACGTTGTCACCCTTGAGGACTGAGATGGAATGCCTCGTCACCAGTAATAAAGGTCTCTCATCAGACCAAACACAGCTGCATTATGCTGCTATTTTACGCTGGTATTCTGTGAGGGCTTTGACCTATCACGTCCGAGCTGACCCATTCATTCTGCATAAATATAAAGAAATACTCTTAGCAGATTAAAAATCTAAATTATCTATTCAAATAACAACACTGATTTGGTAAATTAATTATTTAAGATCAGTTCTAAGTATAAAAATAATATTTCATATTTACGAAAACATCAAACCGCATTATTGGCTTTCAACTGAATCCGATACGATTAAATGTAAACACATACGACAACATCCCTTTATGCTCGTTAATATGAATGAATACAAAAGTCAGATTATCGAAAAAGGTTATTACGCCAACGGAATACGACCTTGTTGTGGGTATCCTATCTACTTGTTTAGTTAACAAAACTGTACATTTTATTCAATGACTCACTTCCGATCAAGATATTTGTTGTCTATATAACTGCAGTAAGATTAGTTGTTCATTAAAGCATTTTGCAAAAGCAAAATATTTTTTTGCAAATTTGGGGGCAGAAGTTTTTATAAAATAGGAAACGCACCAAAATTCAGTCAAGTGGTGGCTTATTAGTGCAATAGTAAATGTAATAAACGATGCGCGATAGCGCTTGTTAAGAGACTCACACGAAAGCGGAACAGTCCGCAGATGGAACACGCTTGTGGTCCCCTAGAGCCGACAAGCCAGCGACATCAAGTCGAATTTACTTTTCCATTTATATCTCCCTCTGATTGAACACTCGTTACCTGTCGACCCTTCCCAGATCGAAATGTTCCCACCTGCTGCCTAAATTGCTATCACGTTGATACTAACTTGCTGCAAAACTTATATATAAAATCATCTCTTCTTTGGTTTTATACCATTAAAGCGTGATTTGTGCGGAACCCACTTAGCCTATTTTAAATCCCTGTGGAATATTAACTACATATCGAAATTTGGGACTAATCCCTGAATTTATGACCTGTGTTCGATGACAGCATCTTGAAGCTATTTGTCGAAATAAATTCAATTTACCACGGGAGAGATTGGACAAAAATAAATATGGATTTTATTATTATTCACAAACGGTAAAACGAGAAAATAAAGTTTTAAACAAAATTTGTAGGGCATAAAATCTTAGCAATCTTTTACATATCTTTCTGTCACACATTATTTTATGTCTACTAAAATAATTAAACGTAAATAAATTTAAAAAAATCTTTATTTTTATAAACACGGAATTACTTAAATATATGCAAGAATCTCCTTTTAATTATGTACAAATATGCCATGCTTGTGTGTTTTTTTAATAAAACATTGAGAGCATCAAACGAGCACACAGTTCACCTGATGGTAAGCGATTTCTGCGGCCCATGACATCTACATTCTTCCTTGAAAAGGAATCATAATGCAGATACGTTGTCACCCTTGAGGACTGATATGGAATGCCTCGTCACCAGTAATAAAGGTCTCTCATCAGACCAAACACAGCTGCATTATGCTGCTATTTTACGCTGGTATTCTGTGAGGGCTTTGACCTATCACGTCCGAGCTGACCCATTCATTCTGCATAAATATAAAGAAATACTCTTAGCAGATTAAAAATCTAAATTATCTATTCAAATAACAACACTGATTTGGTAAATTAATTATTTAAGATCAGTTCTAAGTATAAAAATAATATTTCATATTTACGAAAACATCAAACCGCATTATTGGCTTTCAACTGAATCCGATACGATTGAATGTAAACACATTCGACAACATCCCTTTATGCTTGTTAATATGAATGAATACAAAAGTCAGATTATCGAAAAAAGGTTATTACGCCAACGGAATACGACCTTGTTGTGGGTATCCTATCTACTTGTATAGTTAACTAAACTGTACATTTTATTCAATGACTCACTTCCGATCAAGATATTTGTTGTCTATATAACCGCAGGTTTCTATATTTTTGTTATTTATAACTATGCAAAAGTGCCGACATAGTGTTCAGAGTTTGCATACGGCTCGATACGCCACCGTCAGAGCAGAAACGACGGTCCGATAAACATAGTTTAGGTTGCCAGCAATTGGAACCTTAAAACCAAAATTAAGCACTTTTGCGACAATCATAAGATCTTACGATAACCTTATAATGATGACGATAATAATTTCTGTCCCTGTCGGGGCAAATAAAAGTAGCATGCTATTTGTTTATTGTATTTACTTTCTACACAAAACTTTTCGAGTAACAAAAATGGTCCAAAGAGAACCTATGGCCGTTCACAAATTTAAAGGTTTGTTTTTTGTTTATAAGTATTCTGAATCACATTATTAAAATCAGCTCAACATCTTAGCCGCTATATAGAGATGTGATCATCGCTTGTAAGCTGAAATAACATTAACACACAATATTTTGTTATACATTATACACACGAAAATAGATTTTCTCTAACATGTTTTTATATACTTATGATGACCGTTGTAGGTGTTCATAAATCTTTAAAAATCTTTATTTTTATAAACACGGAATTACTTAAATATATGCAAGAATCTCCTTTTAATTATGTACAAATATGCCATGCTTGTGTGTTTTTTAATAAAACATTGAGAGCATCAAACGAGCACACAGTTCACCTGATGGTAAGCGATTCCTGCGGCCCATGACATCTACATTCTTCCTTGAAAAGGAATCATAATGCAGATACGTTGTCACCCTTGAGGACTGAGATGGAATGCCTCGTCACCAGTAATAAAGGTCTCTCATCAGACCAAACACAGCTGCATTATGCTGCTATTTTACGCTGGTATTCTGTGAGGGCTTTGACCTATCCCGGCCGAGCTGACTCATTCATTCTGCATAAATATAACGAAATACTCTTAGCAGATTAAAAATCTAAATTATCTATTCAAATAACAACACTGATTTGGTAAATTAATTATTTAAGAGCAGTTCTAAGTATAAAAATAATATTTCATATTTACGAGCACATCAAACCGCATTATTCGCTTTCAACTGAATCCGATACGATTAAATGTAAACACATACGACAACATCCCTTTATGCTCGTTAATATGAATGAATACAAAAGTCAGATTATCGAAAAAAGGTTATTACGCCAACGGAATACGACCTTGTTGTGGGTATCCTATCTACTTGTTTAGTTAACAAAACTGTACATTTTATTCAATGACTCACTTCCGATCAAGATATTTGTTGTCTACATAACCGCAGGTTTCTATATTTTTGTTATTTATAACTATGCAAAAGTACCGACATAGTGTTCAGAGTTTGCATACGGCTCGATACGCCACCGTCAGAGCAGAAACGACGTTCCGATAAACATAGTTTAGGTTGCCAGCAATTGGAACCTTAAAACCAAAATTAAGCACTTTTGCGACAATCATAAGATCTTACGATAACCTTATAATGATGACGATAATAATTTCTGTCCCTGTCGGGGCAAACAAAAGTAGCATGCTATTTGTTTATTGTATTTACTTTCCACACAAAACTTTTCAAGTAACAAAAATGGTCCAAAGAGAACCTATGGCCGTTCACAAATTTAAAGGTTTGTTTTTTGTTTATAAGTATTCTGAATCACAGTATTAAAATCAGCTCAAAATCTTAGCCGCTATATAGAGATGTGATCATCGCTTGTAAGCTGAAATAACATTAACACACAATATTTTGTTATACATTATACACACGAAAATACATTTTCTCTAACATGTTTTTATATACTTATGATGACCGTTGTAGATGTTCATAAATCTTTAAAAAATCTTTAGTAGCTATTGTAATAATACAATAATAATTTAATGTATTTAAGTTATTCAAATTTCACTTTGATTAAATATTTTGTATTTAATTTATATAACATCATCCAGACGGTATCGCGTAAATAAATCAATCAATATTCAATATTCATTACCTTGTCTTCTTCAATTCAAATTTTTAAGTTGATTGAAAACTAATAGCAATTTAATAAATTCAGACTGAAACTTTCAGTTTAAGAGAACAAGTTCCAATGGGAATATCAATAAGAAAATTATAGATCGACTGAAATATTAGTCAATGTTAATAACGTTGGTTCTCAGAAGAATTTTATAGTAGTATTTCACCACAATGGTGTTTCTTGTGATGATTTTTGGTAATGATATTTGTATAACTCGTAATTAATCTTCATTTATCAGTAAATAACGCGAGTTATTCTAGCCGACGTATACATAACAATGTATTATTCAGCGAAAAGAACAGAGGCTCGTTGGACGCTCAAATATTCAAGCTTATTACCTGTCAATTCCAAATTCGGTCATTTTAGATTCAGTCAGGCAAAAAAGGTATCTGAAATTGTATTGACAATGCGTGGAAATAGAATGATGTTCTTATTTATTGTTTTGTGTTGGACATGACAACTAACCTATTATATTTTAATAACTTCTTGTGTCTTTCTAAGCAAATGTTTGCTCCAAACTAAAAACATTAAAACTATTAATAAGTTGTAAAATATTTTTTAATTGGCAACATAAGAAATGGTATCATAACAGAATTTGATAAAAAAATCGTTTCATGGGCAGTCGTAATGAAGAATCATGGCATCCGAAAGATTAAATAATGCTCGAAATGGACTAGACCGAGAATGGATAGCAATGTCTAAGGTATCAGATATACGATAAAGAAACTGCCACCCAGATAGAGTGGAAACAACGGCAAATAATGCCTTCTCCTGTCTTGAAGTAGGCAGATCTTGGATAGGTCGGCAAACATAGACTCATCGTAGATCATAGACCCTTCCGTAGTCCTACATGCACAATAAAATCGGACGGAGGATTTGGATACAATGTCAGCGACAGAGGGATATACACGCGAATATAGACCTGGAAGCTAACAAGTGACGTACCAGTCAGCGTAGCATACGTATACGGTACAAAAGAACGGTAACTTAGACATATACGTCAAATAGTTTTTTTTAAAAAAAACATCGAACTGTTCTGTATTATCGATAAAAAGAAAAAGACAAAACAATTGTTTTAGGGATCGTTGTCAGCGTCAGTTTAATCAGTGACGTCCAGCGTGCTAGTCTGCGGCGGTCAGGTGACGGCATATTACATCGACCCGATTATGCCGCTATAGGTTAGGTGAGGTTAAAAATCTACAAATTCTCACAGTATTGCTTCAACGCCAGTCCAGTTTCCTGAAAGTTTTAATATAATTCAGGGTGACGCCCGTGAACATTGTCTCCTCTCTTTGGATAGTTTTGCACTTTTGTAAACCTGGAGTCTTATATCACTCCTTTACCCGCATAGCATCAGCTTTTGAAATGCTCTACCCTAAATATTAATGCAGATATTATTCATTTACGCGAATTGTCAGAAATCATTATCTAATGCTTTTATTATATAATTTTTTATAATAGCTATACTATTAAACTATAACATTCTTTTCCCATAATGTAATGTACTAGTCAAAACACTAAGTTATTAGACTTATACAATTTGTATGCACGTATCTAGACTTTAATTAATATGTATCTTATTTCTATTAATATGTTATTTAATACTTTACATTTATTTACTTTTGAAATTAAAATGAGTATCGTTTCTTGTACTCAGACTATATTCTCTGCTTAAAGGTAGCTTGGTAGAGAACGTCATTTGGCATTAAGGCCGCTTTTTTGTACGATGTAACAAACATTCGTAGTGAAGATAAAGTATAAATAAATAAAAAATATAATGGACTCAATACTGACTGAATAGCAGGATTTTACTTCGTGTTTTATTATTTATAGCTCGCTCTGATCCATCGTTCTTTACCTGCCTCCCTTTTCATTGTAGTTCACCCGCGTTACACCTAAAACGACATCTCGTTGACGCGAATTTGGCTGGAAAATGACTATTTCATCCTGTCATTTTCGTTTCAACATTCCGGTCTTTCATTATTGTGGAAGCGGGATTTATAAAATCCGAGCTTAAGTAGGGGCGATCGTTAAATTACAGTTAAAAAAATTTTTGCGCCGGATATACGAAAAGCGTAGTCACTGGGGAAGTTATTAATTTATTTTGAAGCTCGTGCAATACTACGAGCTTTTAAGCTTAACATTACTAAAATAAAAATAAAGTAATGCAATCTTTTTGAAATTCTCTTCTCTTTAAGTTTTAACCCACGAATGGTGTATTTGAACCTACAATGTTAAGATTAATCGAGAACCGTATATATATGATATTGAATTTACACGTATTATTGTATCAGAAGTCAAAGTATTATGTATTAATGACGCCATAATTCTGTAAATTAAAACAAAAGACTGAAGACTAATTATCAATGGTTACAAGTCAATTTTCAACTTGAAACTGTTCACTTATCCTAAGTATAATTATGAGGGGTATGTATATTTATGCCATAGTTGCCACGACTAGTAAGCGGATTCGCAACGGCAGCTTTCAAGACACCTTGCACCGTTAACTCTGTTGCACGAGTATTGTTGAGGGTCTTAAATTTAGAGTGTTATTCTGCCATATAACTTTGGCCACTGGTTGTTTGTAGGGTTTCCCTTAGCCGCCTCTTACGACACTCACGGGATGAGATCGGGTTAGGGGGATTTAGTGATCTCATGTATACCTAAAAACAAACAACCTTCTCTTCTCAGCGTCTAAACACTTATTTAAAACGATGTAACTTGAACATCAATTGAATGCACAATTTTTTTTCTAAATTAAAATTGCTTACAGGTGGACATTCTCACTAGTGTATATAATAAACTGTAGCTTTATTAAGTATTATTTTGTTTAAAATCGATTTTTGAATCCTTAATGTGTTATTTTATTTTATTAAATAAACCTTCTTCCTCCTAGACCGTTCCCCATTTACTTGGGGCCATTCTCCATGTAGCACGGTTTTGAACGATGCCATTGTTGAGGTGAGCTTCCTTGCCTTGTTTGTCGACCGTCGACAGCCAGCAAGGTGGCGGGTGGTCTTCCACGTACAGCTTTCGTCATTTATAACTCTAAGGCAAGCTTCATCATATGACCTTTCGAACGTCTTTGGACGTGGTCGTACTACCGTACTTGATTTTATTTGACCTTATCTAATTTTATTATATTAATCTTTCCACGTTTTCTAAATTTATAACTATATATTTATTCTTCATGAGAAAATACGGTCGATTATAATGTCCAGCATGATTGTCTAAATACAAAAGTACGTTGCCCAACTAGCGCTGCTGTTAACACGCGACTGATTTATTATTATGGCCACGATATACATATCTAGTTTGTTAATTCACGATACACAAGCAAACCGAGATCACCAATCGCCCCATCACCAACGAAATTATTACTTTTGAGCGCTGATGTATCACGTGTTTGGCGGGAAAGAAAAGCGTCAGTGGGAAATCTGCTAGACTTGTGAAGTCCGCCAATTTACATTGAAGCCGAGATATATCCTCTTTCAAGAGAGAAAGCCTACGCCCAGTAATGACATCTTTATAATGTACATATATGCTTTATGCGTTACTTTACTTTTTTTTTAATCGAAGATTGAGGACTCTCGGGGTCGATATGCAATTGTGAATTGTTGGCAAGCTGTGATGATGATGATGAAATAAGGATTACACACACTGCACAGCTACACTGCAATTTGTTTCTAGCTGCAGAATAAATGGGTCAGCTGGGCACCGGGATAAGACGACGCCCTCACAGAATACCAGTGTAAAATAGCAGCAAAACACAGCTGCGTTGCGTATGGTGTGGAGTGTAGGGTTTCGGAAACCTTTAATGCTGGTGACGAGGCATTCCATCTCAGACCACAAGGGTGACAGCGCATCTGCATTATGATTCCTAGTCAAGGATGTAGTATATGTGCCGCATGGGCCGCAGGGATGAATGTCAGGTAAACTGTGTGACTCTCAATGTAATAAAAAAAAATACAAAATATACTTAGTTGAAACTGCTAATAATGGATGGTTTTAAACAATAGAAAAGTTTTTGTATTACATACTGACGTGTTAATACTATTCATAAAGTTATATATATCATAAAAGGTAACAAAATAGTAACATTCAACTGTTATTGAACTGACCGTAAATAACAGTATTTTCTCCCATCATAGAGCACAATTTTTCATTACGAATCGTACTTACTTTTAGGAGTGTTTTTTGAAGATAAAACCAAAATTACAGAATACGATAACCTCCTACTAGAGTGACGATTTATGCAAATTTAAGATAAGCTGGTGGTGGTTGGTGACTCCGGTTTGTGTATGGTGGCAGAGGGGGAGGTCTATGTTCAGTGGTCGCTTGTTGGATTTATGATGACGAGAACGCTCATTAGCAATAATAAAATTGATAAATAAACAAGGTAACATATAAATTAAAAATAAATAGCTACGTGAATACATAATAGATATTGAAATTGAAAGTGAAATCTAGTCTCGGTGATGCATATTTCTTACTTAACGGGAAACTACAATATAGTTTGTTACATAAAATTCATACAAACTGACCTGATTCTATAAAACAATAGAGAACCAAGCTTAAAATTTGAACGCGGCCACGAGTCTAATGTATTCGTCTAAATTAGTATTGTTTCGGGAGATCTGACCGACCATTAATGTAAATGGAATGGCCAACCCGCGGACAAACTGTATAGCTTGTTTACACTTAATGGATTAGTACACACCTAATTTTATGTGTGTTTTTTTATATGTGTATAGTTTAGAATTGTATTTGATCATTTGAAATATGCAATTCTACGTGCTGATTTCCCATGTGATTAGCGAGCGGTGAAGGAAAATATTGCGGGGAAACTTGATATCAATTAAATAATATATAAAAAAATATTTTTCTTGACATAACTCACCAGACATACAATTTTTTCTTAATATAGTATTGGATGTTCTTCTGATTAAAAATTACACTGAACTTTATCACCCAAATATTGGCTAGAAGACATTTCTATCATTTTAAATTATTAGTCATTTGTTTTCTTTATACGTTAATATTTATAGTTGTACAATGAAATTTTAATGAACATTTCAATTTCTTTCATTCATTCATTCAACATATTAGAAAACAAGTTTCAATGTTTCAGTGGCATTAAAACCTTCAATCTCAGGTCAGGTTGCGGATCCTATATTACGATTCTCAGCAAACAAATAACATTGGTACAACAAAACTTGTTGATTTTGTAAAATTTTATGTTCGTACCGATTCCCTGCCGACACAATGCGTCCGAACCTTTCTTCTATTATTCCTTATTGCACATACATTCCGCTCACGAAACAACAATTTATGATGTCAGTACACAATTGAGAACCGTCATAACGTAGACCTTTCATGGTCAAGTCGACTCATTCATACTGAAAACTAGCTGCAGATACCGTTGTATAAATTATCATCAAGATAAGCACAAAAACCTGACCGAAGACCGTGGAATATTATTAGAATGTGCCTTTGAAAGATAAGCTGTTTTTAAAAAAATATCTAGTTTAGTTTATAGAACAAAATATGTGACAGGGTTACGATCAGTGATTAGTTAAATTATGCACATTTCGATATCAAAGTTATTGGCTTTAACGCCTTTTATATCAACATTCAGTTTTATCGTACTAGCCATTAACAGCTAGAAATATCTAAAACTCCATAAACGCTCCATTCTACTCCTAAATATTTATTAGTTCATCCGATATGTTGGATATTCTCCTAAACTTTTCACTTCTTAAAAAAGAGTGATCCTCAAGAAATAACATGCATTACAGTAATTAGTTTTTTGACGACGTATGTTCTTTTCATATAAAAAATATTTGATCTATTCTCTTCAGGCTGCAATCGACGACGTACAAATATTGTTGCTTATTTAAAAAATATAACAGCTATATTTATGTCCCTTTGTATAATATAGAATAAGAATAAAAGAAAATTGTAATATAATAGAATATTCTCCGCGTACATATATTCATTACTAAGACGTGCTTAACAATAGAAATATTTTTATAATAACTACGGCGAAGTGTAGTAGAAGTAGAAATTTTAATGTAGTCAAATCGAAATAAAGTCAACTACTTTTTCGACAAAACCAACATAAACAAATAAAAGAACTACCGTTAATATTTATACTACACTACGTAATTAAACATAGGGATATGCGGGCATCCCTCACGACACCGAAGGTGTAGAGCAAAGAGACAAAGAAATAAAGAACCCAGCGGGGGCGTATGCACCCTCTACGAAAGCAGCCGTGGGGTTATTTTCAATAAACAACACTACGTTCCCGGGATAACAACGTGCGCTGTAATAACGTCGATAGCAATAGTGATGGATCGGCACGATAGTGATGTAGCGACGTGCTACAGCCCGCCCAGATTCACTTTGCGGCCTTACTTTCTTCAAGAGTTTCGCACTTTTACGACGACATGTTTATTGAATCTCCCCCTCGCCAGTTTCATTCCGAAATGAGATATCTTGAGCGAGATTAAGTGTTTAATGATCAACAATATTGACACTGGGAAACTAATTTATTTAAATACGTGTATGTATACACGAAAAAAGAATTAAGATTCAACGATAACATAATATTATCTTAAATAGTATTATTTATTTTAACTAAGGGTTTGGAATTAGAATCTATATACTTTGTATATATATGTGTTTTTATATATATGTTTTAAATGAGAACACCTTTTCTTCGTTAATAATTTCTTCTACCCCGTTACAATTATTACCGTCGTATCGTCGTTCTTCCCTACTACTGCCATCCATAGAGTGTGTCTCACTCTCTAGAACGAATGACAAAGATCAGACTTCGTCCAGAAAATATTTAATCCTACATATATTTATAAAAAAGGAATAATCCCGAAAAAGAGAGTCGTGAAATAGTAACTAGACAATCATGGTACATCATAGACTTCGACTGCAAAGTTCTTAAGTTTTTATGTTAGATAAAAACTGTCAACTAGTTAATTTACTAAAAAAAATGTATAAAAAAATTATATAAGTACTACGTAAAAGTAACAATACACGAATTAGGTTATCTGATTTTGTTGAAAATTATAAAGGCGTTACAGTTACCGAGTCACAAGAAAGCATTCTTAACTTGCTGACTGAAGTTTGTGGAAAGACTTTAATCTATTGTCGGGAGTGAAGTGAGGTCTCATTGGGAGTGGCTGGAGACAGGTGAGTGCTCGCTGGAGGGCTTTGAGGGGTCTCGAGGGCACGGGGCGAGTGGGGCCGTAACGAGCACGTTTACTGCGGACCGTATCGCAAAACAGGGTTGCCAAGAGTGTGCAGCTAAACGCAATACCGCTGCTCATGCTTTAGTCGAGTAGAAAAAAGAGCATTCGGTACCGAGAAAAAAAAAAGAATTACAAGAAACACCTTTAAAATGCTGATTGGGGGACTTCACATGCATTCCTATTTTATTTTTACATTTGTTTCTTAAAGATACCGGGTTTCTCGTGATTTTTTTCTTCGCCGTCGTGAATCAGCACTTAAAATTGTCATGAACATTGCACTAGTACCGTCACTAATTTAGGTATATTAAAATATTTGGATAACATTCCCATGGGAACATTCAAATAAAAATATGTCATTACAATATAAATATACTTATTCAAGCGTCTTTTTCCGATTTTGCATAAACAACAGAAAATTATCAATGCTAATGAAAAGCATTAAATACTCAAGACAGGACAAAAGAGTTTATATGATAATATTCGTCAGATCGGTTTCTACCATGACCAAGGCTAAGATAAAAATATTTATTTTTAGAATAAAAAAAGAACATTTTAGTGTCATAAGCATTAGCGCAAACACTTACTGAGGCACTCTCTCTCTTCTTACCCTTCCATTATCCTCTTATAGATGCGTAATGTCAAAGACACACAACCACATAGCAGTGAACCAATAATTTGTATGACAAAAATTATATAAACAACATCACCTAGAACCGGTCACATCTACTGCTGGATCGGTATTCGTAAATTTAATACTACGCCCACATTCAAGAAAGGCTTCATCGTCCGACACATCGTCGGTATATTGCCTGAAAATTATTTGCTAAACACTTCATCGTATCAGCACATCAACAACCACTAAGAGTGATCCTGAGGCAACGGCATCCATAAACTTCCTTTCCGCCCCACACCCCCCTAGCTTTACATATTGAGAGTTTATTTAGTAAGCATCATTTAATCACCTGTTAAGCAAGACCTATTTAATCCAAAAGTAAAAAAATATATTATTAATAAAAATTTCCAATTACCAATTCATGTTGCTCCAGCGAATGGTAAAATATAGTTAGCAGATGTTAGAGTCAAGGTGCAACTAAAAATTAGCTTAACCATCAGTTTCAACTCAACCACCTCACGTGGACTGGGTCGATTGATTCAGAGAATACTCGTTTGCAGAGCTTGAATTAGCAGCTAAGCAATAATGTTTGGTATGGTCGATATTTATTCATTCTGTCGCAGGAAACAAACCAAACTATATTAGGATTATATAACTATATACTGCTAATATAGTTTGGTAATAGTTCTATAGTAAAATAGTAGTATATCACTACTGTGTCTCGTGGTAAAAAAACGGAGACTCCCGTCACTGGTACCTGTTACAGGTTACAGATGAGATAGTCATTCAATTTTAGTCCTCAAGAGTTAACAACGTTTCTGCATTAATACAGAGGTGAACTAGGAATCACTTACTTGTACTGTTCATTCGTTTATTACGCCTCATCTCAAAAGAGAAAAAGAAAACTTCACTGTCATTTGATATCACAAAAATGTCATCTCGAAAGAATCAAAAAACCTTATTACAGCAAACTCGATCTTAGCATCCAGGGGCTGAAGAAAATTTGATTTTTAACGCATCGGATAAAGCATAGAGTGTAGCCCTGTCCATGCCAGTACAAACATGTGCTTGACTCCTAATGAATGTTTAAGCGGCCCAGTATACCAGACGTCGGGATTATGTCGTCCTTGCAACTTTGCACTGAATTAATGAACCCGAGTAAATGACGCGAAAACAAAGCTTTCTTGTTAATTCCCGCCGACCGTCGCAAAGGAGTCGAGAGGGAAAATCTACCGGAAGAAATTCAAAATGGCTGATTTCTTTATTGCATTAAATAAGTCTTTAGAAAATGGTTAGCACGGTAGTACAAGATTATAGGTTGGGTAGTACTGGTCTCCTAACTAGGTCTTTGTGCTATGTAATTAGAAGATTCAGATCCCACTGAATTATGGAATATAGGTCTATTTGGTCGTGTACTAACAAGACAACAAAAAATTTGCATGTTTATACATGTGTGTGTGCGTGTGTCTGTATGGTGTGTATATTTTAATATATATTATGACAATGAAAACAAGAATTTTTCGATGAACCCAATTTTCAAATCTGGGACTTATTGTAGGTTTCTTCAGTCTTAGACATCGATTGTTTTGTGTAACACATTCCATATAACTAGGTATGTACGCATATAATGATGAATGTTATGTAAAAAATAGTAAGGTTTTGCGTTTTATGAATCGATTTAATAAACATGTTACCACCGTTCACGCACTATTATAATTATAGCCAGCTTAGTTTAAATGATATTCTTACACGTACATATCTGATAACATTGCCTAGCCCTTGCGCTAGATTTTGGATAATTGGTGAAGGATCACGTCACTCATAGATAACCAGCGTGAAACCAACGTTGCTCTCTGTTTAATTTGGTGAGTGTAGGAATCCGGGGACATCCAATTACAGGTAACAAGGCATCGAATCTCAACCCTCAGGGGACAACGTATGTGCATCTTGTTTAGGATGAATAAAGATGTCATGGGCCGCAGTCATCACTTACCTTCAGATGAAATGTGTGCTCGTTTATCACCTCTAATATTATTTAAAAAAAACTTTAATTACGTCAATTGAACTAGTAAAAATAATCAACTGTTTAAATCAAAATCAGCTTCGGCCGTCCGTCATAATGATCATTATCTCGATTTTTTGCTACTTTTTCCGGACAGCAACCGCATCTCTGATGCAGTAATTATCTTTTGAGAAAGATAATTACCCCACAGCGAGTATAAATGCTTTGACTGTTAAATGCTTAATGTTTGAGAATAAGAGACACTAGACAATGAAGACTGCCATGACAGCCCAGCCCACTCGTCTGATTATTGATGACTCGGCTTAATCTTAAGCAGAATCTTGAAGATAGTTTCAAGGATTTACAAATTAGTGTAGTTAACAGTTGTTATACTCTCACGACAAAGTTATGCTATTCGGAGAAGTTATATAATAACGTAAAATATTATTACCAATAATCTATACATATTTTACCCCCAAGTGGGTGAATTAAGGGTTGTTTTAATTAAGTTTATATGGGAAGTTCGTTACTTTTGAAGGAAGGAGCATGAAATCCAATATGAAAACTTCTTATATAGAGCTGAGGAATAAATAGTATATATAAGTATATATCTAAGCTCGGTAGATGGCGTTGTGCACTGTTTCTGAATCGCACTATGGTTTCGATACGTAGTTTTAATCTTTTATTAGTACTCAAACTACAAGTCATATATTAATATATATATATATATATAACTTTTTTTGTTAAATTGAAATTTAAATAAATAATATGAATACAATGATGTCATTTTCGATTTCGATTCCTACCAAGGTAGCTGGTTGTTAACAGTTAACATCAACTGTGTGGGTTATATAATAGTGCTGTAAAAATTTGCGTAAATACAAGCGCACTCACACGTCCCACACTATAATATACTATCTCTAGTGAAACGGGTAAGTCTTATTTGACTTTGATACGGAATCAAGAAGAGAGGGTAGTATGAAAATTATATACGACTCACTTCCATATAGCCCTCCTGTTATATTGACACAAGCAAATGGAACCGTGAAGAATCTTTTCTCAATTCCAATGTAAGGCTTTATTAATTTCAGCTTAAAAAAATTCAGTACAACACAATGTAATTTATAAACAAAATATCAACATAGACAAAACATATTTCAAATTTCTATATATTTTTTTGTATATATTAATATATATTAATTGTCATAAACCATTGTTAATGAAATTTGGATAAGTCACGGTCGAAGGTCGAAGTATGTAATGTCAAAAATCGGCAGAAAAAAAGTTGTATTCTCTGTAATAGGACATACGGTGTTGTAGCTAGGTAAATTAATTAGTTCTTTAATATTGATTTTAAACTATATTGCAATGTATTCGGACGGATTTTAATCAGACTAAAGTTTCCCATTGTTTTATTCTCGGAGGAAGGTTCAAATTCAGTGCTGACACTGCTCTCTGTGCCTGTGATATATAGGATCGCTACTTCCATTTGACTGCATTCAGTGTAAAGCGACTCGAATCGTCATAGATCACATACTTTCCGATCGGCTTCATTCACTCGCATCGCGAATAGATGGTGATACATTTTTTACCGACTATACCATGGGTGTTCTGAGTAGTTATTCGAACTAATTACAGCCACTGAGTTTAAACATCGTACATCATCATCTGGATGGTTGGCAATCCACCACTCATTACTTCTGCCACGTATAACTACTCTGTGGAATGAGCTGTCGCCAGCGGTATTTCCGAACCGATACGAATTAGGGACTTTCAAGAAAAGATCATACGCCTTTCTTAAAGGCCAGCACTGCTTTTGCGAATCCTTTGTTGTTACGGATATCCATGACGGTGGTAACCATCAGTGAGCTGCTTGTTCGTTAGCCTACTATTCTATAAATAAAATTGTTACTTAACAGAAAAGAGATAGTGGCAATCTTAATCACCCAAGGCGAAAACTTGCCATTACTAAAAAACTTAATCAACTAGGCTTATTTATGCATGGCAATTTGCATGCACATAATTTTGAGAGACGCAACTTGGTATTACTAGGTAATACAGACCAAGTTTTCTTTTTATTGCAGAAATAAACAAAATCGATTAACTTGTTTTGAAGTCCATAATTAATATATGAGAAGTTAGAAGAACAAGAAAAAACATTTCAAATACACATAGAAATGCAGCGAAAAGTAAACCAGTCTTTTAGCAAATTAACCGCAAAGTGCATTCGAGGGCGTCGGTTAACCGGGTGTGAATGACACCCGAGTGTATACAACTTACACGGGTTGTTCGCCGGCATTCGAATGCGCGTCAAGTGGTAGAGCGGACGTGTGCGGGACATTCGAATATTATTATAATATTCGATGTCATGTTACTTTACTTAGATCTGCTGATCTCGGATCTCATCCGGCATTTAAATAAAAATGGTACTATATACTCAACGCGGCGTTTTAGATAGTAAGCTTAAACTGTTTGTTTCTAATTGAATGGCAAAAGAAAAGACAAAGGTAGTAAATTAGATAATTTAAATAATGCTTACGTATTAGAATAAAAGAAAACGAAGGAAAATATTGAAACGTGAGTAGGGCATAACATTTGATCTCGTGCCCTAACGGAGTAGGTCATACGTAATGAGCTCAAAAGTTGCTGAAAATATACCTATACAAAAAACACAAAGACAATATAAAAGTTTTTGGGTATGTCTTTTTGTTTTTAATAAAGAGGGTGGCAAACGAACAAGTGGCTCACCGGATGTTAAGTAATCACATCCGCCCCTGAACGTCCGCAAGACCAGAGGGGTCGTAGATACGTTGCCTTGTCCACATTTAAACAAGTAGGGTTTTTTTTAAATTAATCATAACAATTCGGACAAGTTTTTTCAACAGAAAACTTAGTAGTTAGTGAGGATGAGATTTTAAATTCTGTATCTCTCACGATATAACATGGTTAAATGTGGCTGTGAATGTTCTGCCCAGCATCCGAATCTCCGTCCAAACTTGTTTTACAGGTGGGTTAAGGAAGACCCCAAGTCATTCACCTGTGTTTGCGGAAATACTTATGGGCTGTATTCGCTTATTTTATACTCTCATTACTCTATACTCTACCATTACACTCCAGCGCAGTTGGTTTCTACCCTAGAAAGAGCCGTGTGGTCCTCACAGAAAACCAGCGTGATATAGCAGCATAACGCTGCGTATCGTTTGATGAGTGTAGGGAGACCCTAAATACTGGTGACATGACATGGCATTATGATTCCTTATCGAGAATGATTGTCACCCATATGGTTCGCTAAATTAATTAAACCATCAGGTAAACATTGTGCTCGTTTGTCACGCTATATACAATAAAATAAAAGCTACGTCTTGATGTCCGTCAATCACCCATACTAACTGAGCCACATAAACACTAAACTAGAATATCACTCCTATTAAAGTTTTATTTGTATAGTTTCATTAATTGCTTAATTTTAATGTTGATTATATCATATTAATCTGATATGTTGTGAAATTGGTTCCAATAAATAACCAGAAGATAACTTCGTGGTCGACTTACTAGACATCGTCATTAAATGATAAATATTAAGTTTTAAGTTTTATTTTTAAGATATTTTTTTTTCTTATTTACAATGTAGGCACTACACCTACCACAATGTCTCTCCACGCCACGGGGTGACTGGTAGATAATGCCTTACGGCATTAAGTCCGCCATTTTTATCCCTTTTTGTAAGGTGTGACCAATAAAGTCTAAATAAAATAATCTAAGAAGTTATAACTCGTGTAATAATATTTAAAATAAGTTAAAGGCTAGTTGGAATTGATTGTAATAATACATGAAGTTATACCACTATATACAGCAGTAATTGAATGCTACGGAGGGACAGTGATTGTAGTAACTGGCCGCGGGAACTAGGTTCAATTCCCAGCTTAGGAATAATCACTTGATTGCAAATTATTGGTTTACGGAACTGTGTTGTACATATGTCGTGTGCAGAGAGGTCTCCATGGCCCTACATCTGGACCTCTCTTCGATCTTATTGCACATGCATTCATGCGTCAAGCATTAGTGAGGAGTGAGCGCTTCTTTGCTAGCACGTATGTCTACGATACAATAAAGTATCCTAAGAAGCTGATGTCATCGGGCAATAATCAGACGAAACCTACCAGGAGAACAACGTGTTCATTATCATCATTAGTTTCTGCCTGACTCTTTTTTTTTTCTTTCCTTAACCTTATTAACATCCGGTTAACCCCTCCAATTGAGCTCGTGGTGTCAAGTCGAATGGTGGGTTCGAACCCACGACCTAAATATTCGCAGACCATTACCCTAAACCATTAAGCTATTAACGCTTTCATACGGACATCGAATGAAATGTGTAAATGACATATACTTTCTATAAGCTGAACATAGAATTGTTACTAATGTAACAAATAAGTACACATTTCAGGTCCTTGCGTGTATGGGGAGCGAGGTGATCGGTCTTAATGATTAAGGGTGACCACGCATGTGTCTTGAAACTCAGACATCACTTACCATCAAGTGAACTGTTCGCTCATTAGTCACTCCTAAATTTAAAAAAAAAAGGATTTGCCTAATGTAACAAATAAGTACACATTTCAGGTCCTTACGTGTATGGAGAGCGAGGTGATCAATCTTTGTGATTAGGGTTGACAACGCATATGTCTTGAATCTTTCCTGAGGATAGACATCACTTACCCTCAAGTGAACTGTTTGCTCGTTAGCCACCCCCTAATTAAAAAAAAAGTAAATGCCTTATTGAGTCAAATTTGCCAACAACAATACAGCTCAAAGAATTCCTACAAACGATATAAAATTTAAACTATGAATAGTGATTAAAGAAACGTTGCTTTTTCAGTGAGAAATGGACGTATTAAAATTAAATCACAAGTAATTACCGCTATAATGGCATATAATAAAACATATTACACAGGATCCCCGGAGAGTGGCGCACCACGCCGCATTTTATGTCCACTATTAATCCTGTCCTGGGAATTAGCACCGCTCGAGACCATCGTAAGGACTCGTCCACACTTCACCGTCCGAAAGAGACGGAAAAAGCAAGATACTCGCGTGGGAGGGACAGCGTACATGCGATTTCAATAAAGTATCATTCATACACATTTATCAGGTCCGGGGCACCCTTGTACCAGCTCCTTCCATTTGACATTCCATTCGCATTCAACGAAGAGCTGCTCGAATCGGTGAATGCGGTCAAAAGGAAAGAACTGGTACAGGGTACTTTTTGATTGGCTTAATACACTGGCATTGCGAAGAGGTGCCGCATCTCTATTTATTTTTTACCGAATTTACCATGGGGAGCATTCTGAGGAGTTGTTCAGATTAATTCCAGCCGCTGAGTGTTATCATCGTACGTCAAGACAGAAATCAAAAATTACATCCTCATCATCTAGATGGTTGGCAATCCGTCGCTGTGCGCGTTACGCGAAATTTCCGAACGGATACAACTTAGCGACCCTCACGAAAAGAGCCTTGGTTGTAGGCTCCTTCATCTGTCTATGCCGGTAGCGCATCTGCGACTCCTCCGATGTTGCGAATATTCATGGGCAGCGGTTATCACTTACAAACAGGTGACGTTATTATCATGTGTACTAAAAATGTTTAACATTAGTTCATTAGTATAAAGCAACCATCACAATCTATCAGATGGTTGCTTTATAAACTCGCCACCGGCAAGTGTGAAAGCGCTTTAACCGGACCGCTGCTCACGATTTAATATTTGCAACCTTCGCGACGACACATAACTTTGTTATGAGCCTTCATAAATTGCGTCAAAATATAATGGTGTGGTGTATAGAATACCGCGGTATGGCGCGTTTTATTTGAGTAATCACGGCTTATAGTGCGTGAAGGTGTAGTGAATAATATTTTTGTTGAAAATGAGACATTTTATGGTCTTCATGAATTTTGAATACGATGTTTAATTATTAATTATTTAAGTGTGCTTTGGACCACAGTGTTAAATTTGATGTACTTAATAGTTTTACTATGAGTAAAAATATTGATGTAAAAAAAGTAATGTAACCTTTATGATAGGTTCCAATGTGAGATTGATCTCAATCCGACACCTATTTTTGCAAGCCGCTTTTGGAGCTCCAAGCTATCTCTCGCCGGCCTACGTCACCACGTCTCCACTATGAATTGGTGAACTTCACATGCCATATATATCAGTAATTCAGTGTCAAAAATTGATTTGACTTCATTGTCTCCGGCACCGGGCCCTCCCCGGTTACAACTGAGATTTCTACATTATTAATAAGCGCCCGAAAACTAAACAGACTGTGACGTTGTTTCTTGTAACAATTAAGATAAGTAATTGGAGTTAGTAATCACATTATAAGTATCACAATAGGTAATCACATTATAAGTATCACAATAGTAAGTATTTCTCTTTTGCCTACATTTGGCATGTAAATGATGTTCCGAAATATATTGAGACGAGGTATTGAGTTAAGTTACGTTTTAAATGCAAATATTTATTAGTTTGTAAATAAAAATAGTAAGTAAAAGTCTAGTCTAAATAATGTTTCAACATATAGGGTATATTGACTCTAAGTAAGGACAAAACATGTTCTATACTTGACGATGAAGTAAAAATACCGAAATATTAAGTCCCTACAGAATATCAGCGTGATCAAGCAGCATAGCAGCTCTGCTTTATACGATTTTGCTACTCCATTATCCTTTACTAAACTTATCAATATATATATATATATATATGTATATATATTAAAATCATACTATCATTCCTTTTGTGACATAAAATGTGTGTATAAATATCGAAAAATGTTTCATTCCAGAGTAATAGTAAAATAAAGCTTATTTTTTTTATTATTACTCTATTTATTATAAAGAGTCAGATTTAACTCCATGTTTTGAAAATAAATTAAAATGATCACCATTAGTGGAATAATATACTAAAATAAACTTGGCACATCTGATACGCTTACATTAGCTTAGCATTTTGAACATAATAATGTGTAAGTTGGCAGTTATATAATTCTAATAACATAAATGAATAAAAAAATATATGATAAAATTCCTTGCGTATTTGAATGTGTCCGAGTATTTCATTAATTCCGAGAAAAAACCTCCAGTTTCGT
This sequence comes from Teinopalpus imperialis, assembly GCA_029286865.1. Taxonomy (NCBI): domain Eukaryota; kingdom Metazoa; phylum Arthropoda; class Insecta; order Lepidoptera; family Papilionidae; genus Teinopalpus; species Teinopalpus imperialis. The sequence continues at coordinate 1,161,242 of JAGSMU010000020.1, read as the reverse complement.
GAATTATTGTATACACGTTCGCCGAGAATGTAAGTACATCGCACGGAAAACTTGTAACAGAAAGACGAGCAATAACTCCGACAAATTAGTAAATCTATAAATCTTTTCCGACCTTTCTTTCTCGATAATTGCATCAGGGATTTCTACCGCTTTAGGTGATGGTATGAAAATCAACTATTAACTTGTAAACCAAAGTCGTAATGGCGTTTTAAAAAACTATATCACAACGGAAAGAACTATCATACTGATGGCAAAAGTAGGATTGGTATTTTGCTAAGTTATTTGAGTATAGTTAAAGAACAGGTCACACGTCATTACCATCATTGTAAAGACATTATAGCAACATTTGATGCACTACGCTTACGTAGACATTGTCGCCAGGTGAGTTATATTCGCATTACATGTTTAAATTCGAATCATCTGTTTTCCAAGAAAACAATGGGTAGTTATTACGGACTTGGAGCAATACAGACGGATGTGCATGTTTTGATATAATTTTGATCCATTCGATCCAAATCAAGCATTACGTCATCTATATAGCAAGGTGCACGATGTTTTTAGAATGCAGAACGAGGGTCAACGCAGACCGACGAGGGTGCCGCACCCTCCGTGTGGCTAATTTAGTAACGATTGAAATTCAACTTTATTTAATTTAATATAGGACTGAAATTGGTTATTAAATAAAATGTGAGACTCGAAGCAATATGATTTTATTTTACTATATATATATTTATATATATATATATATATATATTTCAATTTATGTTTTATACAAGAGTAAATTACGTTGGAAATAGTTGATCCTAACAGACACGGGTATATTGAATCGTTTCATCCGAAATGCGTTATTCGTGTTTTTAACTATTCGCTTTGAATAGAATTTAGGCATCAATAGCCAAATATTTTTATTTAAAGTGCGTAAGTTAGATTCGAATGCGACATTTCACTATTGTCATGATCCATCTCATAGCACAAGCACTTAAGTATAATTGGCATGTCTAACTGGTGTGTCAGGAATAATATAACATTAATAGGATTTTTATATATTTTTTAAATACTACAAAATAATTAGGTTAAACCTAATACTGTAATGGTGCAAGCGAAAGTTAAAGATTTTTATATTTTTGGTGTAAAAACTTTGTACACAGGTCACCTGATCGTAAGTGATGAATAACGCCCTTGACCTCTAGAACCATCTTCGACAAAGATTCAAGATGCGCATGCGTCGAGGCAAACAGCTGAAGTGTGGCTCTACTATTATTTTTTACATACAATGTAAATTGTAGAATGTTAATAACTGAAAACCTTCTTCTATTTATTGGGTCTTTAGATGAAATTGGCACTTATTATTTTAAATGAATACGTCACTTGTCGATCGTTCCCCGTTTTACGATTCGGACGCAGCGAGGTCGTAAAAGAGCAGAAGGAAAAACGAAATGGAACTTTTATGAGGAAATTGCTGAACCTGTTCTTGGAAGTAAAACATAATTTAATGAATGTTTATTCATAGCGCGTGGAGTTTCCGCTGTGTGTTTTTAATTATATTACAATATTATGGACCTTTAAATAAATGATATGAAAACATTGAGCTATTTGATGAAACGTGTTTTGGTCGGGAGGATAAAATGTTTTATGAAATAGAATTTCTTTTATACGTTTCTATTTCAATAATAACTAATAATCGATAATAATAGTATATTTCAGTAGTAGAGCCATGTTTTAGCTAGTTTCTAGACGCAACATGAAATTGTCGCTTCGACAGGAGAATGTCCACTCCCTCACAGAATACTACTGTAAAACGGCACCATAGTTTAATTTCTTTTTTAATATAAAAAAAAATAGCATTGGTATTAACATTACTAAACCGGTTAACCACTCCATCTAAGCTGAATTGTGCTAGGAGATGGTTAACGACAATAGTCCAATGGTGGATTCTCAACGACCTTAAGCGTCGCAGAACCGTAATTTAGGTTACGGCGCCAGCGGCTCTCAACCTTTCTCAATCAGCGACGCACTAACATACCTGCCTGCACTATTTAAAACACAGCGAAGACATGACAGGGTTTGCACCATGGCCACCCATAAAACTGAGTTCGCTGAACGTCACTTCAACTTCCTTAGTGCTTTTTTGTATATTAAAGTAAATAAGATATTGCAAATATATTGTTTATCTCTACAACAATGTAAGGCACTCATTACTAAATGGCTACAAACCATTTCCTATGAATTTACTGAAGGTTTATTAAAAGTACAATGTTGAAGATACCTGCGTACCTACTACCCCACCTCCCCCTCTTACTCGTACACACACTCCCACACTAACGCTCAAGCAATTAGACCACATAAATTATTAAAAAAAACTTAAATTCTTCTAAAAATAAACTGTATTACATATAATTTGTTTCGTGTTTAATTAACTATGTAACTTTGTACTTAATACTCTGGAGATGGGCGTTAATAGCTGCGACAAAGTTTATACTACAGCGGCTATTATCGAACAAATTTGTACCTGTATGCTTTTTATGTTCCAAATAAAAATATTATTATTATTATTATACTCTTTACAAATATGTAACTTTGTACTTAATACTCTGGAGATGGGCGTTAATAGCTTCGACATAGTTTATACTACAGCGGCTACTATCGAACAAATTTGTACCTGTATGCTTTTTATGTTCCAAATAAAAATATTATTATTATACTCTTTACAAATAAGCGACAACCTTACATACTTACATGCAAAATTCACCCGGGTCACCTTAGATAATAATATCGTATTTGTTAATCTCGCGACACACTTGACAGGTGCTTTCGACACGACGGTTGAGAATCGCTTCCCTAAACCATTATAGCCTATTGACATTAAATAGTGCTTCTATTTTGCTTATTGTGTAGGAAATTGTCATTACCGAAGGGTGTGCATAATTTATATATTACTGAGGACAGCAAACAAGCACATATGTATACCGAATAGTAAGCGATGACTGAAGCCCATCACGTCTACGTCAATCTATAATCTAATCCACAAAGGTTTCGAATGCATATGCGTAGATATCCTTGAGGACTGAGATTGAATACCTCCGTTACCAGTAAATAGGTTCTTTACACTTACACACACTATACGAAGCTTTGGAACATCATGCTGTTGTTTTGCGGGGACGTGGTCTTCCGCTGGTCGATCCAATTCATGTTGCAACTACAAACTAGCTCCGTGTCGTTATTGTGAATGTTGTTTGAGGATGTACTATATGGTAATGGACCCCAAACATGACCTACTATTTATTAATTACTCCAACTGTGCGCGCGTGATATAAATATACGTTTTTGTGTTTTACATTTTCTTACATGATACGCACCAGATTTATATGGCATTAAACGGTTCAGTGTTATATAATGCTTGTTAGCATTAAATCCGCCTTTTAATTGCCTTTTTTATGAACTAGATTAAATAAATAATAATAACTATATTGATAATTATACTTTAGGTTTGATTATAGAACACGGCGGCCCGGAATCGAACACGGGACCCGAGACGTTGCTGCTAGTTAAACCACGTCCACGTCATAAATCTTAACCAAATAATAACCCCGGGATAAATGTGTAAAATTAAGCAGAGGTATTATATATCTATTAAAGTCTTTTACAAAATAAAATAAAATCTCGTGTAATCCTATTTCCAGTTCAGTCGCCACCGGAGAGGTGGAAACGGGACAGCTTGAATAACGAGTGGAACCAGAGAGCGTGTCAAACCTTTTATAGGAGAAACCATTAGTGATCCGGCGGTATAGAAAACGTTTCACACTTGTTCCACTACAATTTTCATTTCAACGCGCCATACTTTAATATTTATATAAAGAAATAGTTATTATAGAACATTTCTTTAATTTGAATTTAGCCGTGACTCACTCCGTTGGTAAAGAAGTGTGGAGTCGGGCTCGGTCGACAGATGGCGGTATAAGGGATGCAATCTACTACGTTGGTAAAGCGGGGCTGTCATTGTCTGAGAGGTTTGAAAGATATAAGAGTGTAATTTATTATTGTGTTCAAGTGTTAAAAATATTGAAGAAAAGATTGAGATTGTGAATAATAAACGTTAAATGTCGTTTCTTTGATTACAGAGCAACACATGGTTTTATTCACCGACAATAATAGAAAGAAACATTATATTTATACAATTATTTATTTGTATTAACGGTGACCAACACATTCATACTCGATAAGGAATCATAATGCAGATGCGGTGTTACCCCCTGAGAGCTTAGACTGTAACAAGTAACATTAATTGTGTTACTAAAATATATATACTTTGTAACTAGTAACATTAATTGTGTTACTAAAATATATATATACTTTGTAACTAGTAACATTAATTGGAAAGACGCTGAAGCTTGTAATACAGTTTGCACTAGCACAAGCTTCAGAGTTAATACAAACTTGTACTTATGTCATGTTACAAATTAAGATTATTATTAACTTTGAATTAAACTTATAACAATCAATAGCCAAAATAAATATTAAATAAAAAAATTCTCCACTCCACTCAGTTATACAAAACATCGAACAAAAAACTAGGCACCTTGTACTTTTCCATGAACATATATGTGCAAATGATATTTGATTTCGTATAGTATTCAAAAAAATTCAAGACACGACGTCGCTGAATTCCATAAAGTCGAGGTCACGTTCCGAAATATAGAAACGTCTACTTTGAGCGAGGAATAAACATGAGCTTCTTACTTAAATATTAATGTGAAACCTACGAAATGACAAAGTTAATCTCGTTCAATTCAATCAAATATAAAAAGTTGATTATAACAAAAACGAAATGGGAAAATGCGTTAGCATATATCAAACATATCCTTATAATTTTATTTAGTTTTTATAACAATATAAGTTTACGACAGTCCATTGATATTATATATATTGATATTTTTTCTAATAATCAGCCTATCTTCACTAAATAATTGCTTTGGAAAAGACCGTGGCAGCTCGTTGTATGCGCACATCGTTTATACACGGTTTTAAAAACCGAATCCGATACCCGGTTCCGGCACTAATGAAATAGTTTGTTGCAATTTTAAGTGCTGAATTAACCACGTGCTCGACGATGAAGGAAAAAATCGTGAGGAGAAATATATATTTCAAGACGGACATTTTTTTTATTACATTGAGAGCAACAAACGAGCTCACGGTTCACCTGATGGCCAGTGATTCCTGTAGCTCCTGACATCTACATTCATCCTTGAGAAGGAATCATAATGCAAATTCCTTGTCACCAGTAATTGAGGTTTCAGGATCCCTAGACTCACATGACGAAAGGACCATAATGCTGCTGTGCAATGTTTTACGCTGGTTCTTTACGGCATTCCATTAACAACACAGAACAAAGAAGAATGACAAAATAAAAATGTAAAAACATTTTTATTTAAAAAAAAAAAACAAGAACGCAATCAAACAAATTTAACCATTCAAACAACTTCCATAAACAAACGTTTTTCAAAAATAACTGGCCTATATTTCAATAAAAATGTTTAATCAAACCTTTGAAAAACAATTACAATAGAGACGAAAGAAAAATAAAGACAGAACTGGGTATTTAGAAATGCGGCCGAAGTTTAAAAGCATTCGTATTGCTTACTTAATCATCTCAGTTTTACATCTCCGCTGGATCGTTTCAACTGTAATCAACTAATTGACGGAAAAGTAAACGACTGTTCGCATAGAAAATGAAAACAGCGAAATAACTAGAGTAAATAGATTGGTAATAAATTGTAACGTTTCCTAGTAAAGCGCCTCTCTATACATTTTATTATTCTCGAAGGTGTGCATTGGGGAGTAAGTACAGACACGTATGCGCTGACAATGTTTTATTTAAGGTAACGTTTCCGAACACTGGTGCTTCAAACTTGCAAGTGGGTCAGGAGCGTGTGGACTCACACCACCTCACGACCCTGCATATCCCCACACTCTCCCAGTGAAACTTATCATGCATGTGGAATGGAACTCGTTGTTTCTGTAAAATAACGTTATACATTGCGGCGCGAATATATTTAATTGTTGTTTATACACGAATATATTTATGACATGTTTTTTATTAAGAATACACCACAAAACTAGTGAAAGGAATCCACAACAATTGAATGGGTAAATAGAATTTAAATATTTTAACCTCATATAGCATGTTTTTTTTACTACATGTATTTAAAAAATATAAAATACAAATTGAATATAACAAATTTTATCAATTTAATTGCTATTATTTAAACTTTATTAATTCGACGACTGCAACGAAATTAACATATTGAACTTCAAACATCGAAGCTTTATAAATAAAGCTAATCTGCAGTCTGCGACAAAGGTATGAACGGCCCTAGTATTACATTAGATTAGAAAAACCACAAAACCTCGCAAAGGAACAGCGATTCTTATTTACCAAGGATGATTCGCGAGTCTATTGAAATTAAAAAACATAGTGCCAGTATCGGCTTGGGATATTGCGATTAATAAAATTAATATTCCAAAATAGACGTAGATCTTCGTAAATTGGACTAAAAATAAATATTTAAAAGCTGATGATAGTTTAATAAAAATTTAATTTAAATAAATTATGTAGTAAATTATGACATTAGGTCCCTTGACCTTGACGTTTCGAGTGCAGTTAAACACTCGAAACTTCGAAAATTTAACAACATCTAAAATAACCGCGATAAAATCTGTAAAAGTAGTTTTATTGAATGTGTTGTATTCGCATAAATCATTATACAGGGTTAATGGTGGGTGATATAATAATATTAATAATATTATGCAGGGTGAATCAGGGCGAAGACAATAAGCATTGGGAGATATGATTAGTTAATTCAAATTTTATTTAATTATTTTAATGTATGGAATTAAATAAAAATCCCATATATTCGTTCTGACAATATTTTTTAAGTACCGGTTTGTTACGATTTCTATCATAATTTAAAGATCATCTGATCTACACGTCAGCTTCTTCTCAGTCGAGTTAATTAGGAAATTCGATTTGATAGAGACAACACAAGATACGAATGAAAACTGAAGTTAAGTACTCACGAATCTAATAATTATATATAGAGAAAACAAGCATATTTGATAAATTTTATAATTTCATTGTTAGTGCTTATCAAGAGTGGTACAAGGTCAACATTAGGTGAACGTAAATATATAAAAAATAATCAGCAAACAAAGCATTGCTAATAAAGTAGGAATAATTAGCGATCTCAGAGACAATTAAAGAGGCGAATGAAAACTAAAAAGATAACAAAAAAGATAAAGATGTTCGATAAATGTAGTAATATTACAGTGTTCATCAAAACTGGTACAAGGTTTATAAATTTAAAATCAACGTAAATAAATAATAAAATGTCAACAAACAACGCAAACCTAGTCCTGCCATCGGGCGCGAATATCTCGACATGTGGTAAAACATACAATGAGGTCAGTTCGCAGAGTAACCCAAATGTGTATAAAATTGGTGAGCGATCCCACGCTCTTGTTTATCTCAATTTGAACAATATTAAGACCTGCGTCATATCTTGTTTCAAGGTATTCAAATATCTGAAACATTTATAAGGTTTCTAAATAACTTTTTTTTTTCAATAATTATTCCCTTCTCAATTGTGATTGAATGTGACTTTTAGGGGTTTCCTAAAAAGTAGTCTCGTTTGCGCAAGATTTCATATCTACGATAATATAGAAAATCTTCATAATTCGAAAATTTGTTAAATGACATTATCTAAAATATTTATGTACAAAATAGGGAAAAATTACTACATATATATTTTTGATCAATCACATATCAACGTATTACAAATATTTAAGTATTAAATTAAATTTGTGTTTTTAAACGTTTTTCAAGTCACCAGTTACAAAGCATAGCGTTTCGCATTAAGAAGCGTCACAAACAACAACCATAGGACATTCATCCAACATTAATTCTATTCATTCAACATATATTCTATTTCACGCCTTTACAGCCTAGAAGAACAGGCGGAAGCAAACTGCGCCCGACAACAAGTGTTGATAACACTTATATCCCACGTACGAATTCCAGTACTCGTGTCTTATTAATATCTAGTATATAAAATACAGCCAATGTTTATATCTGTCGACTTTCCTATTAAAGGTTTTATGTTAAAATATGAAAAATTATGATCAATTATGTATAGAAAATCACACTGGAACTAAGAACTAGGTTAATTACAAATATGTCGATTATAATAGGAGAATATCACTCGATATAACACCAGCATTAATGATTAATTTCGTTGTGAATCCGGCGCTCCAGTAACAGACAACTACAATACAGCATCAATTCTAGTTCTCTGAAGAGAACCCAATACCATTCGGCAAGATGATCAAGACCAAATCTATACATTTCTTTGATGAAGGCCATCCATCACGTGAGATATATATTTATATAAACATACTCTATATATACACATCTATATATATATATATATACATATATATAATCAAGACAACGTCCCGCTTACAATAACGGTGTCTTTCGATTATTACGTAACAGTCGTTCACTAAAATATAGACGAATTTACTTATTCACAATTTTCCATATCTGATCAAACGACTAAGCAATATAAAGTAAAAAATTGTAGAGACAAGGAACGAGAGGAAGATGATCCTAAAAACCAATACTTTATTATATAAAATAATACGATAATTCTTTTGAGTCCCAACGTAAAATTAAGATTTGTGAAATATCAGTATTATTATGATTTTCCACGACGAAGTAACTCTGAATGGAAAATATGAAATAATAAATGAATGGACTTATTTCTAGCTGCAGTATGAATGGGTTGGGTTGGCTCGACCGGGAGTGGAAGACGACCTCGTAGAATCTCAGTGTGAAATAAGTGATGTGTTTCGTTTTTCGCCTGTGTACCTTGAATATTTATCGAGGATGGGTGAAACCTACACCAACGTGCTACAGAGATCAATCAGGTGAACTGTGCTCTCGTTTGCGCTTTTAGAATAATAAAATATGTCTTACTGTATTTAAATATATATGTACGTAATGTATGTTAATTCTTGGCGCGTAAATCTTAGCGCAAAAGCATTACATCCGACTAGGAAAATGTATGACAATTAATAATAATAATCGACACCGCTCGTTTAATCCGCACGTCTCTCCTTTTCGCCCTAACCCTCGACCGTTTCGACTCGAGGCATTGCAGTCTGGTTAGTCCTTATAAATATTTATTTTGTTGTATTGTATATATTTGTTTTATTATATGTTTATAGCATTTTATTTATTTATTTTATTGACCAACATGGCGGAGAAACAATAATAACGATTTATTTCACACCATTTACATAAAAAATCCTAATATAAAAATATCTGATCTATGATCTATATTTATTCCTTAAGTAAATTGAGACATATGAGTCTGAACTAGATAAAAGATATATCTGTATTTTAGACCTCAGTGGTCAATCTAGGTATACGTAGCAAACTAATATAAATTGTAACAAAATGAAGATCTAACAAGTCATTTGTGAAAAGAAAACATGTTTGACCATACACGCGCTGATGTCAGCTGGTTATAACCGACGATATCGCGGCAGTTGTAATAGAACTAAATCAACAGATAATTAGGATCAAATTTTATATATTCCACTATTTAACTTAACTATATTAACTTATTACGACGAGGGACACAAGTAACACGAGACTCACTAAGATACACGAAAGGAGCACCGCCGTTTGCCCCTTACGTGTATGGAGACTTATATGTGATAGAAAGATATCGTTTCAATCTATTTTCTATATTAATGACATTTATATAACTCCTGATTTATATATTATATTATATTTATAACACAATAATAGAAGAGACAAAAATGGAAAACACATTTAGCTTAAGTATTACTTCAAAAAAAGGCTAACTGTAAGGCTACATTTATATACTATTATTGGTAGAATTTCATTAAAAAACAACATAACATAGCAGGAAAAAGTGAATTAAAAGCAAAAATAAAAAATTATATAGCGGTTCACTTTAACCTACGACATACCTTTGAATCATCACTCTTTAAGATACTGTTTAATTAAAAATATCATAAAACATACAAAATACAACATAAATCGTATCAAAATCCATCCAGAACTTTCCAATTTATAATATTTACTTACGAACAATTTATTATAAAATCAATAAAATAAAATTACCAAAAAAAGTCGATTCAAAAGAAATAAAAACAAATTCAACAGTGAACTCGTACTAAACCACGGGGCTAATATTCTTTAAAAATTCTCAGAGTTTTCCATCCACGAAAGAATTTATTAGATACACGTATTTGTATGTATTACTTTGCTCATGAAACTGACGTTTGAACTGACAAATTGAAACACTAAACGATTATTTGCCAACAACATACGACTGCCACAAAGCAAAATTATTTGCAACACTCTTTCTATAATTCATATTAAAATAATCGGCTATCGTTTCTGTATTTAAATTTTTAGGCGATATTGAATTAAGTGTGCCAAACGAGCACACTGTTCTCAACATGGTTAGTGATGACTGCGGCCCATTTACACCCATATTGAACCTGAAGAAAGATTGACGATGCAAAATAAGAATGACATATTGTCACTCTTAGGCCTGAGTTGGTATGCCATGTTCCAGTAAACTTTGATTCCCTACGTTTTGTTGTTCTGCTCCTATTTCATGATATTATTCTGGTCGGCTCATTTATGTAATACTTTTTGTGTATGGAGTATAAGTATATTTGAAATGACAAAAAATGTTTTAAAATGAATTTATCAATTGTGTAATTATATAAAGCGAAGCCTGCTTTCACGTGAAGAATTATAAAATGAACAGAGGGAAACAGTAAATGAAAAGTGACAACCTTAATAAGATAAACATATTTTTACGTAGTGATGAGACAATGGATTACGCTGTTTTTCCCATTACGAATATATTTTAGGAATTATGACGGCAGCTTACTTCAATCCCAAAGGTTTATTATTTATGCATCATACTCGTAAATAATATAATAATAAAAAGTAAAACTATTTATGTCTATATAATCTCCTGTGCCGGCAGGAATGAAATTGTTATGCACTTTAAGTGCTAATTCACATCTTGCTCGTCTAAGAAGCTCTTCCGGTGGCCTGAAAGTACAGTAACCGGGACTGGCCGCTTGTTTTTATGATAAAAAATAGATAATATTTTATGTGACGCCGCTGAGAGCCGGAAGAGACATGCTAAGCAAGACAAGCAGACTGCATCAAGTTCTTGATGAAAATGAGTAAAAAACATATATTGGAATTTCATTTTCATTTTCATCAAAGAAAACATATTAATTTATTATATTATCAATCTTCGCAGACATACAAGATATATTTACTTCCTGCAATAAAATATTGTTCGTATTTGAATCACAGAAATATAAAACAGTAACTATCTTTAAATAACTTTAATTTTTTACGAGTCTACTGCTCGTTAAAATTTAATTCACTTCCTATTGCTTTGATGTAGCATCGCTAAATATATAAAAAATCTATTGCCACAAAACTTTCGTACATTTTATAAAAATCGTCTTAAGACTTAAAATGGCCGAAATCCGTAAATATAAATTTTTACTGTGATCACACTAATTTTCTATTTTCAAGACGAAATTTTCTAATCTCTTTGTCGCGCCGACGAAAATACACCGTAATATGAATTAGCGAAAAATTCCATAAAATAGACGAGACTCGAAAATGTTTTCGTTCGAGAGTCGGCCTGGGGCCACGTAAATTATTTAATTAAGCCAATTTAATAGACCTACATTTTAAAATGTTTCTTTGTAGGTAGATCTACACTCTTTTTAATTTTATTGGAACTAGTAATTAATAAGATATTTTTTATTATTGTATAAAAGTTGACAAAGAAATAGTATCCAGATTCAATTTTGAGCTTATTAACAGCGTCACGAGCATACTCTGTCCGGAACTTATCAGTATAAGCCAATTCAAACTATTGATGTGAGATGAGGAACTGTCGCTTCTCTGTTTCTATTATTATTGGTTATAGTTTTAAGTGATACGTACAGACGTTCTATGTCCTGCAATCACGCAATTGTGTGACAAAGCTGCATTTCATTGAGACGGTGATCAAGCTTAATCAGCTCGATTACCACATCGTACTCATTAAGTTAATGTCTTTTTAACTTCTAAAATCTACTAAAATTTATTTTAAAATTAAAACAGACCGATCGCACAAGATTAGTGTAAATCACAAAGATGCTACGTAGCGCGTAAGCGTGTTACAAAAGCTACGGCGTAGAGGCAGGTGAAGCGCCAATTAGCCCGGATCTAGGTCGCGGTATAACTATGTTAGCGGCTACGCTACGCTTAATGAGTGTTGTTAGCCCCGCCTTTGTACGTAGCGGTACTGAAGTTACGGCGATGCATTATGGGGCGAACTTGCACTTTAGCGTATAAAGACCCTTTGGATTTGTTAATAAATATTGTTGCGTACTCCGTCTTTCAATTATTGTAGTGAAACTTCTTTAGGTGCGTCATATTACTTTATATACATGAGTTGCAACGCACTCTATTTTTTTTTAGATAAGTAGTAATTCTTTATCCTCTTAATTTTTGGATAGAAATATCATAAAACCAAGTGATAAATGATGATAAATAACCAACAGATAAATGTATTAATACTAATTTTAGTAAAATAGAATAAACTGGTGATCAGAATGGACGATGATGGGGACTAAAATTGTGCAATACGAATTATTGACTTTTTGCAGATATATTCTGCGGCGATGATACTGAATATTAACCGTCAGATTAATTAATTGATGCATCTGTGTTTGCACAAATAGTAATGACAATCGCATCGGACATATGTGTGTTTTATAAAGCTCACGTAAACGTCAATTTTATAAAATAAATAATATTCGTCGTTGCTCCTTTGATGTACATTTTTGAAGAAAAATAGGTTTAAACGATATTTCTTGCCCAAATACTTCGTATCTCATATGAGTGGAATAAAGGAAAAAAATGGAAATAGGTATTCATAATTTATTTCTTTTTCTTTTTTCCGTATGAAAAAGTGTAAATAATAATATAATTATAATAACTTTATTTCAAGCTCAAATATTAGGCTCATAATTTTGTTAGTAAGACACTTAATAACTATGTTAGTAACAATACATATAGATAATTTCGTTCCTAAAATGCTACATACAATTATCCCTTGCCATATGCAGCCTTAGGCTGTGATTGACTTCCTTACAATCTAGTGTACAGGCAATCATCTCCAGAATGGTGTTGGGGCTGGCTCGCACCCCGCGCACCAGGGATCCGCATCTTTTCAAGCAAGCAAGGCAGCCCAACAGCACTCTGAACGTTGTTATATTGAACGCGAAGGGCGTTGTAGGACTTTTGCCTGTAGCTCGCCGACAGGCTGCTCGCAAAGAAACTCGTGCAGTAAGTAAGCTCTGAATAGCCTTACCTTAATAGTTTAACCTCCTTCGAGCAGCGAGCAAACCTGCGAGCGAACATGTTGGCCCTCACCGAAAACACCCTTCGCTCCCTCTCTGTGTCACCGTCGTCTTAGAGATCAGTGGTAAGTGGCAGTGATGTACCCTAGGTACTTAAACTGATATACCCTAATCAAAGTCGAGCCACAGAGTTTAATGTCGGGCACAGGATCATTGTTCCTATTTTTACCACCTCTCTCAAAGATCATGTACTCGCTTTTCTTTACATTATAGATTAAACAGTGGCTATTCGCATAATTTTCACTAATCGCGAGCAATTCTCTCAGGCCACAGACCAAAGCGCTCAATAGCACCATGCCGTCTGCGTAACTAATGTTATTTACACATACTTGATCAACATGGCAGCCGACATGCTGCAACGAAAAAAAGGAAAAAAGACACGTCAAAAAAATATACCATTTATTACTTTTTCCTACCCTCGTAAAACCTCGGACCGCAGGCGACAAAATTAACGCGGGCAAAATTTATGAAAATATTCATTTTGTTCCGAGCTTACTAATATTTATGGAAATATGTAATCAGATAAAAGTCTCTATAGGACAATAGTTACCATATAGAGCATAATTGTCATTAATTCTAAACTACAAACTAATTAAAAACTACTAAAACTGTCAAAATTTTAATCAAAATAGATTATCACTAATATTGAACTAAGGAGCCTAAAGGATAGAAGATATAGTGGACAGTGCCGAAATCAGGCCGTTGTCAGAGGTTCATGCGGTTGGACAAAATATTAATATTTCCTTTCATATTTTTCTTTTTTGATATGTTAGTTTTTTGTATATATAACCAATTTAATACTATCAAATATGTCGATAATGGCATAAGCTATAAATATTTTTCTGGCATTTCACAGGAAGATGAGCTTTCTTTCATTGTTTTGAGGGTGTGAAACAATTTTTTTCTCATTCACCACCATGCTTGTCCTCGAGATTGAAATCACCACTCCTAAAACGATGAAACCACGGCACGCTCTTTCACTCAGAGCAGCCTCACCGTAAGCATTCGATAAGCCACAGATACAGTTTTATTCGAATGGAAGCAGAAAACCACCGAGAATTTGGCTCGAAACTGACAAAGAAAATTATTTCTAGAATGTATACAAATTTCACTGATACGGCGATGTCGATACGATCAAAAAAATTTTCGAACTCAGTGTAATCTTTAATCTACGTATTGCGACCAAGCCAGGACCGATGCAGCCGTCTATCGGAAAACGGCGGGAGCAAAGTTGTACACCTAATGGATGCCTCCAAAATGATTACAATGATCGCACGTATTCTGATACGGTCAATGAATATTTGATCATCAACATAATCATCAAAAATCATCTTCTGAGATGATAAAAATAAAGTTTCAAAAAGTGATTTTTGCTTAATAGAACAGACTACTTTTTTTATTAAAGCACAAGCAATTAATTTTAATCATAGTTTAGTAATTGGATTTCGGAATACAGCACGGGACGATCATTAAATTTAACGATCGACCGACAGCTTCGGAATTATGAAATACATAAAGTTAAATAAAGTTTAAAGCCTTCGAAACAAAATTTTAACAATTTACTGTTTGTACATACATACACTGCTTGAAAATATTATAATTATGACGTGTTCGCGGTTGACTTCGACCACGGCGATATCTTCTGTTTTTTACCAGATGATCTTCTGCGCAGGATAGTATCATAGATAATAGATTAGTGTAAATGTGCAATAACATCGGAGGAAGGTTCAGACAGCGTCAAGGGCAGTGCCAAACACACGATATATACATAAGTCAGTCACTCGATAACCCGAAAATCAACAAGTTGTCACTTTTCCATGGCTATGGAAACAAGGAACCGCAGCGCAGAAGCCAGGATGTCCACCACACCATGCGGCCGTCATAGTGAAGAGTCAATAGCGTAACGGTTTGCGAAACTTAAGGTCGTAGGTTCGAATCTGCCATTAGACTATTGTAGTGGTTAACGGGAATACTAGTAATTATAGCACTGCTAGGACTCTATTTTTTTTTAATTATTGGAGTACATAATATGCTTATGACTTCAAATACAGAAACTTTTGATTATGATTATGAAAATTTTGAGATTAACACAAAGGTTGTATTTATCAATAAATAGGCAGTACTTGACTACGATCCTATCAACACTTACGTGGCGATGAAGTCATCGGTGGTAAAGCGCATTAGCTTAGTAAATGCTGCAGCCGTCAGGGGGATGTATATTCCAATAGGCGAAATGAATGACTCGGGGTGGTTTTGAGTGGGGTGAAGGGTGAAGGTTAGTTAGTAGATTAGTTTTTAATTATGAGTACTGATATACACTTCCATAAAGGATAAAACGTCGTGGGCCGTATAATTTAGAAATACGCTACTAGTATATTTTGCAAACCAAGTCATATCATGAACCGATTATATTAGTGAATAAATTGCGAACTGAATTATATTCATATTAATGTTTATTAAAAAATAAAGAAAAAGGGAAGAGAATAGAATCTTACGCTAGTCCGGTAAACAGTCCTCTCAAGGTCGAACTCCTAATTTCGAGAACAGTGAAAGCTGCGGCGTAGCTCCACCAGGTAAAGTTAGTTTTCTTTTCATGCAACACTAACACCGTTACATTTTTTACCCAAGGACACTTGAGCCTTATTTCTAACTGTAGTATGGATGGGTCGATTCCACCGGAGAAGGATCGCGCCGTGACACAATATCAGCGTGAAACAGCAGTACAACGCTGCTCTGTGATTCGTAGAGCAGGGATTTAGAGGACTATAAGCGGGACATGCCATCTCATTCCTCGAGCGTGACAACGCATCTTCATCATCATCAGTCAGGGATAAAATGAATTGTTAAAATGTTCAGAATTTAAACATGCTTTCAGATACGTTATGTCGTGTCGTACGTCGTCTTGGTATATTATAATACATTTAGGTATTTTCTCATACTTTATGTTTGGCGAGGCAAAAACTATTGAATCACGTTGATTTTTTCCGAGGGGCAGTTCATATTATTATATTTAAATTTCAAAAACATAAATTATTCATAATAAAAACAAGAATATATGCAAGCCCTAGTGGTTTTTATAAATCTATCGTCATAACCCACTATACTGAGGAGCGCATAAATTACCGAAGGCTAATAAAATAAAGGAATCGAAGCTTCGACGTTCGACGAGAGTATAAACATATTAAGCTTAAACTGGTTTCAATTACCACGCCCCGGTGTAGGATAAATGCATTACCGTTGCGAAATCCTTAGCTCGACTAGTCCCTATAAAGGTGCGTATCCATTGAGGTGGAGATGAGAGAAGCTATGTAAAGAGATGAGTGTTTCCACTGAAGCGCAGAGAAGTGAAAAAGCCTCTACGTCGCTACTTCGCATGCCATATAATTTAATACAATTTTTCTCGTCTCTTTCTTTCCTGCAGGTCTCCCTCCTGTCCGCTCCGCTCGCCTCAACCACAGTGGAACGCAGCCTTATATTGACCTATATCATTAACACATACACCATTATTAATCAGTCCTCGAGATTTATTTCTAACCATTGTCCATAACCACCAGCGTAAGAAAGCGATGTGGCAATTTTTATAGTATTATCTCCAATATTTTATATTGTAGATAATTTAATAAATAAAAATTTGTACAGTACAAATGTATTATACCCAATTTTTCTATTAATCCGATATAATGTTTAGACCTAACAGATATAGAATATGTGATGCAACTAGGGTTTTGGTGCGTAGTACGACTTAAGCAACTGTCATTCCCTTCCAATTAGAAGTAGTCTGTGGTATATGTCCCATGCCCCTTATGCATCTTCCTCTGATTTAATTGCACATGTATTAATTATATTGGACTAAGACGAGTGACTGATTGCTTCTGTGTTCGCGCAAATGCTTACGGCATTCTAATATATCATCTGTTAATACCAAAAGTTATCACCGTAAAAACCAACCAGGAGGACGCCATCTTAGTCTATTTCCGATCGACTGTGTCGACAGGCTGACCATAATGTTAATGTATATTATATTTCTTTTTTGAGGACGCTCTGTAAAACGCTTACAACGTCTGGGAATGTGAACCTAATTAAATATTGAATGGGTATGAATTTTTATTACAATTTTATTTCATTTTCAATGAATTAACGACAATCGGTAACGGTAAAGGTATCGTCACAAAAGTAAAAATATTTAGTATGAGTGTGACGGCCGTATTCTGATTGATAAGACTAATATTAAAAGATGGACATAGTTTAGTCCAACGGTGGCTTATCTCGAAACTCGTATACCATACATTCCGCATATTAAAACGATGTTTTCTTGTTGTATTAAGGTAAAGATTTAGTCCCCAAACATTCTATTTTATTGTATAAATATAAAGTTCTTTTTATTAATTTACAAAAGAAAAAAATATCTTTTAATTCTTTGATAAAACAAAAATTTCTATTAAAACCCTAAGTTGATGTAATTACATTTATACGACTCACAGAATATTAAAGTAAATAGAAATACCTATTTGGAATTTAACTTTAGTATAATTACAAATTTGTAAAGTAAACTCCCAATACAATCGTTCAAAAACCCTTTTGTGCGCCACGTATCTATTGAGAAATCAGAATTCTCCTTAGAGATTTCGTGGAAAGGTATTTGGACAAATATCTTGCTTTGTTGTGAGAATACCGTACAAAGATCTTTTTAAGAACATTTTAGAAATTCAATTTGGGGACTGAAATACGTTGAACGATATAAATGGAGACATAAATATAAACTTCCAATATATGGCACTATACTTCTCTCCTAAAGAATTTTCTTTCATAAAACGACGAAAGATATTTAATATAAACTACCGATATAAAATCACAAGTAAACGTTACGAACGAAAATTGCTAGAATTCCACGATTAAAGTAAATAGTAGCTCGATTTACTAAAAGCCAAATTACGCTCGAAATGAAATAGCAACCCCTACCAGTGTGTTGGTTTTAACTTCGTAATTGCTTATTTACAAAGCTACTCCACTCAACAACTTACATTTATATTTACGTGAAAAGGTCAAACGTACAATACATACGTCCAATACTACGTATTATGGTTCCCCTTGAGTATATATTCTCTTTATAACACATTATACATATAATCACCTAATGCATATAGGATTAACTGAGTACTTTTTTTTACGGTTGTGGGTTTTTAAACCAATAGCGGTGACAACTCAGTTTCTCAACTAGAACGTATCAGTGCATCCCAAATAGCTAAAAAAGGTTTACGTTTTCTAAAAAAGCACTCGATAGAATTTTTCAAAAGTGACAATTAGAGAATACCCATACCACTTGATTTTAGACTTAGATTTTGACTTAGACTGTTAACACCTACATATATGCTGAAGGATTCAAGATGCAAATACGCTGTTACCTCTGAGGACTGAGGTATTACCATAAGCACTTAAGCTTAGTTGGAGAGTTAACAGGAATATTAGTAATGTTATTATTAGCATAATAAATAGCATTGTCAGAATTCAGAAAAAAATAAGGTGTAGTTTGTTTTTTATCGCTGATGGCCACTGTTGACCCGAGTGCTTTTACAGCTTCACTGGGTTGATATGTGGCCGAGCGCTTAAGGCACTCAGACTCGAGACCTGTTATCAATGGGTAACCAGCACAAGGGATCCCGAGAGGGAGCCTCGGCTTGGACGGTTACCCCGCGCGAGAAAGCAACTGACTCGGGGGTGCCCGAGACGGACGAACCTCGGCTCGGTCAGTAATTTCTTAAGGATTAACTAAATTAATAACATTATTATTATAAACGAAATTGACCACCACGCGTAGGAAAGGCACAATTACTTAATAGTTTTGCAAATAAAGCTTTTCAGCGTTTTAGTATTTCTTTCACTGATCGCCTTACGATATTTGATATAGGATTTTCTGTTTGTCGAAATTGTATATAATATATAATATAATATTATGTAATTAAGACAAAGATTTTCATATTCACGCAAATAGTGATCGCCTACATCGATCGATAATAATCGCCTTTTGCAATGATAGGTAAATAGGGTAAAACAGTGGAACAATACAAGATAACACAATACTACCAATTCACACTGGTATTCTGTTAAAGAATCCTTGCTCGGTCAAATAAATTTATTCATGCTGCAGTTAGTTTATAGCCACGATATACACTGTCACGTTAAAGTTTGGCGTAGACAAACATACGTGACAATAGAATCCACACGTTACGGCTTAATACAAACAGCAGAAATTTCTTGGAATACCAGAAAACGCATTCGGCTCGGTTCACACGGACGTTAAACTGTTTACGCCGTTCATTATAGTTGCCGTGTGTTCCATAACTCATCGGTTATGGCTGTCTTACGATGAACAAATAGCTTGTAAATTTTGGCGGGAAGGTGCGTCTTTGAAGTTAAAATGTATATATACTATATATATATAAATACTAAACATTACATAATCATTTTTTATATATTAACAACAAAATGCAAGGTGGGTCGACCACATGAATGTCTTTAGAGATAAGTTAGGTGTAGGCGTTACAGAAGACATAAAATACTGTCATACACAATAATAAATAAATAAAAAAATGAAGATAAAAACTGTTAGACGATATTACGTTAGAGAAATATAATTTGGGAAAAGGACTTACTATTGATAAAGCGATTAAGTCTGAGAACCTGAACATTTTTTTCCAACAATTCATTACATTAATTGTCGAGAGAAATTTTCGGAACCTATTCACCGATTGGTTTAACGATTGGTATTCCATTTCGACGATTCCATTTATGTTGTAGCGATCTTAAAAGGTTACAACTAAATTCTTGATTTATTTTTGTACAGCGAGTATGATATTTTAATAGCCACGTTTTTTAGATCCGTTCTAAAGCCAATGGTCCAATGGTTTTGCTGCGGTATGAAAAGCGACGCCCTCACAATACTGTCGAGAAGTAGCAGCACAACGCTATTGTGTTTCGTATAGAGAGTGTAGAGGTACAGGACCCAATTACAAGTAACGAGGCCTTAAATAAAAGATATTATAGGCTGCGTTAACTTAACATCAGCTGAACGGTGTTAGCCCCTAATATACTAAAAATATGGAGATATACTTCGGTGAATTTCCGGCATGCTTTTAACACCACATTTGCTTGGTTCTTTTGCTTGTTCATTGTTTAAATACCCTATCGAATGATGATAGACGTGTTAGATAGGATAGATATTGCTCGACATACGTAGCCAGTGTGATCTAAAACCCTAAAAATGGCTCAGCTTACTTTGTATAAAGTAAAGTTCTACCCACCACGCAATAGTTTTGAGATATAAAAATAAAGCATTATTTTAGCACTTTGAAAAACAAACAAAGACAATAGACACATATTCACTTTGATATTGGGTATTTTTAATAAATAAACCATCAACAAGCTGATATAACCGAAACCTGATATAACATTACGCGTAGGGCCTCTACACTGACGTGTAGTCCGCTTATCGTCTCCTCCATTCTCGGCGAGTTACGTAAGGTCCTGCGCATACGACAGTAAAGATAAACGCTAAACGTTATCTTCCACACGCTATTTATAACTGTAATCGAGCTATTAGCTTAATTGCTGCTAACGATTGCAAACAACACCATCTACTAGTGCGTTGATCATATATTCTACGTTTTAACTGCTCATGATAATTGTCATAATTTTTCACACGGTTTAAAATAATTTAAAATAAACTTTATATAATCACGAATTAAGTTTATTTTGCGTTAACTCGATTCATCTGAAGGTGACCCATTAATGTAGCGTCTGTTTATAAGCTCGTAATTTACGTGCGTCGATTCACAAATTACGAGGCGACGTAATGTGATTTTGTAATTAGTCGAGATGTAACGACTTCTTATCACGACTTTGATTACTTTATGTATTGTGTAAGCACTGTCTGTAGCTCTTCAATATAGCCGTTAATTGTTGCTGGGAAATAAATATGCGAAAACGTTATGCGAATAGAAATGAGCGTACAAAGATCGCCCTTGAGTGATCAGTAAAATATTTAGCAAAAGATAAAATTAATCTTATCGTTCGTAGCAGTAAGACCTTATAATTAATGACGATTACTTTGACCATACTCCTTATAGATGACAGCACAACATTATTATTCCTTATCGAAGATTAATAGGAGATTTTATGGGCCAGAAAAATAATTTACTATAAACTGTGATCGTTTTTTCTTATTCGATATCTCAAAAAGACTCGAAGTCAAAAATTTGATAAAAAGAATAAAGAAGTAACCAATAACAATAGCTGCCAAGGATAGTTTTGTTTTCTATCCGTCAACTCATCCCCGTTTTTCATTCCACCATAAACGCAACAATAAACTTACAAAGTTGTCCAGACTCATTATGCCGGTGTCACAAAAAGTTATTATCCGTAACAGGTTTAATATATGGTGACAGAGTTAAAATTAAAAATCACAATTACACATATATATGTACATAACATACACAGATAAGGTTTTGAATATAAATATGTACAATGTGTTTTAACAGTGGTATAGCTAAACTGCAGTTTATTTCTAGCTGCAGAATGAATGGTCAGCTCGAGCGGGGTAGGACCACGCCTTATGCTGCTGTCTTCCGTCTGATGTAAGTGTTAGGATCCGGAGACATTTATTACGGTCGACTTGGCATTCCATCTTAGTCCTCAAGAGTGACAACGCATCTGCATTACGATTCCTTGCTAATGATGAATGTAAATGGTCATGGTCCGCAGGAATGACTTGCCATCAGGTGAACTGTGTGCTCGTTTGTTACACTCAAAGTAATAAAAAAAAATACAAACAACAGTTTTAATTAAAGTCAAGAATTTTTTAATTAAAATAAACGGAAAACATTTCGGAATAGAATAATACATTATAAACCGTACTGTGCTTGAGACACAAAAAATATTTACACACAATGTTGAATTTTCAATTAATTTCGAAGAGTAAACAATGATATATTACTTTATGTATTAACGGAGAGGTTGGTAGTATAATACAGGAAGAACGGAAGACGGTTATTGTTTTCATAAAAAAATATGTTATTATGTAAATTAATACTTTCTTTCTATTATAACTATAGACATATGGACGCTCGGTGACAGTAAGCTATCAGAATTAGAGGCCGTGTAATTTAGTTTCACCTCTAGAAAATGGGTTCTTTTGACAGTACTATTTTTTCTTGTCTTATGTAATAACAATTAAATGGCTTGTAAAAAAGGAATAAGCTTTGATTTGAACGAGTACATTTTTTCATGCACCTGATGGCGAATGATTCCCACGGCCCATGACATTTACATTTATCCTTGTCAAGGAATCAGAATGCAGAAACGTTGTCAGGTACTTAGATGGAATGCCTCGTCACTAGTGATAAAGGTCTCCGGATCCCTGCACTCACCAGACGAAACACAACAATATTATGCTGCTATTTTAGGAACAAATTCTTCCTGTTACAAATTACTATAATAAAATAAATTTATAAATTACTAATATATGAGTTTATTCATATATGTTATTTGTAACAGGAAGAATTAAAGTTATTTAAAGCCTTCGCATTTGATGAATTAAAAGCATATAAAAATTACTCGAAATCCGGAGCCTTTATCTTAACGCCATGGGCCGCATAAAAGAGCCATTAACCAAATTGTGGGTACGCCCCTTAATTAAATGAAACGATCACAGTCGCTCTAAGACTACTTACGACCCGTCGAATATAACATAGAATATAATTTATGCAACAATTTATTTAAAGATTTATTGGTAACCGTGGTAGCCCAGTGTTTAAGCGTACGCTTTATATTCCAAACTGAGTTCGTTACCAAGTGCCCGGCACTAATAAAATTGTTGATTGCAATTATAAGTCCATATCACAATAAAACCTGAAAACATCGTGGATGTCTGTCAACCTGCATGTCTAGGAAATCTATACTCATATTATAAAGCATTTATAGAGGAAGTCTATAGGCTATATAATACGACCAATAGGTGCGGAGCATCAATGAAAAATGTTGCAAACACGGGAAAAAATATTTCTTTTGAGAGCTTCGTTGCTTTTGCTGCGTAAACTGTTAAAGTTACGTAAAAATCATGTATGATAGAATTGTTCCCCTTTAAAAGTTCTAAAATAAGCGTTCTTTTATATGAAACATACCAAGCATCCTGCAGTTTACGCGAACGAAGTCGCGGGCACGGCTAGTGACTAAATATAAATATTTATATAGCTAATATTATATTTCGAAAACATGTGGATTATGTTCTAGCATAACTAAGAAGGAGGCCTATTCTCACTAGTGATTAACTGATTTAGTGCTATACCCATCTGCTTGTCAGACTTTTAGAACATGGTCGCAGAAAGTAATGTCTAAAAAATAATATTAACTATAGCATCAACATTAATAACAATCCCGTTAACCACTTCTACTAAGCTTAAGTGTTTATCCTAAAGATATGGTTTTCACACGGTGATTATTTGACTGATCTCCCGGTCCGCAGCAATTTAGTCAGGCGCAACAACAGGATCATGCCGACACCGAGGCCTAGGCTGCGGGCATGGGGTACTTTCGACGCTAAGTAATTAACGTCTCAAGGTGGCGCGCTTAAATAAAAAGGTGGAGAGCTACATACATTCCCGTCGTCACGACTGCAGTCTACATAGAGTCACGTCGTCACGACTGCAGTAGTTTGCGAAAGCGATGATGTACTCCAGACCAAGAGCGCCGAGAGGAGTTCGGCATAAGCCTTCCGTTGCCACTGCATCGGACGGGAATTCATGAGAATTTCTCTAAGTACAAACTTAAGAAGATTACAACGATAGTAAAATATTAATAAACCTAGGGCGTTTAATTTCATTAAGTAATGTATCGCTATTTGAAACAGCTCATAATACACATCTTTCTATCTACTACTACTACTAATCTATTACTAAAAATAAAACTACAGACATATATGGCCAAGGCTTAAATCATAATATAAGGTTTAATGATTTACATATACTTTTATTATCACTTTGTTTGTCACACAAAGCTGATAAAGGTATATCTTATCATCCAAAATCACCAGTAAACAGTACTAAAATACATTAACAAAAAGTCATTACTAATGCATAGAAAAGAAAAAGGATTTAAGAGAGACTAAAAGCATTTCTCGCTGAAAGACGTACGCGTATATCTTTTAAATAGCAATTCAAATACGAAACAAAAAAACAACACAACCTAAATACAAAGCCAACAGGGATTACCCCGAGGTTCTTTTGAATTTTCTTTACAAAAAAAAAATGCCGTCGTAGGTTGAAAATGTAGTCGTTGACATGACGAAGGTAGAAAGTAAAGGTAAATTTCAAACTTTGACATGAAACTTTCTAGATAATCGACGAACTTTCGTTTCCCCCGCAACAACCTTGGCAGCTTCGCCCTATCGCTTTTCATTTGTTTTAGGTTATCGAGCCACGCCTTTATGTGATACGGATAAATATAAAGCGTATTTTGTACTGTTTATAAAACCAAATAAGGTTTGATTAGCGGTGATTATTGGGTAATGAAAAATGTTTTATGTATACATTGTTTAGTTAGCATATAACAAACAAAGTTAGAGTGATTTTGGAAATTCCTTTTTTGATTGAAAAAGGAAGGAAAATTTAAAAAAAAAATTGAAAAATCCACGGTATATTTTTATTACTGAGAGGTTTCACAACATGATCCAAGACTGTATCTTGATACACTTTGGCTGAAGTTTTCACTTCTTTTTCACAAAAATGTAGTGAATCCTTGATAAGACACGCCCCACCAAACCACCACTGACGCAGGATGATGACCACGTTGTACCTTTCCGACCACTTGAGCAACTTTATCATTTTGCTTATTGTAGTGAAATTCAATCGTGAAATTTTTTTCATCGGTAAAGAAGATATTTCTGTGCCTTTCACCTGCGTATCGCGACCGAAGAGTCCTAGCGGGAATCTTCATTTCTCGTGATAAGATTTTTTCCTTCCTAATGGGGTTTCGACGAATTCTGGCTTTAACAGCATTAACAGCCTTAGTAGTTCTAAAGCACGCGGTCGCCCCGATCTTTTCTGGTTTTCGCCAGAGCAAGTGTTGTTGTATCTGTTGATAGTACGATATACGAACATACGGCTGATACCAAGCTTTTGAAGTGTCTGGAATATGAACGACGGTTCCATACCCACTTTGTGCAAGGCGATCACTGCAATCCTATTTTCTGTAAGACCCTATTCCATATTGTAATTTGATAATGAACACGAAAAAATATGTGAAATGGCAAAATAGAAAAAAGTTTTTAAAATAATATGAGTTCCAAATTCAAAATAATTAAAAGTTAAAAAACAGAAAAGTTTTTATGTAATGTAACAATATTTATGACTAGACTATCGATAGGATTCGATTCAGAATTCGATAGGAAAATTGGCTGATTCACAGAAAATTCAAAGTTTTTTCTAAAGTTTTTTTTTATTTATTAAAGACCACAACTCATGAGTCGAAAGATAGATAATTTAAAAAAAAAAAACATCATACGATCGCAAACCAATTTATTGAAATTGTCGGATTTATATAAAGTTGTATATCAATACACGTAAATAAAAGCGAGTAAAAGCACAATATAAGGACAGATTACTTCCGGATCAAACTCGGAACAAAATCTGATCCTTCTTTCCTACTTATTATGCTGAGCTCGTCGCTACCCACCGTATCCCCAGCGAGAGCAAAGGTCGCGTCACGAGTGATGGATGGGCGAGGCCCGGCGTCGCCCACGTTATACAGTACCGTCGGTAGATTATCAATGTACCACCTAAATGTATATAAAAGTCTAAATGTATTTAATTTCTAAATATATTTTAAGCTATCACATGCGGACGAATTGCTTTTATGAAATAGTCTAATCATTGCCATTTAATTTTGTTAACTTTTATAATTACTCTGTTTCTCTCTGTCTCTTCTTTGTTTCTCTGTCTGTTCTGTTCTGTTTTTTGTTTTTATTTTGAATCAGTTATTGTTTAGTTTTCTCCATTAATTAATGTTTGTAACACGATAACTGTTATTTATAACAAAATGATGTGTTCATCTTTAATTGGTGCATGCATCAAATTTGACTTTATGTATTTATGGATTAAGAATGTCTTTATGTATGCACTGTAGATGAACCAACTAAAATAAATAAAAAAATACTAGTCATCTCAAGCTCAAGATAGCTTTCTCTCACTGATATCGAATGACGATCCTGAACTATCTGCATCCGACATCCCGCAGATTTACACGCACACAAGTAAACAAAAGGTTAATTTCACGATGTAAGAAATTATAAGTTCTTAATAAAATAGTTACCTGTATTTGTTTCTATAACAACTGTCTACCATTTAATAATCTAGACTCTAGTTATAACGTTTATTTGTAAAACAATATTTCTTAGATATAGAAGAGCGGAGATTCCTGGCACATGTACATATTTACTATATGTACTTCCAGTAATCTCCGTTATCCATGTCTAAACAATGCAAATAAACTTTTTCAAAAAATAAAACTTTGAAAAGAAAACCTCGCGACTATCGCCTAATAAATAACAGAATATAGAATATATACAAAATTTTGATTATTTATGCTAAAAATAGCGGAATAAATAGTATAGTAATAGAACACTGAGATAAACAAGTGGTTATATTGACATATATATCACTGACTTTTATTATATTGTAATAATAGCACCTCCACGCCATAGGTGAAATAGGCTTGTCAATCCTTGGATCCCATAGTTTCCTCAATAATGTGGATTGTTAATCCGAACTATTGGTGTTGGTTCGAGAGTTCGAGATTGGTCCGCAAACAGCGCTGTAAGATACGCTAAGGATTTTCTTGCGTGTACCAGTACAACACTTGGAGGCAATCTTCCGCTCTACAGCAAAAATGTCCGAGCTGTGACCAACAAAAATCCACCAAAACTTGTATAGACCGTCACTCCATCTAGTCTAGGAGTCGTCAAACACTACATAAAACAATCTTTGCCGACCAATTGCCACTTCAGATTACTGACGATTTGTTCTACGTTCCCTCTCGCACAGAAACACTGAAAATAGCCCTGTCCATAGCGCGCCGAGTGACTTTGATAGCAAAGTAAACAATTAAATTTATATAATTTTGAAATTACTTAAAGTAACATTCATGTCCATAGTTAAACGCTTTGAGATCCCTATGTAGGTCACAGGCTACGTCTCTAGAGAAGGTTTTTGACGTAATATATATACTACGGATACTTTTATAAATCCCTACGCGAAAATCCACTGCCATATTAATTTTTTTACATGAAGAACCGCGGTGTTTTCAGTCACGCGTTAAATCAGTACATAAAATTGCAATTACCATTTAATTAATGCCGGCATTCGGTGCCGGATTCGGCTGCTCGAGTACTGTGGAATAACAAATGAGCTTTGGGACCCGTAGATATATTTAGTAAGATACGCATGTTTAATTTGTATTTAATAAAATTGAAGATAAATAGTCCAAATGAGTTTCCATAATACAGTAAAATATGTTCACGTAGGAAGTGAACAAGTTGCTTATTGATAAATAGTGGCTGATGTTATAAAATTGACTTTATTATTATTACACGTAAGTTTTAGTGGTAAGATTACTTTCTTGAAATAAGTATTGTATCAACAATTTGTGTGCGTAGCGCCAGTAAGGCCCTACATAGATAGATTTATATATAGATTTATAGATAGACATTTTAGGTGACAATTGGTGGAAAACTAACGTAGCACGACAAATACGACGTTTTACCCAATTGTATCTTTATATGTTCCGTTTAGAATTTATTTTCGCTTGTCTTTCATAAATTGGTACCCTTGTCTACAATTAACACAATATGCAATAACTTACGTTTTATATGGCGGCAGGGCGGCGCGGTCTTGTAAGAGTGCGTCCACGCGCCCAATGCATCCACCTGGTAACAATAAGTCAAACACTTAATCCTTACACGCAACACTACACACAATACTATATATTTATAGAAACAAAGGGAAGACGTTATACTAAAATAAGACCCTACATTACGACATATTTAGAGAATTTATAGTTGACTTTTGCTATAGAGCTTAAAAGCTTTGTCCTCAATGTTTCATAAAATAAAATGTCAAATATCTCTATGAAATTTAAAGTTTATTTGTCAAACTTTTTATATTTATTGCCATTTCAACATAAAGTTACTAACTGAAAGAGACACGGTACTTGTGGAAGTTTCTTTCAACTATTTTCATCTCGTTATTTTATCAATAACTAGCCGACCCGACAGACGTCCTGTTTTTTTTTTATTATTACATTGAGAGTAACAAACGAGCACATAGTTTGGCTGATGGTAAGTGTTTCATGCGGCCCATGACATCTACATTTATCCTTGACAGGAAATTATAATGCAGATGGGTTGTCACCCTTGAGGACTGAGATGGAATGCCTCGTCATCAGTATTGTAGGGATCCGGATCCCTTCACTCATCAGACGAAACACAGCCGCATCATGCTACTATTTTACGCTGTTATTCTGTAAGGGCGTGGTCCTACCTCATTCGAACTGATCCATTCATTCTGCAGTTTGAAACAAGCTGCAGCGTAGCTCTATCACTATAATATCCAAATTTAAATAAATTTTATTATGATTGATTCGTAAAATTGTGAAAATTATCTATCGTTATATTGTATGTACGTATATTTATAAGTCTTGAGTTCATATAAAAATCCCATAGAAAAAAGAACATTCAGTTTTTCTCGAATTAGGCAACTATCCTTTTAAAATTTTTCTTTCCACGCATCATCAGCCAGTATCAGTCCACTGTTAGACATAGGCCCCTTCCATGGCACGCCACTGAGCTTGGACTTCAGCTCTTCTTCTCCAGTCTCTGGCCGCTACCCTACGAATATCATCGCCCTACCGAGTTACATTTTTCTTTCCATGAAAACCTAATTCGGGCTAATACGAACATTAAAAAAAATAACCAAATCTGTGCAGCCGTTCTCAAGTGAGACTGATGCGCTTATCAGTGCGGACAGTATAAAATTGTTATTTATACAGATTACATACAACATTAACGGTATGAGTAATAAAAGAACAACCCCATAG
Organism: Teinopalpus imperialis; assembly: GCA_029286865.1. Classification (NCBI taxonomy): domain Eukaryota; kingdom Metazoa; phylum Arthropoda; class Insecta; order Lepidoptera; family Papilionidae; genus Teinopalpus; species Teinopalpus imperialis. Next base: position 1,131,557 of record JAGSMU010000020.1, on the reverse strand, counting down.
AGAACTGAAGGGCGCTTATATTTAAAAATATTGACAAAGTTAGGTTAAATCAAGACTATAAAATATGTAAATATATGTGATTGGCGGATAGACTGGAAGATAAAATTACAACTAAATATAACGGTGCCGCCAATAAACCGATCATGTAACTTCCTCTTGTATTACTTATACCGTTGACACGTATTTAAAAAAAATGCAAGCAGTATTATTAACATTAATAAAATACACGAAACAGCTCCAACTTAGCTTATCTGATTGCTCTAGGAGATGGCTTAGGATAACAGTCGAATGTCGGATTTGAATCTACGATATTTTAAGTTTCGCAAACCGTACCATTAAACCATTGAGCTATTGACGCTTCTTAAAGTTAATTTAGACTTATAATCCGCCCTTCTAATTTATTCTCGATGAGTCGTTGAAACATTTTCATTAAACACTGTGCTGTATTTAATGAAAATGTAAGGAAAACTTCAGCAAAACTCCATCCCTGTTATAATGAAAATCGAGAGTTAAATAAAGACAGAGGCGTAACGAAAATAATAAAGTAATTTAAGTCTATTAACCACCTTTCCTTTATTCAGATATGAAACGGAACATGAAATGGCAATTAGGATTTTGTTGAAATTAACACTGGTTATAATGTCACCGAATAAAACTATTTTCTGTTACTACTGTTATTTTTTTGAGTGTGACAAACATGCACACAGTTCACGTGATCGTAAATGATCCCACCCATATTCATTCTCGATACAGGAATATAATATAGATGCGTTGCCAACGTGGACTTGGAGAGAATGTCTCGAGTCACCAGTTATATGTGTCTCCGGATCTGCGCTCACCAGTCGAAACACAGCAGCGTTATGCAGCAATCTTACGCCGGGTGGCGTTTTTCTTTTAAGCGTAATTCTATGAGGGCGTGGTGGGCCTTCCTCAGTGGAGCTGACCCATTCGTCCAGCAGCTAGGAGGAAACTGTAGACAGGCTCTACCAATGTCACAATCTGAACTGATGACCTTCTTTCATAGATAAAAATTATGGAGTTGCCACTCTTGTGCGTATCAATTAAAATAAAACTATTTACATACTTATTTCAGTCCATTTCGTCTTGACATTTGACATATGCTTTTATTAAGACAAATTAAACACACACATTCCTACACTACTACACATATCGTACTGAACTTAGGCCTTCATAAATTTCACATTTACTTCTTAAACTGCATATTTCATTGGCGGACTTCATATATATTTCAAATATGTATTCCAATACTTCTTTTATTATTATTTCTCAGACAGACATTCCAGTTTTATAGCGAAGTTTAACTTTACCGTCAAGCATGTGGTAATTCAACACTTAAAATTGTAATTAACAATCGAACCGAGATTCGACGAGCATGTGAATTATATCGACCGCAATATAGGCATTGAACTATCGCGGTTCTATATTGCGCTATGTAGTGCCTATATACTACGACAAGATATAATTATATAGGCCGCAATATAGACATTGAACTATCGCGGTTCTATATTGCGGCATATAGTGCCTATATACTACGACGAGATATAATTATATAGGCCGCAATATAGACATTGAACTATCGCGGTTCTATATTGCGACATGTAGTACCTATATACTACGACAAGATATAATTATATAGGCCGCAATATAGACATTGAACTATCGCGGTTCTATATTGCGGAATGTAGTACCTATATACTACGACAATATATAATTATATAGGCCGCAATATAGACATTGAACTATCGCGGTTCTATATTGCGGCGTTTAGTTCCTATATACTACGACAAGATATATTTATATAGGCCGCAATATAAACATTGAACTATCGCGGTTCTATAATGCGGCATGTAGTACCTATATACTACGACAAGATATAATCTTCACCTACCCAAAAGTTACGGGAAGTTGATGGATTAAGGCGGCCCAAGATCTTAGGGGCAATGTTTTCAGTAGGGGTACTTACTATATCCTGACATGATTATGAAAAATGCTTAAGAATTTTTTTGGCTATGCGTGTATTTATCCTCACGAAGTCACAAATTACCATGAAATACAAAATGTTAAATCTAACAAGAAATCTCAAGTAGTGTTACTTAATTATAAGTAATAAACAAAGCTTTAGATCCGTCGGATATCTTCAACAAACTGCTTATCTTGATTTGGAAACCCTTAAAAGTTAAGCCCTTGAAAGAAATTAAACAAGTAGAAAAGTTATCGAAATACGATAATCCAATTCAGTATTCAATTACTAATAAACATGCCGCATAAACCGCCTCAAAAATTTTTTTTTTTTGGTCACAACTTCAATAATGAGCACAACAAATATTTTTTTAGAATCAAGATACATTTTTAGAACGGTCCTACGCCGCGATATCGCCTAGGCACGCTGCGCTAAAGTAACACCGAATTATATGAAGACTACAGAGGCGGCCATCCAGCCTGCTGTCTGTAATGCCGTGCGATTTCTTTTTTTCTAAAATAATAGATAAACTTAGGGTTATTCGGTTCACGAGCACAGAAGAAGCGGCAGTGACAGAGTTTAAGACGCTACGAGAGACTAGATAAGCATGGTCTAACTGTTTTTGCAATGGTTTCCGAATAATAATTAATAAAGGTTACGTTATTATGTTTTACTTTCCAAATCTTTCATTATTATCTGGATATTAAGTTACTTTATAAAACCAATGGCGAACAACAAAACTTAAGTCCTAATATCCCTAGATCCTTTGCTATTGTTAAAATAACCGTCACTATAATTATTGCACACAACAGAAAATTATTTATATATTAGATGATAATACTATTAAATAAAATGAAATAAAAAAATTTTGCCACTTGATAACAAATTCAAGAAAATTGTATGCGATGAACTTTATGTAAAATTATTTATTGTATATCTAATTATAGCGCATATTAGGTATAAAATACACTAAGTGTAAAAGATACTAAATGGTCGGTATCACAAACTTTCGTTTGATAAGATATTGTAGACATTATCTACTTTGAACATAAGATAATGTCAACATTATTAAAATCGTAAATACATTTCTTTGTTGAAAAGTAATTAAAGACAAAAGAACCGAAACATGGTCTAGTATAATTGCAAAAAGCTATGGAAAGCACTTCATGTTTTTCTGTGTGATAAATTCCGATACGGACATTTAACAATAGAACAAGGGCCATCTACCTAAACCAAAGGTTTAGTAAGCTCGAAAGAAACTTGGAAAGCGTGGGAAATAAATCATACAACATATAGTAGTATAAATATAATATATATATAAAGTAAAAAATTGTTTACGTCAAAACAATTATCTTGTTTGTCAAGTTTGAAACAGGAAAACATAAAACAAAATAGTTCACGAAAGTTGCCTATGATAAATTAAGAATTAACAAAGCTTATAATTCACTTTTGGTCAAACCGCCTACGACAACCGACATACATCGTCAGTTATGATTCAAAATCTATTTTTTGCGTCGTTACCACTACATAACTCGTATATTTTTCAAATAATTTTGTCTTGAAATATATATTCATAATTCGAAAGCTCTCATTTAAATTTAACACAAAAATGATCTTGCGTTTCAAATACGAGACAAGTTAATAATTATTAGGAGACTATAACCGAAATAGTAACACCAACACAGCACGGCTCGAAGATCACATTCGCTGCAATAACTTCAAACTCGACCGACGTAAATAGTTCCGATCTCGTTAAGATAGCATTAGGAGCTGATATATACCCGACTTACAGAGTAGCGGTACTATTGACGTTTAGATAAAGCCATCGAACACTCCGATCGAATATTCCCTTTGTAATTAAAGTGGATATTAACAACTCTGTGCGGATCCGGCCCAGCGTAGATTAGCCAGACCTGTCAGCGAGGAGGTGAATACTAGACGTGTATCGCTTTAGGGGTATTATGATGTCGTTGAGTGTGTTTAATATCCAAACAACGTTAAGCCCAAAAGATTAACTTGGACTTATTCAGAAAAGCGTCTCAGGTAACAAACAAAATAAATGAACATATATGTACCTGCTACATCTGCATGCTGCGCGGGTGGTACTCTAGTGCCATGAGCATAAACGTTACCATAAAAGCACCCAATCATTGTCCCGTGTAATGCAAACGCAATTAGATCGAAACAAGATTTATTTTAAATGCAAACAACCGTTATTATTTAATAAAATTTAAAACCTAAATACTGTCTTTTTTACATTAAATCTGTAATGAACACAATTGGAATTAGTATCGTGAGACTCGTAGAATCTTGAATTTTGTTCTAATGATAACATTGAAATATTGCCGAGTACATTTTGTACTTACTAAAAGAGCATTGATACATCTCCCCAGAGCATTAGAGGCGTATTCTTAAGCGACACACCGTCGGCTCCTGTAATTAGATTTCCCTTACATCTACGTCGGCAGGCTTTTATGGAGGAAAACCAATAAGCCGTCGTATGCTCCACTATATTGGGTACTTACCTTCGAGTAAATAACTTAAATTACTTTTATATAAAGTTTATAGTGTGTCTACGAACGAAAATAATAAAACCTTGTGTTCACTTATGGTTTTACTTGTCGTATAGGCATGCGACCAGCTCTGGTATATAAAATAGTATAACGCTGCTGTGTTTCGTCTGGTGAGTGCAGAAATCCGGAGACCTTTATTTACTGGTAACGAGACATTCCATCTCAGTCTTCAACAGTGACAACAAATGGAATGTTGATGTCATGGGCCGCAGGAATCATTTGCCATCGGGTGAACTGGGTGCTCGTTTGTTACTCTCAATGTTATAAAAAATAAATGTATAATACCCAGTTGTTGTAAGTAATGGAAAAAAACTTAAAACGGTATAGATATAAAAAGACAAAATAATGATCGTTTAAAGAAGCATACGTTCCGAAATGATGGTAAAATTTGTACAGCTAGCAGTTTATGCTGCTACGGGAGTGTAGCCACAGCATTGTAGGGAACCAGAAAAACAATCACTGGTTACGAGGGATTCCATCTCCTTTTAGGAATGACAACACATATTCATCTTGAATCTTTATTTCTGTTGCATTACACTTCCGTGTTTACGGGCCGCAGTCATCATTACCTTTGTTTTCAGTTTCATACATATTTACAGCCTTTTTGGATAACCAAATATATTGCAGTAGTTTCTATAAATACTGTATGAAAGTTTTGAAGACAAAATGGGACTCTTTTAAGCTTGATGCCGACGCAAGACGGAAGTGCGGCAAGCATGCAACACGCGTGCACACTGCAGTGGCCTCGTCCGCGATGACGTCGGCGCACATCGCCAGCTCGCACGCAAGTGCCGTGACGTCACTCACACCCCACCGACTACGAATAATGAACTGCTTTGTTATACCATCTCTGTGCAAGAGCGGAACAAAACTATTTCCTGACATGAATACATATTGTTATTATTCCTTTATGTATCAACTAGTATAACTATATTTACTCATTGCGTTTTGCGTATTCATTGACTATAATAAAAGTAAAGTAAACTTATTTGAAAAGTTGTATTTTTTTTATTTAACTTTGTATAAAATATATTCTAAAACTTTTAAATTTATATACAATGTGTTTCATTGCTCTATACCAAGTGATAAGCTGAGTGAAATTGTCCAATTTAATCGATTTTAATATAATCATCTAATTGAAATATGCATGAATGAAACATTTGTTATAAAGTCTTCCTAGGCGTACTTTTTCTAAAGAGACTGCCTGTTACATAAGGGCATATGTTAAACAGATTACAGTACCAGTGTTCCGTAGGTCGTAAAGCGGCCAATGAAGCCAATGGGGTCAAATGGAATCGGACCAAAGACCGATCTTGTTAGTATCGATAGTTGTCTCATTAAGTCATTGGCGCCGTTTTATTACCCTAGGATAAAAACAAGTTGGATTTAATTGCCACGGTATCTCACAAGTCGATATACGGTTGATAACTTAAAAATTAATATAACATAAGCAACTTGAGAGCTCTGGCAACATTGTTAATAGCAATATTAAGTGATGATTCACCACGTGCTTCGGACAAAAGCTGCTTATAGTGTGGATTTATGTTTTTAATTTAACAACATAAAATCCGCTAATCCGCATTTAAGCCGTACGGCGCGCCGTGGTATTATACAATGACACCAGGCCTACTTTTATCACGTTACTCTATGTACTAAAGATTTATCGTGTTACATTAAGGGTCAACATAGACCGACGGTGTGGCATCAAAGCGACTAATTCAGTGACAACTGAAATTCAACTTAATCACCTTTAGTATAAGATTGAAATTGGTATATCGAAACATAATCATATCGGAAGAAGTGATTTTATTTCGCTATACCAATTTGTATCTATGAATATAATAGCTGACCCTAACAAACTATAAGGATTGCCAATTATTAAAAAATAATCAATCACTCTAATATGGGAAAATAAAAGAAACCAGTGTAACACGTAATTGTTCCTGTTCTAATAACCGCACCAGATAACGCGTGAGGATAGTAGAAGCCCAGCAGTAGACCAAGGCGGTATGTTGGAATGCCTTATCTTGTGTAGACCTGGTTTGTTTCTTTTACTCACCATAAGAGAGTTTTTATCGTTTCAACTCGTACATCTTGGCCCAATCACGTACTAAAAAGATAATTAAAATATTTACACAAAGATATAAATATTATGACCTCTTTAAGCTTAAGAGAAGTCGACTTTAGTTGATATTACAATTTGTGAAAGATCAAAGGAGTTAGTCATATATTATTAAACCTATTTTAAGTTTGCGTTATAAATAGTGGCATCGGTCAAAGCGCGTTGTCCCAGTCACTTCGTGCGACAGCTGCACACGATTAAGCCGATGTCAAACTGACAAGGCAGCAAATAAACAAAGTCGGTGAGGACACGAGCCGCTTTGTGTATTTTTATGTTTTAAATATATTAGTTTATAACCTCACATAACATGGCTACGAGTTGTGGCATGGCTGACAGACAGTGTTTATATTATTTAATAGTTTCAATATACTGCTAATATCTGGTGGTAGAACGTTTTGATCTGTTGCCAAAGCTATTTAGGCAAACTTCTATCGGTCCCCGCTGGTTAACCCTGACGGCTCTCTGGCCCACACGGAAAAAAGAGAAAGCAGACCTAAAACTTTTTACCCAAAGCTCTAGTCTGGACCCCGGCGATAGTATTCAACCTACCTTACTTCACAGTAATACTTGTATGCCAGAGGTACACATCACTAACAAAGAGGTACTCAAGAGGCAGCGCTGTCTAGACGTGAGCAAAGCCAATGGGCGTGACGGTATTCAGGCGAAAGTTCTCAAGTCTTGTGCTCCCGAGTTGTCTGCTGTTTTAACACGCCTATACCGTCTCTCCTTAAAGACCGGAATTGTGCCTAAGTCTTGGAAGCTTGCGAATGTGCAACCCGTGCCCAACAAAGGTAGCCGCGCCGATCCTGTCAATTACCAATTTCGATTACCTTCATTATTTGTAAGATGATGGAGCGTATATTGAATGCACGCCTTGCGGCATGCCTAGAAAATAATGACATCCTTAGCGACCGACAGTACGGGTTTCATCGAAACCTGTGCACGCCACACATCTCTTTGGTGAGGCTCTCGAGAACAACGGTGAAGCACTATCTGTTTCACTTAATGTTTCGAAGGCCTTCGACAGGTTCTAGCACGATAGCCTTATCAGTAAGCATTCAGCGTATGGCATCTATCCTGGCTTGATCACCTTGACAGCTGACTTCCTGAAGAAGCGTTCTCTGCGTAGAAGTTCCTGAAGAAGTAGTCATAGATGGCTGCTCTTCTGAAACGATGGCGTGTGATTCAATGCCATCAAAACAGAGGAGTGTCTTTTTTCAGCCAAAAGAATTCAGTGCACCTTGGCTCCTACCTTCTAAGATCTATCTGTGGAACTCACTGATCGCCCTCAGTTATAGGGAATCGAAATTTCATCGAACCTTAACTATGGATGTTTCATCGTGTCCAAGGCGAAGATAACTGCAAAAAAACTTGGTATCCTGGTCGGTATTATATATTGGTATACTGGTTGGTATCCTTGGTATCTACAGCGGTTTTTCTCTGCGCGGCAGCTTTAACGCTCTATGAAGCTCAAGTCCGGTCGTGTGTAGAATACTGTTGTGATATTTGGGCAGGCGCCGCTAAATGCCATCCCGCAGCTTTAAACTCGGTGGAAAGGCGGGCTAAGATCCTAATTGGTGACGCAGGTGAAACCAATCTGCTCAATCTTGAGCAAAGGCGTAAGGTGGCTAGCCTTTCAGTGTTTTACAGAATATATTTTGGAGAGTGTGCTCAGGAATTACATGATCTAATTCCCCCATCCCCGTTCCACCATTGGACTTCACGACGCACTGCTTTTGTTATGAACTCCGATTACAATGTGGTGTCTTCAAGAGTAAAGTGAATAGGCATTTACTGAGCTAGTGCGCCTTACCATCCGGGACTGCATTTCCACTTAACATCAGGTGGGATCGTGGTCGAGCACTTGCTTAGGAAGTTTAAAATGAAAAAAACCTGTTTTAAATTAACAATGTACCCACACGGACGATTGGTTAATCGTTTTACTTTTTATTTTGAGTATTGTCTAAGTTAATCATCAGCTTTTTTGAGTCTGTCTAAATATCACTTGTTCATAATATATACTTAGGCATTGACAAATAGTTTCATTGAAAATTGTATTAAGAAGCCAATTGTTTCCAGATTTAGGTGTAATGTATGTTCCTCGTCCCCAATAAATATATATATTTATATAGATATATATATATATATATATATATATATATATACATATAAATATATACATAAATATATACATATATATATACATATATATATATATATATATATATATATACACATATAAATATATATATATATACATATAAATATATACATAAATATATATATATATATATATATATATATATATATATATACATAGTTGTGGTCGTGGACCAGGAGAACATCGTTACAAATTTATTAGAAATTCGACTGTACGATTTTGAAATGATGACATTGTATGTACATTTTTTATAAGAATCTTTTATATACTTATTCTGTCAATCCGACAATGTATAATCATTCAATTTATTATTTTAGTTTTATTTTTAGTATTTATTATGTGTAATTATTAATTTATTACTTATTTAATAACTTTAGCGATTGAATAGTCACGAAAATATTAATGTTTTATTTTTGTATCGATAACAAAACTTACAAGTGTTGACGGTATATTTGGAACTTTGATATTAACATGCCGCCAACATGCCAAACTATTAATTACTTCAGGTATAGTGACAGCTAATCTCTAATTAACTAATTCAATTAAACGACCAATGAACAAACACGTAGATTATATGGAACGTAGATTATATAGAACATGTGGATATTGTGGTATATTGGATACACGTCATTTTGGAATGTAATTGTATAGCACATTTTTTTTTCATTTAATCATTAAATCAAATGACAACTATTCAAAATATCATAGTTTTCTTATAGTATTTAGGGATCACCGGAGGCCTTTATTACTGGTGACGAGGCATTCCATCTCAGTCCACAAGAGTGACAACGCATCTGCATTATGATTCCTTGTCAAAGATGAATGTAGATGACATGAGCCGCAGGAGAATCACTTATCATCATCAGAACTGGGTGCTCGTTTGATACTCTCAATGTAATAAAAAAAGGATATATAGTTTTATAGCACTATTTATTTTATATTATTTTATTATAATATCAATAAGTTACTTAACGAATTTAAATTGCGTAATAAATATAATAATATTGTAAAGATAGTTTCTAGTTTAATAGTAGTGATTAAAATGTTATCCGGGCGCTATATATAGGCTTCCTTCTATTTATTTTTGTAAGAATATTAATTTATATTGCGATTTACACGCGACAACATTCACGTAAACTATTGTCTTCACAAATTTTAAACCAGTTGTATTAAAACTACTCCATGAGCCCAATTACATAATGACGGTCTCCCTCTTGTCGATTTCGTCGACGGCGATATGTTCTAGTTATTACCAGATGACATTGTGTATAGTGCCTTTAGAATTCGCGATGTGGTGTAAGATTGGAAGAAGATTCAAAAACATGGGAACACAAAAGACTCAGGCTCGACAAAGTATATATATAATTTGTGACACGAATAATATTTCTCGGTTAGGATAGAACCCATGACCCGCGACACAGTAGCCTAACCTTATCACTACGCCATTCTACTGTAATAAAAATAAACTTATAGTAATTAGTATTCATACTAAAACATCTAAAGTCTAATATAATAAATTAATTATTTTTATAAGATTTTGAAGACAGCAAATTACTTTACAACTAATTATTAAAACTTTACTACTATTTAAAAATTACTTTGGTTTATTTAATGAATCTATTATTAAATAGAAGTTATTGTTTCACAGTTTTTGCAGTGCATTCGATTTACCTTATATATGGCCCCTCCAACACAAAAACGACCGAACTCAAAAAAGTTACGGTCGTAAAACGAACAAATTCTTCTCTGTTCTTCTGTTTAAAAAAACGTACACACACGCGGGGTGAGACGACGAAACCGTAATATCTATATATATATATAATATCGTTAAAAGAATTTGAAGCTGTCAATCACAATTAATGTCACAAAACATTTTTCTTTCGCTGTTTCCCAAAAGTTGCTTTTGAGTTGAGTCGTTTTCGTCCTAAAGAATCATATTTTACTAGCGCCATATAAACGGTGTTATGTTATTCAAAATGGATAAAAGGGTGGCAGTAAATTTTATAAATATGAATTGCGATTCCCGTACAAGAACTGTGTCTCATTAATGTGTATGTATGTCTGTGTAAAACGTAATGTAAACTACAATGAGACTTCGGAACTAAAGGCGTGGTACATTAGGCAACTACGTCGATACACCGTACCCAATTCGGTGACCCGTTCACCCGGGACGTTGCTCCCGACAATTAAGCCATTGCGTAATTCAATGTCACGTATAAATTCCGTCAGCCACTCTTTATGGCTAGGGTTGCCACATTCACAGTATGCATACATAACATTAGAGTATGATTTAAAAATCATCTCAGCACAGTTAGCCCCCTATTGAATATAGACTTTCCACGAAAAATGTGTCTAGGCTACATGTATCCATCGATTTTCAGCAACTTGGGATGTTACTCTATCTAGCGAGGAGGGGACCCATTTCTTTTTATTTTATTTAAAAGAATATCGGCAATGCTATTATTATTACTAATATTCCGGTTAACCAACTCCGCATAAGATGAAAATGCTTGTGCTGGGAAATAGTTTACGACAATAGTCCAATGATAGATTTTAACCTATGACCTTAAGTTTCGCAACCGTACCCTAAACCATTAGGCTATTGACGCTTCAATACTGCGATTGAAATACTCACTACTCCATCGGTTAGCTACGAAGTATTTAGCCGATCCATTGACACTTACGATTACTAGTTGTAGGACCACGTTACAGCTAGTTTCGCTTCAATGTGAATGGGTCGGCTCGAACGAGTAGGGGCACGCATACCAGGTGTGAATTGGCAGCATAATACTGTGTTACGTATGGTGAGCCTAGGAGTCTGGGGACCCAATTACAGGTAAGGATAATGATTCCATGTCAGTACTCAGGGATGACAACGCCTAGTCGACAACGAAAGACGCCATGAGCCGCTGTGTGACCCATAATATAATTAAAAAGAAATAAAATACACCTATACTACAATATAAATTAATAGGCCTATACCTACAGGTCCTGACGGCCCCTAGTAAAAAAGAAAGTGCAAAACTACTGTTAAACAAATCACCTCTTGTTGCGATCACACTCCAAACGCGTGCAAACGCCGCCCTTACTTTTCAAATAAAACCCAAAAATGAACTTCTGCACAGACAGCGCTCAAGATCGATACTGTTGTATTATAAGGCGAGCTTGGTGGTCACTAGTCAAAAAATTTAAAAAACTTTTCCATGTGGCAACCCTAGCTCGCTGACGTCTATCCCCATCCAACGGTGCCATGTTTACTGTTCAAGTGTACGTTTGTGTTGCATGACTGATTTCATGTCTCTTACGGACCGTTTAAAACACAATTACGACATGTGGATAACCAAATTGCAGTTTAGGAGCGATTACATAATTATTGTTGGTTTAGTGATCTTGAATTGTAAATAGATTAACATTGTGGAAGTTTCTAGACCTTTATTTATTCCATAATATAATAATTTATATATTTTTTTTATTTTTGGATATCAGTGTAAAATAGCCTTTCCTTAAAAGACTGAAACAGGAAACCCAATAACAACAGCAGTCTGTCTCAGTCCTCGGGCGTGGCAATGTATTTGCATTTTTTTTATTACATTGAAAGTAACAAACGAGCACACAGTTCACCCGATAGTGATTCCTGCGGCCCGTAATATCTACATTCATCCCTTACACGGAATCAAAATGTAGATGCATTGCCCTTAAGGATTGACATGGATTGCCACATCATCAGTTATAAAGGTGTCCGGATCCTTACACTTACCAGACGAAACACAACAGCATCATGCTGTTATTTTACGCTAGTATTCTGTGAGGGCGTGGTCCTACCCCGGTCGAGCTTGACCTATTCATTCTGCAGAAACAAACTGCAGTGTAACAAAATTGTCATTTTGATTCCTTAGCGAAGAGGCATGTGTTGTTGCTATATTGATCACCAAACATCGGGTTAACTGTAAGGTATGTGTCATTGTAACTTTGAACATTTAAAATTGTTTTCAAAGACCTTTTACTTTGACGTAAATTGGTTTCGCGAAAATCACAAGTGTGGAGATCAAAGACTCGTATATTTCGTATTTTAGAGAAATAAAAATCATAAAAAAAAATACAGCACATTTCGCCGTTCAACAAAAGACGTTCATTTTGATTTGGGTAAATTCAATTTTTCCATATGGAATTATTTATGAGGCAATCATACGCGAATTTCTCATGTACATACCTATATGACTGATTTACAGGCGTCTAATTTCGTGCTGCGTAAATATTGAAATTTAATTTACATCGACATACATTTACATCTGTTTATGTCTGAATATAAGCAAATTTGTTTGACATTATGACTTGAAATTTTATTAAAATCTTACAATAGCATTTACTGAGAAGAGTATATTAAAAATATGTGTCATTTTACATGATATAAAAATGTTAAATTGAGACAGCCAAGCGCACGCTTTTAAAGAGTGCTAAGCAAGCATAACAAGTTTGTTCCTCGGTGGCAGTAGATTGCAAATTTGTGTGATGATTTGTCATCGTGAGAAAACCTGCATATCTTAGAAATAAATTAAGAAAAGATATACTCCAAAGACATGTGTCAAAGTGGAGCTGCTGGAGCAATATATATATATAAATATATATATGTATATATATATATTTATATATGTATTTATATATATATATATATATATATTGTTTTTTCATTTACTTCACTTTCAGATAAAGCTTCACAATACCAAACTTCAGCTTTATAACATTAAGTATAGATATTATAAAGTGGGTAATAATTATGACTTTTGTGAGATAAAATAATCAATTATCATTGGGTGAAGTTCTTTTTATTCCTAATATGGTAAAAAGTCACCATACATATTATCTCAATGATAAATAAATAAATATAATTCTAATTGTGCCCTTAGTATAGAATTAACATTTTAGAAAACACTTACAAGATATATAAAAGGACGGTTCAGTTGGCGCATGTCTACGGGGCAGGAACATTGTTCGTACGTTCGTTTCGAGCGCGTTCGTCGCGGTGCTGGAAGCCAAACAAATGGCCCGCTATTGTGTGAAGTCTCGACTTTGGCCGACCGCGACCGACGGATGAATTATTCACGAACGTTTTACTGTGACGGTGACACTGGTTGCACGTATCACTTGTTGTTAATAATAATAAAGGATGTCTTTGAAATGGTGCGACTGGCACTCGGAAGTGCCAAAGAAAAGAAAAAGAGAAAACCAACGACCAAAGAATATATTTCGTGTTGTATAACATATAGTCTCTGAACGTCGTCTGAACTAATGTTTTGTAGAAATAATACGTTTTCTTTTCATAATTTAATTACATTGAGAGTAACAAACGAGCGAGCACACAGTTCACCTGATGGCAAGTGATTCCCGCGGCCCATGACATCTACATTCATCCTTGACAAGGAATCATAATGCAGATGCGTTGTCACCCCTAACGGCTGAGATGGAATGCGGCGTCATCGGTAATTAAGGTCTCCGGAACCCAACACTCACTAGACGAAACACATTATGCTGCTATTTTACGCTGATATCCTGTGAGGGAGTAGCCGGTCGAGCTGACCCATTCATTCTGCAGCTAGAAACAAACTGCGGTGTAGCTCTACCACTGTCAAAATATTGAATGATATTGAATCCGAACGTCTATTCGACCTTATCTTATAACTTATCGCATTATGAAAGACGTGGGCGAGTGAGGGATCAAATACTTATGGCTTACTATGTACATTCTGAACGGTAAACAATTCTAGAATCAGACAAACGTTGAATTTATTATCGTATACCAATAACTATGTTTCATTCTTATCATATGGTTACACCTCAGTCCTCACGTGCAACAACGCAGTTGTCTCAAACCTTTTTTAGGAGGATGATGGATGACCAGGTCAAGTATGTGCTCGTTTGTCAGCGTTATTATTTAAAAAAAAAATTTAAAGAATTTGATTCTGCCTTTGTAACACTCAAATAATTGTATAAAATATCAGTTTGTATATAAAGTTTATATATTTTTTATCAACTGGCCAGTGTTTCACTAGAATCCCACCTGATGGTAAGTGGCGAGGAAACCTTAGATGTTGACTCCTGCATTGAAGAAAAAGGAGGCCTTCTCAGCGCAGAAGATTATGTCATGCCGTAAGCATTTGTGCAAGCACAGAAGCTCGTCGTTCCCTTCCCTATTCCGGTGTAATGCATTCGCAATAAGATCGGACTAAGGTTGAGATGCAGTGTCGGGGACACGGGATGTACACACAACACAACCGGACCCAAAAACTGATTTCTTTCAATACACAAATATTGTTCTTCAGCTCGGAATCGAACCACTACACCACGAGGCCATCAACAGATGGATTACAGACGCTGTCAAAGTATTCCAGTATGATCCAGTGTGCGTTACGAAGGACGAGGCAAATCGCTTTGTTCCTATGACAGGAATATCAACAACTAAATGGATGGTCTCCCGCCGTACGTCTAGTTATTCGTTGGGATGAAGGATTCAAATTATGTAATTCAAACGAACGCTCCAAAATGTATCCCGTAAAATACCGATACGCTGGCCACCCTGCGCCTATGCTCGAGACTTGACTATATATTGATTGTAACCAAAACTGTGATCATTGATTAGTTGCTCGGAACGCCTCTAAAATGAGTCCTAAGAGAATGAGAGATGAATACTGCTATTTCCTTTATTGCTTATTAATCAGCCATCAAAAATAAGATAAGATTTATCATTGGGTAATTTAATATTTTTTAAAGGACTATTAATATAATACGAGTTTGTGAATACAATAATTAGAAATGACAGAAACGCCATAAAACTTTAGAAAATGACTAACAGAGCACTTGATGTAATTTTTGAATTTGACAACCTCTTTTACGAGCCAGATTAACAAATTTAATTGGTTTGATTACCCTCTCCGGAAACTTTTCTTTTCGTACCAGCGTCGCCCCTGACCCCATGTCGAGCCGTACCGACCTACTTCAAAATATGCCCCTGAAGGGTAGCTGACTATGTTGCCCTCTAATTCAACATAAATAATAAATGCGGCCAGCAACGAGCGCGAGGGGCGATTATAACGTAAATCTTTTTTTTTTCTTTAATAAATGCTTAATTTTGTGAAAAGGATTCTCGGTTCAGTCAGTTAATTGATTTTATTTATTAAATCGTAATCGTGTTCTTGCACGCTTTGCTTTTTTTCAAGCACATATGGCAGCTAAATAGCAACGAGACGTTTCAAATCAGGTCAGAGTGCCATAAGTTTAACATATATAACGTTACTTCTGACGTATATAGTTCGGGAAAAGCATACAAATGTTCTAAATAAATTTACGAAATTCCTAATGTTTGTGGACACAAACAATGTGTTGCAATGATTTAGTTTTCCTTACAATACTGCGATATCTGACCGCAGCAGACGTCAGTTTAATGAAAGAACGTTTGTTGACCACAATTAATTGCATTATTAATAGCGTTTATTGACGTTTATGAGTGTAATAATGAAATAATTTTAATCATTTAGATAGATATGAAACGATGCCGATTGATTCAAAGGAGAAAGTTTATTAGTAATTGGATAAACAACAATTCATCGATGTATTTTTTATGGAATTGTATTAGTACAAAAATATATAAAAAACACTTGAATGATAATAGATAATAGATGGCAAAGAAATAGTCTGTGTGTTATAAGTAATATGATGTAATATTGCTTCGGTTTCCCTGTAGGTTATCGATTTGCGTCATTCTTTTACAGTTTTACAGTTACGGGACTGAAATTGATGTATATTTATTTATTTATCTAATAAATTGAAAATATCGCACGTATTATAGAGTTCTTCAGTACAAAATCTCATAGTTAATTTAATTTATTATTAATTTTATTAATTTTTAAAGTATCGCGTTACATCGAACGCATTAATCCTAATATTATCGCTGATTCAAAGGATCTATAAGAATTAATTAATCCATCCTTTGATCGTTCATATTTATTATCAATATTCATTATCAATTAAGATTGGCTTGTTATAGAAACTTTAGTTACATTATTTTCGGAACATTTTTATGTAATTCATTCAACTTCGATTAAGAATCATATGATGCTAACCCTTAGGGCTAAGAGAAGAAAGAATTATAATCAGCGCTAAGCTTTTTTACGCGTCCTTTCCCATTCGAGTCGACCTATTCCTGATGCAGCTAGTTTATACCTGCGGAGCGTTTTACCACGTAAAATAGCTAACTACAAAAGACGTACACTCATAATATTACGTAAGCCCTACAGGGCTCCTATGAATGAAATAATCACATCGGGTGAACAACAGAGGTTTCAAGCAATCGGTTCGAAGAAATCGTAAACAAACACCGCTTTGAAATCAGCATGGATTCCTTGTGCGACGACAATTGCAAAGCGAGAGCCTGTTATCGAAGCTACGAGATAAATAGAGTCATCAAAGACACATTACGAGACGCTTTGCGACAGCTATTTGCATTGTAATAAGGCCAACTATTGCTACGTTGAATTTTTTAATTAAAAATAGATCCAATGTTTTATATAGGCTTCGTTGCGCTGTGAAATTTATTAAATAAATCAAAAAATATTCCTCGTAAGTTAAATATATAGTACCTATGGAGACACAGAGATAGTTATACATATAGCCTTAATAGCCTAATGGTTTAGGGTAAGGTCAGCAAAACTTCACGTCGTAAGTTCGGATTTGCCATTTGATTATTGTCATGTATCATCTTCTAGCACAAGCATTTAAGCTTAGTTGGAGTGTTTAACGAGATTAGTTGTGATAACATCATTGCTAGCATGATAAACATGAACATGTTACTTATAAAAAAGCATTTCTCGATGCCGATAAATTTATTTTATATACTTCTTCTTTACCTAAGTATAACTTAGAAACCGTTAATGACTTAAGTATAATTGTTTCGTGTAAACTAACTATATGATAATGTCCTCCTGGCCAATTTTATTTTTCGAGAATAAATAAATAGATGTACAGGATGGTACTGCTTACTTCGAGTGTCATTGAAATATAATATAGAATTTTTTAACGTCTTAAATTAAATGTATATAATAAATATATAATATAAAATAATAAAAAAATAATATGAGATTTAGACCGGGTCGGAGCACAAAAGGAAACCGGAAGCCCTATACATGCGACATTCATACAACGGTCACGTATAGGAACCAAATATTTTATTTATGAACTCATAAAAGGAAGACGTTTATAAAGAATCTGTTGAAGGCAATATTACAATATTATAACTTCAGTATTTTGTATTCCATAAATGAATATCTACCGGATGACCGTAAGCATTTAGGCAAACACAGTGACATTCACTCATCATTCTCTTCCTTACCCCCATGTGATGCACGTGCAATATGATTGGAGGAAGATTCAGATGCAAATTCAAGGACACACAACGCTCCCACATCATTCGCTCTAGCGCAGTGACTTTCGCTCGTCATGCTTTTCGTTACCCCCATGTAATGCACGTGCAATAAGGTCGGAGGAAGATTCAGATGCAGTTTCAAGGACACACAACGCTCCCAGATCATTCGCACAAACGCAGTGATATTCACTCGTCATTCTTTTCGTTACCCCCATGTAATGCACGTGCAATAAGGTCGGAGGAAGATTCAGATGCAGTTTCAAGGACACACAACGCTCCCACATCATTCGCTCTAACGCAGTGACCTTCGCTCGTCATCCTTTTCGTTACCCCATGTAATGCACGTGCAATAAGGTCGGAGGAACATTCAGATGCAATGTCAAGAGGACGATGTAGGTAGATTGCAGCAGGTTACTCTGACCACTAAGGCACACCAGCAAGCCAACTCATCACATTAAACATAGCAAAGTATTGTTGCTTGTTCAAGCGAAGTACTCATTCAATTATTCCCGTTTGGATTGTAATTTTTGTTGTTTGCGACATGGTACAATACACTTACTAGTACATTAGACTCCGAAATCGAGATGCGAAGTTGACAACGAGCGCCTGATCGCAGCTAGCAAGTTATTTTTAACTTACCACGAGCGTGGATCAATACTAACGTGTGTACAATTGTGCGGCCATGATATACGAAGCAAAACGATCGAAGGTTGTACAGCAAAATTTATATATTATATATATATTTATTTGATTTTCAAGGTTGCGATGCTCAAAAGACCATAAGTTGTTTGATTCTTCCACTGACAATGGTAAAAGAAAAACACTATTACTCTCTAATTGGACAAACGTGTGGAATGTAGACATCAACCCGAAATCCTTTGCTGATGTGATCTTTGAAAATCTCATAGATATATGCATAAACAATGATTTTTATGCATTAGGTACCGCCAGTGGTTATAAATGACGTCGTGTTATCTCAGTTGTCTAATTGCGTAGCTATTCCGGCACATTTACTATGCCGACCACATTAATATCATGATCAAAGACAAAGATTAGGTATTTGAACTAATACACAAATACATTAAATTGTCATTAATGGAAAATACCTAAAAATAAGTTATTTGTGGGCTACAAGACATACAGATTAAAGACTTATGTCAGGATAAGTTCAAATAATAAAAAGTTATATGGCATCGTGTGGAAATAAATTGGTAGTCCACGAAGTTGATCGCAAGCCAGACCTTAAATATGCGCATAGTTAGCAGGAGCCTCACAAATATTAACGATGAACAGAAGTAATGAATTTATGTACCTAAGCGTAATTGGATTTGTTTTAATCCACCTTAATTCATGAAGGTGTTTTATTCTGTCAGGTGTAATATTCAAGGTGGTATCCTTTTAACCGATATAACGTATCGAACACATATTTTGGTGGTTATCAGATGTTAACTGAGCAGGGTATTTATTGTACCCTAAGCAAGTTTACTTTAAAACACGTGAACTTGATTTTAATTCGGCTAAAATACATAAAATAAAACAAACTTAATAACTAACAATATAAACCGATTTCGAATACATATTTAGGTGGTTATCGGGTGTTAACTGCGCAGTGTATATATTGTATCTTAAGTTAACTTTAATCACACATGGACTTGATTTTTCATCGGCTATAATGCAGTACGAAATTTAATTCAATAACTATTATATAATTAAAAAATTAGCATAAGAATGTGTGCATATTAATATCCCACAAAAGCAGTATGGGTTAATTATGTAAGAATACAAGGCGGACAGTCAGACATGCGCGTCGAACCATAACCCACGATAATTCATTTCTGTATGCAAAGCAGTGTCGTTTGAATAATTCATATAAATACAAATAGCAGCGCTTTGACGCGAGTCACGCTTCTCAAATGACTGCCATACACCTGAGATGACGTTACACGTGTCATGTCACTCGTGCTCGGGATCAGTTCATTTAAAGCATGGTGCTCGTTCGTAAGCCACATTACGTCTAGTTTTAAGACGCAGCATAAATAGGTCGGCTCTGCAAGGGAATGACCACGCCCTAGCAAAGCCATCTGTTTCGTATGTTGAATAACCAAAAGCCCCGATTACGGGTAACGAGCTATTCCATCTCAGTTCAAAGGGGTGACATCGTATATGCATCATGATAAGAATGGACGCTGGTGTTTATGGGCCGCAGTCATCACTTAGCATTAAGTTAAATATGTGTTCATTTGTCACCGTTACCTTACATAAATGTCAAATAGCTATGAACTATATAAATTAACTATATATAAACTCGAGATATGTACCTTTGTAGTAAGTATGATGCTACATTTGGTATTCTTTATAAAAACACGTCTATTGTTACAACAAAAGATTAACATTATCTTTACATTATGTAAAACAAAATCTTATGCATATTGATGATTCAGTTACAAAGATGTATTTTCAAATTTTGCTTCCCAGACGTTCGAATTTTTATTTGAGTTAATGTTATGGAAATTCTGAATAAATTATGTTTTGTAGGTACCTCCCTTAATCCGGCTACCCGTTACCATTTCGCCCCTAATAAGATACGCCCGTGTTCTGTCAAACTATCTTATTGAGCAGTGGAAGTTACTGTTTGCTTGTCTTATTTCTTATTAGGTTTTATTAAATAAATTTTGGCATCTGTGTATTTTAATATACAATAAGGAGTCTTCTAATCATTAATAAAAAAAACCAATCCGTAATAAGAAATATAAAAAAGGTATGGGCTTGATAAACCGATAATTTACTAGATGTTGAATGTACTTAAGGCAAGTAAAGGACGGATAAACTAGTACAAAAGAAAACATTTAATAAAACCAAGTATACGGATTTTATCGGGTTTATTCTAAATTTTTCGATTCCTTACGTTTCGAGTGTTTTAAATTACCATTGATCACTTGGGAGACAATAAGTAACTAGACAAGAACGTTAAATCTTTTGGTTCAATCAATATATTTCAGAAATAAATTCGGTAGTGTGAACTGACATTTATATCACTTTTTCTTTGAGAGCTTTCAAGACGCAAGAACCTTAAAAGCTAAGATGGCAATGCCTACATCATAACAGACGCATTAAGAGCACTTTACCACATTAAACCGGAATTTATGTCGCGCTATTTTATGTATGAATCTTTTATTTTCTTCAAATTGTTGTAAACATAATGTGACACTGACAATTCTTGATACATTTCGGCGATGGCGAGATATGATTGAAATCAATAGATATCAACTACTCAAGAATATTTTCGCACAAACATAGAATATCATTACGACCCTATCAGATATAACGTCTCAACTGTTATTATGGTCAGAGAAGGAGTTAAATCTACAACAGGACCTTATCTGAAAACATTTAGTAAATAGATACGTTACTATCATCGCAGTGGACCGATATTTATAAATAAACAATCCACACATAATATTCACTTATATGTGGGAAATTAAAATCTAATCATATTTTAACAATAGTAGTAATGAAAGGGCTATGGGGCTATAAGGGCTATCAATACTCGTGTGACCAAAAAATGTGATGACTGATTCTTCTTGGAAATTAAGGTATTGACAATTTTAATAAATGAAATATTATAAATGGTAACATTGTTATGATTATAGTACTAACAAAAATATTTTTTTACTACTAAATCCCTTATATTTTGACACGATAGCAACATTTACACTTAATATCTATACAAATATTAACAATTTTATTTACATTGAACTATTCATGTGCAATAATACGTACTGTGAATACTGTTAGATTGGAGTTTAGCATAAATACTTGATGCGATGAGCCTGCCAAGGATGCACCGAAATAAGCTAGACGCCTAGACAATGCGAGTATGTATGCTTAACCGTGAACAGGATGCAAATTTAAGGGAACGGTGTTATCGACTTTGATAAAAGTTAAGTTAACAAAATTTATATTTAAAATTTTATGTGTTTTATATGTATACGTTTAGATAAAAAAAATCCTTTGACTATAAAACGGTACTATACTATAACTGGACAATAACTATAGATATATAATGACTAAGAAATGTAAAAATAAAAATAACTTTATAGTATACTTTAAATTTATAATGAGCGGAATAAGAGGAGTTTCTAGTTAAAACGATTTGTCAAAGACAAGTTTACAATTGCAACATTTTTGGCAATTTTACCTGACTAGCAACCGCCAGTCTAACAAAAGTACAGCCGCGCTCATATCG
The DNA here is from genome assembly GCA_029286865.1 of Teinopalpus imperialis. Classification (NCBI taxonomy): domain Eukaryota; kingdom Metazoa; phylum Arthropoda; class Insecta; order Lepidoptera; family Papilionidae; genus Teinopalpus; species Teinopalpus imperialis. Next base: position 1,109,062 of record JAGSMU010000020.1, on the reverse strand, counting down.
GAAGCAAAAGATATCGCGTAATGTTTAATGTATCGACTACGTAGAAAGATAAGCTATCGCTGTATCGGTATTGACACACTACAAAACAAATAGCGGGCTATTCATATCGAGATGTAAAATGGGGCAATTTATATACAAACGATTTTAACCCGCAATTAAGTATGTGATACATAAATAAAGATGGTCATATTATTTAACTTTTGTATAAATCGTTAAGTTGTACACCTACCAAACATATGGTACCCTTATATGCATAAAAAAAACATTAAAACTGTTTAATTTATGTATATATGGGTGATAACCACGTAAACTGCGCAGATGATTTTAAATGATAACTATCGCCCAACACATTTTTTTTGGTGTCAGGGGGAAATCTTCAAAAGATACCCTGTCTGCTGCCGGGAAGACAGGGTTATGTGAGTGATTTGTACCCACTAAAACGCTCTCGGTGTCCAACCTTAGTAAATTGGGAGGGGTTCTTTTTTATATAAACGCACCGGTTTTTTTACATAGAATAGGTGGTAAACGAACATGCAGTTCACCTGATGGTGATTGATTACCACCGCCCCATGGACATCCGCAACACCTGAGGAGTCTCACAGATGAATTCTTGTAGGTCCCTCAGTCATATCAGTTCGGAAATACCTCTGGCGACAGCTGATCCTACAGAGAAGTTGTGCGTGGCAAAAATTTCGCGTAAAGCGCACAGTGGTGGATTGCCTACCATCGAAACGAATCTCATTGGCTGGAATTGAAACATTTGGTTCAGCAATGTCTTACAATTTCTCAAGAAACACACTTTTGATTCACCTGTATTAATCAATTTGTACACAAATATTCGAAGGTTTTCATTTCATTCTATTGCAATAATAAACACAAACCTAGTAATAAAAAAAATATTCTTAAAATAGTTTGTCCGCTTATGTTACACAGATCAACTAGCTTTTATTGTCTGTCAAAAGATTTCTTTGAAATCTCACGGAGCTTATACCAGACGAGGATGTATGCTAGCGTCATAAAACAGACGCCATGTACTGCCGACTGTTTACACGCCGTTTGCGTAATTGTACGGATCCGGCGTAATTATGGCGAGCTTTGTAGGGATCCGCGATGCCGATCGGATCCGTCGAGCGTTGCCGTTTCTGCTGCCAAACTTGGCTCACGTCCTCTAAATATAGCAACGTATCTAAATATTTAAATTGTTATCAATATAAGTACCAATCACAAAAAAGTAGTACACCAATGTGTTTTGGCGAAACTAACAATAGTTTAATTAAAATTGGCGAGATAAGGAGAACGGTATTAAATACCTTTATACGTTCCAAAGCATTAGTGGGGGACGGTGTGGTGCATAAAATATATTAAATCACTACCTTTATAACAAATATATGATTAGGAAACAACAAATGCCACAGTGGTACGATCACGATGCACGTATGGTCTATATCGATCTAAATTATCAATATGTAGCGTTCGTACGAATGTAAGTACATATAATAATCGAAAAATTCAATACAGTAATAAAATAGAGTACTCTATATAAAACTCTTAACATCAAATACGATACGGCTAAAAATAGCAACGACTGCTTACCTTGAAATCGTATAAGTGCTAAAAGAATAAAATTCCATATCCATCCACCTTATTTTAGGCACAGAAACCATAAAACTCTTTATACACAAATATATTAAAACCGTACGCATGTAACCGCTTTTACGTAAATCGACATGGATGTGGTTTTCTATCGACAGTTATACCGTTTATATTATAATGGATTCAGGGATTTACCGCTAATCATCGTTCTTAAAATAAATTTATGGTATAAAGCGTTTATACATTTTTTTTTATTTTTTTTTTAATATAATAGGGATGGCAAACAAGGACTTAGCTCGCTTCCGCCCTCGACCACCAGCCCTTCTTAATCTTCATCCTCGAAAAGGAATCATAATGCGTCGTAATCCTTGAACACTAAGACGCCACCAATAATAAGGTCTACAGTTTCATTCTTCCACCAACAAACGAAACGTAGTAATGTTTTGTTCCATTTTCATATTGGCATTCTGAAAAACGTCCTTCCGATCGATTTCAACTACGGCGATATCTTCTGATAATTGCCAGAACATCATGAATATCAACTCGTAGAATTTTTAAAGGGCTTTACGTACACAGATGCACTCATCTCCTATTGCGATCTAATGCATGTGTTATAAGATCTAAGGAAGGTGCAGTGTGCAGAAAAGAGATAGATACAACACACCCTCACCCGAAAATCAATAATTTGATGCGCAAATCGTTCCTCGGCTAGGAACACTCATATACATACATATATATGAATTTATATACAGTTAATATATTAAATGGACTGTATTAGACGGCTACTTTGTTTAATATCAAGATTTAGAGTGATGTTTACATCCCTGTTGTTATTAGATTCACAAATAGCACGGCTGTTATTACAAGGAAAGGCAAAGCAATCCGTCTGGTTGGACTTGTTCGAAGAAAACATACGTTTGATGTTCTCTGATAAGTGATTAAATAAGAGAGGAATTATTTGACACGAGTTATTTGGACGACTAGAAAAATAATATAACGAGAAATAGAAACAGTACAGGAAAAAGTTAAATATATATATTATTCTATCTACCTTTTCCCAGAAGTTGTTTTTTTAGTATTTTTAAAGTATCTATCTACCCACGGCATGTTGGTCACAGTTTAATAATAATAAACACACAAATAAAGTGTGTATATTATATAATGTCTGTCTGAAATCCCACGAGTTTCAGAAGATAAATATATTTATGAAATTACGTTTATCGTGACTCGAGCGTCTGACTCGAGGGTGAACCTCGGCTCGGTCAGCTTGCTTCTGATTAAGAATTATCTAATTTATTATAGCAATTATTATTAGCTATCTATACCACCCTTTTGGAATGCGTGGGCGATGGAGAAGAATTGGCGCAAGAATAACCTTGTTCGTGACGTTCTCGCCGTCCGGGATCCGTAGATCCGTAATAACAGATAGCTAATTATTCCTGATGGTAATAAGGGTTTAAAACGCATGTACATCTTGAATATTTGCTATGCTAAAGATTAAAGAAAGAAGAATTTGGGTGTTTATTGGCTGCAGCCATCACGGGAAACGTACGCTCATCAACCTTAAGTTCCAAAAAACAGTTACTCTAGAGTATTATGCCGCATATTCGTTGGTAGAGCTACACTGTAGTTTGTTTCTAGCTGCAGAATTAATAGGTTAGCTCGATCGGGGTGGGACCACGCCATGACAATATACCAGCGTAAAATAGTCTATTTTTCGTGTGTAGAGTGCAGGGAGCATTCCATCTCAGTCCTCAAGGGTGAAACGCATATGCCCTTCCATCAGAACTATGTTCTCGTTTGTTACACTCAATGTAATAAAAAAAACGGTGGTAGGAGATAGGCCTTCTCTCTAGAGAGGGCATTGGAGCAAAGTCCGCTGCGGATTGGTCCATACAATTACTTTGAGTGGTTAATACATATCCTGCTTTATGATTCCTTGTCAAGGATGAACGTAGATGCCATGGGCCGTAGGAATGACTTTGCATCAGGTGAACTGTGTGCTCGTTTGTTAGTCTTAATGAAATACATATGTATTCACATATACATGGTTTATTGTCAAGATAATAATTAACATTACCAAAATGTTATGTGTATAATAATAAAGTTCCTTAGTTTGTATTTTAGGCATATGTATTTTGAAACACAAGTAAATTTTGTTTTTAATACTAACAGATTCCGTTCAGATTTGCGCTAATGGACAGACCTATTCTCGATTCTCGACGAAGGTTCTTACGTACTTGTGTGGTATAATATCAGTTGACGTGTGTGGGCTGAGCTGGACCAAGCTGTTAATTCTACATGTATATAAACAAAGGTTGGGGTTTATTAAAATTTAAACTAAAATAGACAACATCGGCATTGACAGTGTGCGGTAAAAAGTCGGATCGGACGACGGATACAAACTGGCCATGCATTACAAAATAAGCCGCTTCGTTACGCATTCTAGCAGACGAGGGCCAAATAACGTTCTCGTCGTCGCGTCTCGTCTCTGCTCAACGAACACGACACTAGCCGCGTATACAAAGCCAACTTCCGATACCGGAATCGTAATACCAAATTTTTGAATACAATGGCACCTTCCAAGGCCCGTATTCTTTTTTCAAGGTGTCTCAACGCACGTACGGAATGAGGATATAGCTCAGAAAATGTGTAAACTTTTCTTGAACAATTTCAAAATTGTGTTTATTACGATGTTCAGAATCAGAGCAAAATTTCCAACATCAATTTGTCTTGATGGCCGATAGAAATAATTATGAATGAGTTTGGAGCTGGCAATAATGTCAAACAATTACCATTAAAGTTTAGGTACGGTCAAGCCTCTTCAAATGTTTAGAAAGACATTAAGTAAAGGGGATTTTTAAGTTCACTGTGCCAACTCCGAATTATTTTTATAATATTAAAGAATGACGTACACACACTCGTATATTAAATACGCGAAATTTATGTGGCTTATGATATCTTATCACATCCATTTTATTTTTTGAATATGTATTATAGTGTTTTATGTATGTATGTATTATTTATGTATATAGTGTCAAATGAGCAAGCAGCTCACTTGATGGTAAGTGCGGTCCATGGTCATTCGCAACAGCAGAGGAGACGCAGATGCGCTGTCAGTCTTTAGGAGTAGGAGTAGGAGTAGGCTATTTTCTTGAAGGCCCCTAAGTTCCATTCCACAGAATAGTCGTGTATGTCAGAAAAAAAACCTGAACGAAAATTCACATGCGTTGTCACATTTGGGGATATGGAATCAAAGGTCTACAGATTCATACACATCTTACGAAAAACAGTAGAGTTATGCTGCTATTTTAAGCTGGTATTCTGTGAGGGCATTTCTTTCACGATCATGCTAACCCATTCATAGCATGAATGCTACAAACAAGCACAACAAGGTGTCCACCGCTGCTTCATTGGAATAGCTGATTATTTATTAAGATATATTCCTTCCAATCAAAACACGTAAAACACTTCTAGTTTAAATTGTTATTATTACTTAATTTAAGCTAGTGATTATTCTTTTTGCCCTATCAGATAGTTACTGCGTTTTTAAACAACTTACCTACATTATATACTTAACTCCACACCTACCGCTTTACATAATGATCCAATTATATAACTAAGATAAAATACATATATATTTATATACTTACACCTTACAAGACTAGAGTACATCCATGTATGTCTGCATGTATGCATGTATGCGCCTTGATCGAATACGTTGTTGTGTACAACTTAGACAGGAAATCTACTGCTTTAAAGCGCTTTTTTCGCTAAAAACTTACAACCCTGAGTTTAACTGTACTACCGAATATGTGGATATAGCATAAAAGATCCAAGTAAAACACTCATTCCAGACCGACCTCAAAAATTTACACAATATCGTAAGAATGAACTGTAGTTTCCTGATACTGTACTGAAAAACAATTTGTATTCTCACTTACTGGCACATATCGGCCATTTAGGGAAGATCATAAGCGCCAAAAATTACAAAACATACCTTCAACGTAATTTTAACATTATATTTATTATGAGTATTGTTTCATACCAATACTTCTAGTTGTATATTACCAATAATTTACTTCGTTATCGCACTATTGTATGATAAATTATCGTTAAAATTCGATAATTCATAAATAAAAACCATATTGTATTGTGTTTATATATTTATGTATATAATTGTCAAATGAACAAGCAAGCTCACTTGATGGTAAGTGCGGTCCATGGTCATTCGCAACAGCAGAGGAGACGCAGATGCGCTGTCAGCCTTTAGGAGTAGGAGTAGGCTATTTTCTTGAAGGCCCCTAAGTTCCATTCCACAGAATAGTCGTATGTCAGAAAAAACCTGAACGAAAATTCACATGCGTTGTCACATTTGGGGATATGGAATCAAAGGTCTACAGATTCATACACATCTTACGAAAAACAGTAGAGTTATGCTGCTATTTTAAGCTGGTATTCTGTGAGGGCGTTTCTTTCACGATCATGCTAACCCATTCGTAGCATGAATGCTACAAACAAGCACAACAAGGTGTCCACCGCTGCTTCATTGGAATAGCTGATTATTTATTAAGATATATTCCTTCCAATCAAAACACGTAAAACACTTCTAGTTTAAATTGTTATTATTACTTAATTTAAGCTAGTGATTATTCTTTTTGCCCTATCAGATAGTTACTGCGTTTTTAAACAACTTACCTACATTATATACTTAACTCCACACCTACCGCTTTACATAATGATCCAATTATATAACTAAGATAAAATACATATATATTTATATACTTACACCTTACAAGACTAGAGTACATCCATGTATGTCTGCATGTATGCGCCTTGATCGAATACGTTGTTGTGTACAACTTAGACAGGAAATCTACTGCTTTAAAGCGCTTTTTTCGCTAAAAACTTACAACCCTGAGTTTAACTGTACTACCGAATATGTGGATATAGCATAAAAGATCCAAGTAAAACACTCATTCCAGACCGACCTCAAAATTTACACAATATCGTAAGAATGAACTGTAGTTTCCTGATACTGTACTGAAAAACAATTTGTATTCTCACTTACTGGCACATATCGGCCATTTAGGGAAGATCATAAGCGCCAAAAATTACAAAACATACCTTCAACGTAATTTTAACATTATATTTATTATGAGTATTGTTTCATACCAATACTTCTAGTTGTATATTACCAATAATTTACTTCGTTATCGCACTATTGTATGATAAATTATCGTTAAAATTCGATAATTCATAAATAAAAACCATATTGTATTGTGTTTATATATTTATGTGTGTATATTATGTTTTATTGTTTATTTGTATATATAGGTTTGAGCTATATTATGTTTTCTTAATACTTTATTTTCATTAGTTTATTGCTATACCTATCACAATATCTCACTACACCTTGAGCTGACTGGTAGAGAATCCCTTGGCATTAAGACCCTTTGTGAACCTATAATTTTGTTAAGTTTAATGTTAATGAACAGTAAAACAATATAACTTTGTGATATGTAATAGTTAAGTAAGAATACAAATAACTTATCAGATCAGCATCAGAAAGCTGCACTTTATTTTTTCAATTTCTAGGAGGCATTCTATCCTAGTCCTTAAGGACGACAACGATGTTGTATGATTCCTTATCTAGGACAAATGTATAAGAATCACTCAACAAGTGTGTGTTTTTCTATTTTCCTTGTGCACCGACGAAAATAAATTCTGCGAAAGATTTTCAAAGCCCCTACCTAACATTATCAATATTCATTATTTTTAAAAGTATACCTCATCTATATTCAACAAAAAGTGAACGCTCTAAAAGTTCATACACATGTTTAATGCATATACTGAACTGAACATTGTGTTTATTTATAGGTTATTTTTTAAATAATTATAACAATTAAATATAGTATATGTAAAACGTATACTATAGGCATAATTGTATGAGTGCAGTGGTTAATATTTCTTTATGCTTTTAAAGTATATTGTTTGTCAATCAATGTTCTTTAAGATGATTAAACAGGTTTATTAAACATTTAATATTTTATTGGAGTTGTACTTTATTTTCCTACCGTAATTAAGGTGGTCTTAAGCTTTTAGCCTGCAGTATATATATGTGTGTAAATATACAGATCTCATTGCAGAACATCTCCCTCTCTAGAGGTGTTGGAGCATAGTCCGTCTCGCTCGCTCGCTCTTTTGCTGATTGCTGATGTCCGGACTTCACATGTCGTCGGAATAGATTTTTTAATTATATTTAGACATGCATGTTTTACGATGTTTTCCTTCACCGCCAAACGCGTGATGTATCAGCACTCATACTTATACAAACAGAAAAGAAAAATATTTGCAGGCAGCTACTATAATGATACTAAATTAAAGTACAATGAGATCTCAGAGATTGTACAAATTTATAGCAAACAATTTTAACAATAACTTTATTTATTACGTATTAAGCTTTGTCGAGATTTCAATTAAGAGCACTTTAAAGACTTTCGGTTTTAGGGGACCGTAAGAGATTTCACCTGGGATCAAAATGAAAACTTTCATCGGTCAAAGGACTCCGACATATTAATATTTCAGACAGAAAGCTCCTCATTATAAAAACTGTCTGCGCTTTACATTTTAAATCTAAATCATAAGAAAATGCAAGTAAAGCGATACCTTAGAATCCAAATACAGGGGAATTAAGAATTCTGTTTGATCTGTTGTTCAAACTTTTTGTTACCCACATTGCTTCTATTTGGAAGTGTTACACTTCCAGCACGGTGCATGGAAATTTACGAGATTGACAATATAATATTTTAAAGGGTGACAATAAATCACCTGCTATTGATGGAAATGTCTTATGCTATCATCAAAACCAGGCAATTGATTTGACAGTTGACCTGCTAGTAAGTAATTCTTGTGGCGAAGGACACCCACATTCGTCCTGGTTAAGGAACCATAATACAGATGTTTGTCACCCAGAGGAGTAATAGGGAATATCTCATCACCGGTAATAAGATCTACGCGTTAATTCAATCATCATCCGATGCTACTATTATAAATTAGTGTCATGTGAACTTAAATTTTTTCAACCAAAGTAGAACAAACAAAATAAATTTAAGAAAAATATCTAACCGTATTCATTGAAGTGGCCGCAACTCAAGGATCTCAATGATTTCTGTCTGTCGGTGAGTGTCCACAACAACTTCGATGACTTATACTTTTTAATTTACGATGGTACTTTTATTACCATTTTTATAGTCAATTACTAGTATTATAGTTATAGTGTTCACGGAACCAAAGACTAAGTCAATTTTATCATGATCATAATGTTTAATCAAATTTGTCGTCACTGGCGGGTTGTTGTCAGGTTGTGAATTTATTTGCGAGGGTAATAAAAGGTACTATAGGCCTCGCTTTTAGACGGATTACACTTAATAATAGTCCAGATTATTTTTTAAACGTATAAAATAAAAGATAATTCAATCTGTCTGGCTTAGGCCGCCCACTCTATAGATTATATATATATATTTTTATATTATTATTCAGTCACGTAGTAAATCAGAGTATTATACTGGAATTAATCACTAAATCATTGACGCTAAAGAATCTAAATTGACGTAGATGGGTATACTATGGAATTTTTATCCACTTTTGTTAATCTTGAATCTTTGAAATATGTATTATAACATAAAATTATTTTCTAAAGGTTCTATGCATTGCAAAAGAGACATTGTTGTTATATGGTGTGCGCTATTTAATAATATTAAATTTCTAAATTCTTAAAGTGAAATGTCCCAAATTTAGAGCAAAAATTATGGATGCCAAGTTAGAAGGAACGCGATCAGTCTCCGCTCGGGGGATCGCATCGATTCCATCATCAATAACTGATTTATGTAGGCGGGGATGATTTATTGTATTCTAAATATTCCGCACTTTTCAACTGTATACCCGTAGGTACGAAAAATAAATAGTTGTAACGTAAACGTAAATCCAACCGGATTATATTTAGATAATATAAAATAGTTTCGTATAATCTGCGCGAACGTGTGCGTGAATATGGACCGAAATAATGCGGTGTATAAATAAGATGGATATTTTGAGATATACGTTGTAAGCAAGGGGCCAGGGTGAACGCCAAAAAGATAATAAGCCACACCCCGGTTTATAGAAGATAGATCACTTATCAAACACGTGGTATTTCGTAGTAGAATTCGCAGGAATATCAGGATGGTCTTTAAAAAAAAAATTTAGACATTTTTAAATGACAATAGCATAAGACAATGATAGATAATTGACAACGGCAGACCTACATATCTCTAATCGAACAGGAGGCCTATCCTTGCCCAGATTGCAATAAAGCACGACCAGCCAAACACCTGTATCCTTTTTTTTGTGTGATTATTGCTGTTGGTCCAGAGACTTATACAGCTTTATTCAATTGGACGACTCGCGAGCGAGAGGCTCGCTGAGCAGGGAGACAACCACGATGCTGCGAAGCTGGCACGAAGACTAAGACCACCTGTATCCATTGACTACCCGCAAACCATAGGTTTTCACTCCATCTTGTCCTAGTAGTATACATGTGTAGTAGGTTTTATTACAATGCGACTGCCAGTCCGAGGTCAAATCAGTCCCCACTTTAGTAATTATTTGTCTTTTTAATAAATAGTTCTTAATTAATAGTATTGCATGGTATAGTGGTTGCGATCTATCAATACGTAGTTAACAGAAATGTTTAATTGAAATAACAATTCTAAAGTTTATAGTATATAAATAAATGAGAGGATAGTTATTGCCGGACATGTTATGTTTAATAATAAAACAGATAAATTTGGAATATAAAGCTATGTAAAGCCAAGCACAGTTTCGAAACGAATTCTAAAATTTAATTTTAAACTTCGTCTCAAATTCCATTCGTAAGTCAGTAACCTCACCCTGGGTTGTGTTTTCAAAATGTAAAAAATAATTGTATATATTAATCAATTATTTTTTGAAACTGCTTCAGTTATACAAAACAGACTAAAAAAATAAGATCCGTCACGTACAAATTACGATTAACGAGATTATAAAGAGTAACCTAAACAGAAAATATTTAAATAAAACAAAGTTGCGGAAGTTGTATTACGGCGAAGGGCTTTGTGACTATCAATGGGGAGCTTTATGCTCAGCAGTGAACTGGTGGAATAACTGGTGAAATAAGGATGTCGAAGAGATGAAACAAAATACAAAGCTCAATGTGACATCCGTGGAGGACATATGGATATTTCGATCACCGCAATATCTTCTGGTGATTACCAGATGACGTTAACTATGTAGGATATTATAATGCCTTAAGTATTCACAGGCATCTTATATCATACTCGTAAAACTGACAGAATGAGAAGGAATATTGTCTGTAAAGAAAATTTATATCGTTTAAAAATGAATTAGATAACTCCATTGAAATCACGTCAATCAATCACATCAATAACATGTATCGTGTTTAAGATAAATTGACAGTTAATACCGTTGTAGACAGTTATTTACTGAGACGCTCCCGAAGAATGTACGTAGAACGTGAGGAAGATTTATGTCAATTTGTCTAAATCTCATTATTATACTAAAAGACTAAATAATATTGAATTGATGTTACTTAGTGTTAGTGTTGCTAGGGCAAATTTGCGTTGACAATGACCGCATGCTATAGTGGACAGAGCTTCGAGCTTAGAATCACTAATCCTACGTTCAAATCCCAAGCGAAGCATGTGCGAGTGAAGCAAAAATTATTGTTCCGACCCTTTCAATTTTAAAGCACCCTTTAGATTAAGGTAAGAAACGACGTGCGAGGCGCATTCGTTTGCGCGAATGCTTAAGGCACTTTATTATATCCTGCCCAGTTGATGTCATTTAACATAACAAACGTAAGGTATCGCTGTGGTCCCGATAAGTATTGGAGTTAAATAATTCTTCCGTTACGGAAGGCGAGGTCGCTGGCGGTACCTACGTCAGCAGTATTACACGGCTATCGAGCGAGGGAACGAATACTAAAAAGGTTTTATGCGAACCGTACTGCTGTCATAATAAAGTACGTTTCGTGGAAACGACGAATAAATTTTGTAAGTCAAGAATAGGCACATATCCTAATCTTTTCTTTTTATACAACGGATGGAAATTTACTCCGGATTATAAATTCGTCATCGATCAAATATTCGCACCTAATGCCGATGACGCGAATAAGATATAAGAAACGCGTAAGAAAGTTCTATTTTTAAATGAACATTCAAATTTCTGCAAAATATTTAAAAATATATACTGATGAGTCCCGCAAAACCTTTAAAAGGAATTAAAAAAAATAATTAAATATATTTAAAAACTATAATTGTGATTTACCCCCTATGAAATGAACAAACCAGCACTCAGTTCAACTAATTGTAATTGATTTCTGTATGATGAACACATCAAATTCATCGTCAATACGGAATCATAATAAATCTCGTCGCCAATAATAAGGTCTCTAGTTTATTTAAATCACCAGAAGAAACACAGCAAGAGTGTGTTTGCTATAGCTTTTAACAAATACGTATAGTACAATATTTCTTCCGATTGAAAATCAGCCCCATGCCAAATTTTTAAGTAAGCAAGTCATACAGAAAAATAAAGTGTATATTAAATATAAATCTTTCGGTGCTGTAACGTCAAATCTTCTAAGACATGCTATGGTGAGTACGTTATTATTTAACAAATGCGCGCACTACAATATTTCTCGATTGTCTGCTAAAGACATTAAACCCATCCATTATTTCAACCTTTTTGGTTAACAGGCCATAAATAAAAAATTACCTTTTTAATAATCTTAAAAGCAACAAATGCTTTCGGCGCAGTGACGTCATTTCGTACAGCCGTCCGCGGCGACACGTTATCTGTTTTCGGTTGGAAGCGCATTCCTCGCGGTACTCCACCCTATTTTATATTTATAGTCTGTCGGCTTTATCGTCTGACTATTGTGGCTAGTCGGGCGGGCAGTTCCGCGCCACCGGTCATCGTGCGTGGATAATTCACTAACCTTATACATATAAACGGGAGAGCTACGCGGCGATGATATTATCCAGCATCTTCTGTTTAGTACCAGATGATATCAACTGTGCATTCATCACATTACAGTGCACTTAGCGTTAGCGCAAACACAAATGCACTTACTCGTCGCCTCATTCCAGAGCCCGATGTTAATGCGTGTGCAATAAAATCGGAGGAAAGTTCAGATGCAGTTATAGTAACGGATACTTGAATACATTGTATGCAACAAAATACGAACACACTTAAGCAATCTAAAAATATCTGTATTCAAAAACTCATGACTTCAGCTCGTGTCTGTCAAATGCGTTTTTGTCATAGACTATATTCTAAAATTCGCGTTATACGCATTTATCCAACAGACACCCACATACAGCCCCCGCCGACGCGGTAAGGCCTTGCAAATAAGTTTATTCGCGATACTGCCTTGTAACAGGCCGGTTATCCCCGAACAATAATGATAGAAGTGTCGCTGGAATTTCTTGCGCCACTTCTGCATCGTCTACGCATTCCGAAGTGGTGATACAGATATTTAATAATAATAACGATATTAATTAAGATATGTCATCTAAGTCAGAAGCAACTGACCGAGCGGAGGGTCCCCCTCGGGAACACTTGTGCTGGTTACTCACTAATAGAGGTCTCGACTGAGCGCCATAAGCGCTCGGTCACCTCTCAACCCTGTGAAACTGTGAAAGCACTCGGGCCAAAAGCGGCCATTAGCTCTTTAAAACAAGAAAAAAAATACTCAACAGACATGATATGGTTCAAGAAATGTATTTGTCGACCTAATTAACCTATTTAAAAAAAATATATTTCCTAAACTAGCCAGTTTCGGAAAAAACATTCGTTCATTTTCGTTTATAACTAAAGTTTAGAGTATAATAGTACGGTACATTGATTTAATAAGAATAACTTGCATTTGGCCGAACTATTTGCCGATTCATGATTCAGTTTATTACTTAATCCGTTCTTAGGATACTTTGCAATTGATAATATATCACCCCTGGGCGTAACAGCTTATATTGTAAGATTAGATCAGCTTGACCGGTTGCCTACAAAAGGCAAAATATCGCAGAACACTAAGTTAAAGTCACACGAAGATGCCTTATACTATTTTATAAAGTGCGAGAAATGTAAATCAGAAATCCGAGAACGAGCAACGAAGCACCAACTCTTAAATGAATAGAAGTGGTCACTGTGGATCGGGTCGTGTCAGTTATATGAATTTATATTTTAAATTTTATATATATTTATTTTAAGTACTTAGGTCTGCTGCATAGAGAGCGGAATGTGCTTCATACTATATCGAGTAGGAAAACCTAGATAAAGATTTAGGGCAGTTGGTTTACTTCTTTACTATGTAACGTCATTCGGTCTTTGAACAAGGTGGATTCGGTTCAGGAGCACGCTAGATCACTCGAACGCAGCGGATACAATCATTTACGCATTCCTAATCACCGGTGCCATCACGACGTTCCCCTAGTCCCCCTCTTTCTTCCGTTACTCGTTGCTGTGTTTACTATTTATTATTATTATTCTAATATTTGTGAGATGTTCATTTCTAATTTCACCCGATTGGCCAATTAAATACTGTATTTTTCGGACTATAAGGCGCACCTTTTTACAATGGACCATTTTTTTTGATAATGGACTCAAATTTTGGATGAGTCTTACGAAGGTAATATTAATTGAATAAATCGTCTCAAAATTTGAGGTACGTCTTATAATCCGAAAGATATGGCACGCCACTGGAGGTAAGTATGACGTAATTTATCTCAAGACAAGCGGAAGAATCATCGATTTATCTACACTGTTTGTCAATGATCGTCGATAGCTAGTATTAAGCTTAGCCCGTAATAGATGAGACAGAAATGAAATTATGAATAGTAAAGATATGGCAAAAACGTCCAGGTGCATTGTTTTAAAAAGCCTGCGATGTTAGTGTGGGCAGAGCGCATACAACAGAATAAACCAAGAAGCTTCTATGAGGGGTGAATACAGACACCAGTTGGTATCTGAGTGAAAAATTCATGGGATGCTATGAAAGAAGCTGGGTACGTCTTATGGTCCGAAGGTAACAAAGATATTTTTTCAATAAATCGTCTCTAAATTTTAGGTGCGTTTTATAGTACGAAAAATACGGTACAACAGATCTATTATTTCCTAAATTAAGATATTGAACTCTTCATCCCATAATAGTATTTGTTAATATTTTCACGGGTTTTTCACCACTGCAAAAGCTTTCCTGTTTACACAAATAATTAAAGGTTTTTCTAATAGAATATTACAGGGACATTTGTAACCTTAAATATTTAAATTGATATTAGCTACTTAAATGACATGAACTCGGTATGTTCGCGTACCGTGAAATTAAAAGCGAACGCTTAGACGCTGAGCTACCCACCAAGGATCTACTCTATTTCACGGTACGCGAGCAAACCGAGTTCGATCCCCGCTGGTGGAAGCAATGAAATTGTTAATTGCAATTTTAAGTGTTGATATGCCACGTGCTTGGTGTGGAATGAAAATATCGTGTGAGAAAGAAATAACAAAATATTTCGATAACATCTGAACTCCGCCAATCGGCGACGGACCCTCGTGTTGGACTATGTTCTAACACCCTCTCTAGAGAGGAGGCCTTCCCTCAGCAGTGGTTTTTTTTATTACATTGAGACTAACCTACGAGCACACAGTTCATCTCATCATCACGGTAAGTGATTCCTGCGGCCCATGACTTACAATTACCCTTGAGGCGTTGAGGACTAAGATGGAATGCCTCGTCACTAGTAATAAAAGTCTTAGGATCCTAACACTCACCAGATGAAAACACAGCAGCATTATGCTATTTTACACTGGTCTTCTTTGAGGGCGTGGTCCTAACCCGCTCGAGCTGACCCATTCATTCTCTGATGCACATACAAACGAGTACATATATATAGGCTGAGTAATCTAGAATCAAGTCTCCGCACACCTCGATCTATTCGGACGATATAAAACTGACCACCCACTATTTTTACGATCGCTTTTTATGACTTATTTAACTCCCTCCGCTGTGAACCCCTTTGGATAAAGTGTCTGGAAATCGTGCTGGCCGATTAGGCAAATGGTATTATCAACATATTTTTACAAATGATTAAGGCGATCTATTGCTCGTTTCGAACGCTAAATAAAATAAACAATAAAATAAAATTCAATTGATTCATATGAAAAAAAAAAAACAAAGCGCGAGCTAAATGTGGATGTCTAAACAAACTTTTCTCGTTTCTCTGAAAGTCTATCTATTCTATCTATTGAAATCAAAATACGAATAGAAAATTATGAAGTTTAACTTTATTAAAGTTAAGCAATGAAAATGCACCTCTGTTCGGTTATAGCACCAAAACCAGAGAGAGAGCGATAGACAAAACGCCCATCGACAATGTTGGACAAAAATATTACGAACATAAAAATCTTAATTAATCTTATATTTAACTATTGTAATTTTACATTTTAATTATGTTCAGATTTGTTTCGAACAACATCCATATTAAACGAACAGACAAAATCTTCAAAGTTAAAGATTTTATTATATGTATATATGAGCACACAGTTCACTAATATCTAATATATCTCTATCAATGATGGTCTATCAACTCTTGACAGATTCTCTAGGCAACATACAACGACTGCATGAAATGACGCCGAGTGGTGGGCTTGTACGGATGCGTAGACGCGTGAGAAGGATGTTCACCACATTTTGTGGGAATGTCCTCCGCACGAACATGGAAGGAATTACACGAACATGGACCGGTTCACTATGATGATCTCATAAGCTCGCAGGAACATTGTGGCACTCCAGAGTGTTCGCGCATAGATGGCATGAGTACACAACGAGGTTGGATTGACGGCTGGAGAGGATAAACCGACGGTGAAGGAAGAAGTGAACATACAAGGACAAGAAGAGAAAAATAAAGTGTAATGAGTGAAGAAAGACGAATGCAGAGCCGAGAAATAGCAGTGCTACACGCACCCTCCAGCGCTTCTATCTGCATGACCTGTCAGTGCGGCCTTGGGAAGTGGAAGATCAGTTCGTTGATCAAACGTCCTTTCTGCTGTAAATGGCATCTATATCTATCTAAATAATCAATATTTAAATATATGTATGGGATGTTATTTTTTAGTAGTAGAATTATTTCTAATTCATTATTGATTTATTCTTTTCATATTGTATTATTCTATACCTAATAAACGTCAGCTAGCCTAGTTTAAACCAAAGCTTCCAAGTAAGGAGAACATTTTGAATCTATGATGGTGTTTCGAACCTTGCAAAATATATTTTAATGTCGTGAACATGCAAGTTAAGATGTAGTGTTAGGGACATACACAGCCAGCCTGGACAGCCAACGATTTATAATGTATAAATTTTGTTTGGTTAGGAATCGGACTAAGGAGCCGCAACGTATCAGCCAAATACTCTAAACCAGAGGTTCTCGGACTTTTTTTCTCATAGACCACTTTCAAAATTTAGCTGGTTCCGGTGGATCTCCTGCAGATACATTTCTACCGTATTCCCAAAACTCGACAAAGACTGTGTTCTTAACATATTATATATTGATAGGTGAAGTCAGGCCAACACTTTAGTTCATCACTTTAGAATGCAAACAAATTTTCGTGGACCCCGCCTACTACTACGAATTGTGAACCCCATTTCTATGTCAAACCAACGTAGACCTCCGTCGAGTCTCCCATGGACCCCTGGATGTCCACCTGGACCACTTTGGGAACCTAAGGCTGTAAACAAACTATTACATAGGTTATCTACAACGAAAGCATAAAATCGAGCGCATCCACTGCCGATTGCCGGAATTCACATAACTTCGAAAAATATTTGAATTTTATTCATTTCTTATACATGCCAGTTTCCGCAGGATGTTTTTTTTCATCGCCAAGAAAGTTGTAAATACACACTTTAAATTGCAAATAATAATTTCATCACTACCAACACCGGGGATCGAAATTTGTTCGCGTGAAATAAAAGCAAAAGCTTAGATACTGTGCTACAACGGCTCATTAGCTCAAATATAAACCAAAAGCATAAAACAACAATTATTAATATACGAGTGATATTCAAAATTTTAACATTATCTGTTCTTTAGGAACATTTAATATTATTATACCCACAGCTGTTACAATGTGAAAATATCGTTTTTGTTCCATTTTATAGAAGAAGGAATATCTCTATTATAACGGAATAATATCCATTGTTTTAAAAAAAATAAGAATTACAAACACGTTTCGTTTGAATAAATTTATAAACATATAAATAATTAAAAAATTCTTCAGATTTTTTATAACAGTCTTCCCACATATATTTACTTGAGGTAGGCCGAAAATTCCATTTCAGTTTTTTTAAGAACTGTTATTGAAATGAAACACAGTAAACTTCCAAAGTAGGTATACATTCCGACTTATAAGTAGTCCTGTTGTAGGACACATCGGATGTATTTATGTTCAAACATGTTTTATGTGTTAAAATATCGTCGGCAAGGAACACGCCTTCACAGAATACCGAACATAAATATTACCTCAGCGTTTCGTCTTGTTAGTGAAACCGGATTTACTAGTAAAGAGGCTATATTATTTATTTTATATTCGGGGTGACATACGAGCACACGTTTCAACTCATGGTAAGTGAGTGCGGTGCACGACATCAACATCCATCCACAACAAAGATTCAAGATGCTGTTCCCTCAAAGGGCTGAGATGGAATACCTTCTTACCCCTAATTGGGACTCGGGATTCCCTCGGTATGGTAAATAACTCATCCAGGTTCACCAGGTTTCGCAATGCATCCTATATTTCCTAAAGAGCATGAATGTGGGTGTTATATGAAGTACATACCATCAGATGAAGATGTGAGCTGGTCTGTCACTCTTTTCATGAAAAATATTTAGTGATCACTGCCGCATTTAGGTAGTGACCGCACTATGATAATCCATCAGAAGCAAATGATTTTAGGCCCTCTCGAGGGCTTTCGCGCACAGGGTAAAGGTCCAAGTCGAGGCTCCCTCTCTGGAACCCTTGTGCTGGTTGCCCATTTATAAAGGTCTCGGCTGAGTGCCCTAAGCGCCACATTTCAACGCGGTGATGCTGTAAAATCCCTTACATTGGTCATCAGCCATAAAGAAAACACACTACACACCCATAAGGATTGGAATAATTTGGCCGATAATTAGGTTTGCGGGACCCTACTCCCCTCACCATTTCCATCGAGAATTACGTATTCTACGTCGACGTGGTCCTTTGTCTCAAATCAAAGCTTCTATTTTCTCAATGTTTACTACACGTTTACATTTAATTGCGTCGTATTAAGACAAAGTATGGTTACCATGGCGCCTACTTAAAAAAAAAATTATAATCCAATTAACAAGCGAATAGCAAATAAATACAACTAAACCGGTTATTCTCGTATTCAAAGCAAATTTATCACACATTATTCTGTACAATTACGAATTATCTCGTCCGGATACATAACCTTATCGCTCACGTCATCCTATACTCGAATACCGGCGAAACACCATCCGCGAGGTATGGTTGCGGAAAGATAATCCGTCGGAACAGGATATACGGGACAGAATTGCGTGTTATCTTTTTATTTTTTTTCAAGATGACATAACCTTGTTATCGGTGTGGGTTGGCAAATAAAGCGGAACCAATTATTGCTGAGACCGTTACCAGTGGGGCCCTGGGATTGGCGTGGCGGCTGGAATGGAATACGAGCCGTATGCTATGGTGGGACGGGCGATGTTTGCTTGTCGTCTTTAGCAAATAACCCGTGGGAAATGAGCGAGCTATCGGTGTAATAGCGCTGCGATGGCGTTGTCTGCTAAAACAAAACTGACTTTATGGTATTGCAAGCAACGATAAATACGAATTGAAATAAGGATTATTCTGTTAAAGACAAAATCCCGTATGTTTTATAAGTTATCTACCCTGCCGGCCAAAAGTTTAAGACCGCACACAAACAACACAATTATCCATCAATTGTAATAAAATCCCATAGATAAATAAAACAAATGCACATCTGCATATTCTATTGTTAGTATCGAATATTTAAAAAAATCTTTCTTTTATTTACATTCAAATTATTGGACAATAAACATCTATTGTTTTGAAACACCGACAAACGCTGCGCTAGAACCAGGTGGTAGAGTCGTATTAATTTTTTTTTAATGTCCTCATTACTAATTACTTTGCTTTTGTAACGTATTGGTCAATAATTAGGATTATTTAGCTCCTGAAAACACGTGCTTCTGGCATGTATTACCCGAGTTTACTTGGGTTTGTTCACAAACAATCTCAATTAGTCTAAGCTTGTGGTTTCTTCAGTGAAGACGTCATAAAATGGGAAAAGCTCGAGAAATTACCAGTGAAGTGCGTTCTGCCATCGTTGTTTTACATAATGAAGGCAAATCCGAACGTGAGATTGCTTCACAACTGAAGTTATCGAAGACTTGTGTTCATGGACGATAACTCGATACAGGAAGACAGGTAGTTTTCTAGATCGTTCACACGCAGGAAGGCCGAGAGCTACCACGTCTAGTAAAGATAATTTCATTGTTGTTACCAGCAAGCGAAATAGTCACAAACAGCACCAGAAATCCGCGTTGAGGTAAACAAAACCCGAGTTAAACCTTTATCATTGACTACAGTAAAACGGTGACTGAGAGATGCAAAGTTATATGGTCGCGTTGCCCTGCTCTGCTAAGGCCGCAAACCACAAAAAAACGAATACAGTGGGCTCATACCCATAGAGATTGGACTGAAGATTTCAAAAAAGTTCTTTGGACCAATGAATCCAAGTTTGAACTATTCGGTTCAAAACGTAGAATTTACGTTCGATGCAGTGCCCAAGAAAAGATGATGTCAGATTGTGTAGTCCCAACAATCAACCATGGTGATGGCTTAATTATGGCCTGGAGTTGATCGAATGAAATGAACGAAATTGAAGGAATGTTGAAAAAAGAACAGTAAAAAAACATTTTAGAACAAAATGCCGTCTTTTCCGGGTTGCGATTAATTGGAGATGGATTCATTTTCCAACAAGATAGTGATCCAAAGCATAGCTCAAAATTATGTAGAGGATATTTAGAAGAGAAAGAGGCACAAGGGGTGTTAAAAACATGGTTTGGCCATCCCATTGATCTTTTGTGGGAAGAGCCTTGATAGGAACGTCCGTAATCGTGGCCCATCCTAGCGAGAAGAAATGTGGAATGCGATATGCGAAATTTGGAACAATATATCACAAGACACCATTAATAAATTGTATGCCCGTATGCCGAGACTTGTGAAAAAAGTCATAAAATGTAAAGGAGGATTTTTTGATGAAAAATCAGTTTAGCTAACTATAGACTTTTTTTGCATGGACTGTTAATATGTCTTTACACTTTTAAAGTATATTGTTTGTCAATCAATGTTCTATTAGATGATTAAACAGGTTAATAATAAACCTGTTTAATCATCTAATATATATATTTAATATTTTATTGGAGTTTTACTTTATATTCCTATTTTAATTAAGGTGGTCTTAACCTTTTGGCCTGCAGTGTATATTGCATATGTTGCCTGAAGAATATCCTAGAATGAAGAAAATTAATCCACCAAATACTTAATACTACAAATATAAATAAAACAAAAGTACAAATGAATATTCAGTGTCAAATTAATCGTGGTAATCACGATGCAACAAGCTTCTAGCTTCAGCACGAATGGATTAACTTGGCTGTAGCACCACATCGAGGAATTGGCAGATTGAAAAATCAACAAAACGCTATGGTGTTCCGTATGATGAGGTCACGTGTTGTTCGAATTAATTCCAGCTGCTGAGTTTAAACATCGAACATCACGACAGAATATTCAAAATTTCATCCTCATCATCTCGATGGTTGTCAATCCACCATTATGCCCTTCGCGTGAAACTTCCTGCCACACACAAATACTCTGTGGAGTCAGCTGTCGTTAGCGGTGTTTCCGAACCGATACGACATGGGGACCTTCAAGGAGAGAGCCTCCACTTCTCTTAAAGGCAACGCATTTGCGACTCCTCTGGTGTTGCGGATTTTGATGGGCGACGGTGATCACTTACCGTCAGGTGAGCTGCTTGCTCGTTTGCCACCTATTCTATCATCTATAGAAAAAAAAAGTAGTAGATATTGGTTTGGAGACATTTCATCCAGTCCTAAGTTTCTTATCATGCTCTACAGAGAATGAATTAATTAAAAAAGAAAAATAATATTGCAGTTATTATTATGGCTACAATAAATAAAGTTACATTTTTGTAGCAAAGGTAAAAATAATAATTGAGCAATTAACATAAAATTTGTTGATCCTGCATAATGGGACTTCAGTGTCTCTAAGGAATTAGCAGTAATCTTTATCCTTGAACGTTCTGTGTTTGTTACGAGATTATAACACTTGAGTGCTTTCAACATACGAGGTCACGGTAGGCCGATAATTTTATAATGGAAATTAAATGCATCGTCAGACACACGACCGTTTAGATCAAATAACACTAGACCATTTGGCCTAGTAGTCACAACACCTGGTTTTCAGGTCGCAGGTCTTAGATCTAATTGCGAAATTACTCAGCACAATTGGCATAATCTCTTAACAATGACAAGTCATCGCCATGGACAAATTCCACCTGAATAATAAATTAAAAAAGTAAGAGTTCACTCAGGTGGACCAGTCTTTTAAAAATGTTTCCATCAATCACTTTAACAAAATCTTATATACATTTTAAGATTGAATTAACGAGGTCAATTAAGAGCTCTTTGGCGTTCCAAAAGCAATTTCAGATTAAATTAGGGATTCCATTAAAAAACTATTAATATTATATAATGGAATTATTTATCGAGGACACGACACTAAACTAACTTAGTAAATAAATCTACGAAATCGTTATTTGCCGTTACATCGAAATCTCTCGTAATGTATTCTGTTCAAATAACGATTCTGATACCATGATGTATAATACACTATCGATGTTTGAGTGGAAGGTCAGTCCTAAAACTATCAAGTTTCGATTCATTTATTTTTATATACGTTATTTTAGTGTGTGGAATAGTTTGTTCTATTCTACACAAATACTCTGTGGAGTCAGCTGTCGTCAGCGGTGTTTCCGAACCGATACGACATGAGGACCTTCAAGGAGAGAGCCTCCACTTCTCTTAAAGGCAACGCATTTGCGACTCCTCTGGTGTTGCGGATTTTGATGGGCGACGGTGATCACTTACCGTCAGGTGAGCTGCTTGCTCGTTTGCCACCTATTCTATCATCTATAGAAAAAAAAAGTAGTAGATATTGGTTTGGAGACATTTCATCCAGTCCTAAGTTTCTTATCATGCTCTACAGAGAATGAATTAATTAAAAAAGAAAAATAATATTGCAGTTATTATTATGGCTACAATAAATAAAGTTACATTTTTGTAGCAAAGGTAAAAATAATAATTGAGCAATTAACATAAAATTTGTTGATCCTGCATAATGGGACTTCAGTGTCTGTAAGGAATTAGCAGTAATCTTTATCCTTGAACGTTCTGTGTTTGTTATGAGATTATAACACTTGACTACTTTCAACATACGAGGTCACGGTAGGCCGATAATTTTATAATGGAAATTAAATGCATCGTCAGACACACGACCGTTTAGATCAAATAACACTAGACCATTTGGCCTAGTAGTCAGAACACCTGGTTTTCAGGTCGCAGGTCTTAGATCTAATTGCGAAATTACTCAGCACAATTGGCATAATCTCTTAACAATGACAAGTCATCGCCATGGACAAATTCCACCTGAATAATAAATTAAAAAGTAAGAGTTCACTCAGGTGGACCAGTCTTTAAAAATGTTTCCATCAATCACTTTAACAAAATCTTATATACATTTTAAGATTGAATTAACGAGGTCAATTAAGAGCTCTTTGGCGTTCCAAAAGCAATTTCAGATTAAATTAGGGATTCCATTAAAAAACTATTAATATTATATAATGGAATTATTTATCGAGGACACGACACTAAACTAACTTAGTAAATAAATCTACGAAATCCTTACTTGCCGTTACATCGAAATCTCTCGTAATGTATTCTGTTCAAATAACGATTCTGATACCATGATGTATAATACACTATCGATGTTTGAGTGGGAAGGTCAGTCCTAAAACTATCAAGTTTCGATTCATTTATTTTGATATATCCCATTTATTACTCGTCTAGGGTCTCTATCGAAAACGTAATAAACAGAACTATACAAGTAGTTGGAGTCAGAATATAATAGGGTACTAAAAATCCCCAATATCTCAAGTTACCAAAGACCTTTATGGTTGAGACCTACTTTTTTCATTTTCCAATTTATGTTCTGTATTTATGATGCAGCCCCATTAGGCATGCTAATTCCTAGCTCTAAAACGTGAGCAGTCCGTAAAATTATATTTCTTTTTGATTTTATTTGATACGTACCCATTTCCTATACCGCATAAGTATAAATATTTACTTTAATAATATTTATATTTAGAACAGATTTTGTTTTCTTTTAAATTTGATATGTATAATTAAATTATAGTTAATTAATACCGCCTCACATTTTACATTACCATGTTTTGTTTTGTGGATATCTTATCCTTCCAAAGGTTGTATAGAAGAGATCGCTTTTAGAGGTTAATACTGCTAATTGCTTTTGCTGGTATATCAATTTATTTTTATATACGTTATTTTAGTGTGTGGAATAGTTTGTTCTATTCTACACAAATACTTACCATTAAGCAAGCGCTAGATTAGGCTCTATACACTCTTCCCTTTAAAACACGTTCATTTCAATCGAAAATTACTGCACTAAGACAAGTTATTCAAGTTCTTTGCTGGTGGAGCATAACGCAATGAGTAGCAACAATGAAAATATGTATATGCGTCTAGATTAGTGATTCTCAAACTTTTTTTTTGTCGCAGCACATTTAATAGTTGAAAATTTGACGGCACACAAAGAAAAAGATAAGTTTAATAGTTTATGATAATCATTTTGAATGTAAAACGTTTATAAAGGCATTAATTACAAGTAAATAATTAGAATAGTTACGATTTTACTCAAGATTTCTTACTCAAGATACTTTAAGAATTTGACGGCACCCAAAAGGACGACGGCTTCTGAATCACTGGACTAGATGGTATAAAAACAGATGCATGAAATGGTACCCTTAAGAAATATTAAGGTAATAATGTAAGACCATATAAGAGGTAATGAAACATTTATTTATTATTTATTTATTTTATTTTATTTATTTATTTATTTATTTATTTATTTTCACCACAACTAAAATACATAGAATAATTTTTACATAATAGAAACATGTTCACCTTAATAAAAACATTAGTACATAGTCGTGGCTCACTGATGCCTGCAGTAGGTATTAAAAAACCTGTAAATCACAGGACATCAGGTCACCATTCCGCAGAACTTACGTATACAAAGAGTTCAGTAAAGTTTGCCAAATATTCCATGAAAATTAAATTAAAAGTAAAATAAACAATCAATTAACATTAGGAAGCAATAACTAGTTATAAGACTTATGATAAATAGGCTTATTACCTTATTAAAATATGTGAAAATTTTTAATAAATCTAAAATATACATAATTAAAATATATTAAATAATTAACAATCTAATTAACTTAATTTAAAAAGAGCGCCCAAACACTTGTTGTGTTTTGAAATACTCGCTCACGTATTGAAGCATTCTATCTGTCTTTAGGGGTTACAAGGCATGTGTATCTTAAATCTTTGTTGGTGTATTTATGCAGTGGCATGGATGAAGTGTGCTCATTGTCACCCCTTAATTTAAAAACGAAAGTTACTTTAACTGTAATTTTTTTTTAAATAAAAAAATATTAGCAATGCTATTAACATTACTGATATTTTGCTTAACCATTCCAATTAAGCTGAAAATGATTGTGTTCACGACAATACTCGAATGGTTGATTCAAACCTACGACTTTTCGTGTCGCAGATTACCGTACCATTAATCATTAGGCTATTGAGGCTTTATCAAGTAGTTGTGAGGAAAATGAAGCGTGTGTAGTATATTTGATGGCATGCCTTGTTTAACACTCCTTCGATACTCCCCATTCAAGATTTGTAATTGATAAACGGAGCAAAGAGGCGCGGTCGGCAAAATGACCACCACGCGTTTGGTAAAATCCAGATAAGACCCTCGACGACGCAACCACGTGATTCATCGCAGATAAAGCTGATGATACACGTCTCATTAATATATTAAAAGAATGACATACACATAAGGAAAGACGATAAAAAATTATTTGCAAAAATAATGAACAAATACATTAATTTATTGATAAGATATTAATTACTATATTTGTTCTATATAACAACAAATCTATGATTAACTCTATATTTTTATGTTCTTTAATTAAACAAAAAATTATCTGCGACTGTAACAACGTTGCCGAAGAAAATATTTTATATTATGTATAGTATCATCCTTATATTATTGGTTAAAAATTCAGTCCTCCCCCTACAGGGAATGAATACATTAAAAAATAAAAATAATATTGCACTTGTTATTATGGCTACAGACTAAAATATAAAGAAACATTTTTGTAGCAAAGGTAATATTAAATTGAGCAATTAACATAAAATTTTGGTGCACGATTTTGTTGATCCTGCATAATGAGACGTCAGTATCTCTAAGGAATTAGCAGTAATGTTTATCCTTGAACGTTCCGTGTTTGTTACGAGATTAGAAGCCTTGAGTGCTTAAAACATACGAGGTCACGGTCGGTCGATAGTTTTAAAATGGGAATTAAAAGCAACGTCGGACACGTGGCCATTTAAATTATACCGCTATATCACTATGGCGCCTACAAGCTAATAATATATAAGGAAATTTACTTTTGTAACAAATGTATTTCCACAGAGGGAATATAAACGAGTCCAATTTATATATACACGTAATACAAAGAGAATCATATTATTCCGCGAGGTAATACTTTCCGCTGATTATAATTTAAATATTTTTTTTAAATATAGAATAGGTGGTTCCAGCGACTCACCTGATGGTAACTGATTACCACCGCCTGAGGACATCAGCAACACCTAAGGAGTCACGGATGCGCCGCCGGCCTTTAAGAAAGTTATAGATTCTTTTCTTGGAGGTCCCTAAGTCGTATACATTCAGAATGATGAACGATTTTGTAACTCGTTCGATAGGGATATCATTTCAAGAATCTAAGGCATATATTGACATCAGCTAGATTCGATGGGAGAATTTTCTTGCTGCCGGATACTCTGCATCACACGGTCGGCAGACCCAAGCAAACTGTAGATAAATTTAAAAATAGATAGAGAAATAGAAACTAATTTATTATATAAATCATTGTTGGCAGCGCTTAAGCGCTTTGTTATACGTAGGGGCCGCGACTACCCGCCCTCTCAAGAGCAAGGACGGTTTATGTCGAACCGTCTTAACCCCCACGGTGCTCCATGTTCTCCGTACATGGCAGGGTCAAGAGAACGCTCTCGCACACAACCGCGGCCCCTACCAGCGCAGGCCGCTACTCACTTCTCGGTTAACAACGTGAAACCTTTTCCACTGGTCGGCAAATGCCGGCATAACCTTCCTTGCGCGTCTATTTTGAACTGATTTCACGGATTTCACTCATTTTTGAAATATTTTGTTTTAATATTTCTTAAACATACAGTTTACCGTGTTTCTTTTCACCGGTTCCAACGAACACAGTTTTAATCTAAGTAAATAATTCGTATGACCTATGACTCCTAATGCAACCTCTTTATCATCCCTGAAAACTAAGATGGAATATACTATCCTCTCCAGTGTTTTCTTAGTTTTCTTTCAATCACCAGTGAGAGTATAGTACCACCACGGGCGAAACTAATCGAGTTACAGCTAGTTTATAGACGAAGCGTTGTACAACGAGAAACTTTGTACTTTATCTGAACTTACTAACATTTTTAGCAGATACCGTATGCGAGTTGCCTTTGCCGGAGGAATTTCGTATGAGTCAACGTTATGCCAACGTAGAAGAGATCTGTATCGTCTGGGAAAAGACGCCGGACAACTGATCGTAAACCGGCGCCCCCGGGCTTTCAAAAGGTGATCATAGCAACGGACCCAATTCACTGTATGGATCATTATATATTTCCAATTATAGTTGGACTAGACTAGAGGGGTTCCTCCACGCCCTTACAGAATACAAGGATAAAATAACAGCATTATGCTGCTGATTCGACTGGTGAGTGTAGATATCCATACACCCCTGTAACAGATGAGATATTCCACATCAGACCTAAGCGATGAGGACGCTTGCATTATGATACCTTATCGAGGATGCATGCAGGTGTTATGAGCCATAGAAATCTTTTAAAATCAGGTTCGTCAGTGTTGTTCATTGCATCACCTTGTTCGTTACCCACAATTCAATAAAGTATATTACTAAACTAAAAATAAAACAAACATCGAATTTATACGTCTATCAAATAAGATATTTGTTATTGTAGGTATTGTGTCACCGGAACGAAGTAACTTTCTTTCGATTATGCAAACTAAAGATCCAATTGTCTGGTCTAATTTGACAGACATGACCTGGGTGAAGAAGACGTAACTTACAGTCGAGAACGACTTTAGCCAAGAATTCCAATGGCCAGATGGAGTGACAATCTTTCAGGTATACGATAGTCGAGTGTTAAATTTATATCGCTTCGCAAACGGTGGAGAAGTCTTAATGAAATTTTTAACGCCGTATCACAACGGGTATTTTTTATTATTTCGTGACAATAATTATTGTTTTCTTTCCGTTTTACCATTGTTACCACGAAATAAAACCATTTACAAACCAGTTTATAAAACTGAACATAATTGAAAAAAAACTATTTACTAAGTTACGATTTTTAGTAACTCTTCCAAAATCTTCTAAGGGACCCTAGTAGATTTTGTCTACCGTGTACTGTCTGGAACTGGACAGATTTCCGAGGTCTGAGTCGCGGGATCAGATAAAGATAAAGATTCAGAGATATCTTCATTATTTATTAATAAAATATGTATATATATTTACTCAAACAGTTGCTGTCATTGACAGCCACCTGTAGATCATGATATCCAATAAAAAATTCCTCATAATCTATTTTCAGACCATAGCCACTGTAAAAAATAATTATAATACAGAAGCTATAATAGCAAATTCAGCAGAAAATGCCTCAGTCTTTCTTGACGGTCCTTCCGTGAAATTATTTTCCAATCGGTGGCAAATTTGACGTTCATATGATTTTGAAACAAACATGAATAAAAAAACTAATACAACAAAAAAGAACTAATATTTTTGACATTTGACAACCTGTTGCCAAAAAGTTCAGAACTTCCACGAGAAGATCAAAGAGGAATGTATAATCCAATATCAATGTACCTATGTAGATAATTCGTTAATATTTATTTAATATTTTTTATTACTTTCACCTAGACGTTATGTAACAAAGGGCTCTTTTAATGATGGCATTCGCTACCAGTCAACCCAGTGGCGTAGTGAGAAAATGTGAAAAAATGTTACGCAACTTATTTCTCTGTTATTTCATAAGACGAACCTTTCTGAATTGAATGGACAAGTTCTACCAGTACCTAAATGTAGGGCTCTTCTACGAAGTACCCTTCCCATATTGATAGGGCAACTCGTTTTCAAACCGTTTCTTGACTAGAATCCAAATTCGTGTTAAGTGGCGATGCAGTCAGCGATTTAGTAGAAGTAAAGCGCATAAGTCTAGCGATCGCTGACCCCTCTCTTTTGGAGAAAAACGTAGTTTTTTTTTATCTAAATCTATTTGGAAACTATAACAATTATTACCATAATTTCGTGTGCACATTAAAAACATCGTAAACAACGCCCGTATAAGAGCAATGTCCATAAAGATGGAATAGAATCTCTTCGAGCGTCTTGATGTCTTTTTATAAAACTAAGTGTGATAAACGAGCACACACAAACCTTTGGTAAGTTAGGCCGTGAACACATACATACACCCTCAACAAAGATTCGCTATCACCCCTGAGGACAGAGAAATCTAGGTTTCCGTATCCCTACACCGAACGGAACACGGCAGATTTATCCTTCTGAAATACAAATATGTCTATTGGTCTTGTGTGAATGCGCCCTAACAGTGGGGCAGGCTCTCAGTTAATTAGCAAGTACGGACAGTAGACGAGGTCGCCGCTCGGGCGGCTAGTTGAACTCTCTTGCTTTTTATATGCAGCCGTCTGCATTATGATAAACTGCACTCGTGTGCAAACTTTTACGCCCACATTAATATTATAAACGAGCTTATGTAACGACGTAATGTAGCAAATAATTAATAACTTTAATTAACATTGTATAAACTTAGAATGAATTATGGAAAAATATGCACTTAAGGGCACAAATACTCACTTAACTTTTTTTATGGTATATAGAGGTGACATATAAGCACACAGCTCACTCGATTGTTAGTGTCTCCTGCAGGCTGTGACACAAACTTCTATCTTAGATAAGACAAACACGGCAGCATTGTGATGCTGTTACACAGTGAAGCGTTGTACCTCAGTCAGGGCTACCCGTTTATACCCACCCTGCTGACAAAATCTAGATTCAACATCAACCGATTACGTAAAAATATATTGATTTTAAAAAAAACTAGTATGAATATATACTGTTTCGCTCTAAAGACTGAAATCAAAATTGATTATTAAAAAGTCACTCTCATCTCGCAGGATAAAAAAAATATTAACGACATTGCTTACCAATAAAGAATAACTGAACGCTTTTGACATGATTATATTAATTAATTTATTTTATTATATTAAAGGGAAACATACAACAGAAAATTATACACATTTTACATTTTTAATAAGGGTAGATAAACAAATAAAATTTACACAAATGTTTGTTTGAATTTATAAATTAAAAAAAAAACCGTTAAACGCATTCCCATTAAATTAGCAATATAAATCACAGCGTATGAACAACAGATAGAATGTGGTATAACTATATGGTTTAACCTTAAAATAGCCTGTTATAAAACACTATTGTCCGACTTGAATTATCATGCACGACACGCGTCTCGGCTACGCGCACACGGCCGACCCTATCCTGCCTACATACCGAATAAATTCCACAAAGTTTCGCCTAAAATAAATATATTTCCAGGAAGGACTACGACATATATTCGTTAGTGTCATTAAATCATTGATAAAAAAAATACTACGCACAAGGTGTATAGAATGATCACCTTTTGAAGTTATATTGATGGCCGAATAAAATATGAAATTACCCACAAGATATATTGAAAGATTGCAAGATATATTTGAAAGTCATAAGAAAGTGCTAGACATAAATTTGACTTTGATCTTCATTTGTATTTAACTGTAGAAAACGACATATATATATTATGTATATATATATATATGATATAAAAGTACGTATATAATCACATCAAGAAATGGCAAGTGTTAAAAAAAATTATTTCAACGCCTAACGGACGAGAACATTAAAAGGCTTTATACCTCACATTGCGACTTTCTTACAATGTGAAGAATATTACGAATTCTTTTATCCTTTATTTAATAACAAGAAGGAATAAACTGGACTTAGTTACGGCCTCTTTAATATGAAGAAACAGAGCAATACACCATAAATTAAAAAAAAATAACAATGCCATTCAGTATCTATTCATAGTAAAATGATTAAATTTCCAGGAAAAGGAATTCAAGTTATACAACACAATAACGGTTACACAATGTCCCGTATGGCTTTATCACTTTCTAGTGTAATGACAAATCACTAGACGAGGGTATCATGGAAGAATATTCCGGCAGTCATGTACAGAGAGCTAAGCAAATTAGAATCTACACTTGCTTTAAAAGTAGTAGAGCATTTTACAGCCTGCAGTTTGATTCGGGCAGAATTTTATCCTGAATGTAAGTGATCAGCGGCGCCCATGAACATCCGCAACATCGGCGGAGTCGCATATGCGCTGCCGGCCATAGATCCGGAGACCATTAATACTAGTGATGGGACATTCGATCTTAGTCCTCAGGAATAACTAACCATCTGGTGAACTGTTTGCTCGTTGATGAATGTCCCCATATAAATTATTATATATAAAATATAATTAAATTTAAATAAAAAAAATAATAAAACAAAAATAAATAAAGAATACAATAAAAAAAAACATAGACACCATTACGTCATTATCGTAAACATGATCAA
The DNA here is from genome assembly GCA_029286865.1 of Teinopalpus imperialis. Lineage (NCBI taxonomy): Eukaryota > Metazoa > Arthropoda > Insecta > Lepidoptera > Papilionidae > Teinopalpus > Teinopalpus imperialis. The sequence continues at coordinate 1,077,129 of JAGSMU010000020.1, read as the reverse complement.
AGAGTAGTTACCGCGCGTAATGCAAGCGGGACGCGATGTGTGTGCAGTAAATATTAATTACGACACTCGGCGTTAATTCTTTTTAAGTCGCTCCAATGTTAGCGTAATTTACCCGCCAACGCGCGATATGGTAAACACTAAATATAACTGGCGTCAATTTTGTTTTAATACTGACAACACCAGATATACATCATAGCCGCTAATTTTTATCAAACAAAAAAACTACATTGTCTATTCCTAAACAGAATCCCGTCGTAGTGTGATTCGGGCACAAGAATCTGTCATGTGAAATCACTTGTGAACACTTCTCATGATGTGTGTAGTACTAGACAACTACAAAACATAAGAGAATAATCTTGAGGCTTTCTAAGTGAAGCCAAAATATTTTAAATGGTGAAAGGTAGTTTAAAGAAACTTGGCTGGATTGATGGGACTTCTAATAACTGCACAAGAGTGAATTTATTGAGTTGTTTCTAACATATACTTTCACTTAAAGGCAGTTGTAGCATGTATTTAGAAACAATAAGCAGACGACAAATTACAAAAAGATAATGTATATATAGACATTCAAATCAATAAATACTTTGTGGGGAGTTATTGTCAACAATTTTTTGTAAATGCAGGTGTGGGTTAACATGTTAATATTATATGAGATGTGGGAATCTGAGCACCTTCTTACTACAAGAATTTTTTTTTCACCAGTTCGGAATAAGTGGGCTGTAGAAGAAGTGGCGCAAGAAATTCCAGCGACGCTTCTAACTGTATTGACTGGAGAGAATCAATAAATACTTTGTGGGGAGTTATTGTCAACAATTTTTTGTAAATGCAGGTGTGGGTTAACATGTTAATATTATATGAGATGTGGAAATCTGAGCACCTTCTTACTACCAGAATTTTTCACCAGTTCGGAAGAAGTGGGCTGTAGAAGAAGTGGCGCAAGAAATTCCAGCGACGCTTCTAACTGTATTGACTGGAGAGAATCAATAAATACTTTGTGGGGAGTTATTGTCAACAATTTTTGTAAATGCAGGTGTGGGTTAACATGTTAATATTATATGAGATGTGGGAATCTGAGCACCTTCTTACTACAAGAATTTTTTCACCAGTTCGGAAGAAGTGGGCTGTAGAAGAAGTGGCGCAAGAAATTCCAGCGACGCTTCTATCTGTATTGACTGGAGAGAATCAATAAATACTTTGTGGGGAGTTATTGTCAACAATTTTTGTAAATGCAGGTGTGGGTTAACATGTTAATATTATATGAGATGTGGAAATCTGAGCACCTTCTTACTACAAGAATTTTTTTTTCACCAGTTCGGAATAAGTGGGCTGTAGAAGAAGTGGCGCAAGAAATTCCAGCGACGCTTCTAACTGTATTGACTGGAGAGAATCAATAAATACTTTGTGGGGGGGGGGAGTTATTGTCAACAATTTTTTGTAAATGCAGGTGTGGGTTAACATGTTAATATTATATGAGATGTGGGAATCTGAGCACCTTCTTACTACAAGAATTTTTTTTTCACCAGTTCGGAATAAGTGGGCTGTAGAAGAAGTGGCGCAAGAAATTCCAGCGACGCTTCTAACTGTATTGACTGGAGAGAATCGGCCTGTGACATGGCGGTTTCGCAAATAACCTATATAATATAAGGGGCGGTATAAGGGTGCAATGCACGTGTGTAGTGTTTTATAAAGAGCTTGGGCCCTGGTAGTTGCATCGACGGGGTCATCAAGGGCGTGTCTCGGTCTCCTTCGGACGCGGGTGAATCTATGATTCGCGATGGGATTGTAAGTGGCGGCACTTCAAGGGGTTTGGGTGTATGACTGCTTCAGGTCAGCTATGGTCGGCAGCTCAAGATCTATGTGTAGATTTTCATTACGCAAGAACCATGGCGCACCGGTGGCTATGCGCATGAAACGATTTTGTATTACCTGAAGTCGGTGAATATGACGCGGGGAGGCATGCGCAAACACGGGGCTTGCGTATGACATTATGGGTCGAATGCACGCTTTGTATAGTATAATTTTATTACACAAGGACATTTTGCTATTTTTATTGAGTAACGGGTACAAACGACCTAGGGCGAACGCTGCTCGATTCCGTACGCGGTTGATATGCGGACCGAAGGTGAGTCTATCATCTAATGTGACGCCTTAGTATTTGACTGTCTTTTCCCACGGGATTGGACGATCAAATAACTCTATAGTTTGGAGATGCGGCGTTTTGTTGCGCCGAGAGAAGTACATGGCTGCACTTTTGGTGGAGTTAACCTCGATCCTCCATTTCCGAAACCTAAGGTGTTGGCTGCGGATTGGAGGCATTTACAAATAGCGTCTCGTTCGAATCCAGACACGTAGAGGCCGGTGTCATGGGCGAAAAGAGCTAGCTCTACACCGCGAGTGCGCGGTATGTCGATGGTGTAGTGTGTATAAAATGAGACCTTGAATGGAGCCTTGTGGTACTCTGGCACAAATGGGGTGCACCTCGGAACGCGTTCTCTCGATGCGGTACTGAAAGGTGCGATTGTGAAGAAAGTCTTGTACGATTAATATGAGTCGATCTGGCACACCGAGCTCAAATAGTTTGTGTATAAGCCTGTTGTGCCAGACCTTGTCAAAAGCTATCGCCACTTCAAGAAGAAAAGTGCCCCAGTTTGGTAGCCCTGAAGAAATTTACTGAGAATGTGCTCCATGATACATGCACTTGATGTATGCATGAGGGTTGGGTGTTAAAATGCGAACTACTCATAGATTGGTAGCCCTCAGGATAGCATGAAGTACTGTAGGCGGCGAGGATGAGTACTACAAGAAACTTTGCTAAACACCAAGGTCTAATAACTACATAAATAACTAACAAATGTTAATATATATATATATATATCTATTCAGTCCAAGTTAATAACCAAATTCTTTTTTGTTTATTTCAAAATTTTGTATTATCTTGTCATTAGGTAATGTTAACTGTACTCATGTATTATTTCCTAAATTATTAAGATTGTATTTAACTCAATTTATTTAATTCAAACAAATTTGATATGATTGAACTTTTAATAAGTATATATATATATTTTTTTTATTATTTTGTGACAATTTAATAAAAATGTAATACGGATTTATTGTATGATATACTTAAACTATTTTGTTATTTATAATCATTATTATTAGTAGAGCAATATCTGTGATTATTTTTGTAACTTAGTTAACACAAGTATGAATGTATCTACTGTTGTTAGAGCCCAAAGTATTATAAATATGAATCCCCACTGGTAAGCATAATCGAGCCAGTTGTGGCTGATGTTACCTCATGACTAAGAATATACATGAAATTTGATCATGTTTATAAGCCTCACAGTTCATTGACTATCAGTAATGACATCAATATCATATATAATGATCATAAATAATACCATTTATAATCATACATCATATAATAAAAATGGCCTATTAAATAATTAATTTTGTAAAATGTAATATTATTTTTCCTATTACTATAACTATTATTATTATTAGTATAACTTAAAATTTTGTGAAAAATATATTTACTTTAACCAAATGATTGGTTTATCAATAAAACTTAAGTTATATGGCATATAGACTGTGGATTAGTAAGGTAACATACAAACATTAAAAATCTATATTTTTAAATTAATATTTAAAAAAAGGGAGATTTTATTATAAAATCTATTAATTATACATTTTTAATAAGATTGTAATTGTAATACTTTCAAGACATATTTAACTGCTAGATTATTAAAGTATATTCCCAATATATTATTAGCTTCTTAAAAATAACACCAAACAAAAAACTTATGTAAGTGGCACTATAAACTAACTAGAATTATAGAACAGAGTTACAAAAAAATTTGGTATTACTAAAAAAAATAGCTTAGATTTTAATAAACATTTCTACACATTTTTCTGTATCAATGGACTTCCACTATAAGAGTACAAATTTAGATAGTATTATCTTTACACATAAGTAAACAACATGTGACAATCAGCACATACTTAAGCCTTAACAAACTAATCTAATACCACAATATACTCAATGCAACAAGCAATAACAAATGTTGAAAAACTTGTATCTAACAAGGTTAATGGAATATGTCACTATTTGTAACTATATTAAATAACATGAAAAATGCGTTCGTATTGAGCTCACATTAAAGTTACCACCAGATTTAAAACTAATAATTGAAGACTGGGAAATGCGTTTCGAAAAACATTTTTCTGAAATATTTAAAAACTTGTCAAAGAAAGACCGGAACATTTCAACACCACTCGGCGTTGTAAAACATAAAAAATAAGCACTCACGTTTATCAGCGGACGGGCGGCGAAGTATCCAGTTCTTATTTAGCACTAGTTCTACCCTAAGCACAACATATTCACAGGGCGAAAAATAAAACGATCTAGAGATAGATCCTTACACTATCGTGTTAGCGAATAGTTTATACTAGTTTGTGTAAAAGTTAATACTACTTGCCATACTATTTTGAATATCACGAAATCACGACGATAAATACAGGTAAATAGAAAATCAACTATGAGCTGAACAACTCGCATTCAACTGAACAATCCCATTCCGTTAACACAAAAGTAGTCCACACCACAAGATCCAGGGAATATTGCGCACGCATCTATACAGTTCTTCGTTCAAATGACATATACGATGTTAAGTTGACAACTAAGGTATTGTGTTGCCTGTTACTTCTTATTGAGTATACATTGACAGAGTTAATTAATAGATTTACTGATTTTATCTAGGGAAGACTTTATATTTGGTCGTATTTTGAAAATAAATCGGAATATAATAGTTTGTTGATATATTTTTATTTGTTTTTGAACGTAAACATTAATGTTAGATCGTTAAATCGAAATGGCTATCGTTTCAGAGATTTTGGCGGGAAGTTGGTCATGTAGTGTTTTTATTTTTTATTCTCGAATACACCTTATTTTAATATAACATGTTTAAATAAGGTTAAAGTATATTATAAATAATAAAAGGTGCGTAGATTTTAAGTTATCATAAGGTTAGCACCAATTTACTAAAATGTGAAAATTAAGATTGATGAAAAAAAAGAAACAATTCGAGAAAAGGGAATTATTTTATCTAGCGGCATAGTAAAAAGAATATTTATACAAAAACATGGCTGAATGGTTTTTATTGTCTTATTGGTTACCTTAGTCTTTCCTGAAAATAATAAAATCGACAAAAAAATCTATTGTCTATCAATGTCAAAGTCAATATTTTACAAAACTTGTCAATAAATAATAATAACTGACGTGTTATATTACTCATAAATCTTTAAAATTTCATGAGTTTCTTTCAGTAAACATCACGATGTCAGATTCTGATAGATTAGTTAACCAGGAGGCACCTTTAAGAGAAAATGTTGATGCAAGAGCGGAAGGCGATGCATCCGTCGCAGTTTCAGACCGTGAAGCTTATTTTCAGGCTCTTCGAATGTGGATTCAGCAAGCGCAGATGTATCAAAACATATCCACTTGCTTCCCTTATTATATGATGACATTTCAGGGTCTTCAAAACAATCCAACAAATGTACCACTTTTGAATAACAATTATCAGTTTCAAGCACACCAATTTCCTTTCCAAGTACCAAATCCCAGACCAACACCCGTAAACCAAAACCCAGCGGAGCCTCTTACGCCGGTTGAAGGTATACCAAATTATTGTATACATTTGTATATAACTAGATTATATTATATTACTAGGTTATATAACTAGATTGATTTTTTTAGATTAGCTTGAAATGAATGGAAAATTTAATTGTGAGTTCCATATAGATTTTATTTTCAAACATAAATTTTTCAGTGATCGGCAGACATGGAGGCTACGAATATATAATACCACCTCTCTATAAAAGATTGTTTGCTGAGTTTATTGATTTCATATTATTGTTTGTTCTTAAACTTATTGTAACATATATAGCAGTGGATATGTTTGAAGTAATGTAAGTATTTCAGTATATTTTTTTAATTATTAATCTGTAATCCTGCTTTAATGATATTGACACATTTTAAAAACATGCAAAATTAAATTACACCTAAGAAAATTTTGTGTCTTATTCAACTATACTTCATTATGAATAAAGATTTAATGGTGATAAATGATAGAAGGATTATATCAAATCCAGAAGAAAATAATTGAATGTTTGCTAGGGATATATATAAGCATGAAAAATGTGGCATCACCTCTTTTCTTCAATCAGCCTGTGAAGTAGTGTTATGATAATGACATTGATGATATATGTACCTTGAATAAGTTCTCACTGTTTCTTAAAAGATCACATTAACAGTACTCCATGCATGAAATTTTGAATGGTAATGCACCTGCAAGGAGGTACAGTATCTAACCTTGAATATCAGTGATGGTAGTTCACTAAAGTGTAAATAAAGCTTTTTAATTGGTTCTGAATATGTCCAATTTTTATTGCACTAATTTATTCAAAAAAATTCTGCAGCTGAAGCACACAATTCTTCTTGAGACTTATGGATACAATGCTCTGTCTGATACAACATGTAGAGACTGACTTTGATGCATTAAAAAAAACAAACAAATTTTTTTAATTTGATGCATTGAACAAAAAGCACACAGAAAAAGTTTAAAGACAAAGAATTAGAGGATTTACTTAATCAAAGCCATGTCAGACACTAGCAGAACTCGGAAAACGTTACTAGTAGATAAGTCAATAGTTTCAAAACATTCAAAACTATTAGGAATATGAATACTTATATAATTCTGGATCAGAAGCAAGGACATTGGATGCGGTATGAGTTGAAGCTAAGAGACATCAAACGGCGTTTCCACACATGTGAACTACTGCTTTGATGGCAGAAAAGAAAAGGTTTTTTGCATGACTGGCGATGAAAAGTGGCAGGTGACATTACAATGCAAAGTGTAGAAAATAGTGGGATAAGCCAGGTCATGCATCAACATTGTCCACAAAACAGAATATCCATGGTTTGTAGCTTCAAGATTTGTTGGGATCAGTATGGTGTAATTAATATTAGCTACTCGAACCAAATGAGTCTATCTCGGGAGATCGCTATCAACTTCAATTGATGTGTTTGAGTCGTGCTCTAAAAGAAAAACAGCTACTATACAAGCAGAGACAACAAAGTGATTTTATTACATTATAAATTTGCAAAAACTGTGAAAACCTACCTGGGAACATTTCAATGGGTATGGTCAAAGTTGTACCCCACCCGCTGTATTAACCTGAGGTAGCACCTTCCCATTACCAGTTATACCATTTGATGCTGCGTGGACTGCCTGAGCAGTGCTTCCATTCTTACGAAAATACTAAAGTATGGGTTGATTTTTAATTCGCCTCAAGACTTCTAGTGTTGGGCAATACTTTGAGTGAAATATTTTTGTACCTTATATTTAAAGCTTTTATTTTGTAAAAAAACAGTGAGAAATTATTCAAGGTCCTTATATCTAGTTTTTATTCCTATAATTTATATATGGATGCTGGTGTTTATGGGTCATAATAGCCATCACATATCATCAGGGGAAATGTGTGCTCATATGTCATTAAGTATCATATATAAAACATGTTGAAAAATTTTATCTTGCACTTTTATTATCATATAATATGAAGGATTAGAACATGGTCTATGAAAGTAACATCTTGGCTTCAAATCCACCATTTGTCTTTTATCATAAACTATTATCTCCTAGCTTAATCATTTAAGCTTAGTCGGAGTTGTTATTGGGAATGTTAGTAATGCTAAAAGCATTTCTAGCTATATTATATTTACTTTTTGTCTTTTGTTATAATTAATAAAGTATAGTTAATATTGCTGAACTAAATTAAACTGAAAAGTTGTTCTTTGGTAAATGTTAAAAGCATAAGCAGTGCACACACCTTGCATAAGATTCAAAATGAAATGAATTCCTTACTAAATTATATTATAAAAGTAATACAATTTTATGGAATAACTATGGCCACATTTCAGTTAAATATAGCTGTGTAGACAGGTTGATTCAGAATACATTTTTTATTGTTATATTTAGGGCTACAAACAAGCACAATTTAATGTAGAATTAATGTAGACATAATCACATCAAATGCCTTGTCACCAGTAATAACGGTCTCCGCACAGCATTGTTTAGCCACTATTGTACACCAATATTTTGAAAGGGGTGGCATTACATTGGCTCTATCAGGGATGGACTACATCCTTCCCCAGTCATGCCAATGTGCTTCTCCTTTATTCTGGTAATCCAGCAATTTCATTTTGGTCCAGATCTATCCCATTTTAGTGAAATGGAATGTGATAGCTTCGTGATGCAAACACAATGTTAAAAACTTAAGATGGCTTGTGTATATAGTTTTGTAAAGTACAATAATACTAGTTTTTTTATTTCTGTAGTTCTAAGAAATAGAGAAATTTAAAACTAATTTTATTTTTTTTAGTAAAATTTTTTCTTCTATTATATTTTATAAATATTATTTCTATTGTGATAGATTATTAGCTATTCAATCACTTTTTTATTTATTTCCAGTGACCTGGAAAAATTTGACTTCTACAAGTTCAGTGAACACTATGATGACTATAAGTATGCACTGGAATTGACTTCTGACATTTTACTATTGGAAGTTATTTACAGGATTTTAGTTTGTATTTTTGAGGTAATTTTGGCTTTACAATCAATTAATCTATCATATATTAATAATCTATCATTTAGTTTGTATATATCAATCTATTTTATTATACAAACTACTATTAATAAATTTAAATATTTGTTTTATCTGTACATGAGAATATATAAAAAATATAGGGTAATAACGAGGGGATGTAAGTAATAGTAATAGAACCATTTATTATGTATTGTTTCTGTTTGTCTATGGAAAAATAGCTAAACCAATTTGGATGCAGTTTTGAAAGAAATTTGTATATAATAATATAAGCATATAATTCTTTCTCCTTAATTATTAGCCTTAATTTCATCACAATCGGTCTTCTCCATCAAAAGATTTCATCAAGAGACTTTAATATAACAGTTGTAGGCGGGTAGAGGACACCACATGATATAAGATTAACACTGGTTTTGGGGTACATGGCAGTTGAACATACCTATAATATAGCACATAATAAAAATAATGAGCCTGATATAGTGTTAATGGACCAGGCACTGTCAAGGATATTTTTTGTCAATATTACCAACCCATATGTCGAGAAACTTGTGAAAGCCGGAACATAAAAAAAACAATATCTGGACCAGACACAAGGTGACCGACATGTGGGGAGGTATGCTAACCGAAATTATTCCTATAGTTATTTCTGCAAACTGGTTAATCCCAACCAGCCTCGCGAAGAATCTAAGGGGGTTGGGACTCCAGGACAGGCTGCTCCAGGCTCAAATGAAGGAGGTGGTTCTCCTCGATACTGCTCGTATAGTACGCAGGTTTCTCGCCCTTTCGCCATAACCTTTGACTGTTGGGACTCACTTGTTGAGGGATTCCCGTATGGTTGGTCTTTATATATGTATTATATTGTATATATTTATTTTATCACATTTTTATTTTATTTACTTATTTCTTTTCTTGACCGACCAGGTGGCGATGGAAATAAATAACGCCACAATAACAATAATAAAGCTTGTAGTGTTATTGATTCAAAAAAATATTTTACTAACTGTAAATTTGTTAACTGGGCAAACAATGGCAGGTCAGCTAGTTTTAATAATGAAAACATTAGTTAGACAAGCATTAGCAAACTTCTATACAATAGGTGCTAAGCTTAGCCAAGAGATAGGCACGAAGTGAAGTGAAGTAAGTGGAGAAAAGTATCACTTTTATTTTTACCTCTATGGACTGTGATAATAACTATGCAAAGAAAATTATTAGGCATATAGCCTTTTTTTTTGCTTGTTTCTAGTGCTAGTTAAAGAATTGTAATATTCTTAATACTAGATTATTATAGTATAATATGTTTAACTACTTATGATGCAATGTTGTTTATTTAAAAACCCTTTTTCAGGCATCTTGTTTAAGCCGCAGTATAGGACGCACAGGAGGCGCTACACCAGGGAAGGCTCTGCTCGGCCTGCGCGTTGTTACTGCATCCGCCGTCATACCAGTCGAGGGCCGACCAAAAGAAACTGTGCTGTTATATCCGGGCCAACCTCTTAGTTTTTTCCTTGCATTACTCCGATCACTCATGAAGAATTTCCTAATCTCGCTCCTATTCCCCTTATGTGTCGTGCTTTTTGTGTTTCGTTACAACCGCACAGGTTATGATCTACTATGCGGCGTTATCGTGGTAGAAGAAAACATGTTTCCGAGAAGGAGACATGTTCCTTAGAACCATAATGTTATATTTGCATTGTAAATTCTACCATTTTCAAAGTAATGAGTTCGGTATTTCGTTAATTGGCATTTGTATTATAGGAATGCATAAATTATGTTACCTATTTTATGATGAAATATTATAATGTTTTGAACTGTCGATTTACCTTTTTATGTATTTAGTGGCTATGAAAATTAGATTTATTCTTCAAAGTTAGAACTCTGAGAACAAGAAAAAGTGTAGAGAAATGCAGTAAAACTGAGTATATATTGCTTAATCTTAGGAGGTGAGCCCAGAATTTTGTGATAATATCCATTCAAATTATTTTGTAAATATTTTATTGTTAGTAACAAAGTTTTTAAATATGTGGCGATTTATATTTGTTTTTTTTATTTAACCTTTACAATAAGATCTTATAAAGTAATGGTAGTGGAAGGGGAAGCCCCTAAACAAATGTGTTGCGAAATATATTTTTAAAATATTTTTCTCCATAACAGTAACCAGCCGAAACTTCTTGCCAATGGATTTCTTAACTTTTGGGATTAAAAAGTCAATTGATATAAGTAGTTTCTGTTTCATCCCAATTGTTGAACCACTTACGAAAATGGGAAGAGGCTCCTACATGTTGCAAAGTGGCTAAAGTTCCAGTATTGAATAATAATTTGTAAACTGCAACCTTAATTTAGCTATTTTTCGCCTTGTTACGGCTGGGTCCCATGGTGAAGCGAAAAGGAACAAGGCTGCCCTATTATTTAGCATTTATTGAAAAAAAATGCATAGTTTAAACTAAAAACAAATCAAGCGAGACTCAGCTATACACCAACGTGAACTGAAAATTCACTATAGAGTAATCATGAATATATTATTCCTTCTATCATTCATATCTCGAGTGGCTCTCTTTTCGACAAAGGCGCTAGAATTCTGCTTGTTCTCGTCTATATTACATGGTTCAAATCATCCATCTTATCTTAAAGATGACCAATTTTTACATTCCTCTCTTGACCATTTACCTCGATCCCTAAATATTATGAGGATTTGTGTTCCATACCATTGCACATAGTACATGCCATACTCCTTTGGAAATCTTTCCGGATGATATCAAGAATGCACCCAGCAGTTTCTTTTAAATCCCTTCTTCGACAACGTGTATACAATGTATATACATATATATGTATATATATTTATACTGTTGTGTATAATTTGATATTTTTATCCTTTTTTTATTTTTATGTCTACCAACATATCCTCTCGAACTCCCAGGGTTGACTGGTACAGAATGTCATTAGGCATTAAGTCCGCCCTTGTTATTTAATTAATTAACATAAAGAATAAATAAATAAATATAGAAATATAAACTAATTTATCATATATAATTCATCAATGTCTATATAATAATAGGTATGTTTAGGAACTATTAGTGTATCCGATTATTTATAAAGACTTCGGCTAACATACTGTATTCCTGGTAAAAGAGTGCGTAACAAATAGTTATAGTATAATTATTAGTTACGTACTCTTAAAAAAAAAACATTATTGTAGAAAAGCACCTTTTATTCTATTTACTTCTCTATGTCCCTCTGGCATACGACAAAAAGAAGCATTACCTTATTAAATATGTAAAACGACGAAGCCCACGCTGAATATACAAATAACAGCAATTATATCCAAACTTGGAAGGGACAAAAGTTGCTGACAATAAATTATTGCGTAACTTCCTACCAATTCGGTTTTCTATTAACTATAGATGATGATGATGATATTAATTTATCCCTAATGGGAAAGGCAAAATATTAACTATAGATTAATTGTGACTAGATTTTTTTTGTAACATGAATGCATTTTTAAATTTAAATATATATATGATGCGTTCATTTCTAAATTTGTATGTTAATATATCATAGAACTAAGATTATATTCTTAGACTATATATTATTTAATAATATTTAAGAAGCAGTAAAGGTTACAATTTTATTTTTTATAAATAATCTTGTTTTAACATTATAAAATATTACAATTTTGCTGAGTTGGCTTAATTCATTGTGCCGTCAGTCTGCCGTAACGTGGCGGCGCTGCGCTCGTGTGTGCCGCAGGAGTGGCCTGACCCGAACTGTCATTGTTCATGTAGTTTTCTGTGATAAGAATTACTGTGAAATTATAGTTTAGCGTACTAAAATAATTTTAAACGTTCACGATGTCTGCATCGGGTGAATTCGGTAACCCTTTACGCAAATTCAAGCTGGTTTTTCTTGGAGAGCAAAGCGGTTAGTAGTCGACGAAATTTTTTTCCGTCGTACATTTTTAATACATAGATTCTGAATTTATGACACGAATTTATACGAATGCAAAATTTATGAAATAATTGATAGTTACCATTTGGTTTTATACTCTATTATATACTTCTACATTCTTCCCATACTATTGGAATTTGATTTGACGTTGAATGACTGAGATGTAGGTTACAGAATGGCATCATATTAGAACTTCAGGGAATTCTCAAGCAATGTCTTGGTTCTCGTTATCAATTGGCTTTTGATTATCACTAGCGAACTATTGTAGTGTATTAACATAAAAATTATTTGTTTTCAGTGGGGAAGACTTCGCTAATTACTAGGTTCATGTACGATAGTTTCGACAACACTTACCAGGTGAGTCACAAAGTTACTTTTATTGTTTATTTTTGCAATCGCATCATGAAATAAATTATTATTTCACATCTGTTTCATTTTTCGATTATATTTCGAGTATTAAGGGTTTTAATTTAATGATTATTAGGCTAGACCTCAAATTTGGGGTAATGTTTCTGATTTCATATTTCGTTATCACATCATAATCATAGTTTGATCAGGCCATCATTTCCACACTACTGAACAAGGGCTTCATATAGGATCATGTCTTAACTTAGTATTAAGAAATTGTTGCATACATAAAACTGCTCGGTAATATGAATTAAGACATTTGAGCAACCTTTTATGAATTAAAATTAAAGTATTAATTTATGAGTATTTTTAAAAACAATAAGGATATTATACCTAAATTACAGTGAAGCAAAATGAGTTAATTTAGGTGATTGAATTAATTAAAAATTATTCTAAAACAAAAATTAAGAAATTTTTCATTTATTGTCTTTCAAATGCAACCTTGTTATCAAATGTCATACAGTGTGTAATGAAAAGATATGAAATGAAAAACTAGTTTGCACCTAATTTGACATTATTTTTGTGATAGTGTCTTCAATTGTTAAAATTATCAGATAATAATATCTTGTACATTGTTTAGATTTTTTAATAACCATTAGAATTACACTGCTATCAAAGTGGTTTATAATGTTTGTTTAATTATATTTGTATGTCTTCTATTTAATAGAAATAATTAATATAGCTGAAGGCAAAGACTGGTCCTTGTAGGATAGGTAGGTTCTTATAGCAAGCTTTAAATTGATTTTGTTAGTGTGTTGGAAATGGTAAAATTGATTTATTTATCTTAGGAGTAGTCAGGGTAGCTTATGTGAAAGTGGATAATTTAACTGTAGCAGTAGCAAGTATACAAACAATGATTTTTCTTTATCACACAAAAGAATAATTCGGTAACATTTGTGCCTAGTGTAGGGTGAAAGGCTCAACAGCTTGGTGGCAAAGTGTTTAGAGAACCTGGCAGCTGTGTTTCGGGACCTTAATTTTTGTCTCAAAAATTGATAGTTTTTGGATCTGGATGTTTTGTATCTATGCCCCACATCCCTGATGCTGCATCTCAACTTTCTACATCTTATTGCACATTCATCACTTTGCTACTGAACACAGCTATTATACTATCACTGCACTCTTAAAATTCTTTACTGTTATTTGATATAGAATCTTCGGAGTTTTAGAAGTTTACCACCTACAATATATAATAGGTTTTAGTATGTTTAGCATTTTCAATATCCTTTTTAACTATTTTAAAGCAGAAAAGACCCAATGTCTGACAAAGAAGGTAATTAAGTTTTTATAGAATAGGTGGCAAACAAGCATGCAGCCCACCCGATGGTAAGTGAACACCTCCGCCAATGAACATCAGAAATACCAGAGGAGTCACAAATGCATTGCCGGCCTTTAGGAAAGGTGTAAGCTCTTTTCTGTCATCTGTTGTTGAAGATGTATCGTGGAATATGGGTTAATTCTAACCCATACTCCAAAATACATCAGTAATCATTGGATCACTCAACATCAGGCAATCTATGTAACTCATTCAACATTATTTCCATTATTCTGCAAAATCAAAAGAATATCTGATTGATCTGGAGTTTGAATTATTAGCAAAGTCACTGTTTATATGTCTAGTTGAAACATATATTTATTACAATATACTAGATTTTGATTTGGATGCTATTTGGTCAAGGTAATATGGATGAATGTGAATTTTGGAATACAGTCAATCAGTCATAGACACAGCATTTATGTCTGTCCACAGCCTTACTATAAAATTCTGAAGAACAGACAGATGTTTATTTTAGCAAAATTTTGTAATTAATTATTATTTAATACTTAGTTGATAATATATTTGAAAATAAATTGAAGTTGAGTTGAGAGTGAGATTGACATCATTTTATAAAATTTGTTTTAGGGTAAATTTCATATTGGTCTAAGTCAAACAGTACTTTAAATGAACAGTCTGTGTCAAGTGTCTGCTAGAAATTGATCTGTTAAAGTTAACGGGCTTCCTCTGCTGTATAATCTGGCAGACTTTTTATGTACTATATCACAATTTATGTATTTCACGCATAGGCGACGATCGGCATCGATTTCTTGTCGAAGACCATGTACCTGGAGGACCGCACAGTGCGGCTGCAGCTGTGGGACACCGCGGGCCAGGAACGGTTCCGCTCACTCATCCCTTCCTACATCCGTGACTCCACTGTTGCTGTTGTCGTCTATGATATTACCAGTAAGTATCATTCATAATCTACCTTTTTGAAAATAATACTTAAATGTGATTAAATTTGAATTCAATGATCTATCGAAAGGATATAGACGAATTTAAAGGTAATTTATAAACAGACTTATATTATATACTTCAAAATTTTGTCGCTTTAACACTAGAGGATCTGATTTGCTTTAAAAAATAAGTAAGATACAAAGGTTTTAGCATATTTTTCTTTTTATTAATTTGGTTTAGAAACTCTTAAAGAAAATATATCTTTAGAGATATATTTTCCTAGTTGTAACTAACACGAATATGGTTCGACCTACTACTACGAGGCTACTTTTTACATAGAATGCAATTTAATAGTATTTTTGTATTCCACAAACTTTATTTGTGTTTATTTAATTCTAGAGGATTTGGACCCGTAATGGTGATTTTGCAAGTTTCAATCATCTCCTTAATAAAATATCCAAGACGGAAAAGCAAGAATGCTATTTAGATACACCAATTTCTAACAAATTAAAATTCTTTGAACCTTGTTGTGCACACATTCCACCCTAATACGCGTATCATCGACTTGTATCTTAACTCATTCTGTACAATTCGAAGGAGGGACTATTCCCATCAAATATGCAAAACTGTTACGTGTGATCCGTCCGTCTAGAACGAAGCCAAAAAGCTATAACTAAATCTACTGCCTTTCGTATGGGACGAAGTGTTTATTTGTTTTTTTAGTATCTTAACACGAATGTGAAAACATTAAACTTTTTCAAATTAAAAGTCTCATTTGGCATTTAAATACATAATTTATATTTAATTATGTATTTAAATGCCAAATTATTTATATACATAATTATTATTTATATATAATTTAATTTATATACAAAGCCTTATTATTCCGCCATTTAAAAAATATCTATGCTCGTGTAACTGGTGTGAACCAAATAAAGTGTAATCGCTGAATCGTTACATAATTTCCTGGCTCATTATAAATACGATTTATTGTTCATTTCCCGCCCTAATTATTTTTTAAAAAGTTTGGCTGGAATTAATGAAACCTGAATGAGGAAGTTTGCACGAGATATATAGCTTATCTTACTTCCAGATTATGATGGCTAGATATAGGGGTCCGTGGACTGTCTAGGCATTTGCTTTTTGCTTTTACATACTATTAAAATCGTGGGAGCTCAGTGCGTGGTCGTGAAATAATTTAATTCTTATAGACTTTTTTAAGTCTTTGATATATTTAATAATAAACTAACCGTCCAGATCGGAATGCAGATAGTCTGCTTAGAAAGTTCAGGAGAAACTGCAGTTGCTTTTTTCAAAGATTATATATTTAAGGTACATATGTATATATGTTTTTGTGTAATTAGGCTAATCATTCCATGCGAGAATCATTATTATAATTCTAAGAATTTGTGTCACTCGAGTCTTATACAGAATAGAAAAATTTACTTGTAAATTAAATTCTTCCTTTGCGTTTAGAAGTCTAATAACTAAAAGAAATTGACCAAGTTGATATTATGTTCCAACTCACCAAGTCGTCAAATAACAATTTGTTTTCTTTCTTAACTATAAGAAAATATTTATAATCTTAATATATCTTAATATTTCATTATTAATAAAAGAAAACCATATATTGTATTCACAAACATACATTTAGTTAGTTCAACTATGAGCATGCACTCCTCAAACTAAAAATATAATTTTCTCAAAATAATAAACATTTGGTCTTGGTCCATTTTGGTATTACTCTGCCCAGTTTATCTAATTTTTTTTGGTTTTCATAAATATATGTCACTGGTCTTCATAAATATCAAGGAATAAATACGAAATATTGCTATGAATACCACCAATACGCAGTCGGACTGCGTGTTCTTTAGAGAGAAAACCAATTCTCACCAGTGAGATCAAGCAGTCTTAGAGATAAGACCTCTAGTCTAGAGATTAGACTCTTCTAGAGATTAGACCTTATTTATTAGGAATTACTAACAGTGTTTCAGTTGTGTTTTGTGTGTTCATAATTGGTTTTGTATTAAAAACACTAATTATTTAAGATTCCTAAGCCAAAATACATATATTAGCCAACATAGCCGAAATTGTGAGTTGCCACATTCTGCATGCCTTGACTTACTTATTATTTTATCTCATATATTTGACCCTCTTCCATTGCTGTAAGTTCTCATGATGCGGTCACGAAATGTTACGCTGTGATATAAGAATTTTTATTATCAGGGTCTACGTCATTAGTCCAGCTCAGACATTAATTTAGGAAACGTACAATACACGCGTTTATTGGAACGGATAAATGTCAGGTTGGCATTTTGTTCGCGTTAATAATGCAGCCACGTATGTTGTCAAATATTTAAGAGAACAGTGTTTCACGTGTTTTATAGATTTGCACTGCTTATTATTCCAAACGGTTCGCTGTAAAGTAAATAGATATTGAATAATAATAGCACGTTGGTAAACGAATGGACGTGTAAAATTTTAAGAGCCCATTTCAGTGTAAAGAGTAAACTGAAGTAACAACCAATATATATAAATCCCATCGCTGGGCATAAACCTCCTTCCTCCTTGGCATTCGATGGCGGACTTGACACGTATTTGAAATTGCTCTCTTTTATTTATTTCTTAGACATGCGGTTTTTCTCACGATCTTTTTCTTCGCCGTCGATCATGTGGTGAATCAGTACTTAAATTTGCAATTAACTATTTCATAGGAGCCGACGCCGACTGGACGGGGGTTTGCTTGGCGAATTAAATGCAAACGTTTAGACGCGGTTCATTTAAAAAGTAATTATATCATACTAACTCTTTCCAATTACTATAAAACAAAAGACCGACCTAAATTATCATTCTGATAGTATTATTGGACAAGACAGACTACATTAGTCTGTATTGTTACAGGCTTAAATATTAATATAGTTTAAAACGAAAACAATTAATTCTCAATTATTGATTGATTGTTGTTTGCTTTGTTGTCACTTTTTTATTAAGTTACTCCGGAAAGAATAAAGATAAAAAATAGTTCTAGAGAGATACATCAAAAAATGTATATTTAATATCGTGACTCTTAATTTAACTATATAATAATATAAGATATGATGTATCTTCAATATTCTTGTTCAGCTAAGTAATACACTGCTAAAGCTTTGTAGTATGCAAGGATCTTGTTGCATTTTGTGGTCAAACGGCATCTGGTAACCACTGGCCTTCTACATAAAGCCCGCCGCAAGATATTCATAAGCGGATTCATTTAACAGATGTAAGAGGCACTTCGGGACGGAATTGAATCTCGACTACACTGTTCCATTTGACTCTATTTACCAGTTCAAACGGGTCAACATGTCATTTATAGACATAATATATATGGACAGAGACTTTATATTTTCATTCGAAAGCACGTCAACGTCTCAAAAAGATTCGTATGAAAAAATTGTGTACTTTTTTTTAGCAATAAAAATGTATCAACTATTGAACCATTAATCAAATATGTGATTCTGGTAAATTTTGATATTCGTCGGCGATATCTTCTGGTTATTACCAGATAACATGAACTTCCCAAGATATAGTGTCGTAAGCGTTAGCGCAGATAAGGAGGATTTCCCTTGTCGTTCCCTGCCTTAGTCCGATGTAATGCATGTGGAATAAGATCGAAGTAACCGAGCGCTTATGGCGCTCAGTCGAGACCTCTATTGAACATTACGAAGAAGCATTTCAACTAAGCTTAAAATGCTAGGAGATGGTTCACGATAAAAGCCGAATAGCGTATTCGAACCTACGTCTTTAAGTTGCCCGACTAGGAATAAAATACAGGACCTGCGACGCTAACTTTACGGCATACTTTAGGTATATGATTAATTCATAATGTAATATCATAACGTCCTTAGAATCTACGTATGTAGTTTTTTTTTTATATATCAATCGGTTTATCATTTTAATCTTTACTCGTAGTTATTAATTGAATCATAAAATGCTAATCTGATAATCAATACATGAAAATATTTTATGTTATCCGACAGACAGAATCAATAAAATTATTTGTGATCGTTTTGTTAATTTGTTAAAATTATATAATTCATACATCATTCGAATCATGAGTCATGGTGTTGAGTTCATACAAAAATCTCATAGAAATAAGAACTTTCAGTTTTTTCTTGGCATAAAAATTAGGTTTTAAAAACTAGAAAAACTCTAAAAAATAATAACTTTATCGGTCCAGCCGTTCCCAAGTGATGCGCTTATAATTTTTATTTCTATATATATATATATATACTTTTACTGATTTTGTTCCGTTTGGTCCAATATTTCAATTTCTCGTTCAGAAAGTATACCTTTACTTGAAACTTATTAAATATTCCTACGAATCCGTTCAGCATCGCTAAGCTAAACGCTTAACTTTTATTGCAAACGGTAGTCTAGTAATGCATAATCAATAAAAACTTTTTAATTTTTGTTAGATAAAAAATAAAACTTTTATTGTAAATATTATATATATTTAAATATAAGACTATTAGTTGTAGTATTTAACTCAGGAAGCTTTTAACGAAACTTGAGAACTTAATTAATTCATATTTTGTTTTTTTACTATAATTTAGTTTCGTTTCAGGCATTAGTGTTTGTACTATCGAAATTGGTACAAACATTAATCTTTGCCATGCAGGGAATGAAAAATTATAATACGGCACGGGTCTCCGAGTTTGAGCTAATTCTATCAATTTGTCACAATCAAATTCGCAATCATTTTCGTTATATATATTTGAGCTGACCCATGCTACTGCTGGATTCTAGCTGTACCGTGGCTCTCTTCTCTGTAACTATTAGGACCTTTGAACTGGCTCGTTTCTTGACCTCTAATTACATAAAAGAAAGTTGTATTGCGCTCACTTGTTTTTTATTAGTCTAGTGGAATGACATGAGGTAATAGTGTAATATAAATCATTTGTAACTACTACATGTATAAAAATTTATTGAGGACTTAATTAAAAAAGAGTCAACTATGACGTCACGCTTATACGGCGGTAATAGACATTTAAAGAGCGGTATTTAAAAATGAGACAGGGGTTACATAAGCTGTGAACACTACGCCCCGCAGCCACCGCTCAATGAACCGGTCCGAATGAGGTCATTGAACTTTTAAATTCGCTTCCAACTAGGCATACGCAGCGCCTGTAGTTATGTCATCCGTTTAAATTTACGTCCTACTTGTACTTTAAAATATATCATAATTGCTACAAAATAAGAGTAACACTGTAAAATATGTCATAATCAGGGTAACCAGTATAATATATGTCATAATTACTACAAATTAAGGGTAACACTATAACATATTTCATAATTGCTACAAAGTTAGAGTCACTACGGACGGAATCATTAACGGTAGTCTAAACGCGAGATAAAAAAAAGCTTTACCGTTAGAAAGTTTAACAAATTACACGGAATAACCTAGACTAGTTTACTTACACGAGCACAGTGGACTATTGTGCTTTGTGTGGTTAATATCTTATATACATATTGTCAGTGATGCTGCATAACTGGCCGATCTTTACTGCCTTCAAAAGCGGCGGTACTGCTAAGGACTTAACTATTTTTTATTTTACTGTAATGTTAGAGGTGACAAACGAGCACAGAGTTCAGCCGACGGTAAGTGATCACTATGGCCCATAACATCTACATCCATCTTCAACGAGGATTCAAGATAGTTGTATTGTCGAAGGCTGAGATGGAATGTTATGTCATGTTATATATAAAATACATAATATAGTTTCTGGATCCTACCCTCGATATACGCTTTGTTGGTGTTTTGTGAAGGCGTAGTCCTTCCCCCAGTCCAGCCGGCCCATTCAAGCTGTAGCTAGATAAAAGTTTAATTGTAGCGCTACCATGTTTATTATCAAAATTTCTACGGTTTTCAATTTGCAGATCATCAGCTATGCAGTATCACCGAAGGACAATTCATTAATCTCTAATCGTATATATGTATATAAAGTATAAATAACCTTAATTAATTATTAATTATATTTATATGTTATTTATTATATTTATATTACTCTTAAAATTGAAGTAAGTACTTTCTTGCACCCACAATATATTCTCTGCTCATTCCAAAGGTAGGCAAATAGATAATACCTTTTGGAATTAAAACTTTTTGCACATTTTGTTTTACCTGTACAAATAAAGTATAAATAAATAAATATATATCCTAAACTATATAAATATATTTATCTCGTTGCCGCAATGTAGGTCAAAGATTCAGGTATAAGGTTTAGCACATAGTAAAAATAAAGCAATCTCCCTCGCCGTTGTTACGACGGCCTTAAATTAAACGTGAGTCATCGTAACGTGGCCTATGTACAAATAACTCTCTAATGTTTAAAGCTTTTAAAACTAAGAAAAGAGGTAATATATAAATCCAGCCGGACATGTGGCGGTTCCACTGCGTGTTGCTGGACTTAACACGTCTTAAAATATTTTTTTCTTATCATTTATTACTTGGATATGCAAGTTTTGCTCGTAATGCATGCTTTCTATGTCGAGCACGTATCCACATGGAACTCCTCTGGTATTACGGAAGTTGACGGGTGGCAGTGTTAACATTGCTTGAGCCGTGTCGTTGATCATTTGCCAACTCTTCTAAAAAGAAATCATTCGTCCTTCCCTTTCCATGTATGTACCATGGAACTGGAGAAAGGTTCTAGACAAAAAACCAACTAATTGTGTTGTTCAAATATTGTTTCACGTCTAGGAATCTAATCTAGGATTCGTTATGCAGCAGTCAACTCTTTCCACGAGGCCATGTGGAAGCTAATCCATATCAATATAAACGTTACTGTTTGCCTTTCAGAGTAAATATAGGAGTAAGTGCATGTTTGTTTGCATGCAACTCTGTGCGTACTTATCTAATACAAAGAATCAGCAAATATTTTTTTTTTGTATGCGTAAACATATTTATTTATTCTTTTGTCCCTTAAATAGGGTTTACAAAGGCGAACTAAATACCTAGTGGTATTCTCTGCCAGTCAACCCTGGAAGAATGAGAGAAATTGTTGGTAGCCATAAAATAATAAAAGTTATTTTGTCAAAAATATCATATTACAAATATAACATATATAAATACCATGAGAAAAAATAAAATAAAGAATATATATATGGATATAAATTGGAAGTTATATTTAATATAAGATGGATAATTATAATCATGAATATAGAATAAAGAACAAGCAAAATTCTATAGCTACACCTTTGTCGAATATAATGTCTTTGTATTGAATATACTTTAATTAATAAAAAATAAACATCCTGAGTTTACGAACTTCAGAGATACATTTTTTTTTCTAATTCTCATCGTAATTAATTTACATTCTCCAAAATTGTATTAATCAACAGGTTGACTGTCAGCGCGTTCGATTGCCTTTTTAAACATTCAAACTGCGTGTTAACGTATCCTTTATTTAATTCCGGCGGGTGTTGGTTGAGGTGACCAGGCAAATTCAATGTTCCGTTCGACGAACGTTCATAACGTAATACAACATTGTGTAAAATATAGACATGATTTTTTCTTGAGCTATTTCGACCATGGCGATATCTTTTAGATATTACCGGATGATATCAATTACGTATACAAGATTCTGATGCATTATCAGGAACACGGGACATACACAATTCACCCAGATACGAAAACCATCAATATGTAATGAACAAGTTTTGTTCCGCGACTGGGCTAATTCAGGGCCCTTTTACGCAGCAGCCTACAAATACTCTAACATTACGCCGCATTATAAATTACATAATATAGGACGGAGCGACGGTCGACAGGAATAGTAAACCACTCTACACAAAGTTTTATCGCTGTTGTTTCGTATGGTTAATAAAAAAGCGTAGCGTCTTATTAATGGTGATGATTCTGGCACCAATGCATTTGAGTTATGATGCCATGATTTGGATGAATGTGGGTGTTATTATGCGTAGCAACGATCACTTACCATCAGGTGAACTATGTCCGTTTAATACTACGTAATATAATAAAAAAATGTGATTATGTACCGTTATTTTCGGAAAATTATTAGATAATTTTTAGAAAAATATATTTTAATGTTACTTTCCGATCATAATTTTTATTTATTGTTAAAATAACTCGTACTAGCAATATTCTGAAAATCGGTGATTCTCCCGCTTGTCTTGAGATAACTTGCGTCAACCTACGTGCAGTGACGTGCCATATTTTATCGGAAGACGCTACCCCAAATTTAGAGACTGAACCGTTACTCCAAATTTATTGAATTAATGTTACCTTCGGAACATAAGAACGCACCGAATATTTGAGTCCATTTTTTATGTAAAAAGGTGCGTCTTCTTTTAGTCAGAGTAGAAAAATACGGTATGTAACATTTTCTTTTATATTTTTTATACATGCATCCAAGGCGCTTAATAGACTTGAAGCCTAATCTTAATTAGTTAAGAGTGAATTTTATAAACGTTTAATGACGTAACAACCTGTCTAAAATTCGCCTTGCATAACACATACACATTATAAACAGTCTTACGTCGCACTGCATACGGTTGCACACACTTTTATGTTAAATGGATTTCGAGTAATCTTAACACTATAATTTATATGTTTTTTTAGCATATCTATAAAATATATTAAATGTATAAATAGTATGTCTTGAGTAAACTGTCAGTAGATTGATAACACCATCATGTTATAAAGTATGTATTATATATATAATAATATATTTATTTATTGTATCATATATTATAAAGTATATTAATTTAGGTATCCTATATATTTATTGTATTCATATTTTTTTAAGTATATTTAGTATATTATTAGAAAATATATATTACATAATGTAGAGTAACTGTTATTTTTCCCATTTTTATATTATATGTGCACCTACCCTAGCTTCTCAATACCACCCTTAGGTCGACTGGTAGAGAATGCTTTAGCATTAGGTCCGCCTATGTAATTTACTTTGTGCATGAAGTTTCAAATAAATAAATAAAATTTAAAAAAATATGTCGCTTTTCATACAGTAGAACGACGCTGCGGAGTACAGTTTCTAGCGTACAGGATATTAAGTATACTGTAGGCATTTGTGCAGCTCCAACGGCGTTTAGACGCTCGTATTATGAACGAAAGTGGACGACGTATACAATTTTACCATTGTTAGAGACACGTCGCAGTTAGATTCTAGCCGTGGCATTAGTGGATCGTGCATCTTGAATTTTTATAAGGTATGTAGATATGGTCCACAGTTGTCGCTTAACATCAGGTGACCTGTTGTCATGATCAATATTATTAAAAAAAATCATAATCGGAAATATTAAGTTTAAGTAGATTTGGCGTTATATTCCTTCTAATTGTTTTCAAATATTTAAAAACAAAACACTAAAACTGACTTCACATAACAATTAAACAGAAATATTTGGCATTACATTACGATTAAGCGTGCGTAAATACCGGAATGCACGAATTGCATAAAGGTCGTTAATTATGCTTGTGATTGCATTTCAACCGACTTCTAGAAGTAGGTGATCTATCTGAAGCATATCTTTTATGTTATATTCTTAGAAGATTGTTGGTCAATTTGGGCGATTCTTTTCTATTCGATTCCCACGAATATTTCTTTGATTTTTTTTTACGAGTTTTTTTTTATCAAAACCTATTGATAATAAAAAGATAAATTAATAAAATGACTGAATGACAACTTCATTAATGGTATACAGTTTACCTGATGGTAAGTGATGAGGAATAGGTAGGTATGTCAAGCCGACCCACTCCGCAATACCACGTCGGAATAGCAGCATGGTGCTCCTGTACTACGTATGATCAGTCCAGAGATCCAAGGAACCCATTTCATGTATCAAGGCACTCCATCTCATCTCAGTCCTCAGGGATATATCAAGGCATGTGTATCTTGAATCTTTCTGTACGTTGCATGGGCCGCGGTCTACACTTATCGTCAGGTGAACTGTGTGCTGTTTTGTCATCCCAAATATAGAGAAAAAAAAACAATTCAACAATTCGTCAATAGCCTAATGGTTTAAGGGTACGGTCTGCGAAACTTAAGGTCGTCGTTTCGAATCCGCCAGTCGACTATTGTCCTAAACCATCTCCTAGCACATACATTTAAGCTTAGTCAGAGATGATAACCGGTACATTAGTAACGTTAAGAATAGTTCTAGCATTTTTTAGGTAAAAAAATATGTCCTCATTTGTCATTGACATTTTGATATGGATCGAAGACTTATTCTTTGTCGTGTCGTAAGTTCGTCGAACTACAACACTAATAGGTACTTCGTCATTCTGACTATAGTCAAAGTGAGGAACAGGCTAAGCGTACGACCTTCTTGCAAGTCGTCGAGGCCACCGGCGCAACGTTTCAGACGCCCGCACTGCACCTGCCTCGCTGTAATCGAATCTATTCATACCGGACTATTGTATTAAACCGACTGGATCTTATTGTATTACATCGGTTTGCACAGAGAATGTCTGTTTCTTATAATTATTTTCACTCGAACGTTACGAAATTTAGAGTCTTATTGGAAAATAAGTTAAGACGGGTTTTTATGTTTTACTCAAATATAATTAATATAGTCCATCGTTTAAATAAAAAATATGGGATAGCCCTGGTTAAGTTTGCCTTTCCCCCCTCCTTCGCGGCGTGCAACACCTCTGTCCTTCCGTGAACGTGAATGTCTGTGAAGCATTCGAAATATCTGGACATTAAAAAGTTTACTTTGCACGTAATAAAATCTTTAAGATTAGTTTTATTTTATGTGCAGTATTAGTTACGTAGAGTATGGTAATAGGATATCTGAAATATAAGTAATTCATCGTTTTGAAATTAAAATTAAGACCAAAGATCTAGAAGTTTTAGAAATCAAAGGAGCTCAGCATGTCAAATCATCAATATTACATTTAACTAATATCCATAAATATTACATTTACAAAACTATTAGCGATTTATCCGTCAATTATTTTTATACCTGAAAGAGAAAGATAAAAATGAAATGGGTAAAATCTTGTTTTATAATACTCTAAAATAACCTGTATTACAATACCAATTCAAAGATATCCTCGATGAAATTTAATATTTCGTTTAGACTTAATCAACTTGTTGAATTTTCAGTAGCGCTTGTTCATGCATATGTAACTCATTAAAAAAAAGTTTTAAACTTACATATAATTGGCCATATAATAAGAATTTTAAAATAAAATAAATAAATAAAAGGAGACAAACGTAACCGATGTTACCAGAATTTATCAAATGATGTAACCCTTATTTCACAGCGGAAATATGTTTGCCAAGAAAACTAAATAATTTATTACATAGTTAGTGCCAAACGAAATACAGTCTTATTATAAAAGAAGTATAAAACGAAAAACTACGAACTGTACGAATTTTTCTTAAATAATTAATTTTTTTTTTCTGTGTTTTCTCGTCGCGGTAGTCGGAAATAGTAAGCACTGTCCACACTTTATCTGAAGCTTAACTTTGGTCTACCAAAGTTAAGCTTCATAGCAGTTAGCTTCTAGACGCATCGTGAATGGGTCGGCTCGACAGGGGCAAGCGTTTTGAAGCTTACGAGATTAGGTATGTAGATTTCGAGTGCCGTAGTTGTTAGTTACTATCGGGTGAACAATGTGCTTTTTTGTCCTTTGTTATCTCACCTATTATAAAATACATCTTTATTTAGCCCTAAACTTTATGGAGAACGTAAATCTATGGTGATAACTGGGCTTTTATTTTTCAAATTTAAAAATACTAAAGATACAAGTACACGTAGTTCGAAAATTGAAGATCATGAGTGGCTTGATGGTGAGTTCAACGATCTAGACTTGAAATTATAACAAAAAATGTTAGAAAACTTAACATAGCATAATGTCGTTATTTCAAAGACAGAATGGGACTCGTTAAGTCGACTCGACGGAAGCGATTCAGTATCGAGAATATAGAGAATAGACAAGAAATAGTATCCAAGCCTTTCAAATAATTAAAATATATTTTAATCACGTAGATAAAAAAGCAAAGATTGAAATGTGTAATAGCGCCATTTTATTTTAATTCAGCTAAAGATACTTGATACTACGATTTGAATGACTACTTAAGAGAATGATATTTTTTTTAGTTTCGCATCCTATTTAACACCGTCAGCCGCCGCTGGCTGACTTGGCACTCAACGTGTTAATGATTTTTTTATTTATTTCAATAAACTTATGTTCATACTATACAATCAAATAGTACAACTTAACTTAAAAAAAACAATAATTATCAGAATGTATACAAAAGTAGAGCAAATACTTATAAGCAGCACTATATATATACATACGTACACATAAATATATAATTAAGGGTAGCAGTATTAAGATATCAATAAGGCAGCGTTAAAATATTAATTTGATCTCGTATCTAACTAAAAAAACAAGCTTACAATGATATTAACGGTATGTTAAACTAAGATTATTATATTATATGGTATATATAAACTGAGCTAAGATTCAATACGTGTCTTATGAGATGGTTCTCAAAATAGTCGCATGAGGCAATTGAACCTACTAAGTTAAGTTTCTCAGACTGTACCCTAGGTTCACCCTATTCGAGCCGGAGTACCACAAGGCTCCGTCCTAGGTCCCATTCTCTACACAATCTACACCAACAACTGTGTAGCCAGCCCTCTTCGCCGATGACATCGGCTATTACGCGTCTGAATTTAAACCATACGCTATCTGTAAACGCCTGCAATCGGCAGCCAACATGTGCCGTTCCAACACTTGATGCACGTCATCAAGTTTCGGAAAGTCTGCAACAAGCCGCTATTTGCGCTTTACATAAAAACATAAAAAGACTATTAAACTTATAACAAATGTATGGACATTTTACATATCTATTATATTATACATCCTATCCATCATCTGTCGGTGACCACTAGATTTTTCTGACATCTTTGAGTCTTAATTTTGTCGATTCTCACCATACATTGACCGAAATGTATAGATGATTAAAGGTGAGGTTGTATTGTGGTTTATTTTTTTTAAAGAATTATTATTATTTTTACTACTCTTTAACGATATAATAGACGTGCAGGTCTTAAAGATTTAAAAAAAATATTGTTTTCGTAACTAGCCATCGTGGCCACCAGGCTTGCCTAGCGCGAAGGCGGCAGTTAATAAAGTGTGAATAAAAAAGGCGTTGGATTTTTTTTTTCTTTTCTTTTCTTAAATATGTTAACTTGTTTCTTTTCTCTGTGTATCTCTCTAGCGCTGTAATAAATAAGTTTTACTATAATGCTAGCAGTGCTATTAACTTTCCTAACATTCCAGTTAACCACTCCAACTACGCTTAAATGCTGACTAAGCTTTATGGTGCACTTCTTAAAATGCATCTTGATAAGACTAAATTAGTTGATGAGTGGAAGCTTGATTATGCACTAATTGTTATAAATTGCTGTTGTAGACGCCGTAAGAGGATTTTTTTTATTATCACCTGCCCTTTCATTGCGTGTCGCATAGAAAATGACTGTGATCATGTCATCATTATATGATAAAAGATGATAAAATTATTTTTTCACTTTTTTTTTTTTGAATTATGCTAGCTGTGCTGTAATTAATTATAGTCTCGTTAACCACTCAAACTAAGCATAAATACTTGTGCTAGGAGATGGTTCAAGACATTAGTCGAATGGTGGATGCGAAACTTCTACCTTAAGTTTCGCAAACTGTACCCTAAACCATTAGGCAATTGAAGAGAGTGCGAGTTAAAGTCACATAAATAAATATATAAATAGTCGATTGTGTAGGCCGTTATGAACGCTATAACATTCTATAAAAACCAAGGAAGGTGTCATTAAATGGAAAGCCGAGTGCTCTGGGATGGGAATATGGAGCATAGATAAATAGCACGACGCGGCCGTACCCACGGATTGCGAAAAGCATAGAAATTTATCGAGGCTTTCGTTCTCATGAGTTTATAATTAACAAGCCTGTTAATGCACTTGAATATGTGAATCCAGGGGCAAACAAAAGTCAATTGATGTCATGTCGCATTGTACAGTCAGTTAAATCTAGCGGTAATCACGATTGGGAAAGAAAGCGTAAAATGGTAGGCTAGGGTATTTTTCTGGCGGGAAAACGAATAGGCTTTAAGAATCCTTATCACCGAACTATACGGATATTATGTGCCGTAAGAATTATTAATAATTATACCATCGTCGTAGGTTCGAATCCACCATTAGACTATTGTCGTGAACTATCTCCTAGCACAAGCATTTTCAGATAAGTTGGAGTGGTTAACCGGAATATTAGTAATGATCAAATAGCATTGCTAATAAATATTCTTTATTAAAAAAAAAAAACTGTGTGGCTTATTAATCATCTCCATGGCCCCGTCAAAAAAAAATAATAACTGAAAAACTATTCTAACAAAAACAACTTAACATAACTCAATATTATGAATATAATTTCATATAAGGTCTACTGTCTTAATTAAAATAATTAAAAGTCCTTTTTCGGCCCATTTAAATTTTAATATGTACACTGAGTAGTCTTGCCACGCGAACATGGAATAAAAATCAAGTCACAAAGATCAATTTCAGTCTGACACCAATTTAGTGGCGTATTTGCGTTTCGGAGGGCGCGTCTAGCTGCCGATATTTTCTAATAGATACTGATTACTATATCAAAAGGTTTGCATAGCCTGGCATATTAAAATCGTAAGTCCATGGATTTAAATATTGATGCTTCATTTTGATTATTAAATTGAGTGTGGGGGAACGGGCACTCAGTTGGTCCTTCCAATAGGTGATGACAGCCACCCATAAACATCTACATCTATTCTCAATAAAGATTCAAGATCTATCTATGTATATATCTGGAATGCCTTCTAGTATATGTGTCCCCGTATCCCTACTTTTGCAGATCCTTAAACTGACACTACGAAACACATCAGCGCTGTTCTGCTATATCACGCTGGTACGTGATGTCTAACTCATCCATACTGTTATTATGATGATAATCAAATATTAAAATTAATAAAAGTAAGAACTGAGCTGTTAAAGGTTAAGAGAGCAAGTCTATGTCAAGGTTATTGACAAGTCGTGCTAGTATTACACATTGATGATTACGTCACCTATGACGTCACGTATGAGTCAGTGTTAGGTGACAGGTGTTATTCCAAATATGAAATAACTTCAATAAAATAAACCTTACATACAAAATTTATGTTTTATTATATACATTTTATAAAGTATTATATAACTATACGACATAGCTCAAAGAATCAGTAAAATTAAACAAAAGGCCAGGCTTTATAGCTCGTAACCGATAACCGTTGGGGAAGATTCTCGACTGACAAATTTATATTGGCCATGGCAATGGACGAGAGGCTAGATCTAGCTACGATATACCACCGTAAATGAGCAGTATAGTATATCTGTGTTTCGTCTGGCGAGTGTAGGGATCCGGAGACATTTATTACTGGTGACGAGGCATTCCATCACAGTCTTCAAGGGTGACGCCGCATCTGCATCATGATTCCTTGTCAAGCATGAATTCAGATGTCATGAGCCGCGGGAATCACTTACCATCAGGTGAACTGTGTGCTCGTTTGTTACTCACAAAGTAATAAAAAAAAGTAATAATACCTACGTGAAGTCGTTGGATGCAGATGGCTCAGGGTCTTACTCCGTGGCGGTCTGCGAAGGCATACGTTCAACAGTGGACTAGTGGCTTGAGATGGTTATTATGATTATATAATTTATGTTATCTTATTTTATACTTTTGTCTGTTTATCTGTGTGTTTGTGCACGGTAATTCTTTACAATAGCCGAACCAATTTGAATGTGATTTTCTGTTATGTATTAAGCTAAGATTTGGGATAACTTCTATTGTTATTTAAATTGGTTGCCATATAAAAAGATATGTCAATTTTAAAATATTTCCCGCTTGCGTAGATACATGTTTAATCGTATTTAATCGCAGCCACAGCTTGTATATTACATGACCATAAATTAGAAACAATGTAGAAAGTTTTTTCTTAATTCTCAACTGTCGTTTGCGTAAGATGACCGACAAACTCCTACTCAGCGGACCCCCCGCTTGCAAGTCTCCACTGATAAAGTTGCAGAGGTCACTAGACCACCAAGCAAGCAGCATCACACATAAGTAAAAAAAAGATAAAATAACCTCTTTCTTATCTGTATTTATTCACCTACACCTTTAAGAGTCATTTTTACAAAATATTTTCTCACGGTTCAATATGGGATGTTGTGTGTAGTGGAGAGTATTAAGGCATATTTTTATAATAATATCAAAAACTATTTCAACGAAAAAGGGAGCGTGAAATAAATTAAGTTTTTTTATGTTGCCATAAATGTCAATGGATGTCTAGACTTGGAGCCTTAGCTTAATTCAGTGTGTATTATGGCTAGCTCAATTTAATAGCAAATAGCATTGCGTATTTTTTTTATATTATTGTGATTAACAAACGAGCACACAGTTCACCGGATGGTAAGTGATTCCTGCGGGCCATCTACATTCATCCTTGACAAGGAGTCATAAAGCAGATGCGTTGTCACCCTTTAGGACTGAGATGCAATACCTCGTCACCGGTAAAGGTGATAAAGGTCCCCGGATCCCTGCACTCACCAGACGAAACACAGCAACATTATGCTGCTATTTTAAGCTGGTATTGTGTGAGGGCGTGGCCCCGCACCGTTCGAGCTGACCCATTCATTCTGCAGGCAGAATCAAACTGCAGTGTATCTCCACCACTGTTAAATATATATATTTTTTATCAAAGTAACGGTGACAAATGAGCACACAACTCACCTGGTAATAAGTAATAATTGCAGTTCATAAATGTTTACATACGTTGTCGGCAAAAAATCCAAATACGGCATACATTGTGATTCCTCAGCGCTAAGATAGAATACCTAGTTACCTGGTCTCCGGATTTCTACATTCACCATACGCATGTAAGGACTAATTCACACTGCAGTCAGAAACAAACAAGCTGCAACTTGATTCTGCCAATGTGTGATAATTTTTTTTAATTTTTTCTGTTGCCTGCTTTTAAATTTCGAAAAGTGTGTCAGTGGAGCACGGTAGTAGGCGTTTGACGTATTCTGTCTGATCACGTAATGTCGGATGGAATGGACTTTAATCGTATTACACTGGTACCTGTTACTGGCTTTCATCACGTGCCTTTCGGCGTAGTGGTTAGAGTACCTGGTTATTGATTAGCTTTCGACTGAATTAAATTTTATATAGTACTTTTTTTTATGAAACATGGTGACGAACACACAGTTTCTCTAATCGTTTATTATGTACTGCGACCCATAAACACATACATATATCCATCCTCGACGACTTTGCAGTCCGAAGTGGTAGTAAATGACGTTGATAATAATAAGGTTATTAAGTTAGTTAATCCTTAAGAAGTATCTGACCGAGCCGAGGTTCGGCCCTCTCGGGCGCCCTCGATTCAGTTGCTTTCGCACCCCGGGTAACGGTCCAAGCCGCGGCTCCCGCTCGGGAGCCCTTGTGCTGGTTACCCATTAATAAAGATCTCGGCTGAGCGCTCTCAGCGCTCGACCCGGTGAAGGTGTAAGGTGGCCATCAGCCATAAAAAAAATCAACGAATCAAGACATTAATACGTTGTCATTGCCTGAGCACTCAGATGGAATACTTCGTTACTAGTAAATGGATTCTCCGGTTTTTCTACACTGACCGTGGCAAACACAGCAGCGCTATCGTATTATTAAAAGTTGGTAATATGAGACACTGCGGTGCCTCCCCAGACCTGAATCATTCGTGCTGTAGCTAGAATGTAGCTAATTTTTTTATCAACATGTGTGATGCTGTCAGTCCTGTGACCTCTACAGATTTACTGAAACAGACCGACGAGCAGAGTTAATAACTATACCGTGATTTCATCACTCTTATACGGAGAGTGGCTCTATCCTACAATCAATACATGTAATGCCAACACATTTAAACGACTCGCCTCTAATAAAGCATACTTCGATAGAATTCTAAAGTACCAGCATAATGCTGTAAGCAATTGCAATTAGACTCAATTCATCTCAATTTAATCGCGAAGACAAAGTACGGTATATGCGTCTTGTTTTTTAATTTATATATATTTGGACGTCTACGATTATTAAAAACATCTATACTCTATTTAGTAATTAGTAATAATTTTTCTATTCCCCCTTATCATTATTCTTCCTATTCATATTTATTACTGGAAATATTTACGAGTTTTCTGTCCCCATTGTATTGTATCTCACCTACTATTTTTTTTAAATTTGTGTGTCGCTATCTATCCTAGTTAACAGGAGATACAGTGGGGAGTATGAGTAAAGGGATCTTCTAGGTACTGTTTATATTATCAAAGTAAAAACTATAAGTACTAAATTACAACGCAACTGCTACCACGTTCAATCTACGGGAATACAGCTCTCGTCTCGCCTTGCTTGGCATCGAACAATAGTCTGTCGGAGCTAGTTCATATTGATTATCGGTCTCTTTGATTCGTTCGTATTATATTAGATTTCTTCATCTCAGAGTACTTGGACAATTATCAACAGATATGCAATTAATGACGTCATTAGTGCGACGTAAGGGCGCATTTGAAGCTGCTCGGATACTATGAAACCTCCAGTCGAGTGGCCTACTTGAACGTCAATAACAAAAATATAAATAAAGTGTGGTGTTACATTTTATACACATAAGATTAGAGCGGTAAGCCTTTTTGATAAAATGTAACAAGGTTTCAATATAACAATCATCTTCATTGCATGGCATACAAATTCACTTTGGTTTGTCGTGTTGGTAATGTTTGACAAACATCCTCTGCCCTGTTAGTATTGTTGGATGACCTTTGGCATTCGGACCCGGTAAATATTTGTCGGACAGGCTCAGTTTGTTTTACTGGAATAGTCGGCGATAAGTTTGTCCATGTTTTTATTTAAAAACCTTTTATGTCACGATCCCATTCTATCAAAAGGCAAAAGGTTCCATTATAACAACATTTATATAAATTAAAAATATTCCCATACATTTTATTTTTACCATTTCAGCAGTCCTAATTCTATCCTAGTGGTCAAAGATCTTAACTCCTGAGATACGGTCGTAGGTTCGATGTTCTCCCTAGTGACTGACACTACGACCTGAACCATATTCTGATATCGCATATGCTTTACATCGAATTGTGAAGAGGAAGAGTCAGTATTCTTGTCAGATAATTTGTATCGATTGCTTCATAGATTTATAACACTTCAGACGCAAATGTTAAATTCCTTATCTCTTTACATACTCGTGTAGGTACTATTGGTTTGTTGTTGAAACTCTATGACCTCTATTTATGTTTCAGCCTTGATAATCGTTTCTGTATATCCATTAGATTGCAATTGACACACTAGTATTACGTAACTTGGATTCGTTGAAAGTTTATGGCTCTCTCAGGCATAAACCAATTTTGTATTATATTGAACAATGTTATCATTTCATATGCTCCTATTATAATGAAAAACAAATGCGTGAATAAAAGATTTATAAAACAGATAAGAGCCGTTGTAGCACAGCTTCCGGCGCTCGCTTTAAATTTTACGGTACGCGTGCTAACCGAGTTCTATCCCCGGTGCCGCCACCAATGAAATTGTTAATTGCAAATTTGCGTGTTTACCCTGTGCTCGTGATTCAAGTTGCCACTAGAAACTAGCTCCAGCGTGGCCGGCCATACCACTTTATAATATACATATGTCTTTTGCTATAATGAAACATTGTAAACAACGTTTTCGTATGTGCTTTGTAAAGGAAAAACTTTATTGATTTTACGATGTTTCTGTAACTGTAATATCTAAGTTTTTATTATTGTATATGTCGCTTGTGACGGGCGTGTAGATAGAGCGATAAACCGTTGCTAATTGCTCGTAAAGCAGTCCCGGACGGGCAGGCGGCTAGTGCGTTTCGACTTCGAGTTACGACTCTTGCTTGAACGCTCCCACTGTCTTTCACAATGAATATTAATGCTCACAGATCGATGCTAGCTGTAAAAAAACTTCTGTTAGTCATGTAGCCAGATTAAAAAAAAGAAATTGTTTTCTTAAAGACTATTGTATATGAAACTACGTTACCTTTAATCAAGACATACGTAGCGCATTGCAACTTTTCCTAAGCTTACACGAGAAAAGTTATATCAGTAAAAATAATACAATATACAAGAAAATATATATTTTGTGTATATTGGTGATGAAACATGTTCTAGACATCAATGTTACTATGACTAAGCAGTTAGAATATAATCTAGTTTATATTGTTACTGAATACTGAACGCTCTTGTGAGAGTGCCTTGAAGTGTAGCTCATTAATGAAACTTTACATAGTGTTTCACACCAATTTCGAAAATTCCATAAGAGTCGTCGCAGATTACAACAATTATTTTCTTTAATTTATTTTCACTGAGAATTTGACTTTTATTTTATTTTATTGAATATGAAAATTAAGCATACAGTTCATCTAATGTGTTTCACATGCTGCCCATAAAACCCACATTTGTCCTCAATATAATCATAATGTAGATGCGTTGTCATCCCCGAGGACTCGTCACCAAGCAATAAGGTTCTCCATAAATTTTCCAGACGAGACAGCAGCGTTATGTTGCCATTTTACTCTGATATTCTGTGAGGGCGTCGATCCTTCGCCGGTATACCACTAAATGTAATATTCCAAAAGTGCGTGCCGTCTAGCTCCGGTATGTCAAACTGTGGATTATTGACAGTCCGATAATAATTTTGAATACATACGAAACATTAGAACGAAGGCTTTGAAATGTAATGTCGGCGTAGGAAAATCGATGAATATCACTCGCTCTTTGAGTATTGGAATGAAATATTAGTAGAGCCTGCCGCTAGTTTCGAAGGGTCGACTCGATTACTCAAAGAAAATCACATGAAATTCATGGTGAGCGTAGGGACCCGGACAGGCCCAATTACGGGTAACGTGGCATTCCATTTTAAAATTATCAGGGCAATGACGAACATGATTCTTTGGACAATATGAAACATTACTGCTTATCTTATTTTAAGTGCTCACTTATCACGTACACGGAGGTGAAGGAAAACATAGTCACGAAACCTGTGTTTCGGTATTTAGTAAAAAAAATATTTTGAAGGCATGTGGAAACCAATCCGCAGTGAAACCTCGTTGCCAACTATACTTCAACATTCTCTCTATAATGGATGATGAGTAGTGGTATCTAATATGCATGTAGTCCAGTTTACTTTTTTCAATTAAAATAACCGCCATTTACAAAGTTTGAGTTAACAAAAAGTTTATTATCTGTCACAGATGCAAACTCGTTCCACCAGACGTCGAAGTGGATCGATGATGTGCGCACGGAGCGTGGGTCGGACGTGATCATCATGCTGGTGGGCAACAAGACGGACCTGTCGGACAAGCGGCAGGTGTCCACCGAGGATGGGGACCGCAAGGCTCGCGAGCTCAACGTCATGTTCATCGAGACCAGCGCCAAGGCTGGTTATAATGTTAAACAGGTACGTGGGCCGTGTCAGGAGAATTATCCACTATCAGCCGCTACTATAACGGACGTAAGCTAGATATCGAGAGCAGCACACACATTGAAAGCAATGAACGGCAAGGACCTGCACATAATTCAGTCGTTAAATAATAAAAAAAATAATAGAAAAATCCGTTTATTAGATTTGCCTCCGTAGCAAGTCGGGAGGCGAATAAATTGACATGATAACATAAGTTCTAACCGTGATATGGGACAATTAAAATATTCCTTCAGAATAATATCTCTGTAGAATCGACTGTGTAACTGGTAAGAGTCCTTGCATTGATTTTCAGTCGAGGAATAATATTTGTTCAACACAAATTGTTGGTTTACAAGTCTGAGTGTGTTGTTCCAAGTCCCCGTGCCCCTGTAACTGTCTCAGTTTACATCACAATTTTCAATTAACATTCCAAATAATTGCACATGCATTACAACATATTTGATGTTATAACATGTTTGATTTTGAAACAATTATTTTGCCCACCCGGTAACCTGGGAGAAAGTGGTCTTTTCGCAATCGAATATAGTTTAGTATTCGTGTTACTTGAACTATACTAGGATTTATTTTAAGAAAGGTCCTCTCTTACATCGACGAGGAAACGATATGGTGTGATAGCATGTGCTACGTCGGTTACGTAGCGGCCATACTAAGCGGCAAAAATCAATTATTATTTTTAAATGCACTTCAATATTTTTTTTATAAAAATATCTCATTTTTATTATATACAATTATTTTGATCTATGTGAATTTCTATACATTTCAAAATAACATTAGTAAGTATACATTATTTGAGGCAAGAATGTTACATTATATCGTTAAGGGTGGATTGTTACGTAGATGATTTTATATTATTGTAAGTGTGATATGATTATTCATTGACTAAAATAAAAATGTTTATACAGTTTTAGTATGATAACCATAAATCCTGTAATTTGCAGCTATTCCGACGAGTGGCGGCTGCCTTACCCGGCATGGACTCAGCCGAGAACAAGCCGCCCGAAGACAGTATCCTTTATTACGAGTTCACACACGATTTTACAGCCAACTCACAATATCATACACAAGCCATACAAGCCCCCATACATCACGCTCGCCCATACACGCACAGTATTGGATACTTATATACGTAATGGTTTATTTGTATTGGATTCTGTACACGCTATGTTGTCTACGAAATAACGGCTAATGGACGAATGAGGACAGCGCACACCGTTTAACTCGAAACGAACGCGCGACGTAATTGTTTTTAGTTTTCTTTGTGTAAGATTAGTTATGTAGAACGTTTTGTTTCTAATATCCAAATAAAATCGTTTGTGTCATTGAGTAATTTAACAGATGGTGGTGCTTTTTTTTATGTCATACAAGGGTGACAAAAATCTTACTACGATCATAAATACTAAAATTTTATGACGAAAATATTACTTAAGAGCAAATTGATTGAAAATAACATAAAATCTTAAAAAAATAAACACTTGGCTTTAGTGTAACATACGCTAAGTCATTCACATAAACACGCTTGGCCTTTAAGGACATTTTGAGGCAATATTGAATTATAACTTGTTTTTAAGTGTCCAACTTAGTTTCAACATAATTTTATTTTATAAATCGACGGTGCGACATTATCTCGTAGCTAATCTTACACTGTTCCGTATTCTTATTCGGATGTGCTAGTGGCGTCCCCGGGCCCCGTCTGTGGTGTCGGTGGTGGTATTAACGTGTTAACATCTGTGTTGTAAGTAAACTTAACATTACTAATGTTTTATATCTCCCCGTACCTTATTGTTGTAAACATTGCCTTTATTTCTGTCTGTCTGTTCACCCGCTTGGTGTCTTGTATTTTATTATATATATATATATTGCTGTTTTTTTTACACATGATTAAAGTACATAGTATTTATTTATTATTATCTCTATCGACATTTGCATGCATTTATATTTATTCTACACGCATTACTCTCATATTTATGAAAATATACATCGAGGGTGACTTTTTTAAATAAAGAAAGAGGAGTCGATTCATTTAAATTAAATTTTAATAGTATGAACGGTTACTTATAAGTGATTTGTCATATTAAAAAGCAGTTAACTTCGTTCATAAGATTACGTCATAGAAGTATAGCTGAGATAAAGTGTTACCAATACTTTTTATTACTTTATGAACAACTGTCTCATTTTAATTAATATATCGCATATGTTTGTGGTTACCCTACTTTCATAAGGGACATAAACGTCTCCATCCAAAGTTTCCTGGCTTTTCTTTTGCATGGTAATAGTAACTTATTTACTCCTTAGAAATACGTGTTTGTTTACTTTGGTATTTATGTACGGTTTTAAGGTTTACTTTAGCCTTCACATAATTTTATATTTCACTTGTGTTGTTTACACTGATTATGATTTTTAATTTAAAACTCCCATAACGGAGAAAAACTTGCAAGAGGCTGGTGTATTTTTAAAATACTATAACCCATGTTATGAATTATTTGGTTGTGGTATAAAATTATCCGGAATAAAATCAAACATAAATCGTTTTATGGCAATACCTTTAGTCACTACAATTGTGAATTTGTCGAATATATTATACTTTTTATTAATAAAAATACTTGACGACGTTTTATATCCTTGGTCCAATTTTTTCATTAACTTATATCCGTATGACAAAAATATGTTTATGAACGTGAAAAATTCACAGAGTATCTCCGTCCACTGAACGGTCTCATATAACATCTGTTATACTAATCATAGCCAGTGTAAACTATCCCCTACATTATCTTTGGCCTATCCTACACTAGTGATACTAGACCTCTATATTCCTTAATGCTGCGTAGTGCACGAGGTCATCCTGCGCCAGGCGCCGGGAGACAACAAGGAGCCGGACAGCGGGTGCGCGTGCTAATGTCGGACGCGATTGACGTCATGTTGTACCCACTGCATTGTGAGCAGGTGCTTCCCAACCTTCTCAATCTGGAACACTATAAGCATTTTATTTGATAAAACACATTCAGTCGGATCTTATAAAATAACTAACTATCGACGCGTAGAAAATAATGACGAATGAAAATATTTAATATATTTTCAAATGATCCATATACGACTCGCATTAGAGGTGACGAAACGGTCCACCTTAGTCCGTATCTGTATCCGATATACCCTCAAGGACAGATCCTACATAAGTCGTGGGTCATCAGTCATCATCTGGCAGCGACCTATGATGTGCTCGTTTGTTGTACTTATTTCTATTAAAAATAGGAAGAACGACTTGCTTGATTTTGTTTCTGATTTCTCATGGTCAGCATCTGTGTTATACGAAAAAGAGGTTGGGAAATACTTGCAAGGCAACGTCATTGGTTACATTGTTACATGGACTAAGTGTTACCATCACAGATCTCATAAGGAGATTAATCTTGTTTATGGTTTACGAGCATTGTATGGTGTAATCAATAGTGTTGCTATATGTATTTGTCGCCTTAAATGAAGTGGGAAAGCCAAACTTATATATGAGTTCATTTAACTTTTTTATTAAATTAAAAAGTTTTTATTACTGTTTTTTTTTGTTTCTGTGTGGATTTATATCTACGCATATTACATGTTTTATTTATTTTCTATTTTCATAAATTATATTAACCAAACGACTACAATAACCGTAGTAAATTTTAAAGGCTTTGTCTTTCGTTTAAAGCGATAAAACGATCTGAGAATACGCTAATGTGCTTTTGTGTGTCAGCCTAAGTGATATTAGTTAATAATTGTATTTTCAATTGATCCGATGCAAGAACAGGTATTTTGTAACGCAACTATTTTATAGCTCCCTGTATCTACTTGAATATCTTAATTTTATATATTAAAAAAAAACCTTTTATGACGGAAAAGCCGTGACGTAAATATATAAAAGTGTTCTTTGTAAATGATTCAAATAGTAATCTGCATAGATTTCAACTCTAATTCATCTTATCTTCAAACTTTAAATAACTCATTACCAAAACAAATTCTTAACAAACTTAAACCCGAACCTAAGGTGTAGGTTCTCAATCTGCTAACAATATAAAAAAATAAGCAGTTGAACTGAGTTGCTGGATGTTACAAATCATCATGGCAACCATTATATTTTTAATGTTAGAGATTGTTGTTAAATATGTGTTAACGACATGTAATCGCTAACAGATTCCAACGTAGCTTATTGGCTCCGACACGTCGTGTTATGTTGTAGTGGAAAAAGGATATATTGAGGAGAAATACATTCTAATACTCCGCTCTTATATCTGTTATGATCTAATGAAAAATAGGTCTTAACATAATGAATATTGCTACCATTTTACCATTTTAGATAATGCAGTAAACCAAGTAGATAATCGATTCACATAAAAGCGTTGCGTTACTCAATTAACGTTCTCGGTGGCGTGTACACAAGGGCACTATAATGTTCAGTTTCGTTTTAGACCCGAAGTGTTATGTGTAAAATAAGCTAAATCGTTTTAGGTCTATAAGACTGAGCTTGTGTGGCGCCCTCTTTTACTTTGACGCTTTCTATTGATATGAATAGTAAAGGCGTAGTCTGTTAAAGGAAAATACAACGTAAGTCTTTTAAAACTTAAATGTCAATTGGAAAGAGCAATATGCATCTAATTATAAAATTCGATTATACGGTACGCCTCTAATTATTGTGAACCTTTGTCTATTTCTAGACTTTTTTTTTTAATAAATATTATTACACATGAGTTAATAATACTATAAGGGTCGTTCACCATTTTCAATGTAACTAAAGGGAAAGAATGTGCGCCAAGCGTAGTCGAGTGCAGTTTAGATTTAGTAACTTTGCTGGAGTTGCTCTGTGTTGTATATAGCACGCGTCTGTTGGGGCCTCTGTGGGTTCCGAAATAGTTAAACATATAATAATTTGCTTTTATTTATCACCTAAATCAGATAATTTTGACATGAGTCTCATTGTAATCGACAGTTTAAAGTGCTAAATTTAATCGGTCTTTAAATATTTTTCAAAAGCAAACGGAGGTCCCGCGGTAATTGTACATTAGTATTATTTATTTACTTTAGCGCTTAAGACATAAATCTTATGATTTTAATAATCAAACTAATATTTTGGCTTAGTGATACTGGCACTGCTCGCCTTTATATGACTTTTACGTATGTATTTGAGAAACATCATTCCAACGAGCTTTTATAATAATCTTTATTGGGTAACGATACGTGGGTATTGCAGATGATTCAAACGAGATTTTTTGCTACTTTAATATTAGAGATTTATTATTTCTATTGTAATTTAATATATATATTTATTTACTTCTTATTTTAAGGGGATAACCTAAAAAATAAACGCAAATGAGGTTTAAATTTTCCTATTTGTTTAGTAACATTTATTTTAATGTATAAAGAGCAATATAAAATGAATTCAAGTTTATTAAAATGTTTTTTTGAACAATATAGTTTTTTTTTTCATTTGTTATTATTTAAATAAAATGTTCATGTTTTTGCTGACCATACAATTCCATATCATTTTGAATGACGTGCGCCTTGGCTATGTTTTGAATTGTACATTGCCAAGTGGCAAAATTTAGTTGTGCGTAAAATTAAGTTTGCCCTCGACTTCATAATCTTCTAGATGACATTATGTAAATAGCAAATACCGAACCTCACGCTGATAATATTTCAAATAAAATATTTAAAACACTATAAAATTGTTTTCATTTGTGTTTCATTGCGTGTGTGACAAATATCATCAATATTGATTCACTGCTGGAACCACCCCACACGGCGCTAGCGTATTGCCGCCCTCTTAATACTTTAGCAATAACAGATTATCAATTGAGTCGAGAATTTAGGTTGGCATCTTTCAGGCTTTTTTGTTATTTCTCTTAGTAAATCTGTACTAAACTTTGGGACAAACTGGTGTGGTGAGGTCTTTTACAGTACATGACACTTTACACTACTTTTACTTTTTAGAAATGACATTACAAAACACATTATAAAACAGTATGTAATAGTAAAAGTATCTTACATTTAATTTTTATTAGAACTGTCTTAAGCTTTTACTTCTATATCCGTAACAAAGATTTAGAATATCTGTTTGATTGATGTATCAAACAAATATAAATACGTTTTCCAATCTAACTCATGCAAAACAATACATGTTCTAGTTAAAAAAAATGTTATATTTTATTAGTATGTAATATTATATATAGTATTTAGTGAACGTTATGTGTGATATATAACGCAGTTCCAGACTGCTGGCCCCACCAGTGCAGTCAAAACACCGATATAAAGTAGCAGATCTATTCTGCTGTGCAGTTTCCTACGGTGAATAATGAAAACACCAAAGACAACAAACAAAATTTCTCTAAGATGATTAAGTGAAATTATTAGTTTTGAAAGAATATAATAGTATAAATAATGTTATAGTATCATTAAATAACACTTTACTCCACGCGTTATTAGTCTCAGTGGATATTAAGGTATTAAAAAGGAATTGAGTAATAAAGCCGACGGTCGGACTCACGACGAAGCGACAGATTTAGTAGGAAATTAAATTCAACTTTTTTATACAATTTAAATTGGCTTAGCG
Organism: Teinopalpus imperialis; assembly: GCA_029286865.1. Lineage (NCBI taxonomy): Eukaryota > Metazoa > Arthropoda > Insecta > Lepidoptera > Papilionidae > Teinopalpus > Teinopalpus imperialis. The sequence goes on along the minus strand of JAGSMU010000020.1, from coordinate 1,033,752 downwards.
AAATAAGATCACTCTGGATTTAATTACTACGTATTTATATTATATTATGTCAAAGTAGGTTAAATTGAATATTAATTGTTACCAAATTAGATCCCATACTTTCCAAGGCATCGGTCTGTGCTGACTTTAAGGCAGTTCTAAATTCATAAACTTTACATATAATGTACACTGATAACCGAACTTGGATTGATCATTTACTATGGAGTTAGAAGCCTCGACTCACATGATCATTTTTGTTAAAGACTTATACTGATAAATCTCCTTAACCCAAGTACCCATAGCCGTCGACTTGCAAACACAGTCGCCGATGGGCTCTGAGCAGGAAGGCAACGAGAGCGGCTGCGTGTGCTGAGCGCCGCGCCGACCCCCACAGCTTCCACTCCCCGAAGCAACCGTGCCGATACCCTTCACTCACTATCTAGCCAATTTCGTTCGTACAGAACTTAAATAGGGTATTATATAGATTTGACATCCACATACCGGAAGAGACAGAATATATTACATCGCACTACCAGAAAGTGCCAACGGTTTATTACTCAGTCAAAAATAATAACAGCTAAATAACATAGCAGAAACTATTACGAAATTTTGCTCGGAGACCGAAAAAATATTTGAATGAGAAAACATTTATTACATGGCAAATAATCGAATGAATAGATGTAAATATTAATTGTCTCTTGCTTTTGTCTTTTATTATTATTATAATCATCTTGTCAAGTCTATATTCAATACTTTGTTTATGGTAAAAAATAAAGAGAGCAGTAGGTACGTTAAAGACAGAGATGTACCTTGTCGCGCCTAAATTTGACGTTGCTATATCGCTGGCCGCATCTCAGGTCGTTACATGAGTCGTTTAAATTGGCGCCAAATATTATGAGCAGCTTGGAAATGCCAACGAAAATAATACTTTTGTAAGTACGGCCTGTTGCGTGAGTTATATTTTTCTAGATCACGATTTTGGCGCACTTTTGCAGACCGTTGTTGCTAATTTCTTCATCTGGTACTGTTTAGAGCTATATACTTTAGTTGATAACTTTAGAGTTAAATTGGGACTCTCTCATTATGATAGAATTGCAGAATTGCAAATTATTTTTTTTTTCTTTACAATGTTTCTCTTTAAATAAATTCCTTATGGTTATCATCATCACTGATAGATTAGAAGGATGTTTAGTGTAGTGTTTTATATAAGATGGACTTGATTTTTAGCACAAATCAGTTTTATTGTTTTTTGGTCTCGAATGTATCACAGTATGTAGTAGATCGTCTTAGTGTAGAAGTAACTCTCTTTACTCTAATTCTCGATAAATCTAGCACAATTCTTAGCAACCATAGAAAGATCCGACAAAATTTCCATTATCTGGTTCATTATATTTTAACGGCGTAATATCTTACTAAAAAAAACGCGTCAATCGTGTATGACTTGTGCCTAAATTCAATTATTTGTAATGAACGTTGTGAAGTGTGAAAGGTGTCTATACAAGGCATGAATTTGTTAAATTTTAAATTGCCTAAAACTGTACATTTATGTTAAGAGCAATTATTTTTTAATTTAAAGAATGGCAATTTTATTGGTAATTTTTTAAAGTTTACCTAATTGGTTGCAGATTGTTTGGTGAATTATCTCAATGAAATACATTCCTTTCTAAAAAAAATATTTTTTGCGGCATATCAGTATTATTGACATAAATATATATATTTTTTATCTAATGGTTCGTGGGAAGATGGCAGTCTTGAACGTGTTGTTTATTGGTAGTAAATATTGACAACTTTAATATCTATAACTTTGATTAAAGTCACGTTCTTTAGGCGCTTTACTTTATGCATAATAATGTTCACTGCATTGTTCACAATGCTAAAAGTGATGTAGAGGTATAGGTGAAATACGTAAGACTGGGTAATTAAAATATTTATGATTTTACAAGCACGGCACGGGGAACAAGATGGCCGCCGCGCTGTTATTTTTTTATTTTTATAAAATGGCGGGCGAAAGTCTAACAGGAAGAAAGCAACGGGGGTAAAGTTTTCGAACAAAATTGTAATAATATCATTACTTGTTACATTTAAAATAAATGCAAGTCTATAATGGAAAATAATATTTACCCCGATCCGCACAATAATGACCATCACAGCCTGAACGCAGTATATTTTCCTTGCTTTATCACATTATAGCTATATACTGTAATATTTAAATTTACTCTTCGTGTTTTGTTTTAATTACAGTTTAGCACATTAAAAACCTTTGACACAAAATAGGTGTGTAGTATATTTATTGTTTCATAATTGTGTTTTGATATATGTACCAAATATGAAAATATTGAACCAAATGAGTTACATTGTGTTTTAAGTATAAGAAAAACAGCATTGAGCACAAAAATAAAAATATTTATTTACACGATTTATAACACGTTGATTTATATGTAAGTTAGGCATAGCCAGATCGATCGCTTTATGAGTGTGATTTTGTGTTGTTAATGTTAATAAGATCCATACTTTATTGAAATATGTCTGATCTTATTACACTGCCGAGGTACGTTCCGGTGTTTTTTTTATATGATGTCGTCAAATATTAGAATGCTCAGCCAATATTTCATCGGAAACGATTGAAATGATTTTATAAATTTTTGTATGCAGTTTATAAATCATAAGTCATTTGTTTTCTTGCATGTACGCAACGTGCTTTAGCTTTGTCAATAGGAAATATGTATAATGTTTTATGGTTTCATAATTTAAAGTTAGCATAATATTCCAAATATTAAAAGCATTTTAAATATATGAATTGTTTTTCTTACTATCCTATGGCGCCATAACATGGCGCGTTGACGGCTATATTTTTCAAGTCGACAGTCCTTGGTGAAATCTGAATGTTAGTGAAAAATTTAACTTTGTAGCATACTTTACCTCTACCTCTAATCCATGTTTATTCAAACACGATACCTTTTCTAATCTTTCCTGATATGCTGTATACATAGAACGCAATTACTAGTTATTGTTCAATAGAATGGGGGAGTGTTCTGACTTGTTCGTATTTATCGCTAAACATCGCACATCACGACAGAATTCTCTCATGGTTCGAAATCCACCTCTGCGAAATTTTCTGCCACGTACAACTACTCTGTGGAATCAGCTGTCACCAGCGGACTTCCGAACCGTTAGGACTTGGGGACCTACAAGAAAAGAGCTTACACTTTTCTTAAAGACCGGCAGCGCATTTGCGGCCTTTCCGGTGTTGCGGCTATCCACGGGCGGTGGTAATCACATACCATTTACTTTTATATACAAAAAAAGGTACAGACAGTAAACGAAGAGACACCAGAAATTTCGAGTATAATAATACTCAAAACATGACACGAACATTGAAAATAAACAGGTTTCAATAACCAGGTTGGACTACTGCGATATCTTATTACTGTTACCTGATCGTATCAGTTGTGCAGGATGGATGTAAAGCCCGTAAATAATGCCTTTACGTGGTTAACTAACGTTGCGAATAAAAACAACTCGTTGAACAAATTAATCGGCTCGATTTTCGAAGGGCAGTAGTTTTACAGAATACCTGCTTAAAATTGCTCTTATATTTTCTATTGTTTTTAATTATACAAAAGTGTCTTTAGTAAGTGATTCCTACGGTAAATTACACCGACATACAGCAGCGATAACGTTGGTGTTCTGCGAAAGCGTGATCCTTCTCATCTCGACTTATAGCGTGGCTTCACCCCGTTAAAATAGTGGTCGTATGGTGAGTAAGGAAGTGGTAATGAAACAGTACATTTTAGGCCTCTCAGATGGCAACGCTTTTCCGTTTAGTTTTTTTTTTATTATTTAGAGTGGGTGCTGGTGTACTGGATAACTTCTATCAAGAGGACTGGCTAGTTTATTTATTTAAGCTTCATATACATTGTGTATAAAGGCGGCCTTAGGCATTCTCTACTAGTCAACCTTAGGGCAATGAAGAGATGAAATGAGGTAGGTGTTACCGCAAAAAAAGAAGTCGACATAGAGGCATACACGTCCCCTTTCATTCGAAATTGTACCTAATACGATTGCCAGAAGTATCAGATGGAAGGTCAGTAACACTGGTCGTGTTAAAGCTAGGATCTGAACCTCAGTTACTGTGGTCACATAAAGGCCGAGTAGTGAGTGCAATGGTGGTGCAGCAGCAATCTCCGCGCCAGCTTCGCAGCATCGTCGTTGTCTCCCTACTCGGCGGGCCTCCCGCTCGCGAGTCTAATTAGTAAAAGCTGTAAAGGTCTCTGGACCAACAGCATTACATATCCACAAAAAAAAAACACGTCAACTCTGATCACTAACGAGTATAAACAATACGAAAACGATAGCATCTGTGAAGAACTCTATTGAATCTATGGTATTGGGGTTTTAAATTAAAAAAAAATTAGGAATATTTAATCAAAATTATTTACAAAGTATCAATCTTTTAATGTAGACACATATTTTATGAAAACAGAGTACTGGAGTTATTTATGCCATAAACAGATCATTGGAAGAATACATCTTTGCACATACACTGAAATATCATAAATAAGAACTTTAGCGTATTTTGTTTTGTTCATGACATCAAAGTGTATGTAAATAATTATTTAATAATTACATGCATTTTTTTAGTTTGATAGTTATGAAATAAATTCTACCAATGTTTATGGTCTAATAGGTATTAGACAAAACTTTGTTTTGTTAGAATTAGTAATATTTTGCTACTTCTGTCATGAACTACATCGCACACTATACTCATGTATACATGCATATGTGCGCGTTAGGTACCGTGTATGCTCAGCTCTGTCGACAATTATTACTCGTGAGTTGAAGAATTTATAGCCAAATATAGCTTTAATTAAATTTGTAACTGTTAATAAAGTTCGTCAGTATGAAATTCAAGATATACTGTACGTATGACTGTAAAAATATTTTATACTTAATGCTGGTATTGGATTTTGCTGTGGCAACACCTCGTCAGATATATCTTTTTGCGTGTCATATTTCAAGGAAGAATGATATGACTTAACTTATGACAAACTTTCGTTACCTTAACTAAACTGGCATGCAATTTGTAAGATACTTTTTTAATTTTATATATCCTGTATTATTATACCTTTTTATTTACTTAGTAAAACAAATCATGTAATTTAAAAGTATCACTTTTATTTAGTGAAAGAAAATAGGGAATATTTATTGTATACTTTTGACTATTCATAATTATGGTATATTTTGAAATCAAAGTTATTACTGGTTATCATTTATGATTTGATTATAATACGAAAAAGTTCTATTGAAAGGAGTTTTCATGTTAAGTAATACCAACAATGTCCATTTAGATTTTAACAAATTACAAATATTTTAATTCGTTGTGCATATGTCATTTAACAATACATTTGTCTTTTTTATATGGAGCATGGTCGCTCAAATGTGTTTCTTATCTTTTCTAATAATTTCAACCACGTTATGAGTAAGCTATCTTATTGATTATACCTTACAATTTGAACAATCTACTTAAAATTTAATTTGTAATTATCACGCTTGTAACGAGGATCAATGATCCCTCCTGTCTTTAGAGGATTTTCTTGTATGTACTATAACAATAGCTTAATTTAGGGAAGGGACAATCTACGAAACGTGGGTTTGGTTAAGGATCGAATCCACTCGAAGCACACGCTTTAAGCTTAGTTATTGTGGTTCAGGGAAATGTTAGTAGAGTAGTATTGCTAACAATATATAAAAAATAATGCGGATTGCGATATCAGTGGAACACTACGAGATGGAAGCAACAATAGGCGCCTCTTTCTCCAATTCGCAAACCCGTGGTAATAAGAAATAGTAGGCATATGAAAACATTTTATATTTTGTCACAATATATTGGCACTGTTATATTTATAGATTATGTTACATTGAAATAAACTGAACCACGGAATTGCCTAAAAATTATATAAATTTTCTGTTCTATAGTCACTGTACTTTGTATTAGCGGTTAAAATAAATAAAAAAAAAGTGGTAAATTGTCATGATGATATTAAATTTCCCTAATGGGAAAGGCAAAGGACTTTAGTCCATACAGCCATGATAAATTGTCAACTAATGTGGGGGAAATTTAAAAACAACATAACTAGATAAATCTTAGAAAATAAATACACGTAACACAGATTATATATAATGTGATCTTCGTGCTCCATATATGAGTAACCTATTATTATATTTTATTTACACATAGCCTTAAATATAACACTAGTTAGTCTTTTAATAGTAATCATTTTAATTTCCAAAACGTTTTAAATTATTAATATAATACATATAGGAAAATGTATGGCACATTGCTTCAATCGTGCGTTTGGTCCACGAACAGAAAAGTAAGTAATTTTATCACTAGTTAGGGCAACATTTAATTATTAATACCAGCGTCATCAATAAAGCAAATGCTGAACTTACATCGAGAACTTAATTTATCGAATTGCCTATATTGTTTTACTTTTATGAGAGAGACACCGATCAAAAGATACACAGTAGTCCTCCACGGATTAATATATAAATAATATTTTTAAATATTTACATATAAAAGGGGAAGAGAAATGTCATTTTATAAAATCTAACATTTACACAAGACACTTTAAATTTTAACTGTTACACATTAATTATTTTACTTATATATATAGGTATATCAACAACAATTATATATATATATATATATATATATATAAACCTATACATTTTAATTTATTAATATTTTTGTTAAAAATGTATTTATAGGATGCAACATTTTAAATTTGAAAATAATTATTCTTACTAAATGCTTACTTACAAATAGAATGCTCACATCTAGGTGATACACGCCGACATCTTTTTGTAACTTATCACCTTCATAGAATGTACGACTAAGTGACGTAAATGTTACAATAAATAAGTATTTTACACGTCGGAAAATTTCAGTATCCACTATTCTAGCACTTTGGCATTTATTGTAATTTAATGTCATAATCATGTAAATCATCTTAGATCTCGATTTTTATTAATAAATTAGCTAATGTGATTGCTGATTGTGTGAGTGATTGTGATGAAGCTGATTTTTGTTTTCAAATTTATTATTAAATCTAAGTTTTTACATGGAACGAGCCTTGAAGCGGTTTTCATACGTAAGAAGCAGAGGGGAAAAGGAATGTGTAATTTATATATATTTTAAAATGTATGTATAAAAAGTCAGTATACACTTTCAGCTACTATAAAAATTTAAAAAACTGTGTTATACTACAGTGTTGCTTCTGTTAAAAAATAAATTAAGTGGCTAATTGTTACATAATTACCATTTTTAATTTTTAAAAGCAAATCCTAATAATTGTTTTACTACTACATACGTGTTTAATCATTAACAAGATGACTTATTATTTAGGTTGGATTATCGTTTAGACAAGTATAACATATTTATATGATCTCATATTTTGGTATGAGTTATCGATACAAATCTTTATACACGAAATATGTAAGGAACTGTGTATTTTGGGATTTTGTATATCAATGATTCTTATAGACAATTAAACCCGCTCTTATAACGAATATGATACCACAACTAAATTCTTCCGCTTCCTTTCAAAATTTCACTTCACGAGTCCCGTTACACGTGAGTAAGTGTCACAACACAATACAAAGTCAGGTACGCGACGCGAATATATCGTTCAAACGTCGAAGAGCAGCGCAATATTGTGCTGCGAGGCGCGTCGCTAGTAATGCTCCGGCTGGTGCGGTCGGAACGTGCGCGCCTGAGCGGCCAGCCCGTGCGCAGCGTGGGCGTGCGCGGCGTGCGTGACGTGGGGGGTGTGGTTAGCGTGGGTGAGCGTAGCGTGCGGCGCGTAGCTTCCGTACGCGCTGTCTTCAGATGAAAGCGGGCCACGACGTGTTCCCGAACTGTATACTGATTCGCGTCTCTCTTGCACGGCTGCTCCTGTAACGATATATATTAGTCGTAGATTTATAGATATTTTCGTATATATTTTAAATAGAAAGCAATATAGAATTAGGTACTGTTTCCTGGTTAGCCGCTTAAATGAAGCTTTACTGTTCTATGTATATTAGGGCATGGAGCGTTCCAAAGTCTGATGGTATGCGGAGGTAAAGGAGTACTAACCGGCGGGCCCGGGACGGACTCCGTTGGGCGCTGTGCCGTAGTTAGGGTCGCGCTGCGCGTTGTGCACGTTCTGGTTGAGCGCGAGCGCGTGGGCAGCAGGTCGCAGTAGCAGCGACTGCGCAGCGGCCAGCGGCCCCCCACTCCCTGCACCCCCCGCACCGCTCCCCTTGCTGTATACTGACTGAGACCTGCAAATGTAACGTACGTGAATATAACTCTCCGGCGGTCTATGACTGTTAAGCAAAGTAAAGGGAAATTAGATCAAAGCTCTACGCATACGTCAGAAATAAATACATGTGACGGTGACAAACGTTGGATTGGTAAATCACACCAGCCTCGATCAGAAACCAAATTCCAGATACGCTTTCACTCGGAGCTAGCAGATTAGTTTTGATTTTCGGTTACTTTTTCTTGAGTATAATTTATCAATTTCTAACGGGCATTCCTTAAATTATATGTTTACTCAAAAAGTTTACTCTTAAGCTTATTTAAGCGTGCTTTTTGTATAAATCTAAAGAAAATAATGAAGAGTAACACATTTCTCGATTGTATTCTATGTATTTTATAATATATACAAAGGATTACCATTTAATATAAACACCATGATATATAAAGCAAAGTATACAAACTTGCGGTCTTAAATTTTTCTAGAAACAATAAAAAGATATCCCAATGTGCCCAAGATTCACAAAAATCTTGGGCACTAGAATGTTATATTATTTATCTAACTTTGTGACATAACTCATAATCACGGACGGTTCTAGTTAATACTGAATTATGCCGATATTAATATAGGGTAAGTACAATTAAGGTCTTAGTAGTTAGTAGATTATCATGCAGCCCCTAGATATTAAAATTGTATAGCATTATAAAGATACATTTTCTGTCAATTCGATTAAAACATAACTTAAAAGATTTAATTTTCCATTTTAATCATAACGGTTTTTTGGCATTTTATTACGTAATTATTTACTTTTAACGAAATTTAAAAAGCTTGCTCTGTACTTTAGAAACGACTGAACCGATTTTAAGAAACAAGCAGCTTCGTCTAGAGACAACAAAAAAAAGCATTTACTTAATTATTACTTGTAGTGTCATTTCAAGTCATTTCATTAGATTTTATTTAGGATTTACAAATTGTTAAATTTTATATAATGCGATCAAAGTAAGAATAGGGACGTTAATGATCTCGACCCGTCACGTGAACACGTGAAAAGTACGGTTTGCACGGAAAAATATTTTGCATACATAACTTTTTTTCGATTTGATCATTCTTTTACATCACAAAAATGCATGTATGTAGGTATCGCGTGTCCCTGACACTATTTGAAACTTCCTCCAATCTAATTGTAAATGCATTACATCGTAATAGGGAAATGGAGGAAGAGTATTTCTTTGTTTTTTTTAATGAGTGCTACCCGATACATGTCTACAATCCCACTCGGTGTTAAATGGAGACGTAGACATTGCTAGAGCGCACTAGCTCAACGGATGCTGACGGCAGTTAATGTCAATTGATAAAATATAGACGATATTGCTGCCGTAGTGTACTCATCGAATAGGCTAAATAAATTGTGAAAACTGAAAATTTCAGATAAAAACTGACCTGCATCGCACCTATTATGTAATAATGTTAACAATGACGACAATAGTTTAAAAAAAAAAACAGTGGCAATGCAGACAATTTTGAATATAAAATTCTCACTGCACGGGCTACGTAGAGAAGGTACCATATCAATGTCAATGGGATTGCCTGCAAATATATTGAGTATTCGGATCGTATCGAAATAAATGTGTTAATTTTACCGTCGAAAACGTATTCCGATCAGTGCAGCAAAAGCTCTGAAATATTTAAATAATGATCAATATTTAATTTCGGTGATACGGAAAGCTCTTTAGTTTATTCTATATACATTTGTTGGATATTAATAAATAATATTTCATATTTGACATGAAAAAAAGTTTTTACTGTTTAATTTTTATAAAATTATTAAGTTATTGGAATTATTTGATAATATTAATGTAGTTTTAAAGCAACTCTCCCTTAATATTATTACAATGTCACATGCGAATCAGTTTTCTCATGTGAAAAACTTATAACTGAATTAAAGGGCGAACACACTTCAAGACCCGAATAAAGTATATTTAATTAAGCCGTAAGGTTTTTCCCGTCGTCGTTTAATCAATGCTCGCCGACATTACGCTCGCAAACGTGTGTCGGCGCCTTAATTGGATCTTTTCGCCCCCTTTACCCGACCAGTCCTCGACTTGCGTTAGTATTTGGTCCTCGGTAACTTAATCAACTCATTTTGACTATGGTAACATTTTGTCACTCGTTTCCCTTGTTTGATTTGAGAAAGATTTAAAATGTCAATAGTCTTTTGATTTAGAGTATGGTTTACGAATCGTTCGAATCTTTTGACTATATTTTGTGATATGTATATTTTGTGTTTCCTAGAGCAAGCTTTACAGCATATTTGGAATAGTAAACGGGAATTGTTAGTCAGGATTGTTAATAGAAACACTAGCTATCCTTTTTCTTTCTTTTAAAAAAGAAGATAATCTGTTGAATACAATGTTGTTTAATCATCGCTTGTCCTTGATATCTATGGTATTTGTTTTTTTTATTTTCTCTTCTAATGCATTCTAAATAATATCAAGAAATATTGATTTGACATGATGACAGATTCTTTATCGCCCCTGAGAACTTTTACTAGTTTACACTCCTATTCATTTAAGACAAACCCATCAAGCTGCAGGGAGGATAAGCCGTTAAATTGAAGAATCATCTAAGCTCGTCTGTCTGATACATATACATTAAATATATATTATTATATATATTTAAGTAGTGCAATATCGAGAATATGGTAAACGATCTCGTTTTCCTGAAGTGTAAACTATCCAAATACACAGCTTGTTCGGTCCTTAACTTTTTTTAATTTATTTATTGTGGCAGCAAAACTTTAAACGCAATAAAATGGTTAATTATAACTTTAATTATAGAAATTTAAATGATAAATTTAATACATTGGATCCGTACCTTCAATGGATTGTTTGTATTGTGGTAAATAATTTAGTTTCGTGGATTGATTTCATTCGAGTTCGAGGTTATAAATGTTTGAAAATACCCTGGATGGACTTATTTTCAATTATTTTGCGTAGTACAAACTAATTATATTCTAGTAGGAATTATTAGAGATAAATATACTCATCTAGTTATCATACAACTTTAACATTGCTTCTTATTTCGTATCTCGTACAAAGTAGAATGTAGGTAAAGTTTAAAAATTACTTATTTTCGATTAAATGTTTGATGTAACATCTAACCGAAAATAAGTAATTTCTAGGGTAGCGGAAAAGTAAATGTCTGTGTGTATAAATAACACTTATTGTACTCAGAAACGTATTTTCCTCAGGGCAAATTGGGCCATCGGTCTGTTTAAGAGGGGATCCAGGCTACCCACGTATTTACTTCAAATGTTACTTTCGTTTTCTTTGTATATTTTGTTGGCGATATGCGCATAAGACCTTAAACTACATGTTTTTTTTTAAAAAAAGGAAAGATTAATGTCAATGCATTATAGGATTACTATCAGAAGTTTCAAACCAACCATCATACGAATAAGACCTGGCTGTATGGACTAAAGTCCTTTGCCTTTCCCATTAGGGATAAACTAAGCTTAAATGCTTGTACTAGGATAAGTATTACGATGCAGTTAAATGATGGATTCTGAACCCGTGTCTTATCATCGTCTAGTTCTAAACAAATTTGTTAGAAATAATGTTTAGAATATGTTTATTTAGATCGAAAAGTATTACGACGGCCTGCTGTGCAGGTCTAATCACAATCGTCTCGGAAAGCGAAATCGACTCGGATTCTATAACTTTTCGCACGGAAACCAATAAACGTTATTCACATTGGCCGTTTAGACAAATTAGATATTCGTTATCGGGAATTGTGACAGTTAATTGTATTGGAAACTTTACGAGAGCTCCGAGGCTGGCGAAAACTTGAAAAGTGTTAATTAAAAGAGATAAATAAGTATCTATTAGGTAGATATTTTGATTTAAATTAATTTTGATAAGTATTAACTTAACACAAATTAATTTCAATTACCTATAGGACATATTTCCATATAATTACTTCAATATTTGCACTTCATCTGTAAAGCATTTTGTGAATATTTTAAAGAAAGGTTTTTACTTTGTGCTAATTTAACTTAATATTATTTTTTTAGATATAAGCAATGTCAGGCATGGTGGAATTAATTATTCATAAGCGAGACCGCAACCAAGAAAAACCTACGGATACAATAATCCGAACCAAACGGTTTCGCGATTTGCCAATTCCACACGACTATCCATACTTCCAGACTACTTATCGACTCAGCCTGGACTTGGCCTTGACTGTTGTGAGAGATTTGAAGCCTATTCGTCGACAACAACATTATTCAAGCTTAAAACAAAAGTTTTAAGACAAGTGACGACCACTCTGTATCGCTCCGATGATAATGATATTAATTTATCCCTAATGGAAAGGCAAAGGACTTTAATCCATACAGCCAGTTCTTGTTCGTATGATGGTTGGTCTGAAACTCAAACTGTATCGCTCAGAAACGCAATGACAGTATAACAGCATTTACGAAGTATGTTAGTAAAAAAGACTAATTTTCATTTATGAAAATATGGACCACATTAGTAAAATATATTAAAATTAATATTATATCGAAAATTTTGATTAATTGAAAATAAAACATATTTGTATAAAAAATATGAAAATTTAAAGACTTTAACGTTTTATGTAGTGTAGTCTTATTTTTGACAATCTATTATTATAAACTTTACAAAATGGCGTGAGGGACAGAGGTCACTTCCGGCGCATAGACTACCTGTAATGCACTCCCACTGACATTTGAAAAACTTCCGTGTCGAATTCTAAACGAGAGGAGATGTGAATACCAAAGTCTGTGACATTCGGATCGAATACTTGACTAGTTAGTCTGGTTTTCGGAAATTTATTTATGAATTTATGGCCCCGTTTCGTGCCCTATGACTGTTTGTGGGCAGAAGATTCTTGAACGGCTCGGTTGGTTTAAAGTTTTAATCGGCCCAACTGTGGTAACAGCTCGCAGCTTAGCGCTATTGTTTCGTCACGTAAAAGAACGTACTGGAAACTTTGGTGGAAACAATTGCAATAGCATTGCATTTGAATTATAAGTTGTAACGAACTTCATCATCATTACTTATCATGGATAAATGTGGATGTGACGGCCCGCGCCTGTGCGACTGCTGCTTCCGTACTTTTTAGCCATAAAATAGCAATATAAAACTGTGACAATGTTAACAATATTATAAATGTGTTGTTGGCGGCTTTACCGTAAAATAATCCCAGCGAAATGTCTACGTCGTGATACTCTACAGTCCGCACATTGAGTTTTATGTGGAGTTTCTCCACTTGCATGGTGATCCGGGGGAACCATACTTAAATTCTATTAAGCCTTTTCGCTTATTCAACAGAAGTATTAGATTCGCTTGTTGTGAAATTTGTGCGTCTTTTTCAGAACAAAAAGGAATAAGCATACCTTACTAGTCTGGCCATAAATACTGTTACATAAAAACTTTTCTTTTTTCAACTTTTTAATTATTTTGAATTTGGAACACGTATATTATTCTATCGATTTTGCCCCATTTCACATATTTTTTCGTGTTCATTATCAAATTACAATATGGAATGGGGTGTTAAAAGAAAATAGGATTGCAGTGATCGCCTTGCACAAAGTGGGTATGGAGGCGTCGGACATATTCCAGACACTTCAAAAGCTTGGTATCAGCCGTGTGTTCGTATATCGTACTATCACCAGATACAACACTTCCTCTGTCAAAGACCAGAAAAGATCGAGGCGGCCGCGTACTGTTAGAACTACAAAGGCTGTTAATGCTGTTAAAGCCAGAATTCGTCGAAACCCCATTAGGAAGCAAAAAATCTTATCGCGAGAAATGAAGATTCCCGCTAGGACTCTGTCGGGTATTATAAGTCAAGACCTGAAGCTCGGTGCTCATCGTCGATATACAGGACATGCCCTAAATCAATCTTTACAATTAAAGATAGTGGATAGATCAAAACGCCTTCTGTCGCGATACGCAGGTGAAAGGCACAGAAATATCCTGTTTACAGATGAAAATTTTTTCACGATTGAAGAACACTATAATAAGCAAAATGACAAAGTTTACGCTCGCAGTCTTAAAGAAGCTGCTCAAGTGGTCGGAAAGTTACAACGTGGTCATCATCCTGCGTCAGTGATGGTTTGGTGGGGCGTGTCTTATCAAAGAGTAACAAAACTACATTTTTGTGAAAAAGGAGTGAAAACTTCAGCCAAAGTGTATCAAGATACAGTCTTGGATCATGTTGAGAAACCTCTCAGCAATACACTTTTTAAAAAAAATCCGTGGACTTTCCAGCAGGACTCTGCACCTGGTCACAAGGCACGAACTACCCAAGCCTGGCTTGAAACCAACTTCCCGGACTTTATAGGAGCTGAAGACTGGCCCTCATCTAGCCCAGGCCTCAACCCTTTAGACTTCAAATTATGGTCAGTTTTAGAGGACCCGCTCTAAACGATACGGCGATATTGAGTCTCTTAAAAAATCCCTTGGAAATAGTGCGTAAATCCGTAGATTCTTGGCAAAACAGTGCAACAAAAGGTGGCCATTTTGAATAGAATATTTTTTTATTTTTATTTTTTTCCTAATAAATATGTAGGTATAAATTTTAATAATATTACATTACTTCAATAAAAAAAAATGCATTTTCATTTGTATTAGAACTTATGGCTGGACTAGGTATTTATTTACCTAATGTTTTGTTTAAGTAGGTAAGACTATATACTAAGTTTACAATAATTATTGCCTAAACCTCAACAGGGAATCCTGGACGATTTAGTAGTAAATAAGATTATATAAGGCAAGAACACAGAAACGAATTCCTTTTTTCATCGTGCACCTTATCCTAAACGATACATCTATCTCTGTTACACGCTTATTTTTGTAAGAACATACATCATGATTGATACGTGAGTCGTGCACCTGGCTAACGCGTCGCCGATTGGTTGCTATTCCGTTTCGTGTCAATAGTTTTTTTTTGTGAATGTCATAATGTCTTTCTGGTCGATTTTGACAACGGCGAACGGTATTTTCTAATTATTGCCACATAATATCAACTGTACAGAATATTCTCATCATAACGCTGCTGCATTTCGCCTTGTTAGTGCAGGGGTCCGGAGGCCTTCATTACTGGATACGAGGCATTCCATCTTAGTCCTAAGAGTGACAACGTATCTGGCATAATGGTTTCTTATTGAGAATAAATGTGGGTGTCAAGAATTTGTCATTATCCAAAACAATAAAAAAATATACATAAACATACCTTCAATCTTATTACTCATGCACTATATCGGACCAAACCAACGGAAGCGGGAGTATTCGCCTAAATCAGAGGTTCCAAGACTTTTGTTCTCATTAGAAGACCACTTTCAAAATTCAACTGGTTCCGGATGACCCCCTACAGCTACATTTCTACCATATTCCCTAAACTCGACAAAAAGATTAGATTTTACTATGGAAAATTGCGTTGCGGCTGAATTCCCACCACGAATTAATAGTTTTCGAAAAATATAATTGGATTTAAATAAATTTAATAAATTGATTGGTTAATTAATAAATTAATTGTGCTGCGAGTTGATGACAAAAAAGTAAAGTTGACCAATCAAACAAGTGACATCTACTGACAGCACAATGAACCAATCAATTCTGACTTATTTCATTTAGAAAACTCCTCATTCGGAGTGGAAAAATAAAAACAAAAATAGTTTATTTTTTGCCTACATTGGTGAAGTCAAGCCAACAATTTAATTCTTCACTATCGAAAGCAAATAAATTTTCGTGGACCCCGCTTACGAATTGTGAGCCCCATTTTTTTGTCACGCCATCGTAGACCCCCGTCGAATTTCCCGTGGACCCCTGGGGGACCACTTTGGGAACTAAGGCCCTAAATGCTTATGGAGATATATTAATATCTCCTGCGTAATTGGTGTCACTAGATAATAAACCAGAAGATATGGCCGCGTAAATAAAAGAAAAAAAAACCATCCGACACCACCGCCGCTACGGATGCCGAAGTCTTATATACGAATAGACACTATTCTACACTAGTCCTCTACGCAACTAGCTACAAGACCCACAACACCAATAGTTACGTGTGACATGACGATCCTTCGGCTGACCTGTGCAGCGTGTGACGCGAAGGCGGCGGTGACCGGCAGTACATAGACTTCGTCCCGGAGTACAGTGGCTCGGTGTTATCTGGACGCGGCGCTGTCGCCGAGCAGTAAGTGGGAGCATGACGGTAGTGATGCGTCGGGAATGCGGGCTTGTCCAGTTCATCAAGGTCTCTTGGCGATGACGCTCTAGAATTTGTGTTCGCTCGAGGACGTCGGGTGCCCCACTCGTAGAGTAAGGCGGAAGCTATCCCTCCGCCCAGCCCACCTACCCAGCTTACCCAATGGCTCTCCCAACGAGATAATACGAAAGAGGGCCCTAGTGATCGTGCCGGGTTTAGTGATGGCATCTGAAATAGAAGAGACGGTTTCGATTATTATATATTCATTGTACATGTATTGACGGCTTTCGAAGCAGAATAAAAACCTTTATATATAGATCCCACAGCTGGGCATAGAAATTCTCTCCAAAGACTATCGGTGCTATTACGTCACTCTGCTCCCCTGCGGATTGGCGGAACTTCACATTTCTTGGAAATATATTTATACATACTTCTTGGACATGCAGAATTCTTCGCGATATTTTCTTTCTTTTTCGAGAACATGGTTTAAAATTGTATATGACAATTTAATATCGTAGCAGGGATGAACTCGATTTGACTGCGTGTAGTGAAATTTATTTGTATTAATTTATGTATGTATTCATAACTCTATGTCTTATGTATTTATTAATTAATACGTACTACGTTTATTTTCGTGTATAGCATATGTCTTTTTGTATAGATTTTTTTTTAGTTAACTTTCTTTATAATAGTTCACCTTTATACGTTATAATTAACTTTCATTTTTGTTGCACCTACCATATGAATTTCACCACACCATAGGTTGACTGGTAGATAATGCCTAAAGGCATTAAGTCCACCTTTTGTGTCCTAATTATAAGGATTTGCAATAAAGGTTAAATAAATTTACAACACCGATTTAGTTAAATGCTTCTGTAAATTTATATATATATATATATATATATATATATATATATATGTGCATATATATATATGTATATATATATATATATATATGCATTTCATTATCATCACCAGCTTAGTCAATCAGTAGCCCTATGTTATAGAAAACTTGCATAGGGTGATACCGTCTTACACTGGGGACGTAGGACTATATTTTATAGGTTTTGTAGGTCATTTTTAACTATCTTTCATCAAAATAACAATTTTTCATATAAATTTACATAGTAAATTTAAGAACAATATTTATACATCGCAAAATGTTCGTTTTAGAGAGTGGGAGTATTGTGTGTATGTTCCGTGTCATTTTTCAGACTCTGTGTCTGAAACTCCACCGATGTTATTGCACATGATTTAGGAATAGGGAAACCCACAACGAGTGAGAGCCTCTGTGATTGCGCAATTGCGCTACGGCACTATGGTTAACAGTGCTAGAGCTACAACAGTGGTAGGGCACTTGATTTCTAGCTGCAGAATGAATGGGTCTACATGACCGGGCAGGACCACGCTCTCAGAGAATACCATGCGTGAAATAGCAGCATAATGCTTTTGTGTTTCGTCTGGTGAGTGTAGGGATCCGGAGACTTTTATTACTGGTGACGAGGCATTTCATCTCAGTCCTCAAGAGTCACAACGCATCTGCTGTCAAGGATGAATGGAAATGTCATGGGCCGCAGGAATCATTTATCATCAGGTGATCTGTGTGCTCGTTTGTTACTCTTTAATAATAATAAAAAAAAGTGTTAAAACATTCTGTCAGTCGATGTTATCGAACAATATCCAGAAGATATTTCCGTAATCAAAATCGTCCAGAATATCCTTATTTGCAAAAAGCAATCCAAGCGCATTGTTACCGTATATCCAACGACCTCACCGCGTATATAGCTTTCTTAATTCTTACTTGAACGGTGTTACAATTGACAGGCGATCTACCTGCTCACTTAAATAAGTAGGGAGGGAGGGGGGCAACACATTACATCGATTGTTGGAACGTAAACTATTCAAAAGCTGTCTGATTGAACAATGCTTTCTACGTACACAATGCTTGACGTCTCTGTCGTCAAGCGATTCCAGTCCTTATGAGCGTAGAGATAAGCATCACAATTAGCGGTACGTATAACAGAGCTTCGAGCAATTTTCCACCTCTATACGGGAACGGAAACGAGCGATTCAAAAAAAAGTCCCCATTGAAAGGGCTCCCTGCAATTACTCTTGGTACGAAGACGCAACAAATGCAGACTACCTGCGGGCTTTTGCGTGTGTTTAATCTTATATAACAAACTTTTTGTCTGTCCGTATCGTTTTTTTGGCTGTGATTTATTCAGTGTTAATTGTCAAGTTTTACAGGTATATTTCTAACACATAATATTATCATACTTTATTTCATTTTTAGGTTATAAAGATGTAAATAAGACTAAAATTAAAAAAGACGAGACTGTAATTTTGAAGTGTCCATTTTTTATATTGTGTCGAGGGCAAACGAAAACATAGTTCATCTGATGGTGAGTGATTCCCGTGTCCCATGATACCCAAATTCTGGCACAGGAATCATAATACAGATGCTTATCACTTCAAAGGACATGTGGAATGCCTCGCCCCAGTAAAAGGGTCTCCGCACCACTAAACTCGTCAACAGCCTTATGCTGCTATTTTAATGTATTCATTCTTTAACTAACTAAAAGCAAACTGTAGTATGGCTCTAATATAATAGTTTTTTTAATTAATCTTTCCTATTAAGATTCAAAGTCAAGTTTTAATAGTTATTTTATAATTTGTCTTGCTCGCAGCATTGCAACACGCTTAATACGCTGTTTAATGTTATGTTAGCTCGAGATACGGAATAGCTCTCTAGCACAACCGCGGTGAACAAGCTAGCGCAAAATAAATCTTTTTCCGTTGAAGCACCGTAATGTCTGGTAATTAAGACGGGGACAAAGGAGTATTGTTGGGACGAAAATATGACGTTCCGCGGCGGCCGGGACGTCGCCGACGACGGTCGTAAAGCAACGAGGTGTGCAAAATAAAATATTTTTATTGCTTCTTTTAATAATGGGCATATGAAAGAAAGATACAATTATTTTTTAAAATTGTATTTATTATACTATCATATAAAATAAATATTAAGACATTTTATATTCGCGGCATTTTTTTTTACTTAGTAGGTCTTAGCCTTTTTTTTATAGAAAGAAACGAATCTATAGGCCATAGATTAGTTTCTTTCTTTTTATATTATATCATATATGAGTCCATGCTTCACCTGATGGTAGCGGTAATGGTGATGCTTCCGGCCCATCATTCTCAACAAAGATTCAAGATGTATATGCGGTGTGACTCCTTTTTGACGACGACGATGGATTGGCTGTATTTGTGTCCTCGGACAGCGATAGTGTGGGGACACTCGTCGGAAGGAACACAGCAGCACCCATATGCTGCTATTTAACGTTGATATTCCGTGAGGGCGTGATCTTACCGCGATCCGACGCGGGCTTTTTTTTAACTTAAGGGCTTTGTCGTTGATTGACGACATCGTACCCATAAGGCGTACACGAAATAAATAAAAGTATCTATTTATTTAAAACTGAGTTTGCCAACCTAATTATCATCCTGATAAATGAATACGACAAGGTAAAGTTACTAAGTAAAGTAGTAAAGTAACTCTACATTAGTATGTGCCGAAAGACCTTAATAACATCATATTTAGGGGATAAACTTTCTTCATCAGAAATCATTATCGTCATTCATTCAGATTTTTGCTAAATATATCATTTGTAGAACTTCGCAACTTTATTCAGAATACAAACTGTTTGCATTTTTGATCGCAAATCTTCAGTCTGCAAAAGATTTCTCCTAAATGTAATTTGTATCACTAAAGAATGAAGGTAAGAAAGAATGATAATTAATTCCGTAACAAATCACTCCCGATCCGACTTTGGACAGTCGCTAATTTTGCTAAGGATATTGTATTATTAGATCATTAGACGGTTTGGACACTCATTAATGTCACGTAGAATGAAGTTCAATATGTTACTAAAACGGGATAATATTTTATGAGCTTGCTTTATTTTTAATACAAGATTAACTTTTAAATACAGTAAAAAAATATTTCTTACATTTGAAAGAGTACCTAAATAATACAATCGATGTTACGTTGCGAAAATCTGTAACCTGATTATGATAAATAAAATTTTGTTACTAAATTCTGCATAAATGTAAATAAGTGCTAACATATTTTTGTATTAATATATTGTTTATATTTTTTAACATGATTATACGTACGAGTATTATAAAATACTAGTTGTTGTCCGCAGCTTTGCATGCTAAGCTATACATACATATGTCTATTAAAATAGGGCTCGAAGTTTGATTAGTAAAAAAATACTAAAACTACACTACAAGCCACGTAACGAAACCATAGCGCGATTCAGAAACACTGCACAAAACCATCTATCGAGCTTAGATGTAAACTTATTTATATTGTTTTGCATCTAAGCTTTATATAAGAAGCTTTCATTAAATTCAATCAAGCTTTTATTGAATTTCATGCTTCTTGCTTCAAAACTTACGAACTTTCAACCCCTAATTCACCCTCTTACGGATAAAATGTTGAAAAACGCCGATATACGTGCACATTTATTTTTAAACATAAGCAGGTAATATTTTACATTTTAATAAAAGGGTTGCTCTACTTGTGAATGATTAATCAAACTATGCATATTGCTAAAACATGCATGGAAAGTTAAAATAAATTAAAAAAAAAAATAAAAGCTTATTAAGCTCTCTTACATCTATTGTGCAATATAATAAATGAGGCAACAAATGTATTTGTGTAATTATTCTTTTAATAATGTCTGACGTCGGATTACGTAAACTTACGGGTGTATGCGTATGCATAAATATGTTGACGTATCGTATCTCGCACGGTGTCGCATATTTAGTTACTTTCATCATCATCATCATTACAGACTATCAATACTCCACTGTGTGAGCATCCTCCATAGATTGTTTTATCTATATGTATATTTAATTATTAATCAATATTGTATATCTAGTACAAAAAAAAATGTTTCTTAAAATTTTCTTTTGTACAAATAGAAACTAGTCCGTAAGGTGAGAACCTGGTGATCTGTCATACCGGGCATCTTAGTATAGACACCAGTATTTATATTTTATAGTTTTAATTATATCCAATAATATAATAAAATACAAAATAAGATAATTAACTGTATTTAAAAATATTTTATTATATCCAATAAAATGGCTGGATAACAGCATAACAAAATAAAACACAACACGCGTAAACCTTACGTAAGTTCGCAAAGGAATCTTTATACACATTCAGTTCTGTTTTGTATACGGAGCATTTCTTTTAACGGATGGACAGATGGCAAGGAAAAAAAAACCGAGCATCTGCCCGCTAAGGATCCGACAAAACGCAGGTAGTGATCCGAGCGGACCACAGAGGTATTATCTTCGAAGAATCAGCGTAGGATCGCTATTGAAAGGTTCGCTCTCATTCTACTCAGGATTCACAAAATGGCGGATATTTTTTACGAGCTATAAAACAGTTTTATGCAACTTGCTCACACATGTTGCGGATTGGTTATGAGTTGGCTACGCGTTTTCTATTTCGTGTATTTGTTTTGAAAGTTTTTGATTATAACTCGTTAAAACAGTCCGGTTCTTGTTCAATAAAAAAAATGCATTAAAATAAAAATACTACTCCTTGCCATATGTACATTTGATAACGGCCTCTGCGAATTACGACTACAGAGGTCCAGAACGACATAATATGTGTGTCGCAGTTGTTAGCAGAGTAGCTGGCTGCTGCGTCGTGGATCCTAGGAACGATTCCTAGACGAGAAACAATATTGGTGCGTCACAAAATGTTGATTTTAATGACTGTGTATACCCCGTGTACCTGACACTGCATCTGAATCGACTGAACAACACATTGATGTCATCTGATAATAACTACAAGATTTCGCCGTTGTCGAGATCCACCAGACCTGGAGGACATCACAGGTAGAACATAACGCTGAATGAAGGATATGATATAAATGGATTAATAGTCCTAAATTAATAATAAATAATTTTGTTTATTAATAACTGATTAATATCACATTATAATATTTAAATGTAGTCTGGAAGAAATTAATAAGCCCTTCTATTGACTATCTCATCCAGTTTTAGTTATTTCATTGATTGTTCTCTGTTTGAGAGATGTAAAGAATTGATGGAATTGAAAGTTCATCATCAGATCAGATTAAATTTTATGAATGTGATGATATTAATTATATTCATGTGTGGAAATAAAAATCCAGCACACGACATACTCGATAAGCTCACCCCTTAGGACTAACGTGGGATGCCTCGTCACCGTATAGTAATAAGACTCTCATCAAACAAAACACTTCAGCGTTATGCTACTATTTTATGCTGGTAATCTGTGAGGGTATGGTCCTACTTCAGTCAAGCCGACCCATTCATACCGTAGCCAGATACAAACTACAGCGTCAACCACTCTACGCGATACTACTAGCAATTATAAAAAAAATACCAATGAAATATAACTTAGTAGATCTAGAATAAGTAAATAAATAATTTTATGTCTTAGCGGGAGCAGTTAGTTCTTAGTCAAATTTAAGGTAGCAATGTTCTCAAATATCCTGAAAATTAGTCCAGTGGCTTTTTTGTGCTACTACTACGGTGACATACGAGCACACACCTGATCCATCTTCAACAAAGATTCAAGATGTTTATGCGTTCTTATCTGAGAAGCAATAGCTCGTTACCACTTATAGGGTGTTCCGGATTTCTTGACTGACCATACACAGAATAGTCATGTTGCTATTATTACATATTGCACGGGTTTCTGTGAGAGTATAGTCCTAGTATGGCCAACCCATTCGTGCTGCCTCTAGAAACTATCTTTACGATTTCTCTATCACATCTTTTTAAAAACAAACAAAAATTAACGACAGAATTTGCAAGTCGCGATCTCTTAATAGTCGATGGTTATAAATATTCAATAACACAAATATTAAATCTTGTTATATTTACATAAATTAAACTTTCTGTTAATATATCTTACTTCGGCGCCATACATCAGAATACATATCAGCAAGTCTTTACTGCCTTCGCATAGCTCAGAGTTAGGCTGGAGCTAGCTACAACTGTAGGCAATATGCCAGAAGCGATTAGACTCCCTAGAGAAGGTCGTAAAATAGGCCCGTCCGCCGGGGCCCAATTTATAGAAGGCACACCCTCGTAAAGATCGGTTGTTAGCCCTTATAAACGTTACTGATTTGTCTGTTTAATTGTTTTCGGTGTAATAAGTAAAGCAACCAATGATAAAGCTTTCTATTTCATTAAAGGAAATGTATTTTACTGCAGAAATTTCAAGGTGAAGGTCAATATTAGAAGTAAATTTATATTGTATTATATATTTAATATACAAGTAGGGCGGGATGATAATGAGTTCCCCAAAGTTTTAATCGAGAGTGCAATTAATCTTGCTGCCCGATTAAAGTGATACCGCTATAAGGCGAAGAAAAATGTGGGTAGATCGTGAAAATTAGTACAGAATATTTATACGGTTCATAATTAAACAATGTTATTTTAACTAATTTACAATTTAAAATCGTTAAGCTTGTCTTTTACAAAATAATACCACTCTATTTTAATCAGTTATATGTATTGATCAAATTAATTTAATTACGCCATGTTATGTTACATTTATTTTATGGCATATTTTATAAACTCTTATTTAAAAGAATCAAATGAAAAAAAGCACATAATATGTATATTATTTCTATTAATATATTATTTAATACGTTTATATATTTTTAAAATAAAACAAGTATATTTTCTTGCATCCGTAATATATTCTATGCCCAATTTGACATAAAGGACACAGTTTTGTTGAATGTTGTTTTACTTGTGCAAATAAGGTAGAAATATGTAAATAATACGACACTGACTTTTAATGACCCACAAAAGTACCTCCGTGGTACTATTTATATGCTACTTTATACTTTATATCTATTATTTACATGCTATTGCCAAGCATGGTACAGATATTTGTTGGCAATACTCAACTAATTCATATACTACGAGCATTATTCACCATACTTCCTATTTTTATAGACGCGTAGTCATTAGCCCCTGTTTGATTTCAACCACGACGAACATATATAGAGTTTTTAAGTGATGACCTTAATTTTTCAGGCTATATTAAGGTATGCATTCGTGCTTCAACAGAGATAGTCACACGTCTTACCCTTCCCTAGTTCAATGTAATGTACAATAAGATCGGAAGAATGTTCAGATGTAAAGTGTTAGGGACACGTTGTACAGCTTTTATATATTATTTTATGGCGATACGTTGAAGACTATGCCATGTTTTCGATCCTCGGTGGATAGGATATAAAAAAATTTAATTGAAATAAAATGTTATTTCAATTTAACATCCTCTTCATCTCTGCCAATTCATTTTACTAATGTATACAGACTTGCTGTATTTAGAATTAAATTATTTTTTACTCGAGACTACAATAAGTATTTATTTTACTTCTGCAACTGCAATGAGCCCAATCCGAGCTCAAACTAAAGATTATTAAGACTCTCTTCATTCTCTTCACATTCCATTTTTTCAATTTTCTCCTGTGGATCAGGCTGAGGTTAATGAGATTAATTTTGCAATGAAATGAGTTGCGATAAAATAAATAGAAGTATGATAGCCGATATAGCAGAATACCTTCTCCCTACAGTCACACACGTCATAAACTTTTCTCTCGACTCAGGACTTTACCCAACACTTTGGAAAAAGGCTTTCGTACGCCCCTTACCTAAAGTATCCGATCCTACTGCTGATGACATTAGATATGGAATGGAAAATAAAAAAGTGACAGTGTTGGTGCTTGTGGACTTTTCTAACGCTTTTAACACAGTCGACCATGATATACTCATTATCATCCTATCCCATTATAGATTCGCTCCCTCGGTATTGGATTGGTTTTCTTCTTAATTTCGCGGGCGTCAGCAATCTGTTCACATAGGTGAAGATGCATCACAATGGGCAGATCTTGAGTATGGTGTACAGCAAGGTGGTATTATCGCACAACAGAGATCTTCGCTCCTCTTCAAATCTCATGATTAGAACTCCTCATCACGTCACCCACTTCGTTGGCAACTCCTTATCCCTTCAGGCTACACGTCTCTGGAACTCCTTGTCCGAAGATATAGGAGTATCGAATAAGCTCTCTTTTAAAAGGCTGGTTCACGAACACTACTTAAAGACGTCCGATACTAATTGATATGGTAAATTACTCTTGTCATTGTTTCTTATATGTTTAACTTTGTTTATTATGTATTGCTTTTTATTTGTAAATATATATATGTATATATGCAGGCCCCTCTATATGTATGGTATGTTATCTTTATGTTTATTGGTAGAATTATTTCTAATTTTGTAATATATATTTGTATCTATGTGGGTGTGTATGTATGTATATATATATTAAATTTTAAGTTTTAAGATATATATATATATATATATATATATATATATATATATATATTATATATATTTCTTATTTACAATGTAGACACTAAACCTACCACAATGTCTCTCCACGCCACGGGTTTACTGGTAGGGAATGCCTTAGGGCATTAAGTCCGCCCTTTGTAATCCTTTTTAAAAGGTGTGACTAATAAAGTTTAAATAAATAAATATATAAGTACATCAGCTAGTTCTCAAAAATATATTTGTGTATTAATTATAGATAATTTTGATTATACGTTCTACATTAATGTCAACCGTATAAAATATAAAATAAAGGCGTGACAGAATTTATATTATCCATTGCTCTAGTTAAAAACATATAAAGGGAATGTTATTAAAAGTATTTTGCGTGCGACATAGTATGGCGACATTCAATGTCTAAAGGATTACGGAAAGGATTTAGTGAAACTTAAGTGGAATAAATTAAATCCTACGATAGGCTCATATCTAGCGCCGGACAATGAGACAATTACGTAACCTTAAACCATCGTTTCTCAGCCTAGGGGTTCCGTTTGTTATTAAAGGGGTCGCAATCTGTTCAGTCAGTAAGACCTGTATTTTAGTAAAAACCGGACCAATTTTTTTTAACAGTTCCTGAGAAAAGCGCAGACGTAAGCTAATATAGGCACGATTTATATGCGTGATAATTATTATATTATAATGTGCGATTTTGCGTTTTTATCGTTCGCGATATTAAGATATCAGTTCTTTGTACATTTTGTATTAAGACGCGTGTGATCTTATATACTACTGCTGCAATAAAATTTAGGGAGCGTTGAAAGTTTAAACATATAAATGAACTATTAATTAAAATGTTATTGTCTATAAATTTTTATAGAGAACTTTTTTTTTTGCGGTTGATAGATGCTGTTAGCCTGGAGGCTTTTACAACTACACCGGATGTAAAGGTGGCTTAACGAGCGCATAGGGCGTTCAGCGGAGACCTTTCTTATTGGATTACTAGCACAAGGGTTCCCGAGAGGGAGCCTCGACCGGACTCGTTTGGACCGTTACTAGGATCGCGTAAGTAAGCTGATTCGAGGGTGCCCGAGAGGGCCGGACCACGACTCGATCAGTTACCTCTAACGGAATAATTTTAATAGTTTTAGGATACGTTCTTCACTTATAGTGAAGTGGTTGCAAGGTTTTTTACTTATCTTTTCATCTTCTTCGTGAGTCGCACCATAAAAATGATAGACAATCAATGCAAGTAAGAACGCCGAAACTCACGGAGACAAAGCTAGCAGCGCAGTAGGCAGCACCGAGCAAAGCTGGCGCGGAGCCTGTCCAGCGGCGTTCCATGGCGGCGAAGTGAGCTGCAGCCACAAGTCCCGACAGCACCAGTTCCGTACCAAGGCGCTCCCACGCCGCAGCTCCGCCGCCTGGCAGCGATGCAGCAAGACTGCCCGCGTATCCCGGCACGCTCACCCTGGCGATAATAAACCAATTATAAATATTTTCTTAATAAGTTTATCTGCATTGTGTTCAACAATGTATAATACAATAAATACATCAAAACATATGAAAGAATGCGATTTTTTGGTGTGTCCTCAAAAAATAAAGTTGGATACATCGGATTTTTTTATCGTTTTAAGAGTGTCAATCAAGCGTACAGTTCTCCTGATAGTAAGTGATTCCTGCGGCCCAGGATACCCAAGATCTCTATACTGAATTCTAATAAAGATGCATTGTCACCCATGTGAAATAAATTAGAATTCCTCCTCCCCAGCAATAAAGGTCTCCGGATACTCTTACCAATCGAAACAGCAGTGCTATGCTGGCTTTTTACGATGGTCTTCTCCGAGGGCGTGGCCCTTTCCCGATCAACCTGTGCCATTTATGCTGCAGAATTTGTAGCGCGGTTATACGGCTATTGAAGAACTCCTCCCAACCTTAACTTTTTAAATTTTATACGTTTAACATCGTTATTATTTACAGTCTTTTAAGTATTTATTGTTTTTAAATTTGATAAAAATTGAAAGTTTGATAAGCGCGACCGTGCATACACCTTATAGCATAATACGTGAAAATTTTAAAATAACTAAATTAATATAATATATTAAACAAAAAATGTGTAACCTTATAAATAATCTTATATAAAGCACATAAGATAAAAATAAAAAAGCTTACATAACAATTTTTTTCACTGATAACGAGAAAAAGTACGTCGTAATAAAAATAAATAATATACGTCGATATGTATACAAATAAATACACTTTCGCATAGACAATATTGCTATAGAATTTTAATGAAATGTTTGCGAACGAATCGCCGTTAGGATGTAGGCGTGTTTGTATTATTTTGTCGTTTTCTTGGCTGCTAAATAATATAAAACAATTCGCTGTCTCCCTTTTTAGCAGACTTTCTTATACTTTTTGCTTTTCCCCTAAAAGGTCTCTGTCATATAGCTGCCCTTTTTGTTTCATTTTATCTCCGTCAGCTGAAGACAAAATTACAATTCTTTTTCTATTTGCTATCGTTTGGATGTTGTGATTTTTTTTATTAGCTTTGTTAATTTTAATAAATTTTGTATTTACTATTCGCTAGAGCCGGTAAAAAATAATAAATGGATCGTTTAAAATGTTCTAAGCGCTCGCTTTTATTTCGCGCTACGCGAGCAACCTGAGTTCGATGCTCTGTCTCGCACTATTGAAATTGCAATTTTAAGTACTGATTTACTACGTGTACATTGGTGAAGAAAAACAGCGTGAGGAAACTAGCATGTATAAAAAATAAAAAAAAATAAAAAAAGATAAATCTCTAATATTGAGAGAGCTTAAGAGAGGAGCCCTACTGTTCTACAAGATACCAGAAAAAGTATGTAGCCTGCGTTGTATAATGTATGTACATATGACCACTTTACTGTTTTAAACTTTCTATTTCAATTCAATTTTCCTCTTCTAGTATATCTGTCAGCATTACACTTAACGGGATTTATAACTTATAGTTAAAGCAAGCTAAAAGCCTTTTGTGTATTGATGTTTTCGTATTTAAACTTTTAAATATTTATTACCTTCTTAATCTTTTAAACTAAACTTTTGAACACAAGAAAATGTTTAGTAGTCAAAAGGGCCGATATTGTTTTAAATGAACTACCTAAAGATATATTACACTATTCGCATATAAAGTTATTTTTATCATAAAATTAGACGACAAACAATATTTCACTTCATGATAAGAGATTCTGGGAAACCACGATGCAAGATCATATTGATTGCCTCCGCACCATTGAAGAAATTATTTGTATGTTTGGAAGTTATTTTTAATTGCTAACACGTAGAAAATATAATAATAAAAATAGGACATTTATACACTTCACATATTAGAAGATATATAGATAGCGTATTAATAGTAAACCTTATATAACAGTTCAAAACAATCATTTTGACCGTGATTGAAGCTGTTAAGGTTTTAATCAAATAACATTTTGATTAACATTTACTTAACACAATAAGAAATAGATTATAATATTTGAAAAGTTATAGAGTAAGTCGTAAAAATATATTTTTATGGAATACATTTGCATAATGTAGGAAATATTATTATACAACTCGGTAACATCAGTGTTAGGACATTATTCTATCTACTAATTTGTACCTTCCCCAATGAGATGAACTTCTTATCTCCTCCCATCTATATTGCATGCGGGTCACGTCTCTGAGCTATGTATAAAACTTTATTACACTTCATTTCTTGTAAGCTCACTTAGTCCCGTAACTTTTACGGCGTAGCGTAAAACAAATCTTATTCTTTAAGTTATTTAAGTATCGTGAACAATTGAGTGAACGAGAACAAATATAAAATATCATACAATCTAATAAAATTCGCTTCATGCATGACTTAGGAGACAAACAAAACTTTATGAAAACGAAAATGAACGGTAACTTGGTGAATCTTAATCGAATAATGGTAATGCGGTAAAAATCAATGAATAGTTGAAAATTAGTGTTTTACTCTCTGAGCTAAATTTTATATTATTCTCCTTTTTGTTGTACATTTTTTCTGCGCTTGTAAATGCTATGGTGTTTTTGTGCCCGTGTGTGTGTTTCTGTGTGTGCGTTGGAGTGTATGTGTGTGCTCAAATAAGGCTTTTATCTATCTATCTATCGAAAATATTTAATCAAGTTAGAAGGCATTCCATTATTTGAAAGTTTATATGTTATTTCGTTTCTATCCCTCAGAGGCGTACAAATTCAGAATTACAAAAGAACTGAGTAGGTAGGTAGATCGTCGGAATCCGGGGGAGAATGCTGAATTTAGTTGTTGGAGGGTGAATTTTCCATTTACGATAAGAAAAAAATACTACATTAGCTTCTGAAGTTAACTTGGAGTATGTTTTAGGCAGAACAATAAAAATGTAAATGGAAAGAGTAAAAGACAGAATATTTGATCTTATTATTTACAATCGTGGATTAGGTTATCATATCTTTACGAATACGAATACGATACGTCAAAAGAAATTTAGTGATCTTTAATTTATCATTTTACAAAGACTTCAACGAGTGATGGCCTTATGGTAAGGTGAGCGGAGGCGTCATATAGAATCATACCAGGCCTTCCGTTTATCAGATTTAATGTGCATATAATCACTCGCTGACAGCTAATGGCTGGCTTTCTGCCATTCTGTTTCTGTCAGCTGTAGAGGCCTATAAGGCCACCAGCAATACAAATACACAAAAAACTAAACGTCAATGTTAACTGATTCTTCGTTAAAAACGTTATTCATCTCATAAGTAATATATAATATATATAATTAAGTAATATAGACAAATGTTTGCTTTATCGCACTGTTATATGCATAAAATTTCTAAAAAATAAATATTTTTTTCTCGAATAACTAAAGCGTAAAAAAAATATATTTAAAGATAGCAGCCATTTGAAACCATTCTATTTTTACCATTGAGATTTTAGTGTGAAATATATCTATGCATATGTCTAAATTTACGACTGCCCACGTCTGACAGCCCGCCATTTTTGTTTTACATTGCGACAAAGCACAAGCACCGTTCCTGTTATGTAATCCAGTTTTTTTAAAGCATGCATTTTTGAAATATGTAAAAAAAAAACAAGTAAAGGATGTTTTAAAAAAGGTCTATAATAATTTGATGAGTCTTTTGACTAATATTTCTTTTTACTATTATCATAATAAAATGGTCACATATAATAATTTATTAAATCAAAAGTTTAAAATTAAGTGATTTATTTCTTTTCTTATTTGAAAATAATCAGATACTTATAAGATTTTATAACGGCTTTTAAAGTTCTATGAAACTGGCTGTTCATTAAACGATGCTCGAATCACTAATGGACATCGGTTTCAATGTACTGCTGTTGTGGTCAGCTGGCACCGCTTTACTGTAGTTGATCGAACTTCTCGGAGCATAAACTATTGGAAATGGCAACTCTATGCAGCATATCTAATCCTAAGGTGATAATCATAGTAAATTATTGTAATTCCCCAGTAATAAATATTGTATATGGTGTACATATAATACAAAGTGAAGTTACGTATCAATGTCCATAACAATGTTAATATATACAGTTAGGAGAAGTCAACCTTAAGGCAAACTTTTAGATATCGGTTTTTATATTAAAAAGCACACTCGAATATAGAATTCAAATAAAATTTATACTTCGAATTGATTATATATTCGCAATGTTGTTTTTGTTGACTTAAATCTAAAAAACGATATGTATTGTTTATTTTTTACGATTTTTAAATTAAACAATAATAAATAAATAAAAATACTCTAACTCGTTGAATTATACTAACTATAGACGCTTAGTGAAGAGTTGCAATAGCAATTCCAACTTGCTAAAATTTCCTGGTGTATTTGTTCCTTACTTATGCGACATCGTTATAAAGTTATGTGACAACCCTATATAAAGCTATGCTCATATTACATGTATCTGCGATATTGTGTACAACTTGATAGGAAACCGGAACTATTTTAATGTCATCGCGCAATGATACCAGCTTTTTGTTATTATATTATGCTTATATATACTATATAAATGCGTTATATCTAAAAATCCTAGAATATTTAATAAACACTATTAAACTCTACTCAGATTATAGACTGTTGGGCAAACATTTTATTGAGAAACGCCAGAGCATATGATATTCTGCACTTTAATTAGAATTATTTTTTACGTAACTGTCTTTATTTTTGCATAACTTAGTAGATGCACTATGTACGTAGTACTATAGTACTATGTACGTGAGATTTCATAATAAATGCTACAAAAGAACACCTACTTACTTGTTACTTCGACGATATTTTTTTAATTGCGCCTTTCGTACTTTTACTATACTTAGTATTTTCTACTATAATTTCGTAGCACAATTATGATAATATATTTTTGAATTGATTACGATAAATGACTTACTAGTTATTTATTGTGTCAAAATACCATAATTAAATTAGATTAATAAGTAACACATCTCGGATAGAATAAAAAAATATGCACTTATTTTATTAGAAGGTTTTGTTTGAGTAAAAAATTGCTTTTATTATTATTTAATTCTGGTACGTTTAAGTTTAATTTTAACTGCTGCACACTGTTGTATAATGAAATAATTTATATCTCAATACTAATTAAAATTATTGCGATTATAAAAACTTAAAACAACTTCACGGACTTTCCTACAACTTTCAATTAAGATAATATATAAATATTTATAAATTACACTTACAGACATCCGCGAGATCCATCCATGTAGAAAAATAAATAAATAATAATTTGTGATCAACTTCCCTTATTAATTATGTATCGATAACCTCCGACGAAAGTTCACTACTAAAGTATTATATTTCCCTTGTGTACATTTTGTAGTCGGCAACACTATCCCAGCTGTCAGTTGTGACAGGACAATACTGTTCGTATGGTATCAGCCGAGGCTTCAATACTTGTTAAATGAAGCGAACGGTTGAACAATTTCCAACTCCCCTTCTCCCCTTTGATAGACTTGAGACCTATTTTGCCTTTTTTATTTTTGTTTATACATGTGACTAATGAAGCATTAGATTGCCAATACTGTTTTATATTCATGGATTTTCTTATTTTATTTTACTCAAATAAGAGTTTCTTTTTTTAAGCTTTAATTGTAATATTATTGTCTTTTAATTATTCTTACATGTTACTCTTTGTAAACTTCTCGAACTTAAGACAGAGGTCTTAAAAAGTTGGCAAACATTTATCCTGTGTATCTAAGATCTCGCTTTGAACGTGAACAGAGTTTAGTCCACGGTGCCACCAATTAGATTGTTAATTGCAATTTTGAGCGCCGATTTACGTCGTGTTCTACGGTGAAGGAAAACAACGTATGTAAACTTGTTAGACAGCATGTTAGAAATAAATAAATTTATTTGGAATACATATGAAGCATGCTCATTTGCATTGGAATGATGGGCTAGTCATTGAGTAGTCTACTAACATAATATATACACGTATATATGTATGTATACATACATAATAAATAATTCGTTAATACACAACAGGGCCGCTCGTTAGACTCGGCGGGTTCATTAGACGGATAGCTGAGGATTTGATCTCGTTATTGCTCATTAAAAAGCCAGATGCGGGTCACCACGCAGCTAAAGTCGCATTCAATTTAATCGCAGACGCTTCCATTAACAATGCCTTTGTTGTCATGAAATTACTCGAGAACCAAATTATAACCTGAATACAAATACTTTTTTTTATGGACGTAACGATGAGAAATTAACACTCAGTTCCCCTGAGTGAACATTGTCCACGTTCCGACTTCTAGCCACAACATGGGTCGACCGGAGAAGTATCACACCCCTTCAAACAACCAGCCTGAAATATATATATATATATATATATATATATATATATATATATATATATACTTGATAGTGACTCCTACATTCATGCTTGACAAGGAATCATAATGCAGATACCTAGTCAGCCTTGAGAACTGAGATGGAAAGCCTCGTCACCGGTGATAAAGGTCTCAGGATCCCTTCACACACTAGACGAAACACGGTAGCGTTATGCTACTATTTCACGCTGGTATTCTATGTGGGCGTAGTCCTAACCCGGTCGAGCTGACCCATTCATTCTGCAGCTAAGAACAAACTGCAACAACCATAACATAAAAAGGTCCTCCTGGTCGATTTCGCAACGTATATCTTCTGGATTCCGATAATAACAAAAGGTACATCAGAGTTGTTTTATTCTGGATGCTTGAATTTGTGTTGGCGGTGGATGTAGGAGTTAACGGGTCATTATTTACGATTATCTGTGTATATCATTAGTCAACTTTAAATAAAATACGATGCGTTCACGTAATCGTTTCAATTCGTCCTAGGGGATAAATTTGGGCCACGGAGCGCCGTAATCAATTACCATCAAGTGAATGATGAACACGTTGTTAAAAATGTAAAGATTGTTTACATAAACTGCGACATTGATTTCTTAAAGCGTCTTGTTTTTACAACCTCTACAGAAGTAGGGCGCAGGGCAATTTCTTTTCCACTATTTGAACCTATTCTTCAGCATTCGCATTGTCCCCGTCAGCTCCATCTCGGGTCAGTGCGGAAGGAACGCCACGTGAACGGTATAAAGCATCCAAGCTAAATTGTAATACAAAATTAAACAATAAGTTTTGCTGCAGTATTACATACAACATTCAAATAAACTTTTTATATTCATATCAAGGACAGTTGCTGATTCGGTTTTATGACCGAAAATTAAAAGCTTTTATTGTTTAATTATTTATACCAAGAAACTTCAAAAAAGAAGTTAGTTACTACTAAAGAAGTTAGACTAGATAATAGTCAGAGAAATAATATGTGAAAATCTTAAGTTTCTTCTGGTAACAAAGTAAGTTGTTTTGATGTCTTGTGTTTTCAGTTTTAAATGAAATATATAAAATACATACAACAATATAATAAACATATTTCTGTAATAAAAAAAATAATAGTGAAATTACAAACCTTACTGACAAGTGTAAAAGTTAAAGTACTGGGGCCGCATAAGCGAAAAAGAACATAAACGATTCATGATTTAACGAGCTTTTGAATTTTTGAATTTGAATGAAGCGTTACATTTGGACTGACATCTTTTGTCTTTTTTATTTGGACATCTACTGAACAGATTTTTAATCAGGAAGACAAAAATATTATCTACAATGAAGTTTGAGTAGTTATAAGTTATGCTCTAGTTATTAAAAAGTAACAAAAAAATGTCATGTTTTCATTTCATTTTAATTTTTTTTTCTTCATATTAAAAGGCGATCACGCAGTGGCACTTCTACCACTGGTCTCGACTAGATAATCGAGAACACTCTGCTGAATTTATTTACTTAATGGTCTCTTTTATAGTTTCACCGGGTTGAGAGGTGACCGAGTGCTTATGGCGCTCAGCCTAGACCTTTATTAATGGGTAATCAGCAGAAGGGCTTCCGAGAGGGTGCCTCTGCTTGGACCGTAACTCTGTTGCGTGAGAGCGACGACTCGAGGGTGCCCGAGAGGACCGAATCTCGGCTCGGTCAGTTGCTTCTGACTACGAATTATATAATTTAAAATCAGTATTATTATTAACTATCTGTACCACCACTTCAGAATGCATAGGCGCTGGAGAAGTGTCGAAAGAACTTCAAGCGACGTTTCTATCTGTGTTGATTATCATTATACATTTCCTATAAAATCCAATCGAACTTTACAAAGACGGTTACGAATACATAAATTTAATATTCCACCCTCAACTGGAGCATTTTCTATTATGAAGGAACAGTAGGGATTTATGCACGCTATGGATATTTTTACGAGCGGTTGAGTTTTAGGTTCACGTTATATATTTGTCGCTGGCGGCAGTTATTTCTTAATCACACTCACTGTTACACACACGCCTTTAGAAAATACTCACTTTCTTTATATTCTAATACACATTGTTTCTTTTGAGGGTAATTTTCTGTGTTTGCTGTGAATTTTCTTTGTTTATCGGTATAATTATACTTTTATACAGCAGTTATATTTCATATTAAATATTCAAAGAAAACAATAATAGCGCACAGAAGCCATTTCAATGTGTCTGAAAAAAAGTCGTGTGTGGTATTCTTTGTTGGCTTTTCGTTCAAAGGTTATGTATTTATAATAATACAGGAATAGAGCATTTTCGTGCTTCGTGATGTTTTGTTGGTTACATTTTAAGACGCACGTACTGTGTGTTAATGTGTGTTTTTTAAGTAATTATAATTGCAATTACTATTTTATTGTTAAGTAATGACACTTCATTAGAGATGTTTTATATATATAAAAATTTTATATATAATGTATGTACATTGAACAAATAGTTTATTAAATGTAATATATTGATAATAAAAATATCACACGATACTAATTTTATAATAATCACTTCATTTATGCCTGATATACATTAGTACTAAGTAGTAACAATTATAGTCTTTCGGTATTTCTGTCCGTCTATTCGCACTAATTTCAGAAACTATTGATTAAATTGATGTTTTTATAGATACATAGTTAAGTTCCAAAAGGCTTTTGTCTAATTATATTTCTATAACCATAACACATTATAAATATATTGTATAGTAAATTCTAGACAAAGTCGGGACAAGCTGCTGGTTGATACATAATTATTACTGTTTTTGACTTAGATGTGCTGCGTTGAAATTACATATGCAACTGTCATTTGCTCTAATACGTGTAAATAAAACGTTTATAAACTTTTTGTAAATAGAATCTAAACGTACACACCTGCGTCCGATATGATCTAACCAAGCTCATTATATAAACAAAATCTAACGTCGCTTCTAATGCTCTTTGTCAGCAGATTACGACCCCAGGCTGGAGCAAACGATTTATCTCTTCACGTGCCAATGTAAGCAAATTCAGATTAGTTTATTCCATGCCCTTTTTACACACCAACAAATTTTGGCAGAAACACCCGATGCCCATGCGAGATAAGGGCCTCGATGCTGACACAATCCCTATTTGTTATTGAAAATAAATTTTATGTCACATTTCGTATAAAGTGTGCCTTTTTTTTCCTTTAAAAAAAAGTGTTTGTATTTCTAATAATTAAGTAATATTACTTTTTTATTATATATATTAAGTTGTAGTATACGCACTTAATTTATTTACAATAATGGCTTATTTTTTTTAAATAACACAATAAAGATAATAATATAATTAAAGATAGACTAAAGTCGAAATAATCATGAATAAAGTTATTTTCGCGTTTAGTCTTCTGGATAGATGTCGGCTGTATGATTAGGGTGAGGGTTGAGAGAAGTATAACGTTGGTTTTTTGTTTCATGCCGCCCCTTATCTATTCTTCATCCTGTTACTGCGTACCTAGTGCTTTACAGACACCGTAACAGATATTCCCCGTCTTAACTTAATTTAATTAAAGTTCACTTTTATCATTATTGCAATCATATTGCAATCTTTGATATTTAAAATTGGTTTTCTGAGCAGTTAGAGTAGAATAACTTAAAAGTGTATACGTATCTATTTTTTTTATAGTTTATCTTTTCTACTTCGGTTTTTATTTATACTGTATATTTTGTTCAATGTTAATCGCACAGATATTTGCTTGTATAAATGCAAAATATGCTGAGCATCATTGCCTGTCCATAGACAAATTCGTTCGTTTATTGTCTGTGGATGATTATGCATAATTTATGCACGCGTTGGGGTCAAGTAGCACGGGTGTGACACGCGGTTCGTTTTTAGGGCAACATCTTTTATGTGTGTTTTATCAATGGTCAGTAAATTGGCGAACATTGACACCTTATGTCGTGACTGGCGGGAAATTGTTTTTTTTTTAATCGTCCCCCGATAGACGAAGGCGGGCGAGAACAATAATCCTATTAGCACACGCCTTTTTATGGAGTATTATTATGGTAAAATATGTTACAATTATATTTGGTTATGAAATATATTTTTTAATAACATTATAAAATATTGTTTGGAAATATCTGTCTACTGAGTTACAAACTGAGTTATAAATATATTGACCGACCGTGTGGTGTAGTGTTTAGAGTCGAGCAATATCACAAACGACATTCATATACAATTGTAAGTTATCTTCTAGCACTGGGTAAGTGATGCTTATCTTATTAACCTTTGACACAAATTTTAACAGCGTTAGCAATATTCTTAAAACAATAAAAAATAATCAATAATAGCACATTTAACGTTTTAATTATTAATTATACATTGAATGTTATGATGAATTTTAAAATAATTATGGAAATAAAATCTTCTATTTATCTACTCTCTTCCAATTCTGTCTAAAGTATAGTATGTCGGGTAAAGTTATCAAGTGCTGAAGCCCCGTTAAAACTTTGCGTAGCATTTACTCGCAACGCTTCCGGCCAAGTTAAACCAGCAATAAAACGATATTGGATGAATCACCTGTTTTGGTTAATACGATTTTTAATAAAAAATATTACATTATAAGGTAGCAGAAATTATGATGATATTATTATTCGAATTGTATTATTTATTAAATATTAAATTGTAATTTAATGTAAAAAAATATATTTTGTAAACAGTTGTATGAGTTACATATGTTGTGGCTTGTTTCTAGCCGCAGCTTGAATGGATTGGTGACCGTGAAAGAACTACGCCCTTTTTTTCGTCACATTGAGCTGGCACTATGGCTCATGACATCTACATTCATCCTTGACAAGGAGTCATAATGCAGATGCGTTGACACTCTTAAGGACTGAGATGGAATGCCTCGTCACCAGTAATAAAGTTCTCCGGATCCCTACACTCACCAGTCGAAACGCAGTGGCAATACTGCTGGTATTACGTGAGGGCGAATTGCTACCCCGGTCGAGCTGACCAATTCATTCTGCAGCTACAAACAATCAACAGTGTACCAGTGTGCTAAACCATCCCTGATAGCGGAAACGTGCACATTGAATAATTTATAAATATAAATTAAATTAAATTAAAAAATAAAACAATAAAAAAAACTAATATAGGCTAAGCTATGCTTAAATTAAAATTCTCTTTTTTTAGAAGATTTTGTAGCAAGCTAGCTGTAGGGTGTATCTTAATTGGTATTGAAATAATAACAATGGTAGATCAATAGAGTATTAAATAAAACGAGATTGAGTAACACGATCTTAGCGGTTGGATTTAAATTGCAAAATAGAAACCGCAAACCTTCAAAGATGTAGAACGATTTGAAATATATAACAAGATAACAAAGGTCCTGATACAGTTATATCTATATATATATGAATTGTCTGTAAACTCTGTAAGATATCTAATTACCTCAATCTACCCTTTTAACTTTATTAATA
This sequence comes from Teinopalpus imperialis, assembly GCA_029286865.1. Taxonomy (NCBI): domain Eukaryota; kingdom Metazoa; phylum Arthropoda; class Insecta; order Lepidoptera; family Papilionidae; genus Teinopalpus; species Teinopalpus imperialis. Next base: position 994,462 of record JAGSMU010000020.1, on the reverse strand, counting down.
AGATCTGTCAGTCATAGCAGAATATATTCAAAGTGGTAGGGCTACACCGCAGTTTGTTTCTAGCTGCAGAATGAATGGGTCAGCTCGACCGGGGTAGAGTGAAATAGTAGCATAGTGGTGCTGAAACAAGTATCAGTGTATGTGTAGATCGCATAGGTCGAGTTAGGCATAGGACTCCTCTCTAGCACGGTAATTGAATTGGAATTTAGGCTAACACACGGTTCCACTGCTCATTGGCGTTTAAATATTTATTTTTCATTTTATTTATTTCTTATATATGCAAGTTTCCGCACTACGTTTTCCTTCATCGCAGAACGGGAATACTCAAATTACAACTAACTATTTCATTGATGCCGGTATCTGTATACGAACTCGGTTTGCTCACGTACCGTGAAACTAAACACTGATTCCGTGAAGTGAATGTAAAAGACGATTGCATTTTTTATATTTACAAACTATATTTGTCCTTAGAATAATTAAAAGTTGATATAAAATATTGGCATAGAAGCGCATACTCAATTACTTATTTAGATCGATTTAGGTCTTATATATATCTGTATCTGTCTAATAAACTTTGTGCTTTTTTGTCACGTTAACGAAATTTCTTTCAGTTAAAAGCAAAAAGACAATTATCCCCAACATCAACGTTTATAGATACCGAATGAATTACAAAGTGAAATAAACTCCATTAAATCAACCCTCATCTCTCTAACAAGTGAACAATTACATTCAATTTACGAATGCGTTTTTAAAGTGCCCCAATATGGCGAGCTAACCGCTACTCATACGTACTACCACCAACTTTTTACACCACAGATAATCTACCGCGACATTTGTTAAAAAACACATTCGAGTGGGTATCAGAATCCCTTTTCTAAAATTCAATTGTAATAAAGTGCCACTTGGATTATGGGATACATATTTAAAAATTCTGAAATATAGACCTTGACGATGAGTAAATAAAGTTGAAGATATTTTATGGTATGCAAAACGATCCTTGGATTTGAGCCGCCTATGTTACGGCGAAAATTTGAAAGGAATTATAATGTGAATTTTATATTTGTATAAATAATTAATATTTACTTTTTACTTTCCTATTGAAATTTCTGTTATATACATAGTAGCTAAGGAAATTTAATATTATTATGTAAAAATAGGTATACGGTCCGGTGGTAGATGTTGTTGGGACTTAATAACTTAGGAGAAGTTATACTTACCCCACTAAATGATTGTGCATTCCTAAAGATAGGACATATATCATGACCAATATCTAGCACGATCAAATTAATATATTTATTGTTTCTATTTAAAAGATATTGTATTAACCTAATATATATATATACTTATTATTTATGCATTAATATGCATGTTTGTGAATAAATATAGTCCTGTATTTATTTTATTTATTTTCTCTATTTTTTATTATTTTTTTTTGTGAATACATATATGTAAAACATAGTGTTTTTTTCCGATAATATGTCCAACACCAGGCCTGCTGGAAGAATTTTTTATTGTAAAATAAGCTGCGTCTTTGTAAATTTTTTTCCTATATTAGTTCTTATATAAATGCTTTGTGTACTTAAAAGTTAAATAAATAAATAAAAATTAATTGAATGTAAAAGACAAATTACAAATGACCTGTTCTACGACAAATTACTACAAAAATAACACATAAATATTTTTTTACATATGTAGAGCATTACAAATAATATACGAAATATATGGTAAATGTTTCGTATCGAAGCATTCCATCAAGAATGACAATGTATGGGATGATCAATTGCACGATGTGACAATCGAGGATGGATACACATCGGCAACAAATTACACACATGTATACATAATACACAACAAATCTTATATCTATGTATATACACATAGAAGCAACGGAGATCAGTGACCATTAGAGAAGTGTGTGCTTTTTATCACTCTTATTTCGTAGAATAAATAACTATCTATAGACTGGTGGTAAATATTATGGTGAATATATAATTATATAATAAATATATTTAATTTGCCGAGATTCGGAGTTTATCCCCAAACTTGGCAAACTAAAAACCCTTAACCATATATGTAAACGGTTACCCAGAATGCATTAAAACTAACCCTTGATATAAAGATGTCAAATATTTTTTTGACATTAATCCGTTTTTCGCAAACGGCGCACACGCAGCGGGTGAGGGGCTGAACTTGTTGCCCTTTGCCCTTTGTTTTCAAAAAAAATAATAGAGAAAACAAAAGTGTTTTAACCCGTCGTTAACCCTTTTCGGCACATGTCCTCTTCACACAATCGTCATAAATAACACCGTAGATTGTTGTTTTATGCCAACAGTCTAATAAGTCAACAAACTTTAAGGTGTATTTGCAAGGGGATAAAGTACATTTTTGTATTTAACGATGTTTTTTTTTTGCGGTGAGATATGTGGGTTAGTTGGGTTTCGTTTATTGTGCCGAATGTATGTTTTATTGCGAATATCTGCGTGCGCATTAGTCGGATAGTTGGGCGCGGATGTTCCCCGCATATGGTGTTATTTGTGTGTTATGATTTAGTGGGTTGGGAACGAAAATTGTCTGCCATTGTTACGGGAGACATGAAATTGTTGTAATTTATTCGATGCCGGAATTATTTGCATCTATAAACTAGTGTTAAATATATTTTATATACGGACATAAAAGATATAAAATTATCGGAATTGTAATATATATTTAGTTTAATTATAATATCTGCATAATATAAAATATTTGACGTGCTTATTAGTATTTATATCACTGTTGTATTCCTTACACTATGAAATTTAGTAGAATTTGCAGACAACGCTGTATTTACTCATAGTAATTAAGTTCATTAGGTATTTAATGCAGAAATCAAAGCAGCCATGTTGCCAGAAACCCATCATCTTTCATACATAGATAAGTGCCATCTTATTGCTTTTGTTTTAAAAGGATATTGTACACATCGTTCATTTTTTATATAAAAAGCTCGTTTGCATGTTTTTTTCATATTCCTAAATCGAAAATAAATCCCCGTATTTTACAAATTAATTTATTAAACGTAACTCTCAGATACGATATAACGATAAAGCTTGTACTGATTTTAATAACCAATAGCAGCTCCCATAAAAAGATTAACCGTTTCGGCAGAAGCTAAGTCACACAATCTGACAGACAGTCTGATACAGATTGAGGCTTGCTGCAAAGATTTACCAGCAAGGTTGGCTTTTTTTTTAAAGATTTAAAAGCGGTAATAACCGGTGTATAACCTAAAGCCTTATATATAAACGTTGGTTAAAATTTAAGAAAGGAAATACAAGCAAAGCTTAAGGTAAATAGTTATATGATAATTTCTAAAGTACCGCAATTATTAAATATTGTTATAATAAACTAATTGCACCTTAAGTAATGTTTTTTAGTGATGAAAACTTAAAGATGTGTGCAACTTTACAAAGCGCAAGTTCGACCTTTTATGGAATGCTGTTCTCCTCCCTGGGCCGGGTCACCCCAGCATCAGCTTCTTCCGTTTGACCGCATTGAACGGAGAGCGGCTTGAATCGTTGATGACCGGGTACATTCCGATCAGATTGATTCACTGTCGCTGCGAAGAGATGTTCCATCTATTTGCATTTTTTACAGAATTTACCATTCTGAGGCTTTGTTCGGAATAATTCCAGCTACTGAGTTTAAACATCGTACATCATGACATAATTCAAATTCTATCCTCATCATCTCCATGGTTGGCGATCCACCATTGTGCGCTTCACGCGGATTTTCCTGCCACGCACACGCTTCAACTACTCTGTGGAATCAGCTGTCGCCAGCGGTGTTTCCGAACCGATACGTCTTATGGTGGTACTTCAAGAAAAGAGCCTACACTTTTCTCAAAGGCTTTCTCCTCTGGTGTTGCGGATGTTTATGGACGGTGATTACTACCATCAGGTGGGATGCTTGCTCGTTTGCCACCTATTCTATAAAAAAAATATATCAATAACCGATAGTGGTTAGATCGTTGAACTCACTATCAAGCCCGTAGCTTGCAAATAACTAAATAACGATTCGTTTCATGAAATTGGCTTTACTGGAATTTACTTATTGATATTTTTTTCTTATCCTTAATTCTGTACTTACCGACATATCACTGGTACACGACACAATGTATGATAACTTTAATACATTTGTGTACTAATAAGTTACTGACACGTAGATTACTATCATGCTATCTTTGTCTTACGTAGAGATCGTTTATATAAAACCCAATAAAATAAGATACATACACGACATACATCTTTGTTTAGTTTTATAATAAACATTGTAAGATTTACCTTATAATTAACAGTTAACAACTTTACTTTGCAGGTCTTTTTGATGCATCTAATTTAATTGAGTGTTCTTTTGTGAGGAAAGTTGTTGAAACGTGGGAACAGTCTAAAGTTTGTAATCCGTAGTGAACTTAGGTCGTTCGTAGCAGATTCCATTAGCGGAAACACTTGTAAGAAGCTCCATGTAGCGAAAGTTTTAATCGAACTGTGTGCTTCATCAGCAATTTAGCCGACAGGAAGTGCAACATTTGAAAAGTGACTAGGGATAGAAAAGAATTTAGGTGTTATGCAATATTGAGCGTGATTTTTTATATTAAAAGTTACTAAAATTGAATTATTTATGGGTTGGTTACCCAACAAGTTGGACGAGGGTTCCCGTGAGAGAGTCTCGGCGTGGACTTTTACCCTAGGCGCGAAGGCAAATGACTCGAGGGTGGCCCAGGGGCCGAACCTCGACTCGGTTAGTTACTTCTGACGGACTGACAGATTATTATTACGAGGATAGATACGGGTGTAAAAGGCCGCAAGAATAACTGACCATCAGGTGAACTGTGTGTGAATTCATGTTAGTATCCCCTAATATAATGCAAAAAGTCCTGATGTTTAAATTAATGTAATGTTAATAGCATTGCTAATATTGTTCCACTCCGACTAAGCTGAAAATGCTTGTGCTAGGAGATGGTTCACAATAGTCAAATGGTGGATTCGAACCTACGACCTTCAATTTTGCAGACCGCACTCTAAACCATTAGGCTGTTGGCGCTATTAAGTTAAGGTTATTAACTATATAAATATTTATTTAGTTACATATTAATATTATTTTTAATGTTACTTGCAATCTTTTAACATGTTTGTTAAAGTTTTTAATGAATAGAAGCTAAAATGTATGACGAAAACGGTAAAGTGGCCCACTGTGGCCGAGAGGAGGAAGGCCCCTAGTGAGTGAGCTGACCCGGAGAAGCGCTACCTTTTAATTTCAATGTCTACTCTTTGACGACGTATATAATTTATTAAGTTTATTATGCAAATAATTTCAAGTGAAGTGGATACGAATTGCAATGTTCACGTTTAACAGACACTTGCCAGATCTCATACGTGATGACAATAGTCGTATACAAATTTGGTGAGATATTGTAAATACGTTAGAAATAACGAATTTAATTGATGCAAGTCAGCTGGGCATTGGACCCACGTTCACTATATTAATATTTTTTTTATATCAATACCTCTTTATTATTTAAGTCAAACCACAAATAAAATAAGTTGAAGCCTAACCGACTCTATGAAAGTGCCGAGTAATATGAATACGACAAATATTTAAAAAAAAATTATAAATTATCGTTGACTCTTCAATATAAGTACCTCTTTATAATTTCAATCAAACCACAAATAAAATTAATTGAATCCTAACCGACTATATTAAAATTCCGAGTATTGATATAAAAGAAAAAAAAAATATTAAGAATTTTTTGTTTCTTTTATATCAATATCTCTTTATTATTAAAGTCAAACCACAAATAAAATGAGTTGAGGCTAGAACGGAAATTGCTACTGGTGGCGATGCATTTCATCATCTATAATTGAGCCTCCGAATGCCTACTCTTTCCAAACACGGCAACGTTATGCTGCTATTTCACGATGGGCTACCTTCTATGACGTCAAGGTCCTGCCCCTGCCGAGTTGACACATTCATGTTGTAGTTGTTGAAACTAACCAGCTACGGCTGTCAAAGTTAAAAAAAAATTGTGGTCATGTGGCATCCTTATGCCAATATATAAATCGACATCCGCTACGGGGCCAACAAAGGTTTCAGGTGCACTAAAGTGGTGCAACCATAAAACTGCCTTTGTCCGGTTATCCGCCCTAAGGTTTCCCACAGGTTTAACAACATGTACAACGTACACAAGGAATTTCTTTTTCAAACTAAAATAGGTTAATTGCATACACGCATGAATGGTTCGTGCGTTTGTGCAAAGTAATTACAGTTACTTTCTTTGTTGGCAAGTTGTTATGTTTACGTCAATGTTAAAACGGAGATGTATCGCATACGGTTTATTAAACACACCCACATTACATTTACCACACTATGTATACTTATTTATCTAGACACTTACGTAACAGAAGTACTACACCACTGAATAAGACATTAAAAATATATTTTTCATTAAGAAAATTAAATATAGGTAACAAGTCCATTTAAGACCTCAGGAGTGACAACGCATCAGCTCTTTACTTCCGGACTAAGGTATCCTAGGGGTATAAAGCGGCTAATGGTGTAGTAATTCAGAGTCTTCCACTAAAGTGGACACAAGGAAGACCATATGACGGAGAGGTCCCGTATTGCCGCGTTGCCTCTGCTCTGCCCTGGGAGTGCTTTAGCTCTATGTAAACGGGCACCGATGTTTCCGTGGGTCAAATTGGGTAAAAATCCCTCATAACCTTATCTTCACCCCCAGTAGTTCTTGTTTATTGTGATATATATTCACCCCGTAACGGGGTTACCTAAAAGGGGGTGACAAAGCATATATATGATTTTTTGTGATATATGTACTATTTATATATCATAGGTGAACTGAGTGTTCGTATGACAACGTAAATATTGTAAAAAAACACTAGAAGACTTCACAGATTGCGTGTAAATTGCAAGAATATGCAAGAAATTAGTTGTTGGTTAGCTTGTTAAATCATTGTTATACTCGTTATTTACGCTTCTACGTGCCGGGAATGTGCAATCTCGATGAAAATAAGCGGGTTTATTTCGTACTATTAAGTACGTGCGAAAACTTTTGCGCAATATGGTGAATACAGTAAATATATTAGTTAAGAAATAACTATATGAAGAAATCTTTTGTAAGCTCTTTCTCTTAAGCGTGGTAATAAAGGAACTATCAAATATTAAAAAAATACGATATCTGTCAATATTTAAGCATCGGTACATGGAAAAAAGTTGTAGAATTTGTTAGATGAAATCCATTACGTAGAATAATATAAAATCGAAACTTCAATGTACGCAAATTGGACTTAAGTTAGATGTGACGTTCATGTGGTGCATTATAAATTTCTAGTTTTCGAGTCTAGGCGTATTGTCCTGTATACCTAACTGAGTTTCTCAACCTTTCTCAGGTCCTTGTGCAGATGAGTGAGTGCATCTGCGTTTGTGCTAACGCTTACGGCACTATTTATAATCCTATTATAGTTTATTTTATTATAGTTTATGTCTGATAATAACCAGAAGATATCACCGTGGTCGCAATCGGCCAGGAGCATACCTACGTAAACTATTAATAATTATAAAAATAAAATATAAAAATGTTTATTACATTCTGTGCTAGTGTTATAACAAAATTAGTTTGAGATCTTCTAATAAGCCAGAACATGCTTGTGCCAGAAGATCTCGCTCTTCCAAAACAAAGTTAACAAAAACAAATTATACATAAATAAAAAAAAACCTAAGTAGGCAAGTAAGTACTTGAGCAATTTTATGACATGACTTCTTTAAAATAACTCAAGAAAGATAATAGAATGTACATATTACATATAAGTTATAAATGTTGTTAATCTTCTATGTTAGTTAGGTCTAGGGTGTAAGATAAATTTAAGCTAACAATAAAAGTTAAGTTAAATGCATACAATGACTATGAGTGGGAGAAATTCGTGTGGGTAGACGGATAACAGAGCTGTTTTTTTTTTCCTTGTTCCTTTATAAAATACATAATTAACGTCGGTGTATTTAATTTTCATATTAATCAAATTCTTCTTCTTTAAATATTAATCTTTTACAAAATACTTGCAACAAAAAAAATTGGATAATATATTTTCACATGAAAATGAAAGGATACATTTGTATGTACCTTGTGGGTAATTAAATTTATAGTATTGAATGCACAATGATTCGAAACTTTGTTCACACTGCATCAGAAACTCGACTATTGGGTTTCCATTGGAATATCTCGTCCATTTTCTAAAGACTCAATTCAGTTTTGATATCAAAGTTATTATTTAGCATTCGTTTACATGTTTTTAGTTAAAATATTGATAATATTTTGGTTATATTTTTTGGAAACATTTCTCTTCTTCTTAATTCTTTTTCCACATAGTGGTAAATTGAAAAACGTAAATTGTAGTAAATCCTACACGTTAAGTAAAGTGACCACCTATGTATCCCAATGCTGGGCATAGAACTTCTGTGTAGAGATTGTGTAAGATGAAAGTCCACCTCACGGCAACACTGTAGATTTCTTCATGATGTTTGTTTCATGACCTTCACCGCCGAGTACGTGATAAAATAACATTTAAAATTACAAATTACAATTTTGTTGATGCCCGCACCGGCGATTGGATTCGGTTTTCTCGCTTTTATTATAGAATAAGTGGTAAACGAGCAAGCAGCTCACCCGATGGTAAGTGATCACCGCCGCCCATGAACATCCGCATCACCAGAGGAGTCGTAAATGCGTTGCCAGCCTTTAAGACACTAACGTACCATGGCTTATTTTCCTATTTATTAATCCTTTTTTGACCTGTCATATTTTTTTTGTAACCATCTGTATTTTACGAAAACAATAGAAAATACAAGAACAATCAAACAAAATACATAACATGAAATGGTAACCTACAAAAGTTTTATTTATTATTGCTTTGGCACACGTTCATATAGTATCATACAAATAATAATGAATACCAAAGACTTAGTAGAATATGTAAAGTTATAAAGTATAATAAATAAGCTAAGTATATAAAATAAGGATTTTCTTGTCTTTTTTAATGCTCTTTTTTACTGCGACCCATGGAATCTACATCCATTCTCAACAAAGATTCAAGATGTCCATGCGTTGCGTTCCCAGACTAATGAGGTCGTTACCCGGGTCGGGTCCCCAGAACCCTACATCATACGATACGAAACTATTTCACACTTATGTTGAGGGCTTTTTTTATATTGAGAGGTACTAACTAGCACACAGTTCACCTGATGGTGAGTGATTCCTGCGGGCCATGACATCCACATTTATCCTAGGCAAGGAATCATAATGCAGATGCGTCACCCGTAAGGACTGAGATGTAATGCCTCGTCGCCAGTAATAAAGGTCTCCGGATCCCTACACTCACCAGACGAAACACGGCAGCATTGTGCTGCTATTTCACGACGATATTCTATACATATGTATTCTATTCTACTAAATATATATATATATATATATATATATATATATATATATTTAGTAGAATAGAATACATATGTAATATTGCTATGGTATGATTGTTTTATTTAGAGCCATGGCAGCATAAAGTCTAAGCAATACGGCGTAAGAAATTAATAAAAAAAATATTTCGAAGACATGTAAAGTCCGCAAATCAACAGAGAAGCCGCGTGAAGGTTTATGCTCCAACACACTCTAGGAAGGAGGCCTTTGAACGCCAGTGACATTTAAATTATTGTACAATCACCGTTTATAATATTTATTATCATTACTTTTGGATTACCCTCGTATATGGGTTGTTTTTTCTTAATTTTACTTTTATGCTTGTTTTAACGTATACGTTCGGTAAAAATATTGAAATTAATCGTCTGGATACCGAACATGAATTATTAATGTCACCGTGGTCAGATGTATGTACATACATCTGTATTACATTTAAATAACAACATGGACGTTTTCTCAGTATATTAATTTAAAATATTTCTACCCGGACAATAATTGTGTGTGTGCTATTAAAAAAATAATATGTATGTTGATACTGTATTTAATTTCGTAGAGCTTTACATTTTGTGTTATCTGGGAGACCGTTGCTATTATGAGATCAAATTATTTTTTTTATACATGAAATTAAGTAAATTGCAAATCAAATTTTATACATGTAATTAGAAAAGTATTATTAAAAATATGAAGGGACTATTTCAAAAAATTCAAAGTGGCAATATATTTATAAAAAACAATGCTGCCTATCAAAACTGCCTGGTCATTTGTTAATCGATTACAAAAAAATTGGTTCACGATTCGATGTGTATTTATTTTTTTATGTATACACAGTATATATATGTACACACGGATTTTACTTTAATTTGGAAGAGGAAGCTCTCTAATTGATCTTATTTCATTAATCTAATTCACAACTGCGGCAGGACGTTTCATTTGTGAAATAGCTGTTGCGGGAATTTGTTGTATCAAACACGGGGAAGATGACTTATCGTCATGTGAACTGTGTGCTCGTTTATCACCTTCAATGTATTGAATTTAAATATAATTACCATTCGCATTAACCACTGTAACTAGATTTAACAGTTCGCGTGAGGAGATGATTCTCAACTAAATTAAATGGCGTATATGATTCTACGACCTTTAAATTTCACATTATTCCCAGATTAAAGTTAGATAATGTATAACTTAAACTTAGTGAATAGAAGTAAACCCTACTACATCCTCCAAGGTTATAAACTATAGGAAAGATATAAATATATCCATGCCTAAATACTTTTCTCTAAGCCATAGAAATGCGCCCGACATTAGTGCTTCCTAACGGAAAAGGGCTAAAAGCTTAATCCCACGATCCCTTTACTAGTGAGTGAATTTTAAAAGCCTTTAATGATACCCTGTACAATTTGCTACTTGTTGCAGCGCTTAGAGAAAAATGAGCGCAAACATTAAGAGATAAAGCTTGGATTTAAATGACACGTCGATACTTAATAATTTACTAGGCAGACTGATTACTGCGACGAGTAGGGCATCCACGTCATATTAACTTGGAGGCATCTGCAGATAAAAGAACCATTAGCTTAGGAAATTAAAAGAATTATTTCTTATATTTCCACGGATACTACACGCTAACTAATTTTACGGTTCCTAACTCGGCTATGGGGTCGATGAATGCTCCACTCGAAACGCCTGGAATTAAAATGTTTAAATAAAACCGCGATAAAATTCATAAAATTAGTTTCATTCGAATCATAAGATACTTTGCGTATATTATTCTGGCCTTTTTCATATTAAATTTACAAGTATTGTATACTTATTACAATTAATACAAATTAAAGACGTTCTCGTCGACAACTACATCCTATAAGACATACCAGTTTTATTGATATTTCACATAAGCAATACAATGCAGTAGCTCTGAGAGAGAATTTACTACACTACAAATTTGCTTCGCTGACATATTGGACAGCGTAGTTAATTATGTATACTCTAATAAATATTTCGACGCTTCAACTAGAAAAAATGTTTAGAAGAAAAGGTTCGATAATATTGAAACACAGTATTGATTTTAAGTGTTTATATTCCCAGGTCTATACACATAATGTGATAACTCTACACTAGGGTTGCCCTTCAGACTCGCCCGTATGCGAGTGGAGCGTAATGACCCTTGAAATGTTGAAGCGGAATAATTGAAACATCCTGTAGATGTCTGAGCGGTCTTAGTGGGCAACTTTTAATTAATTAATGGCTTACTAATGTCGACAAACGGTCGTTTTATTCATGGTCAAGTTCGATTTAATTCATTATTTGTTGATTCAATCATATATTTGCGTAAGCGAGTTAAGCAGTGTATTTTTTGAATTGTATATTTTTATTTTTATTTCTTACCGTTATATTTCTAAGTGTTATTAGATAAGGAACGCGTTGAAAAGAAAAAATATGTACTTAAGATTCTTAGAAGACATTTATATCTTACATTAATATGTTACTTTTTATTGCTAGCGTAAAAAATCTTAACATTACAACAAAGTTATTATTTGTTTAATGATAAATTTAATTAAATTAATAAAATCTACTATAACGATTAGACTCGCACTAAAATCCTGATTCAATATTTTTTTATAACATTTTGCTATTTATTAACGTCATTATATCATATGCGTAAATAAAGAAATATATATTTATAATGACTACTGCAAACATATTTTGATTGATTCCAATTGAACCAAATTCCTATTCTCACAATTGAACGATTGGTGTAGCACACAGCGTTAGAGTTGTGCTCAGAGCGGCGGAATTCAATCGCGAGTTTGTGCTAGTTGTTGAAACTGTAACGGTTCATTGAATCCGAGCTCTGCTCTACTAAAGAAAAAAAAGACCTCCAATCGTATATTTTCACTGCGTTTTTATCGAAACATGTTGTATTGAAGAAGCATTTCTCTTTGGCAGAAAAAATATATAATAAAATCATCTTAATTTTATACATACATTATAATATATTATCATTATAGATTATTTTTATATTAATATTATGTATAATAAAAATCCTTACAGAATTTTTGTACTGGCAACATTCTATGAAGCAACGTATAATGGTATAATGCTTTTACAATAGCCAACATAACAAATTTAGGAATATTATTGTTTTTAATATATGAAATATATAGTAAATCTAATTCTAATTCTGAACAGTGTCATACTTCTTATATCTCGAAAACTATGATACATTCACTGAGTTCATATTTAGTTATTCCGTATCATCATCAGCTGTCCTGTCACCCTGCTATAATATAGAAAGCACATAGACAACTTATCTTTCATCACTTTTCCTAGTCTGTGAAGCTTTTTTTTTCGTACTGATGGACACTGTTAGCCCGAGGGCTTTTACAATTTCACCGGGTTGAGAGGTGACGGAGCGCTCATGGCGCTCAGTCGAGACCTCTATTAGTGGGTAACCAGCACAAGGACGGGGAGTAATGTAAAACATGTGGAATAATAGAGGAAGTTTCGGAGATATTGCGACAGACTTTGTATATAGGTCAAATCAAGACCCGAAACTGTTAATCAAATATGTTTTCACGGCGGGGAAACGACCACAGATTCCGTGACACAAACACGTGATACCACACCCGCTAAGCCACAATGTTGATAGAAACATTTAAACAAATACTCCTGGCAAAGCAATTATTACTAAGTATAAATATTTATTTAATAGTCAACATTACTTTCCACATAGCACAGAAAGAATTCAAAATTTTGCAAACATATTTTGTATTATTGTATAGTTATGGCAATATTTGTAACACAATAGGGTGGCTTCGTTCGTATTGCTTAAATATTAAATGGACGGAGAGAACGATTACGAGCTTTTTATAAAAGAAAGTACGTCTGGGGATGGAGGCAATAAACATTTTGCGTATTAAATGGAAGTAGGTTTTTTTAAATAATATAGGTATTATACTAAACATATGCAAGGTAAGAGAATTTCATAACGTTTCGTCTCGTGGGGGTTGGAAGGAGATTAAAAAGGCGGGTATATCTCGTGAATTCCGACAGATATAACGATAAATCTCCATATAGTAGTATCTTATTTCAGCTACAACATGAGTGATCTACTTGAACAGGACAGGACCACGCCCACACAGAATACCAACAGAAATAGCAACGGTATCGAAATGGTATTGAGTTTCATGTCGGAGTGTAGGGAACCTAAGTCTCGATTACGGGTAAAGAGCCGTTCGGGTGACAATGCACGTGCTACTTAAACGAATGCTTAATTAACACATTGACATGCATTTACGTATTAACGGCCGCGGTCATTACCGTCAGAATAACAGTGTGTTCCTTTATTGTATACATCAAAAAAACGAGGCCTAAATCCATATCCCACTTTCATGATAAAAAGTAGATCTTATATATAGAAAAGTTGGCCCCACCCCTGATCTATATGATTGAAGGCACATAAATAGATTTTATTGCTTCATAAAAAGATGCGAGATCTAAATATCCAGATAGGTGTCTGAAATAGTTAAGAGTATGGGGTTATCGTTGCGATGGCAAATTTATAAGTGATCGATCTATGCGGCCGAAGGCATTTAAATCGATTTCGTTGTTATATAAAACTTTGCGAGGCCTAAATACTCAGCTTGGTGTCTAATATAATTAAAAGTATGGGTTATATATCGTTGCGATGGCCAATTAAAAACACTTACGATTGATCTTTCTCAGGGGTGGCCAACAAGTAGTCGATCTATGCGACCGAAAATACTTTAGTCGATTTTATTGCTAAGATTTATTTATTATTGCTTAAAAGATGCGAGGCCTAAATACTCGGATTGGTGTCTTGTAGTTTAAAGAACTGTTTTTTTTCCACTTCAATGGCTATATTATAAGTGGTCTATATGGCAAAAATTCTGATAATATACCACGCGCTCGAAGGTTTCTAGGCAACATCGAAAGGAAAACTACATGTAAAACAATATTTCGACGACATTTGAAGTTTGTCAATTTCTAGTGGAGTTTCGTGGTAGATGCTTCATTGCTTTCTCTAGAATGGACACCTACGCTCAGCACTGGTCTATATACAGTTTGTTAATTAATATTTTTTGCTTGTTCAGTCCTTGAATTTTTATACTCTTCTCTTTCTGTCTCTCGTTTCTTTTATTATCGTTACAGTAATCCTACTATACGAAAGCGTGATATTTATTTGGTCATGCCGGCTTGTCGCAGCCAGTTTTTAGTTGTAGCATGACATTACTATGTAGAGAAAGAACTGCTTATGTGTATGACAATCAAATATGGAATTATGAAGTCCTCTGGTCGATTTCGATGGCGACATCTTTTGGTCGCACTGTAGCTGGATTTACTTGTATTGTAGTGCGTAAGGATTCGAACACAGAGGTACTTTTAAGTAAGAGGTAATTATTTTTATATTCAGTATAGTTGCTTAAATTATTTGCTGATGCTCCGTGAATTAAACATGTTTACTTTTTTTACTTTTTTGTAAGCCAGTGTATATTTTGTTATTGTTATAGCTCTTATTATAATAATAAAGTTATTAATTTAGTTCATCCGTAAAAAAAAGTAGCTGACCGGGCCGGCCCTCTCGGGCGCCCTCGAGTCAGTTGCTTTCGCGCCCAGGGTAACTGTCTAAGCGGAGGCTCCCTCTCGGGAACCCTTGTGCTGGTTATCCATAAATAAAGGTCTCGGCTGAGCGTCCAAGCGCTCGGTCACCCTTTATTACCCGGTTTTCAAAATTTTCTTACTCATTTAAGCTATTATATATATATTTCTGGTTTTTCTCAGATCATAAATTAGAAAATAAATTAATAGTAGGAATATATACAGTTTAAAACAATAAAATTAAGAAAAATTGTAGAATATGAGTCTGCTTGGCGGATAACCTCTGCGGGGTGAAGGATCGGTAAAAAGCTTTGAACAGAGTTCAAGGGCATAAATCATTGTCGACCCTCGACCGCAGGCGAGGGCTAACTTCTTGTTTTCGTATGACAAGAGAGCAACTCCATTGTGATTAATCCGACTCGTGATTATTTAGTTATGTAAAAGATAAACAAAAATTTACAATTTAATTCATATTTTTTTATGGACATGTAAAAAAAACGTATATTTATTATACGTGTCCAAATGTTTATTATATTATTACGTCTTAGGGTGTGGCAGGGCCTATTATTAATATTTTTATCCTGACATGATATATTATTATTAATTTTATTAAATAGGTGCATTCATACCAGGCTATATGGTATATATATTGGGTTTACCGTAAATGGCACGACAAACAGGAGAAGATAAGTTAACCCGTCAACCTATGCGTCACCTACTTGCCAGATAGTCTGAAATCTCTAATAAAAAGGTAATTTATTTATGCAATATGCAGCAACAGTTCAGTACATTTTTTTTTCACCGCTGAAGGCAGTCAAAAGTTTTCAAAGAAATCTTTTGTCTTTCGTAACTTTTTCCAGCGGAATTGATCAAAATTATATTTGAATATGATAGAAAAATTATTCGGAGTATGATAAAAAAATATATATATCTGCCTATTTGTAAACCACAAATACAGGCACAGTAACAACACGGTCAAGGGGGGTATAACGTTGAAAAAAAAACCTTTACACCCTTAGCTTAAAACCCTTATTTCCGTGAGCCCTGTGTCCGATGTAGCTCTAAGAGCTGCATAAGCTAACAGAATCAACATCTAGGTGGTAAAAAATAAAGATTCTCGATATCTCGAAAATAGTGACACTTTTACTATGGTAATTTTTTTGTCGTATTTGGTGATCCGTCAACCTATTTTCTCCAGTTTTTCGTGCTACTTACGGGGCACGTTGTATTTATATATACCAGTAAGGTTACGGATTTTACTATTTTACTTTAGTACCATGTTTCCTCATAATATGTTCGTACTGGTAAATATGAGGCGGGGCCTGGTGAAAACCTAGCACAAGCTCCAGCTCTCACAAACACTTGTATTAAGTTTATTTCTTCCATCCCATTATTCGTCATTTAATTAATATTTGTCGTATGAAATAAAGAATTATTATTATTACTTTCACCATACGAAATAAAGTAGTACTAGACTACTATTGTTATTTCCATATTTTAATTCGAGAGTGGTCCTTCCCGGTCGAGCAATGTATTGCAGTTAGCTTCGGTGTGGCTCTCCCATGTAAAAATATCTCGGCATATTATATTACTCTTCTTTTTTGTTTTTTGCCTTTTCAACAACAAAAAAAGAAAAAGCTAACTAAAACTAAGGGTGACAAATGAGCACACTCTCCTGTGTTTAGATTTAAGAGGCACATGCGTTGTGAATTATGTAAACCACCTTGCTTTCAGTAAATGGATGGATTCCTACACCCGTGAAACGAATCAGCAGCGTTATGCTGGTATTTCATGCTGGTATCCTGTGAGGGAGTGGACCTTCTCGGTCGGCCGACCAATTAATAGTGCAGCGTGCTCGTACCACTGTTAAAAATTATTATGTGCGCGTAAATGTTAAAATATTGAAATGTATTCAAGCAAATTGCTTAAAAACTTCTCAGATATCAACTTGAAATATAAATTTGTACAAGTAAATCAATCACTGATAGGAGATCTCGCTCGGAGTACATAAGATATATAAAATAATAGACATGATGAAGGTGAAAAGTTTGTGGTCCTGGCTATCTCCAAAACTTTGTATCGGCATTACTCGTGTAGTACATAAGATTTGTTTATGATATAGGCATATTAATAAAAATTAAATGCTGTTCGTTGGTAACAGCATCACTTGAGAGCGATTGGACCGATTTTGTTATTTTTTTTATTTTATGTTCGTTATAGTCCAATTTAAGTTTTTATGGAAATAATAATTGGAAAAGTTGCCAGGAAAATTGGGAATTTCGGGAAAACTAAAAGCCCTCGAAATACGAAAAGATTCGAATGAAGGATGATTTTCACATGTACATAAAACGATTACAAAACAAATTATTGAAATTGGGACAGGACAACGTCTATCGGGCCAACTAGTATAAAAATAAAAGTTATATCTTAAATTTCGCTTCTGTTGATGTCACTGATGTATAATCTATTGCATGTTTTATAATCGTATAACCATTATTATTCTGTTAGTAATTCTATTATTAATGTTTGTGAATTTATTTTACTATTCATCTTGGACAATTACCTTGCTATTTATTTATATATTATCTCACGTTAATGCACACAGACTATCACAATACAAGAATTGATATGAAATAAGTATAATGTAAAGAGGAAATAGAGTGTCATTGATCTAATGGTTAAGGACACGGTCTACAAACCTTAACGTAGTCGAGTCAAATCCGCTATTGTACTTTTCTCGTGAATTATCTCCTAGCACACGCGTTTCAGCTTAACGGTAGTTGTTAAATGTAACAGAATAGCGTTGCCAGTATTTTTTATATACCTATGTAATATACGGTAAATCTACCTGCAGATTCGAGAAATGACAAATATAAAGGAAGAAGGAAATTATGCAGGTGAAAGTTGAATACAAAATATCAAAACCCTAATCACTAAATACTTACATATTTATTTAAAACCGAACAACAAAATGAATTAGTTGAACGACAATGTCGTTCATCTAATTCTAAGTAATCATTGAGGACCTTCATTTACTTATATTACTGCGCAGCCTGATAATAACTGCTGGAATAATTGCTGCTGCTACACATAAGCCTGTTCCTTAGTTATGGGGACGGGACTTTCTTGGTACCAGATAGCATTTCGATTTTGCCGATCTTTCGCTTTCGTGCATAGCGTTATTCTGATATTTTACAATAATAATCGATCATAGTTTACATGAATATAAGATAATTTACAATACAAGAAAACTAACAGAATAATTATATTTCAAATCATATAGTAATCTCTGGTTTAATATTAATAGATAAATATAGAGGAACGACGTATATGTACGCATAGGCGATGTTAAATACGTTTCCCAGTCCAGCCGAATCCAAGCCGGTCATAAACGGATATAGCACCGGCTCACTTGGCAACCGGATTATTGCCCGTGTACACGGATATAACGTCGTTAGTTTGCATAGTAATATCACCAACGTTTGCGCACAACAATTATGAGCGTAATGTAATTTCCGCTGCCGAAAGTGTGGTGGTGCAATTAGCTTACATATCCCTAGGGAGAGAGAGGTCCGTGGTCGGGTGGTAGAACCTCAAAATATAATAATACCGTACGAACACTCACCAAACCTAACCGTCTAGGTAACATTAAGTGTAGTGCTACTTAGCGGTCTCTTAGTAATCGGACGTCAGTGCAACATTAGTGTACTTTGGAAGTTAAAGAGCTTAAACTTATCAAGCACAACTTTCCAACTTTGTTACTTCGTCGTGTGTTCGGCGTATTATATTCAGCTGAGGAACTATATTTGTGCATAGCAAATTGTTGGTTCCTGTTAATAACTAATACTATATTTGAACCTTGTCTGTGATCTTATTGGCCATGTATTGTTGAACTAAGGATGGGCGCGATGTATGACTTTTTTCTTTATTACATCGAGAGTAACAAACGAGCACACAGGTCATCTGATGGTGATTCCTGCGGTCCATGACGTCTACATTCATTCTTGACATGGAATCATAATGCCTTGTCACCGTTGAGGACTGAGATGGAATGCCTCGTCACCAGTTATCCGTCTCAGTCTCCGGATCCCTGCACTGACCAGACGAAATACAGCAACATTATGCAATTGCTATTTTACGCTAGTTTTCTGTGAGGGCGTGGTACTACTCCGGTCGAGTTGACTCATTCATTCTGCAGCTAGAAAAAAACTGCAGTGTAGCTCTACCACTGGCAAAATGACTTCTCTATGTTTCCGCAAATGCTTGTTAAACTATCCGAGTGGATGTCATTAGATAATGACTGGAAGATATCATCGAAATCGCCTATATCAATCCAAAATAACGAGATTGTTTTGTTTTAAGGATATGTACATTCTCCGCATAGGGTATATAAGGTACATTTTGAGTATTCAATACACGGAATTACTAACTTATGTTTACGAGACCGAGAAGCGATGTTATAATTATTGGTAGTACTCTTTATTCTTGATTTCGCCAAAACGACGAAAAGCAAAACTTGTAATCTTATCTATATATATATATATATATATATATATATATATATATATATATATATATACATATATACTGGGTATTACTTATATTTTTATTATTATTATTGGAGACCGCTTCCGAAAACGAAGACAGACGATAGTACTAATGTCAACTTTGATGGGACGGAAAAAAAATCGATCCTGATTAAAAAAAATTATATGTTTAAAACGTTTAATTACCTAAATGAAACGATAGTTTCATAACAAAATAAATTACTTTACTAAAAAAAAACCAGCAATGAAACACAAAATCAAAAACAGCTGATGCTAGGAAACTGTCTCAAAAACTAAAAATACTAAACATAATAATCAATTCCGTCAAAACAAACCGCTCCTTTTGCAGTGGGCCGCGGCCGCCGTTGACGGCACTGATCATTTCTGCGGTATCAGCGCCTCGCCGCCGCCGCGCCCGGGCGTTAACGAGACAGCATAGTGTCCCAGCTTCTTCGGTGGTTGGAACAGTATTACAATAACCTATGTCCCACTGCCACTCATGTCAATGCTAGCTCAGTGTCAAGGTGAGCAAAGCGATAGATCGTTTCGATCTCTGTCTGGCGCAATAAAATTGTTAATTGCAGTTTGAAGTTCTATTTTACCACGTGTTCGACGTGAAACAATGTGAAGACATCTGGTTGTATAAGATATATATAAAATATTTCGAAGACGTTAAGTCTGCCAATGAGAGGTAATATGCTCTAACATCCTCTTTAGGAAGAGGGTAGGCCGTTACTTTATTTTACTTACTTCTATGTACCATTGGCCTAACTTAAACTTAAACATAAATTCGTGTTGCCGAAAATTGTAACCGACATACTCCATTCCACCATAATGAGGTGGTGGTCTGTAATTTTTAACACTACGTACAGGTTGTTGATGCTCTTTTTCTTACTGAATAGTCGTAATTATTTAATAGAATGTGTCCAGATTGAAGCCCTGTGAATATTTTGAGGACAGAAACAATAAAAAAATTGCTTCTGTATTCAAAATATAGGAATATAGAAATATAGGAATCCCGCTACATTGTAGTCTGTACTAACAATGAATCCAAACATTACAGCCGTCATTACTTATCTTTTGCATCAGGCACGATAAAGAGGGTCTGAGTGCTATATTCAAAGTTACGTTACTTTATTATGCAGACTTAATTATAAAGATAACCTCTTGTTTTATAACTATGAATATATATACATTTCAGTTACATTAAATCATACAATGCCAGGGCTTTCGGTGTCCCAAATATGCTTGTATATACCGAAACCGCCAAATAACGTCTCGATTACAAAATTAATTGTTTAGGGCAAAATACAAAATTCCTCATATTTAGTAAATGTTACATTTTAGTATAGATATTCCATAATCCAACCGGTCTGCAAATATCTAAGGTTCAAATTAAAAAAAAAACTAATTCTAAAATTAAATGCCGTGGTTGTCCGTAGGCGAATTCTGTAATAACTTAGTATCAATAAAAAATATCAATAAATCTTTCTTTTAGGTTAATGTAAAATTTATAAAGATTCAATATATTTGTTTCTTATAAAAGGTTAGTGTTCAAGTCGAGGTTATAGGAATAATAAGACAAAGAGATAATTTAAAACTGTACTGTAACTGTACTAGACACAAATTGAATGGGTCGGCTCAGGCGGGGAAGGACCATGCACCTTAATACCTCTGTGTTTCGTATGTGGCGGAGATGTAGAATTCCGGCGGCGGAATTACAGGTGATGAGGAATTCTATATTAGTCCGAAGTGGTGACATCGCATGTACGTCTTGAATTTTTGTTGAAGATGACATCTAGTCGCAGTTATCACTTACCATCAGGCGAACGGTGGTACCTTCTCTTGTCTCTAATACCGAAAATGCTGATGGATGCCATAGAATACTTTAACGACTTGCCGTGGACACTAATAGTTTTTCCAAATCTACTGTAGCATGGGGGCAATAAACTTATTTTCTATGATGACGTCGATGAAAAGATTACAGGAGGTTATTAACTACGAATCGTAACGCGTTTATGGTGAAAGTTCGGGAGCTATTTGATCAACAGATTGGCAGAATCATCTCCATATTAGATAATTATGTATTTATATGTATTTGTATATTTGTTATATATGTCTAGTTATATATGTATTTTTTAATTACGCGTATGTTGTTTATAATTATTATAATAGTATTTTAATCACAACAAGAAAGTTAGTAAGATAAGTTTTTAAGGATACAACTACCTCTTTTCACCTCTGCATCACCAAGGTGGACTGCTAGTGAATGCCTAAGGCATTAAGTCCGCCTTTATACATCATTGTATATAGCTTAAATAAATAAACATTTGTATAATTTACACAGTGGTAATAAAGAGAATTAAAGATAGAGTTAAAGTCTAGCCTAGGTTCAAATGGATTGTTTCATTGAATTCCTTGTTTAAAGATCAAACTCTTCATAACATTGTGCCCGGTATGCGACAACATATAATATTTCGGACCTTATTAGGTCCAGATGAAGATTGAAGACTTATCCTGATATGCACTTGCAGGTACTGTAAACATCTGCATGTGCATATCAGAATATTGGTGTGTATAGATTCAATCTGTAAAATGTTTAATATGTATGCTATATTGTTTTGAAATAAAACCTGGGCGTGGAGAGATTGAGTGGATTTTTAATGGCCAAGTGCAACAAACGATCACACAGCTCAACTGTGACAACTGTGGCCCATGAGCACTTAAATCCATCCTCAATAGAGATTTAAGAAGTCCGGCCCCTAAGGGCTGTTATGTAATGTCTCGTCAGGTCTGTGATGCCTTACTTTTACCATCAGGGCATTGAGCCGACATATTCATGGTGCAGCTCAATACTAACTGCACAGAGACTCAACCACACAAAATGGTAGTGGTAAGTTTATTAAAAATAGTAACATATCTGCTACGAATATATAAATAGTCCATGAGTTATTTGAACGGACATGGAAATTACGCCATAAATAAGTATTAAAATGTTTTTTTATCAATTTATAAGAAAAATATTTTTATGACAAAAATTTAAAACCTTGGTAATACTTTCGAAACGACAGTAAAGTTTTTGACGTTAATAAAAACTTTTCCTAGATAGGTTTAACTTTATAAGTGGGTAACATTTAATACGCGAGAATTCTTTTTACGAGTGTTTCGTTTCCAGTAGAAGGTTTCCGTTTTCATAACACAAATTATCCACCATTAGTCCATTGCCTAATATAGTAGCCCCACAAGCCCAAGAATCACAATCATTAATCACCTGCATTCATATCAATTGTTGAAATATCATACAAAGGAAATGAAATGGACTGTCGTGAAACAACGCACAGAAACGATGTTTCTTACGTATGTGTATGTAAAATCGAATATATAAAAGCTATAAAAGATATAAGTTATTGTAAAACTATATATAAGTTAAAGAAAATACTTAAATAGGAATGTATTGCTTTTAATTCGTTATCATCACCATATCTATTGTTCACTGCTAAACATGGATGGAAGGGGGTGCCCTTAGTATTTAACGTATATAATTTAATAATATACAATTATTGGTGTTTTTAAACACAAATATAATATTTATTTAAGTTTAAGTATTAAGAAGTTCCACTTTTATAGACACTATAATAGATGTCAGTACTCTGTCTCGCTCACTTGCACGGACAACAATACGCACTGCCCGGCAAATGAAATGTGTTGCATCGCTGGCTGCGTTCACTCGTTACACTTTATGTAAGTTAGGTCCCCATCCGTAACATGCGTTAAGCTTCGCTTCAATACCCACAGGGTACTTATAAAGAATAACATCACAGGCGGCTTTATCTATGGTGCAGGGCATTTACTATTTTTACAGTTTCCGTTTTTAACATTGACTAATATTTACATGTTAATATTTGTACTTATTCCATTTTGACCGTGCGCTTACTAGAGGGCGCTAGGGTAGTGATTGCACACGGGCGCTACGTGGGCTAGAATGCTACGTTTTTGAATAACATATGCATATTCGTATCTTAATATACAACGCACAAAATCAAAAATCCTGAACTAAAAACTAATATTTGGCCTATATAGTATATAAATCCCACAGCTGGGCATAAGCCTCCTCTCTTGAGAGGGTGTCGGAGCATAGCCCACCACGCCGCTCGACTTGGGACGCCGATTGACGGAATTTATATATATTTTTATTTTATTTATTACTTAGACGTGCAGGTTTTCTTAATCACAGAGCACGTAGTACAACAAACGACAAAGCAATAGGGCGTCGAGGAATTAATTTCGTCATTCTATTTTAATAGAGCCACGAGAGAATGGTCCAGCAGTACGACGGACAGAATTGGGAACGACCACACCCTCAAAGAATATATTGAGGTAGTGGTCGTTGCAACATAATGGTGATTGTAGAGATCCGGGGGGTCTACGCTTATGCATTAAAACAACTCATGTTTGCATGATGCAGATGAGCGAAGGTGCTTATAGGTTTTAGTTTATAATATTGTACATACTTTTCTTATTTTAGTTTAGGTATGTATATAAATACATGTACATAAAAGTTAAATAAATAAAATAACTTACCATTAGGTGAACTGTGTATTCATTAGTCATCCTTAGTTTCATAAAAAATTGTACGATTCTTGTGCTCCCTCCACGAAAGTCTTTATTTAATCACGAGCATTCACTGCATTGCTCATTAACCTACTTTTTGCAACTTAAAACTTAATTAGTAGAAAGTAGTTGATCGCTCATCGCTTGGACCGAGACAAAAGATCCGTTCCCGGGTTTGCTTCCGTAAGCGCTCGTTGATGTATTATTGCGCCGAGACGTTGCGCAAAGTGCCCGCCACTGTATTTATCATTCGAGTTCTAGTAGGTGCGGAGTGACGACTGATGGCGAGTGAAGTTTCTGTCAGTTCTTCTGTTCAGTCTTATTCACTGCTCTAAGAGATCTGATTTTTGTATGTATATTTTATATTATTATGGAATATTTATTTTTATCATCTGGATGGTTAATGAAATAAATAAAGTAATACAAAATCAAATAAATGTAATAATATAAATATATACAAAACAATAAAATAAACATTGCATTTACGGCTCCTCTGGTGTTGCGAATGTTCATGGGCAGTGGGTAGACTACTAGCTTATTTGCCGCCTATTCTTTAAAAAAAAATCACACTAGACAGACCAGGTACCTCAGGACAGTACCTCCCCAGTCCTGACGGCTGCGCATTAGGTAGAAAGGGAAAGAAACCAGCGGATGGTATTGGTGATATTGAGATGCACCACTTTCTCCATTTGAGCCCAGGGTGAATCCTAACCCCATGAAATGATTCAAGGGCCTGATCGGTAATAACCAGTTTGAGACATGACTATAGGAATAATTTCGGTTGGTATACCACCGCACAAACCCGTGCAACCTCAAACTATTATTATTGTATAAGCCTATATCTCTCACTCTTGGGAAAAGACCTCACCATTCTTTCTGACTTTTCTACGAAACTGATGCCCTATCCCAAACCCATCGCACAATATTTCATTCACGTCATGTCATATAACAATATTTCTTACTTCTGTCAAAATTATTAGTTACGATTTGTGCTATTATTTATGACGTTAAATAGAAGAAAAAAAAAGTGTATACTTCAAACAAATATTTTAAAATTGTATATTAACTTATAAGAAACAGGACTTTTACAGAACTTCTAAAATAAATGTTTAAATTTATATATTAGATAAAAATTGATATTTTTGGAGTAAGTAGTTATTCACTGCTCACTTAGCTCATAAATGAAATGCTTTTTTTTAATATTTCACTCCCTTCCGACTTACCCCTCTCACTAACCATACCTGTATATATAACTATACAAAAAAAATAACAATACACTAGTTATTTAGCCTTTATGTTTGTATTAACACGGTTTTATTGGCTTGACTTGTAATGGATTTTTTTTATTCAGCCGTCGTCTCTTTAAAATTTAATTTTGCAGACGTATTATATATGTATATAATATTTTATGACTATGCATATGTTGCTTTTAGTTCTTTTCTTTTTCATTTCATAAAGTTGTACAAAAATATGTTATTTGTACCATTAAACCTCATCGGGTCTATTCGGACACATGAGTCGTAAAACAAAGCAGTGTAACTTAAATTCTAGAAATCTTGTCTACATACCTATATCAATATTAAATTAAAGGAGTTGTTCGCTAATTTGTATTAAGCATTATTGTTCTTTTACATTTTGTTAAATTTAAAAATATTGTTAAATTACTATTAAATCCCTTAAGGAATCAAAAGCATTAAACTCGTAGTACTTTAGTGTCGTTCACTCGAGAGCTAGTGAAAACTCGCCGGCTTCACTATAGTACATTATATAGTTTAGTATATTGCAGCAGTTAGTCTCATAACTGCTGCCACAGGGGAATACTGAGACATTTTGGACAAGTTTACTACGTAGATTTAGGATGGAAATTTATTTCAATTTAATTTACGTCGTTATATTTAGCTACGAGTATTGAAAACAATATAGCCATAGAAATATTAAACCAGTATATTATGTTTTTGATGATACTATCATAATAAATAATCAAACTAGAACTTTTATAACGAAAAATTCTAAGCGGTATATGAAGGTAAAGTTAATGCCGATAAAACCGATGATGTCGACATACAAGTTCAACATGATGGTAAGATATCACTGTGGCCCACAAACACCAGCATCCATCCTGAACAAAGATTCGAGAAAACATTTCATGAACACATGTGTGTTGTCGTCTCTGAGTTGTTTGAAATAATATGGCCTTCTGACAGCTGATTCCACAGAGTACTTGTGATTGGCAGAATATTTTGTCACCACTAATATTTAAAAAAAAACTTACCATGCAAGCATACTGTGAGGACTTCAACCGGTTCATGCTGCAGTTAAAATCTAGCTATCTGTGTCATGGTGTTTCCATTGATAAGTTTTAGTTTATATTTTTTTCATTTATCTATTGTCAACTTTAGATAACATTTTTTTTAACTATGTTGTGCACTATCACACACACCACCCAAAGTCACTATTTCTTAACCAATTTAAATAACTATGCGCCATATAGCGCTAAAGTTTTCGGTGCGTACGTAATAGTACGAAATAAACCCGCTCATTTTGATCGAGATTGCAGATTCCTGGCACGTAGGTGCAGCAGGAAACGATGTTATAACATTGATTTAACAAGCTAACCAACAACTAATTTTGTGCACTTGAGCTCGACGTAGACAAGTTTTCGTTTATAATATTTGGGATGACAAAGCGAGCACACAGTTCAATGATGATTGCGGTCCATGACTTCTACATCTATCCTCCAGAATGATTCAAGTAGCATATGCTTCTTATTTTGGCCGATAGCTCGAGGGCTTTTAAAACTTCACCGGGTTGAAAGGTGACTGAGCGATGAGGGCATTCAGCCGAGATCTTTGTACTGCCTCGTCCCGAAACGAAACACATCAGCGTTACGCTCCTACTTCTCGTTGGTATTGGCGCTAGAAACAAACAACACGAGTCCGCCAGTCTTTGTTACAATAGCTAATTTACGTCTGGAATTTAGGTTTGTATTAAAATGTATTCTGTCTTATACTCCATTAAGTTTTGACGCTTTGATTGTAAGCAGATTTTCGTAAAATTTAATTATTTAACTAAACAGTCGATTGTTATTTATTAACTAATTTCAGATAACATTCCGATTATGTAAATATATAGCAAAATGTAGAAGGAATAGTTTGGAAGGAAACCATGAATTGAATAATTTATCTATGGGAATCAAGGTAGCATAAATTTGCGTGGGTCGTACCAAATAGATCGATATTGCTTTAATTTAGAGAGACGTCATGACTTTGAAATGTTAATTAAAAATTCATACCTGGGGACGTAAAGTGACATTTAGGATGAAAGCGTTACTTAGATAACGTTTTACGTTATAACTAGTGACGGAGCATTCTTTATAACTCCTCAGAGGCTACAACCCTTATGCATTGTGATTCCTAATAGAGGATAATACTGCGTAATTTCCCATCAGGTAAATTGTGTTTTTTTATCTAGTATAAGAAAATTTCACACAAAATTAAAGATAAATTCTCGCCGTTTATATTAAATTAACCTTTTTTATACTTGTCATCACGATCTTCCATCAGTTTGAAGAACCATTCACACAAACCTGTCACGTTGTCTTTGTTTATTACGTGGTTAAGCCACGAAAGAGATGCTTAAACTAGAATACAGGTATTAATACAATGGTAAGCTATTTTTGCTGTGTTTCGTCTGATGTATGAAAGATACCGTAGACCTTATTGATGATGAGGCATCTCACCTTAATGCTCAGAGGAGAACGTTCGCATCATTCAGTATCGAGAAAATCGGAGTCATGGAAGATTTGTTTCATAGACAAAAAAAATCGACCCTAATCGCAAGTACTACTTACCATCATAAAGAATTATATGATCGTTTGCCAATCATAATATTATATAAAGACAGAGAAAGTTATCCTCTAAATGTGTTCTAAGTCGAAGCAATAATCAAAGCAGCACAGTGTGCGTGCAAACGTGGCGCTAGAAATTCGAGCGCCCGTAACAACATTCTCAGAGATAAAAAAGTTGACACTAACGTTGTAACTTCAATATTAAGTTACTCCTCACTTACTGCCGTAGTCATCACTTACCATCAGGTGAACTAAGTGCTCGCTTTCCAACCTTAATATTATAAAAAAAAAGTGATAAGGGTATCCTCTAAATATATTCCGAGTCGAGGCAATAAACAAAGCACAGTGAGCGTGCTAACGTGGCGCAAGAGATTCGCGCCCCGGTAACAACATTTTCTTAGAGATATATAACACCCACAGGGTGTACATAAACTGGCGCACTCTCAGGACTGTCTCATTACATAAAGAGGTATCACGTATTCACATAGTGACTGGAAAGAATTAGGGTGTAAGAAAACATATGAGTAGAAATAAGGATTTTTTTTCTGATTATCAAAGGCATTTTAAATAAGATTACAAAAAAAATTTAGTTACAAGGGGTCCACCGGAACCAGCTAAATTTTGAAAGTGGTATATGAGAAAAACAGTCTGAGAACCTCTGTCCTAGATGGAGCGACGACCTATATCAGATTTGCGGGAAGTCGATGTATGCAGGTAGCTCTGGATTGTGCTTTGTCGCAATAAGTGGGGGTGGCATATGTTCAGCAGTGGACTATGGATATGATGTAATGATTATACAGGACCCAGGATTGAGAACGCCTTCAGTTGGGTTACGTATGGTGTGTGTCACCTACTCTCCACTCTCGCTCCAAGGATTTATTCACAGGTAACGAAGCAATCCACCCGTCCACAAATATGACAACGTATGTGCGTCTTGAAACTTAGTTGCGAATGAGAAGATTAGATAGTATGGTCACAGTTATCACTTACCTCGAGATGAACTGTGCGCTTATTAGTCACCGTTAATATTAAAAATATAAGTAAACAGAAGCATAATCTGCGTGTTATTCTCCTGATATCCTATTTATATTACAACAATTTACTTTCAACCTAGTATTTCATTTGTTGATTTAAAATGCTACTTACAATTTTGCGAGCTCAGAAACCCCTCAATAACACCATTGTCGAGGAAACGAGGGCAACCATAATCCCCTAATTACGTACGCGGCACCCTCTTCCAAAGAACTTTTTACGACATTTTTTGCCCCAAAACTTAGCAGCTGATGACCTTTTCAACATTCCGGCGTCGACTAATTTTAGAGTGAGCTAAAAAAAGTTACGAAAGCTACGTTTCAAAATGAACCTTTGGAGACGAAGCCTTATAATATACTAAATATTGTTAGGGGAAATTTACAAAAGCAACTTCTCAGTAAGATATTATTAAGTTGATGAAGTGGCTTCAGTTATAAATAAGTGGCTTGATTGTACGAGAACCTGATCTTACGAAAACGCTCTTATACGTAAGGTTAAATTTTCATACATGTACCTGCTCATTACAATCTTTTATTACATTGCAGGAAAAAGCTATTGTGTGCCCTACACCCTTGATTATAGCGGATCCTCCACGGTGATATGTCTGGTATTGCCCAATATCATCAACTGCGCAGAATATTTTATAGTGCCCTAAGCTTTTGCGAAAACACACAGGCACTCACTCGTCCTAGATAGAGAATGTCCTATTCCGATGTAATGCATATGCAATAAGATCGGAGGAAGGGCCAGATATATGTATAAGGGATACGGAACACACAACACTCCCAAACTAGAAAACCAACATTTGCGATGCACAACTGTTGTTCTAATAAAATTATATTATTTGTATATATTTATTATATTATATTATATTATATAATATAATATAATATAGACCCGCAACACAGTAGCCTTATTCCTATTCGGTCGCATGACTACCAATTCTTTACCATATTATTCACGGATTCTCTATTGAAATATAATATGGGTAGCCTGTGTAGGTAAGTGTGCCTCTACACGATTGCTATTCAAATCATATGCTACGCGCGGCCTTTTGTGAAACAGCTGGCTGGACAAAAAGATCAGCACAGGATTAATGGACTAAAGCGACTGCCAAGGTCACAGGAGACAGCGGTATCATTGATTATATAGTTGACGAAAAGAGACATTTGTATTACTTTTCATTTACTCGCAATTCGAATTGGTGTACTTCACATGTCTTTGAATATGTATATGAATGTATATATATATATTAATTTACTTCATAGACATACCAGTTTCCTTACGATCTTTTTCGCCACCGATTCTTCACCACCAAGAACGTGGTAAATCGGCAACGTTTTAATTTACGAGATTAACATATCTGAGGACGACAAAGGAGATATCGTTAAAATGCAATTAAAATGTGATGATTACAAATAATATATTATAATAATGTGGTACATTTTAAAGCAATAATTTGACTATACCACAAAGGCATAATTTTGCCTTTGTTATTGAAATTAAATAATGCATGGTCCTATTTTAAATAATCCAATTATTAAAATAAAATTTTTAATAATTTTTATACCTTAATAATTGGATTATACCTTATTGTAACTTACAATATCTTTAGTTACTCTGTAACACGTTAATACAGAAACATTTGATAGCCTAATGGATAAGGTATGAGAAACTTACGTCGTACGTTCAATCCCCCGTACTATTTTATTAATCGTGAACTATCTCCTAGCACTAACATTTATGCTTAGCTTAGACCATTGTTTCTCCACAATTTTTATGTTGCCACTCATAAAAATCCAAATAGATAAATAAAAAGCCTTGCAACCCTTCTCAACAAAATTATAATAACATTTTAATTAATAGTTCACTATACGTTTAAACTGTCAAGGTGGGCGCAAATTTAATGCAGCGGTAGGTACTAGGATTACATGCTTCCTAATACATAATGTACTAAGAACGGTTTTTTTTTAATGTTAACATTAAAATGTTTATTACAATAATTTTATAAAATTACTTAAAATTAATTCCATTATTAACGAATCTTTAATGCACAGGTCTTATTTATTGAACAGATTGCGACACGCTTTAATTACAAACGCAACCCCTAGGTCGAGAAACAATGACGGCTTAGTTTAGACGGTTACCGGGAATATTAGTAATGTTAATAAATTTGTTATATATGATATTTATTTTAACAATAAAAGTCGATATGTATATTTTTTAACGCCGATGCCTTCCAGTACCTTGTGATCCCATGTTTACGTTTTAGTATACTTGCGTATACAATCCTAATAAAGCTTCAAGGCGGACTATTTTCGGAGACTAAAAGAATACGTATAAAGACCGCTTGAATAGGCTGACGTGAATGAAACGGAAGCGTGAAAGGATGCCACAAAGTCTGCCCTGGGACACATCCTACTTTCCTGCTTGCAGACTGACATAGTTCTAGTTTCACTGAGAGAAAGAGACAAAAATAAAAGAGAGTAAGACATCGCTGCATCTTGCAGTTGCTAATTCGTCGTGAAAACTTAAAAATATTTTTTTTAATTTAAGATTACATTTAAATAAGTTGATGTACAATTCGTGGGCCGTGGTAGCTCAGTGTCCTATTGCTTGTTTTTAATTCACGGTACACATTCAAACCGAGTCCGATCCCCGGTGGCGACACCAATGAATGTTTCAGTGCGCCTTACCATCCAGGACTGCATTTCCACTTAACATCAGGTGGGATCGTGGTCAAGCACTTGCTTAGAAAATTTAAAAAAAAAAGGAAAACGTCGTGAGGAATCCTGCATGTCAATACTATATATACAATATAATGAAAAGAACAAAATATTTATATATATATAT
The DNA here is from genome assembly GCA_029286865.1 of Teinopalpus imperialis. Taxonomy (NCBI): domain Eukaryota; kingdom Metazoa; phylum Arthropoda; class Insecta; order Lepidoptera; family Papilionidae; genus Teinopalpus; species Teinopalpus imperialis. Next base: position 962,445 of record JAGSMU010000020.1, on the reverse strand, counting down.
AGGTACATAGGCTGTTAATTTTATAAGTTATTTGATATTATCAATATAAAATTACTTTGATATTTAGATAATTAGTCATATTAACATATGTATGTTCTTGCGTTCAAACCGCCTTGGTGCTAACCAATTCATGTAACGAATCTTTGACATTGCGGTCTTATTAATATATGGCAATCACACATCAATGATCATCAAGCCGATAAATTATTGCCAAGTAATTGGCACCATTGTGCTAATGATATTTGGCAAATTAGGCTAAGTTGTGAAGGACTCAATTGGTATTGAACATGTGAATATTTCTTGATTTCACTATAGGCTGATTTTTTTAAAAAAAATACCGAACACACATTTTTTTACTTAACAAACGGGCACAATAAATAAATACTAAAATCGTGACTGCCATATAAAAATTTGCGACTCGTAATATCAATAATTAACCTCAACAAAGATTTATGAAAATGTTTTGTCACCCCTGAGGACAGATACACTCATTACTAAATAGATCCATGGATCCCTATACTCACCATCTGAAACACGGCTGCATTATCCTGCACATTCAAGTTGGTAATCTGTGAGATCGTGGTTCTCCCCGGTCGAGCCGATCCATTCATGCTGCTTAAGTAATTAACTACTTTCTACACTCCTCTCTCGTCAGTAGTAGAGCTACCCTGAAGTTTGTTTCTAACTGCAGAACGAATGGGTCAGCTCAACCAGGTTCCTACCCTTCCTTTACACAATACCAGCGTAAAATAGTAGCATAATGCTGTTCCGCTGCGTCTGGTGAGAGTAGGGATCTCTTTTATTACCGGTGACGAGGCATTCCATCTCAGTTCACAAGGGTGACAACACATCTGCGTTATGATTCCTTGTCAAGGATGAATGTAGATGTCATGGGCCGCAGGAATCACACACCATCAGGTGAACTGTGTGCTAGTTAGTTACTCTGAACGTAATAAAAAAAAATCTATGCGTTTTAGCTATTTAAAAAATCGCGATCCAAATTTACAGGACAATCTGAATGAGGTTAGGAAACTCTATGAAATTTAAAATTCAGCTTAAAACTTACTAATCAAAAATCCAACTACTCTTTGTACAATTTCTGACAACTATGCTTGTTTTTAAGTTTAGAGCTCTAGGTTCAATAATCTTTTGAATTGATTTGATTTATGGGCTTCAAAATCCGTAGGCATGGACCTAGGAGAAATTACTTTATACGTTTTAAAAACTTGATACGTTTTTTTAAATTAAATAATTATTTTCGATTTAAGTCTTCATCTGAGCTTTGTTGTAAAATTTCAATTTTAAAAAAAAGGATAATTTTCTAGCTCAACGCGAAGTGAGATTAAAGCGATTGTTTTGACATTATGCCAACGTGTGAATACTATTAAATTAACATTGAAGTTGTGAAAAGATGTTAAACAAGTACCGAAGAAATAAGAAAGTGAGTAAATAAAAACGTGGAATAAAATTAAAAACATGCCTAACATTATGCCTACTATGTAAATGCTATCAAATTTAAATTTAAGTTGTGAAAAGATTTTTAACGAAGTATTTCGCAGTTCGCAAGCTCTCGGCAGTTTTGCACGACAACGGCTGTGATTGCATTTCCCAACTTGCTCCAATTTACGTTCGGAAGAGAACCTGATAACTCAACTAGTGCCGGTGAAAAGTTTTTGTAAGGAGTGTCTTGTTTCATTATCACTTTATGCGAATAGTTTAGCTTTTTTATTATTCAGTGTCCATCTAGTTTAATAATAATTCACTTTGATAAATTGACCCTCATAGCTTTAAATATCAGCAAGTTGACGAGTTGATGTTTAAGATAGAAATAAAAAATCACCATTCTTGTTCAAAACCAAAGATAAAAATCATGTATCATGTTGAAATTCATTGAGTATTAAAAAAAAATTCAATACATTACATGTTTTTTATTGTTGGTTGTGTACAGAAATGGTGACTTTTTATCAGTCACCTAACATAAGTACTATTATAAATAAAGTAACAATTAAAAAAAAAAAAAAATAGTGTGAACGAATGACTGTGCGAACAGGCCAATTGAAATAGTTTTATCAGAAAATTATATGTGGGTGAGGAGAGTAAACGCGCGAACTTTACCTGTACCCCCAGCCCAAAAACATCGAAGACATGTGAATTCCGTCAATACGCTATACTACTAATTACTAGGTGAACTAGTATCTATGAATATAGACTTTTACTTTACTTTTTTTGTTTTAAATTTACCGTAAAGCAATTATCAAGTTTACAAAAAATAACTGGCAATACAACCACCGAACACCCGATCACAGATACTAAAAGTTACGCTAATCAAGCGACAGTTTTAAACAAAACAGAGTAAAATGAAGCGAAATCCACTGTTATAGATTGATTAGCTCTTCCAATTAACGGTTCACGGCATCTTGTATACAATGGCCGGCCGCTTGCACCGCATACGCAATTATGAGGGGTTAAGCTGGAGAGTTTGCCTTTCGATCTGAGCTATTAGCCCGACTTGCAACACTTCGGATGGTCAGGTAATTAGCCATGCAAACAACGGTTGACTTTATTAAAATCGATTACCGGGTTAATATATAACTCGGACCTACGAAATTTCACAATTGTAATGTCATGAATATCTAACAATAATAATTTGTTGTTAATAAAGTATATGGCAAATAAAATCAATCAACGCATACTTTAACAGACCCGTTTTTATCGTGGTAAAGTCACTTTAAAAAAAAAGAAAGCTAGTAGTTCTAGGAATATTATAAGCATTCCATTCATTCCATTCCATATATTCATTCAGTACAAGGCACTAGGTTTAGTCGGAGTGGATAACCGACTAACTAACTGCTATGGTGTTATAGTTCACGACAGTCGAATGGCCATATCCTAAATCATTAGGATGTTGACATTGTAAGTCACTAGTTATAAACTAAGGATAAGTTTTGGCATCATGGACTGCGAAAATCAATTAACATTAGGGAAACGTGTACTCGCTTACAACTAATATGACGAAAAATTCTACGCTCTTCAGGAAACTGAAAGGTTTCATAATTACCTATTCTAATTATTACAGTTTATGTGGTGGAGGCACACTCTAGTTATAACCAAGTTATTGAAAGAATACGTATCCGTATCTCCTTTAAATTTAATTACCAAAAACCACATCATATGTCCAATCATCCAAAGTAATTGTTATTACTTTGCATTTCTATTATTATATAGGAAAAATTGTCAATTGGCTAACAGTATAACAGTTTCTTACTTTACACGCTTATCCCAGAAAACAGGATTTTAAAAATATTCATCTAAATTAAACGAATCTTTAAAAATCAGAATAAAGCTTCTTACGCATTGTACTTACAATCGAACTTTACTATCTATAAACAGGCAAATAATTGAAAAGAAAGTATTTAAATACGAATGTATTTTTATATACATTGTTTTATAGATTTAATAAAAAAATATATAATAAATGTCTCTAAACTTTCTTACTTGTACTCAGTCTCGCTTTCTCACATGGGCAACAACACACACTGCCTAGCCAACGAGGGATGTTGCATGTTTCTGTTCGTTACACATTTTGTGAGTAAGCTACCCATAGCGAGTACATTAAGAAGTTTCGTTTCAACAAAACTTCAGTTTTCATATATAAAATAGTTAAATGTTGAACTTGTTAAAATCTACGCCATTTCAGAAGAGCAAGGTTAAACCTCATTATGTACACAAAGTAACAACAGTTGTTAACAGCAGTTGACTGTTAAACACACTACTCTGCACTTGTGGATCCGTAGCACTCCATGAGCAACGTTGTACTTCATAAATTATTTTACACCTCATATAACTCAGGACTACAATCATAGTATAGAATCGTCAATATTAGTATAGTAAATTTAATCATACGATAACAATCTGCTCCCTTCTTGAGACGTTTAAATCATAATAATATATTGTAACTTTAAAGTTATTATCAAAATATATCTATAAACGCAGAATATGTTTATAGATACAGTGGTAGAGCTACGCTACAGTTTGTTATAATTGCAGTATGAATGGATCAGCTCGACCGAGGTAGGACCACGCCCTCACAGAATACCAGCGTAAAATAGCAGCATAAACCTGCTGTGTTTCGTCTGGTGAATGTAGGAATCCGGAGACCTTTATTACTGGTGACGAAGCATTCCATCTCAGTCCTCAAGGCTGGCAACGCATCTGCATTATGATTCCTTATCAAGATTTAGTTTTCATTTATAATCAGGTGAACTGTCTGCTTGTGTTTTGTCATTTACTACACTTACAAAAAGAAAGCATAATTTCTCTCCGTTTTGTCTTGAGGACGTTTATAAGTATATCAATGAATGTACCTATATCTTGTATATTTGTACATCAATGTCTGTAATAAATAATTGTAAAAGTATTGGACTACAGTCCAGAACTTCGAAAATCAATGGATAAAGTAAATTTCAATTTTACGAATGTAGCCCCATTATCAAATGCGCATAATACTGAGGTATATTTGATAATGCATATTCATGTCAGCTATTCGGTTATTCGAATATAAACAAAATTACTTCCGGTCTATTGAGTAATGAACAATAAATGTTTACTATCACATACAATTATTATCACGATGTGAATAAACATCCGATAATTGTTTGTCAATGAAAAATATATCACGAACAAATATCATTGTCGTCAAGATTAAACAAATATTAAACTGAGTTATTATATTTGTATACAAATTTAACATATGATTTTTTTCTTGAAATAATTTTTTATAGCTACCTTATCGCAAAACGGTACACGTAGTTATCGTCGGTGAACCCTCGCGACTGAAGTAGCATCGCATGATCAACATCATGTAACGACACGGAAGAATGAAAGGACCACAGCGGCGTGATTATTACAATACGGCTGTGTTTTGTTTGGTAAGTGTTGAGATCGGGAGGCTCATTACATCAGTCAGTTTATGAACATCCTGTATTTTTGTTTAGGGTGGATGTAGCGATTTATGGAATTTAGTATTCACTTACTGTTTAATAAATTTTGACAAACTTATCGTTTCTCGTCCTAAGTATTTAAAAATGCGTGCCAAAAGATGGGACAATTTGACTTAATAGATAATTAGAAAAGATTGAAGGCTATGTCCGTGTAGAGTTGAGATGTTTGGAGCTAAGGTGAGGAAGCCGTTGTTCGGCGGTCGTGTCGCAATAACGCCCTAACATAGTAAAACTTATTTATTAATATATTAGTATTTAACCATAGTATCTATGTAAAAAAAAGGGCAGATTAAAAAAAAATTACCATTACTTCTTTCGTACCTTTATATACTATTCTCAATAATATGATTATTTTTTCTGTAACAATTTATAGCACTTGATTGATATTCAAGACGTTATAAACTTTCAGTGGCTGACATTGTTCTTACGGTGAACACAATAACTCCATCAGAGAGAGATAATTAGTTCATGTGAAATTGTTTCAGATCCTGGTAGAAGCCTAGAGCTATAAGTAGCAAAGTGGGTTGCACAACTTAATTAACATTGCGGTTAACAAATTCGCTCCGTACGTATACTAAGGAGGAGAGACAAGCTATTCGCACGACGTTTACACTTGACAAGTATTTACGAAATAGTCGCTCTTTAGTATTCAGTTTATATATAACAATACTCCAAGTACAGTTAAATACATAACCTTATAGCTTGCTCTAAATTTCCATTTCAATTTTGGATTGCATTTTAATTAAATAATAGGACGCTAAGATCTTAATTTGATAAAAGTGATGGACTAGACATTTCTAAAACATTTTTTTTAATTTATTACTTTTCACATGACGCATGTACTAAACAAGTATTTACGAAACAGTCGCTCTTTAGTGTTCAGTTTATATGTGACAAGACTTGAAGTACAGTCATATACATAACCTTAATAGCCCGTTGTCCAATTCCATTTCTATTTTTGCTTGGAATTTAATTAAATAATAGGACGCTAAGATCTTAATTTGATAAAAGTGATGGACTAGACATTTCTAAAATTTTTTTTTAATTTATTACTTTTCACATGACGCGTGTACTAAACAAGTATTTACGAAACAGTCGCTCTTTAGTGTTCAGTTTATATGTGACAAGACTTGAAGTACAGTCATATACATAACCTTAATAGCCCGTTGTCCAATTCCATTTCTATTTTTGCTTGGAATTTAATTAAATAATAGGACGCTAAGATCTTAATTTGATAAAAGTGATGGACTAGACATTTCTAAAATTTTTTAATTTATTACTTTTCACATGACGCGTGTACTAAACAAGTATTTACGAAACAGTCGCTCTTAGTGTTCAGTTTATATGTGACAAGACTTGAAGTACAGACATATACATAACCTTAATAGCCCGTTGTCCAATTCCATTTCTATTTTTGCTTGAATTTAATTAAATAATAGGACGCCAAGATCTTAATTTGATAAAAGTGATGGACTAGACATTTCTAAAATTTTTTATTTTTTTACTTTTCACATGACGCGTGTACTAAACAAGTATTTACGAAACAGTCGCTCTTTAGTGTTCAGTTTATATGTGACAAGACTTGAAGTACAGTCATATACATAACCTTAATAGCCCCTTGTCCAATTCCATTTCTATTTTTGTTTGGAATTTAATTAAATAATAGTACGCTAAGATCTTAATTTGATAAAAGTGATGGACTAGACATTTCTAAAAAATTTTTTTAATTTATTACTTTTCACATGACGCGTGTACTAAACAAGCATTTACGAAACAGTCGCTCTTAGTGTTCAGTTTATATATAACAATACTCCAAGTACAGTTAAATACATAACCTTAATAGCCCGTTGTCCAATTCCATTTCTATTTTTGCTTGGAATTTAATTAAATAATAGGACGCTAAGATCTTAATTTGATAAAAGTGATGGACTAGACATTTCTAAAATTTTTTATTTTTACTTTTCACATGACGTGTACTAAACAAGCATTTACGAAACAGTCGCTCTTTAGTGTTCAGTTTATATGTGACAAGACTTGAAGTACAGACATATACATAACCTTAATAGCCCGTTGTCCAATTCCATTTCTATTTTTGCTTGGAATTTAATTAAATAATAGGACGCTAAGATCTTAATTTGATAAAAGTGATGGACTAGACATTTCTAAAAAATTTTTTTATTTTTTTACTTTTCACATGACGCGTGTACTAAACAAGTATTTACGAAACAGTCGCTCTTTAGTGTTCAGTTTATATGTGACAAGACTTGAAGTACAGTCATATACATAACCTTAATAGCCCCTTGTCCAATTCCATTTCTATTTTTGTTTGGAATTTAATTAAATAATAGTACGCTAAGATCTTAATTTGATAAAAGTGATGGACTAGACATTTCTAAAAAATTTTTTTTTAATTTATTATTATTCGCACGATGTTTGCACTTGATAAGTACTTACGAAACAATCGCTCTTTAGTGTTCAGTTTATATATAACGAAACTCCATGTACAGTTAATTACACAAACTTATGGCCCACTCTTCATTTCCGTTTTTATTTTTGCTTTAAATTTAATGAAATAAAAGGACGGTATAATTGTAAATTTATGATCTTGACAATTAAAACATTTTTCTTGACATGTAAGCTTCCTCATCATGTTTCATTCCTGCCGAGTGATTTATAAATGCACCTGTCTAATACGTTAAGTTCTCGGTTAGTTTTAGATTACGTTCTCATAGAATACCAGAGTAATATAGCGGCATAATACTTCGTGCTACGAAACAGAAACTCCGCAGACTCTTGTTACTAGTGACGTGGTATTTAATCTCGTCAGGGAAGAGAACGCTCTTGCATTATGATTACTTACTGAATGAATATGGGTTTTAAAAACAAGCTACAGGAATCACCACATGCCGTGTGCTGAAGGGACACATTAATATCGTAAAAGTTTTAATATTCCAATGTTAGAATATTTCCTTTCATAAAATATTTGACTAAAGGATTTAAGTGAAAATCTTTATGTGAAAATCCGTTACTAAATGTAAAGTAACGTGAAATATCTTTATGGAAAAGACCAAATAGCAATTGCTACAAGTCAAAGGGAACGATATTACTAGCGTATATATCTCAAAGTCAAAAAAATATTCCGGATGAAGGTAAAATCCCTTGCTTTTGATATTTCTTGACATTTTATTGAAGACATTATACAGTCCGTAAAAATTCTTCTTTTCAATCATTCGAATCACTTTTTCATCTTTATCAATGGTAGAGACACATTGCAATTTATTTCTTGCAGCAGCATGAATGAGTCGGCTTGAACGGGGATGGACCACGGCTTTACAGAACACCAGAGTGAAATAGCAGTATATTGCTACAGTGTTCCCTATAGTGAGTGTAGGGACCGGAGACCTAATTACAACAGGTCTAAGCAGTCTTCATGGCTGACAACGAATGTGTATCTTAAATCTATGTTGTTGTTTTTTTTTATGACTTGAGAGTAACAAACGAGCACACAGTTCACTTGATGGCAAGTGATTCTTGCAGCCCATTATATCTACATTCATCCTTGACTAGGAATGCGCTTGTAAGGATGCAAATGGAAAGGCGTTGTCACGCTTGAGGACTGAGATGGAATGCCTCGTCACCAGTTAATAAAGGTCTTCGGATCCCTTCACTCACCAGACGAAACACAGCAGTATTATGCTACTATTCCACGCTGGTATTCTGTGATGGCGTGGATCGGTCTTTTTTTAGTATAATTAAAAAAAAATGTTAATTTAATAATAAAATAACAAAAAATAATTAATTCATTTATTGAAACATTCGATAACTACCAAGTTAACATAGAAGATTAGTGAGAGTTTCTTTTTCAAATTTAAATTTTATTTACTACTTCTTTATCGTAACACACTGTTTCTTTCTCTTTCTCATGTAAAACTAAATATAAAATTCGACAATATTTTTGACTTTAAGATTAGGAATACACAATATGAAAACGAGTAAATATAAGCGAAGGGAATAAATGGATATTGAGAACGTTGTGTGTGTGTGTTTTCAATTTTCGATACGACGTAGCTTCTACTATTTTATGACAATTACGTTATCTTTCAATCGCGTGCCATGCTTGAAAGAAGTGCTATATAAAATTTTATACAATTTTTTTAAAACTTATTTAATTTTGAAAAAGTAATCATGAAATTAATTTTGAAAAGTTTATAACTGGCAATTAATGTTATGGTAGATCTAAACATTTTGTTGTTTTCAGACTTTTATTTTCTAGCAAGAATGGAGTTCGGATACAGTATCAAAAGTACGGGATCCAATGCACCGAAACTCGAAATCCAACATTCCGTGATACACAAATATTGGGACTCGAACTCCGACGGGAATCGAACACAGGACAAGAACCAGCAACCAGATTTTCTTACAATTAATTATATTACACTAATTTATATTAGAGTTATTTTCGAAGCATGAATATATATAACTATCGCCTACCTCACATTTCTTATCTCAAACAAAGATATTTCAATTATTCAATAGATTAGTATTTCAGCAAACTCATTTTAATCACAAATAAATAACTATTTAGATATAATTATAATATATCAAAGATACGAATAAAGAAGAGAAGATCAAATCTTACTAATAGGATCTTGGTTGAATCTTTTACTTAACGAACAAATACTTTAATTCCAACGCGTAAATTGGGTATTTGAAAATTTACTAATGAAATGTATAAAGCATGAAAAGAGATATAATACCTTTACTACACTCTAGTATGAGGTTATTTTAAGTATATTTAATGGAAACTGACAAAATCCATCAATATATATACAAGTCAATAATATAATTCACAAAAATTTTTGAAATGCTAATCACATTATCTTCGACCCGCTGGAGAATGATTTATAGATCACAATTCTCTTTTTATTAACTTCTTTTTAATCTTCTGAATTTTTTATTAATCTTCTGTAATACCTATTTAAAGAATCAAACGATAGCAACTCTGTAGTTATCAAAACGCTATATTATCAACATGCGCGGCATAAGAATTTGTCTCATCTATTCATAACGTTTGGTTCCCCTGCGAAGGCATATCTTGCGCGTCTAAGTTTCCACACAAAGGGTTTCAGACTTCCATTAAACTACATACCGTCACCCCCGCTAAATTACTTCGAACATTTTATACCTTTAATACCAACGTAAAATAAATAAATGAACAGAAAATGTTTCATTTTTGCTTTGATAGTGTAACATAGATTTTACTAAATACATCAAAAGTATGTGGAATAGCGGATACTTGCTTTAAAATTTACACAAAAATAAACCAATTGTAGGACACTTGAACTTGGACACTATGAACTTTCCTTTATGTAAAGTTCATAATAAATTATAATCTGATCTCACGTTTTATGTTATTGATATTTTTACCCATAATATTAAGAACACTCAGCGAACTATGGTCGTATTATGTACCTGCGTGACAGAATACGTAATGTAGACATTCACAGTAGAACGAGGGTGGCCGACATGGCCATATAGCTCGTAGAAACGATAACTTGTGGGGAAGAAAAGTTCTCGAAAGGCAGCTTCGGGCTGGCAGTCACAGGACGACCGCAACTAGATGGAGCGATGACCTTTGCAATTTTGCTGGAAATCGGTGGTTGCAGGTAGCCCAGGATAGTGCTTTGTGGCAATCTATCAATACCGAATGCCTACGTCCCGCAGTGCACTATGGGTAGGCTATTTATCATGTCATTAAGTATTACTGCGAGCAAACAGTAAGTTAATACACAAAGTTTACTCGTTCAAAACGGAACATTTAGACGGAGGGTAGCATTTTAAAAGTGTTTTCCATTTGACACCACTTCAACCGAGCCCGCGCTAAACGTTGAAATTGAAACGGTAACCGTCGTTACTTCTCTACTATACTGTAATTGATTCATCGAAGCCGTATTACTTTGAGCAAAGGCAGTATTTTAACAGTGTTTCCCATTTGAAACCACTTTTAACACGCCAACTGAACCCGTGTGAAGCGTTGAAATTGAAAACGTAACCATCGAATTATTTTTCCACTACACTGTGTGATCGATTTTACGAAGGAGTATTAATTAAATTTAATAGCCAATCAACTTAAAGAGAAACTTAAAGGTAATATAATATTAATCTGAAATCGGAGTCAATCTTGAAAGTTGTAGCCAAAGAAAGGTCACGCAGCATATTCATTTAGCTTAGATGCTATGTTCTGAACGTCGTGCTCAACGGTAGATATCTTGTTTGATAGATACAAAGATTAAATAACATCATTAATTATATGATAATAAATAATTGATCATACAAGTCCTTAATACGTCTGTAAATTCTTAATTATGGATGTGTGACACGGACGCTAACAGCGAAAGAACAACAGAAACTGGCGTATTTCGAAAGGAAAGTGTTTGGTTAGAGGTGACAACGGTGGATACCGCCTCCGGATAAATCACGAGCTCAATATATTGATGAAACAGGAGACGATTGTCAAATTCATTAAGTCACAACGCCTAAGGACACGTTGAGGGGATGGAAGACCATAAAGCACCGAAGGTGATGAGTAAGTGGAAACCGCAACAAAAAAGACCAAGAGGAAGGCCGAATATGAAATGGTGCGACAGCATTGTGGAAGATGTCAGGGCCATGGGTAAGTTGACTGCCTGGAGAAGGAAGACAAAACACTTGAAGTGGCCAAGACCCATAAAAGCTTGTACCACCGTAGAAGGTAAAGTAAGTAAGGATACTCTGTCATATGCTACATATATAAATCTCACTGATGGGCCTAGGTATCCTCTCTAGATAAGATTATCACGTCCACCATGCGGCAATTGCAAAGAATTGACGTTTTTCACAATTTTATTATGTTTATATCATTATATATATATATATATATATATATATATATATATATATATATATATATATATATATATATATAGGTATAATCGCCCAAAGTTGAAATATAAAAGAATGTAGTATGACCAAATGAAAGGACATTTATTGGCGATTATACCTATATAATATATATTAACAAGTCATACTGAGCAAAAATGTACTTATCATTGTCTGATCTATGACCACAGATATATATATATATATATATATATACTACCTAGTTTTGTATTAATGCTTTGTTCGAGAGGGGGGACCATATTGGTCCAGACAGCACTCTTCTTTTATTGTACCCGTGGGTACTATAAAATTCTATTTGTTAGTCTTTTCTATTCTATCGTTATGGATTACCACAAAGTACCCGCCCAGTCTATTCACTCTAACGTAGCTCTAAGTTTTTTTATCTGGATACATAATAACCTACATAATACACAATATACCTTCTGAGTGCTTGTTTACGTAAGCGATTCACATCCAATTAGGATTTATCTACAAATTTATTTATTTATTACATCACAATTTATTTAAAAAGAATACAATGGGCGGACTTAATACCTTATGGGATTATTTAATTTACAATGTTTTTAAGGTTCGTTTTGTTTTTAGCGATCGTGTTTTAATTTCTTTCAAAATTTAAATTTAATTTGGTTTTTTTTTAATTTGTGTAAAATGATACAAAACAAATTGTAAAATGCTGAAAGCTGACGTTTTGATTAACTTCTGTAAAACTGTGTTGCTTTTTAAGACTTAAAGCTTGTACTTTAATTAATTAATTACTTTACTTGATTGTTTGTTTACTTAAGCAATGAATTAGTACGTTGTAGCGTTTAAATTATATTTTCTATTAACAAACTATGTTTTAAGTTCGTTTTTTTTGTATCTCTAAGCAAAATTGTTATTTTATTGTAATTTGTTTGTAAATGCAATTTCAATAAAAAGATTGCAATGGGTTTATATCCGAAATAAATTGTTATTAACATTGTTATAAAGTATTTAATAAAATAAAAAGTGTTAGTGCACCATTAGTTTACATAGCCTTTGGTAGTTGAAGTGAATAAAAAATTAGGAAAAGCTTTGCAAGTAGATAGAGTTAATATTTTTTTTTTCTGCATCTAAGAAAGGTTGTGCGTATGTTGTGTGTTTGTTGTATGTTTTACGTATTTATATTCATTACTACAATATTTGATAATTGACACACACACACACACTCGAAAATTGTTTTCGAGGAAAGGAAAGAAGTGTGTAGGTACCCTCTGTTATGCAGACAAGAGGTAAGATGGATGGCTATTAATAATTCCTTCTAAGCTCCTCACAAAGAATTAACGGGAAGTGCGTTGCGAAAGCACAGACTACCTACTTGCACGATGAATAACCAGCATAATTATAAAGGACTGTATAGAAATATATATGTATATATATATATATATATATACATATATATAGCTCAATAATCATCTAAGCATATCAAAACAATCAATGGCAAACAAAAGAAATCTTGCAACCTACGTAACACGACCCCTCACTTGATGTAGTGACGATCTATTAAAGTTTGTGAGAGGTAGACGGATTGTCCTTTGTAGCAATCTATAGAGGTCTGTGTCCGACAGTGAACTGTGGCCAGGCTGTGACCATGACGATTATAAAACAAAAAATATATTAACAGATTTATTTTATGTTTAATTAGTGTAAAAAACCGTAAAGCTTAACTTTTACTGGATACTTTTTTTATTTATTTAATTTGGGTCATCTTCAGTGCACGCATGAAAACAATCTTAATCCATAAATACATAAAGTCAAATCGGTTGTATGCACCAATTAAATATGAACACATCATTTGTTATAGTTAAAGGTTATCAAGTGTTACAAAACTAAACAATTAATGATGCAAAATAAAAGCAAAAAACAAAATTAAATTATCAAAATGAAATAAATTAAATAATATCAGTGGTAATAAAATAAACTGGTTGCATAGTATTCCCTATTAGTCCTCGGGGGGCGGTAACAATAAACTTATGACATACCTAGATACTTTCATTTTCTCTGCATATTTACCAAAACACTACTGTAGTATTTATATACAAGCAAATATCTGATATTATAAATGCGTAGTTGTATTGCATACACAATAAAACCTGCATAAGTTCCCGGTCACAGTTTGGACTGTACTCCAGTGCAACACTGCAGTCATTTATAGTGTGTTAAAAAAACAGTTTTAGATATTTTAAAATATAGTTTTAAATATTTCCATGAAGTTGCGGTGCAAAGTTGCAAAAGTTTTTAATTATTACTCTTAAATGTGATAGTAAATTGTATAAATATATGTTTATAATTATTAAAATTTAAAAAATAAATAAAAGTAGAGTTATTATTACCATTAAATTTGCTTGATTGAAACATGCAATACATTTATTTCCATTATCTAACAATGGTCCTGAGATGACCAAGTTATCTTCAAAAGTTAAAAGCGTAATCTCTTTAACATCACCTTAAAAGAAATTTACATTCAATTCTAGAAAAGTCAACAAATTTTTCGTATAATCAAAAGATTTGAAAAATAATTCGTAAATCGAAAAAGATTCGTAAACTAAACTATGGATATTATGTAGAGTTTTTATTATTGGAACATATGAAGATTAGAAATTATACAGAACTAAATTTTATCAATCCCTTTTAATAAATATCTGTAGCGTATTTACTCTGTGCAACAAAATAAACCATTTCCTTTACAATCCAGCGTTAAGAGCTTTTTACGTAAGCTCTACATATTAAAAACAAATTTTAGTGCGTGCTCCTGAAAGCTTACGCCCCCAACGTTTAAGGCAAGCCGCTTTATGCGAAAACTTTGTTATGTAATAAAAGTGACTCACAGCTACTCGTATATTAGCTATTTTGCGAATTTAACGCTAACATGAAGCGTGAGAACCATCGAGTACTCTCTTCCCTCGGGCGTCGTTACAATTAGACGTGACAGCCGACGATAGGGGTGAAGGGTTTTTAACTGACACTACTTTTGCTCAAAAACGGTTTTACCGTTCAGATTTTTTTTTCGGGCTGATGGTCGCTTTTATCCTGAGGGCTTTTACAGTTTCCACGAGTTGAGAGGTGACCGAGCGCTTATAGCGTTCAGTCGAGACCTCTATCAGTAGTTAACCAGCACAAAGGCTCCCAAGGGGGAGCCTCGGCTTGGACTGTTACCTTATTGCGCGAGAGCGTCTAATTCGAGGGTGCCCGAGAGGGCCGAACCTCGGCTCTGGCAGTTGTTTCTGACTAAGAATTATCTACCGTTCAGATCCGACGGCAGCCGTATAGCGTAGTTTTTCATTACGTTGTTTGTGAATCTTTAATCAATTTAATAAATCAGTATATAGTATTCATGTATTGTTTTAATACTTGGTTTGCTTCATTATGGATATATAATAAATATTTAACAGTTAATTAATAAAATATAGAAAAATATAATCAAATAAAAAGGTGAAAATTATAAACATACAGGTACACTACAGTTCTGATTGATTACTTGGATTTCAGACTTAATAAACGCTCTGTTAATAGCAACGTGGGAGTCCATTGCAATCCCGTAGTTTCTAAGGGTTCTGTCCTATTCATGGCTCTATTTTTACTACACATTAAGGATCTGCTGATGCAAGCAGTATGGGTATATCAATTTAGTGCTTGGACCAATCGGGATCAATTACACTTAAACCGGGAAGCCATGGACAACGAGACGTGCGGCGGTATTCCATCCCATCATTGTTTATATTCCTTGCCTTGCATAAGAACGAAACTCATCCTTCATAATGTGCACAGCATTGGATTCAAATGATTTCGCTGCGTTTGTATTTCTATCTGAATGTGACGTGAGTGAGAGTCATCAAGACGAAGAGTGAGTAGGCTTCTGTCGAACGTACTAGACGTTTATCATCGAGGGCTATAATGTCACTTCTCTCTAAGTGGAATAAAGGAAAGAAATTACAAAGAGACACGGAAATCCAGCTATGTTATAAAAAATCTAGTATATACTACTACTAAACCGAGGCTTAGGTGCGAACAGACATGTTTGCAGCAATAGTTACACTTAGCAGACTTGCTGCCCATTGACTCACTTTATTTATTTATTTATTTATTTATAAACTTTTGTACAACTAACATATGCACAAAGGCGGACTTAATGCCTAAGGCATTATCTACCAGTCAACCTTGGGGGGGTTCAGAGAAATCAAGGTAGGGACAGAAGAATAATAATAAAGAAAAAAGAGACATACAGTACATCTAAATGCTTATACAATTATATATACATATCATTATATATTATCTTAGGAATTTATAATACTAAGTAAAATAATAGATATTTATATACAGTTACATTAACTATAAAACAAAAAAAATATACATATTATAAATACAAACATATCTAAAAGTGAATATATATATAAATATATACATAATTATTATCGATGTAGTGAATCTGCTGACACTACTTCCAACAAATGCTTTCGAATTTTCGTTTAAACTCTAAGCGACTTTTAGCCATTCTGATTTGGGAAGGTAGCGCATTCCACAGGAGAATAGATTGAACAAAGAATGATGAGTGAATGATATCAGTACGATGAGAAGGACATAGGAGAAGACGATTATGCGTCGAACGAAGATTTTTATTGTTGACGGAACTAAGATATTGAAAATGAGAAGACAAATAAGCAGGAGTAGAAGAAGAATCCATAAGAGAAAAAAGTGTGGTTAGAGCTCTTAGCGATCGAAGCTGACGGATAGGTAACCACTGAAGTTGTGATCGATATAGCGATACGTGGTCGTATTTACGGAGATTGAATACAAATCGAATGCAGTTATTCAGAAGTCGTTCAAGCTTATTGAGGTGATCTGCATTCAGGTCAAAGTAGCAAACGTCACCAAAGTCGATTATAGGGAAAATTAAGGACTGCACGAGCGTTAATTTCGTTTTAGCAGGAATCGTTATATCGGTAAAGGGACCTTAGGACATTAGTGACTTTCTGACAAACACTAGCTACTTGGTGATTCCAACTTAGTGTTGTGTCAATAATCAAGCCTAAATTCTTAACATGTGGGCTTAATGGTATAGGAGATCTGTTAAAAATTATCGGTGGAAGTTTGCTTAATTCCAACGTACTTATAATGCGGAGTTCCCTATGATAATGGCCTGACACTTCAAAGGGTTAACTGTTAATCCAAACTTGTCTGCCCAATTTCTGATGGCATCTAAATCTTTGTTTATAATATAAATAATTTCTGGTAGTCTATCTTTGGTTGCCTGAATGTATAATTGTAGATCATCGGCGTAAAGATGGTACGAACATCGAAGATCATGAGTGATGAAATTTATAAAGACAGAAAATAAAATAGGAGAGAGAATACCGCCTTGAGGGACGCCACACGCAAGATCAAGCCAACATGAAAAAGATTCATCGAACCGAACTGACTGCTGGCGCCCTCGAAGATACGAAGAGAACCATCCCAGTGCTTCATCAGAGACCATTAAGTGAGAGAGTATGGCTAACAGGATGTCGTGACTGACAACATTGAAGGCGTTTGAGAAATCAATTAAAACCAAAACTGTGACTTTGGTATTTTCCATGCCAGCTCGAATATCGCCAGTCACTTTAAGGAGAGCAGTAGTGGTGCTGTGGCCAGGTCTAAATCCAGATTGAAGGGGACTGATCAAATTGTTACAAAGTATAAAATGGGAGAACTGCTTTAGAACACAGGACTCAAGCACTTTTGAAAGAAAGGGAAGGATTGAGATAGGTCGAAAATGGGTAGATAATGAGGGGTTTGGGGACTTAGGAAGTGGACTTTAGAAGTTTAGCGGAGTGGAGTGAAGGATTCCCTAAATACGTTAATAATTCTAAAATTTTGTACGTTTGGGACAAATTTAAAAAAAGTTCCTCTACTGTACATCCCTAAAGTATTTAAAATTATATCCACGATAAAATTTGCAGTTCTCAGAACATTTTACATCGTACGCTTCAGTTTCACATGTCTAAACGATTATACACAGTGTAATAAATAAAAGTCAGCGGCCGTCGTTGCCATACGGCACTCATCTGAATAATTCATCAGATGGGAGCCTGGACCGTTTCCGACTGCAGCCCGGACAGCATCCGGCGTGTTAAAACATGCAGCAGAGCACATGGAAAGCGGCTCTCAGAATTTCCGACTGATGTTATTTCGTTAGACGTCATAATTATTATTAAAATAACTCTGTAATATTTAAACAATTGTTGCTTTACGCGAAATCTTCTGCAACGCACAACTACTCTGTGGAATTAGCTATCGTCAGCAGTTTTACCGTAACGATACGACTAGGGGTCCTTCAAGAAAAGAGCTTACACCTTTCTTAAACATCGACAGCGTATCTGCGTCTCCTTTGGTGTTGTGAATGTTTACTGGCACATATGTCACCAATTCTATAAAAAAATATATGATCTATTGTTACAATTATTTCTTGGTTTGATGTACTATAGTAAAGTAACACTGCCTATATATATGCATGCCACTGATGGTCATTGGTCTACACTCTGGAGAGGGTATTGGTGTGAGTTTGCCAAGGTGGCAGCAAATCGGATTGAATTCACATTTGTTGAAGGTCGTTCAGGTTCCCTCTTTCACTGTTGAGCACATGGTAAATAAACACAACATAAATTTCGGTACACCAGTTCTTCCTGAGATCGAAAGTGCATAATAAGGATCTTAGAAATTAACTTTTAACAGTCATTAAGCTAGCTGTCTTTCCGTGAAGTATTTGTGAGGTAGCTAAGTGGAGAGCGAGGGAAGGTTAAGTTACAAAATACATTTGTCTATTTTCACCAAAGCTAAGTGATGAGGATAAGATCTGTGAGGGTTTTGTTCTGTTGGGTGCTTTTGCTTCGTAAGTCACATAGCTAAATCATTGCTCGCTCGTATTCATAGTTCCCATTATCCTGGCTTAAACGAGAGCTTAAACGCTCAGCTGTGAAAATCGAACAATTCTATGGTGGGTATCATTAAAAAAAGAGCACCCTTAAGCAGTCTTAGTACTTGTATTGAATTAATAAAACAGTGTAAGTTCCGCCTAATACTATCTTGCGTATTTAGTATTATTTCTAATCGATAAGCAAAGTAATTACACTATGGGAACTTAGAAGCAAACGTATGTATGTGTAAAGAGATTTGTGTAATCTATTATTAGATTATATAATTTAATAATTTCATTACAACTATTCACCACAGAACTAATACAACAAACCAACATAGTAATTTACCATCAAACATGAAGATACTAAGTTCAATACCATATCCCAACTTTGGTAAGCATGATAATCATGTAAACAGATTTTCACACAACAAAGTACGTCAATTCAACTTAAAGCCGGAAACTGAAATAGCTTCTATCGTTGATACAAAAAGGCTAAAATCGCATGGAAATTTCGAACAATCGTGTGAGAGAGTTTCATACCACGTGGGCGAGAATTCCCACGGCCGTTCGTTCCCCGCACTGTTTCCTTGCGGGCAAATTTGTTTTGTTAGAGGAACAGGCAAACATGAGCATTAATGATGGAAGGCGTATGCCCGTCTTGTTCTGGAGTTACTCAAAGGCGTTCCAGTTCTCACCTCGCAAGTGTTGCAATACTCCTTAGTTGTTTACCTCTTTAATGATCGCTTCGTATTACAGTGTTAGGAAGTTTTCTGAAACACGATCCTACAATATCAATCTCGTTGTTAACCTATGTACGTATAAACCTACTTGTATACCTTGTACAGTATGATTAATTATTAGAATTTTTATATTTTGAGTAATGTTACGGTCAAAAATTTTTAACTCATTCAAATATTTTCGCTAAATATATCATTTTTGTGTTTCTTAGAAATCGTTTTTATATGTAATTCATACCATTTAATAATACTAACAATTAAAAATAAGTAAAAAGTACATATCCTTTAAAAGATGATGAAGGGTTTTCATTTCGTCTTGAAATATATATTTATTTAATTTCATTAACGATGTTTTCCGTCAATGACGAACACGTGCTGATTCGGCACTTAAAATTGCAATCTACAATTTCATTGATGCCGGCACTGAGGATCGAACTCGATTTGCTCAAGTATCGTGAAATTAAAATCGAAAGAATGAATGGGTCAACTCGACCGGACCACGCCCTTACAGAATACCAGCGTCAAATCGGGCATAATGCTGCTGTTTCGCCTGGTGAGTGTAGGGATCCGGAGACCAACCTTTATTTATTGGTAACGAGGCATTCATCTCAGTCCTCAATGGTAACAATGCATCTGCATTATAATTCCTTGTCAAGGATGAACGTATATGTGATGGGCTACAGGAATCATCCATTCATGCACCAGGTGAACTGCTTTCTTACGCTTAATGTAATAAAAATATAATAACACCTAGATATTGAATTCTCACGGCTCTTTTTAATTAAATTCCTTCCTTGATGACTTTATAATTACCAATTTACTTTACTGGTATTTAACGGAAGATAGTTAAAATAATTAATATATATCATCGGCTTGAAAAATACCAAAAAGAATATTCGATTGATTTGTTGATTTATGATTATAAATTTTCAGTAGATTCCGATAGAAACATCTTTCACAACATAACAACACAGGCTTACAGAAATACGGCTTTTAATTAAGAAGAATTACATATTAAATACATATTTTCATTAAAAAATGATTAAAAATTGGATAATTCATAAATTTTTAAGTTTCTTCCAATGGTCTCAGTCCGTAAGTAGGTGGAAAAAATCATTATATTATAATGCGTCAAATTTTAATTTAGAACTTTTCTAACTCGAAAACTTTTGTAACATTTAGGGTATAAGTGCTCGGGCGAACTTTGAACCAACAGTATGATATAATTTAATTTAAACAAAAACTCCTTTAATTAAAGGCTTGCTAAAATCAGGAGCAACTTCAAAGATTAGACAAAATACTACATTCACCATTTTCTTTGATAAATTTATTAGTGACTTGAATTAATAAATTAATTCAAAGTCCGTAAAATGTGTTTAGAAAAACATTATATATAATTAACGTATGTTATCAAGTATGTGATATTTGACACATCTGTTTCAATTGCTGAATAATCTTTGACGTAAGCAGAAATAGCGCGACTGGAACGGAGTAATGAACGAGAAGGTTTTATTATTATTTGTATCCCTCGTGGGAACTGACCGCAGATGGGCTCTACAAGGATAATCAATTGCATGCACTTTATCCGTGACGGACTATCGACTAAAACTTTGCTAGTTTATACTTTAATTAATTTCAATCCGCACTTGACTAAGAACACGAAAGTATTTACTAAGATTTTTTTGTTTCAAGTCAATGGCTTCAATTCGTGTCAATGGCTTAAAATAAATTACTTATAATGATGTCATAATCGTCTATTATTTACACTTTTAGACTTGAATTATTTTTTATATAGATTGACCTATGTTGTAACATTTGTACGTGGTTCAGTCACAATTAGATGAAAGAAAAAAAAATTGTAGACCTTATTACCGATGATGAGTCATTCGATAGCACGGCTGCATTATGATATTCCTTATCAAGGACGGCATATCTTTTTTATTTATACACCGACTTAAAAGAAACAACGAAATATATGAAACAGGAATATGAAACGCCGTCGACGACATCGATGAAGGAACTATAAGATATACTATTTGTAATTCTTACAGTCACGTTGTGGTTAAGTGGTGAGCTTAGGTGAGTAACGCTGAAAGTAAATTGTGGTTGTAACGTAAATGGGTCGACTTGACCGGGGAAAAGGCTACGCTCTCGGAATAGCTAGCGTCAAGTGAAGGGTAAAATCGTGCTGAGTTTTGTATAACAGTCAGAGGCCTAATTGCAGGTAAAGGGGCACTCTATGTTCGTGATTCTTAATCGAGGTTGCTTTCAAGAAACATAATGGTCACTTACTTACATACTATATTCATGCACTAAATTGTATATTGGCAGACAGCTGAACCACTGTTGAACGTAGATCTCCCCCACAGATGTTTTTTAACTTCCCACAGTTTTGCATTGGTTCGCACTCCATCTAGTGGTGGGTTATTCTAAGCTGTGATGACCAATACTAATATGTCGAAACTCTCTACTCTTTCTTCCCCATCGCTTTAAGGTTCTACTACTTAGCTTTTTTTATGGCTGATAACCACTGTTGACCCGAGAGCTTTTACAGCTTCATCACGTTGAAATGTGGCTGAGCGCTTAGGGCAGTCAGCCACGACCTTTATTTATGGCTAAGCACAAGGGTTTCTAAGAGGGAGCGTCGGGTTGGACCGTTACCCTGTGCACGAAAGCGACTGACTCAATGGTGCCCGAGAGGGCCGAACCTCGGCTCGGTCAGTTACTTCTGACGGATTAAAAAAATGTGAGCTAAGCCTGTATGTATGAAGGAAGATAATGACAATTTAAACGAAGAAATATAAGATTATATAATATATTGAATATAATTATATTTTAACTACAAAGTAAATATAACTTTGTCCATAGCTTATAACTGACTTCCGCCAAGCTAGAAGCTTTGATCCTCTTTTATATAAAACTTTTGCCATAAAACAAAACGAATTTAAAAAAGAAAGAAATGTCTTTATTATACTTTTTCACAACTTTGATATATATGGTATATTTAGTGCTATATATTTAAAAAGCTCCAATGGCTCAGTAATAGATTTCGTAAATTATACGTGCGGTTCAAATACGAACACCTACATTTTAAAATTATTTCTATTAAATATTGGGAGTGACAAACGAATAATTGGGTCCCAAGTCCTAAACTCATAATACGAAACACAGCAGCGTTATGCTGCTATTTCACGCTGGTATCCTGAGGGGGTTCTTACCCGGTCGAGCCCATCCATACACATTAGAATCAGCTTATATGTCACCATTCTTATCATTAAAAGACCAACATACATTCTCATCTTTCACGACATATGTTAAGTACCTACGTTGTTACCTAACCACGCAATCACATATACGCTATAATATCAAATGTAATTATATTCGAGTAATAAAGTTTATGAGTCGATAACAAAGGCGCGCAAAGTCACGACGCGGCGACCTATTGCGGAAGTCGATAAATGAAGATTCTCATGAGCATGCTCCATGGTTAACTATGAAGTAGGTCTATGTTCAGCAGTATATTAAAAATGTGTGCTTATATGTCACCATTCTTATCATTAAAAACCAACATATATTCTAACGTGTTACTACACAAGTATCTACGTTGTTACTTAACCACGCAATATAACATCAAATGTAATATAATTGGATAGAAATGTATTAAAATTAGTAATTATATTCGAGTAATAAAGTTTATAAGTCGATAACAAAGGGGCGCAAAGTTGCGACGGCGACCTATTGCGGAAGTCGATAAATGAAGATTCTCATGAGCATGCTCCATGGTTAACTATGAAGTAGGTCTATGTTCAGCAGTATATTAAAAATGTGTGCTTATATGTCACCATTCTTATCATTAAAAGACCAACATACATTCTCATCTTTCACGACATATGTTAAGTACCTACGTTGTTACCTAACCATGCAGTTATATGCTGCAATATCAAATGTAATTAAATCCGAGTAATAAAGTTTACGAATTGATACCAAAGGGGCGCAAAGTTGCGACGGCGACCTATTGCGGAAGTCGATAAATGCAAGAATCTCAAGAGCATGTTCCGTGGTTAATTATGGAGAAGGTTCAGCAGTATACTAAAAAATAATGTGTGCTTATATGTCACCATTCTTATCATTAAAAAGACCAACATATATTCTAACGTGTTACTACACAAGTATCTACGTTGTTACTTAACCACGCAATATAACATCAAATGTAATTATATTCGAGTAATAAAGTTTATGAGTCGATAACAAAGGCGCGCAAAGTCACGACGCGGCGACCTATTGCGGAAGTCGATAAATGCAAGAATCTCAAGAGCATGTTCCGTGGTTAATTATGGAGAAGGTTCAGCAGTATATTAAAAATGTGTGCTTATACATATGTCACCATTCTTATCATTAAAAACCAACATATATTCTAACGTGTTACTACACAAGTATCTACGTTGTTACTTAACCACGCAATCACATATACGCTATAATATCAAATGTAATTAAATCCGAGTAATAAAGTTTATAAGTCGATAACAAAGGGGCGCAAAGTTGCGACGGCGACCTATTGCGGAAGTCGATAAATGAAGATTCTCATGAGCATGCTCCATGGTTAACTATGAAGTAGGTCTATGTTCAGCAGTATATTAAAAATGTGTGCTTATACATATGTCACCATTCTTATCATTAAAAGACCAACATACATTCTCATCTTTCACGACATATGTTAAGTACCTACGTTGTTACCTAACCATGCAGTTATATGCTGCAATATCAAATGTAATTATATTCGAGTAATAAAGTTTATAAGTCGATAACAAAGGCGCGCAAAGTCACGACGCGGCGACCTATTGCGGAAGTCGATAAATGCAAGAATCTCAAGAGCATGTTCCGTGGTTAATTATGGAGAAGGTTCAGCAGTATATTAAAAATGTGTGCTTATACATATGTCACCATTCTTATCATTAAAAACCAACATATATTCTAACGTGTTACTACACAAGTATCTACGTTGTTACTTAACCACGCAATATAACATCAAATGTAATATAATTGGATAGAAATGTATTAAAATTAGTAATTATATTCGAGTAATAAAGTTTATAAGTCGATAACAAAGGCGCGCAAAGTCACGACGCGGCGACCTATTGCGGAAGTCGATAAATGAAGATTCTCATGAGCATGCTCCATGGTTAACTATGAAGTAGGTCTATGTTCAGCAGTATATTAAAAAATGTGTGCTTATACATATGTCACCATTCTTATCATTAAAAAAACCAACATATATTCTAACGTGTTACTACACAAGTATCTACGTTGTTACTTAACCACGCAATATAACATCAAATGTAATATAATTGGATAGAAATGTATTAAAATTAGTAATTAAATCCGAGTAATAAAGTTTATGAGTCGATAACAAAGGCGCGCAAAGTTGCGACGGCGACCTATTGCGGAAGTCGATAAATGCAAGAATCTCAAGAGCATGTTCGGTGCTTAATTATGAAGAAGGTTCAGCAGTATACCACAAAATGTGTGCTTATATGTCACCATTCTTATCATTAAAAAGACCAACATATATTCTCATCTTTAACTACATATGTTAAGTACCTACGTTGTTACCTAACCACGAAATTACATATACGCTATAATATCAAATGTAATTATATTCGAGTAATAAAGTTTATGAGTCGATAACAAAGGCGCGCAAAGTCACGACGCGGCGACCTATTGCGGAAGTCGATAAATGAAGATTCTCATGAGCATGCTCCATGGTTAACTATGAAGTAGGTCTATGTTCAGCAGTATATTAAAAAATGTGTGCTTATACATATGTCACCATTCTTATCATTAAAAAAACCAACATATATTCTAACGTGTTACTACACAAGTATCTACGTTGTTACTTAACCACGCAATATAACATCAAATGTAATATAATTGGATAGAAATGTATTAAAATTAGTAATTATATTCGAGTAATAAAGTTTATAAGTCGATAACAAAGGGGCGCAAAGTCGCGGCAAACTCCGTGGCTGTGACTTCAAACGCCACACACCGCGAATCCTAACTATTAATTTGTATTACGCTAAGACAATACACAAAGTTGCTACGCAGCTACATGCGGTTCCGATACTGATTCTCGTTGTTTTGCCGTGAAGTTCCCGTTCGTTGTGAAATATTAATTACAACACACAAAGTTATACTAAGTATCTTGTAGTAAGTTATCTTAGATTAATTTCATGAGCAATAAAGTAAAATACATTATACTAGAGTCAAAATTGTAAAAACTCTAGTTTATTTCATTATATTAGGTTACAAACGAGCATAGAACTGATTTTTTTAAATTTACAAACGAGCACAGAGTTCACCTGATGGCGAGAGATTCCTGCGGGCCATTTCATCTACATTCATACTTGACAAGGAATCGTAATGCAGATGCGTTCTCACCCTTGAGGTCTGAGATGGCATGCCTCGTCACGAGTAGTAAAGGTGTCCGGATCCTGATATTCTGTGAGGGCGTGGTCCTACCCTGGTCGAGCTGACCTTTTCATTCTGCAGCTAGAAACAAACTGCTGTGTAGCTCTACCACTGATGATAAGTAATAACTGCCCAATATGGTCAACAAAGATTGTTTCAAGAGAAACATGTGTCACTCCTGAGGTCTGAGATTGTATATATAATATATAATGCCTCTTTACCTATAAATAGGTAGTATATAATAGGTCTCTGGATTCCTATACTTATCAAAAGAATCAAAGCAGCGATGTTGTTTCACCGTGGTGTTTGGTGAGGGCGTTATGAAGGATAACGCCCTCACAAAACACCCGGTCGAGAGATTCTTGTTACAGCTAATGACTAACTGAAGCGTGCTTCTAGCACTTTTAATAGGAAATCATATCTTAGCCATATTAACGCAACAAAATACATCAACCGATTTTTTTGTGTATGAGTATTGCTGTTGGTCCAGTGACCTCTACAGCTTCCTTCAACCGATCTTAATTAGCTATTATAAGTAATACTAAGTTGGATGAATCAAATTGTGAATTAAGTTATGCCACTATCGGTTTGTAGGTTTAAACAGTTAGTCAACTTTTGTTCCCCAGCTGGCCAGAATGGCGTTTCACATCAGACGCGACTCCAAAGAACATTTAAGTTTATGCTAAATTTTAAACTTTAGTTTTCTAAATTCATTTTTAAAGTAAGTATACTTGGAACAAGCAGTGATTGAGATCACTACATTTTGTTTTTAGGTCCAGCTTGTCCCGGCCAGGGAAGGACCACGTCCCCACAGAATACCAGCGTAGGATGGTAGCATAACGCTGCTGTGTTTCGTCTGGTGAGGGTATGGATCCGGAGATCCTTATAACTGCGGTGACGAGGCATTCCGCATGTGCATTACGATTACATATCGATAATGTACTATGTGAGTATGATGGTCCGCAGGAATCACTTACCATCAGGTGAACTGTGGACTTGTACTAAAACTTACCAATCGCGAAAAAGAACATAGTTTAAAGTAAGAATAAGATTTATTAGAAAAGATATTACGATAAAAATCCTTAACCGCCTCCAAAGAACAAGACTTTAATATATTTTAAATTAATGACTTTATGAAAGCAATAATACAAAATATTATGAAGGTATAATATTATTTGAAAGCAAACATCTGCCCATATAACATGTGATACATATGTCGCCATTGTACGATGATGACTTGATATATATATATATATATATATATATATGTATACATAATAAACAATTAGAAGATGCTTATGGGCACTACGGTGAAACATTAGACTACAATAGCACATATCGATCTGCTGCCAGCGCCCGCCTGCATCGCGTTTTAGTCGCAGAATAAACGCCATTACACCATCGCTGCTAAATTGAATTCTCTTTGTTTACTTACTGAATTCCGATACATTGCTGTACCGATTTTGCACAATGCAATTAACTATTTGGATTTTAATGTATAATCGTTTTTATTAACAACTCAATAGCTTCAGTGGTTGGTTGTCTGCTAAATAATAATCGGTAACGTATTGGCCTCAATCAAAATCATTAATATATCCTATTTATTATTTCCAATCGGATTAGACTATGATAATATCGTATCGACGACAATACATTTATAATTAATTTTTATTTAGATCCAAATATATTTAACATCGGAAGTGGAAGAATTATATTACCAGTTTAATACTACAATATAACAAAGATTCGTTTTGTCGGGAATTTTTAGAAAGAACGTATTTGATTTTGCAATTATTATTTTCTAGCGTAGTTTTGGGGTTAATGTCACAATGTTATGTCACCGTTATTTTTACAGTAATAGTATGTTGTTTTATTTTAAACCGAATATGTAATTTGCAATATAATAGGAAATCTCGGTATATGATTTTTAGCTGGCTTGTTCTATACAAAGCGATAATCCTTAATGATGAAAAATTTGCTCGCTATCTAGTACCGGTAACATCATCTATTAATGAAGCGACAATCTGTTTAAATTTACGGGAAATTATTGGACGTGCTTAGTCGATGGTGTTGGTTGAGATCGTTCTTAGTGACAATCTATGGGATGGAGGTACTGTGTTTAACAGTGGAATAATGATAATTGAGGTCATTCAAAGGTTAAATAATATTAACATACAAGAAAGTGCACGTATTTATTTGAGTTACGTGTTTTCTTTGGTGACAAAAGAGCCCACGATTCTTGTATTAGTAAGATATTTCCGCAACCCAAAGACATTCACCCTCCGTAAGGAATAATTATGTTAATGTTACAATTTCAGAAACCTAAGATGTAATGCCTCGTTGCCAGTTATATGGCTCTCCGGATCCCCAAACTCACCAGACAAAACACAGCAGCGTTATGGTACTATTTTAATTTCGTATTTTTCACAACATTCGGTTGACACAACAGGTTTTTGGTGCTCTTGTACGATGTTATTTCACGCATCGTTAATACAATCGTTTATATATTATCGGACTGTCGACTAATATTCACCTATATAACAATTCAGATAAACAGTTAAGCAATATTCTCTATAACACAGCTAAATTAGCTTACTTCTTGTGTATATTTAAAAAAAAAACTTAGCTTTACTGTGTTTTAAAATTGTTTGTTTCATTTTATTATTAGTACTGAAGTAAGAACTTGAAAGTTTTCTCCTCAGTATTTCCGTCAGAACTTTTTTAAATAGCACAGTAAGAGAGCAGAGCTTATTAACCTTGTAATGTTCAGAGATATATATATATATATATTGTAATTTTTTTTTAATATATTAAATACATAGTAATATTATGCATTTTAATAAAATAATGCTGAGTTTAATTCAGTTGTTGATTTATAAATTTCGTACACGTAATAAGATGACGAAGGTATCGTCATATCGTATAGATGACAACGAAACGCTTTATAATAATAAATTGTGTTTAGCCCTAAGTCTCCTGGATCTTGAAGATATCGTCGGGTACAGGAAACAATTCAGATGTTTACGGTGAGAAATATTTCACAGCTCGCAGCTTTAAGGCGTTCCATTGTGAGAACGTCGTTTATTAAGCACCTTCCTAGCTCAGATTGCTTCATATATTTCCGAGTAGATTGCACTGTTTCGGTTATATAATATATTTAAATTATAAATATAAACTTTTAAATAGACTATCGTAGTTGTGAGGTCTGTAGAAAAGGGCAATAGACTGCAGTTTAAGAGATAAAATAAAAATGAAATATTTATATGTTTTCGATAAGATAAGTCCAACTGCGAGGTCAATTGAACGAAGCGTCAATAGCCTAATGGTTTAGGGGACAGTCTGCCGAACAAAAGATCGTAGGTTCGATTCCACCATTGGACTATTGTCGTGAACCACCTCCACAAGCATTTTCATCTTAGTTGGAGTGGTTAACCTGAATATTAGTAATGTTAATAGCATTGGTAATATTCTTATTAAAAAAAAATTGGATCCAACTCAGAAGAGCATCTTCCAGGGACGGCGACAATCTTATCGTCCAAAACCCTTCAATGCTGTAAGATAAAAATCTTTAACGAGTGCGTGTTGCCCGTATGTGAAAGCTCTGACCCAAGACATCCGCAGCAGAACGAGGGTGATCGATATAACTCAAAACATCAGCAAATTGAAGTGGCAATGGGCTGAACATGTACTTGTAACCGATGGGGAAGAAGCGTTTTCCAGTGGTAACCTCGGATATGATATGATAGCACAATAGATGGAGAGACGGCATATGCAAGTTTGCGGTAAATTGAGGGATGCAGGTATCTCGGTATGATGCTTTGTAGCAATCCATGAGGCATAGGTTTGATATAGGGCTAATAATAGGGGACGATATTTGGACATTCATGTTATTACTTCATCTTTGAGGTATTATATATTTCTATTCTATTTGAGGTAAAATTATGTACGAAATGTCGTAACATAGTTCACAGTAAATGCAAAATAATTTCCTAAGAAGAGATCTTAATTCTAGAGTAAGATCTCGACGGCCTCATTAAGAAAGAATCTTAATAAGGTCGTCGAGATCTTAAAAAGGCACGAAAAAATTAAAGAGAACTGTGATATTTGTTATTTATTTTTAATCAGTACCGGTATACGACTTAAACGTACGTCTATATGGTTAAGGCCGGTATTCCACGCTCGGTGCACGCAATTACTGTGGAAATCGACGAGGTTATGAGGTCTTTATTAGAGCGGCCTCGGTTACGTCACTCTCGAAGGATATTTAGCTGCGCAACCTTAAAACAAAAATACTCTTCCGAGTTTTAATAAGCTTGGTCATTACTTACAATTACTAGTGACGGAATAAAAATGTGACGTAAGGCGACTACACCGATTTTTTAAAATATACCACGAGCAGCGGTGGACTCTGCAAATTATAACGAATATATTGCAACCCAATTCGGCAGTTTCTACACTAAAACTTTGGAGACTTGTAGTGATGTGGATGGTGAAGAACCGACCTCGCCACCCTCATCTGTCCAGCGTCATGAATATGCCAAAATGATTTTACTACCACTTTCATTACATCACGATTATATATGATGGGTTATTACGATTATTAATATTTCTAATATCGTTTCTATAGACAAATGGTCAAGTTAAATTGTAAGCCTAAATTGCGAAGTTTAAGGTCATAGGATCGAATCTGCCATTCGATTACTGTCATAAACCATATCCCAGCACAAGCTTTTTAAGCTTAGTTGGAAGGTTTGTCCTGAGTGTCTGTAATGTGAGTAGCACTATTAGCGATCTTTAAAAATATATATTACTTTCTTTTGTGTATTCTAAAACATAAAAAAAAACATGATAACGTTGATAGCTTTTCGTGTCGTCTGCCGATTATGAAACCAAGATCAAAAATAAATTTACATGTAAAACGAAAACACGGCGTTATTAGACTTATCTACTATTCAAAATGATTATGGCACTTTGTACATATTTAACGAGTTCAATCTCAATACGAAGTGGCCCCTAGGAAAATGTAGATTTAATTTTATACATTTGTTACATATTACTTATTTCATTTGTTCGTTTGCCACCGATGCATATTTTTTTTTGTTCTATATATGCGTACTGAGAGATACGTAAAAGCTATTTATGTTTTTAATACGTTTCTTTCAGCAACATGAATAGGTCGGCTCGATCGGAGAAAGACTGACGTGTTCAATAAATCTAGTGTTACGAAACAGGGTCCCAGTTATGGGTAACGTGGGCATTCTATATAAGTGACAAAGTATGTGCATCTTGAATTTTCGTTTTCAAATATCCATGAACAACCCATTCAAGTTCGTCTTAACATATTATGTAAAAATGTTTATTCGGGTTTCAAAAAGTAAACGTAATTTAGTACATAAATTTAAATACTTTTTATTGTTTCTAAGCTTAATATAAACAAATAATCGATCACGTTATACTACATTATAAAACACTAGAGAAGAGATACTCTATATATGTGTAAGAAAAATACGAGTAGTATAAAAAATTGTTTATTTTAAATTTTTTGACTAAAATAAAAATAATTCCGACCAAAATAATATACATTAAATAATACCCTATTTAGTTCTTTAGGCATGGGATTAACGCCGGAGCATCCCACAGAGGCACTCAGTATGCAAATGGGAGGCTGCACGTGCGGTATGAGAACGCATGCGTTGTACGCACGTGCGATTTCCGTGCCATCTGCCGTTGCCCGCAGCTTGTAACCTAAATTTACCAGAGAGTTACTCAATTTCTTTCTAATCGAATATTCTGCTAATGCAACGAATCTTGGGTATCCAAGCACACCGAAGTAACAGATTTGGAAGATTATTAATTCAATTATTAATATATACTTTATACGAAAAACCGACATTGTAAAATTAGGCGAATTTAACAGAAAAAGGCATTCTCTACCAGCCTACCTTTGAGTGGAGCAGAAAATATATTATGAGTAAGTAAAGATACTTACGGGTATATTAGATATTCACGATTGTTTTTTAAAGGTGACACAAACGAACTTACTTTGTACCCGATGGTACAATAACGGTAAGGGAGTTCGGCCCTTGTCTCTATTCTACACAAGAAGACTAAATACAGAAACGTTGTTACCTCTAAGTAAGTACGTATAATGGACTGTCTTATAGGATCATCGGTTACTTTACACAGAAACGTATATTTACGCATATATATATACATGTGAAAACAAGACCTCTCTTAAAAAAAATCTCATAACACAAAACTACCTGGTCAAGATAAAAAACACTCAATATTACAGCGAATACGGTGTCAGATGCACTCATTTTCCTCCTTCCTTCCGTCCTTTATATTTTAGATATAATGGCTTAGGCAAAAGGATTTTATCAATGGTAGAGCTACGCTGCAGTTTGGTTTTAGCTGGAAAATGATTGGGTCAGATCGAGTAGGTCCATGCCCTCACAGAATACCAGCGTAAAATAGCAACACAATGCTGCTGTTTCGTCATGTGAGTATGGGGAGACCTTTATCCTTTTTGTATTATGATTCCTTATCAAGGATAAATGTAGATGTCATGGGTCGCAGGAATCACTTACCATCAGGTGAACTGTATCCTCGTTTGTTATTCTCAAAGTAATAAAAAAATATGATTCGATGTATTCACTAAACACATTATTTACAATGTAAACAAACCATAAACCTATAGTTTTGCATTGTAGAAATATGGGGCAAAAAAAACACATATATATATCACAGTCCGTTCTTTTTCAAGATTAAAAGTTTCGTGGAAAAATTTATAATAAATTGATTTAAACACCATTATAGATGACCATTCTACTCTAGACTAGTTCAGCTTGGAAAGCATACAATACTTCAACATTAGTATCAGAACGGAAAGTTTAATAGCGCGATTCAAGCGTTGCTAATTAGGCATTGTTCGTGGCATGACGCCGCCACAATCTTTTATATGTGGTGAAATGTGGTAACTAACCAAACGAATAAGAAGTATGGAAAAATCCTTTTAATCCATAAGAATCACTAGCGTTAATTATCCTAAACTTGTTGCGTAAGCTTATTATAATATAAATTATAAATGCCGTGGTAACAATCATCTTAATTTATCACTACGGTACCGCACACGAGCGCAACAAGCAGGTGACAGACACCGCCACCTGCGCAGGCATCGTTGTCTGCATGTTAACGAACTGTTTTTTGTGTAATCAGTTATTTACAAGTTAAATTTTACGTTACATAGGTCGTTTAACATGAAATGTATAATTTTATGAGTTTAATAATATTTTATATATATTATATAATATTCCATAAAATTAATATTTTGTAAATATTAATGTAAGAAATATACGCAGCATAATATAAATAAATTTATAAAAATAGTAATGATAAATGAAATAAAAAAAATATCTCAGTTATTGAGCAGAAATAAATTAACTTATAACATATATATATATATATATCTATGCGCCTGGATAACCAGCTTTTTGGAGGGTCGGAGCAACAAGGTCGTTGTCGACGGTGCATGCTCTGACCCGAAACCAATTAATGCTGGTGTCCCACAGGGCTGTGTACTGTCGCCCATCCTGCTTCTTCTGCGTATCCATGATATGCTTAAATGCAAATAAGCAACATTCATTTTTATGCAGACAATAGCACCGGTGATGCATTGTATACGGCCCGCGCTAATGTTTCTCGGACTAATGTTGATGAGAACCGGACCACACTTGTGTCTGCACTGGAGATCCTTTTGGGTGGATTGGGGTTGAGAAAGCCTTGTCGATTTCAATCCCAAAAGACACAAGTATGGCGAAGCAGTATTTCCAGCCGGGCCACCGCCTAAAACTGTATAAAGCGCAAGTGCAGCCCCACATGGAATACTACTCGCTCCTCTGGGCGGGAGCACCCCAATACCAGCTTCTTCCATTTGACCGCATACAATGGAGAGCGACTGGAATCGTCGACGACCGAGCTGTCACCGATCGGCTGGATTCTCTGGCCCTGCGGAGGGACGTCGGTTTCCTCCGCATTTTTTATCGTATATACCACGGGGTGTGCTCCAAGGAGTTGTTTGGAATGAGACCACAATATTCCATCCTCACGGCGTGGATGGCTGGCATTCCTCTACTGTGCGCTTCTCACGGAATTTCCTGCCCCGCAAAGGATATATATATCCTGTGCGGGTGCCACTATATATATATATATATATATATATATATATATATATATATATATATATATATATATATTTCTGTGTATTTGGCGATATTAGAACTGGTTCTTATATGATAAGATTTTAAACAATATTCTTCAGTGTATTATTTAACTATCAATTATAAATATATACTATAAAGGACGAAGAAAGATTAGTGTGAGAGTAATTTAACAGTAATAGTAACAGTAACAGAACACGGAAAACTTAATTAGATTGAGATTGTACGGTAAAGTCTTTCCTTTAAACGTAAATCATAAAGTCGTGAATAAAATTTTAATTACGGCGAATTTTCATAAGATTGATGAAAAAGTGAGATAAGTGAGTGCGGATAAGTAGGTATTATTATTATGAACGAACCACGATTCTGCTGTATATGGAATTATCACATTAACATATATTTGGAAAGCGGTGGGGCCATACTAGAGCTAGTTTATATATCTGCCACATGAATGGGTCGGCGCAACCGAGGAAAAACACCCTTAAACAAAAAAGTAGGGAATGTTACATTACATTATATACAACAGCATAGCGTTATTATGTCTCATGTCATCACCATATAAGACATAGGGCCATAAGGATCGGGGGAACTCTATAACAGGTTGCATCCCATGACCAATCCTCTGGAATGATCTTGAAACTTTGTGTAGAATGGATGTATATTTATTTATTTTATTTATTTATAAACTTTTGTACAACTAACATATGCACAAAGGCGGACTTAATGCCTAAGGCATTATCTACCAGTCAACCTTGGGAGGGTGGGTTCAGAGAAATCAAGGTAGGGACAGAAGAATAATAATAAAGAAAAAGAGACATACAGTACATCTAAATGCTAATACAATTATATATACATATCATTATATATTATCTTAGGAATTTATAATACTAAGTAAAATAATAGATATTTATATACATTTACCTAAACTATAAAACAAAAAAAATATACATATAATAAATACAAACATATCTAAAAATAAATATATACATAATTATTATCGATGTAGTGAATCTGCTGACACTACTTCCAACAAATGCTTTCGAATTTTTCGTTTAAACTCTAAGCGACTTTTAGCCATGAAGAGATAATAATCGTTTATCATCAGGTGAACTGTATGCACATGAGTCACTCCTAATATAATATATAAAAAGTTTTTTTTTTTTATATATACTTTCATTGTTAAAATAAGTAAATTAAAAACACAACAGCGTAATGTTGCTATTACAAGTTGATATAATGCGAGGTATAGCTACTCAATTATTGTGCAACTCGTTACGTTTATTGTCGTTGATATAAAACACAACAGCGTAATGTTGCTATTACAAGTTGATATTATGCGAGGTATAGCTACTCAATTATTGTGCAACTCGTTACGTTAATTATCGTTGATATAAAACACAACAGCGTAATGTTGCTATTACAAGTTGATATTATGCGAGGTATAGCTACTCAATTATTGTGCCTCTCGTAACGTTAATTATCGTTGATATAAAACACAACAGCGTAATGTTGCTATTACAAGTTGATATTATGCGAGGTATAGCTACTCAATTATTGTGCAACTCGTTACGTTAATTATCGTTGATAAAAAACACAACAGCGTAATGTTGCTATTACAAGTTGATATTATGCGAGGTATAGCTACTCAATTATTGTGCAACTCGTTGCGTTTATTGTCGTTGATATAAAACACAACAGCGTAATGTTGCTATTACAAGTTGATATTATGCGAGGTATAGCTACTCAATTATTGTGCAACTCGTTACGTTTATTGTCGTTGATATAAAACAGTCTCGGAATTTATTCCTGTGTGGATTATAATAAACGTGGATCCAAAGCGCTCTTAAACTCTATGGTGGAGAGGGATGAACAAATATAATTACGAAATTATTTAATAAACGGGACAGATTGCGATGTATTTTGAATGACACTAGACAATGGCAGAATTGTGTCAGTAAAATAAAATATAAAAAAATAATAATATTCGGAATATCAAACGATATCTTCGTTTATCTGATGGTAAGTGATAACTGCAGTCCGTGACATCAATCATCAATAAAGGTTCAAGAGGCACATGCGTTCTCACCCCTGAGGACTCAGAAACGTTGCTTGTCTCCGGATACCAACATTCACCTGTCGAAGCGCAGCTGCGTTATGCTGATATTCAATGAGGACTAGTGCCAGAACTGTCAAGTATCTGATGCAATAAATAAATGAGATGATCGGAATATTTGCAAATTATTAATACACTAACGCAATATATTCATTGAACATATGTCGTTGACGTTAGAATGTAATTGTAACCATAAAATTGTTCATTTAAATGACACGATTAGCCTGTTTAAAAAACCTCTTTTATTATTAAAGTTTTTACATAAACATTAAATTTATATACTACACTCAACAAAAGCAGAAGGTTACTCGTTCCCCAGAGCGGACAAAGCATTTCTAGCGTAACGTACGTTCGCGTATCCACAAACGTAAACTTCTGCGCGAAAATTAGCATTCATTACGCGGCGTAATTTCTAGACATCTAGGTTACGTATAAGTTGTACGTTAGTTCTCAAAACGAAATATAATTACACGAGTGGGAACGTGGCGGAGTGATCTTGCAAACAATGCTTGAAACCGCCCGGTGGAAAATTATTTACCACTTAAATGAAATATTTGCATTAATTATACTCGTAATAAATGGCATGGCAATCTGTGAAGACCTATATATGTTTCAATTATAACCATATACTATGATTCCTTTGAAAGTAACGTTTTTATTTTATATAATATCAGGTGTAACAAATGAGTACACAGTTTATTTATTGATTTATTTATTAATTAATTAATGATTTTTGAAATGGAATGTCTCGAATCTATTCTATGGAATGCCTTGTTACCCTTAATTACATTCACTTTACGAAATACAGTAGTTTATAGTGTTTTTTTTACAGTATTTTCCTTCAATTTTGCTTGCATCCCAACAAACATACCACTGTTAAAAATCTTTAAATCTACTAATCTACTTTTGTCTCGATAGTATTAAGCGAAGGGAGTGGTTGATATTTTTAAACAAATTCGTCCGATGAGTATAGAGGTGCCACCACTGTGACCCTGGTGACGAAATATTACATCTTAATACTCAGAGGTGATAATGTGTCTACGATATGATCCCTGATCGAGGATGAATGTACATATATTTGGCAGGAATCACTTACCATCAAGTGAACTGCGTAATTTGTCACTTCAATAAATTAAAAAAGAGCACATTTATTCTTTTATTATGTTTAAGGTAAATAAATTGTTCAGTTTGTTGTGTTCTCTTACATTGTTATTTTATCTAGATTAATTCGAAACTTTAACTATGATTTCTACTATTGCCGGGTGCAGCAATGAAATATGTAAATAATAATATAATGCAATAATTTACCAAGTACTTGTAAAGTTCAGTAATCAGACGTGCCGTTTAGTGGGGAAGTAGTTTATTAAAATATATATCATTGTCAGACAGGAAATCTAACAAATTCGCACGACGTCGTACATTCGCGGCGTGTTGACTTCCTTCATAACGTTCACGACAAGGATCAGCCTATTCTTCATAATCCTCGCGTTTGTGCATATTTAGGACGTCCTCTTTAAAAAATATATACGAATACACATATCACATATACACGGACAAACCTTAATGCATTATAAATGTATATAACAGACGAAGAAAAAGTACACTAAGACTGAATACGTCTGAAGAGGAGTTTCAAGCAAGTAATTACCTTTCTTAATTACAGTGAAGTTGAGACGTAGCAATTAAACAAGGAAGTAGTTAAATTATTTGAGGACCAACATCGCACTGTATATATATACGTATTATATATCGTTCTCGAATAAATTGTATATATTCAGGAATAAAATTCAATAATAAACAAGATAATGATCTCCGTCTTGGTGTGCGTATGCGATTTCTGCGCAGGATATAGATGGCAATAACCGTAATAAATAATTTAAAATTTATTGGTATTATAGTAATATTGAATTGTCTTATATTATTATTTCTTATATTTACACGAAAACTGCACATTGAATAAAGCTATGTTAGTTTTACGAATTTTATCGCGTTTACTTTATTTTTTCCCCGACGTTTCGACTTTAATGCAATGTTTCTCTGTATTATGATTTTTGTTTTAATAAGACTATAAGACTTTACTAAATGTTGTCGCTTGCAAATTTTGTATAAGCGATTGTAGTCATTTGATGAATATATGTGTTTATTATCTATGGAATAAATTATTTCTTAATAATTTACGTCATTTCAACTTCAATCGAAGAATTAAAACATTGGATTTTTAATATTTTGCCGTTTCTTGAGTACATTTAATGTTTAATTTGTCGGTTATGTAACTTTGATAGCAATATGTGTATTTTCAATTACAAAAGTAAAAAAAATGTAAGTTTTACATGTCAAGATTTTGTTGCATGCCACGCAACTTCAGTAACCTCGTAAAATTTTAATCTAGACGCGTTTAAAGTATAAAACTGTAGAACCTAGTAAAAGTTATTCCATAATAAAAATATAACGAAAAGAGGCTATATTTAAGGAAAACATAAGACTACATGTGGAGTTCTTTTTATAATATAACGAACGAAAGTTCACTAGATAATTAAAACTAAAATAATAATAGTAATTTAACTGCTGTGGTAACTTCGGCCCTGGACTAAATCTATCCTCAGCAAAGATTCAATATGCGTTATCACCCATGACAACTGAGATTGATAAATCCCTACGCTAACCACACAACAGCGTTTTGCTTCTTTTTCTCTCACCAATAGTCCGACATAATCACGTTACAGTCAAAAACTAACTATAACGTTGCTTATACTTAGACAGGGTTTGTTTTATTTTAGAATATAAAATATTTTTATCCTCATCAAGCGCCTACAATACCAAACAACGCCGCTATTGACAATATATAGAGAGTTAAGAGATAAACTATATCAGATTAGTGTGTGTGTTGTTTATATTTATATGTTTATATTTACATATATACACTTACTTCGATAAGTTGCGTGAAAGCTCATTAAAGCTCATGATAAAATGCGAACCGAGAGAGAACGATATTTTACGACTTCACTAAGCTCCAAAGTTGATACTTTGCTAATGCCCTGATAACGATTTATAATGTGAATATGTGTGAAATGAAAGGAATGCTCAAAGATCTGGTACTTAGTAGACGCCACATCAAACTATCTCAAATGTAGAACTACCGAATGTAGAGCTACAACCCGCCTACCACCCCTAAATGGGTTCTACGACCCGCCTAATGGTCCTAGGTCCTTAGTGGCAATCTATAAGAAAGTCTATATTTACTACTGGACTACTCATAATCTATGATGATGATTCCAAACCACGTTAGCTAACCTGTTCACTAGATAACTATGACAATTGTTTACTTACCTACATCGGTTATGAACCCCCATAGATATAAAGTATATCTTGTTCATTAGTTGATAATAAAGGGGGAAATGATTATCTGGATTTATTAACAGTTTACATTCTTATAATCGTACATATTAATAAATATATCAGTGAGTTTGGCCCGTCGCGTAGACATTTACAGGTCAACTTCTGATAAACGATTAATGAGAAACCACGGTGGCGTAAACTCGAGGTACACAGCTTCTATTCAAACTCCTCCGTTCGGAGAAAAGTTCTAAATAGATTATTATAATGCTAAGTGAAAAGTATTTCTAAAAAAATATTTTATATGTGATGATAATGGATAGATTA
Organism: Teinopalpus imperialis; assembly: GCA_029286865.1. Classification (NCBI taxonomy): domain Eukaryota; kingdom Metazoa; phylum Arthropoda; class Insecta; order Lepidoptera; family Papilionidae; genus Teinopalpus; species Teinopalpus imperialis. The sequence goes on along the minus strand of JAGSMU010000020.1, from coordinate 922,399 downwards.
TATTTGATGAGAAAACGAAACAGCTCTATCACTCCGCAGCTTACACAGTTTGACGATCCAACCGGAAGACAGAAACGCTATTTGAAAATACACTAACACTCATCCACCTAAATAAGAGTGAGGCGTAACGGTGCTTAATGCATATCTGTTAATATCGGCAAGTCGAGCGACGACCGCTTCACGACCATAATAGAACGTATCGATCCAGGCCCGCCTACAGGTCATACGTTCAGATCTATGAGCAGTGCGCCCCAATATAGCTGAATACTTTTCATTTATTATTCAGCTATAATGTGAAAAAATTAAAGTTAGCTTGAAATATATTTTAAATATTAAATATATTTAAAGCTATCTTTCATGTAAAGACATGTAGTACTTTCATGTGTAGACATTTCATGTAGTTAGAAAGTTAGATTGAAAATATTTTAACACCCTTTTTTTAACAAGGTATGCGGAGCTCAATTGACTAAGGAATATCTTTTAATTAATACATCTGTCCCGTAAACAAAATGAATATTGTAAAAATGTTTAAAACATAGTGTGTAGAAAAAGAAAGTTCTCTATCTATAATAACATATTATTCTTATTAAATCTCAAAAAATACGTATATATTATCTCATATATTTACGCCTATATTTTCTCACGGCGGTGATTGATCTTCAAGAGCCTAAAATCCAATTGGCAATAATTGGATTGCCTTTCTAGCCCTACAAGTAATATCAAAATAACACATCCCTTCACCGATTCTATAAATAGTCTTGTCAAATATTCACTTCCAGCTGATCTTTTTCAGTTTTTTATTTATCTCCCGGTCCCCTTATGGTAAATTGAAGTAAAGAAACGGTTTATACACATATATATATATATATATATATATATATATACCTTCTGAATTGGAGTATAGTCTGCCACTTGCTTTAGTGCGAATTGACAGACTAGAACGTCTAGAAACCTATTTTATTTTTATATTTTTCACATCTATCTTCGAGAGTGTGGCGAGATGAAGGTGGACTTTATCATCGCGAGGAATTAGCTTTAATGCCTCTTTACCGACATTTAAGAGTATGGTCCTTTTTTCTTTTATTACGTTAAGAGTTACAAACGAGCACACAGTTCACCTGATGTTAAGTGACTCCTGCGGCCCATGACATCTTCATTCATCCTTGGCAAGGAATTATAATGCATATGCGTTGTCACCCTTGAGAACTGAGATGCAAGAGAATGCCTCGTATACAGTAATAAGGTCTCCGGGTCACTACACTCACCAGACGAAACAGCAGCATTATGCTGCTATTTCACGCTGGTATTCTGTGAGGGCGTGGTCCTTTCCCAATCGATCCGACCCATAATACCACAGCAAATTTATAATTGCAGCAACTCTGCTACGTAATATAATTGGGTCTTGCTTAAGTAGCAATTATTTATTGCAGGCAAAACTAGCCAAATATGCAATTAGTGTTGGCAAACGTCTCGTCGGTGTAATGTTAAAAATGCAGCAGTACAGATTTTCCAATTCAAATAAACAGGAAGTCGGTCAAGCGAAAGAGGACTATATAGGTCAATTTTTTAAGCACCGAACTCGATATCGTCGCAATTGCAGTCTAAACTAAGAAGAAATTATTTCATTCAATGAAGATATAGTAAATATAAAATATCGTAATTGTTTACATCCGTAAGAATAATTTCTTTCTACCCGGCAAGTTCTAAAACTAAATAAAAATAAACCATTAACCTCAAAGGTAGACCTTTCTTCGAATAATGACGTGATCTTGTGGAACGCTTATTACAAGCGTATAATAAAGGTATAACACACACAGTAGCACAACAGTATAACAGTCTATAGGAGTATCATGCCTTGGTCTCGGTCTGAGGCTTCTTCACAACTCTGCGTTAAGAGATCCAATAGAGTTAAAGCCGTTTTAGACACTGGGGCATATTTTCTTGCCGAACACATCTTTCAAGCTTTAAGGACAAAAGTCTTTAATAAGTGCGTATCGCCAGTAGCCTGGGTAACTGAGACGTCATCCTCCACTCCTGGTAAAGAAGCTCAAAGCTCACTCTGCGAGCTATACAAAAGGTTTCTCTTGCTTGCACGAGGTTTCTCCGCGCGATCAAATTCAAACCGTGAATATTTACAGTAGAACTGAGGTAACCGGCATAGCTCAGTAAAATTAAGTGACAATGGGAAACAGCTCTTAAAACCGATAACCGATGTGGGAGAAAATTTCTGCAGTGACAACTTCGTTTCGCAGTGCACAACGACTCACTAGATTGACGTTAATGCTAAATAACGCTATCTATTAATAAAAAAATAAACCAATAGCCTATTCATATATGTATGTGTATAAATTAAAGCAGGATTAATATATAAACGTTGTGCTTCTTGTGGCCAGCCAGACCTAGCCTAGACTGGAATGAAGCAATTTTACCGCTATATATTGATATATGTATTCAGTTACCTGGGAATTGTCCCAGGTAACTGAATACATAATTGGTTTAAGGTATGATCATTATAAAATTTTGTTGTTGCCATCCACGGTCAAAAGTATCAAGGAAATGGTCCAGCTAACGGCGAGGGTCGGTCTTAAATGTTTAGCGGCCGCTATTACCGTGGAAACTGTCGACCGTTTTATTGTGACTGCTCCACAAACTGTACCACCAAAGAAATCTCATGAAACTTATTACGGCTATAAAGTGATAAAGTATTTACCTAGTGTTTACTAAGTGTTAACCTTAAAAGTACCAATAGAAATTCAATGAGTCCCGACAACACAAATAAATCAAAACTAACTGAATTCGACTATTTATTATTCTTAACTTTCTTACGAGTACCGTCATATAATTTAACATCATCTTCAAACACGAAATAGAAATAGATTATCTTTGTGTGTTGAACTGTCAATAGCCTAATGGCTTAGGGTGAGGTCTGCGAAACTTAAGGGTGTAGGTTCTAAGTCGTCGTTCGACTATTGCCGTGAGCTATCTCCTAGCACAAGTATTTTCATCTTAGTTAGAGTGGTTAATCGAAATGTTACTAATGATAGTATTCTTTAAAAAAAATATTAAAAAATTTGGCTTACATTTTAAAAGACTATGGTGAGGACTTTATTATTCAATGATGTAGTGTAGACGAACTGAGATAGTGATACTCAAGTAATAAATTCGTAGTATCATTTATTGAAATTCGACCAACAACCTCAATTCAATCTTGATTCCATCTCAATCTTCAATGAACAATTCATCTGTCTTAATGGCAAAACACGTGATTTCCTTTATTAACATCTAAGGCTTAGTATCTATCTAAAAATATAAATTTATTATTATATTTTTTAAAAACGAAAGCTCATTACCTAATAAACGCTAAAAAAAAGATACGGAGACTTTCCAAATCCACGTGTACATAACATGATACAAAATGAGCTGCAATGTGTGGTGGTCAGCATCTAGGAGGTTCGTCCCAAGTCCATTGCCTGCCAAGAAAGTTTTGAGTCCAACACAAAATGTTGGTTCGCGCGTCTGGACGTTGCCGAATTCCTGACTCTGCGCCAGGGGAAGGACGAGTAAGGACATCACTATAATATATCCTGCTAAATCGATATTAGCTTGAAACATTCTGAAGATATCGGTGTGATCGGAATCTTGCTGGAGGCGTTACATGAAATATGGTATTAGTTGTACGTTATCAATTCGTTTATAATTCATAGCGAAGGCACTAAATAACAAAGGGCTCATCGATCACTGTCTTATCCCATCAAATACGCTTACGTTTTCCGCCGTCTCCAGGCGTTATTGAATCTATCACGAAACTGAATTTACATGTCAAGTGTAATGTGCTCATGTTATCTTTGTTAGAGCTTTATATTGAATTGCGAACGATCGCTTACTAGATTTCAATAGAAAAAGCAATTTCCGTGAAAATAATCGGGTTATGTGGATATGATATAAACGTAATTTTAATTACAAATATACTGTCGAATAAAATATAATCTATATATATGTGTATATGTATGTAATTAGACAAACATCATCATACAAAGTCACGTCATAATTCAAGTTTCAGAAAGTGCGTTCAAGAAAAACTAATAATAAGATTGATTCGCTTGGTTACTGAAGGACATGGCATAGCGGTGCCGTGTTTCGCATGTTGAACAATGAGATTTGAAGATCAAACAGCGCAGATGAAAAGGAACATGGAAGCCAATCAACCAATTGTACCGTCTTTATTGTTCCAACTTTTTTGTAGAGACACGATGCACTTAATCTTACGACAATTGATAACACATCATAAACACCCACATCCATCCTCGGTAAAGGCAACATACATATAACATGCAACATATACATATAAGATGCGCTATTAACCCAGGGTTGGGAGGGAAAACTCATTACTAGAAATTGGGTCCCCCGGTCCCCACTCACCGAACGAAACACACCAACATTATGCTATTTCACGGTATACTGTGGGGGCAAAGTTACGCGCTAATTAGTACTGTGAAAATTATGTAATTACCTACCAAATAAAATTAATCTCTTCTAGCTTTCAAGCCATCTCAAGTTTTATGATCGCGGTTTGATGTCGCTTGCAAGCGGATCAGGGCGGATGCAATACACGCACGTGTGACATTCGATCCATCCGCCAGTATGTTCGTTCCGTATGTAACATTAGTTAAGAATATAAAGACTATAATAAATGGATGGATGAAAAAAACAAATCTTTAGACATTATAAAATAAAACTATATTCTTATATAAGCAACTAGATTTTAAAACTAGTTTAAAATAATAATAATAACCAAAAGAATCGAGAACCTCGTTTGTACCGAGACAGATAAAAAAACAAAACATCTGGACCTGGCACACGAGGTGACCTACATGTAAAGTGATATGCTGACCGAAATTATCCCCACAGTCAGCCTCAGAGGTATATATACTCTGTGACGGACTCTGGACTCAAATGCAGAAGGCGGTGCTCTTCGATTCCATCCTTATCGTCCGCCGATTTCTCCACCTTTCTTCTTAGCCCTCGGCTGTCTAGACTTCCAGGTCGGGGGACTTTTCATATGCTTATTTTTATTGGATTTTATTATATATACATATGTGGTTTTATTTATTTGAGTGACCAACAAGTCGAGAATAACAAAGAATAACCTACAGTAAGAATTACACGTTGACTCATTTATTTCTAACATCTATATAACAAGACCAGGGATGGATCACGATCTCACAGAATACCAGAGTAACATCCAACTCCGAAAGGCCATTGTATATCGTTTTGTGAGTATTGTGATCCTGTGACCCTTATTACTAGTCACGAGGTATTCCATCTTAGTCCTCAAGGATGGCAACGCAACTGCATATTAATCCTTATCAAGAACATATGTATGTATCATGGGTAATCAGGTGAACTGTATGCTCGCTTGTCAACTTCAATACAATAGAATAAGTTTGAGATCTAGTAAGTAAATAAATTTATGTAGCAGGAGGCTCTTCCGCGACAATATATTTGTTGTAAATAAACATATATATACGTTTGAATATACAACACTTATGGAAAACACTATTTCAAACTTTTTAAGCTTTAACCTTGACTCAGTCAAGGTTACAAGTACTCATAAGTATAAGTATATTACCAATGTTTACAGTAACTTGTCAATCAATATAGTCATTTTATTTTAATAAGGTTTCACGATGTTTATATGTTATGTACATTCAAAATTCAATACAATACAAAATATCAAAAGCCAAATGTGCGTTGAATAAACGCGAGCAGGTGAAATTTACACCTGCGCAAATTTCCTATGTTATATATTGCTTAATATTCTCTTCATAAAGGAGCTTTCGTTGATCGATGTCTTGGTGATATTTTTTCACCTCCTAAAGTCAGTGACAGTCAGTTAATTAAAAAATAAATTTGAAAAATACGAATACAAACCTATAAATTATTTTATTACCAATTTAGTGTTACGTAAAAGTTATCGAATTTAGTACAAACCATTTAACAAGTATGTTATAATATGGATTTATTTATTTATGTGTAATATTTTCGTCCTTAACAACCAGCAAAATTTGAAAAAAATATTTTTATTCGTAGTTGTATATTTATTGGTGAAAATTGGCATAGTTATTTAATTATATATTCTATTTTATATATATATGTATGTATTAAATTTTGTAATAGTAAAAATAATTACGTTTTGAATGCCTGCTGGTAAAATATGATAGAGCTTATTTACTTACTTAATACTTTGACACCGCATTCTGTGATATCTATATTTGCAAAATAAAAATATATTCTATTCTTATCTATACTATTATTGGAGGAAGTGATCACACAGTTAGGATAAGGGCACGTCTTCAAGTACGAATGCCGCTAGAAGCAGGACATTGCACATACATTGCAGAAACATATATACAATACATAAAAAAGTGTTGGAATGTCTATCGGTCTATTTTAATTGTTGTGGTAGAGCCAGAGTGCAACTGATCACTATCTAGAATGGGTCGACTACATACGAGTCGTATGTTATTAATTTTGCTAAATTTAAATTTTTAATAGGCTTGTGGAAAGGACGTCTGACTCATCGGCTGTAGGCACGCGCAGCTGTTTTGTAGCGAGCGATGAGTTTTGTTTATCGTGTTCGTAATAAATTATGTATATTTATAAAGTTATGTAGTATTATAAAATGGGTTATGTAGACTAAATAAAAGTAAAGTAAGTAACATAGGTCCCACTGCTAAGCATAGGATTTCTCTATGAAGAAATATGGAAGCATAGTCCTCTGCCAAGCTTCTATACGTATTTGCAGATTTCACATGTCTTGAATTTTTTTTTTAAATTCCGATTTCCTCATGATGTTTCCCTTCACCGCCGATTACGTAAAACAGTATTTGAAATTGTAATTTTCACTTTCGATGATGCCGACACCGGGATCGAACTCAGTTTGAATTTGAAGTCAGTACCGTGAAATCATAAGCGAGCGCTCACGCAGTGACCTGCCAAGGCTCGCCTTAATAAATGGAAGGTAGATCCGCGGCACAATTAAAGGCAAGATATAGCATTGTCATATATTTATTTATGTTTGGATAAATTTTCAATTACTTTAAAATGTATTTTCTTTTTAATTTGTTTAATCTAAGCGTAATTAGGCGGATGTAGGTCTAGAACTATGGAGCAGAGCTTCCGGTCAGGATACAGGACCTTTACATGTGGAGGCTTTAGGAACGATCATAGGACACCTCTGCTCGCCCAATTTTAAGTCCATGCGTATCATGACCTTACGTGCTCTTGTAATTTTTAAACCATAATTGAAATGGTTTACGCGAAGGTTTTATTTATTCAATCTTCAATGTATTACATAGTATACGATAGGTGGAGTTAATGTTTTTTCGCATTCTCTGGGTTAACCGACCCACGGCATGATGAAATATTGTAACAGGTGCTTTAGGAAAAGTAATAAAATTATTAGTTAATAAAATATATGATAGTTAAAGAGATAAATGCTAGAACATTCAATTTTAACATATAAATAAACAAAAAAAAAAACAAAAGCCGTTTTATATTCCGTTTACAAATTGTTGCTGAGCCTCCTGTATAACGGCGGCATATCCTCACGGGACGGTAAATTTTAATTATAGGGATTTTATTTTTTAAGTTCCCATTGGTAATCTCCCAGGACGCTTAAAATGTACGATATAATTTTCGTTTTTATGTTCTGTTGGTTACATTAATGAGCTTGTAAACAAATATGAAATACTGTTATTGGACATTATTTATTATAAAGTTAATATAATTATAAAATTAAATATAATTATAAAATTAAATATAATTAATAGGTAAGAATAGCATATGCCAGCTGAAATATAATAAAAATATTCGTTGCTATATTTAACCGTATGCATTAAAAAAAAGCTTCTATCATGAATGTTACTATGATATAGCTACACATTTTCTGGGTATAACATGAAGAGGTCGACTCAACCAGGTTAGGAACACACCCTCAAAGATTATCAGTGTATTTTTTTTTCAAATTGATATAACTGCTGTTTATCGTCTGGTGAGTGTTGGAATCTGAAGACCCTTATTACTGGTGACGCATCAGCATAATCATTCCGTATCGAGGATGAACGTGGGTTTCAGGTGAACTGTACGCTCGTTTGTAAACCACAATTGGAATTGGCTTAGGATACTATCTCAAACGCTATATACAGTACAACATATAGACATATTAATCCGTCAGAAGCAACTGACCCAGCAGAAGAGGTTCGCCCTCCAGGGTACCCCTCGAGTCTGTCGCTCCCGCGCAACAGGGTAGCGATACAAGCCGAGACTGTCTCTCGGGAACCCTTTCCCAGTACACCCATAAATATAGGCCTCGGCTAGTGCCGACTGAACCCGGTGAAGATGTATAAGCCCTCGGAATAAGTGGCTGTGAGCCATAAAAATATAAAATATATATAGATAAAATCGACTGAGCTAGAAGTAATATTACATATCCACAGGGTTCGGCTACACAATAATGTTAATTTAGATAATAGAGACTGCGTTGTAGTATAAATGCGTTTTACAGTCTCAACCAAACCTCTTTGCGTAATTTCTATATAATCTTATAATGTATAAATGTAAAATATATGACTCCAAATTCGCCGCAATTTTAAGCACTGACTGTCTTTACCTGCACTCTTACACCTTGCTACCTTTTTTTTCGTGAAATGAAATACTGTACATTTCCTAACAAAGCAATACCTGATAGCTTTTGTTACACAAGTAGAGGAGGTCCTCTGTATACATTTAACACAATAACCCTTGGCGTTTCATCTGGCATGTGGAAGGTTGAATGACAATGCTTCGATCTCTATAGGAACGTTGCTATATTTTAAACAAATCTATCATAATTTCAAAGAATCATTCTTCTATAGAGTATAAACCAGAACGTAAAACATGTCGCCGAGTTTAGAATAAGTGATAAACGTTTCTTATCGATGACGTCAGGGATGGTGTTTTCCAGTATTCACTTACCATAGAGATGGTTGAAGAGACAGAATTATTAACAGTGGTAGAGCTACAATGCAGTTTGTTTCTATTCTAGCTGCAGAATGAATGGGTCAGCACGACCGGGGTACGACCACGACCTCACAGAATACCAGCGTAAAATAGTAGCATAATGTTGCTGTATTTCGTCTGATCAGTGCATGGATGCGGAAATCTGTATTACTGGTGTCGGGGCATTCCACCTCAGTCCTTAAAGGAGACAACGCATTTGTATTATGATTCCTTGTCAAGTATGAATGTAGATGTCATGGGCCGCAAGAATCACTTGCCATCTGGTGATCAGTGTCCTCATTTTTTACTCTCAATGTAATGAAAAAAAAAGACAAGGAAGCAAGTTTCTTGCTACATCATGAAGGGTTGTTACTCACAGAATACTAAAGTAAAATAGCAGAATGGCGCTCTTTATGATGAGTCGAGGTAACCGCAGGCCTAACTTATAGTAACAAGGCATCCCTTATCAGTGGAGAAAGGATAATAGAGAGAGAGAGAAGGATAATAGATGAGTTGTCTTTATCACTCTTAAGGGCTGTTTCGTCATTTATATTAAATACTTATATTATAAACAATACCTTGAGATTACTGGAAGGATTCCAAGGTCAAGCCGACCCACCATGTTGTAGCTAATAACTCGTAGTTTTGCAGCATTATTAAAGTCTACCGTTAGAAATAAAAGTGAAATTACATATTTTTTAAATTTATTAATGAGATTTTTTTTCAATTTATATGATATCATGTTTAAATTATATAGAATTGTTTAAAATTTTTGTTAAACTGAGAAAAGTATAAGAAGTTTTGGTTGTCTTCGCATTCTCCCGGGAAATACGATCGCTTTCCAAGACTTTCCTTGTCTAAAGTTAAACAAAGATAAAGTAATTTGTGGCGTCTCGTTTTACGTTAAACTTTCAAAGATCAACATCTCCGTGGTTTATATAAATGAAGGGATAAAATCTCTTTTTATTTATGAATTTTCATAACTCACAATCATCCCGTAGCTTAACCGTTACAGTATCAGTGTATATACATATATATATATATATATATATATGTATATATATATATATATATACACATACATACACTTACACAGTCATATTTATCCTCACCTTTCCTTGTTATACGGGTTCGACATAAGGAACATGACAAAGGAAGATTCGAACGAAATAAAAATACAAAACATTTTTTTTAATAACACACACATTCTCACACTTATTCTGGACAAGTACAAGACTTTTTCCGTAAGGAACGAGATGAAATGCCTCTCTATCAATAACTCGGTGTCCGGATCTCTACACTGACTATATGAAACATAGCACCATTATGTTTCTATTCCACGCTGGTGTTCTATCAACCTCTCCATACTGAAGTTAGAAACTAGCTACAACTTATCTTGGACACAGTTGAAAACTGAACTCTAATGCTTGCATTGTAAATGTTGGTAGCTATAATCTATACCGAATTTTTTTTATATAGAATAGGTGGCAGACGAACAATTAGCTCATCACATCATCTGATGGTAAGTGATCAACGCCGTCTAAGAACATCCGCAACACCAGAGCAATCGCAAATGCGTTACCGGCCTTTAAGAAAGGTGTAGGCTCTTTTCTTGGAGGTACATAAGTTGTATCGGTTCGAAAATATCGCCGGCGACAGCTGATACCACAGAGTTGATGTGCGTGTTGAATTCTGGCGTGATTTTATGTCGCTAATTTACACAGGTGTTATTGGCGTAGTTCTCAATCGACCCGAATATAGCTGGAGTAGTTTTATAGCTACAACGTGCCTAAACTACAATACAGTGCAAACGCAAAGCTAATTAATAGACCCAAACCAAAACTGCAACTCCATAGAGAGACTAAGGCCATTTTAGTCATGCATGGCCATAAGGATTTGTATATGTATATAACAATGGTAGAGCTTACACTGCAGCCTGTTTCTAGCTACAGTATGGATGGGTCAGCTCGACCGGGGTAGGACGACGCCCTCACAAAATACCAGCGTGAAATAGGAGCACAATGCTGCTGTGTTTGGTTTGGTGAGTGTAGGGATCCGAAGACCTTTGTTACTTGGGACGAGGCATTCCATCTCAGTCCCCAAGGGTAACAACGCATCTGCATAATGATTCTTTGTCAAGGGTGAATGTAGGTGTCATGGGCTGCAGGAATCACTTTACATCAGGTTAACTGTGTGCTCGTTTGTTATTCGCAAAATAATTGTATATATATATATATATATATATATATATATATATAACACGGCATATGTTTGATTGCAAATTATATTAATCGATTTTGACAAATTGAGTTATGGGACCTCGATTGCGCTCTGACCACTTTGTGAAATCAGAGCTTTATATAATCTCATCAATAATCTCATTATCGGACAGTTGAACGGTCTGGAATATTACAAATGTGGTTATAACTTGATATTAATTTATATTGCTTAAATTTAAATCAATGTTTTTTTTAATCCAATTTTTTTTTTGTGTGTGAGTATTGCTGTTCTGTTGTTATTAGAGATCCAGAGACCTCTACAGCTTTATCTAATAAGACTCGCGAGCGGGAGGCTCTAGCCGAGTAGGGAGACAACGACGATGGTGAGAAGCTGGCGTGGAGACTGCTGCTGCACCACCGCTGCACTCCGACCCCTGTGGACGAAGAACGTCGACAACAGAGCAGGGCGACAATACGATCCAAGGGCGCCTCATAAGGAGCTACTAAACCTCGACTCGGATCGCCATCTTACCAATATCAAATGGATTTGTCGATTTTGCTATGCTTATGGAGATTGGTATGCTCGACGTGTTTTTTTAATTACATTAAAAGTAATAAGAATAGAGTAAGTAAGAATAATATATTTATTACTCTTAAAATAATAAAAAATGAAAAAAAGATGCGTTGTCACCCTTGAGGTCTAAGATGGAATGCCTCGTCACCGATAATAAAGGTATCCGGATCCCTGCATTCACCAGACGAAACACAGCATCATTATGCTGCTTAAAACCATGCCCGACGTAAGCTTGTGTGCCATTTATTCCAGCGTCTTCGCACTGATGAAGTGTGAAAGTATGTACTATCGTAATTATATAGTATAAGTATACACGCCCATATCCTACTCTGCCACTCTCTACTTCTACTCTGCTGTGTCTGTAGGTAAGGACCGGGTGAGTCACTACTCCCTTGAGAGGTTGCCCGGGTAACGGGGACAGCCACGAGGCCCGTAACGCAGGTAGGGAAGCAGATCCCTTAAGGTTGTGACTGTTCAGTGGCGTTTTTTTTTTATTTTCGACCAAAACTCCTGATGGTTAGTGATAACCGCAACCCTTAAACACATAAAACCATCCTGACATGGGATTAAGATCCCCATTCGTTATGTTATCGCGACCGAGGACTGCCGAAAATGCCTGGCAGCGTTATACGGCTGTTTTGGGGTCTCTATGTACATATTTATTTATATATATACATATATGTATATGTATGTATATATATATATATATATATATATAGCATAGCAGCTCACCTGATAGTAAGTGATTATCGGCTTCCATGAACATCTGCAATACCAAAGGAGTCGCAGACTAGCTAACTATATGTACTCGTTATTATGTATACTCGAAAATGTAAATGCTGCCGGTATATAAAAGGAAATTTATAATATTATTAGGCGAAATACAGGAAATACAGTCGAGGGATAGCATCGCTTACAAAAATCCGGAAACCACCCACCGGATTTCCGCGTTTTCTCAATTCTTCCGATGGCTACTTCAACAAAATGATATTATGCCAGTGGTCGCGAGACTTTAACAACAAATCAAATATATAATTTACTTGAATTTCAGAAATTAACTTATCAATATTTTTGTTCTTTCAGTAGTTATCTTTCTTTATACCCTCTTTTACAAAGAATATAACCAAAAATGTTAGTATTAAATATAATCAACCACACCAAACACAAATGCTTGAAATATTTGTCGTAATTAAATTACTGATACCTGTACGTTTTGTAAATATCAAAAGGTAAAGTAACCTCAAATCGCACTGAACAAAATAAATTATCCGTACCACGCAACCTGTTTTATAAACCCTAACATGTTCCGACTTGTTTAAAATAACGGCGACTTTACGTCGTTTAATTTTAACCAAGTATCTACTGGTATATCTGATCATTCTTAACCTGAATCTTAATGTACAATTATTTTTAATTTAACAATAGTCAAGTTATTATTATTTATATATAGAATAGTTTATTGCATGAGGGTGACAAATGAACACACACAGTTCATGTGATGGTAAGTGGTTCCTGCGAGCCATGACATCCACATTAATCCTCAATAAGGAAATATAATGTTGATTGAGATGCTTTATCATCCTCCAGGATTCGACCTTAGAATGCCACAGCAGTAGTGATTAGGGACTCCGGATCCGTGTCTATACACGAAACAGAGCAGCTTTATGCAGCTATTTTACCCTGGTATTCTGTAATTGCGTGATCCTTCTACAAAATTAAATATATTATAAAAAACAAAAATTTTTTTTATAAAAAGGAACTTCAGGATATGTATTTTAAATTCAAATAATTCCTATTAATATATAAATATGTCATTTTGTTTAAACAAGCCGTGGCCGTCTCTAGACGTCAGGGCTGCATAGATACGTTAGACAAGTTTGTATTTGAACCAATATTCGGTATCAATATTTGCTGTCAAAACACGGATAGGAACCAATCTGTTACGAGGAATACACGAAAAATTTATGATAGTCTCACTTTTGTGCGCCCATCGTCCGTACATTTCTTTTTTTACTGTTATTAACAATATGTTAGATGGGTTTTGAAAAAAACGATACGTTTTTATTTAATAACTTTATGAAAAAGAAAAGAGAGTAAAGTAAATTTGATGTCTAAAAAAAAGAGTCTTCTATTTTTGATTTTGAAAACATAGAATGTAATTTAAAAACCAGATTTAGACATTTCTTTATGTTAATGCCCAACAATTGTTAAAAAAACACAGGCGAAAGTAATGAAATGGAATTCAATTAATTCTAGGTTCGTCGTATTTCACCATGACAGTTTCCAATTTGTCCTTAAGGGATGAGCTAAATAATTCAAACCCGGCTAAAAAACAGTCGAAGCCTAATTAAATTCAAGTTTGCTAAAGGAGTTGGTTCCACAATAAGCTATCTTTTTTTAATTCACGTTACGCTAGCAACGTTGCAACGAACGTTATAAATTTTAAACGAGGGAAAATTTTAATGGAATATGCTAAAATATGTGACATTTATGCTGTTTTTTCAATATAAGTTAAAGCTGGAATATATTATAACTTATATTCAATTTTGTTATTTTACAGGGGTTTTGAGAAATGTTTTAAAAGAAGTTAAGCTTTAGATTTTACCGATTTATGTACCTTTAGCCATTCGAAACTTAGCAAAACAATATACATCAAAATAATTGTAATTTCCACAAAACTAATATAAATTCGAATGTAAAATGACTATCCATAAATACAATAAAGCATCAGTTATGAACCATTTCAGTCAAAGATAAGGTTCGTTACTTAAAACTGGTGATTCTGAGAATTACTTTTAAAATTACAAAGAATTTTTTTGCTAAGGTAAAAAAAGCGCGTTTCGCAGAAATTTTATTCCATGAAGTCACAGTTTCCTTTTCAAACTTTATTTAATTCATCCCGATACATGCGGTGACTGTACATTATAAATATATTCATGTGTTCGTTTATTTTCATATAGGGAAGGATGTGTGCAAGTACAACCTTTATGTACTGTAGGGGTTATTATATTTACTTTTAAATTATATTTATTATTAAATATAATAATTAATTATTGTAATATGTAACTAAAAAACTAAATAGCACAACAAATAATAAACTTAAAGTTTTTAAGCTGAAGTTTACTTACAACACTAATGTAGATTCAATCACAGTGATCATAAACACAATATAAAGTTATACATCAAAAATATATAGGTATACCACATATCCTATAATAATTTTTAATGACTATAAATTATATGTTAACTTCACTTCTACTAACCCATAAACCAAATGATGCTCGTGATTATCTCTGATGTAATACGGTGGTCATAAAACAAAACTTACCCATAAATAGCGGCTGCTCCAGCAATGGCGCCCCCGCACTGCGCCGCTACGTACAGTGCAGCACGCAGCGGCGACACTCGCCGACGTACGCATAGCGCCGCGGACACGGCAGGATTCACGTGAGCACCTGTATCAACAAACACTATATGAAACAATGCTGCAACGAAATACTAGTAGATGTGACACCAATGCGCCCACGGAGTATAAACCTCTCAGAAATAAACGTGCTTTGTTATTATTAGAAATATGTACTATATAGTAACACTGTGAAACTGTCAGTCTGAGTCCAGTAAAATAATTCACTTTTGTCAATGAATACGTAATACTGTATATATTATTGGAATCGACTGAGAACATACAAATCTCATTATCATTTTGTTTTCGTTCTACCGTTACTGATCTGATTTTGTAGATAAGAATAACGCCCTTACAGATTAACAGTGCACAGGTACTCTGCAGTTTGTTTCTAGCTGCAGAATGAACGGCTCAGCTCGACAGGAGTAGGACAACGCCCTCGCAGAATACCAGCGGAAAAACGCAGCATAATCCTGTCGTGTTTCGTCTGACTTGTCTGGTGAATGTAGGGATCCGGTAACAATGACTGGTGACGAGACTATATATTAGTCCACAGGGGTGACATTGCATCTGTTTTATGATTCCGTATCGAAGATGAATGTGGTATGTCATAGGCCGCAGGACTCATTAATTCTCAGGTGAACTGTGTGCTCGTTTGTCACTCAATATTATTAAAAGACAAGTTTTAATCTTATTCCATAGATTCTTTATCTACAACGAATATCGGGATTACGAGCAGCAGATGAACTGTTAGCTCATGAGTGGACTCGCAAATATGATAAGAAACACAGACTCATTTACTGATTCCTTATATATTTCTAGAACACGTACAAATTACAGAAGTAATTACTTTATGATAAGAACTGCAAAATATTTAAATACACAATCAAACATTCCTGTTTCATACCTCCCCAGCGGTGGCCAAAGCAACATTAACTAGTAACCATTTTTATGACATATCTTAGTAATGTTTTGTTTTGTTAGATATATATATTTTTTCCTAGTGTCATTCTTTGTAATTTAATTTTCGTTTTATAAATCAAAGGTCTAAATGGGAAAACTTGTAAATGGCTTTATAAGTACTTTATTTTAAGGAGTTTTAATATTACAAATAATAGCTAAGTTTTCTTAATTAAAAAAAAATTAAAAAAACTATCCTCGGCGGTATTATAAATCTATTTTCTTGATTCCTCTTTTTGTTCGATCCTTTGTGCGTACGAAATGTATTCTATAAATAGGATAAAACTAGTAATGAAAGGTTAATCCTTACAAAAGAAAATACCTTGATATTCTATCGTCTTATTCTTATTCGATCTGAACCAACTATAATATATTTTTGTTTATTTTTCTGCAAAATTCGGAGAAATTTGTGTTTTGTTTTTTTTTTTTGGATAAAAGGTTTACGTTCATTAGTCTTTCGTTTGTTTAATTTACGAAGAGACTTTATTTTCTTTTAAAATAAAATATGATGTTTTATGATTTTAATTTAAAACAAAATAATTTATGTAAACAGACAACATTGACCGCTCGTAGCATGGGTAAAATTATCCTTAGTTAGCAAGCTTCTTTTTAAAACTCATTTTGTTGTTAGAAATCTGAAGTGGTATGAATAACTTCATTGCTCTTTGGTTACATTCAAACTTTCATACTTATGGCTCTCGCGAGGGCCACCCCTTTGTGTGAGCTCGTTTTATTTGCGACCGAGGGGATCGCATAGTTTCATGTTAGAAAAATCACTAAGAGTGCAACTTGTTGGGAAAACATATCTGATATTTTTCATTTATAAATATAATTGTTTTTGCCGGTTGGGTTATATTTTTGATTACTTATTTACGATTAATATGCCTCAAATTTAAACTATATCGAAGATATGGTAGCAACATAATGTAATGGCATTGCAATAAATGAAATCATATATGTAGTGACACAGTTAACATCAGTGAACTAACATACATAATTGCGACCTACAATATGCATCCATATATATATATATATATATATATATATATATATTTACATATATATATTTACATATATATATTTACATATTTCACCTGATGGTAAGTGATTCCTGCGGCCCACGACATCCACATTCATCCTTGACAAGCAACATCATGCTGCTATTTTACTCTAGTATTCTGTGAGGGCGTGGTCCTACTATTTAAAAAGTTAAACTGTGGTGTAGCTCTACCATTGTCATAAATATATAATATATACGAGTATTTATAAGTTTCTCCTTTACCAAAAATTACTGTGCTGATTTTTTATATAGTAACCGTTTTGATGCGGAATATCTTGTCCAATGCAAAATTAATAAAACAAATTCCTTTTTTATCTGTTGCCTGCTCCTTGAATTTTTAATCACGCAGCCAGGAACACTCGAGAAAGAAAGAAATGAGCGCAAAAGTGTTAACTCGCTAACGCCGACGTCCCGTGTGAGGCATTAGCACGTACGAGTACCGCAAAGTACGACAATGCGGATTTTCAGACGGTGCACACTCGTGCAAGCAATGGCACACACAAATAAATCTTTTTTTTTCATTGATAGTGGAAAGGTGAACACAGTTAATCTGTTGGTAAGTGATTCTTGCGGTCCGTATAAATCCACATTTATCTTCGATAAGGAATCATATGCAGATGCATTGTCAATTCTTAGGATTGAGATGGAATACTTCGTCGTCATTAATAAGGGTCCCCGAATCCAATCAATTCCATAAAGTCGAAAAATATATTAATTCATCAAAAGTAATACTCGAGACAGAGAGCATCAAAAGTGATAACTCAATTTTTTACTTGTTTACATTTTTTACTCATTTCTTCTGAATTATCAAGATTATAAAGATCTTTCTGTTTTCAATTTATCGTTTAAAATAAATCGGCCAAAATTACTAAACCGTTGAACCCTTTACAGCCCAGTGTTATAGAATTTTTGCTGGGATTTTTTTTATAATATTGGAGTTGGGAAACGAGCACACAGTTCTCCTGAGTGATGGTCCATAACATCAACATCGATCCTCAATCCAAGATGTAAGATCCAAATACGGTGTCACTGAGGCCAATGGATAGCCGATGATATCGTAGTAGCGTTATGCTCGCTGGCCTTCTGTGTGTGGTCCAGCCTACATGTTCACGTCCTGCCTGCAACGTGGACCAACACTTTTATGTGAATTTGTGGTCATAACGCTACCAGCTGAATCAATATATTACGAAGTTTTAGTTACACACGTGATGTGTAAATTATGTTATATGAAATTTACATACATCATTTTAATTTCACTGTTGCTGCAGTTGTTTTGAGAAGAGAAAAGGCCATGACTGTCAAATTATTATTATTATAATGTTTCATACTTCATTGACACCATAGGAATTAACAAATTCTTTAATCAATGTTTTTGCTTTTAGATATACATACGTACATCGTAAGCTACACAAATAATAATATTATATAACTATAACCAAGTGATGTGTTAACCAGTGATGACCGGCAGTCCTGAGACGCACTCCTTTCCAGCTATCAGTATGAAAACGCTGAGAGTAACTCAGCAAGCTATTGAGAAGGCTATATATTTCTCTGCATGATCAAACACTAAACCGATGGGGATGAAAACTCGAATCACAACCCTGTATTGACCATGTGTGTAAGACTACATCGAGTTTTTTTATAACAATCAGAGTAACCCACGAGCACACAGTTCACCTGATGGCAAGTGATTCCTGCGGCCCATGACATCCACATTCACCCTTGACAAGGTATCATAATGCAGATGCGTTGTTACGTTGGGATTCCTACACTCACCAGACGAATAAGACGAAACACGGCACGATTATGCTACTATTTTACACTGGTATTCTGCTGGTAGGGCGTGGCCCTACCCCGGTCGATCTGACCCATTCATTGTGCGGCTAGAAACAAACTGCAGTGTAGCTCTACCACTGTTAAACGGCGAAGCGACCTATGGAGGTCTGCGGGAAGTTGATGGATGCAGGCGGCACAGGATCATACTCTGTAGAAGACTGTGGAGAAGACTTAGGGCAGTGGACTAGTGATGGGCTGAGATGACGCTGATGATGATCTCCCCTCTCTCAGCAATTTATTCTGGTTATCTTCAGATGATGTCGTTTGTGCGTGCCCGAGCTACATGAATCGAACGGTGGATATTACATATTGTATTCTATATCTATCAAGCCTTTCCGTGCTCGTGTTAGTTAGTATTAACGTATTACATTAAAACCTGCATATATTTTAATCTAATAAAATATATTTATTTATAAGTTTTGGTATTAAAACTATTTTAATGCGCCATTCAACATAATTTATAATCTGAGTTGTTCAGATAGACGAGAAAGATTATACGGTTGTATAACCCTAAGAAAATATTAAGGAAACATAAAATAAACAAACGCACAATAATGCGAATATGAAAAAAGAAATACAATAATGTAAATATATAACCAAACAACGACCATTAACGTGAGTTGTGTTCACCCACGAGGGTATACTGTCCCAGGATCGATATATTCTCAGCACGTAGTAAGGAGCAGCAAGAGAATTGAGATTTATTGAGTTCATGTCGCAACATAATTATATCAACTACCCTCATGGAGAATAACGTATACGCCGACCTTTAGGATTACACGGCGTCATGTTATTTCAATGAATCTATCATTATAAATATTTAATTATTCTTTATTTGCGCAAGTAGAACATACATTGAACAAAAAGGGGGACTTAATACCAAAATGCATTCTCTCACCAGTAACTAACATTGGGTTGAGCAGAGAATATTATCTTGGGTGGAAGGAATTTCAAAAATAAATTTTATTATCTTTGATAATAAAATTTATTTTTGAAATTAAAGGTAAGAAAACGACGGGGCACACATATATTAAATGATATCTACGGACGATGAAATGGACATTCGTCCACGATATTGACTCACAATGCAGTTGCGCTGTTATTCCTGAGAACAAAGATGGAATAACTAGTCATCTTATGAATCCTAGAAGCAACTGACCTAGCCGAGGTTCGACCCTCTAGGGCATTCAAGTGAGTCGCTTTTGTACGCAGAGTAACAGTCCCAGCCGAGGCTCCCTCTCGGGAGCCCTTGTGCTGGTTACCCATTAATAAAGGTCTAAGTGCCTTAAGCTCTCGGTGACCTTTCAACCCCGTGAAGCTGTAAAAGTCTCCTAGCCACCGTTGATTTATTGTTTGTGATATTTGAGATGACAAAGAAGTACGTATTTCAGTAAAGTAAGTATTTCACTTCAAGAAAAATGATTTGTGTGTCCCTTGACACGCACATTCGTCCTCTATGAAGAATCATAATGCAGTTCCGTTGTTATCCCTAAGGACTAAGATGGAGTACCTAGTCACCATTTATTTATTATTTGTTATATGAGGGATAACAAACAACCAAACAGTTCACCTAATGGTATGTAATTATAATGCTTGCGTTGAGTTTTCTCCCATGAGGATTGGATGGTTTATCTCCTAATTTTTCTCTCCTCACACAGTAGCACTAACTAATATTTTCATTTATATATATATATATATATATATATATATATATATATATATATATATATATATCTCTATATATATATATATATATATATATATATATAAGCTCTTACTCTATCAGGCCTACAAAAGCTATTGTAAGATAATAAGTAATTATCTTACAATAACTTTTGTAGGCCTTACATTCACAGATCATTTTCAGATTCTTACGCATTGGAGAGGAAGGTTCAATGTTAGAGATTCGGAACGATACGCACTACCTGAAAACAAATAATTTGTATTTCACTAATATTGTGTCTCTGGTGAGAACCAAAATCCGGGACCGCCGAGGCAGCAGCTAACTCTGACCGCTACTCATTCAATCGTCACACAAATATACCTACAAAATTCAAGATAGATTCATTTAGTACAAACGTCAATACAAAACAACAGTAAGTTTGAAATGAAAAAAATTCGCAGCTTCTACTATAAGAGAAACAACAGGAGTAATAGACGCTCTTAACTATGCTATGAGATTAATTGATTGAAATTTTTATATTAATTCACTAAAATAATATTAAATATTCAAAGTTAATTAATAAAAATCCTGTAAAGATAAGCTAAAAATAACAAGAACAAAAATAAATGTATTTTTCGAAATGGGAAATAACAATTCGTAATACCTATGGGGATCTGTAAGAAATATCGTTCTCGTAGAGTATTACATTACCTTGAATAAGCTTTATGGCTTATCTTCCCTTTATACCAATGTTGCCTTACACAAAAGCTGGCGTAAGGCACCTATTATGGTCAATGAGAAGCGAGCAGAATTGAAAATGTCATAAAAAGGAAATTTTAGTATTCACTCGGTGTAAGCTAGCGCTACGGAAATTCGTGTGACAAATCAAAAGAGAATTTTTTAAACTTCGAACGTCCACAAAGGCCAGATTTCCACGGTCTCGTTAAATATTTTTCCACGTTTCTACCAAAGCAATGTTTAATATTTTAAAACGAACTAAAAGCAAGAATAATTCATGCTGTTAATAGTGCTTCCACTATTTCCAAGATAATCCTTGAACATCGAGATGTGAAGCGTTTCCTTTTGACATTTTCTGCTTCTAAAATTTAAATTTCCAAATATTAAGCTTATTATATCTATATATACCAAAATCGAGAAATATTCTTAGAAATTTAAATTTCGTTTTATGGACACGCAACGCCATTTCACGAGTTAAACATACAACGAGGTTCCTCAAAAAGAAAAGAAATCACGAAAGGGGAGTGACTTTTTAAAAAATCTAAAAAGAATACTCATACATCGTTCATTGTCGGCTTGAGAATATAATCTATCCGATTTTTTTTCTTACTAAACTATCTGAATTATTATTTTGATATTTCGACTAAAAGAAAACATGGAAATAACTAATAATCATTGAATATGCTAAATATAAAATGAGGCTAATAAACATAAGCATAATCATAAACTTGCGCAAAATACGGTCTTCACTCACCTACATCCACCGCCTTCACGCAGACTCGCATAGGTTACTTATACTGCCAAATAATTACGGCAACTCCGGCAAGGGAGAAGCAGTAACATTATAATATATTGTGCACAAGTGTACTGTTTCTATTAACCTCAAAACTAAACAATTGTTAAACATGAAATATAATAAAAACCCAAGTAAGAACCTACTTCTAGTTTCATAATAATGAAAAATTATTAACAATTCAAAACGAATTGCAAAAACTCATTAACGCCGGCATCGATCGAAACTTCGGGCCACATTAGTGCGATCTTAAAATAGGGACGTTCAGTGTTCAGCCATTAGTGAAAATTGGGGCGAGCGGACAGCGGCGAACTTTTAAAGATTTATAACGTCAACTCGCGAACATTAACCGAAAGCTCGAATTAGGTCTCGATTGTTGAAGTGAACGCCACACCGATCTGTATCACGGATATTATGACACAGTTTAAAATGTTATTGTTCCCGCCATCAAGGATCACCATTATAGAATTATGATGTGGGGTTAAAGGGTGAAGGGTGCGTACACGTGTTGTATCTTCTAATAATATACAGACTATTTATAATTGTATTAAAATTATATTTAGCTCATCAACACTTTTACGAATAATACTTTCTAGTAAGAACAATATATAAAAATAAATGACCAATATTTCAAGAAAATATTAACCCAAGAAGAAACGATTGCTTCGCATGATGTTCCAAGCTTGTTAAAAATCAGATAATTAAGAACATCTGCGTGTTACGAGTCTGTTCGTAATTCATCCGGTTCAACCGCAACCCTTGAGCAACTGGAGCTAAATTACAAGGTTATTACCGCCGTAATAATAGACACAATTACGTATTGTGATATATATGGCAACAAACCGCAGAAAAAAATATAGTATGTTATACGAAACAATAATTAAATAAAATAATTTAACAATACTTTTACTAAATTAACTTTTAACACTTAGTATCACAATTTTAATTCAGTTTTAAAAGAAATCAAAGTAAAAAAAAGTAATACTAGCAGAAGCACACGTGGCCTTATGCTGGCTGGCTTTTGTTTTTTTTTTTCTTATTTATCGCAGTGCCGGCTGAGGACGATATCCTCTTCGGTCCACAGCTGCAGTATCCTCGCGACTAACGGGTTATACAAATTATATAAATAATAACGTATAAATGTGTATATACATCAGGTTTCAAATCAGAGTCTAGTGTTTTTTTCTAAATAATAAACTCTTACATTGTACATTATACTCTCTGTTACATTAAAATTTAATCAAATGTTTTTCTACATCATATTTTGATGATGAAATATTTATTTCAATATTTTACATTCAGTGAATTTATAAGCAATGATGATGATCTGTACCATTTCGAACATAACTTAATTATCCACAATTATTACCAGATGACATTAATTGCGCTTATTCTCTTCCCTACTCCGATGTAAAAGTTTCAGAAGTATATATAACATACAACACAACCTTAACCCTAAACCTTACTATTTGTATTACACAGACATTTATCAGCTGCAAGTTCACAGCTGAACGTAATGTCCAAGTTAATAGATTTTCAGTTGTTGCCACTCGTGGCACTCTGCCATGGCCATCTCAGAACACATTACTCGCCTCTAAAATCCGCTGCTCCGCGACCAGGATATTTTACGGCTAGGATATTCTTTCGACATTTGCAAGTTGAGAAGGAGCGATGGAATATTGTACAGCGCCATTTTAATGTTGTTTACGTCTCCTACAACTAAGTATGCGCGTATATTCATATCATAAAAGAATGTATAAATATATATATATATATATATATATATATATATATATATGTATGTATATATATATATATATATATATATATATATATATATAAATCTTATTGTCCATTGATCGTTTTTCTAGTAAGAACAAAGTAATAATATCAAAGAAAATAACATTTTAGTTCCTAATTTATTTCTTCTGTTATTGCTTTGTAACTTAACAATTTAATCAGTCAGGTTAAGCACTAAAGCGCTCATATTAAAAATTAAAACTTAACAAGGCTTTCACAACATGTTATAAAGTTAGATTATTTCCTACCTATTTCAAAATAAATAATTAAGTGGCCGATCACAAATGCGATTTACTAATATGTTTTTACTTTTTAAATGTAAATCGCAGCTGTGACATCATACAACGACACAAAAAAACCTAAGTAATTCTTACCAGATATATTAGCGAAGCACAAAGTGATGGTGGCTATAGCACATCCGGATGCGAGAGCGGTGGCGAGGAGCACGGCTGAAGCGGACGCACCTACACCAGCCCCTCCAGCAGCACCGCACACTATGAACACGTAAAGAAAGGACGCCGCACACTCTGCCACGACAGCCTTCCACAAGGACAAAGTCCGCACTTCCAACCTCGCCGGCACTTTACCAGACAAACCGCCATCCGAGTTCGCATCCTTACGCATACACTCCAATTTCTCAAACAACGTAATAATGTGCTGTTCTAAATTATCGTCCGTAAGATTGCAAGTTTGTTCGCCCATTTTTTATTTTTTTAAAAAAACAACTAAACTCTAAGCATGTCATACAAAATGTTTAATTTTAAAAAAGTTTTAAATACGCGCGAAACAGCGTTCGCGTTCCCGCCTACGCGATTCCACTGCCCGTTCCGAAATGAACCAGCGCGTACTGAATGAATGGATACTGAATGGATGAGCGGAGCCGGTGCGGAGCGCACATGTCCTCCCCGACACTTGTTACGCCCCCGCCCCCGGGACCTGCACTTTCAACGAGGGTGAATCAAAATCAAATCACGGGGTTGGCGAACTTAATACAGAAAATATTAATACAATTCTAATTTACCGTATATGTTATTTACATTATAATATTTAATTAATTAAAAATTAACAAGGTAAAGATGAATCGTACATATTATCGAAACTTGTAGGAGCACGATTGCAAAATACCAATGTTAAATAGCTGCAAATTGCTTTTTTCGACGATATAATCGTATATAATCGCCATCGAGGCTAAGATAAGAATTTCTCCTTAGGAGTCCGTAAGTCTCCGGTTTTGTTGATTTTTAACTCGATAAATAAAGCACTGTCGCACTACGATACTTTTTTACGCTAGCATTTTTTCACAACATGATTTTTCCCAGTATGAGCTGACTATTTGAGAGAACTAGCTATTTATAGATGCAATCAATTTTCTGATGATTTCGGAGAATAGACCGTTCGAAGTTACGCTTATCAGGTACCGTAGGGAAGGAAATAGTTATTAAATATCACTTTACACGTAAGCTCATCAGAATAACAGTGCATAAATAGTAATTTAGCTGGATTGTGTTTCGTCTAGTGGAAGATATAAATCGGCGATCTTTTTATTAGTGAGTTTGTGTTAAATCCATCGTCAGCTTTGGGTGTGACAACGCATTTGCAATATCATTTCTTGTCGAGGATAAATGTAGATATCACGAACCGTAGGAATTATTTACGAAGATTAGGTTGCCAACGGTCAAGCAGCTCACCTGATGGTAAGTGATCACTGCTGCGCATGAACATTCGCAGCACCAGAGGAGTTTCATAGATGCGCTGCCGGCTTTTAAGAAAGGTTAAGAAGGCTCTTTTCTTAAAGTTTCCTAAGTCGTATCGATTCTAACACGGGCAACGCCAGGCTATTTTCTAGTGCTTTATACATAAGATATAAATACTTGCAGTTAATACAAGAGTAAAATTGTTGCAGTTTATACAACAGTAATACAAACCAATTTACTGAACTACTCGTATATATCTAAAGGAATAAATAAGTTCGATTCGAAATGAATCATAGATAAAATCTTGAGACTAAATTTATGTAGTAGTAACAGTCGTACCATTTGATTATCTCTGAAAATTCCGTTTTTCCTTACACAGTTACACAGCTTGGATTAGATGTAGAAATGCAAATTCGAATTAATTTTAAGTTGAAGGTATAAAATATTATTTTTCTTTATTAAGTACGACTAGCTTTTACAGGTACAGGTACGTACGGTTATGACTATTCATCAGTTCTATAAGATACATGTCCATTTTTTTGGCTGATGGATTTTGGCTACGGCACTTAAGCAGAAACCTTTATTATTGGGTCTGCGCCATAAGGATTCCCGAGAGGGAACGGCAGAAAAACTGAAAATAGGGAACAGAGGGTCCGCTTGGACCGTTACCCTGGGCGCGAAAGCAACTGACTCAAGGGTGCCCGAGAGGACCGAACCGGCTCGATCAGTTACTTCTGATGTTATTATTATTAACGACATTTACCACCACATCGGACTGCGTTGGCGCTGGAGAAGAAATGGCGAGAAAAAATGGCGTGGACGTTCTTATCTGTACTAATTGATAAAAACCGTCCTGAGATTAGACGGTAATGCGAATAATTCTGTTTATTTTTCTGTTAATTATGGTAATTTGGTGCAGTGTGCAGTGGGCTTGGGCCCTAGTGGTCGAGTCGTCTGGGTCGTCGAGAGCGTGCCTCGGTGTCTCTCGGACATGGGTGAATTTGTGGTTCGAAATGGGATTGTACGTGAAGGCACCCACAATCAACGGGTTTGGATGTGTGACGGCAGAGTAGAAATATCGGTGGGAAGGCAGTTTCAGGTACTGAGCTATGGTCAGGACCTCAAGATCTATATGTAGATTTTCATTACGCAAGATTTTGGATTACCTGAAATCGGTGAATGAAAATGAAAAATGAGACACTGGGATGCATGCGCAAGGTCGGGGCTTGCGTACGTCATTATGAGTCGGACGTATCTCAGGGATGACAACGCATCTGCATGTCACACACACACACACACAGGACCACAGTAAACGCTTAAGAGATACACAGTTTAACTATTTCATCCACGCTCCACAATTGGGCAACAGAAGCATTTGCACAGCAGAATTACGTCCTATCGTGGTTGATATTCCTTTTTGTACACCGCGTGGCCTATTGGCAAGAGTACCTGGCAGCTACGTTGAAGGTCATGGGTACGATTCCCAGCAGAAAATTGAAAGAAAAAATGTATTTATATCACAAATTCTTGGTTTTCTTGTCTGGGTGTTGTATGTAGTATGTCCCGTGTCTAATAATCAGAATCTTCCCCGATCTTATTGCACA
Source organism: Teinopalpus imperialis (assembly GCA_029286865.1). Lineage (NCBI taxonomy): Eukaryota > Metazoa > Arthropoda > Insecta > Lepidoptera > Papilionidae > Teinopalpus > Teinopalpus imperialis. The sequence goes on along the minus strand of JAGSMU010000020.1, from coordinate 895,016 downwards.
TGCCATACATCGGACTAGAGAACGATGTAGTGAGTGCCTCTGTGCTTGCTTGCTCAATTACTTACGGCACTATAATATATGCTGCGAGGTTGATACTATCTGGTCCTAGAAGATATTGCCGTGGTCGAAGTCGATCAGGAGGTCGACGCCATCGTGAATATTACAGAAACAACTCTCTGAGCCTTAAGGCTACGCCACTTTGACGGAACTCTTTAATTAGGAAAGAATTAAGGATACTTTTATATTTTTACTAATTAAAATTTTTGCCCATTAAAGAGCATGACCTGAACACAAAGAATACTATAGAATTTTAGACTGTATATTTCGTTTCCACCTTTTTTTACGCCCGTACAAACTTTGTTCACTACGGCCTTTCTGCAAAATCTAAATCCCGCAGTGAGCGAAGGAATGCTGCGTAGAGTTATAGAGCATGAAATAATATTGCAACATGTTCCCACATCGAAATAAGTGTAAATTTTATTCGAAAAGCTTCTTCTTCTTTGAGTTTTTGCCGTTTTAGTTATTTAAATATATTATTAGCATTAAACCATTATATTATATATAATATAATATATATAATAACTAAATTTTATCATATGCTATATATAGTATATGATAAAATTCACACAATTTCAAAACCGTGTAACAATCAGTACGAGCTGTGGTACCTGAGTTGCTTATTATCGTATAGATTTATAGCTTTCCATTTATAACGTTTTACTTTCTTATGAAGCCGGAAAATGTGTAAGTATTGTTATTCAACTAATAAATCGCTCTAGTTTGAGTCACCTTTTAATATTTGTTGTCGACTCCTTTATTAAAATTGTGTCTTATAAAGAACCACATTATGTCGATAATTGCCTAATCAATCCTATTAACCGCATCGATTGCAGGTTCATTTCAAACGTTCTGATAACACACATATAACAGCGCTATGACGATAAAGCCTGGACGTGGGTAAATAACCCTTCAATAGATTCGAATAAAACCATCTAGTTTAGGTACATGAGATGACGAGATTTAGTATTAATTATAATTAGTAACATTTCGATCATCAGACATAATCGAGATGGAAGCTGGGCGATGAAACCATTACATCAGTACTGCTAAAGCCATAAAGATAGATTGATTCTTAAATGGAGAACGGGAGAACTAAAGTTCTCAAATGATTATTTTTAAATCGTTGAAGAAGGCGACGGAAACGGCACAGATTTATTATCAATAAGGGTAACTGACATTTATTTTCTAAGAAAAGAAATATGTTATTACTTTTTAATATAATTACATGATTGATGATACATGAAATTATAAAAAGAGTTTCTATTTTTTAAACAAAAACTATTTATAGCTTTAAGTGTTTAAACGTAAAATAATCATTTATTGTTTAGAAAAAAACAAACTTACATTTTACATTTTATAACATGTATTGTGATGTTTAAAACTTAATATTAATTGTAGACACTTAACAAATATCTCTCTGATTGTCATACTCCATACTGAATTGTTTAAACAAATACAACACATTCATCTAAAAGAATTTAGTTTATCATTTCTCTACTATTATAAAATGCGCATAAAATATTCATGAAACTATTTTAAACTGGACTAAGTACGATAGACTCCACATCGAAACGCTCACGAGTGTTTATTAAACGAAAAAAACTATATTTATTTCCAACTGAATACGTGACTTTCTAGCAACATATTAATTGCAAATAAATTATTCACATTAATGTCTTTTGTGTTTAAATATGATGATCTAAGATTCATTATTGAAACCAGATGTCTGACGTCCAAACTACGGTCTAAAAATTGAAGATACAAACAAAAAGTCGTATTGGACCACAGATGTCATTTAAGGTCAAATCAAGCATCATCAAATGATAAACCATATTTAGTCATGATTGCGACCCTCTGTTGTCGGGGTAGTGGTCAGTGACATGTGACATGGTCATCTGATTTGTGAGACCTGGGGGGTCCTTGTTTGGGGGTCTGGAGAGTCGAAAACAATAATTTTTACTTGTGTATTTGTAAATAAAACTTCGGTCTAGTTGTACGTACCTATGTCCGATTTCACGACACTGTATTTAAGCCTTCCACTGTTTACCGGAGATACAAAGGGAAGTGAATGAAGAATGATTGACCCTATTTGCGCGAATGATTACGATACTATTATAATACTATATAATATTTAAAATGGTGAAGCCACGTTGCGGCTTGAAGGCTTCTTGGACACGATGCATTCTATCTCAGTCCTCAAAGGCGATAGCACTATGGATCTCTGGAATCATTGTTGAAGACTGATTAGCTATTAGGTTTTATATGCTACAGTCATCTCTTAGCATCAGGTAAACTGTTATCGACTTTAGCATTATAATAAAAAAATAAAATACACAATTGACGTCATATGTACATTTGTATATACCTAGCCATAAGTTCTGTTACAAATGAAAAAGCATTTTTTTAAGGAAGTAATGTAATAATATTAAAATTTATACCTACATATTTATTAGTCTCAGCAAAAAATAAAAAAATATTCTATTCGAAAGGTGGCCCCTTTGACTTTTATACAGGCCTTTAATCTGTTTAGCCACGAATCTATGGATTTACGCACTGTTTTCATGGGAAATTTCACCACTGATTGCTCCAAAGATTTTTTAAGAGACTCAATGTCGCCGTGTCGTTTAGAGCAGGCCATGTCCTCTATAACTGACCATAATCCTAAAGAGTTGAGCTCAGCTCTTATAAAATCCAGAACGTTGGTTTCTAGCCAGGCTTGGGTAGTTCGTGCCTTGTGACCAGGTGCAGAGTCCTGCTGGAAAGTCCACGATATATTTTTAAAAAGTGTATTGCAGTTTGGAGGACTGTATCTATCTGATACACTTTGGCTGAAGTTTTCACTCCTTTTTCACAAAAATATATGTTTTGTGACTCCTTGATAAGACACGCCCCACCAAACCATCACTGCCGCAAGATGACCACATTGTACCTTCCCTACTACCAAGTGACCGCGGAACTGAACGTCGCTCGATATGTCACGCCAAGGATTCCGATATCAGCTGAGGTAGCTAGACGAGTGTAAAGTCTGCAGTAAGACGAAGGTGACCAAGATAGTTTAAAGAACCTTTAAATTACTTAAGTAGATGGTTTAGGATTGTACATTGATACAATCTACAGTCTATGGAGAAAACGTTACAGAGTGTCCGTGAGTTTAGTCGTTGAAGGAGACTTTTGTCGTCGTTCTGTACATTTTTGAGTTGAGTGGGGCCGAAACTAAATCACCACTATCGGAAATGACATGCTGCGCCACCCTTGCCTATCTCAATCTGCTAAACAGACCCAAAATATTTTTTTGTGCGAGTTAAGATATTTATCAACTCAACGATGGAGCCGGTCACACAAAACATCAGCGTTAGTACAACTTTTACTCATCCTCAGTCCTTAGTCCTAGTCCTCATCGGTGTCGACTTATGTGTATTTTATGGTTGTTAAAATTAAAAAAAAATAGGTGTGTTTCTCAAGTAGAATCAAAAACGTACTAAAGTAAAGCTTTAAAATAGCATTTTAATAAGATCGAGTTCTTGTTATACGAAAAATAAACCTCTCAAGGTATTCTATTGCTCGTGTGTGCTTAGTATTCTCCAATAAGCATCTCAGCAGTGGAATCTAGTTATATGCACGGTTTATATCAAATACTTAATTAAAGCAGAAAGTATTCACAGAAGATTTATATAATTTCTTAAGCACACTAAGCGATCTGACCGTAACTGCGAAAGTTATTGTGAAATACATCATAAGCTGCCATAACTATACATAAAGCGTGACAACTGATATCGTGTTTTATTAAGCATCATACAAAGTACAGTAGACTACACTAATATTTTGAAAACATTAACTTACCAATGTCTACCAGAATAACTTTACATACACAACCACCCTCGTCTGTCATTTCCACCGTTTTTATCTGAATTCAACCATATACAGGCCATACCGGCCCGCAACCGCAGCCTCGCACAGCAGTACAAGCAGCCGAGGATAGAAAATACCCAATGATCATAGTGGAATGTGTCCCGAATTGGATGAGTCATTTTAAGACCTTTATTACTGGTGAAGGAATATAACTTATGGAGGATGTATTTAGGTGGAAATAGTAGGACATGGGCTCAAAGAATCATTTATCATCAGGTGAACTGTGTGCTCGTTTGTCAATCCCAATTCAATAAAAAAACGAACCAATCTGACCCGCAATGAATTCCCGGTCGTTTGCTGAGAGGATCGGATTTCGACCTTAGACACCGATGAAATATAAATCCATTTAGCGCTGTCTCGTTATAAAATCCCACCTTCGTGTGGCTGTAATCCGCAGGAAAAGTTTTTTATTAGTCGTAAAAAGTTGCAGTAAAATCTTTATGGGTATACTGTTTGTATTTGCTAGTTTTGATACTATTAAATATAGGACATTTTAAAACCAGAAAAATAAAAAGCATGATCGGTTTCCCGGCATTCTTCTATTGTTTTTCTGTCCTCCAAAATGAGTGAATCTAACGAAGAAATTCTATACATTATGAAATTTATTAAAAAAGGGGAAAAGGCGACACAAGCCGCGAAAACAATTTAAGTATTTTGACATTATCATGGACTTACGCAGTGTCAGTAAGAATAGCACAAAATTGGTTCAAGCATTTTCACTCTGGGAATTTATTTCGATCTCAAAGATGAAGCTAGCTCAGGTCGACTTATTACTGATAAAGTCGATGCCATTTTTAAAAAGATGGAGCAAGGTCCGCATATGAGTAGTTATAACAAAGGTGACGCTAGGGATTGACTGCAAAACAGTTTTGACCCATGTACAAAATATGTAAAAGTCTGTATATTTGGGTGCCAAGCTCACCAAAATAAACCTAATTAACGGTGTAGTCAATTGCGATTCTCTATTGAAACGTAATGAAATCGAACTGTTTTTGAAAAGATTGATTACTGGTAATGTAAAGTGCGACTTCGAAAAGAACGTGCAAAAAGATCATGGTAAAAGGCCAGACAATCTCCGAAGACTATAACGAAACCCGGATTAACTCGCAATAAGGTGATGCTGTGTGTATGGTGGCATTGAAAAGACTTCGTTCATTATAAGCTTTTACCACTAGGCTAAACCATCGATTTTATTTATTAACGAATTATATTATCATAAAGTATATTTTCCTGTTAACACGCAAACTTTTCCTGTGAATATTTGAAATGTGGAAACATTCATTAACACATTGATGTGAATACATTAGATCTTACTTTTTTATTAATTTTTTTTATAAACTGATTGTATTCCAAAAATATATATATTTATATAACCTATATTACAATTTTTGTAACGGTATGTTCATTTCAAAATTTAAAATAAATGTTAAGAAAATGGTTAATTTTCACGATTAAGCTAGAAGCGGAATAAATTAAATCTAATGGAATAATAATAATTGAATCTTAACCGTTACCATAAAGAATACATAATAAGTGTATATAATATGTAAAGTGCAATTGCAAAGATGGAGACAACTCATTCATACTACAGCCGAATATGGATACAGCGTATGGTCCCTGTAAGTTTCAAGAATTATAAATTTCATAACAATTATATTTAAAAAATATACATAAGTACTAAAAAACTTGAATCCATAACATTTAATATTTATAATCTCTGAGAAAGATGACAGTTGCTGTACCGCTTATGGCGCCCTCTGTGAACGTAACAAGTAAACTTACCGTAATGGTGGTGATCGTTGTGAATATTGACTGACTGCAACTATTTTTATTTGTATTTTATAATTAATTAGTGTAAACCACATTATTTTTGTTTGTGGCCGCAGCCATAACATGCTTTCTTATGTCGGGTATACCTAAGACTCCAGTTTTGGTAGAGGAGGGTGGTAATCAGCGCAGAAAACGTTCTCAAGTCAATAACGAACAGTCCAGCAAGAGAGCAAAATTAGACGAAATGAGTGCCAACGAAAAGAAATCGAATTTCTCCTTGTTAACTCCTAACTCCAATGGTGCAATCAAGTCGACGTCGGCTATGAATAAACCGGGAGCAACTACAAAGAAACTGGTTATAAAAAACTTTAAAAGTGTGTTTACGAATCTATCTTAGGTAGTCATGGCCTAACCTTAATGACATTTGTGTCGGTAAAAGTACGTATTCTTTTCTAGGCAAACCGAATCTTCCAGAAAATTACCAAGAGACGACATGGAGCAAATTGAGGGAAGCCGTGATTGCCATCCAGACGTCGAAGGCAATTGCCTACTCCCTGGAAGAGCTCTACCAAGCAGTTGAAAATATGTGTAGTCATAAGGTTAGTAGATGAAGTATTCTTATTAACTTTTTAATACTGTTTTTATGGCTTCATGGACATATAAACTAAGTTAAGGAAATAGCTATATGTTATCAATATATTTGTCAATTTTTGTGCTTATTGATTATAATAACTTTATATAACATCAAATAAGAATTTTTGTCCTTGCTGTATAAGCTTAATTCATTTCCTCAAAGAATTGCTATATTTAATTTAAAATCATACAGCCTTTTTGAGGAATAAGAAATTATTAATACAATAGGTTTGTCGCAAGGTTCTATATGTGGACCTCTTTTTTATATGTATAAATGACATTAAAAATTGTTCAATTGTGTAAGTGGGACCCAAAACTCTAAGATTTACTCTGCCAAAAGTTTAGGAGTACTATTACCAATAGCATGATAAACAATGTATCTATTAGCTTTGCGTAACTTGACTGTATTTTTAGGTCTAACTGTATATAGTAAGCTTCAGTGCGGCACTCATGTATAGCATCTCTATGACTTAGCTCAGCAGTTTTACAGTTAGGTTAGTTTAGACAGTAACTTCCAGGAAAGAATATATAAAAGGAATAGTAATTCTGGTAGTTACATTGTATTTCATATTTCCTAATATGTATATTCTATAATATGTATGTAAAGCAAATTGTGAACCTGTATGCCAAATAGTACAATAATTTTGTAAAAAGTAGTAGCAAAAAATGTTCTTGTCAAATCTATCCTTAATTCACAACTAATTATTACACTATATAATATAACAAACTGTGCATTACAGTTTTGAGTTTACTTTTACACAAAATCATTTTATATACAAGTATATTACAATGAAAAACAAAAAAGTATTATTACATTTAATGAATACCTAAATGATAAAAGTATATGGGACTATTGCTTGTTCAATACAAAACACACAAAAAAAAATCTATATTATATTGTAATGTCATGACAGTTATTTCATCCATTACATGAACATATCATTTGGTGGAACCTTCTTATAAATTACATTAACAGGTTAGTTCTATTCCATACCTTAATTTACCTTTGTGCTGCATGTTGTCCTTTATTTGACAAGCTATGGGAATGTATAAATTGACATTAATAAGAGTGACTTGTGAGTTGCTTGCCTGTTCTTTTGACTGGCTCTACTCTTTGGTACCTGGATCTTGAGTATGTCAACAATTAAATTTATTCAACTCAAGTACCTGTCAAGATTAAATTAATTTGCAAATGGTGGCAAATAGTTCTTACATATTTGCACTATTAAGTAATTTTGGTATGCCATACCTTATAGGTATTAACCAGCCAATATAGTTGTAGTATTTCATACTAGGCCATCACCTATTCATAGTTGTATTATTGTTTGGTTTTCTATTATAGTTTTAATTTCCACAATGTGTTTCTTAAAGCTAGGAGAACCTTTATAAGGATGAGCATAACATATTTTAGTAAGTCTATCACCAACCATTACTTTTCAAAGTATGGTCTGAAAACTACTACTATATCTATAGCTAAAGAAGAAAGGTAACTTTGAAGTAAGTTATCGTCATATAGATAGAATTTCTTGAAACTCCTAGAATATAGGTATACAAATGTCACCAATTATATTACATATGTTTCTGCTTCACATAGTTTGTAATTTTAATATTATTGAAATTATGGTTGTATCTATAAGATTGGATATAATTATGTTCTTTTATCTACACATATCTATCTATACTGCCTTAGCAACATCTGATTCTTAATCAACTTATCTGCATAACTTGCTGTTTTAATTACTGATTTAATCATCAACATTGTTTTTGTGACAATTTAATAGTTTATCTAGTATAGTAGATATTTGGGACATATTTAAAGGATTATTCATTAACACATTAAATTAATAACTTTTTCAGATGGCATCCCAGTTATATGTCAACTTAACAAATCTAGTTGAGGCCCATGTGAAAGCTAATATTGAACAGTTCCTCTCGGAGAGTATGGACCGTCAGGTATTTTTAAAGAGAATGGATGACTGCTGGCGTGCCCATTGCCGACAAATGATTATGATACGTAGCATATTCTTATATCTTGACAGAACTTATGTTTTACAAAATCCTAGTATACACTCCATATGGTAAGTTATGCCTATTTTGTATAAATGTTTTCATAACTAAATTTGATTAAACAAAAACTGCATAAGTAAATCTTAATTTTTATAGTATTCTTTTATTTTCATGTATTCATTATTATATAAGCTTGTTATATGCAATTTCTCGGATGAAAAATAAAAAAGAAATGCATAACATGACATTATATTTACTTTAGGTTTTAAATAGTAACTAATGTTTTAATTAAGTAACAAACAATCCATTCTGGTTTAAAATGAACATTATTATTTTCTGATAATAAATCTACAAAAACCATGCAGCATTCCATAAATAATCCTTAGTTCTTTTGGTTATTTCACCGTATTAGTATGAAAGTAGATATTTTCAATGTTTTGAATATGGGCATCTTTTGCAGTTATATTACATGTATAAATCCATAGCAAAATTGTGACATCATTGATTCAGAGGCATAAATGATATGTTTTCATACACATTGCTTTCTGTTATCTGTTGACTACATTGAATACTCATGTTTAATGTAGTATTCAAAGTATTCATCTAAAAATAGAATAAATAGAGTAAAACTATGTTCTTTCAATGTCATGTTATTGTAAAATATCTGTAAAGTATACATAAAATCGGAATACAAAATAAAAATCAAATGGTAACCCAGAAGAGTATTTGTTGATTTACAAATCAACTACTACTATAATATGAATGAATACTATAAATTGCACCTTTGCAAGAAACAAATGAATAACTCAACCATACACAATTTTATTACTTAACTATATTTGATAAATATAATCATTCTAAAGATTAACTATCACAGGGATATGGGTCTAGACTTGTTCCGACACCATATAGCAATGAACACTCTAGTACAAACCCGCACAGTTGATGGCTTACTGCTGTTGATTGAACGTGAACGTGGTGGCGACGCGGTCGACATATCGCTCTTAAAGAGCTTGCTACGTATGCTGTCTGATCTGCAAATATATCAAGATGCTTTTGAACACAAGTAAGTCAACATAATGTATACTGTTATGATGCTGGTTGTGTAGTTGCTAGTAAAGACTATTAAATGGTACAATGGCACATTTTATTTTTATATTTGTGATTTTTAGAGAAGATCTAATTGATGTTCTTTATTATCTTTACCTAAATTGAAATGTGTGATACATTTTAATTTTTAACCTTTTTTAAAAATTTTACGTCCTTTAATTCCTTGTAGGGTAAAACTCTAAAAATTCGATTTTTAGTTTTAATAAATTTAATTTGGTTATTGGTTTGTTAATATCTGCAATTTTTTTTAATTTTGCAGATATTAACAAATCAATTTTTAATTAAAATATACGGAAGTGGATGAAAACTGAATTAAGCAATTTTATTCCATTCATACATATATGCGTATGGGCAAAGCTATTAAAAGGGTGTTAAAAATAATTTATAATTATTAATAATTAAAGAGTTTTAGTAATAAGTTGCCAAAATTTAATGGTTAAACTGATTAAATATAATTTAAACTGTTACATTATAAAAATTAAAAATAAATTAATAACTTTGTAATTCAAATATTTAATTATCTACACTTTGGTAGATTCCTGCAAGCAACGGAGCGACTGTACGCTGCGGAGGGACAACGGCTAATGCGAGAGTTGTCCGTGGCGCAGTACCTCGCACACGTCGAAAAGAGACTGAAGGAGGAAAACGAGAGATTGCTGCATTATCTTGATCCATCTACCAAGTAAAGAATCCTATATAATCCTATTATTAGGTTAACTATTAAACAATCAGGAAAACCGTAAGATCAAATACAAAAACACATTATCTGTGTATTTACTGTAATTTAGTAAACTGAAATATTTAATATCACAATAAGGTACTGCTGGTACATGCTTTAAAAATTATGTTTAACTTAAACTTCTTTATAGTTAAATGTAATCGGCTTAAATAATTCTTGTTCAATCAAAAGTCTCATCTTAAATATCATTACTAGGAAACCAGAACTAGCATAGCTATGAAGCATGAGAAAAGTTGGATCACAGAATTCCCATGGTGTCAAAGCTTTGATACTAAAATCACATTCTACATTCAATCTCGTCTCATATACATACTTCTATATACTTTTCAGGTGGCAACTTATTCACACGATAGAAAGGCAACTGCTCAGTGAACATCTGTCGGGTATCTTGACCAAAGGCCTGGAAGCACTCATGGATGGGCCACGGTTAGGTGATCTCACCACTTTGTACAATCTATTTAGCAAAGTCAAAGATGGCCTCAATGAACTATGTAATCATTTTAATGCTTACATAAAGGTAATTACTGATTTATATAACATTAAGATCTTATTTAAAATACCACAACTTGACCCTCTGAATGTGAGTTCAGTTGCAATAATCTTCAAACTCTAGAATTTGAATTGCATTACCGCCTTCTTTTAATATAAGGGGTGATATAGAAGCACAATTAACCCAATGGTAAGTGATAACTGTGGCCCATGGCAGTCGTTCTCAACAAAGATCCAAGAGGCACATGCGTTTTAAGCCCTGATTACTGCTGGTATACTACAGGGGCCCGGTCCTACACTGTTGGGCACATTTACGTTGCAACTTTTGTAGCAGGCCTTTTAATAATTATAGATAAAAAAATATTTTTTTCAAAATCAGTAAGCTTTTATTTTAAATAATTCTGTGCTTTGACCAATATCCAATCCTCTCATAAGTGGTGATGTAGTCTTTGTTTGTAAGCGCACTAAATACACTTCTTTTCATTTCTCTGCAACATCCATAAGTTCATATTCATCTTAAAAGAGAGAAGATTTACTAAGAAACCGTGATTCTTCTCTGCTTTCACAGAATAAATGTCCATAATATTTTTGTTGTGCTTCATATAGTATGTGAAAGAAACTAATAATATAATAATGAGGTAATCCATATCCAAATAATATAGGTATCCTTACTCTTCAGGGGTGATAACACATTCGCATCTTGATACCACCTTACATAGCATGGATGTAAGTGTCATGGAGACCATTCACCATCAGGTGAACTGGTTTTAATTGTGATAACGAGTTGCAGCTAGTTAATAATCGCAACTTGATGTAGTCGGTTCCACGAGAATGGACTTCACTCTCACAGAACAGCTGCATAACACTGCTGTACTTCATATGATAAGTGTAGGGTTGTGGGGATCCAATAATGCAACTGGAATGTTTGTTGAGAATGTATGCAGATATTTTGGGCCGCAGTTTCTCTTACCATCAACAGAACTGTGTTCGTTTTTCACCGCTATTTAAAAAAAAATGTTTGCTTGTTGGTTGACCTAAAGCTAAGTCTTCATAAAGGAAATGTGGCAAGTTTTCATTTGCAGAAAAAAGGGCGAACAATAGTAATAGAGCCTGAACGTGACAAAACTATGGTGGCCGAACTTCTCGAATTCAAAGAGCAATTGGACCATGTGGTGAGCACATGCTTCCAACGCAACTCCAAGTTTGTATACTCAATGCGAGAGGCCTTCGAGTACTTCATCAACCAGAGACAAAACAAACCGGCCGAGCTAATTGGTATACAATTTGCCATTTCTTATTATAATATGCTTTTTGTTTTTTATATCGCCATGATAGGACCATAAAAAATAATGAATGCCTATATTTATTTATTTATTACTAAAATTATTTTTATGAGGAGCATCACTCAACACTCATAGTGATGTAAATCACTCAAAACTTTGAAATAAAAAGTTAAACACTATATTATCTCTAAAATTTCGTTAAATTCACCAAAATAAATACTAAATTTTTATTTGTGTTTAAAGTTCAAATCCAATATGTAAAAATAGTTCATCATAGGGAACTACTGCCGCTGCTATGACTGTTTCAATTGCTATATTGTCACTTCATAATAGTGAACTACTGCCACTTGTTATATCTGTCTGTTTCGATTGCCATAAAAGATATATGAGATATATTATTATGTATATATTTTATTTTTATAAGTGTTTAAAGTTCAAATCCAATATGTAAAAATAGTTAATCAAGATTTATTGTGACTTCATCATAGGGCACTACTGCCGCTGCTATGACTGTTTCAATTGCTATATTGTCACTTCATAATAGTGAACTACTGCCACTTGTTATATCTGTCTGTTTCGATTGCCATAAAAGATATATGAGATATATTATTATGTATATATTTTATTTTTATAAGTGTTTAAAGTTCAAACTAATATGTAAAAATAGTTAATCAAGATTTATTGTGACTTCATCATAGGGCACTACTGCCGCTGCTATGACTGTTTCGATTGCTATATTGTCACTTCATAATAGTGAACTACTGCCACTTGTTATATCTGTCTGTTTCGATTGCCATAAAAGATATATGAGATATATTATTATGTATATATTTTATTTTTATTAGTGTTTAAAGTTCAAATCCAATGTGTAAAAATAGTTAATCAAGATTTATTGTGACTTCATCATAGGGCACTACTGCCGCTGCTATGACTGTTTCGATTGCTATATTGTCACTTCATAATAGTGAACTACTGCCACTTGTTATATCTGTCTGTTTCGATTGCCATAAAAGATATATGAGATATATTATTATGTATATACTTTATTTTTATTTGTGTTTAAAATTCACAGGCAATATGTAAAAATTGTTAAATTATCACTTCATAATAGTGAACTATGGCCACTTGTTACACATATCTGTCTGTTTTGGTTGCCATATAAGATTTATGAGATATAATATGTATATATTTTACTTCTCCTCAGCTAAATTTGTCGACTTGAAACTTAGGGCTGGCAACAAAGAAGCCACGGAAGAGGAGCTTGAGAGACTCCTTGACAAAATAATGGTCCTGTTCCGTTTCATACACGGCAAAGATGTATTCGAAGCATTCTATAAGAAGGACTTGGCTAAGAGACTGTTAGTGGGTAAGTCTGCATCGGTGGATGCCGAGAAGTCTATGCTCAGCAAGCTGAAACAGGAGTGTGGAGGTGGATTCACTTGCAAATTAGAAGGGATGTTCAAGGATATGGAGTTATCTAAGGATATTAATATTACTTATAAACAGGTATGCTTTTTATGTAACATAACAATATTTAATATATAATATATTTATTATATAAAAAAATTGGTGTATTCTTAAACCCCTTAAAAATTATATTAGTTTACATCTCATGATTGTTTACAATATTTTAAATCCACAGCACTTAGCAGCGAGTCAAGAAGGGATTGGACTGGAGCTCTCGGTGTACATTCTCACAATGGGTTTCTGGCCCACATACCCTGTAGCGGAGGTTCGACTCCCGGTAGAACTAACGCGGCACCAGGAGCACTTTGCCAAGTTTTACCTGGCCAAGCACTCGGGACGCAAGCTGCAGTGGCAGGCGACACTAGGACACTGCGTGCTCAGAGCTCACTTTGCACAGGTATTTTATATATTCAGTATTATTTGGACAGCGTTTCTGAGTTTCGCCCTTTGAATGAGTTAGCCGAAGGCCCCACCCTCCCTAAACTATCGAGTTCTTTAAATGTTTGACGTATTCACAGTCAACGCGAACTACAGTCAGCTTATAGTCGAAAACTCGAAATCTTCAAACTTAGTGTTGCTTTGTCATTAGAATTACTAACTATTTTTTTTTTATGGAAAATATACGAATGATATGAATAAAATATTATCGACCATAATCTGATAATTATCATATCTGTACTAACTGGTTTAAGAATATTGTCTCTCTCATTTGTAATAAGAGCTCACTATTAAGTCATAGGAATGCGAGCAATTCGAGCTCGGTCCCTGTTGACGCCAGCACCAATAAAATTTTTAATTGCTATTTTAAGTACTAATCGCGCAGTGATTGAGGTTGTTAAGGATTGGAGTGGTTAAGGAAAACATCACGAAGAATCCATGTTTAAGGAATAAATTAAAAAAATATTTCAAAGACATGCTGAGCCCGACAAGCTGCTTGGTAGAGTATGTTCTAACACACTAGAGAGAGAAGCCTTTGCTCAGCGTTTCGATATATACATATACCCTTGGGGTTGCGATTAATTGGAGATGGATTAATTTCCCAACAAGATAATGATCCAAAGCATAGCTCAAAATTATGTAGAGGATATTTAGAAGAGAAAGAGGCACAAGAGGTGTTAAAAAACATGGTTTGGTCTCCTCATAGCCCGGCTCTCTATCCCGTTGAACTTGTGAGAAGAGCCTGATAGGAACATCCATAATCGTGGCCCATCCTCGCGAGGAGAAATGTGGAATGTTTTATGCAAAATTTGGAATATCCCAAGACACCATTAACAAATTGATTGGCCGTATGCCGAGACTTATTACGTAATAAAATGTAAAAATAAAAATTTTTCATCAAAAAATCCTTTCTTGATTTTCTTCTTTCAGTTTATCTAACTATAGCCTTTATATGCATGGACTGTTAATATTTCTTTACGCTTTTAAAGTATATTGTTTGTCAATCAATGTTCTATTAGATGATTAAACAGGTTAATTAAAATTAAACATTTAATATTTTATTGGAGGCTAACTATTTTTCCTGCTTTAATTAAGGTGGTCTTAAACTTGTGGCCTGTAGTGTAATAATGTATTGACTAATAGTGTTGGGCTTAGTCTATTAAAGGTCCTTAATACTACTTGTCATCACCATTGACTTAATGTAAATAGATCATTAATTACTGTAGTTAAAGTAAACTAGCTAATACCTACAAAATAACTATTTTAGAGAAACCCTCAGGTAGGAAAAATGGATGCGGCATTGTTTTTATTTATCACCAAATCAAATAAAGAAGAGAAGTAGCTGGAATATATGAATTTGCATATTCACTATGTCCAATGTGATAATTGTAAATATATTTTTTTTCAGGGTAACAAAGAATTACAGGTGTCACTATTTCAAGCTCTCGTTCTGTTGCTTTTCAATGATGGTGACAATCTCTCCTTCGACGAAATAAAAACGGCAACAAATGTAGAGGTAAGTTTGAAAAGTTATACACATCATCAGACATTGGAATGCCACCACCCCCAAATATACATTCAGCCACTTAAAGTAAAGCTTCATTTACATGCATTACCTACTTCTCGAGCGGTAACTGTTTTTTTTTCTCTTTTCATAATATGTATTATTTTGACATAAGTTCTCAAATATTGGTCAATTTGTATGTATGTGTGTATATATATATATATATAATGTATGTATGTAAAGTGCAGATAACCTTATTTAATATATGTATTATTTCTGTTAATTTATTAATTATTATATTAATGTACTGTTAAAATTAAAATAAATAAGAAAATATATATCAACCCAAGGCTAAAGAATACTGTTAGAAAATGATTTTCGGCATTAAGTCAATTATTAAAAAAAATTAACAATGTTTGTTTTATTTATGTAAATAAAGAATGAATAAATAATAATTCTGGTATTTCAAGTCTCATAATGTTATTTATATCTCTGAACTGCTAAAGTTGCAGCTATTCATTGTTAAATCGATCTCACGAATATTGTTACTGCATTTTTATGTCTTTAAATCCTACTCGGTGAAGAGACAATATTTTTAATGTTTCCTATATATTATATTAGTCTTACGTGTTTTGTAATCTGATTATGTTTATCTTTGTGAGATACCATCACCCCTGGAAAAGCATTCTCACCTCTGTAAATTATTACCAGATGGACATATCAGCGAGCTATAGTTAGATTCATCATGACTGTGGAGTGTAGAGATAACTTTAGTTATAATGAGTGTCCCCAAATATATATTGAAATTAAAATGTCTGTGCCTAGAGGGTAAAATTTAAAGGAACCTAAAAATACTTAAATTTTAACTCTTGTATGTTTTTAGTTTAGGCTGCTGTAAATATCCACTAAATATTATTTTAAGAATTTATTTATGATAAAAATTACTATAATGCTTTTTCTCTCTTAGTACACATACAACAAACATTGTATATAAAGGTGGATTTAATGCCGAAAGGCATTCTGTACCAGCCCACCTTACGGTTGAGCAGAGAATATATTGTGGGTGCAAGAAAAGATACTTCTAATTTTAAAAGTATAAAAATGTAATAAATAATATACATATTAATTAAAGTTAACTGACACTTTGTATATTTATACATATATTAATATATATATATATATATATATATATTTATATATATATATACATATATATATATATATATTTGTTGTCTGATGACAAAATACAATAATAAGAGTTGGATTTACAGCTCTTTAATAGTAGTGGCTCTATCATGGAAAACTTTGTGCTTACTTATGTTTAAATGTATATAGGAAGGCGAACTAAGACGCACTCTGCAATCGTTGGCGTGCGGTAAAGCACGCGTGCTCAGCAAGGCGCCGCGCGGCCGCGAGGTTCGCGACGGTGACCACTTCGCCTTCAACTCTGAGTTCACTAACAAGCTGTTCCGCATCAAAATCAACCAGATACAGATGAAAGAGACCGTGAGTAGTTCTGAGATAGTGTGTTAGTTGATGATAAAGATATTACTTTTATTTTTTTTATGGCTGATGGGCCACTGTTAGCCCGAAGGCTTTTACAACTTCACCGGGTTAAAAGGTGGCGAGCGCTTAGGGCACTCAGCTGAAAGCTCAGCTTTATTTATGAGTGACCAACATAAGAGTTCCCGAGAGGGAGCCCCGGCTTGGTCCGTTAAGCTGCGCGTGAAAGCAACTGATCCCAGGGTGCCAGAGGGTCGAACCTCGGCTCGGTCAGTTGCTCCTAACGGATTAACCCATATATTACTATGCCTATACGATTTCATACGTGCAAACATGTATCGTTTAAGGCTCGAGACACACTTTATAAATAACTCATCTTTTTTATTTCATATAAATAATACAAACACTAAATATTAGTAAGCCCAAGCTTAAACAATACACACCAA
This sequence comes from Teinopalpus imperialis, assembly GCA_029286865.1. Lineage (NCBI taxonomy): Eukaryota > Metazoa > Arthropoda > Insecta > Lepidoptera > Papilionidae > Teinopalpus > Teinopalpus imperialis. The sequence continues at coordinate 877,658 of JAGSMU010000020.1, read as the reverse complement.
AATTCCAATACAGAACTATTATAGAATAATATTTGCGAAACATCTTTCATCTCGGCCAATTATTGGCCAACATCTAAACATATTGCCACCAAATACAAATTCCTAAGCCATTTGTCAAACTTTTGGAAAACATCAAATTTAATTAAACAATGTCATATTAATCATTGTCTGCGTTCTATCTGATATTCAGAGCGAGGAACAGAAGGCGACGGAGGAGCGCGTCTTCCAGGATCGCCAGTACCAGATCGACGCGGCCATCGTGCGCGTCATGAAGATGCGCAAGGCCCTCTCTCACAACCTACTCATCTCCGAGCTGTACAACCAGCTCAAGTTCCCCGTCAAGGTATAAGGCATATTAATAGTAATAACTCTTTATTTAAGTGAAATTGTTATTACTTTAACGTCCCTTTAGATGGCGATCCCAGACGAGGTTTCGTACCTCCTTTTGCGGCGCCCTCGGATCGTATTATCGCCACCCCCACACACAGCATGAATGACCTCATGTTCGACCTAGATACTTCAAAAGAATAGATATAGCATTTTGAAGTATCATATAAGATTTGATATAGCATCATAACAATGCTGTTTTGTTCGGTGTGTGGTAGTGATCAAGATATCCCCATTAGCGGTAGCAAGTTACTCCATCTGTCCTCAGCAGTGAAGACATCATTATTAATATTAATAATAATAACCATGACCAACCAGACGGAGATAGAAAGAACAAAGAAATATCTCCAAATAATAATAATATTCATTTATTTCTTTTGACACACAAACAATGCATAGAAAAACCAAGGTAAAAACGAGCAAAAAACAAAACTAGAACTTGAAGATATTTATGGGTCGCTGTCAGATTAGCTTAGCATCAGGTTATTTCTATTGCATTGGAGACGTCAATTGAGCACACAGTTAACCAGTAAGTGCCTCTGGTCCTTGACATCCACATTCATTCTCATTTAGGAATCATAAGGTGGATGCATTCTCACTCCCCGATGACTAAATTGAAATGCCTCTTCCAGTCATAAAGGTCTCTGGACCACTACACTCACCAGATGTTAGACTGCAAAGTTATGCTGGTATTCTGTTAAATCGTTCCTTGGTCGCAGCTAAAAAACTACAGGCTTACCACTGTTATTTTTTGAACTGTGTTTTTTTGGTCACACTTAAAGTCTCCATGGATAAAAATACGAAGCATTAAACAAATCGTAGCTGTGTGTACGTAAAGAATACTATAAATATAGTATAGAATAGTAATAACTTGAATAAAGATTTACGATATTACATTTATGATATTTACATTACAATATTTCTTTTTCAGCCTGCCGATCTCAAGAAGCGTATAGAGTCACTCATCGACAGGGACTACATGGAACGCGACAAGGATAACCCGAACCAGTACAATTACGTAGCATAATGACGGCCACCCACTTGCCCTCGACTACACTAGAGCGATTCCGATTTTCTATACACTATGTCAGAAACTTCCATTCATTCAATAAAGTGATTTTAAAGGAGTGTGTGTGAAGACGAAAACTGTGATTGTATCAATTTTGGTTTAGAATTTTGTGACTAAAATACGCGCCATCGCCACCTCGTGGGCTATTTCAATATTGAGAGTAGAAAGAGTTAGGCTATTCCCTCAATCCCGAGTTCGGCTCTGCTTTACAAGTAATATTATAATAAAATGGAACCTAATTATAACCACACAATAGAAACTTAACGTGTGATATTAGACAATTGATGATCCTTTTTTGAAACAGTCTCCCTTAACACCAATATCATTATTAGATTTCTAGAGCCAGGAATACATATGCGTGCATCTTAAAGGTTATTTTTACTTGTACAATTAAATGCTAAGTTAAAAAAACAAAACAAAAAAAAATTGTATACAATTGAATAATTAATTTTTCTTTCATGAACATATTTAAAAAGTGAAGCTTTTCATTTGATATCATTATATGTTGATATAATTACGTCATATAAAATAATTCATTTTTAAAAGAGATCATAAATCTTTACAAACTTATTTCATATTGAAGATGCGATATTTTACATGAACCCTTAAATGCATGATTTATAATTTGAAAAACAGAAAATTAAATGATTTTCTGTAAAACATTAGACAAAAACTAAGGAAATAATTTTAATAATTTATCCACTTAATATTAAAATTTATAAAAGAATGTTATGTGAACTAAAAATGGTCAGGGACAAAATAATAGTCAATGAGTATTTTTATGACGTGGTATTTTAGGAAACTTATGTTAATGTAGCAGTGTTATACTTCTATTTTACTTTGGTATTCTGTGGCATGGTCCTTCACCGGTTGAGCAGACCCATTCATGCTACAGTTAGTTTCAACCCGCATTGTGGCTCTCCCACGTAAAAAAGTCTTTGGAATTTAATCCAGAATCCATATAAAGATTTTGAATGTGTACTTTTGAAAGGGGTATTCCATTTTGTTGAACTGCACTGAAGTATATAAATTGACAAAATACACAATGCTATAAACATTTCGTGGTATACCTCGAGCGAAAGGGACTTTAGTTTATTTAATTTGGAACATTTACAGTACATATATGAAAATAATTGAAATGCATACAATTAAATACCTATTAAGGACAATTCAATTGTTATATATGAATGGTTATCGTTAAATAAAAATAATGTAGAAAAAATAATTACGGAATACAATTTAAAAGCAGCATAAAATTATCTGAAAATCATATATATTAAATTAAATGGTAATAAAAATTTATATAAAATTAAAAGTTCATGGGTTAATCTGAATAAAGGTTTGTTTTTTTCCATCATGCTGGCCATGAAACTAGCAGTAAAAGTAGTATGCATATGAAATATCAAGTTTAGGACCTACATCAGAGTTAGCATTTAGTGATTTTTCAGTTGTAAACCTCATATATTTTTAATCTCGATCAATTTTATTGTCAGAAGCAACTGACAGAGCCAAGGTTCGGCCCTCTCGGACCCCTCGAATCAGTCGTTCTCGCGTAACAAGGTAACGGCTCAAGCCGAGGCTCCCTCTCGGGAGCCCTTGTGCTGGAAAACTGATAATAAAGGTCTCGGCTGAGCGCCACAAGTGTTCGGTCACCCTTCAACGCGGTGAGACTGTAAAAGCCATCTGTCCTGAAAATCAAATTTTATAAAACAATATTTTTAGTAGCTTTCATACAACTTACGCTTTATCACTTTTTCGCTATTTTTGTAAAAATAAAGACAAACATTAAAATATTACGACATAATCATAAATGGCCAAAATCTCCGCAATCTGGCAAGAATGGCTAACTTGCACACACTTTACAAGGACTGAAGTTTTTAATTTTCTTTTCGTTTGAAAACGGCAATATGAATAAAACTTTCTAAACCAAAAACATTCAAACATATTTCTGGTAGTAAAACAAGGCAATTAAATGGGTTAATGGATATTTCCATCAGGATGCGTTTAAGGGTTAAATGCATAAAAGTCCATGAGATGAAGATGTCTAAAAAATTTTCATTTACTATAAGCGCCTAACATGGAAAGACATTTATATTTATTTTACGCATTCGTGGCAACATTATTTAATAGTTATAATTACATGAGTTTTGTATAGGTAAGGTATTTTCAGTTTCATGAGGGATCACCAATTAAAACTATTTATAATTTTCACCTGTTGTTTTATTTATAAAAAAAAGCAATTGCACTAATTAACTATAGATTCGTAATAATACTACAACATCACAATATTTAAATTCTTTTATAAATTAAATTAAATAGGGTAAATATTAGCTAAATGAATATTAGGATTGTTACTCATTGATGCAGAGTCGAAGCGACAATCAAAATTATATAACGCATATTGATATTTCTCCATAAAATACGAAAAACTCGCGAGTCTGTGAGCAACCAGCCGATTTGTGTGCATGCGATCACAAGCGCATCGAAGCGTCGTCAAAGCCGATACTACCTACCAGGTCGACGGGTTTTTTCGGTGCAGTTTGCACATTTTTTTAAACTTATTATAATTCCAGAAATATTGATAACTGCTATTCAAAAACGTCCTGTATTGTGGGAATAAAATACATTGTATCGCCGCAATTTCGTCAAACGCCACCGGCGCGTTTAGTTCGCACATGTAATCAAAGCTAAGGTAAGAATTAGAAAGCGTTAACGCTTCGCTTCGACTCTGCGGTTAGTGTGAATCAATCCTAACAATTTAAATGTTGACAAGTAGTTAATATTCGATCACAGTAGTAATAAGATATAAAAATAAGGAAGATTTGAGTCTGGTTAGTTTTGTGGGGCACATTTTCAAGAATTTTTCTTCAATTATTTGAGATAATGAATATTTATCTCAGATAAACGAACTATTATTATGAATATTAAAAGTTATCTGGTTAGTTTTGTAGAGCACATTATCAAGAATTTTTCTTCAATTATTTAATCTCGGGAAAACTAACAGTTAATATGATACGTCAAAATATTATTTGCTTTGTTTTATAGAACACAGTTTCAAAAATTTCTTCGAATCTTTTAATACACAATGAATCAAAAACAAACCAAACAAAAAAAAAAAACCAATGTTATGATAATTTTTATCTGGTTTGTTTTGTTTGGCTTGTTTTTAGACATGTTTCTGTGAATTTTTACTGTAGCTTCTTGTTTAAACTACAACCTTTAATCCGATTAATTGTTAAGCACATGTCTAGGGGATTAAGTAAAGAGTATTGAGAACCCAATGAACCAAACATTCACGGTTCCAATATAGTATTATTTTTATATTACATCGGCAAACTTAGGCATTTAATGTATTGATAATTTGAAACAACTCTGTACTGACGTATGAGACTCATATTTTGAACTATATGTATTAAAACTTATTGATAGATCTGAACAACACTTGGCCTACTCTCTACATTTACATACAATTATTTCTACCATGTCAATGTCCTTATTATTTTCTCTTGTTGTTTACTATATCATTTTTCAGCAATCTTAAACACTCTGTCAAGGTTTTCTTTATGATAGTCGAGCTCTTCGGTTAAAGCCATAGCGAGAGTGTTCGGTGTGATCTCTGTGCCCAAGTAGTCACACAAAAGTTTCTGCAACAAATAAATAAAAAAATTCTTTCATCATCAGTTATCTGGAACTGGAAAACTACAAATGAGCAATATCTAATTTTCTTATTATAAACTTTAAACATAGAATGATTAATTCATTGGAGGACATTCAATCATAATTTCAAAGCATATTATGTTTTACTTTTACAAATGCAATATAAAGCTTTGCCGTGATTGGTGTAACATAATCAAATATTGTAAATCTTGGCACTTATGTAAAATAACAGAATTTATTATTTGACACCTGTGACAATGGTCCTGTGAAAGATTGTAGTGTGCATTATGTCACTAGTTTAGTAACTTGCCAAACCGTTTTCTTTTTTCATCCATCATAAGCCAGCCCATACAAACGGTCTTCTTTCTTATCTTGTGAGAAATTATGTAAACAAAATGAAAGACAAACATACCCGATGAATATTAACTGCTAAATAAAATAGCAATTCTTATCATGAACTTGCCATGTAACAGTTCACAATAATGGTATATACACTACACTGAAACTCCTTCCCACATCTACAAGGTTAATAGTCCGAGTTCGAGTAACTCGTTATGTGTTTACATATGGTCTAGCCATAACCCCTACACTCATCATACGAGCACAGTAGCGCTATGGTGCTATTTCAGACTGTTATTCTATAAGATATATATGACAAGGCTACCTGTGGTGGCTTGGCTCCTCCATGTCTCAGCACGCCCTGACGGAAGTCATCGCCTGCTCGTCTGCAGAGTGGGTCATGGGCGAACCGTCCGCTCCACACGCTCCAAGCGACCGCGCGGGATATCAAGTATGAATAGTACTTCGCGCCGTAGCCTACCAGATGACTAAAACGGTGTTGCCATGCCTGGAAATGGAAAAGTACAAAAATCTTTTAAAGAACAGGATTGATGTGAACTGAGATACCGCGTCATTTTCACATCGCCAACATATTATATAATATTTTGATTGTTTCTTCTAAAACTTCATTTTGTTTTAACAAGAAATCAATTTATATTGCGATTAAAAACTAATACCATAAATTACGTAAACTAATTAACTAAAATCTATTAAAAAACTCGGTTTAGTTCCCTTTACAAATGTAAAACGTTTAACTTGACATTAATTAATTAACAAATTGCATCTTGACTTATGTAGACTAGAAACAGTTTTTTTTTTAAACATACATACGAGTATTTACAGGGCATAAATACCTTTCGTATTGGTCAAATATTATCAGGACAAAAACTAATATTTTGTTTCTCTACTATTAAAATTGCATTTCAAGTAAAGGAAAGTTTACCGTGTTCTCGACGTAAGTCAATCCGTAATACTGTTTCTGAACTTGCTTAAGTATTTCAGTGGTGGAACCTCCCAGCGCGGCGTCGGGCCCGTGGTACTTCTGGTCTAGCGCCGAATAGAACACCTGCAAGAATGTTAAATGAATTAATATCCATAATTTATATATAGTTTACACAAGCATAACTTAGTAAGCCAAACGCAATCATAAAATTTTATAAGTTTGTGGTAGACTTAACGTGTCTTTAAGGTAATTTTATCTCAAGCAAAACAACACTTGTTTATGGAGTGGTAGAGCTACACTGCAGTTTGTTTCTAGCTGAATGGGACCGGGGTAGGACCACGCCCTCACAGAATACTCCGTCTCTTAAATGTGTCTGGTGAGTGTAGGGATCCGGAGACCTTTATTACTGGTGCCGAGGCATCTCAGTCTTCAAGGGTGACAACGCATCCGCATTATGATTCCTTGTCCAAAATGAATGTAGATGTCATGGGCCGCAGGAATCAGTTGCCATTAGGTGAACTGTGTGCTCGTTTATTACTCTCAATGTAATATGAAATATATATATACCTACCTGTAATTGCATTTCACTTGCTCCAAACAAGTGCTTAGAAGCACACAGCCTCTGCAACATGTCTTCGGGCATGGGTTCTCGCGTTTGAAAGTGTCGCGCGAATCGACGCACTACCTGAAAACATATGCCAAGTTAGTAATTAAAACACATTTCAAAGATAGACATATTTCGCACACGACCCTTACTTTAAATAAAGGCTTTGGTTTAAATAATTCAACTAGCTGTGTTCAAACTTATTCAATTTGGACTATTTCATTTTTTACATGTGTTCATAACCAGTCAATACCATCCGGAAGAAAGGTGGAACAACAAAAGAACGAACGCACCCATGTCGCCTGTCGATCTCGTATAATTTACCACATAGGTTGTCGTTTATGATTACTACTCCACTCCTTAGGGTTATAGCGTGATGAATTTATCAACACAATATACTTTAGTAAATAATATAATGTATTTATTTATGTATTATTGTTTATTTGTATATAAAATATAAGTTGTTCTAATCTTTTATTTTTTTTAATTATTTTATTGCTACATCTATCACAATATCTCACCAAAACTTGTGTTTACTGGTAGAGAATGACTTAAGTCCGCACTTTGTGAATGTGTAATTTTGGTAAGGTTAATGCAATAAAGAGTAAATAAATAAATAATCTTACCTTATACATCTACATATCGGACAGTATACTGCATACATTCACTATTTATTAACAAGAGTAAGCACCACTATGCAGGACTGCGGTATCTATAGACTCTTATTACTAATGACAAGGCATTTTAACTTACGCCTCAGTGGTGGCAACCCATTTGTATTATGAGTGTGCCAATTTGTCAACATCAATACAATAAAAAGTCGATCGATCGAATCAACAAAAACCAGCATTGAGTGAGCGTGTATCCTGCCTCGAAAATGTATGTTTGTTTACGCAAACTCCAGAGACTCACCTCTGGTGACGAGGCGAAGTGTTCCAACAAAACGCTAGGCAGCTCCGCCAAGTCCGTGGCACATCGGGTTCCCGCCACGTGCTGGTGCTTAGCGCGGCCCAGCATCGAATGGAGCGCGTGCCCCGCCTCGTGGAACAGGTTGTCCACCGCACCGGCCGGCAGCAATGCTGGACCTGATCTGTGTCCCCCACTTAGTGATAACATTATCACCACTATTGGGTTCTAGATATTTTAAAAAATATGATTACGTTCTCAAAGTTAAATTAGTACTGCTGAGTTTTTTGGGTATATTTTTTTTCTATGTCCGCCTGTTTTGTCAATAAAATAAACAAATAAAACACTATAAACAATTAATAAAACAAATATATAAAATACAATATAATACATATATAAAGACCAACCAGACGGGAATCCCTCGACAGCGCAATTCCAAACTGTCGAGGGTTAGGGCCAAAGGGAGAGAAACGTGCGGACTATATGAGCGATGTCAAGGAGCACCGCCTTCTGCATTTGAGCCCAGGCTCAGAGCTGCCCGTACCTGAGTCCCAACCGCCTCATGTGATTTGGAGAGGCTGGTTGGCATTAACCCGTTCGTAGATACGACTATAGGAATAATTTCGGTCGGCATACCACCCTACATGTCGGTCACCTCGTGTGCAGGTACAGATATTTTGTCTTTTTATATTATTATTATTATTGAAAGTACTCCATCATCTTGTCAATGATGACACTTAATATATCTATGTTATTTATGTATTTATGTTATCTATCACCCTGAAGTTTAAAAAAAACTGTTGTGTAAAATATTATAGTGGTTTAAGAAAGATTATGTTAAAGTATTTTTATAGTATAGGTGGCAAACGAGCAAGCAGCCCACCCGATGGTAAGTGATCACCGTCACCCAAGAACATCCGCAACACCAGGGGAGTCGCAAATGCGTTGACGGCCTTATTTATTAGTTTACTCTTCCGATGAATCTTATGTATCAATGGAATAATGACTAACATCAACTTCTATGTATTAATACTATGAGACTTACCTGATAGGTCCCGTCTGGAAGCAATTTACCACCTTGGATAGTGAAATGACAGTCCTGGTGTGGTTTCCCTGGCCGCTCGTACAAATCACAGTATATGTGACCGAGTAAACCTTCAGTATCGTGGACCACAGCCAATTTATACACATCCGGTGACCATGACTCACCTTTAACAATACAATAATATAATACACATATACAATATCAAAATAGTTTGCCTAATACAAGATGCATTCGTTTTTTCAAATAATTATGTGTTATTCTCTATTTTGTCAAATTAATTTACCATAAACATTATCGCCATTTCAAATTTTATTTATTTATTAGGTGTACCAACATTTGTTGACATACATATTAAATTATACATAATTAACAGAATTCTAGTGTAAAAATGACTTATAGGTAAACTAAAAAGCACTTTAACAACAACAACAACTCAATATACAAATAGGACAAAGATTTTTTTTTAAGATTGTTGTGATAACAGGACTGGCAGAAGCGAGTATAAATTATAAATATATATATGTATATATATATATATAATCAAAAATTTGAACAGTATATAACAGGATTCGTTATATACTATATATGACGTACGAACATGTTCCGTAACTAATACCAGAGGTCTGCCTTAGAAGTTTATCAGCAAACTATGTAATACCGTCTTCTCGGCGTATAATCAACACACAAAATAAGGAACACAATACTGCACACCCAAGCTCAAATCACTTATTCCAAATGACAATGCAATAGACCAACTCATATATATACTAATTACTTTAAATATATACATTTGTAGGAATATAGAGAGGCCTTTGCCACGCAGTGGACAATACAAACTGAATATAATAAGAAAATATTTTATATCAGGATTTGTTTTTGTTTCAAACCAACTAATTTGCTAATCTATTACAAAATTAATTTCTTTATAGAATTAACCAGAAAATAATTATTTCTTTTACCTGGCAACATTTCTTCCGATTTCAATGTGATACCATACAATTCTTGGCAGAGCATATTTAAACCTTCCATGCATCCACCCAATGAGAAATAAGGGCTAAAATCTGAATTGGCCACATTTAACAGTTGAGTTTTAGCCTTGTGAGTAAAGTAAGGAGTGTCCCAACACTCCAGAGAATCTTGGTATGGTGTCTCATGCTTCTTCATCTTGTGCATGGCATCAAAATCCATCTTTGCCCTGTCATGTAGGTTGTCAGAGAGGACGTCTAGAAATTGACGCACACTTGCTGCATTTTCCATTGTACTGGCTGTTATTGCTCTGTCGAAAAGAAAAATACTGTATTTTATCAAGTTTTGATAAGAAATAAGCATGTGGTTAACGTTTTGGTAAGTCCTTCATTTTTTGGGAGGAAAATCTTTTGCATTCACAGATTGAGTACACAGTTCACCTGATGGTATGTGATTGCTGCATCCACATTTATCCTAAATAAATCATAATGTGGATGCGTTATGAGGACTCAGATGGAATATCACATTAAAATAATAAGGATCTCCGGATCGCTCCACTCACCTGAGGAAGGAGCGCTATGCTGCTACTTTTACTGCTTTTACGCTGGTAGTATATAAGGGTATGGTTCTTACCTGGCCGAGCCTTTTTTTTACAAAAGACAATAATAAATAAGGAATAAGATCTAATATTTTAATAATTTAGTAGAAGGCGTCACATTTCGCTTGACAGGATAAGACTCTAAAGTACAGAATACCTCTATCCATTTGATAATCAATCTTAATGAAGAGATCAGCGGTAATAAAATCTTCACTAATCAAAGGTAACAAAACAAACTTATATTGCTATTTTACTCTTGTGTTATGAGAAAGCATGGTCACCTCCCTGTTCAAGCCAGACCGTCCACACTAGAAGAAGAAGGAGCAGCTATGTAAGGAAATCTCCCTAAATTCCTGAGTATGAGCAATTTAAATTAATTTATAATACTGGTGTGTGGGTGATACTAATGAAATTCTTAATTGTATTCTTTAGGCTGGGTAGGCCTTACTCTAAAGTGCACATTGAAATGTCACAAACATTAATCAAAAAAAAAGATGTATGGTAATATGGCTATATTAACTAAATGAATATGATTAATATATTTATTAATAATACTGGGTATTAGGAGACCGCTTCCGAAAACGAAAAAAATCGATCCTGATTAAAAATTAAACATATTTTTAAAACGTAAAGCGGCCCACCGCGGCCGCCGTTATCGGCACTTTGATAATTTCCGCGATATCAGCGCCGCGCCCGGGCATTCGTTGATCCGAGCATCAGCTGTTTTTGATTTTGTGTTTCATTGTTGGTTTTTTTTAGTAAAGTAATGTATTTTTTATGGAACAATCCTTTCATTTAGTTTTACTAACATAAATAACTAACGAGCGTAAAAACGTTTTAAAAATATGATTTTTTTTTAATCAAGATCGATTTTTTTACCGTCCCATCATCAAAGGTGTCATTAGTACTATCGTCTGTCTTCGTTTTCGTAAGGGGTCTACTAATACCCTGTGTATGCTCACCTGTCAGCATAACTGTTAAATCCACATATGGATGCCATCTCATGTCGAGCTTGTAGGGTAGTGGACAACAGACGCTCCTGGTGAGGGTCTGGTGCCAGATATAAACGGTATGCTGCTTCTCTAGCCGCTGCCTCTCCACACTCTGCATACACACCACTCACTATAATGTTTTCACCTTCCGTACTGAAACTGTAAAATCCAATATTTTAGCATAAATTTTACCATATGCTTCATGATAAGAACAATACATAGATTTATTCATATGAGGAGATATAGTCACAATTACACACCCCTGTGGGCTAGTTTAAATCACCAATCCACCACCAGACACTTCTCATAATATGCAATTAATGATTTAATTAATAAGTACACTGTCTTTATCATCAATTATATTTCTGATCCAAACATATGTAGTCCCGTAATGATTAAAATTATAATTGGTTGATTCAAATGATTAAAAACCTGTTTTATGAATTATAAATAAATTAGTATATTTATACTTACAACTGTCTAACATTTTGTGGAACAACCGATCTTTTCACTCTTCTCGGCTTCGCAGCACCGGCCATGAAACGCTGTCCTGTTTGCAGAATAAGATCGTTCAGTGCCACCACTCTCTTCCTGGGTCCATCTTCTAACTGTATGCCACTTTGCTCAAAATCAAACAGGAATAATTCTGCTAGATGTTGATCACCAGAAGTGCCATTTTTGACAGAATCACGTAATGCTTCATATAGACCTTTGTGTGTATTTAATCTGAAAAATTTAACAGATTGGTTAATAATGAATATATGTATCTATTATACAAGTTACAAAGCTTATTAGCATAATAGCTAAGTCCTACAAGTTTCCTCCCGAGACAAAACTGAATTATTGTTTTGAATGTTTATAGAATAGGGAAACTTAAATATAATATGGTATCAAGTTATTTTCTAGGATTAGTCATTATTTAATAGACATAAATCATCATGCTCATATCTATGCAGCATATTTTAGGATAGGTGCATACATAATTTAGTACATATAGATGATATTAGCAATGCTATTAACATCCGGTTAAACACTCCATGCTTGTGCTAGAAGATGGTATCATGACAATAGTCGAATGAAGGATTCTAATCAATAACCTTTTTTTGTTTTGCAGACCATATCACCATTAGGCTCTTGATTCTTTTATAATTACTTTGTATCATGTATGTTATATGACACATACAATTACATATATTCATAGAGAATATTCATAAACACTATATTAATGTCATGCTGGAAATTGAAAGGAGATTCAAATGTCATTAATAGATGATCATTAATAGAACCTAAAATTCACATTACACACAGTTATTGCATAAACAATTTATGGGTTTATGTGTTATTAATATAATATAGCCTCACACCATATTAATTAATTAATAAAGAAATGAATAAGAGCATTGATTCTCAATGAGGGAGTATCTGTATACAAAAGGTGTATTTATTATAGGAATGATGTAGTTCCATAAAACTCAAATAAATATTATCATGTAATAACAACAGTAAACTTATCACTTGGATCGTGTAAAAAAAATGATTAATTACAATGATATTATACCTTTTTTGCTTTTTCATTTGTTGCAACATACAAATGGTTGAGAAAAAAAAATATCTTTATTATATTGATATAACATCAAAAGCATATAATGTGGTAACCAATTTGTTGCAACAACTTAAAACATAAATACCAATGGTAGAACCACTTTACCGTCTTACTTAACAGTGGTAGATGTCACACCCTCAGAGAAAACCAGTGTAAGATAACAGCTACTATGTTCTGTATAATGTGTGTAGGGATCTGGTGATGTTATTACTAATGATGAGGCATTCCATCTTAATCCTTAGGTTTAACATATTTGCATTGTGATTAATTATAAAGGATGAATGTGGATGTTATGGGCAGCAGGAACTTACTGTAAGGTGAACCGTGTGCTAGTTTATTGGCCTCAATGAAATAAAAAAACTAGTGCTGATAACAGTGTAAATATCCTCATAAAAATTGTAGATAAGGACATAATAAATAAAGGTTTCATAATATTCATATGTTACATCATCAGAATCTCACTTTTCAACAACTCCACTGACACTAATACAGGCATCTTCAGCAGCACTCGCAAAATGTATCTGGGGGTGGGCTATTCTGACAAACTCTGCTAAATCCGCAACTTTGCATAATGTGTCTGACAGCTCATCAAAAATTTCCACCATAGGTCTTGTGGGCCCTGATATTGCCTCCTCAATCAGTCTGTCGGTTGCTGCAATCGCCTGCTCCTTAAGGGCATGGAAACCTTCAAAGCTGGTCAGTTCTGGTTTGTTAAAAAGACCCTGAAAAGATTTTTTAAACATTACAAAAATTGATTCCTGTGAAAAACCAGAAAATTCAAATTATAAATCCTGAAATTTATATATATGTAGTGATTTTTTTTTAAAAAATGTCTTTGGCTAAATAGTCTTTTTCTATCCCCAGAAAGCAATTTGATTATTATTTTTACATTTATCTATTAAGGTTATTAATAATTTTACATAGTTTTAGCAGTAAATGTTTATTTATTAAATGCAAAAGTTTTAATTATATACAAGTGAAACCTTAAAAATATTAAAGCTTACTGTTCTTTCTCTTAAAGTATCAAATATTGGCCGTGAGTTGGGTCTAGTGTTAAAAGCCGTTGCAAGTGGAGACCATGTGCTGACACTTCGATACACTCTTCGTCGTCTGCCATGCCGGAGCAAAGATGTGGGCTTAAAGAGCTTCATAACCACATGCAAAAACTGTAACATAATAATAACTCCTATTTTTAAATATATTCTATTTAAAATAAAGATCAATTTGGATATATACTATAATAGCTTGAATATTTAAGTTAAATATGGATTTTTTTATCCATATTTAAATTGTACATATGAACAGCTTATAATAGAAATATGAAATCATAGTACAGACCTTTCAAGTAGTATATAAGGTCATTCATTTGTTGGAAGTTCCCTTCTCTATCATTGTGTACCCTTTCAGGTTTTAAATTGAATATCGAAATGTACTTACCAAGTTAGGAAGCGATGTGTATTTTTTACCTAATCAAAGCAAATACAATCTATTTGCTTGCTATTTTTGTCAAGATTATTTTTGACAAAATCAATATCTAACAAAAATTTAAGAATATTTAGAAATGAATAAGGTTGTTTCGTTAACTTTCCTATCTGATATCCGTATTATTTGCAATGATGAAAGGCAGACCGCAAATCTGTCACAGATGTGCAATTATTTTTATCGTAGTGGTACAAAACCTTTGTACGGCACAGTCACAAATGTCATTCTAAATTATTAGAAGTATGTAACTCATTAAATAAATGTGTGAGTTACTATTATCTTAAATATTTTTCAATGTATTACAAAAAATATAATATTGTAAAAATAGTTATACAATACAAAATTCTAATGATGTTTCGGCCTTTTAACACACCGATAAAAAACTATCAATTGAAACTGTCAAATACATGCTTGTCAAATGTCAAACAAATATAAGTCATCGCGACGGAAAATGAAGTAAATGTAAATAATATTGTAAAATGAAAATATAGAAAATATAATGTTTCAGTGAAATAAATCATAAATAATTGTATAAGGACTATATTACTGTTATAATCTATGCAAATATCTACCGAGCACGCTTAATTCAAATAACCATGGTTAGACTAATAGTTAAATATTTTGTGTTTTTGATCAAAATTAACTTTATTAAATTAACGGTTTGGTTATTTAGTCAACTCCAGACCAGCTGCCGCAACAGCAGCGACGTTCAGCTGGGGATAGTAAAAGATCCACACCGCCTTCTACTATACTAACGAGAAATGGAGCACGCAAAGCGAAAATTCAGACACGAGCAATGTCTGCCGGTGCCAAAGTATGAATTTTATTATTTACATGACTTTTGTTTCCCATCCTAGTTTCCTAGTTTTATTTGATTTCAGTCCAATTCTTTCAGATAATAATTGACAATTATTTTTTGTTAATATGTATGTATGTCATTTGCCTTACCCAAGTACCTAATTTGCTATTAAATTTATTATAACACGACTCATAATTGTGTTGTTTTAAGAAACTGATAATTTATCTTACTTTATGTAATATTCAAGATTGTTTCTAGTCTGGATTGTGAAGTTTTAGTAATAATAGTAAGCATTCACTAGGTTCAAAGGTTTTGAAGAAATATAACATTTTATGGCATGTATCATAAAAAATCCAAATGTTTATTTAAAGTTAAAAATTCATATGTTATGTGTTTACTAAATATTTACACATAATAATTAGCCTTAATGATAATAAAGTTTTTATAATTAAAAAGTATGCGTAAATAGAACTTTATTGTTATGTAGTGAAGATAATCTAATGTATAACAATTTGAAATATCATATAACATTTTATCACTGTTATCATGACTGCAAAGATAAAGAGTATTATAAAACTAAATTTGTTTGACATTCCAGCCATCAGCATCAGTTGTCGCTGCTAAGAGGAAAGCACTGCAGAAAAAGAAACAAATTGTGGATACAATAATAAAAGATCATTACCAAATTGTAAGTTTCATAAGGTATTGTTAGTCACTTACATTATCAAAATAAAAATATCTAAAATATAAAATTTAATTCAAGTAATTACTATTTTGTTACAATCCTAGTAACATTTCTAACATTCAGGTTAACTACTCCAACAAAAAAAAATAACTTGATTTATTCTACTCTTCTAAACATCTTCTGTAGTTGAATCAATGAGTAATCGTCTTCCTAATTATCATTAAAATATCTGTGTATCATAATCATATAATAGGACTTTCCATGGATTACGGTTAAGCAAGTACATTTACTTGTTTTCTACTTCTACTCTACTGCTACTTCTACTGTCAATCTTATTCATTTATTTGCCATTCTTCTCATCAGTAATTTTTCTGTTATCTGATTGTTTAATATGCTATACAGGCGATGGAATCAAAAACAAAAGTGAAAGGACCAACAGGCTTTGTAACAGAGCCTCGTATGACTGAGCACAAATGTCTCTGGGATGATAACTATCCAGAGTGTCCTGAACGATTAATAAGTGTCCTTGCGAGGTAAGTCATTATGGAAGTCTCTTCTACCCTGTAGAAAGTTAGTGTTAATATACTTTTAAATACACTTATGTTATATTTTAAATTTGTTTGAATTGTACAATAACAATTATGTCCTTGCTACTAAGATATTAGATATAGGGTCTAACATAGGGGGTTCAAGTTCTTCTGACTTGTACCAAAGTAACGATTAGGCATTTACCTAATTATAGCTTATAATAATTCCTGATGTACGCCAATGGCCTTTAATAACTGTTGACGAGGCATTCCCTCTTAGTCCTCAAGGGTGACAACGCAACTGTATGATGATTCCTTGTCAAGGATGAATGTAGGTAGATGTTGTAAGCTGCAGGAATCACTTGCCATCAGTTGTATGCTTGTTTGTTAATGTAATAAAAATAAAAAAGAATAATAGTATAATTACCGAAAAGTATTGGTACGTTTTATATCTGGCTAAACCTGTCTGGGTATAGTAACCCTGGTAAAATTAAAATACACTTGTCTTATTATTTTAGTTATGTTTGTTTATTTCGGAAAATTGAATTATTTATATTATCATTCAGATGTCAGGAGTTGAACCTCATTGAGCAATGCAAGGAATATCAACCACGAGCAGCAAGTAAAGAAGAGTTGCACACTCTACATTCTCCTTCAGTCTACGAAATGCTAGAGAGCACACATCAGAACAACAACATTGAATTCTTAGAAGATGTATCTTCAAAATATGATGCCATTTATATTCATCCTGTAAGTATTTAAAACAGATTTATATAATTATAGTCGGTTGTTTATTTATTTTTGATTGGAATGAAAGAAATCAGTGTTGTTAACATTAGTAATATTCCGGTTACCCATTCCAACTAAGCTTAAGTGTTTCACAACATTACTCTAATGGTGAATTCCAAACTACAATCTTAAGTTCTGTAGACCATACCCTAAACCATTAGGCTTTTGACTCTTCAAACTTATTGTTTGTAGTAGCTTTGTGTTTTGGCTTGATCAAGGAAGGATCATGCTTCCGCAGGATATGTCTGTGGATCACAAGAAGTAAGTGAATAATTGAACATCCTATCTCTAACAATGCATCTTGCTGGATCTTGATTTCTCATCAACAATGGATTTCAATTTAAGGAAGTAATTTACCATCAGGTCCATTATGTGTTTGTCACTTTTATTTTTGTAAGATGTGGTGGACCATGTGGGTCCACTGAGATCGAGAGAGTGGACAATCGCTCATAACATGGAATTGGTTTTCCATTTCGTGTTTATTTGCTTGTTTAATGCTAATGCCCCTATATAACATATGCAAAAATATCTTAGTACCACTTAAGTGGTATCATCATATATCACTAGATCTGTAATCCACAATACCGATTTAGGGGAATTCCTAGTAATGTTTTTGTGAACAATTATTTTTGGATAAAATAGATATCGAGAAAATATTTATCTAATCACCGATAGATAAATGTGTGGTCAAAAATTACAAGTTTTTATTATATTTCATTTACTTCCATACTTATATTAAAAGCAGTTCTTAATAGTTAAGCACGTAGAGTGGATGAAACAGATCAATACTTAATTAATTAATTAATTAAATAAACATATATATATATATATATATAACAATAGTCTTTTTCAATATTAGAACTTGGTTGCCTTGACATTTATGTTAATATATATTTTTAAGTACTTTGAAATGTTCTGTTAAGATAAAACACAGGTTTAAAGCAGGAATGGACCATGAAAATTTTTTTTTCCAAATGATACTTATATGAGATCATACAATTTTGAATACTATTTATCACAGTTTCCAGTTTTGTTTATCCATTTTTCTTTTACGTCTGCTTTATTTGGAATTGACTAAACAGACTAACTTCTATATTTGACTGTGTTAAAAACTTATAATTTAAATATGCGTTTAAATATGAATTCTGATTATTTAACAAATGTTTGAACTGTTTCATTTGTTGAAAATTAATTGTGAAAAAAACAATCATGCATGTGCTTTGGAAAAATTTCTTTTATGCTCGATAGTGTAAAACCATCAACAAGTCTAGTTATTTGTTGATGGTTTTACACTATCGCGCATAAAAGAAATGTAATCTTAATTGTATTTGTATTAAAAGAATAAGTTTAATCCGTCAGAAGCATCCAATGTTCGGCCCTATCGGGCACCCTCGAGTCAGTTGCTTTCGCGCCAGGGGAACGGTCCAAGCCGGGGCTCCTATAAATACCTTGTGCTGGTTACCCATTAATAAAGGTCTCGGCTGAGTGCCCTAAGCACTCTGCCACCTTTCAACTCGGTGAAGCTGTAAATGCCCTCGGGCAAACAGTGGCCATCATCTATAAAAAAATTACTTCTTTAAAAATTTTTTTTTTTATTATGGTTGGATGTTTGTGCTAAACGGTTTACAATAGCCTAGTAGCCGATTCCAACCTTCTATGTTTAGTTTTGCAATTCGTACTAATGTGGTGGTTTAGCCATTAGGCTCAATAATAGTAAGGATGCTATTGTGTATCTGTAATAATATTTATAATTTAAAACCAACTTCATGTCAAAATATCAACAGGCTTAATAACCTACCATAGTGAACCTAGAAGTCGATATAATGTTTATATCATTGGTCGTCCAATAAGTTTGTTCGTTAGAAGGCTATGATTTCAAAAAATATTGATACAGTCACAGATAATAAATAATAAAATTACCAGTGATAAATTGTACTACTTTGATTGTAGTTTAAGCTTTCGTTCCCGTTTTAACAAATTTTCACTGAACACACATGAATTTTGAATTAATTGCAAAGTGGTGTTCCGGTATGCGGTCAAATCGCGACTGACTGGTTGATGCATTGTATGTACATTTTAACGAGTGCCCCGCCCACCTAGATTCAGTTGAGGTTGATGCTGTTAGCCTATGCTGCTCTTCAGCTTCATCGGACACAGGGTTCACGGAACTGAGGGGCCGTGAGCTGGTTAGACCCCCGCCCACTAGGGATCTCCCTTGGTTTTATGATCTGAGGTTGCACTATTATTACCGACACTTCTCGTGTCGCAGACTTTTCTCATATAAGCGATTGCTGGGCAGTCGTTAATGGTTCGTGGTCCAGGCGACTTCTAAATCGACCTGTCCTGCATTCCGATAACGACCCGAGCCGTACCCCTTAAGATCGCTACTCGCACCCCATCTATCTGCGTTGGGAGTTCTGTGTGTGGTGTGTATGTTTTCAGACAGGGGTCGGGTCGAGATCTATTTACATCTGCTCTCGCAGTTGTTCCGGTGAAACTGTAGAGGCATTTCTATGCATATGATTAATAAAAATATATTAGTTAAGATTAACGCGTTCGACTCATTGGGTCTTTTCGTTTGTAATACTAGATTGCACCAAAATATAGTTCATACATTCACTGATTGCTATATAAATATATAAATGATTTATTTTATTACCTCTCATGTAATTTACAAACTTAAATTTCTTTTCATCTAAATCCGGCCTTGGGTAGAGAGAATATTCTGCCGTTACCGAGAAAAAAAAGAAAATCGTCTCCTAAGAATGTAATTAAGAAGTGCTGTAGAATCTTGTGACTAATTTAATCCAGTAAAAGGGTATTCGGATTCACGGCTTTGAATAATAGAATGTTATTGTGTTACGTTTTGATGGTCTAATGAAATTGCCTCGGTATCAGGCTCTGAATAATTTAAAAGGCTTCGCTAAAACTTGGTACCATTCAAGTTTGCGTAATAGATAAGGAACTGCCAGGGTGGTCGAATACTTAAACAGCGGTGACCACGGCTCTACTACATAATATTTTAATGGTAGAGTACCCACGAGCTCGCGCTGATCGCGGCCGGTTCTACCATCGACATGGTGGATCATATATTGAGCGGGGAGGTCCAGAACGGAGCCGCCTTCGTGCGCCCGCCGGGACATCACGCGATGAGCGCGGAGCCCTGCGGATACTGTTTCTACAACAACGTCGCACTCGCTGCTAAGCATGCCCTGGACAACAGAGGATTAAATCGGTCAGTATAACCGTTATAATAAAAACAACACGATAAAATTTTGAAAATACTTTTTTTAATACATTTTAAACTACCTTGCATATTTTCATTACGATATTGTTATATGGATCTACATTCTAGTTTAATGGGTTTTACTACCATAATAATACTGTAATCATTATCATGATAATTATTATCACAGATTACAACTATTACAGGTTCTAAACTCATGACAGGTAGGCGGAATGCTTTATAATTTTGGTTGGTAACATTGGTTGCCATATTGTAACTTTTTATAATCGAGAAAAAAATAAGGAAACTGCTTATTAACTAAATTAGAACATTGTAATAAATAAAAAAAATATAAATTCAGTTAATTAGTGAACTGGCGTAAGCAGGACCGGAAGTTACACAAAATTCAGTAATACAGTAATAAACACAGTAATACTAACATTAACAATCCCAAATCTTAACATTGAGAGTGCTTTCTTTACAATAATCACAATGCCTTTTGCATTAAGTCCGCGCAATGGCGGATTAAGTCTATGAAGTCAAATTTCGCATACCGTACCATAAAGACTGTCATGATGAAGTCCTCTAGAACGACATCGATCGCAGCGACGTCTAGTCATTACTATATGATATAATATATGAGCTACTCAGGTTATACTATAGTGCCGTATATACGAGTATTTGCATTTCACAAACGGCAACCGGAAGATAATAATATACTGACATTTTCAATTTCATGCTCTGATGTTTTCTTCAATTTTGTTTCAGAATTCTAATCGTAGACTGGGACGTTCATCACGGGCAAGCAACCCAGCAGATGTTCTACGACGATAATAGGTTGTTATGCTATCTATCATTTATTAATGTTAATTTTTCAGAACACGTATACCCATATTCAAAGAAGACCAAGCCCTCACAGGACCACCAGGGTGAAATAGCTGCTGACTTACACTAGTCTAGGGCAGGGGCTCT
This sequence comes from Teinopalpus imperialis, assembly GCA_029286865.1. Lineage (NCBI taxonomy): Eukaryota > Metazoa > Arthropoda > Insecta > Lepidoptera > Papilionidae > Teinopalpus > Teinopalpus imperialis. The sequence goes on along the minus strand of JAGSMU010000020.1, from coordinate 856,069 downwards.
CAAACTTTTTTACTCACCGACGCATTAACAAATTTTGCGACACCCTTACATACTTACATGCAAAAACCTTACCTAATAACCGGGTGACCTTAGATAAAAATATCGTATTTGTAAATATCGCGACACATTGGTGTTTGAGAACCGCTGCCCTAGTCGCGGATGACTTCCTTCCTTACTCCGATGTAATGCACGTGCAATAAGGTCTGAGGAAGGTTCGGACGCAGTGTCAGGACGCACACAACACTCCCAGATCATTCACACAAACGCAATGACGTTCAATAGTCCAGCGGTTCTCCAAATTTTTTTACGCAGCGACGCACTAACATTCTCTTTACAAATTCGCGATACTTACATGCAAAATTCACCCGTGTCACCTTGGATAAATTTATCTTATTTGCAAATCTCGCGACACACTTGACAGGTGTTTGCGACACACCAATGTGTCGCGACACGGTGGTTGAGAACCGCTGGTCTATGGATCGGTGGACACAATTTGCGTAACGAGGATTGGATAAGAGGTAGAATGGATGTAGGTCATGGGCTGACATCACTTACGATTAGGCGAACTGCGGGTCGTTCGTAATCTTTATTTTATTTATAAAAAAACTTTTTTTTTGTATGTTTAAAAATATTCATCCATGCGTGGAGAACAGTGACATTGTTATAAATACTAAAAATAATTCATGAATGGGTCGGTTCGACCGGAGAATGACTACGCTCACACGGATTAAAAGGATAAATTGACAGCATAACGCTACTGTGTTTAGACTTGTGAGTATAAGGATCTGAAGACCCTCATTACTAACTCAACTTGGTGATGTAGTATTCCATTTTAGTCCTCAAAGGTGACAACGCATTTGCATTATGATTTCATGAACAGCATGGAATATGCAGCATTACACTGCTGTGTTTCGTATGGTGAGTGTAAATAGTTCCCTGGCACTCGATTACATGTAATGAAGAATTCCATCTCAGTCCTCGGGGATGACATACAACAGATGGTAAGTGCTGCCATCAGGTGAAATGTGTGCTCGTTCACTCACCCCCAAATATTATAAAAAAAAAAATTATCTTTCACAGGGTGGTATATTTTTCTATTCACCGCTACGAGCACGGTTCTTTCTGGCCGAACCTCCGTCAGTCGGACTTCAACTACACCGGCCATGGCCAAGGCAAAGGACACAATTTCAACGTGCCTCTCAACATCACGGGTTTGGGCGATGCAGATTATCTGGCTATATGGCATCAACTGCTGTTGCCAATGGCTTTGGAAGTGAGCTTTGTCGTTTATATTAGATTAACTCTTGGCATATAGTGCCAATCACTTTTGCAGCAATCTAAGCTAATAGCTTATAGCTGCTTTAGAAAGTACGAGGAAACTGTCGAGGGTCACAACGTGGGATCCATTTCATATATCCGTACCAACCTGAAGCAGTCACTGCTGGAAATAAGCGTGGAGACCGGTTTTACTGGCTGACAGCAAGCGATATTTTTGCCTGACCGAAAAAAAAAATGAACCTAAAATCTTTAGCTTAGGATGCTCATCGTCAGATAACTTGGTAATTGCCTCATAGCACACTCCTCTATATGGATAAGATACATAGTAATACTAAATTATTTTAATACATATTGAAATTAAATATCAACACATGCTCCGGAAATTTCTTTTATTATTAATAACTGTCATATTTTATTACAGTTTAAAATTATTAAAATTTAACGACGAGGTATATTTGTTCTGAGGCGACAACGCGTCGGTATCATGATTGTTTCAAGGATGAATATTGGGTGTCTATAATTTCTAAATTGTTTTTTTTTTTATAAATTCCTAACGTAATTTGTTTTCCCGCCAACGCCAGTATCAACCGGAGCTGATCCTAATATCGGCGGGCTACGACGCTGCCATCGGCTGCCCCGAGGTATATATATCTCTCTCCCTCTATCTATATCTGTCTCTTTCAGTACGCGCCCGAACTCGTCATCGTCTCAGCGGGCTTTGACTCAGCATTGGGTGATGAAAAGGTCTGTAATAATGTACTTTGTAAATGAATTATTTTAGTATTAAATTAAAAAAAATATAAGTTATGACAATTTAATAAAATATACCCATAAAAAATCTACTAAACGCCAATGCACGATTAAAAAGGATAAACTGAATCAGGTGGCTTCGTAAACTGGTGGCTGTATAAAAAATAATAAACTTCCATGAGTATTTTTGATACGTCGTCTCCTCTACGAGAATGTCCTTAGTATTACAAATTTATTTGTAAGTAACACTTTAGTACTTATTTAAATTTATTAACAATGCACAAAAGAAATCTCCCTGCGTGACGGGACTACTATGTTAAACAAACAAACCTTGTTCAGCTCAAGTGACAAATATTTACGTTCCGATGGCACGAATTTTACTTACCATAGATACAAAAACAAGAGTAAATAGTGTATGTAGAGCCAATCAGGCGAAGAAAAAATAAAGGTATCTCTTTATTTTTACGTACACAGATCCCCTAATGGTAAGTGATTTTTTGTTTGTTCATTTATTTATATAATACCACTATCATTATAGGGATGCTGTAAGGCAATAGTGCAGTGCAACATAATTTTTACAATATCACCAGCCAAACCAAATTGTTGTGACGACCAAAACAAATGACAAGAAGAAATCACATTTATAATTATCAAGTTATATATCATAAATACGTCTTTCCAAATATCATTATATCATTATAGAGCATCCATAATTTTTAAAGCTGATTAAAGTGTTTATGACTAAGGCAATAATGCGAAGTTAAGCCGAGCCAAGCAAAATCGAAAGAAGTTTATGAACTACTAAATAAAGTCTGGTATTTAACACAAGTAAGAATATGATCAATTGATTGAATTGAAGAATCCTCACCATATACGGAGTTTTCATAATCTTAATGTAACAGATATCACCGACAATGTGGTGACACAATGAGCTCACAGGGAAAATATAAAAAAATTATACAAGGCAGTATTTTTGCCACAATATGTTATATGGATGACTGCATAAAATATATCCGGAAAACTGACATATCAAATCACAACAAAATTACAACAAAGACCAATTTAGATTTACATGTGCACCTAAGATTCGAGTAACATATACACTATAACATATTAATAGTAATTTTACTGGATGTCCATGTGTCTAACGTTTTACAATGTACTATATTGCACATTCTCTAAAAAAAAATATTAAAAATTTAAACCACTAACTATTAAACTCGCTTGCTACCATAATTTTAACCTTACAACAATTATGTTTGTAATTGGATAAACTTCACACCATTTCAGGGAGAAATGCAAGTAACACCATCGTGCTACGCATCACTGCTGCATATGTTGATGTGCGTTTGTCCGTCGGTATGCGTAGTGCTTGAGGGCGGCTACTGCCTCACCTCGCTAGCAGAGGGCGCGGCCCTTACACTCCGTACACTTCTGGGGCATCCGCCCCCCGTGTTGACAGCTACCGGGGAACCGAGCGACTCGTAAGTCGTTCGGCCAATTTTTTTTAAATCCATATATATATTTTTTTTTTAAATACATATGCTAATATTGAGAACAGTCAGTATTAAGAGTGTTAATGTAAAATTAAGTCTCAAGATCCATGTGCGTATAACGGAATACGCAAGCAGCATATTCCGTTTAGTCTTCCATTAAAGTTCCATGAGAGCGTGGTCCGTTTTGGTAAATAACCAAACCAATCGTCCTTTAAATATGAATTGTCTTTTATTGGTACCGGAAAAAGGTCCACCGACACACAATTCTACCGGATTGGTCATCAATCACAGATTTTTTTTATTATTATTACCTTTAGAGTAACAAACGAGCACACAGTTCACCTGATGGTAAGTGATTCCTGCGGTCCATGATATCTACATTTCAGCCCTGACAACGAATCATAATGCAGATGCGTTGTCCCCCTGAAGGACTGAGATGAAATGCCTCGTCTTGAGTAATAAGGGTCTCTAAATCCCTGCACCCACCAGACGTAACACAGCAGCATTAAGCTGCTATTTTACGCTGGTATTCTGTGAGGTTTCTACACTGCAGTTTGCTTCTAGCTGCAGAATGAATAAGTCAGCTCGACCGGGGTAGGACCACTCCCTCACAGAATAACAGCGTAATATAGCAGCATTCTGTAATGCTGCTGTGTTTCGTCTGTTGAGTGTAGGGATCCGGAGACCTGGTGACGAGGCATTACATCCCAGTCCTCAAGGGTGGCAACGCATCTGCATTATGATTCACAGGAATCACTTGCCATCAAACTCCGTGCTCGTTTGTTATTTTCAATGTAATTAAAAAGAAAAAAAACCATCATTCCGTAAACATAACTTCTTTAAGCGTGTTATGCAGACGCATTGTGTGTTCGGCAACGTTGGGTTTGGATTTTACTGTAACGTAATTTACAGGATTCGGGAATCCATACTGAACTGCATCTACGTGCATAAACCGTATTGGCGTTGCTTCAACTACCAACCCACGTACAGCATCGGCGCTGTACCACCCAATGTGTGTGACGGTGGGAAACAGAAGCATACAGTCGCGCATAGGTGGGAGGGAGACGAAACTAGGCCTGACAAGTTCGCTACGAGGGACTGCTATCCTAAACAGGACAATGAAACTAAGATAAAAATAGCTGACAGGTTAAACCATTTGCGGCTGGGTAAGTTATTTTATTATTTTTATTTAAATGACATACATACAACCCCCCACTATACTGTATAAAAGATGAGTAACTTTTACCTTATATACATCCATACTATAGTCGACGCATTATGAACTGAGCCTTCGGGTCATAAATAATATATATCTGTCTGTCTCGCTCGCACTTATAGGTCTTATGGAGACGTGTAGTGATGTGCGTAAGAAGGTGTAGAGGTGCATATCGATAACGGGATAGGAACAATCGATATGCTAAATTGTGTTAAGTTTTAATAGGAATAATTTTTCGCTATCTGAAAATATTTCTTCAAAACCACGTTAGAAAATAAATTCTCCATTGTGCGTATTGCGAAACGAAGCGTCAGTAATGTAATGAGTGACATAACAAAAAATCTTATATTTATAGAACAACAACAAACCCTTGTTGCACCAATCAGGAGTCAGAGTGCTAATTAAGGTCACAATGACGAATCGACCCTGCGTGCGCAGGTAGCTAAGTATCGATAACGGGTTGCATTGTGTGTTCATTTCTACGGTCAGTGAAATTTATTGCCCGACGACTCAGTTTAAAATGCGTCGGCTATAGCTCATTGTCCGACCTAGCTTTTTAACTTAATACCACGCAAATAACCTGTCCTAGCGCCGATGTGTCCAGGTATTGTGCGCGCTATTTGGTCTTCTATTTTATATAACTTGTTTTAAGCGAAGCATTTGATTGTGTTTATCATTTCTTTTCATTTGTAATTGAACTAAACTAATAATATCGTAATATTTTTAGTCACCCAGTTGTCGTTGCCCCAGCACGCCGTGTGCTACGTATATGACGAGGCCATGTTGAAACATAGGAACATTTGTGAGCCGTAAGTTGCTTCAAATGATAACTCTATAATAATAGTGATATTATAAGAATTCTGTGCTTAAATCATGAGATGAAAGGAACACAACAAAAAATCAATAATTTGTTGTCCTTGCAATTATTGTTGCAACGGTAAATTTTGAATGACATTTGGTTGTTGAAGCTCTTTGTGTATAAGTGTAGTGTATTTTTTAAAAGAAAAGATGCTAGCCAGAGAACCATTAATAACATTCCCGTTCTCCAACTAAACGACAATATTCTTATAGTGGATTCGAACCTAGGACGTTAATTTTCTTTTAAAGTAACCTTACCTTAAAGCATTAGGTTATCGACATAATATTTTATAAAATAAAAAGAAAAACAGTAGTTTAATGCCTTCAGTATCTATTCTAAGGACGAGTGTTGCTCAAGGTTGCATTCTAGGTCCGTTACTTTTTTTGCTTATAATTTCCCTTATATAGTTTAGAAAAAATCTGGAATTGTATTTATCTGTCCATAATAACTGTTGGCTATTTTAAGTTTTAAATATACAAGCTTCAACATTGGAAAGAAATACTCAACAACAGACAACTGTAATTGTTTTATTTCAGATCATTGGAATCATAATAATCACTATTTACTCAGACACGAAAGTCGACAATTTGATATTTGTAAAAAGAAATAGCGTCAAATATTTAAGAACCATAACATAAAAACTAACAGTTTAGTAATGTATGAGTTTTGTCCGAATTCTTTAATTTTAAATTTATAATTATTATTTAAGTTTGTACACAAAGCAATAATTTATGGGAAATAATATAGGAAAGGTATGTACAAAGCGCAGCTTATTTTACAATTAAAATCTCTTCTAGCTGGCCTGGTGTTGGACATATTATCGGAAAGAAACATAGTGTACTCACAAAAAATAAAAATAATAAAACTAAAATAAATACAGGACTATATTTATTTAACAACAAATTTTTACTATATCGTAGGTTGACAGGTAGAAAATACTAATTGGTATAAACTAGAAGTATAACCCATCATGCCTCAACTTTTAAGATCTGATAATAAAGTTATAAAATAATATACGATTTGTTTCAATTTCCATTAAGGGGCCACGTGGAGTGTCCGGAACGTATAATGCGAATTCACGAGAGACATCGCGATTTCGGTCTGCTGGACAGATTGCACCATCTCTCTGCCCGCAGTGCAACCGACCAGGAGATACTCGCTGTACATACAGACAAACATCTCAACAGGTAAAATTAATAAGGGCAGATCTTACAGGTAGTCTTATCCCCAATTTATATATGTGCTTGTTAAATTCTTAATGTAATGCTTCTGTGTTTTGTTTAGTTAATTATAAGATCTGGAGTAATTTCATCTCAGGCTTAGTGATAACGCTTCTATTCGAATACTTATGAAGGATAGATAATTTTTTTTTTTTCTAACTAAGGTTTTGTAACAAGGTCTTATTTTAGTTTGGAACCGTAGACCGCAATGTTCACACGCCATCTTGGTAAAATGGTGGTTATATTGTGTGAGATTTATATTGTTATAGATAACAAATATATTGGACAGAATGCATAAAACTGCATATAAGAATTCCACTTTTTAACTTCAAATTATTACTTTTTTCTTATAAATCTATATATGTGCAAGTAGTTCATCAAATTGTGTTATCATTTTAAGACTCAAAGAGCTCGCTACAACTAAACTCCGAGACCTGAACAGTCAGAAGAAAGCTTACGACTCGGTATACTTTCACCCGGATTCCTTGGAAAGTGCGGCGGTCTCTATGGGGTGCGTTTTACAGGTAATTAAAATTAAATTAAAATAAATAAAAAAATAAGGCTTTTGATTCATGTCTAACTAGCCAAACACTTCGTCATAAAAGGAATTTAGTAATAATAATAATCATGATAATAGAATTTTTAATGACATAAAACAACACGTATAATTAACGTAAAGTTTGTTTGGTGATCGGTTCTAAATACGTCGCCATTTTAGAGACTGTGAAGTGAAACCAATAGAATGTGATATTTTAATTTGAACCTTATTCCATTAGACCGTAGATGCAGTTCTATCAAACATAGCCGGTGCGGGGGTTTGCGTGATCCGACCGCCGGGCCATCACGCTGACGAGGAGATACCGAGCGGTTTTTGCCTGTTGAACAACGTCGCGGCTGCCGCGAGGTATGCGGTTCAAATCCACGCCTTGAAACGAGTGCTGATCGTTGACTGGGACGTTCATCACGGGAACGGTACGCAGAGGATAACGTACGGGGATAATAAAGTAAGTGCGATACGTTTGAGTGTGGGCTTAGCAGCTGTAGAGAGCTATAGCTAGACCTGAGTTAGAGTGGTCTAAGACCTAGCACGGCAGCTAAAGAGTGAGAAAAATAAATGGTTGTAATTGTAATTGTAATTCAAATAAAAGTTACTACAAACTTGCACCAATGTCACGTTACTAATAAAGTTTTTTTTGCTTTATCAATCAGTGGCACTTTTGTACAACAGTAGCAATTTTGACAGTGGTAGAGCTACACTGCAGTTTGTTTCTAGCTGAATGCAGAATGAATGATACGCTCGACCGGTGTAAGACCACGCCCTCGCAGAATACCAGCGTAAAATAGCAGCATAATGCTGCTGTGTTTCGTCTGTTGAGTGCAGGGATCCGGAGACCTTTATTACCGGTGACGAGGTATTCCATCTCAGTCTTACAGGGTAACAACGCATCATCATTATGATTTCTTGTCAAGGATGTATGTAGATGTCATGGGCCGCAGGAGTCACTTGCAATTAGGTGAACTGTGTGCTCGGTTGTTACTCAAAAATTACTACTAATGCGTTACGGGCATGTAAATCTCCGTCCTGGCTCTTGGATTCTATATATATATTGCTATATTCTAAAGATTAAAATCAGAATTTGACGACAAGTAGGACAGGCCCGCAGGAGTAGTTTTCTTTAATCCCCTCACTATATACTACTTATCTTTTTTTTCTAGTAGAATATATAATGGTATATATATTTATATATATATATATATATTTATATACATATATATTTATTAACTATGTTTACATTATATGTATTATTATTTATGTATTTATCAATTATTTTATGCATGTTTGTATATAAATATAGATCTGTATTTATTTTTATTTTATTCTTACTATTGTTTTTTCTCTATTTTTCTACATTTTTTTATTTTGTGGTAACACTAGGCTTGCTGGTAGAGATTTTAATTGTTGTTTTAATTCACTTATATAAATGCTTTGTGTACATTAAAGTTTAATAAATAAATAATAATAAATATATTCTCTGTATAATTTTTTTTTCCAGATATTGTATATGTCGGTACACCGGTATGACAACGGGTCGTTCTTCCCGCAGTCGCCTGACGCTGACCACTGCGCCGTGGGGGACGGGCCCGGCGAAGGGTATAACGTCAACGTGCCGTGGAATAAGGTTATATTATATAAGTCCACAACTATATTGCGATGTGATTGCGCGTTTCTCGTCACTGTGTGTCATTTTTATCGCCCCCATGTTGCGATTTCAAAATCTAATCTCCATCGTCACGATAGTTGGCAAACCACCACTCCGAGCTTTACGCGAAACTTCCTGCCACGCACAACTACTCTGTGGAGTCAGTTGTCGCCTTAAGTGGCATTTCCGAACTGATACGACGTAAGGACCTTCAAGAAAAGAGCCTACACCCCTCTTAAAGCTCGACAGCGCATTTGTAACGCTTCTGGTGCTGTGTATATGTTCATGGGCGGCGGTGATCACTTACCATCAGGAGCTCTGTTTGCTAGTTCGCCACCTATTCTATAAAAAAAAATTAAACTCAATTTACGTTCCTTTTGATTCAACTCCAGGGCCCAATTCTGAAGTGCTAGTTTTTATATAAAGTATCCTATGGTTTAGTCTAGGTTTTAAACTATCTGCGTGCATAATTTCATTCATCAAATCCGTTCAAACGTTTTCGCGTAATTGAGTAACAAACATCCAAACATTTATAATATTACTGTCAAATCGAAATAAATGTATATAGAAGTTGGTAACCTTAAACTACTATATATATATATACTACTATATAAATATGAAATTAATATATATATATATATATATATTAATTACATATTTAAATAGATTTAATTCGAATTATTTAATATATTATTTTGATACTATATTAGAATGTATTAATATAGTATCAATATGTCATTTAATTTTAAATTAACATTTTATTTCTAACAGCGCGGTATGAGTGACACGGAATACATGGCGGCGTTTACGCAAGTGTTCCTTCCCATAGCTTACGAATACAATCCCGAGCTAGTGATTGTGTCCGCCGGGTTCGATGCCTGCGTTGGTGATCCTTTGGGCGGTTAGTGAACTTTATTTGTATAATAACACTTAGCACATTCTAGATTCTAGTTGAAATTACTAATAAAAAACATATCTTAAATGCAAAAGAATTTGGTTTAATTTTTACAATACTTTTTTTTTCATTTAATCTTAACTACAATCATGGTCAACTCATATTATTTTTATTAAATATTTGAGTTAATATTATAGAAGAAAAGAAATAACGTTTTAAACTTTTTGTTTTTTATTAAATAAATGTCAATTCTTGTCTATGCTCACCAGGTTGCAAAGTTTCTCCTGAATGCTATGGAAGGATGACCCAATTATTGCATGGATTGGCTGGTGGAAAGATTATACTTTGCTTAGAGGGAGGATATAATGTTACCAGCATATCCTATGCAATGACAATGTGCACAAAAGCTTTACTTGGGGACCCCATTCAACACCATTATGAACCGAAAGCAGTCTGCCATTGGTCCGCTATAGAATCTATTAATAATGTTATAAAAACCCACAAGAGATATTGGAAGTGCTTGAAATTCCAATTAGCATTGCCCATGGAAAATGTACTGGAGGAACCACAGCCATCTAGAGGCTTAATTACTAACGCCAATCATACAAATGTACAAAAAACAAAATTGTCTATGTCAATTCCATTGAATGATTCTTCGAACGACGGCTCGAAATCATTCAACCAATTTGAATCGTCATTAGAGAGCGATATGATGAATTTGACTTTAGACAAAACGAAATGCTTCGATGGTATACATTGTGGTACGGATGACGAGAACGAAGATCAAACCAAACAAACTAATAGTAAAGAAAATGTTGGCTATTCAAAAGCCATAGATGGCGCCGGGAGTTCAGGTGTAATAGAAAAAGGCGGTCCTAGTGAAGAGGCTGACGGGAAACAAACCCTTGTAGATTATTTATCTGAAAACATGCAAGCATTAGCAGATGGGGAAATGTTCGCCGTGGTTCCCGTTCCCTGGTGTCCCCATTTGGACAGTTTGTTCGCTATACCCGAGTCGATTAAGTTTGAACAGGGAGTCAAATGTGCGGATTGTGATGAGAAGAATGAGAATTGGGTGTGTCTTCATTGTTATGTCGTAAGTATGAACGATTGATTTCTCTAAGTTAAGAATGCTTCGATAGCGATTCCCAACTAAAATAACAGCACTACTGCAGTCGTTTTTCAGTCACCGTCTATCGTGGTTCAATGTAATTATAGCGTTTAAATAAATCTCATCACGGTTTAAACAGTTTATCCATTTGATTCGATGTTAATCAGTTCTCGTTTTGGTTTAGTACACAGAAGTCGTAAATACTGGCAACCTCGACTTTGGTCCTTCGAACCGGATTCGAAATTTAAAAAAATATTTATTATATTTTGCTCAAATATTTTGTTTTCATATCTATCCTTAGCCTATTTATTAGTTGATGTTTTTACATAATTCTAGACAGCCTGCGGAAGAAGCATAAAAGGCCACATGCAGTCTCACCATCGGACAACTGATCACGCTCTAGTACTTTCTCTCCTCGACCTCTCCGTATGGTGCAACGTATGTGACGCGTACGTCGACAATCCACTTCTATACGACGCAAAGAATAACGCCCACAGATGTAAATTCGGAGAAGATATGCCCTGGTGTTATCGCACCGACATAGATATGGAATAGCCGCCAGAAGTCTATCTCACAGTGACTATATATAACCAATAAATATTTCTTAACTTTTCACGTAAAATAGTTTTTAATAAGCCGCCGTGTTATTTATTACGGCTTATTGCAAACTTCGATATATGAAATAATATAAGTATATGTTTGAGCAATATATATAGGCATATTAATATAATTTCTATTCCATTTGGCAGCTTGTTAGCTAACTGGGCTAATTTAGCATTATTTTTTATAAAAAGGCGAAGGACGTTTGAATAGTAAGTTTTACTTAAATTATGGTTGATAAATTACAATCTTACGCCGCGGCCGCGTTTCCTCCGTATAGAATAACGATATGAAGAAAAGATCAATTTGAATCATAAGAAGAAATGAAGCTGGTGTACAAGAATTTAGTGCGAGAACTAAAAATCGAATTCGCGAAACTATATTTTAGTTTATTGATATTGTATCTAAATCCGAAATAGATTTGAAGTTTTGTTGATATTGTATATGAAAAATTTTATGTACAAATATGAGTACATAATACGATTTTTTTCTTTTAATATATATATATACATTAAATATGTACTCGGAAATTACTTTAATTAATAGGCTAGTTTAAAAAACTTACATTTGCAACGCACAAGTAACTATACTATTTACTTTAACTATGTTATTTTTCCAAAAAACTTAAAGGAATCACTTATTGCAACACTTGTACTTGTACTACAACACAATGTAACTTTTAGAGATGTTTTTTTATAAAAGTTAAAAAAAATGGAAATAAAAACAGACTGATCTAAACTAATAAAATTACGCTAGCTTAGCATTAAGTTTAAAATTTTAATAATTGCAAAATGGTCAACTTATTACTTACCTACTCTATTACTTATTATACTTACTTATCTATTAGTACTCTACTCTAGCTCAAATATTATTATTAATTAAAAAATAAATGTATATGTATACAACCTGACATAATAATAATTGCCTACAAATATTATCATATAACTAGCAATTATACTTTTAAATGTATTTCATTTTAGATTTTTATTTATTATTTTCGATACTTGAACATTTTTTAAAAAAGTGAAGTGTAATGAGATTTCCGAACATGTGTGGATTTCACAAAATTGCAAGAAATTAGTTCGGTTGGATGAGTAATTACAGAATACTATAAAATTATTTGTTGATTAGATTACAATATTATTTTACATTTATGATAATTTTTCCTTTTAATCATTGTATAACTTAATATACGTCAATATGAATATAATGTTTCATATTATTTTATACATATAAATACTCATGTATGGTAGTATGTTTACAAACATTTGGTTTTGTTTAGTTTATGTGACCATACTAGAAAATAGCTGATCTATCTTATTATGATAATATTTCATTATTTAATGTTATCACAATAAGATATTTAATTATTTGTAAATTGTATTTAACACTTATTACTGAACAATTAAAATTAATAAATTCCCGAGATGGTGTCTCGAAAACTTAATTTTCTTTTCTTAAACTTTTCATAAATATGAATAAACTACACATCACTAGAACACTGATTCAGGGATGGAAATAAATTTTGTTTAATCCGATAAGTAATATTACGAAATCTGTAATAACAGTTTGAGCACATTGCTACTGTAATACGTAATTTCCAGATATGTATGAAATTAGATACTTGAATATTTCATGTGACTTTATTGTCGAAATACAGTATTCGCGAGCAAGTACCAAAATTAAGATTGGAAGTATACCTTTTAGTAATAGTTTATTGAAATTAACAGTACAATAACGAATAACATACTATTTGTTTACAATCTTTTATCCCAGAATAATTTAGAGAATCTCCATCCTCCAAATGCATCCTATTAAAACTACGCAGACTTTAGTTTACAAGACCTTGCATCAATAGCGTTTAAGGATATATAATTATCAAAAATAGCCGTCGTGGTTCTAATTGAAAAAATTGTAAATTATCTTATTGTTTTGCCTAACATAAATGATCATTATGCACAATAATTCTATGCCTAGATAACCATGTGCTAAGGTAATTTTCATACATTTATCTAATTTTTGGATAGCAAAACCACTAAAGAAAAACAAATAAATGGTGTTCTACGGCGTCTTTGGTAAGGTATATGAAAGCTCATCCTCGCCTGCCTAAAAGACTTAATGCTGTTCCGAGGGCTCCCAGTCAATGAGCAGTTCGGGTTTCGCATCTAACACTCATGCACACATTAAGTGCACCGCATCACGGAGCACATTCTCAGTAAATTTCTTCAGGGTTACCAAACTGGGGCACTTTTCCTCGACATGGCGAAAGCTTTCGACAAGGTCTGGCACAACCGAGTCATATAAAAACTGTATGAGCTCGGTGTGCCAGATCGACTCGTACTTATCATACGAGATATTCTCCGTAATCGAACCTTTCGTTACCGCGTCGAGGGAACGCGTTCCGAGGTTCACCCCATTTGTGCCCGAGTACCACAAGGCTCCGTCCTAGGTCCTATTTTATACACTCTACACCAACGACATACCGCGCACTCGCGATGTAAAGCTAACCCTTTTCGCCGATGACACCGGCCTCTACATGTCTGGATTCAAACCAGACGTTATTTGTAAACGCATCCAATCTGCAACCAACACCTTAGGGAAATGGATGATCGAGGTTAAGCCCACCAAAAGTGCAGCCATGTACTTCTCTCGGCGCAACAAAACGCTGCAACTATGTGATCGTCCAATCCTCTGGGGAAAGACAGTCAAATATTTAGGCGTTACATTAGACGAAAGACTCACCTTCGGTCCTCATCCATCAACCACGTACAGAATTGAGCAGCGTTCGTCCTAGGTCGTTTGCACCCGTTACTCAATAAAAATAGTCCTCATATTCAAAATGTAAATTGCGTAATAAAATTACACTATACAAAGCGTGCATCCGACCCATGACATACGCAAGCCCCGTCTTTGCGCATGCTTCCCCGCGTCACATTCATCGACTTCAGGAAATACAAAATCGTTTCATGCGCAAGGCCACCGGTGCGCCATGGTTCTTGCGTAACGAAAATCTACACATTGATCTAGAGCTGCTGACCTGCAGCTCAGTACCTGAAGCAGGCTTCCCGCCGATATTTCGACTCTGCCGTCATACACTCTAACCCCTTGATTGTAAGTGCCGCCACTTAAAATTCCATCGCGAATCATAGATACACCCGCGTCCGAAAGAGACCGAGGCACGCCCTCGACGACCCTGACGACGCAACCACCAGAGCCCAAGCCCTTCATAAAACACTACGTATATTGCACCCTCATATCGCCCCCGCCGACGGCGAGGGCGTCGCAAACAAGGTTATTCGCGATAGCGCCGTGTCACTGGCCGGATCTCTTGAGTCCATACAGATAGAAGCGTCACTTCTCAAGCGCCCACGCTTTCCGAAGTGGTGGTACAGGTAGTTAATAATAATAGCGATATTAATTTAGATAATCCTCTGTCAGAAGCAACTGACCGAGCCGGCACCCTCGAGTCAGACGCTCTCGCGAAACAGGGAAACGGTCCAAGCCGAGGCTCCCTCTCCGGACCTCTTGTGTTGGTTACCCATATATAGAGGTCTCGAGTGAGTGCGATAAGCGCTCGGTCACTCGAGACCTCTATATATGGGTAAAAATACTCGGTCATGTCAATACAACAATGAACTGTCAGAATCGTCTGTCATTGAAATGAACATTAATCAGGGTTTCCACAATGAGAGAAGTTTTCCCATAGAAGGGAAATAAGAAAAGAAAATTTGCTTAGGAGAAATTGTGTTAAGTTACCGTAAATAAAAAAATAAGTAACGTACTTATTTTTTTATGTATTGTTTATACTTAACCTGTATCTATTTTATTCGATTGCACGAATTTTTATTATTATTGTTAGAATATTGATTTTTCATGATAGATTTTCACTAACTGCTGGTTTTGCTATCTATTGTAAACCATATATAATCAAAGTATGGCTACAGTGACCACTTAACATCAGATGAACTGATCGAATTGACATTACATCCTATGAATTAAATAAAATTAAAGTAAATCTAGTGAATGACTTGATAGTTATAACATTTAAACAGAACCTTTCTAAACTCGGTTAAAAAGTACCTCTTTGACGGTAAACCAGAACTGTCAACTTAATAAAAGGGGAAAGTCGAAACCGATCAAAGTGGAAACACTGGTTGCTTTGATTCGTTTATTTCAGTCTCATTTTAATTGGGATTGAAGCAAATTGATTTCAATGATACGTTTATTTACGTTTATTATTTTTAAAAACATATTATCGGCCTTGAGGCACTAAGATAATATGTTTTTAAAAAGGGAAATACTTAAGGCCATTTCATTTAGAAATCCTGTGAGACTACCTTTATCGTACTGGTTGTTAGTGGTAACAAGATTCGCATTAACTCTTTTACCGCAGTCCGGATACATACACCCAGATGAATACTTTCAAAATGTGGAAGTTATTGCTGGTAAGATAAAAATATATATATTTTGAAACAAGAATTATTTAGTTTCTAATGCAATTTACGTTCTAAAGTAGTTAGTAAGATTGATACACAAATTTTAACTCTAACGTTTTGATATAATGCAAATTGTTTGAAAAAAAACTAGATAAATTATTCATAAGCTTAAATAATATGATATCAATAGAATAATATAATACATAATACGGCTACAACACACTAATTTTGCTGCATGGCATAGAAGTTAAAGTAATTGTCAGTGTGTATAAGCTGCTGTGTCATGGGTCCTGGGTTTGATTCCCATCCTAGGAATGATATCTGAGCATCACAAACTCTTGGTTTTTGTTTCTGTGCATATTGCTGATACTATGTCTAAAACTTCCACCTAATCTTATGAAACATGCATTAAAATGGATTAGATTAGTAAATATGACAAGTTGTGCCTGTGTTTTGCAAATACCTATAGCACTATAATATATCTTGTGCACTTGATGTAATCTGGTAATAACCAAAAGACATTGCTATAGTTAAAAACTAGAGAAGCAATTTGCACTTGCGGTCTAATCTTTTTAAAGGAGATGACTTTTCGTTTTTTTAGACTTTCAATGATATATTGCTGAACATTGACCTCCCCATAGATGACATGAAACACAATCCTAAACCGCTTATACCCATTGACTTCCAGCATACTTGCATAGTTCTTTGCTCCATCTTGTGGGGGTGGTCCTACACTGTGATTGTCAGTCTGAGGTTGCTGCGTAAGAACCTTTCATCCCCATCCATTAAAGTTTATCCTAGCTATATGGTCTATTGCCACTTTACCTTGCTGATCTTTGTTCTATGTTGATCATGCAGATTCTACTGTGGATGTCAATGTTGCATATTATGTATCTAGTTAAGCCTGCCACTCTACAATCTTTTTTCAGCCAATAATATTTAATGAAACCCTTTCTTTTCCAGGTGATATCTTTGCAATTGATGTTGCAAGAACATGGGAGTTCAATCCAAAATTTCCCATCAGAAACATCTTTGTACCAAAGATAGTACTTGGCCCACCTCTTTACCTTATACATCTATTGAATCCATACTCAAAAGCTTACCTACATATAGATCTTCAAACACCATATTACTTGTTGGTGATACCTCGACTTTTTATCTGCCTTCTGTCCTTTATAAATGACTATTGTTTGTACAGAACATGTGTTATCTATGGCCAAAATTTTAGAAATAGACTAAAAATATTTGCCAGTTCATATGTAGTATTTGTTTACTGCTGCAGAAGCTTTTCCAATACATTTGAAATGATATTTTTCTCTCTACTACTCCTACTGGTTGCAGAATGTATGTTCAAATCAGATAAAGTTATATATCATGATGAATTTTTAACAGAAAAATATAATAAAGCATCAACACCGGTTGAAAAGGTAAAAATTTTTAAACTTAAGACTCATTTGCCACAACATTCCTTGAATAGAGTATTTATTCTTGCAACAGTAGTAGTAATTGGTATTTTTAACCGTCCAACATTTGTAGGCTTTGCGTTTGCGCCAATTTTCTTTTGGCTTCAACGGGGTTTGGGGTCTAAAGTTGTAGGTTTTAAAGATTTCCACTTTAGAATTTTCTCCTTTATGTTTTGTGGTGTGCCTATAGCAATTCTGCTTATTGGAGTTGATTCTACTTATTATGGGTTCCTAACAAGTGCAGATTTGGAATCTTTCAAGCTGTCCTGGGATAATTGGATTGTCACACCATTGAATTTCCTGCGATACAACTTGGATACAAGAAATCTCAAGCAACATGGTATACATCCACGATGGCTTCATTTGATTGTGAACATGCCACTGCTGTTTAATGTATTGGGAGTAAATGCCCTCATCACACTATCCAGTAATATTTACAGGTAATATTTTTATTTTACGCAATCAATGGAAAATATATGTAGCATGATGAGATTTATATTCTGTGTCATACAATATTTAATTTCCATTCAATATAATTTAGAAATGGTTGGGCATTGCTGTAACTACTTAATTACAATATGAATAGGTCATCTCAGCTACTACATATTTTTTTCACTGACTAGATAAACACTGCATGGTTGGATACTTTTTTATGTTGGTATTCTGTATTATCATTCCCCAGCTAAAGCTAGTTGATAGTTGTGCCATGTCTGCACCACATAAAGATCAACTCCGTTGTATAATTTCAATGTCATTGTATGTTACACTAGCTTTTTATGCTAATTACTAAGAAACTTGGGGTAACAGGACATGTTACACTCCATTGTTACACAACTTTTTTTTTATTCACATTCACAGGTATTGAATGGACATTGTTATTTATATCTTTTTCAAGCACTGTATAAGGTTGTACAATATCTTTATCTTTTATGACTGAATAATTCTAAATATGTTTGAATTCTCTTGTCACTGAATTTATTCTGCTAATATATTCTCGTAATAAATTTGGCCATTACTAATATATAGTTGCAATATATACATACAATATATAACATCATGGCTCAACAGTTAGTGAGGTCCAAAGTCCAATAGAAGGTAAGACATAATGTAGCTATTTATACTGCAGACCAAAATTTTAAGACCACCTTAATTAAAGTAGGAAAATAAAGTAAAACTCCAATAAAATATTAAATGTTTATTCATCTAATAGAACATTGATTGACAAACAATATACTTAAAAAGCGTAAAGAAATATTAACAGTCCATGCAAAAACAGGCTAAACTGATTTTTCATCAAAAAATCCTCCTTTACATTTTATGACTTTTCTCAAGCCTCGGCCTATGCCGACTAAGACTTTATTTTATTGCCTATAGAGGCAATCAATTTGTTAATGGAGTCTTGTGATATAATCCTCCAAATTTCGCATAAAGCATTCCACATTTATTCCGCGAGGATGGGCCACGATTGCGGACGTTCCTATCAAGCTCTTCCCACAAAAGTTCAATGGGATTGAGATCCGGGCTCTGAGGAGGCCAAACCATGATTTTTAACACCCCCTTGTGGCCTCTTTCTCTTCTAAATATCCTCTACATAATTTTGAACTATGCTTTGGATCATTATCTTGTTGGAAAATGAATACATCTCCAATTAATCGCAACCCGGAAGAAATTTTGGCATTTTGTTCAAAAATGTTATTGTACTGTTCCTTCAATTTTAGCCATTTCCTCGGCTAAAGAAGCAACCCCAGACCATAATTAAACCACCACCATGCTTGATTGTTGGGACTACACAATCTGACATCATCTTTTCTTGGGCACTGCGTCGAACGTAAATTCTACGTTCAAACTTGGATTCATCGGTCCAAAGCACTTCTAAAAATCTTATTCAGTCTAATCTCGATGGGCAAGAGCCCACTGCATCCGTTTTTTCTTGTTTTGCGGCCTTAGCAGAGATTTTCGAACAGCAACGCGGCCATACAACTTCGCATCTCTCATTCGCCGTTTTACTGTAGTCAATGATAAATGTTTATGTGGTTTTGTTTACTTCAACGCGACTAATTATTGACACATATGTAACAAAAGCAAAGTAATTAGTAATGACAAATTATGGCCTCTATGTTTGTTCCTCCTCTACATTATGTTAACCTATCACTAGTCTTTTGAGCAAAAGCCTCCATAGATTGAGGCATTTACATTCATTAATCTTTTCGAGGTTATCATAATTATTAATTTAGTATAACGAATAATAAGCTATTGAAAGTTTGTCACATTTACTATTTCGGTTAACAATCCTCTTATTCTAATACACTTGTTAAACACAAGCTATTCATTAACAATTCACCATCTTGTTTAAAGTTGTTCAAATGTTTAACATTGTAAAACAGAATTTTATTTTTTTTTCAGGTTCATCCGAGGGCAGTACAGTAAGTTGCCTCGGATACAAAGCATTACAGGCCTCATGCTGTTCTCTCTAGTTACCCCAATCGCACTGTTATCATTATTCCCGCATCAAGAAGCTCGTTTCATCATTCCTGTTCTAATACCTTTAGTATACCTTTATGGCAATCACTTACACCCCAACGAGACGGATTCACCGTCATCTCAAACATTGAAAAATTCACTTTGCAGCACTTGGTACTTGTTAAACGCTTTACTGACTATATTCTTCGGGTTTATACATCAAGGTGGAATCTACCCCTTTACCGAGACGTTACATTGGGAAATTAAAAGTTACTATGAGGTACATACTCATGTAATAACAACACACAGTTACAGCATACCCACGTATTTGTTGCAATTAGAGAGCACAACAAAAGTTTGGAGGAACAAAAAGTCTGGCCAAAAGTATAGATTGGCTCCGACCACATTCCTCCACAAATATGGATCCTTGCCAACGGATCAGCTCTTCGAAAAGGTAGATGAGGTCTTAACAAACGCAGAAATGTTATTGCATAAATATAAAAGACAGTATAGATTTTACATAGCGTCTCCATGCTCTTTGGATGGAGAAATTCAAGTGGCATCTAGGGCCTACAATTACATTAAAATTGAACATGACTTTTCATACTACCCGCACTTCTGCACGGAGGCCATTCCGAAGTTTCCCACTAATACAGATCAGTACTGTTTGGAAAGTAATCTCATAAGGGCAAACGAAACTCAAGTCGTCGATCTCAGCGTCTATCAACGAATCTCATGTTTTCTAAAAAGGTTTTGTCTTAGAATTTATCGAGTAAGGCCTTCCAATTATAAAATATAATGGGTTTGACTATATTATTTTGATAAAGCCACTAAAATAATAAGTTATATTTTGTGTATCTGTAAGTAATTAAATAAAAAAAATTAAAGACATTATTTTACGTGCGCTTTACACGCATTAAGTTTTAGTATTAGAAAAGAAAACAATATTACAAATATTTCTTTATCACTAAAAAAGTAAGAAATATATATAAATAAATAAATAATTAAATGTTGCAAGATTATCTTAAGAAAAATTGCTTCATAATTATACCATCTTTTGTACCCAAGTGCCATTGTTATTGTTATTTGACGTTTTTAAAATATTTTAATTTGCAACAGAATTGTATTGTTTTTTTTTTGGAATTTTATATTAATTGACAGTTATTACATTTATTTCAGCTATTGTTAATTCTATGTTTAGTTCGTTGTCGTTAAGTAGTAAGTAAAAAAAAAATCTGCTTGGTAATACACTACTGTTCTCGTTTTATGTTATTTAGGTCTCAGTTTCTCAAATAACATTCACTTTTATCTCATATTTCATTTAATCTAAGTCCATCCATCTAAGTTGTTACTAATTCGGCTTCATCTTGTCAATGTAATATCGTTATAGGTAATCTTCGATACTTGTGAAATAAAACTATTTTATCCTATTTGTTTATTCAATATATAGGAAATACGGTTTACGAGGAATGAATCTCAAACGTTTCTGACATACTATTGTTATGAAATAGGTACCTAAACGTATTTGTAGTTAAAAGTAGTAGCTTATATATATTCCACTGTTGGGCATAAGCTTCCTCTCAAAAGGATGATGGATCTCAGTCTCTCACGCTGCTCCACTGCTTTATTGCACTTTCCAACTAAGAATGTTTAAAGTGTTTTCATTAAATTTGTAATGCTCAATTAGTTTGTTGTTTAATAATACTATTGTTTAAGTTTAGATATATCTGGTATTTTGTGACGTACATCGTGTATTACCAAAGATGCATGAATATATTAGTATAGGGATAAATGAATATGTTATATCAATTAAAATGTGATTTTTAGCAATTTTTTTTAATGGCTTTAAATCTTATAAATGACAATTTATATATCAAATTACAACCAATAAATTTATTAATTATGCTTAAATTGTCCTTTTTTCTTATTTTTTGTTTTATTTGGATGGATTTCTGTCTTAAATGTTAATTATCATTTAACGAAAGTTCTTAATATATTTTCTTGTGCAGCTGTATATAACTATTTGAAATTCTAGAAGAACATTTAGGGGATTTATCGCGATGATTTCATCCGCCCACATCAGATAAACTACAAAATTATTCTATTAATGTATCCTCGCGGTTGACAACCGAAAGTTGCGAGTTTACTTACATACGCCCGCCATTGAGTTTAATAACTAAAATGACAAACGTCTTCTGAAATATATATATATATATACATTTTTGAATAACGATGACAAAAAGTAGTACAGTAACGCTGCGGCTTATTATTAGCTGGCAAGCTAGCAGGCCTAGATATAAGGTGGTTACTATTGGTGCTGAAACTCCACAAGCAAAGCTGTTAGTCTCAGTACCCACTTAGTCTGGTCATCAGAGGTAATGCCAGTCTTGGATATGTCGCTTCTTCTGGTGGTGATACGCCACAAGTGGAAATATTACCAGGCCTCGGCTGTGGTAGCGGCATTTCGGGAAGTAAAAACGAAAAAAGTATTGTTCAGCCTATTCGGAAGAGATTACCATGCCGAAGGTGGATATTGCCAGTATTACCGAGGTACGGTAGCGAGTTTGCCCTTCCGGAACACGTGCATTCTTTATTTCAAAATAATGGCGTCTACTATTTACTACTCTACCTCTGCTGTACCTTGAGGAGTACGATCGCCAGTACGGTTTCGGTTGGGATAGCTTGGCTAGTGATCTTCTACTCTACCTAATTCATTTATACTTTTTTGTTGTTGCAACTAAGAACTTGGCGGTAAGTCTGGAAATAGCAAAGTTATAAGCTTTCGATAAGGTTAGGCACTAAGCGCTTGTTTTTTATGTTTCTGGTTAATGGCCGCTGTTAGCCCAACGGCTTTTATAGTCTCAACGGGTTGAGAGTGACCGAGCGCTTGTTGCGCTCATTTAAGACCTATATATGGGTAACCAGCACAAGGGCCCCCGACAGGGAGCCTCGGCTTGGACCGTTACTCTATTTCACGAAAGCGTCCGACTCAAGTGTGTCCGAGAGGGCCGAACCTCGGCTCGGTCACGCTTGATTTTTGCACGAGTGTTGGGTGCGGAACCCGAACTGCTCATTGATTGGTAGCCCTCGAGACAGCATGATGTCCTTGAGGCGGGCGAGGATGAGCATTTCATATACCTTACCCAAGACTTTGAGTATGCTTATGGATCGATAGGCTGCTGGATCGGTTGGGTATTTCGAGGGCTTAAGAATACCTATGACGTCGGCTACCTCCCAGGTGTTCGGGAAGGTGCCTTTGGATATGGCCGCGTTGTAGATTATCACCAGTAGGTGTAAAATGGTCATGAGTAGGAGTTTTATCACCTTATTGGTGATGCTGTCGGACCGAGAGCCTTGCGTGGTTGCAGGTTTTTAATTAGGGACTCAACTTCGTCATGTGACGGAGTCGCGAGGCGGTTGCTTACTCCTCCGGTCGACCTCGTGAGCGGCGTCGATCGGTAGGGTGCTCGGTGAGCATGGGAGCTCGAGATTGTCAGACAGACATTTGGCTTTCTCTTCGTCTAAGAAGGCGGGTGGTTTATTAGGACGCGCGAAGGGAGACATAGTTTTGGCGGTGCTTCCTTTTCGGGACTTGGGAAGTCGCCAGAAGGCGAGATGAGACGGTTTGATGTTGGAGAGGTGATTATCCCACCGATCGTTCCTGTACTGGTCTATAGGTGATCGGACTTCACGTTGAAGGGTACGTAGCACCAGTCGATATATCGTTTGCCAGGGTCCATCGGTGGATCCTCCGAGGGAATCTGTCTCGAACAATCCTCGACGACTGTCTGGATGTGCCTAGTGAGGGCATGAACTGCGAGATTTGTGTTTTGACTGAAGATATGTTCCTAGGAATACCATCTAGGTGCGGTGTTGTGGATTTCTTCAGGTCGCTCCTGAGTCGGAGCCCGAGGCTTCTAGGAAGGTGAGGGTTGGCGGGTCGACAGTCACACAGTGAAAGCGCTCGTTTCGAAGCTTTCTTCCAATGGGCTTTACGAGAAATCGGCAAATGGTCAATAATTTCTCGCATAAAGTCGCAGTCGACGATGCATGCTCTAATTCAAAACGCTTCTATTCTAATTCGCCTGGCATGTTTCTTCTGCATATTAATCACATATTGCAAATTAGTAATATTTCTTGCTATAGAAATGATAGTACTGGAAATGCCTACTACACCGGCCCAGCCAACATTTCTCGGCAACACGTCGAGGAGTGTCGGAACATACATATATCTGAAGTCGAGATTTTATTAAAACCACTGAATTAAAATTTTATCCTAAACACCTTGATGGTTCACAGTCTCCTTTTTCAAACGCCAGCAATTTTATGGTGATGTGAATGTTCTTGGGCGATGGTTACTTACCTTCAGTGAGCCGCTCGTTTGGCGCTTCTAAAAAAAAGGATTACTTCACAAAAAAAATCTTAGGTTATGTCATTGTCAGCAGTTGTCACTGTCAAATCAATCTGTGCTCTACTTATATTATAGCTCTTTTTATTTATTAAATCTGCTATATTTAAATCGACCTTTTACTAAAATGATTTCGCAAAAAGAATTAGTTCGCACGAGAATTACTATGGCGCAAAAAGTATTACACCTCTTTGAATGGCTATTGGATTTGTACGTTTTGGTAAAGCTCTCTAGTGTCATATTAAATAGTAATTTTATTAATTATTTTTGTGTCTAACTTAATTGAAATTTGTCATAACGGCAAATGAAATCTATTTTTAAATATTTCATACATAAAATCACGGCTGCTTTCAAGGGATAAGAGACAATAACCTGTAAATCCGGTGGCTGGACCTGTCTGAAGTCGATGGTCTTGAAACTGATACTAGACAATGTATTTCACGTTCTGGTTAATAGAACTGAATAAAATCTGCTTATTCTATACCGGTATTAAGTACAAGATTTTGTTATTACAGGACTTTTTCATTGACAACCAATGGGAAAGGCTTCCCCAGTCCTGGCGCGAAAGTGTTGACATTATGGCTACTGAAGATTTGGGAGCCTACTTAACAGGTGCACCAATAAGACATATGTTACCATTATCACTTTTATCCCTAATTAAAACCATCCAAGCTCTAAGCATCTCCCGAGAAAGCATAGAACAATATAAGCTTAAAACTAATGAAGACCCTATAAAACCTAATGTTGGCAATCATCCTAAATTAAAGAATCTATTTCTAAAACATGTGAAATTAAAAAAAAGGCATGAAATAAGCTTAATGGCTGAAATTGTCAATGATATAGCAAAAAGCATTAACTGTGGAGCTGTTTTGGACTTTGGTTCAGGATTGGGGCATCTTTTGCGGGTGCTTGGATATAAACATGATTTGTTTACAGCTGGCATTGAATGCCAGTCTAAGTTGACAGAGAATGCTAGGTCTGTACAGCTGTTTTGCATGCCTTGATTAGCTTCACATATATATAATATACATCATAAATATTATTACACTTACTATGATACAATCTTTATTAAAGTAGAAAAATTTTTTATTCTGTACTAGTCTGAATGAAGGCAGAATTAAGCTGTAAACTTGCTGTGGTAGTCAGCCAGTTTGACCATAAAAATTTCATAAAAGACAAATGCAAAATACAAACATAATGCTGCTGAGTTTCCAAACATTAGTAATGAGAATCAGAGATTCAATTTCCAGGACTAAGGCAACAATTGTTAACTATATTTTAATTTGATGACTGATATCACATATTATATTATACAAACTGTACTTATTTTGTAAACCTTATTTCTTAACAATTTGAAGAATTTTTTCTCAAAAATTTGAATGATTTTAAATGAAAAGGTTCAGTTACATATGTTAAAATACAATGAATTGAAAATAGATTCAAATAAGTTTTCAAAATAATTGGATGGAATTACATATAGTAACATCCAAAGGTCAAATGTCATATTTATTATAAATTACATATAGTTAATTATTTTGTTCTTTTGTGCATGCATGTGCATTTAATGTGCATATATCTAGCATTATTACTCAAACATTAAATAAATCATTTTTTTATTGGATTTATTTTTATCTGATGTTTTAAGTGCTTTACGGTGCTCATTGTTAAATTAAAAAAAATATTCAGTATTCACATAAATATTATAATAAATCATTATTACATGTAATTAAACATTAAAATAATTAAAAATTTTACTTCTTCGTTACAGGAAATTGGATTTGGAATTAGAATATATGGCTAAAAAGCATCTTACAGAAGAAACAGTGACAAAACTTAAAAGGCCATTGCATTACAATATGACATTGACATCACATGAACAGTTGCTCCAACTTCCTTTGTCTGATAATATAACTGAATATGGGCTAATTGGCCTTCACCCTTGTGGTGATTTGGGTCCATTATTGCTTAAACACTTTGTTAATTGTGACAAAGTGAAGTTTATATGTGTTGTTGGATGTTGTTACATGAAACTGTCATGTGATAGTGAGCCTTATGGGTATCCTATGAGTAAATATCTCAAAAAGTTAGGTAGTAATCTATCTTATGCAAGTAGAGAGATATCTTGTCATGCTATAGAGCTGTACTCTGAAAGATTACAGAGAGGACAATATGAAGATTTGAAGGTACTATTCATTTTATGATATTGGGGAGTTTTATCATCCCCAATACCAACATGTTTCATCTGATGGTGAGTCCTGCAGCCCAAAACAATAAAATTAATGAATGAAAAAAAGATGGAATGCCGTGTTAGTAATAAGATCTAAGTTTCTATTATTCACTAGAAAAGCACTACTAAATGCTACTATTTGATGCTGATATTCTTAACATGGCTCTAACCGACTGTGTCAATGTATTTGTGCACATTTTGCAATATCTGCATGCTATGTTTTGTTATTACACTTGTTACACATGTACATTGTATAAAATCTACACTAATATAATTGCTATGTACAAAGAATGGGAACAGATTGGGCACTATCGGTTTGTTGCCAATCATAATTATTAATGTTTATGACAATTAACATATGAAGACTGCAAATATGGTATGCGAGTTATATATAACCCTTAAGTAAGCTGTACTGCACAGATTACAATCATTTAATGTTCTACTATTTATTTTAAGTATACATGTACTCTTAATAAGTATAATATTACTTAATTTGTAATCCATATTTCCAAGTACGTTTTTTTTTTTAATGTTTTATTTTATTATTTTAGGTTCACGCATACAGAGCGGCGCTAGAGAAAGTTATGGTGGAGCATGATCCTGCTTTGAAACACTCCCCAGTTAGAAGTATCAAACACACAAACAACATGACTTTTGATAGGTAACTATTTCTTTGGTAGATTTGACATATTACTTTAACTTTTGTAATATATATATATACATATAAATATATTTAAATATATATATATATACATTTATATTTATATATAAATAAATATAAGATACAGAACGAGAGGGCGACATAATAATACTTGGAATCATGGTATGGAAGTATTTAAATGAGATCCAAGTATTAAGCTGTATGTCTGTTGGTATCGAGTGTCCAAAACTTACATGTATTGGCAGAAAATTATATATCACACAATGCATTGCAAAATACATTTTACATTTCTACCTAGAATTCTAAATTCCACACAGGCGAAGTCGTGCGCATGTTATTTTTAACATAAATTGATTGGTACAGTCGTAAAACCATCTCATTTAGCTGAATATGAAAAATATTAATACTGTTTATAACCTGTGTGCTAAATTTCATTAGTCTGTCGTTTTACAAACTACATTATAGTATTACTGGGATATATTTTTTCTTATTTAAAAGATAATAGTAACATAATTATAAATTAAACAATCTCATTCTATACATGTCGAACAAAACAATATTCCCGTAACAGTTACTGCGAAGCCGCGTTAGATCGTCTGGACGTACATTTGCCCGCGAGCGCGTTGCCTCAAGGTCGTGCAGCCGTACAGCAGTGGCGACGCGTGTTGCTCTTGTACACGTTGCGACTTGCGCTCGCGCCGCTCGTAGAGACGCTTGTGTTGCTCGACCGAGTGCTCTTTGTGCTCGAACATGGTAAGTACAACAGTCTTGCGTCGTTTATAAAAATCATCTAGATATTTTAGACATTTTAGAGAGCTTTTCAATTCACCGTACACGTGTGAAAATAGATCTCGAACTGTCGTGGCGGCATCGATGAGATTGTTAATTGCAATTGTAAGTGCTGATTTACCACGTATCAGGTGAAGGGAAACATCGTGAGGAAACCTTAATTTTAAAGAAATAAATACATATTATATATTCTTTTAAAGATACGAAGTCTACCAATCTGCAATAGAGCCACGACTATGCTCTAGCACTCGCTCTAGAGGAGAGGCTTTTGCCGTGGGATTTTTAAATATATAATATACAGGCTGTTACTATACTATACTATTTTTGACAGTTCGTACAACAACTCTGTAGTCTGAAGAATTATGGTAAGTGATTGGATAGATGTCTGTGGTTGTAAATTCAATTATCGGTCTTTTAAGCCGTAACACGGCATTATTTTTTTTCATTTACGTTAGTCATGGGAAGAAATGGGATGGATTCATTTATTATTATTATATTTTATATTTAATCCAATTCTTATATGATGAAAATTAATATTTTAGAAATAACATTAGACAAATAGATTTATTAAAAGTATAATTAATACATCAATCAATTACAAATAGTTTTAACTTGGAAAATTTATTTACAAACAGCTTTACACAAGAAAACATTGACTTAACCTTTAGCGGAAAATAGGAATTGAACTAGGACTAGACTATATTGACTAGATATCTTTGGCACTTTACACTATGTCGCTGGCCGCTTCATTTTTGAATTAATTTACAAAGGTTAGGATTTGAAAGGGCAATACGGAAAAACTTTTATTTAACCAAAACTTATTTTTACAATATTTTTTTAATAAATATTTAATATACCTTAATATTAAGGTAATTACAGTTTTGAACATCTTGTCTTGTCATTGCGGTTCTTATGATCATCATCAAAATCTAGCCTTTTGTGGGATAATTTGTCGACATCAGTTTTTATTATTTTTGTCCATAGATAGATTGGTAATTCAGGTAGCAAAAATATTTTTCTTTCTGGTAATTAAAAAATGTGGTGTATATATGTAACATTAAAATTTAAGAGACACCCAATCCGTAGTACCGTTTTAAATATAAACTAATAATAATTACTAAACTAATATCTATATTACAAACGAAAAAAGCCAAACATTAATTAACCTATTATAAATATTTTTCATTTCCATCAGCCGTTAATAGTCTACTGCTATATTTATGCATTGCCATTAGTGCGAATAAGCGCGAAATATGATACGCTCACACATTGTACTGGCACTATAGCCAAGCCAAGCCTATGTTGAAAATAATCAACAAAGAGCTTGCAAGATGCTTGCTAGACCGAAAAATGACCGCAGTAGCAGACTATTCGCACTTTAGACGTTGTTTCCGGTCCCTTGTATTTTTTTTGTTTTACACTACTACTTAATGTTAAAAGGTCAAGTCATAAAAAAGACGTTGTCTTCCTTTGCGCTATAAAATTGGAGACCTATTTTTTAACCCTATCAAAGTCTTATTTATGGTTCCAATTTTACGTAATGACCTATTTTTTTTTATTATGTTTCTTGTGTGTTTCAGATTTATCTTGCAAGATACGTCCTGTATTCGATCCGAAAATATCTCCTCGTAATCATATAATTATTGGGAAAAGAAAATAATTTAACTTGGAAATGTTGAATATTGAACTTAAATTATATCAATAAATATTCGAATACGCAAATGTGTTTTTCTTTACCTTGAAAAAAATCCTTCAATGTTGTCATATTAATAATCATCAATAAAAAAGTACTAAAAATATTATTATTTAGTTACAAAAGAATCACAAATATTTCAATAACATCGTAGAGGGCCGTGATTACTTTTTAAAATATTTTTTTTAATCAGTGTATAATAGATATTAAACGCCGACAACAATTTAAAAGAATTGCATTATAAAAAATTGTGAAAATGAAATAATTGTAGACATTGGCATAACAGAAATTATAGTCAAAATACTGATAAAGTAGCAAAACTTAAAGTGTAATGTGTAAACTTAAATTTAGCTAAAAGCAAGACAAATTAGTTTCACGTTTCGATTCGGTAAGGATATTGGTTATGGTCTGCCTTTATTATCTAGTATCTGGTTTTAGATAAAAGAAATAAGTAATGGACGATGTTTTAAATAAAAGTATATCGTTTCACTATAAGTTAGAAATTATTAAAGATAAGTTAGCGATATTCCCGCTTTCGACCCCCACACACACAAGATGGAGTGACGGACAAGTAAGTCATCATGTGGGATGTTGACGGGTGCAGGTGGCGTAGAATCAAGCCGTGGGGGAGGCCTATGTTAAGCAGTGTTAGTCTGAGATGATAACGATGCCTAATTCCGCTTTTTCCAGTGGACCTAAACCTTTCGGCGGGTATAACGAATCCGTGTCAATACGTTATTATCAATCGTGTTATTAATTGAGGTACCTTTTAGTTAGTTTTTAACGTTATCAACGGTGAGAAACAATAACAGAGTTCACCTGATGACAACTGCCGCCCATGTGTTAGATCAATCCTCAATTCAATGTGCGCGGGCCTTGTCGCCCCTAACGGACTGAGATGGAAATGTTCCGTTACCAGTAACGTGGTATTCGCTTCCGCTCGAAATCGAATCGAAACACAGCAGCGTCATGCTATTTGACGCTGGTATTCTGTGAGGGCTTGACCTTCCCAGGTCGAGCCGACACATTCACGGTGTACCTAGAAACTATCTGCAGCGTGGCTCTACCACTTTACCTACTTTAGGTCAGATTAATTATTATATGATATATATATTTATATATATATATATATATATATATATATAAATATATATGTATATAGATTATAAGCAACCTTAGACCAATAAACGTATTATGGAAAATATTCTTAAAATAGAATGCCAATTTTCGAAGTAGATATATACGATTGTTAAACTTTTTACAAAACTATACATATAATAAAATCGCAAACTGACTTTTTGTCTGTTTGTGCACTCTGATGACGATAACGGCTGAACCAATTTGCATGTGCATAAGCTTGGGATAAGGCGTAATTTGTTACAATGATAGAAAGATAGATGAAAACACACATGTTTTACGACCCCGAGATCGAGCTTAATAGAATCGTTTAAACTAACCAAATCGGTTAAGCCGCTTTCTAGAAATCAGTCGATGTACATAAAATACGCGACAAATGTAGAATGCCCTTTTTTTAAAGTCGGTTAAAAACCTTTAATCCTAGGTATGTGTGTATTTCGTGTAATTTAAGTGTTAAGATTTATCTTCACGTTTATTGGTTTAAGGAATCACCTTACACGTTCATGAGCTTCGTTCGATTACTGTATTTATGACAGTTCTTTTTAGATATTCCACATAAACCACTCAAATGTCTGAAAACTGAGCTCTACTCTTTACGTAGGAGATGCGTGGAAATTTTATACTGGTCATGTAACATCATGCGGTCGCGGGCGGATGGGTGGGCAGCATGGGCGCCGGCTCATCCTCCGAGTCGTCGGATTGCACTCTTGTGAAGCGTCTCCGTTCCAGCAGCCGTCGCAGCTTGAACTCGCTACGGCCGTATTCCCAACGGCGTCGTGCAACACATTTCCGACCTGCGGTTGTCAGCCATTAGTTTCTATCTAATAGTGTTCTTCTTAGGTTGTGTATAAAATAACTGACTTTAAATCATCAGGATTGCTTCATTTTGTCATGAAAATTAAAATTTATCTATGAACTTAACGCAATCCAACCAAATCATCATGTTTAAAACTTCGTGGCAATGAGGAAAACAAATATATTTAACTTACTCATCGAGGCTATAAAAATTCGGTCTATGGCACAAGTTTTGTTTCTTTTTAAATTATGATTTTCTTCGGATTATCGTACTGGCATTTCAACCTAACTTCAATAGAATGAGAAGCACTATGTTGTTTCTTTAAAGCATAAAATCTTTAATATCGTCGCTACAAAAGTCAGCTGGGCTTTGCATATAATTCTAAATTATTGTAATAACATTTTAACTCACCTTACCCACACTACAATGTAACCATAGAGCAAACAGTGTACACATCAAGTAAACATAGACAGCCAGGAAACGTAGGAAACTATAAGCAAACAAAAAAATACTAAAGCGGGTAAAACTAAGTATACTGTCGTTGATAAATCGTAAAAAAAATATATTTTGTAAATGAAAAGGTAAGCAGAACAAAAAACTGAAATAATGACTTCTGCGTGTGCGTCAGTGACAACAACATTCTAAGAATTATTGCTCGACAATTTGACAGCTTTATTCTGCAACGCTGGGTATAGGAGTATAATCAATAGTATTGTGGATTAATACTTTTGTTAAGAAATATATCTTTTATATAATTTTGTTATGTTATTTAATAAAATATTATTAAATGAAATAAAACATAGTACAATATGATATATAAAATACAATATCATACAATAAATAAACCAGAAGGTAATCCCAATTGGTCAATAAAAAAAACCACAATAAAAATAATATATATTACTCAGACGGCCGTATTTATTATAGAAATATAATATATATACACAAAGCAATATTTTTTTCTGTGGCAACATAAAAAATAATAAAAACAGGTGCTATAAAAAGTAAAGACACGCAAAGCTCCTTCAAGTAATATATTTGAATTAAATATTTGTTACATTACAACGCCGCTAGTTTACTATAATAACACAGACATTTAAAAATTAAAATTAAACAATAAAAGTGCAAAAAGAAACTTTACAGATAAATAATAAAAATCACAATCACTAACACTTAAAGCTTATAGAGTGCATTTAGACAAATGCATGGATCGAAGTGATAAATCGAATTAAATTAGTTATTTTCTTTTACAATTAAAGATATGAATGAATATGGAAGAAAATCTTTTAAAGAAAATCACTGTTACCCTATTACGTTATTTATAAAAATTAACAACACTAAAAAAACTGACAACTATAAAAAAATATATAACTAAATCATGCTAATGAGATTTTTATAACAAAAGGAATATTTGAACTGATTTTGTTTTTATATCGTATTGCAATTGATAAATGCTTACTTCTAGATATTTAAAATAATCGTTAACAAGTCTTTGTCTCGTATGTATAACTCAAAAAGTTATATGTTAAATAAAATAAAATTAATAAAACTTTGTTCCGTTTAATTATTATTATATATAATATTTGAAAAATTTGGTGCATTTAGGGAAGAATTCTGTCAGTGCCACTAAATAAAGTGTGATGTCAGATCTATAAATACGCTTACGTATTAAGTTATGTATTAAGTTACGTATGTTATCT
The DNA here is from genome assembly GCA_029286865.1 of Teinopalpus imperialis. Lineage (NCBI taxonomy): Eukaryota > Metazoa > Arthropoda > Insecta > Lepidoptera > Papilionidae > Teinopalpus > Teinopalpus imperialis. The sequence continues at coordinate 822,673 of JAGSMU010000020.1, read as the reverse complement.
TAAATAAGTTAAAAGACAATCTTAGGATCCCAACAACAATAATTGGAATGTATTCCTTAAAAATAAACAATATTATAATACCCCAATGATCACATATTTGTTGCAATTTTAACTCAGTTTTAGTAACTAACGGTGTATTTATTTTGTAAACGTCAAATATCACCGTATATAACTATTCAAGCTACTTTTAAGTCTTTATTTTTATAATTTTTTAAAGCACTTCTCTCTTATGAGCATGTTTTTTCTCTTGAATTTGGCCTTTGAAATATTTTTTTGTTTGTATATTAATTAGATTGCAAAGAGATCGTCAAAAATTCATATACTAATTTTATTTTGTTAAACACCAAGGATTGATTTGCTTGGTAAACGAGAAATTCTCTTATGTTTAATTTAATTTTCGTTTGTTTTTAAATATATATATATTAATAGGATTTTTATTACCAGTATGCAATATAAGCCGAGTCTATAAGTAAGTTTGTGTATAAAAACTTAAAGTTTTTTCACTGGCAACAAATTTTTGCTTCCGATTGTATATCGATGTCTTCTAGTAGTGAACGTGACTACTACTAGGTGTAAGATCTAGTGTCTACTGCACTAGGGGCTCCGCTTCTATCTCCTTACCGCGGTTCCTGGCACGAAACAGTGCTACTGCCCCGAGTGCCAGTAGGGCTGCGCCCGCGGCGCCCAGTGCTGCGCCTAGGGCTCCGGACAGTTCACCCCAGCCGCTCGCCACCGGCATTGGACTCGAAGCCGACACCTCTGTTGAAATAACCCCTAAATCCTTAACACACCCGGGAACTCTTCTTTATTTATATTAATAGGACGGCAACGCATCTGCGTCTCCTCTGCTGTTGGGGGTGTTCGTGGGCAGCAGTGATCACTTACGATACTCAAAATAAAAAAAAATTTTTTTTTACTATTATCTAAATCTCAAATCAAACTACCCCAAGACATTGTGCGCATTCAGCATAGATCGGACCAAAAATCTTAAATTTGATAGAAGCTCCACTTAAGTACATCAGAGACCCCATGTCACACATGAAACGTCGGAAATTAGAAAGGTTTTTAATATGCAGTGACGAATTCCCGAGGACCCCAAGGACTTTTTTTTATTTAAATATAATTTGAGTTACAAACGAGCACACAGTTCACCTGATGGCAAGTGATTTGTGCGGCCCATGACATCTACATTCAACCTTTGAATTATAATGCAGATGCGATGTTACCCTTGAGGACTGAGATGGAATGCTTCGTCACCAGTAGTAAAGGTTTCCGGATCAGCATATTATGCTGCTATTCTGTGAGGGCATGGCCCTACCCCGCTCGGCTAGACCCATTCAGAAAGAAAGCCAGAAACAAACTGCAGTGTAGGTCTACCACTGTATAAAACCAGCATACCAACTAATATATATGGTATTTTCTCAACGAATCATATGAGAAGACAAGTTATTGAGGGTATCTATGCATATTGAGTGCCACACAAGGGCTTTGCCTCAAGGTAATACGTTGGCCTGACATTCTATATTAAAATTCCGTACCATGGGAACATTAATGGAAACAAGAGCCCTACAGCTGGTGAACGATCAGTGAAACATGACTAGTTATAGAATATTTTAATATGAACTATATTATTGCGCGCTGTACAAGTATCATATGGCATTTACTCAGAGTACACAAGGGCAAGGAAATGATCTGCACTTAGATTACTCATCGAGGATAGATGAAGGCGTTATTGGCTTTATGAATCACTTCCACTATGAAAATGAGTTTCTTGATTATCGTGTTGTTTTTATGAAAAAGAAAAACATTTTTTTTTAATGATATCAAATCACAATTGTCGAATTGACTTGAAGCATTACGTCTAATAAAATATATATTTATATAGATAGTAATAAACATATATTATTTATACGATTGATCTTTCAGAGCCCAACGTAAGCCCAATCTTATTTCTTTTTAAAAAAAAATGGAGGTTGTAATTTCAAGTTTGAGAACCGATGGATTAAAAAAATGTTACCAGGTCTCGTTGCATAAATACTTCTTATGTACGAAGCTAACGTTTAAAAAGGTATAATAAGTAAATCTTACATTTTACGGTAAAGGGCAATGGATTGAAAGTAAAAAAAAATATCATATGACTGCATTATTAACAGTTTTAATTTAATAGTGATAACATTTATTTGTATAAGACTATTTCATAGTATGGTACTAATAATTAAATGGACATTTTAAATTGTGGGGATAAAGTCATCTATAATTGGTCGATCTGTGTCAAGAATAGGAACCTAATATAACTGTGATAAAGTAAAATTTTCTTTAACAGTATCTTGACTTTGGTCGGTCATGTCAAAAAAACAGACTCGTTGATAGTTGCCATAATAAAGAAAATAGATTCATATTTCATTTAAATATAAAAACTATAACTAAACCCACAATTTGTCCGGGAATTTAAGATAAAAAATACAGCTATATTTACAGCTATATTGAGCATTTAAGTCAAAAACTCACCGATGGTAGCCGTTGGCTTCACGGGCAAGTTTCGCTCCGTACTATTCCTCGGCGTGTCGTCCACAAACTTGCAAACGCGGTAGGGGTTTAGTTCCGGTACGTAGACCTTAGTGCCGTCGGGGGTGACCACAATGTCGTGCGGATTGGCGAACTTGCCTTTCGGTGCGAATGTGGCGACCATTCGTCCCGATTCGTAGTCGAGTACGTAGCCGCGTACCGGCGCCCCGCCACTGGGCCCGTTCACTACGTATAAACGACCACCTGTAAAATGACACATAACTTATGTCATTTTGTACTCGTATATATATTTTTTTTAATAATATTAGGCTTTGACAAATGAGCCCAACATTCAATAAATGGTAATGTTTTCAATTATATTATATACCCTGTCGGCCAAAAGTTCAAGACCGCACATAAACAACATAATTATCCATCAATTGTAATAAAATCCCATATGATAAATAAAAGAAATGCACATCTGCATATTCTATTGTTAGTATGGAATATTTAAGGAAGTCACTCTTTTCTTTACTTTCAAGTTATTAGACAATAAACATATGTTTTCAAACACCGACAAACTCGGCGCTAGAGCCAGATGGTAGAGTCGTAATAATATTTTTATAATGCTCATTCCTCATTACTTATTACTTTGCTTTTGTTACGTATTGGTCAATAATTAGGATTATTTAGCTCCTGAAAACACGTATTTCTGACTTATTATTAACCGAGTTTACTTGGGTTTGTTCACAAACAATTTCAATTAGTCTTAACTTGTAGTTTCTACAGAGAAGACGTCATAAAATGGGAAAAGCTCGAGAAATTAGCGCGTTCTGCCATTGTTGTTTTGCATAATAAAGGCAAATCCGATATATATATTTTATTGGAATTTTACTTTATTTCACTACTTTAATTAAGGTGGTCTTAAACTTTTGGCCGGCAGTTTATAACAGATGATTGATGAATGATTTCTTGGGTTCAGGCGAATACTGCACGTGTATTAAAAAAATACTTTTCAGGCAAGTTTTTTTTAAATAACATTAGGGATGTCAAACGAATTGTCATTTCGAGGTTTTAAGATAACTTGAATTCTATAAAAAGAAAATTCTGATTAAATGCAATTCAGACGAAATTCGATATTCATAATAAATTTCCATTAATCAAGACTAAAATTATAAATTAAAATTTCGTATAATGTAAAAATATTTTTTATTATATAACATATGCAATTCATTAAATATCTCGATATAAGAAATATATGACTTTGATCACTTTCATAATTATGGGCACATATATATAGCTTAGCTTTATTTTAAACCAGTGCATGTTAATGTATTGCTTATGGCCATAGTAAATATTTATAAAAAATTTAAAAAAGTAAAATTGAGAAATTTTAAAGAGTAAAGAAAAAAAAACTTGTTATAATAATAAGAAAAATCTCACCATGTAGAGGGGAATACGCGACACTGAAGAGCCTGGCGCCGATCAGCCAGCTGGAGTATGCGGCCACATAAGAACCGTTGTCAGCGCGGAAGCACGCCACGCGTCCACGCTCTCGGTCCGCCACGCACACCGCACCGCGGTCCTCCGCCAGCGTCAGTGCGTGAGGCACTTTGAACACGAACGGCGACTCGCCGTAGCCTGTTTTTTTTTTTAATTTATTACCTTTAGACTAACGAACGAGCACACGAGCCCGTGACATCTACATTCATCGATGAGGTAACATAATGCAGATGCGATGTCAGACCCTTGACCGAGGACTGAGATGGAATGCCTCGTCACCTGTGAATAAAGGTCTCCGGATCCCTTCACTCACCCGACGAAACGACGATCAGCTGCATTATGGTGCTATTTCACGCTGGTTCAGTGAGGGCGTGGTCTTACCATGGTCGGGCTGACCCATTCCTTCTGCAACTAGAAACAAACTGTAACGTAGCCACTGATATAATTATGAAGATGTCCTCCAAGCTGATTTCGATCACCGCAACATATTCTGGTTAACACCAGAAAGGCATGAACTACGCAAAATATTTTATAGTACTGTAAGTATTCGCGTAAACACTCGATTGTCGTAATAAATCAGACTTATGTATATACTTTATGTGTACATAGTAGATATCTGAGAATACCGCCATTCCATCGAAAACAATAATTAAATTATTTGGAAGTTTGAGTTAATACAATATGCAATACCTTTGGTACAATTAAAGGATATTTTATTTTTTATGCATTGAGTGTAACAAACTCACACACAGTTCACCTGATGGTAAGTGATTCCTGCGGCCCATGACATCTACATTCATCCTTGACAAGGATTCATAATGCAGATGCCTTGTCACCATTGAGGACTGAGATGGAATGCCTTGTCACCAGTAATGAAGGTCTCCAGCTCCCTTCACTCACCAGACGAAACACAACAGGATTATGCTGCTATTTCACGCTGGTATTCTATGAGGGCGTGGTCCTACCTCGAGCTGACCTATTCATACTTCAGTTAGAAACAAACTGCAGCATACTACCTACTGTACTCTGACAAAATAATATATATTATAACAATATACATACGTCTTCCCCATTGCAATATTCTAGTGCCATCTGGAGCAAACTTTATGATCCTCGTGTTGCAGTAACCATCAGCTACAAAGAACTCGCCGCTGGACATCACTGCCACAGCACTAGGCTTGCAGAAATGGCCCTCGTCGTTACCGGGGATGAACCTTGGAGAATGTATATATATTTTTATTAATTACATTGAGAGTTCTGATGATAAGTAAGTCCTATGGTCCAAGACCCACATTCATTCTGTATAAGGAGTTTTTTTTATGCAAATGTTTTGTCTCCCTGGAGGACTAAGATAGCCTTGCCAGTTATGAAGGTGTCTGGAACTCGAAACTCGAACGTCGAAAATATCAAAATTCAAGTATAATGTGAACAGGCTGTATTTAGATGCAGTATACAGGTATAACATATAAGATATAACTTAGGCATCTTCAAGAAAATAGCTTACACCTTTCTTGTGCCTGCAACTCTACTGGTGTTGCAGACCTTCATGAGTGGCAGCAATCACACACACTTACCATAGCTGCTTGCTCGCTTTCTACCTATACTATGCATAAAAAAAAAGATCAATAATACTTGGATAACTATGTGTAAGATACTAATTTAAGTGTAAACTTACTTCTCTCCTAGCACCATAGCCGGCTTATCCCGTTGCTCTGGTGTGAACTTGAACACTTGATGCAAGGCAACATCGGTCAGCCAAACATTGCCAACGCTGTCCACTGTGATGCCATGCGGCATGTAGAATCTGAGAAATCATTTGAACATTGAACAACTAAAATCAACTTGTTACAGTATTTGATATGATAACATAATGTATAATTTTTTCAAATCTTATTTATCTTTTGGCATAAAGCAATCACAGTCCACACATTGAAATGAAAGAATGGCTGATTTTTTTTAATAATAAGTATTTAGATTTTATTTGTTATGATAATAGTGGCAACAACAGGCACACAGTTCACCTAATGGTAAGTGATGAATGTGGTTCATGACATCCACATCCATCTTCAACCAAGATTCTAGGTGCACAAACATTGTGCTCCTGATTACCAGTAATAGTCCTTGAAGCCCTACACTCACCATACAAATCAAAGCAGCACTATGCTGCAATTTCATGCTGATATTCTATGAGAGTGTGATTCGTCAAAGGTCCCATTCATGTTGCACCTAGTAACTAGCTACAGTGTCGTCCTATGATTATGGATATGTTAAGATATAATGCAAAGTTTATTAATTATGCTGAAAACTCCACTATTTTATTGCCCATAAGTGGGAAATACCAATCTGAAAAGTATGTTAATAAAGAATGTTCTAATTATCAAACACATTACAAATAATCCACAAGGCCATTGTAACAAAACAAGGAAGTAGTGGTTACAAACAGGAAAAATTTAACTGCAAGTGCCATTTAGCGCAAAGGTAAAATTTAAGTACAAAAGTTAATAAGTGAAAAACCCATCAAGTGGGTAATTATCAGGTAGGAACATTTCAAGTGATATTTAAAGAATGCAATCCAATATAAATTTACACAGAATACTAAAAAAACCTCTCGGTTTATCCATATGTACATATCTCTGTAATTCTCACAGTACACCAGCATAAAATAACAACATAATACTGCTCTATTTTATCTAGCGACTATAGGAATCCAGAAACCATCAATACTGGTGCAGATGTTCATCTTGAGTCTTTGTTGGATGTAGGTCTGTATGAGCTTCAGTCACTATGTACCATTGGGTGAATTCCCTATCATGTATGAATGTGAATGTCATGGGCCAGAGGATTCAATTACATTCTGGAAAACTACACTCATTTGTCAACCCAATACTATTACAATTGAATCTCAAAAGCACCTTAAATTTTTTAATTATACATATATACATATGTACAACATATTAAAAATGTATGTATGTAAATAAAAATTAACAGCTGTGGCCAATGTTTGTAAATTCAAAAAAAAATGTTCTTGTGTTATTATTCTCACTATATCACTTAAATTGATACATCATGCTACCTTTAAACAGGTTAGCTTTCCCATTTTATACAGTAAGGTAGGTATAGATTTTGTTCATATGAGGCCCTACATGGTTTACTATACTAAGGATCAGAAAATGGTCCAACAAGCTAAAAGGCACAGAGATATGATAACTATCCAGATGAACTGTCAGTGGAGGGAGCAACAGAGAAAATGTTTGTTTTTTCATGTCTGCAACCCTTGTGGAAGTTATATCAAATCATATGCCAGTGCAAAGTTGTGAACAGATGCCCACATGATCTGTTGCTCAAGAGCAGGGCTATACAACAATGAATCATATTGTATAGCTCTGAAATGTATTATAAATGTATGCAAATACACTAATTTAATATTCCACACCATATCATATTGAGAATATAAGAACTAGTACATGTTTTATAATCCATCCAAAAAGCATCATTTTAATAATAATTCAATCATTAATTTATCATCAATACAAGTATTAAACAATTTGTTATAACTCATATTAAATAATACAACACAATACTTACAGATTCTGTCCCCACTTATCAACCAATTCTCCAGTATCATTGATCATTAAAATTGTTGGTTCTAATATGGATAGTTCACCAATACCATTATAGACATTCCGTTCATTGAATGTTCCAGCATCCCACACATTGGGGCCTCGATGGAATACCAAGAGTAGACCAGAGTTATCTAGAGCTACGCCAGACACTTGACCCATTGTGACAGATGGATCTGGCCAGCTTTCAACCCATTTGGGCTCTGAAATTACATACAGTATAGTTACAAAAACATAAAGCAGCGATTAAAGAAAGCTTTGAATTATTATTAAGATATACTGGAGTTATATATTTAAAAAATGGCAGCATGTATATAAAAAAAAAAACAATAATTTCAATTATATTATTTAGTGTCATGTAGAATGTATAGTACATATATAATTTGCACATCAATTGGATGTATTGAAAAAAAGAAATGCTTGATATTATTAGTAACAAAAGTATACGCACCGTGTTCCAACTTTTCTAAAGCTGCATTAAATTTAGCATACTGAGGTTGGTTTTCGTAAAAACTATTCGAATAATAATCTTCCACGGGAACCTGAATCAAAAATAATATTTAATATTTCGACGGTATATGTAAATATATATTATAGAAAAAATATTATTTAAAATCAAATTCTTTTCTTACCCTTCTTGCCGAAATGTAATTTAGATTATACACTAACACAAACAAAATATTAATAACAAGTGACACGGATATGCTTAGGAAAGACATTATAGTGATAGTCCTATATAATTTAAAGCAAAATTGTATATTAAAATATTTATTGTTTAAGTTTAACATCAACAAGTAAAAGAGATCTTATCAAATTTTATCACTGACGTATGGTGACGTTCGCTTTAGGGTTGCACCAGTACTCGATGCGATGTCACTATAACGTCTATATGAAATCTGCTGTTTTTACTTCATTCAAGTATTCACTTTAAAATATATCTTTTATTTGAGATAAGACAATACTTCGCCAAAATTTGTAATTTTTTTTCAAAATTTCAGATCATAATAATGATGAGGGAGCTAAAGCAATTTCTGAGCAAAGGCCCTAAACTTAATTATAGATGATTAACCTGAGTTCCATTGGTACAATATCATTAGGTAAATAAAATTGGTAATTATTATTGTAATTTAAAATGTTGAAGTGCTAATTGTTCGCGGTAAACGTCAAACGCCAAGAAAACTTTGTATATAATATTATAATATTTTGGAAGTTTCTCAATTCTATAGGTGTGGGGAGGTCACCAGCGTGGATTGCGTTCCCTTTATTTCTTATGATGATATAAACTAGGCGTGTCTAACTGAAACGACTCACTGTTCCGAAACATTCAAGTGTTCCAAAAGATTGGAACGGCACCGGTATTTCAAATGCATCATTTGTCTCATTTGAAACGAAAACGCCTACTCGACGCGACTTGAACTTCGAAGCGAAAAAGACAAGCGGTGATCCGATGTTATCCTGCTCGTTCTAACTGAGCAACTTTGGTATTTAATATCTCCCTCGCTCGGTATGTCGTCACTAGCGACAGAGATAAAATATGAAGATAATAGTACTGATCTGTAGTGAGAAAGAGACTCTACATACTTTAAATTTTGCTAAGGATGCAATTTTACAGACGAGGCGTTTTATGCATGAAATGTTTTATGCGTTAGTTTATTAGTTTTACTTTTATTTCAATAAGATTTATGTTCGCGTAAATTTGAATTTGTTTGTACGTTGTGTCGCTTTCTTAGTGAAATATCTCTCGCCGTTTTGTAAAGTTTAATAAAAGCTGTTCTTATCATTTTACGTTTTTATTCGTAATTGCGTTAAAAATTGGTGTTTTTGTATATATATTTTCAGTAGTGATCAGATAGTTGCATTATTATTTTAAGGTCATAAAATATTTGTGTTCGCAAAATTAAAATTTCTTTTCGCTGTTTAGAAAAGTTGAAGTCATTAATTTTATAATATTAAAGTTATAAAATATTTTAGTTGCTACCTAAATTAATTATTATAGACCGCGATCATTAACGTAAGATTCGTATTTCGTAACATTAACAACCAGTGATTCACACCTATTTCATATATAGTGAAGCGATGTTCCAAATGATACATATCTTTTTTTTTTTTTTCAGGCATGTGGCCGCTGTTAGCCCGGCTTTTACAGTTTCGCCGGGTTGAGAGGTGACCGAGCGCTTATAGCGCTCAGTCGGAATCTTTATTAGTGGGTAACCAGCACAAGGGCTCCCGGAAGAGAGCCTCGGCTTGGACTGTTACCCTGTTGCGCGAGAGCGTCCGACTCTAGGGTGTCCGAGAGGGCCGAACGGCTCGGTCAGTAGCTTCTGACAGAGGATTATTTAAGTTAAGGGTGCAATGTACGTGTGTAGTGTTTTATGAAGAGCTTGGGCCCTGGTGGTCGCGTGAATGCCTAAGACACTATAATTTATCCTGCACCGTTAATATCATCTGATGGAGTTCGATTAGGAGAAAATCACAAAGCGGCTAAATTACTTTAAGCAACTTTTGACTCTAATGGCACAAATTGCGTAGTATGTGCAATCCTGCTCTCACAGCTGGGGCAGCACTGCAGAATACCAACTTGCAGTTGCTAGTTGAGAGGTATGCCAAAAGACTAATTGGTGACCCAGATTTAGTTAAAACAAATATGCCTAAAGTTGACACCACCATCTCAATTATTACAGGATACATTCCAGAGAGTGAGGTGTGGAGTTTCCCTGGTTATATATATTTTCATTATAATAAGATGTATAAATTCTAATCAAAATGCATTAAAGTATGTATTCTATTCTTCTAAATAGGATACTTAGTAAAAAAAAGAGATATATGCTTTACACTAAGTTTATTTCACATGCACCTTAAAAGTGCTTTTACACCTAACCGGAAAAGTGACGTTACATAAATAAACCCATTTAGAAATGGGATAAGCACATTGCCCTTTGTTATCCAGTATATGGTGCATTATCCTTAGCACAAATGCTTAGCGACGTACTTATCCGTGCTAATTGAGTGCAATAAAGTCATATTTAAACATTTGTCAAGAACAAATGCGCTTGTTTTTGTGTTATCTTGATCCTTTTCCTCATTTTCTTTAAAGACCTAGTCGACAAATTATTATTTTGGCCCAACGACGAGATATGCGAATTGAGTTTATTCACTAACTCAACTCTTGTTTTATTAAGCACATTGTCATGTGGCTTGGCGAGCATAACTCGTCTATGGAAAAATACTAATTTATTCATTGTCTGCTCTAGAAGACGCTTTCTTATAGAGGTATTGTCACTCTCAATTACTTCTTTACCCCTGTTTAAATCAGCTCTATGATTTTTTTTCTCTAACCTTTTCTTTACATGAGCTGCTGGACTGAACATTATAAGTTTATCATTTTTTTTCTTCTTAAACACTACCGGCTTTCCTTTAGATGTGTAATATTTTGACAGCAAGTCCTGATAGTCTTCTCTAGGCAAAGCGGTGAATATACAATGGTAATGTTGTCCAATTTCTAGTCGCATCGTAGTTGGTATGTATTTCTGTCTGAAGTTCTTTAACTTTTCTTGTAGATTATATAATTCTTTTAAATGCTTCGATCCATTGGCAAGACCGGCTTGGCCAATTAGAACCATATTTAGTTTTTTTAACATTCCATTAATGTTGTCTCGATTATTAGACAACTGCTTTGGGCTAATCTCTTTCTGTTTAAGAAGTTGTTGATGACGGTTTTGTAGAAAGGTTAATTCTTTATACATATCATTAGGATCACCTAAATCTTCTTTTAACGAATCTAGTGCTTTATTAATTTTCCTTATAACATTGTATCTATTTCGGGGTATACTATTGCTCAGAATGGTTTCTTCATTTGTCACTTCTTTTTGAACTAAATCATTGCTGGTTTTTATATTATCACCATTTTCTTTGTTCTTAATCCATTCTCTCAATTCAACATGAAAAGCCTCTTGGTCACCTACTTTCCCTAAAATACTTATAAATAAATTGAAATCTTTATTTTGTATAGTTACGTTATTAGTTTCTGTTGATTTCTTTAACCACTCTTCTCCTCCCTTTGTCTTAAGTTTCTCAGTAATGTCGTTAGTGACGTAAATCCTTGCTGTTGTTACAACATCACTTGTATCAGATACTTCATTATCTTGAATAATTTGTCCTTTATTGTCATGGTTGGTGGAGGATATTGGAATGAAAGCTGGAGCTTTTTCAATTACAGTATTTGTTTTAGGTGGTTCTGTATTGTTATTTTTTACCTTATTTGTATCTTTTGCTACGTTGCTCAAGTCTTCAGTTTGATCTTTATTTTGTGGTGTTTTTCTTCCAGAACCATAATTTATTGGACTTTTTGTATTTCGGGGTGCGTCAGCGTCTTCTGAATTTGAAGTGTTTCTTTTTTTATTAGGATGGCTTTCATGACAAACAGGTGAATTTGATTGTCTTTTGTTTCTATCGTTTCTATAAGGTATTGCTGCAGAAGAAATTGTTGCATCCTGTGTATTGTAACGACCCACGAAGCGGTTTCTTTGAGCCATAATGTTTTCAGGCTGATTACTTTTACCACTTGTTGAAAAGTATATAGGGTGGTATAACGATACGTATGGGGAATTGATTGGTAGACCCGAGAAAGGTAATGATACACGGCAAGTATGTATCAGGTGGCCACGTCTGGTACAGCCACTGCAAAACATTTGATAATGTTTTTTTATCTGGCGATTCTCCTCTAACGGTGAATTACAGGTGATCTGAAAAAAATTGGTTTTTAATAAACATGTAATATAATATATGTATCAATCTTTACAACGACGTTTTTACAGCATAATTCAAGAGACATAAAATATCGTTATCGCAAGTATTAAAGTCATCTTTTCGGTATTTATCATGATTTAAAACTACAAAAAAAAATGTATTTTACCGTGTTATGATAGCGGCGCCACAAGTCGGGACAATGACTGGAAGGATGGCCAATTTGACCACATTCGGCGCATCTTATGTTATTCCAATTCGAGCAGTTTCGACACATTGTGGTATACATGTGATTTGGGGACCCACACTGAAATTTAATAGGTGTAAAAATATAAAATATTTTTCACTTAGTAACAATACTATTTCATGATATGCTTTCGATGAAAATAGCATAATGCAGGTTAATCATTTTGTCAATAATACCGTAACAGTAATATCTATATAAAAATATTAATTAATTGTTTATTAGTTAGTAAATCTCAAAGCAATAACTAGCTCAGTATACAATATCTTCGATGTCTTCTATTTATCTCAATTCTCTTTCATAAATTAGTATAGACTCTTTTTATATTGCATTTTATTTATTTTTAACATATTTGTGCTTTGTAGCAATCTGCAGAAGTTCTCTGTACGCCAGTACGGTAAGTGTGGTAATGCCATTAATTCATAAATTATTATAATTTATATTATACAGTGTGATAATAATAAGGTAAAAACACTATATGATTTCTTTAGATTTGGCAAATAATGTTGAACACTTACGTTAACACAAATTTTTCTAGGGCAACGCGGTTCATAATGGCCAGTGGAGCCGCACATGTAACACACAGGGGGTTTCATTCGACATGCCTCGTCTCGGTGGCCAGGGCGGTTGCAGAAGTTACAACTGCAACAATATAATTATTTAAATTAAAATAGTAGTAATTATGAATATTGTATAATACTATCGCAAACATTTTTCATACTACAAAGAGATAAATTATTTCATAATTGTCATTTCAGCCCCCTACAGACTCACATGGGCAGACATAAATTTTTGGAACTATTTGGTAACTGAGATAAATCGTGGGGATGACGTTTATTAATTTTTTTAGCTTGACATTGCCACTGGTTGGAATTCAAATCCATTCTAATACCTTTATCTTTCTAGTCAATCATATTCTTTAATTTATTCCTTGTTATTTATTCAAAACAAGTATACACATCAGTGTCTATGCTCAAACCTATCCCTATTTTTTGCTCCCCAAGAGACATGCCATCTAACAGAAGTTTGTAACTATTCTACTACAATATAATATAAATGTAATATATTAAACTTAAAGATTAATTTATTGTTGTCATAAACCCTTAACACCTGTTGTACTATCATAGCTGGCAGTGTGACATAGCAGTTAGACTACCTGATTATTGCCTTATGGGTTCGATTCCCAGACGAAAACTGTAATTTTGCATCAAAAATTATTTGGAAATATTGTATGTATGTCATTGAAGTGGCCACCTCAATTGTCCTCTGATCTTTGCATTTGTTACATCGGACTAGGGAAGTTGATGAGAAGTGAGTACTTCCATGATTGCACAAATGTTTACACAGTTAGCACAGTTCATGTGTTCTGGTAATGACCAGAAGATATAGCTTTGGCCAATATTGACTCCTGGACTATGATATCATGATGACAGACTTATTTTGTGAAACTTGCTGTCTACATGAGGAATACCTCATTGTAACAAAGAAGTAAGGAATACCATATGACTAATGATACTTGACATACATTTAAAATTGCTTAAAACATTATGTAATTTTAACTACTAATTTAAGAAAATTGATAAATTATCTTTATTTCTCCTGGTGGGCTATGCTCTAACAACCTCTCTATAGAGGAAATCTATGCCCAGCAGTGGGTTATATATATATATATATTACATTATTTGATATAACTGAAAGAAACAGTAACAAACTAAAATAGACATGTTTTTTTATTACGGATGATTGATGCTGTTAACCCGAAGGCTTTTACTACTACCCTGGATGTAAAGATGTAAAAGCCTTCTTCTTTTTTGTAAAGGAACTAGCACGAGGATTCCCGAGAGGGATCTTCGGCTTGGACCGTTATCCGGATCACGTGAGTAAGCTGATTCAAGAGTGCCCAAAAGGGCTGGACTAAAGCTTAATCAGTTACTTCTAATAATAATCTTAAAAGTATTGGGGTATGGTCTACGATAGATAGTTTGTAAGTAATTATGTTTGCCATTTACACCCAAAATTATTAATGTTATTTGTCACGTAATATGTACTTAAACAGTAATATATATAGGCAGACCCTGGCAATGATGGCAAGTCAACTAAACATTCAAGTTGAAAAGACAGTCTGGTGTGCATGAAACTGGGATCAACAACAGTGGAAGTTATTATAAAAATATTATGTAGCATATAATACTTTAACGGATTAGAGTACATACAGTCTGTGAGGGTTCAAGTCGTAGTTTTCATTCAGCCAGTCAACTATCGTGATCCTGACTCCTAGTGCAAGAAATTTAAGCTTACTTGTATTGAATAACTGCAATGGTAGTAATAGTGATAGCACTCCTAGTTTTTTTTTTTTTAAAAAAATAACTTACGTTGGTTTTCTTCTAGACAATCCAGGCATTTTATCTTTCGGGTCAATTACCCATAAACTTTTGTCACCTAAAAGAAAGTTAGCATTATAATAACATGAATTTATAAAAAAAAATAAGATTTTAAGAGCCATTTTTTTTGCAAGTTCCTAGAATAGGTTTATTTACAATCTAGTTAATTATTTAACAACGGTGATAACCTTAACTGTCTTGTAATTATTTATTTGTAAGTGATTTTAATATATTTCATACAATTAGTGATTTATGGATGAAATTAGCAAATTTGAAAATAATGGAAACTGACAATTAGTTAAATGTTTTATATATGTGTTCAAATTTCATTTCATTTCATTCATAAATTATATCGGGATAATTATACATATTGTATAAATAAACTCTAGAGATGAAATTTTTAAAATTTACATACACATTTAGTGTAAATATGAATTATTAGTTAATGTCAAATTTAAAAAAGTACAAAAATATGTGTTATTGAAGGATAACAATAACAAAAACAGACTAAATGGCTTTACTTCCAAAGTATAAAATTAAAACCATTTATTATTTCTTTTAAATGTCAATAGTAATATTTTATAAACTTTTCCATGAATTTCTCTACTTTTATCTGCATACAGAATCATTAGTTAAAAAAAAATCATAATAACTAAAAGAAGAAGTAATTAAAGTGCTATAAACATTTCTAATCACTTTTTTTGCAAATTCAATTGAAAAAATATGTATTGACAAATACATATTATTATTGTTATATACCATTACATTATTACTTATTCATTATACTTCTATATTTTGTGCAAATATATTAGTCGCCAACAAAGTTCACTCTATTTTTTACATCACACCACAAATGTTGTCACAAATTGCAAATTTAAGTCCCAATTTACCATATGCTCTGGGAATGAAAACTTTGCAAGGAAACAATATAAAAATATACTTCAAGACATGTGAAGTTTGTTCATCCACATCAGATGTATATGCCCAACAGTGTGATCTATATAAAATATAGGCTGTTACATTATCTTTAAATTTAATGTGATAAAATATCAATAAAAATTGCTGATGACATACACATTAAAGTATAGTAGGAGTATGTAAATGTATAAAAGTTTATTCAAATTGTCACTAAAACTTGTTTTACTGGTGTCAATATTTGTATCTAACTAAAAAAACAGTTCTTAAAAACTTACGGGACATATTTTTCTGAATCTCACGATGGTTGAAGTTCTCCCCACCCCAGCTCTCATTATAGAATTTTTCCATTTCCGCACGTAGAGTTGATATAGAATACTTTCTTTTTTTACAAACTTTTCCTTTTCCCTTTAGATTATCAAAATCAAGATCTTCATATAGAATTGCAGGTACATTTGTAGAACCAAATTTCGTGGCATCAATTTGTATTGGCTCAAGAACATCTTCAGTATTCTCTGGCTCCCGGAAACCAGTTACATTGGCCATAACAATGTTTTCACCAATAATAGTATTATCATATGTTTTCTCCGTTAAATCTACAGTTAGTAAATTTTGATCTACTGTGGAATTATTTTTTTTGGATGTTTTAGGTGTCTCTACCACATTATCAAGACTTTCCATACAAATGCTACTATCAGAATTGGTACAAATATCTGGTTCTGATTCCTTTGGATTTTTTTTCGGAGGACTTGCTTTATCCGATTGGTTAGAATCTGATTCATATACATCTGCACTAGGAAAGCTTCTAGTTGTTACAGAGTAAGACCTGTTTTTCTTGTCGGCTTCATTTGTAGACTGGTTGCTGTCTGAATCATACACATCAGCGTTTGGAACACTTTTATCTGATACTATATAATTTTTCGTTTTCTGACGCTTATTTCTAGCTTTACTCTTAGGTGTTGCAAAGTACTCACCTGCTTTGGCTGCAGGCATAACAGTTGGTGTATTAATAACTGGTGTAGATGTTGTGGCCTCTTTGTTTTTCTTCTTTTTTTTTCTTTTGGTGGGAGTTCTTTGATCCATTATGTCAGAGCCATGAAGACTAAAGTCAAAGCTTTGGTTATTTGGATGTTTAGAAGATATATTCAGGGCTATACAGTCACTACGGATGAACTCATCAGAAACTGATGAAACAATAGATGGAACAGGACTTGCAGAAACTTCCCTATCACCACTATTTGTTATAATTTTGTTTTCTGGAACAACTGTTTGACTATAGTTGTCTTTTAGCTCAGTGATTTTTGACACTTCAGAGATTTCATCATCATCCGAACTTTCAATGGTAATGGTAGGTTTTGGTGGTAATTTAACTTCTATAACTTCGTCTTCGTCACTGGACTCCAGTTCCACAACATTGGGGGGCTCATCGTTTTCTATAATCTCTATAGTTTTCTTCATAAACTGCGATACAGGACATTGGAATATTGATAAATCGGCAGATAACGGAGTTACTGGGCCACGTTTCTCTGCTTTAGTTTTCGAATTTTCCAATACTAAAGATTTATTTGTGGACAGATTAGATTCTTTAGCAGGATTTTCCTTTTGTAATGTCTGATCGCCATTTGTGCGCCAGTAACGGCGTAAATGGCTCTGAGGCGTGCTGTCCACAATGTGATCAACAACCTTAAGGTTGGTGGTTATATTCGTTTGCGTTTGATCCCCATAATGTATCAAAGAATAGAACCGTTCCTCTAAGTCTTTCTCTTTAAGATCCTGAAAGTAAAAATTATTGCCAAATAATCACGCATTGTTGTGTCACAACATAAATATGGTAACCTCGGAACTTACCTCCTCCATATTTCAGCGGTGAATTTAGATAAAGCAAAATGTCACACGAAATTAACATAATCGAAAATTGTTTTGGAACAATTATAAAATTGTTGAAAGCATTGTGAATAACTAAAATAAGATTTGTATTTATTATGGACACGTCTGACACTCCATAGCGAGTCTTGGAACTAATAAAAAAATAAAGTCACAGATTACACAGGAACTTAATTCATAACAGATTGTATTAAAAATCATAGACTATATTGCAAAACGAATACATTACCGATTATTGTAAAACGATAACATTAGTGATTTGAAAAAAACTAATCGGTTTAATACGGTTATGTTGTATTAAATTTTTGTAAAAGTAGTAATTTTCGCGGTAATTTTAAAGTCTAATTAGTATAGTCAGTAGTTGAGGGAGAATTGCAGGAACCTGCAGACGGGCTGCGAGGTATTGGTAAGTATGGGCTACCCATATTGTACTATATTGAAAACTACATTCAGTATTATGATAATTAGATGCATATTAAGGTGACAATAATAGTTGAATAAGTCATTTTGAGTGAATTGTTTTGAGTGTTAACTATGAATTACTTATTTCAATACTTGAATTACAAAAATCAATCAAACCTTGTATGTTTTGAAGTTTCAGGATTTGATAGAATAATTGCTAGTTAGTTATTGTGTTGTTTAATTTTTTATGTTATATAAATATAAAATTTGACAAAAACTCAAATAAATTAAAAAAATAGGCATTAGACAGTGTGATGTAATATTTCCGAAACTCACTGTATTGGAACATGTTTACAAGCTGGAATGGAAAGAATACAGTATTAACACACCCACAGTACGTCAACCGTTTTCGATTTGCCAACGATATAGTTATCATGGCAGATTAGCTGAGGGACTGTAGCACTGTGTCCCAAAGGGTAGGTCTCTAAGAAGAACATGGACAAGACGTACATCATGTGTAATATCGATGTTACACGCTTCAAGGTGTTGACGATTATGTTTTATATATATAGCTATATAACTCTTATAACCGCTAAACAATGAAAACGTATGGTTATCGAGTAGCAAATTCGTATGGACCATCACAGCGTAGGACTAGCCCACAGTATATCGGGGTGAAAACCTATGATTTTACTCTGTGGCAGTCTGTGGGGGAGGCCTATGTTTAGCAATGGAGTTGAAACGAGGGTGATGAATAACCAAAATAAAGTAAAAATATTCTATGTTTTACTACCGCTCAAATCACCTGCCTTAAAATTACGCATGCGTATTTTATTACGCGTTCGTTAGTAAGTATTGACGGCCACTGCGCCCTTATGGACTGCTAACACCTACAGTTCATAAAATATAAGTTGACTTGAATCTTGTGATATCTGTCCGAGCCAGCTGTTTGAACGTGCCTGGGGCTGAACGTTGTGAATCGAACAGAATTATCGATTATGGTTACTATACTATATTTGAATAATTTGTACCTGAGGTTACATGTTTTTATTATTATAAAGACCCAAATCACCATCAACGAATCTAGTTATAGAGATTCTGAATCGCTAGAGTCCTGCAGATTAATTATTAAATCTTGGTCAAATAATAGGTTGTCAAAATGCATATTGCGTCTCCAATCTTCTTGTATATTTTTTCTACACTTGTTCATTACTTTCTTCAGGTGTAACATGTTCGAATGAATTGTTCAATAATGTTAATATTTTATTTGTTGGGAAAGATGGTTGCCTTATTTCCGGATCTAAAAACCAATTTCTTTGTAATAATAATAAACCTAAATCTATTAACAAGTAAATATTAAAAGGAAAACACAAAAAACGATAAAATAAAAATAATAATACACACCTTTGACACTGTGTTGCAACGGTGCAGTTTGCTTCTAGATATTGCACGAATGGGTTAGCTGAACCAGGTCTTTCACGTAAAATAGCTATGATGCTATTTTTTATGTTATAAACGTTATGACGTTACTGTTTCGTCTGGTGAGTGTAGGGATCCGAAGATCTTTGTTACTGGTGATGAATTATTCTATTTTAGTTCTTTGGGGTGGGGAACGGATTATGATTCCTTATCGAGGATGAATGTGGATGTCATTTGCCGCAGGAATTACTTAACATCAGGTAAATGGTGTTCTCGTTTGTTATACTCTACTACTACTATTATACAATATAAAAAAAATGTCTGAAGAAGGCATTTGAAATTCAATAAGAAACAGCATTTTACTGCCATAACTTTGCCACCTATATTATTAGGACGGGATTATTTCAACAGTTTTCATATGAAAATTTATAACCTAAAACTAAGTAGTAAAAAACGAAAACATTTTATATCACATATTTTATTTTATAATTTGTTTTTCCTTATTACAATAGATAATAAAATACAAATTGTTAACCTATTTAAATATTAAATTTTCTATCCAAGTATAATAATAACTTAATAATTATAAGTTATCACATATTTTGTCCTGGGAATATTTCATGTAACAATCTTCAGCCACCTTCCAAGATATTCGCTCAGTTTTTTGGCAGCATTCCTGAAACAACTAGGTATTCATAATTCGTGATATTGTTCCTTAGTATTTTATTTGTAGTTGTGTGTTGTCTGTTTGTATGTATTAAATGTATCAGTGAATAGTGCATATATTACTATGTTACATTTTCAGAATCATAATCGTAGGTGTACTCGTGAGTCTACTTGGATTAACCTGCAGAGGCATTATACTTTTTTTTTAAGGTATAAGCGGCAAATGATTATGCAGCCCATCTGATGGTTCCACAGAGTAGTTGTGCGTGGCAGAATTTCGCGTGAAGCGCACAGTGGTGGATTGTCAACCATGACTGAGGAGGAAAATGACATTTTTATTTCTTTCGTGATGTACGATGCTAAATAATTAATCATACTATTGTCCTAGGGACCGTGGTAGTTAGAGCTGTTAACCACGTCCTCGGCGGTCGAGAAAACATCGTTAGGAAACTTTGTTGAGAAATGAACATAAAAAATATATCGAAGACATGTGAAGTCCCCAATACGCAGTGGAAC
Organism: Teinopalpus imperialis; assembly: GCA_029286865.1. Lineage (NCBI taxonomy): Eukaryota > Metazoa > Arthropoda > Insecta > Lepidoptera > Papilionidae > Teinopalpus > Teinopalpus imperialis. The sequence goes on along the minus strand of JAGSMU010000020.1, from coordinate 801,875 downwards.
CGCGTGCTGGACTGTATTCTAACGAGGTCGAGGTACTAAAGAGGAGGCCTATGGCAAACAGTAATATTAATATATTTTTTTTATATTGTTTTCATAAACCTACAAATTATACATTTTAATTTCTTACTATTAAGATTGATTTGGTTATAAATTTATGTGCATAAAATTACATACTTGTCAAACAAAAATTGTGTTCGGCCATTATATTATAAAAAAGAAAAAAATCTATTTTATGTAATAATTTGGGTGTGTGTTGGCTGTATGGACTAAAGTCCTTTGCCTTTCCCATTAGGGATAAATTAATATCATCATTGGGTGTGTGTTTATTTATTTTATGTCACGTTTGTGTTAATATTTCTTAATATTATGACTATATACCGAATATAAGTAAGTCAACAATTACCGCGCTGCTGTTTTCTATTTGTTTTTCTTCTTATACATTGAGTTTTACTTATTCTGTTAAATTAGGGATAAGCTGAAAATCAGTTTTGAGAAGTTTTCTCAAAGTTAGCTGAGCTTATTACCTTTTTGCCGTTATTTACTTTCTCTTCTTACTGTATATTTTAGGCAAATAAAGTTATTTTATTATTATTATTATTTATTATTTATATAGACTATTTTAGTTACATACTTATATTCGATCTAAGATTACAAATGATAGACGTAAGGACGGTCAAATACTGTCCAGACCCAAAGATCATTTAAATCCAGAACATATATTGGTTTCATCAAGAATTCAAACCTGACTTATACCGTGGTTCCTCAGTACAGTTAGTTGATTACTGAATCACTTGATAGTTGTAATTTTACAATTAATAAATGTATTTTATCCCTCAAATTGATGCGCCCTAAGATGCATTGATTATGTGTTTTATATATATTAAACCTCGTGCTAAAGTGTCAAATGTGTAAAGTGTATAATCAATAAACGTATAATATAAGAGTGTAAATGTACCAAAACTCAGCATATAAAAATGCCTGTGTATATATGGTTTAATTTTTAGAAGAATTTAAAGTCTGATATATCAAAAGTTGAACCTGATAGAGATGACTCGTTGTACGCTGGCCCAAGGCAAGAGAGAGGCGACGATTCGTTCTGCCACTAGCTCGGGGTCTTCGCATCTATCTATCCAGACGGGCTCGCAGTAACGACTGGTGGTTAAAAACGGTTTTATTTAATTTTATTTAACCGATAATATTAATGGCCCAGTAATTAAAAAAAAAAGAAGGAAGGAATCGAATGGGCCCGAAAGGTGCTTGAGTAGCAAATTTGGACTGACAGTCGCTGTGTAGGTCGACCTATGCAAGTTTGCGGGAATTCGAGGAATGCAAGTGGCGCATGATCGTATTTTGTTGAAATCTAACCTCCCCCGGCTTATGGATAGGCCGTGATGTTGATGAAGATGGATCAAATCTCTTGTAAATCAGGAAATAGACTGAAGTTATATTATCTTACACGTACTCATTATATGGGGAATAAAAAAATAAGTATAGGATGCATAGAGGAAATATAGAGTATAAATCCTTTTCTTAATATTCTGAATAAAATGGAAAATATGGCTAATTCAATTTCATTTAAGCACATTTTGTGAGTTATACGTTTTTTTAATCATACTGCACTCATTTATACAACTACTTATAAATTTAAGACAATATAACGAAGGAAATCCTTAATCCACTAACGTTAGGATCGTAGTTTTTGTTTACTAAACTAAATTTCTCCTAGATTACTCCCTACGTATTAATAAACGTTCAATATAATAATATCAGTGTAGATTTCTTATAGTGTCAACAATAATCAATTTATAATTAATAATAAATAATAATAGAACCTTCTAGTAACATGCTGCAGGCTGGCTCTAAGGACGGCGTCATATGCGGCGCTCGCCCCGCTAAACGATCCACCCATGGCGCCCGCGCACGCCCATGCTATGCACCCCCCATCTCGTACTAGCGGTGATAGGCTTTCCAATAACTGGACATTTGATAATGTTAAATATCTTTTGACAGGACATAAATGAACCGAAGACTCAACTCAATCGATGTAATTACAAAATAATATTCTTAATTTTTATGAAACTTAAGGAGTACGATGGTAAATTATGACTAAGGTCCAGTAAACATGATAAAGAACATCCCTTGGCACTTGACTACTTTGGTACCGCTGGGTCTTCGGATCCTTATGTCCTTATCCTTGGTGAATACCAAACGAAACATATATAGAATAATACTGCTATTTTGAATGAACGTGGTCCATGGTTTCTGGTGAGGCCGAAGAATTTATGGTGCAATTCAAAACAATCTTATTCCAATGACATTGAAATAGAGTGGGTGCTTTATTTTCTGCTGTGGACTATTGATTGGCTGTGTTAGTGTGGGTAATTCCCTTCTCACTTAGAGGCTTTTAGGTAATATGGTGATAGATATTGAGCCTGTTGTCAGGGCACAATATGCTAATGGTTTTTCTGTTTCCAAGGATCCGAAACAGAAATTGATTACTATAAAGCAGTAAGTTCATTAACTTTAGATCATGATATGATTTTGAACAGTGGGAGAGTCACCCCGTATTTCGTTTCTAGCAGCGGCGAGAATGGGTCGACTCGATCTGGAAAGCATCACACCCTCGCAAAATACCAGCGTTAAATAGCAGCATAACTCTGATGTGTTTCGTCTGGTGAGTATAGGGATCCGGAACCCTTATTATTGACGATGAGACATTCCATATTATTTCTCAGGGGTCCTTATCGTGGATGATGTGGATATCACAGGCTATAGTCATCACTTATTACCTTAGAGTGAACTGTGTGCTTGTTTGTCACCATCAATCCAATACAAAAAAAATATCGGCTGAGAATCGATGTAAGTAAATATTTTATCTGTGTAAAAGTGAAATAATATTATATCGATGCTGCACTAACTCGTATTATTTGAAAATATAAATATATGGTCTATGGTATAAATCTCACCTTTACATTAGTATACATATCTTCAGTGACTAACTGTGTGAGACCATCCAAGCCATCCTTTTTGATTTCTGCTCCGACCACCACTAATGCGTCCACTATCCTTGAAGCCGCGAGAAGCGGTCTCGCTTCGCCCGTCACCGTACTTACTGTACAGCCATGCGATATCAGTCGCCTGGTTAATTCTCTTCCCAACGTATTTGTGGTATTCGTTACCTGAAATGTTAAGATCGTTTCTTTACCATTTTGTATTGAAGAGAATTAATGATGATGTAGTAACGTGATATCCATTTAGTCGATTTCAAACACGGCGACTATTATATTATACTAGATGTGCCCGCGACTTTGTTCGCGTAGACTGCAGCATGATCGGTATGTCTCATGTAAGGCAACGCTATTTTTACAACTTTTCCAGTTTATTAGAATATTTTTTCTCGTTTCTGTAAGTCGTGACGTTATATAGCCGATATCGTTCCCTGATGATTGGACTATTCAACACAAAAATATTTATTCAATTCGAACCAGTAATTCCTGAGATTAGCGCGTTCAACCAAACATCCTTTTTCTCATTCTCTCCTCGTTAAGATCCCTTTGTCGGAATACGAAATAACGCAGCTTTATTTCGTATTATTTTCTATTTCAAGCTGATGTTCTGCAAGCGCATGGTCGATCACCGGTCGAGCTGATCTATTTTATGTAGCTAGAAACTAAGTGCAGTGTGGCTCTAGCACTGTTTGTCAACGTCATCGTCATTTTCACCAATTTTGATAGTGAAGCTGACGAGGCTTTCAATCTTAGTCCTCCTTATCGAAGATGATGATAATTAAAATGAATGTTGTGAGTCACAGGAGTCGTATAGTATCAAGAGAACTGTGTGCTTGGTTCATTGATTGATTGATGAACTTACTAGAACATTTTTAACAGATCCCCGTTGCCGGCCAGCAACCTTCGATCTAGCGGTATACGCCAAGAGCGCAGAAGTAGCCAGCAGGAGAGAGCCACCCTCTAATGTTGCGAGCAGACGCCAAGCGAGTGCTGTTCCGCCCTCTATCGCATCTGACATCATTACCTGAAAGATAAATTCCAATTTATATGCATTCTCATTTACCGACTTCAAAAAGAAAGTTATGAAGTAGATTCGTTTGTGTGCAATATTGTTGAAATTGCATAATCGTTAATCTAGGTGAGAATTTAAACGCTACCATTATAAAAACTTGTTTGGTATGACAAGGCACGGAACGTTGGTGTTGCCTTCTGCAAATGGAGACAGAGAGTTTAATAGTATATTTATAAATATTAGTGTACGATAGATAATATTGGAATGTTTACAATATTTGATTACAATAACGCTCCTAATCAACAGACTTTTTATTACAAAGTATAAAACTGATATAGTTAAAAATAAGTGTTATTATAAACGTTATTTAATTACAAATATCTAACACAATCAGGTAGAGCAATTTTCAATTGGACTTACTGGCAACTTCTTGGTCATTAGCCAGGCCAGCACTCCAGGACAATATTGGCGCGTGCGCCTTTACAGGTCTCGCAGTCAATACAGATAGAAGCTTTCTTTTTTTTTGGGCTAATGGCCCTGTTAGCCCGAGGGCTTTTACATTTTCACCCGATTGAGAGGTGACCGAGCGCTTATGACGCTCAGTCGAGACCACTATTAGTGGGTAACCGGTACAAGGGCTCCCGAGGGCCTCCAAGAGCTTCTAAGAATTTTCTCAATTAATATCATTATTATTATTATTGAGTATCTGTACCACCACTTTGGAATGCGTGGGCGCTGGAGAAGAAGTGGCGCATGAAACTCCAGCTACGCTTCTATCTGTATTGACTGGAGAAAACCGGCCTGTGACATGGCGGTATCGCGAAAAACCTTGTTCGCGATAACGCGTCGGCGGGGGCGGTATGATGGTGCAACAGATAGAAGCGTCGCTGGAGTTTCTTACGCCACTTCTTCTCCAGCGCCCACGCATACCGAAGTGGTGGTACAGACAGCCAATAATAATCATAGTTATATTAATGTAGATAGTTCTTAGTTAGAAGCAACTGACCGAGCCGAGGTTCTAACTTCTCGGTCACCCTCGAGTCAGACGCTCTCGCGAAACAGGGTAACGGTCCAAGCTCTTGTGCTGGTTGGTTACCCATTAATAGAGGTCTCGACTGGGCGCCATAAGCGTTCGGTCACCTCTGAACCTGGTGAAAATGTAAAAGCCCTCGGACTAACAGCGGCCATCAGCCCGAAACAAAAAAAAGCCTTTATGGGACTGAAAATATTGCGATTAATAAATAAAAACGATTATTCTTTGAAAAATGAATGGAATACTATATAAGAAAATAAAATTCCAAAAAAAATAAATAGCTCCTTTTTAATATTGTCACACTTTCTCGATAATGTAATGCAAAGGGTATATATTGTCTAAATGCTTGTATTGAATCAAAAAATATATACTATAACCGCCTACTTATTTCGTTTTATTTTCATAACTTTATTAAATACTTTGAGGATAGCTTTTTAAAATGGTAAGTAAAGTATTTTTCTTTTGTTTCGATTAATAAAATAAATTATTGATGTGAATAGATTTAACGTGGGGGTCGCGTTGTTATGATTACAGTATGCCGTAAAATTTAAAATGATTAATGTAGTTGGTGACATTTTGCATATAACGTCTAAAGTCTACTAAACCCATCGATCATCGCAAGTTGCGAAAGTTGTCTGTGAATCAGACACACATAACAACAAAAAAAATAATAGTTAAGTAGTAACTTAACTACTTAATTTAAAGACATACAAATCAAAATTAAATGGGGCTATGTACTTTGTATTTGTAAATTAGTTGTTTGATAATAGTTTTTAGTCGTTTGTTCGTCGTTTACGTGGTAGTGCAGTTTGTTTCTAGCTGCACAATTAATGGGTCAGGACGACCGGGGTAGGACCATAGCCTCACAGCTACAGGAATATAGTCACAGAATACCAGCGAAATATAAGTGCTTGCTGTGTTTCGTCTGGTGAGTGTAGGGATCCGTAGACCTTTATTACTGGTGACGGGGCATTCCATCTCAGTCCTCAATGGTGACAACGCATCTGCATGATGATTCCTTGTCAAGGATGAATGTAGATGTTCGTTCATTACTATGAAGGTAGTAAAAAATAACGACATTTTTAGCTATAGTATATGAATAAAATAAAAATAAAGCATCAGTGAGCTACGAGAATAGCATTAGGTCGGTCATATATCACAATTTCGATAACCGATGGGTAATAAAGGTCCTGTTGGCAACCTCGCAATTGCAAACTGTTTGTATGGATATCCAATTAGATATTTTCCAATTTATAAATTCAAAGTAGAACAAAAAATAATAATATATATTTTACGAGTAAATCTTTTACCAAAGTGATCAATAATTCGTCGGCGGAACAGAGTCTTATTCTTGTTCTAAAACAAGAACTAAGACACTATATAATGCATTATATTTCTATTAATATATTTATTACATTTATATACTTTTAAAATTAAAATAAGTACCTTTTCTTACACCTCTAATATATACTCTTTTCAACCCAAAGGTTGAGAATGCCTTTTGGCTTTAAGTCCGCCTTTTTGTACGTTTGTTTTACTTGTGCAAATAATACATTAATATACAAGCACAGGATTTTGTCATAACAAAAATGTAAACGTAACGTTAAGTGTAAACCTCTTTATCCTTTCGCTGATTATTATCGGAATGCTATTATGTAATTTAGAGATCAGTCCTTTGTTCATTATAGTTTTATAACTAGTAATTATGTATATCATTAACTTGCTTTGTTTGGTTAGATTTTTTCAAAGGTGTTAAGAAATAATCTTATTTTATTATTATAGTCTTCGCAGGTTTACAGGGTGAACTAACGAACGTTGTAAGTTTTAATAGTAATATAATAATAACTCTGCTGTGTTTAAAATGGTCAAGAGAACTGGAGACCCGATAACGGGAAATGGCGTTCCATTTCAGTCCTCAAACATGGCAACAGTGGCTGTATAAATATTTTTTGAAAATAACTGCGAGCATTTAAAAAAACTGTTAATAATTTCTAAGAAAAACTTAACATAAATTCGTCTTTGAATTGTATTATTCGTGTCAAATATCTTCGGGACCATTTTACGTGAGTAAAAATAAACTTTTTTTTTTATATTTATCCCTTTTTTTTGGTGCCTATTGGGTCACTTTAAAAATCCTTATTACATATTATTATAGGATCATGTCTATTTATCGATATTAGACTCTCGCGAATCTGTTATCTGATTCTCAGTAGCTTTGGTCATATTGGTCCGTCGGCAGTTTGATAACCTTGAAAAGCTGGTTGTGGTGGGCAAGGTGGAAGGAAAGAGATCATGCGGTAGATAAACCAATTATTCATCACCAAGTAACCGCCCTTAATGGTTTCCCAGCAAAAACCTCCAGCAATCGTCAGCGAATCTGTACTAGACTAGATGGAAGCAGCCTCCACGAACAGCGACGAAGAATCCTTAGAACACAACCTTCAGCAATGATCACAGCGACCAAGAAAACTAAGTTTTTTATTACATTGAGAGCAACAAACGAGCACACAGTTCATCTGATGGTGAGTGATTCCAGCGGCCCATGATATCTACATTCATCCTTGACAAGGAATCATAATGCAGATGCATTTTCATCCTTCAGGACTGAGATGGAACGCCCCGTCACCAGTAATAAAGGTCTCCGGATCCCTACACTCACCAGTCGAAATACATCAGCATTATTCTGCTATTTTACGATGGTATTCTGCGAGGGCGTGGTCCTACCCCAGTCGAGCTGCCCGATTCATTCTGAAGCTACAAACGAACTGCAGTGTTGCTCTTCCACTATTATTATATATTTGTTATCTATTACACTTGTTAGTCTACTTAGTTCATCCCAATTCGTTTAACACTGAATGTAATACGATAGATCCTTAATTTTGGTAGCCAAAATATCCTAAAGTATCTTGCCAAATTCACAACTTTTTAAATAAATGTGCTAACGGAACGTAGACTGATGTTTGTCTTTATGTATGTATTTGACCATTTTTACAACTGCACCGATCCACAATGTAGATAAAAAACAAGGCAACAAAATTATAATGCTATGTTACACCAACAATTCCATTAAACTTGTTCCAGATTCTGTGAATTTAAGATTTAAATCATAAAAAATGTTGTACTGTAAAGCCTCCCATGGCCATATTTAATTTGAGCAAAACTTTAGGTCGACGTGTATAGTGTCGTAAATTTTACAACCCTATATCGTTCTGTGGGTGTCGTAAGAACGACAAAATTATAAAAGGAACATGCATACTCCCGTGTATCTTATCTTTGATTATTACAATTTAAAAAGCAACTCGAAGCAACTGTCTTTATCTGTAGGACTTGAAGCAACTTGATGTTGTCTAGAGATTTGGTTTTGGATTGGGGGATAGGTCATCAGTCGTATAAACATGCAATGAGACGATGTCCTCCAGGTCGGTTTTCGCCACGACTTTAATATTATTGTATGTAATTAATTATTAATGTAATTGATTGCGCAGTCAAGGAACAATATATGTGTTTAACAAATTGTTGTTTTTCGGGTCTGGGTGTGTGGTACGTAGTATGTCTCGTGTCACTGATATTGCATATGTACCTTCCTCAGATCTTATAGCACATGACTTATATCGGAAAAGGAAAGGGGACACTGAGTGAGTTTCTCTGTTTGCCCAATTTTTTTTAATTTTATTTACATAATAAGTGAACAACAAAATATTACAAACAAATATCGCCAAATTGTGAAAACAATTTATCGACCAAACAAACAAAGCACTCTTACCCATTAGTTAGTCACTTATAGAACAAAATAACTTTATATTCCAAACAATACAAAATAATAATTTCCCTTGTGACGATGTTTAATAATTAAATTATTCGTCAAAGATTCATGTATCCGATATGGTCTAGTGGCTAGGATACCTGGCTCTCACCCAGGAGGCTCGTGTTCGATTCCCGGTATCGGAATGACCTTTTTGTATTTCCATGTAATAATTTGTTTAATTATTTAATTAAATTTTAATTATATAATTAAATTTTTTTTTACATGAATATTCGACATTGAAACTCAATGTTCAAGGTTTTCCATTTTTGAATCAAATTTCATTGAATAGTTTAGTTATAAAAAAATATGTTAGAGTTATTAACCGTGTAAATGTCAAAAAATTCTAATTTAAAAATTTACAAGTGACCGCAAATAAAAATACGCAAAAGTAATTTCCGATACCGGGAATCGAACCCGAGCCTCCTGGGTGAGAGCCAGGTATCCTAGCCACTAGACCATATCGGATATGACGTTATCATTAAATATTCATATCATGTCGAGACATTCCTCAGATCGCCCATGCAACTTTTGTATTATTAAACATGATTTTATTTTACACTGTTACTATGGGAATAAATATATAAACATAGTTTTTCTACTGCGAATCTCACGGATATCTATACCTTATAACTGCACGACAGGTTTTTTATGTTATTAATAGTGACAAAAAAAAGATACGGTTTACCTAATGACAAGTGATGACCACAAACCATACATACCTGCGTCTATCCCCAACAAAGTTTATAGATGCAAATGCATACCCCTGAGGGCTAATGTGGAATGCCTTCTTACCATTAATAAGTACCCCTCATCCCTACACTCACCATACAAAACACAACAGTGTTATGCTGGTATTCTGCGAGAGCGTGGTCATTCCCGGATCGAGCCACTTTCGTCCTGCAACTTGCGTGTGGCTACAGCGTCTACTGCTTACAAAAAAAATATATCTTCGAAATTTCGTTCGCAATTTCTTCTATTTAGAGGAACTTGAATTTAAAATAGCAATAGTGAAAAAGAACTACGTATTGTAACTCCCTATAATTAATATATTTTATTTAATATCACGCTACTTTTACATCCTATAAAACGTTTCTTTCAACACCCGCGGAAAATTATTACGCAGAATTATGAGTAATTCCACTATGATTTTAATGGGAAAATTTATAATTTCTTTAACAAACCAATCCGATCGTTGCATGATTATTAACGGAAATGCAATGAAAAAAGCAAAACACTTGCCCATTTCACAACCATTCAGCCGCTAGAAGAGAATTGTGTCGTTCACTTCCATTGTATTATATTGTATGCTATATAGTACTTAGTAACAATTAGTATTCCTATAGGCCTTTGTTCAAAATAAACAAAAAAAACTATCTGTGACTTATTTTCTAGGTGGCAATTACTGTGCCTGTAAATAATATAATTTTAAATTATAATTTTTATGACATTAGAGCTTAGTTAATCATCATGATAAGTGATTCCTGCGGCCCATTACATCCATCCCCATTAATGACTCGTGATGCAGCTTATTTTACTCACCGAACTGGTCCGGCGGTGGTCCTATTACGGTCGACTTTGCTCATGCTATTCATGTTACAGTTTTAAGCCGCATTGTGGCTCTTCCACGTGTTGTCTGTGTTGACTACATAACTTTCGCCACATCTTAACGGTGCTACGTGTCCAGAACGTGGTCATTATTGTCTGTGTTTTATTTTTTATTTTTTAAGTTGTACTGTACTTGAATATAAAGCTGTGTATACAAGACTGGCAGTATTTATACAGACCTTTGTTTTTAAATATTATAAAATAAAACTAAACTAATTAAGAATCTCCATGTACCAAATTTATAAGCGTTTTAGAAACAAATATTTTATTTTAAAGAGTTTTGTGTAACATTATATAATATTTTAATTATTTATTAAATATATAGTATATATTTAATAAATAATAATTAGTACTGTAATTTTGAGTACAGATCACAGATCTACCGGCAGCATATATATGTTTTAACTTTGCAAATTGTTGTGACTTGTGTAAATATTATGATGTGCCAAACAAAAATATATTTCTTTATATTTTATGCTACACGATTTAACTAGGAATTTCCGTCCGCGAAGTTTCAAAATCCAGGTTGTAGTTTTGCAATATTGTAGCAATTCCTGACTGTGATGATTAGTAACGGTGAGTTGAAACATTTTTGCAGTTAGTAAAATTTATCAAAATAGTATTATGAACGCGCCTTTACAAATAGGCCCAATATGAGAACAAAGCAGCATTTTAATATGTGTAACTTTTACAGCTAGTGAGTACATACATCCCTAAAATGTTGCAACGACTTAGTTTTGTTTTTTTTATAAATTGAGGCTGTGGAATGGATAATAACATAGTGGTTAGGATATCGGATATATGATCTAGCGGTCGTTTGCAGTTGACTTGATCCAAGTGAACGCGCTAAGGTTTGGTTTTGAAACCCACTTTGGGTATTCGTATATAATAATAAACTTATACTTAAAATAGTACACCAATATATACAAAATAAATAAATATGGACATGCATAAACTAAATACATATAAATGATGGTCAGTGATTACAAAGTGACAAATAATTATTTTCAACGTCGTTCTTAAACTTATCTTTTTCGCACGTTGAATTTGCGGAAGATCATTCCACAAGCTTATAGCCTTGACTGTAAAGGAATTCCTTTAGAACAGTTTGATACGTACATATGTGGTGCGAGAATGAGTTCTCCAGCAGAGAACTCAATCCGGTCGGTTATGACCAAGAAACTTAAAGTTTTCTTTCAAATAGCTCGGAGTCATAGGATTGAACATTACAAAGTACAGAACAGAAACAGTTTGCAGATTCCGGCGAAGGCGAATAGGTAACCACTTGAGCTTTGTACGAAATTCTGAGATATGATGATATTTGCGCAAACCAAATATGGTTATATTTTGAATGAGCTCAAGTTTGTTTAGTTGGTTCTCAGTTAAATCAGATGTGATCGGAAGGTGATGAAACGCAGTATATCTGCATTTTTCAGGGCTATAATTCCATTCAACTACTGGTGATAAAGATACATATATTAAGTCATATCATCATCACCATTATCAGTCCAATGTTGGACATCGGCCTCTACAATTATCTCCCACTGAGCATGATCTCCAGCCACCTTATGAAGATCGTCACTTCATCTATAGTCTGATTTTTAATTCGACGGAATTTTGATATTTCAGAAGTGTTGCCAACATTGAAACATTCCCACTAAAAACGGAAAGCATTTTAGCACAATAAAAACTTTCCTTTCTTGAATTTAACGTTTCAATTAGAAAAATTAAGACTTAAACATATGGTGATAATTCTGAAATGGTAATAAGAATTTTTATTATCATATTATAGAAGTTACTATAATTATTTTTCTATTACAGGAATCCCTGTCCAATAATCCATAGGTTGCAAACCTTTTTAGGGAAAACTTCTTATTTGTAAAATCATCGCTTCTTGTTACAAGATGCCAAACCTAAAATTAAAAAAAAAATTACGCCGTGTCATTTTATGTCTGTCATTTTTATTTTTTATTATATTACTTATACTTACCCTGCCGGCCAAAAGTTTAAGACCGCACATAAACAACATAATTATCCATCAATTGTAATAAAATCCCATAGGGGAATAAAAGAAATGCTCATCTGCATATTCTATTGTTAGTATCGAATATTTAAAGAAGTAATTTTTTTGTTTACTTTCAAGTTATTGGACAATAAACATCTATTGTTTTCAAACACCGAAAAACGCTGCGGCAGTGGTAGAGTCGTAATAGTATTTTTATAATGTCCTCATTACTAATTTATTTGCTTTTGTTACGTATTGGTCAATAATTAGAATTATTTAACTCCTGAAAACACGTGTTTCTAACTTAGTTTTACCCGAGTTTACTTGGGTTTGTTCACAAACAATCTCAATTAGTCTAAACTTGTGGTTTCTACAGTGAAGACGTAATAAAATGGGAAAAACTCGAGAAATTATCAGTGAAGTGCGTTCTGCCATCGTTGTTTTACATAATGAAAGCAAATCCGAATGTGAGATTGATTCACAACTGAAGTTATCGAAGACTTGTGTTCATGGCACAATAACTCGATACAGAGAGACAGGCAGTTTTCAAGATCGTCCACGCTCGGCAAGGCCGAGAGCTACCACGTCTAGTGAAGATCATTTCATCGTTATTACCAGCAAGCGAAATAGACGCTTAACAGTACCAGAAATCCACATTGAAGTAAACAAAACCCGAGTTAAACATTTAGCATTGACTACAGTAAAACGGCGACTGAGAGATGCGAAGTTGTATGATTGCTTTGTCATTCGAAAACGGCTAAGGCCGCAAAACGAATGCAGTGAGCTCTTGCCCATCGAGATTGGACTGAAGAAGATTTTAAAAAAGTGCTTTGGATCGATGAATCCTAGTTTGAACTATTCGGTTCAAAATGTAAAAATTTACGTTCGACGCAGTGGCCAAGAAAAGATGATGTCAGATTGTGTAGTCCCAACAAACAAGCATGGTGGTGGCTCAATTATGGTCTGGGGTAGCTTCTCTAAATTAAAGGAAAAATTGAAGGAATTTTGAAAAAGGAACAGTACAAAAACATTTTAGAACAAAATGCCGTTTCTTCCAGGTTGCGATTAATTGGAGATGGATTTATTTTCCAACAAGATAATGATCCAAAGCATAGCTCAAAATTATGTAGAGGATATTTAGAAGAGAAAGAGGCACAAGGGGTGTTAAAAAACATGGTTTGGCCTCCTCAGAGCCCGGATCTCAATCCCATTGAACTTTTGTGGGAAGAGCCTGATAGGACCATCCGTAATCGTGGCCCATCCTCGCGAGAAGATATGTGGAATGTTTTATACGAAACTTGAACAATATATCACAAGACACCATTAACAAATTGATTGCCCGTAAGCCGAGATTTGTGAAAAAAGTCATAAAATGTAAAGGAGGATTTTTTGATGAAAAATCAGTTTAGCTAACTATAGCCTTTTTTTTTCATGGACTGTTAATATTTCTTTACGCTTTTAAAGTATATTCATTGTCAATCAATGTTTTATGAGATGATTAAACAGGTTAAATAAACATTTAATATTGTATTGGAGTTTTACTTTAAAGTCCTACTTTAATTAAGGTGGTCTTAAACTTTTGGCCTGCAGGTATATTTTAATACCAGATAGTTTGTATTGTTATAAAAGTGTCAGTTGACATATCTCTGTTCTTGAACACATGAAATATAAAAAAGCTTTGCTTTTATTTTTTAGGGCTGAAGGTTTCTGTTAGCTCGAGGGTTTTTATAGCTTCAGTGAGTTCAAAGGTGGCCTAGCGTTTAGACCACTCTGTCGAAATTTATGAGTAACCAGTACAAGAGTTCCCAAGAGGGAGCCTCAGCTTGGATCAACCCTACGCGCGTAGCAGCTTTGTGCTCCTATTTTACGCTAGTAGGTCCTGTCCCGGTAGGCCTGACCCATTAACTCTGCAGCTAGAAACAAACTGCAGTGCAGCTCTAACACTATGATAAAAAAATTCAGGTATACGTCCACATAAACATCCAAAATGACATCAAAGAGACCGCCACAGAACATTTTCGAGTATGCAAAACGGAATCTTATAGCTGTAGTGATGAGGTTACGTTTCAAATAACTCCTGACCGTATAAACAAGACGGTTCAGGTAATTAATATGTTTAGATTTCTTCCAGTTTATTATACCATACTTACATTATACGAGTACCCTGAAGTTACAATTGCTATTCAAAACGTGCGACAAAGTGGCCTTTATGATGCTTAGGAGATAAAAGAAGCTGATGCAATAAGCCCTACAATAACACCAACTAGAGCGTAACAACTTTCGTAATATTAACTGTTATTTTCAAGCTTTTTAGGGTTCCGCAAATGTATAAGGACATAAATGAATTGTACCTGGTGCATTAATTATTTCTGTTATGAATTATTTAATTTTTTCTCTTGTTTGTTTTTTGTAAGCTTTTTAAATACACCATAACTTTTTGTCAGCTTTCATATTATAATTTTTTTATTATTATTTATTGTTCTTAACAACCCTGATCTATTCTTGAGTGGAGATCCTTTTCTTTATTTTGCGCACAGCAGGTTTCATTTGTCTCCCCTTTATTTATAGTTTTATGCTTTTAGTTTTTGATTAGGTACAAGTATTTTCCCTTTTTGTTTTAATTGTTTCACTGTACCCGATTTTGCTATTTATGTGTGTCAAAAATGAATAAATGAATATTATTATTATTATGTGTATGAATTATGTTGTATTTTTTTTGCCTAATACTATATATAGTCATATATATTCATGTATATATATATATATATATATAATATATATTTGAAATGCATCGTAAACATGCAACTTTTTAATAACGAAAACCTACTACGACGACCGCTTGATTTTGTAGTCAGAGTAGCCGGCTACTACGACGTGGATCTTGGGGTCGTTTCTTAGCCGACCAATAATATTTGTACATTATAAATATTTGCTTTTTTTAGTAAAAAATTCCGTTATGGAAAATCAATGTTACTTACGTAATATCATTTGATTATAATCATGTGAACTACGTTGAATATTTTTTATGTCTGTATATTGATACGCCGCGTAGCGTCCCTTACTTTGTACTTTATTTTTTGTTTACTTTACTTTTACTTACTTTGTTTTTATTTTTTACCACATAGGGTCAATTCACACTGGTGACTAGCTTTCACCACCTTGCGTACTTTTTGGAGCTGAACTTTGAACGTTTGCATATTGATGATTCCTGAGTCCTCCTGGGCGATTTAGATCACGGTTATATCTTCTGTTCGTTGCCAGGTGACATCAACTCAGAATTTTTTTTCATGTAGTGCCGTAAGTATTTGTATACACAAGCACTCACTCGTCGTTCCCTTCCCCATTCCAATGCAATGCATGCGCATTAAGATCGGAACAATGTTCAGATGCATTGTCTGAAGTACATACATACAATTTTTTCTCTCATCCACTCAGGGTTGACTTGCGGAAAATGCTACTGGTCATTAACTATGCCCTTGTGTACCTTATTTAAGGGACAAAAAGAATAAGTAAATAAATACAACAAACCCGTCCCCCACCCTCGAATCAGACGCTCTCGCGAAACATGGTTACGGCCTTGCCCTTGTGCTGGTTGCCCACTAATAGACGACTCGACTGAGTGCCTTAAGCGCTCGGTCTCCTCTCAACCTATATGTGTAACCTGTAAAATGTTTAAACTGTAAAAGCCCTCGGGCTAACAGCGACCATCAGCCCAAAAAAAGAAACCCAACAAAGGGATGCACAAATATAATTGCTCGGCTAGGTATCGAATCCAAAGACGCAATTTTACCACAACGTCACGATGCCATCAACGCGAGAGTAAGTCGCTGTAAAATCAAAATAATACATTTTAGGTGCCCGGTTACGCTTACTTACCGAGCGCCGTCACATCTCACTTGACTTAGTGGTGGTATACTGAATGTACTTCCCATTATACTCAAAATAAAATGACTCATTGTGCGTACATTTTATGTAATTATGTGGTCGTGTTTAGGTTCGAGGTTGTTTCATCGTATACGACATGATGACTTCATTTTCAGAGTACATGTTTAGTAAAGCCTTGTTGCAGAACATCACTAAATATAACATGCATTGGCACTACCCGAGAAGGACCACGTACAGAAGACCAGCGTGAAATAGCAGCACATCGCTGCTGCGTTTCGTATGGTGTGTGTTGGGATTTTACACATAATGTATTCCATCTTAGTTCTCAGGGGTGACAAGGTCAAGCATCTTGAATCTTTGTTGAGTGATTTGAGAATCTCAAATTTCAAGGCTTGGTAGCTAAATGTCGTATGTTGTATACTCATTAAAATTATGTTTTAATATTACAAAAAAAAATACTAAGATGACATTCAACAATGGAACTATTCCCTTATGTTATATATTCACCATTGCGGCGACATCAAAGGGTGTAAAGGGTCAACTTCATAATTTTGTTACTAAAATATAAATCTAGTTTGAGAATATAATGTTAACTTTAAGCTGTTTATAATTGTATGAATTATTATTATATGCAAAATGAAATCAAGTGGACAAGCTGAATTCGATCTCCGATCCTTCTACCAATGGAATTGTTTATTGCAATTTTAATTACTGATGCGGTCAGCATTAAGGGAAAAACATCATAAAGAAATAAAAAAAGAAAAAATATTTCGAAGACTGTCCGTGAATCCGCAGTGGAGCGGTACAATGCCCTCAGATTACAGAACAAAAGGTTTTTTTTTCAGTAAACTGCAATAACCTGTCATGAGATAAGGCCAATGTCCAGCTATATAACCCTAATTAAATTTTTACCTTAAAGTCATCTCGAAGGTCCATGACACCTGCAACCATTCGATAAGGTAATATAAGTTTTTAGGAAGGTATTTAAAGACCCAACTTAAGTGGGAGAATGCAAACGTTATTTAAGGTAATATTAGTTCTAAGAAGTCTCAAGGATGTTGTAGGCATTTAACATTTTAAACCTCTATATTATGTTCTTGTGAAATCAAAACTTTGGGTTTATTTTACAATTTTTATAAGTACAATCATAATAAGACTTTTGTACTCCCAAAAAGGGAATAAGGATGATTCTCAAAATTCCGCAATGGGAATCGTGTAGGGAGCATTTCACGAGATGGGTTTACTAACCACAGTTACAGTACCTAGTCTGTATATATTTAATGGTCCTTTTATATGATCTTGTTAAAAAAAATACGAGCTATTCAAGGAGGGTACGGAGTGGTATGTATCGTGTGGTAGAGCTACACTGCAGTTTATTTCTAGCTGCAGAATGAATGGGTCAGCTTGGCCGAGGTAGGACCACGCCCTCACAGAATACCAGCGTAACGAAAAATTGCTCACTAGACGAAAAACTGCTGTTTTTCGTCTAGTGAGTGTAGGGATCCGGAGACCTTTATTACCGGTGACGAGGCATTCCATCTCAGTCCTCAAGGATAACAACGCATCTGCATTATGATTCATTGTCAACGATGAATGAAGATTTCATAGGCCGTAGGAATCCTTTGGCATCAGGTGAACTGCGCTCTCGTTAAATCGACCCCTTCTTGTTGCTGTTAGTGTCTAGACCAGCGTTCCTCAACTACTGTGCTTCGGCACTTTTGTGTGCCCCCAAATTCTTAAGTGTGTCGCTAAATTTTAGTGATGTATATATATAGGAAATCTTAAGTAAAATCGTAAGTATTCTTATTATTGTTTGTGCTGGTTTCCCATATATAGAGGTGACGACTGAGTGCCATAAGCACTCGGTCACCTCTCAACCTGTTGAAACTGTAAAAGCCCTCGGGCTAAAAGCGGCCATCAGCCCGAAAAAAAAATCTTATTATTAACTTGTAATTTATCCCTTAATAAACGTACTGTTATTTTTGTAGTACATAGTATTTTATTTTACATTTAAAATTATTATCATAAACTATTTTACCCAGTGTATTATAGGTAAGTAAACAACTTTAAAAGTCATATTTTTCTTTGTAAAATTTTGAAATCGTTAAAAATGTGTCGCGACAAAAGAAGGTTGAGAATCATGCAGTGTGTCTATTCATAACTACAATAATATTATACCGGAATAATCAAGATTCAAATAATATTTTCTTTTCATTTGTCTACTGAATTGAAGGTGATGATTAAAAATATAGGTTAAGGCGACGTAATTTACTTGGTATTTACAATTATTTACCGTGATTAGGAGAAATAACAATAGAGGTATTCAGACCTTGAAACATAGGTACTTCACTATGTTTTCTTTTATAAAAAAAACATAGTAACGCGTAACACAAAAACTATAATACATAATTCTATTGTTTTATTTAAGGTTTTGCGCAATGTAACGTTAAAAAACTATTTACAAAATCGATTGAAAACATTCATTCGTCTTTTAAAAACTAATAATACATTCAGTCAAAAAAGTAATGGATGATTTGTTTATGGTTCCAAATTAATCTTTTTGTTTTTTCTTTGTTGTTGTTAGATTGGTGCAACAATTATGGCTTTCAATTTAGGCTCGGAGTTTGAGTTGCATTTTTTATTTAGATTAAATACAGTGGTGTTTTTTCTAATATCATATCTAGTGTGTATTGCGAATTTTGCGGCCAAAAACATTGAACAAAGAGTTTGTCTTAAAATTTGCATCGCCAATAGAATTTCGCGTTCGGAGTCAATGAAAATGTTACAGAAGGCGAATCGACTTTATCAAAAACACGTGCTTGTGAGTGGTTTATAGCGTTTTAAAGCGGTCGAGATGTGATGGAAGATTTGCCTCGCTTTGGTTGGCCATCAATGCTGCAACTGAAGTTAACATCGCAAAAGTGAAGGAAATAGTGACTGAAAATCCTCACTCAATTTTGAGAGAGATAGCCGCCGAACTTTCTGTGTCTCACGAGGCGATCCGTACCATTTCAAACAATCACTTAAGTATGAAGCATATTGCCACTCGGCTAGTCCCAAAAGATCTGAATTTTCTCCAAAAATTAAAGAAGTGTCGCTAAGGGAGGACATGCTAGAACGAGGTTTGACATGCAAACTAGTCAACAAGGTTCGGAGTGGCGCCTTCCAACTGAACCAAAACCGAAAACACCACTCCAAAGTCGATCAAAAGTCAAAGTCATGTTGACTGTTTTGGTCTTTGACTATCGCGGTGTTATGCACTCGGAATTCTTGCCGGAAGGTCAAACAGTAAATAAAGAAAATTATTTGAGTGTTATGCGGTGTTTAAAAGGCCAGATATGTAAAAATTCTTAGATTTTGTACCACGATAATGCGCCTTCGCTCAAATTACCACTTCGTGGCACCCGTTTCCATTCGGTAGACGACATAAAGGAGAATTCGCGGCGAGAGTTCAGCTCTCAATTCCGGAAAAAGCGTTCAAAATATGTTTTGATGATTGGATTATTCGGTGGCATAAGTGTATCATTTCTGAAGGAGCTTTCATACTTTGAAGGTGCTGTTCATACAGTTGCATCGCAATCCTTGATGTGGGTGCCATAAGCCTCTGGAATGTATGCTCGTTATTTCACCTCAATATAAAGTAAAAATAAATAAACTGCCCAGGATATAATATAGTGGCGTATACCTTTGGGCAAACACAGTCCCGTTACCCTCTTCCTTTTACCAATTGAATGCTGTGTCAAGGACAGGTGTCATAGATATCACCAAGACCCATAAATCAACAATTTTTTGATACAATAATATTGTTATTCGTTTGGGACGCCTTCACTAGTGATACAAACTACCCTACTTTCATCTAGACTGTGATTTGGTCCATAATTGTGGTCGCAGTTTTCTTACGCTCACCTCGTATCGCATTCATTGACCTTAAAATTATAAATTACAGTTCTTTTTAGAAATACCGCTACAGTATAGACACGGCGCAGTTAGATATTTATAATTAAGTCTAGATATCGTGTCTATTCATGTAAAAGTCTTTATTCACTTTCAAGGTATTTATTGCAATAAAGTGTTCCGTTGTTCTTTTAATATTTGCAATTTTTTTTAATAACTATTATGAACTATGCACCTAAATCTCATCCGATGTTGGAGTGGCTCGGTACAGGTCACTCCTGCTCTTCTGCAATGAACACAGAATACTGAACAGAGATTATCGCTAAAGAATTTAGCCGCCGAAATTCTTTAGCGATAATCTCTGTTCTGTAATATGTATAAAATTTATAATAATTATGATAAATTTTATATTATACTAAAATTTATTATAATAAAATACGAGCACATTTAATTATATCAAATTACGTATACAAAAAAGAATTAGCATTTTTGCAATTTCCAACTTTTTATTTACCTTAAAAATGAACGAAGCTTTGTCTGTTTCGTCCATAGCTCGCGGGTGCAATTACCGCACGTGACGTGATCTGTGGGTAGACAATGGTTCTTCCTGATCTGGGTTCATCACGGGTTGGTTAACGTGCCCCGTGACAACGTGACAGCTGGTTAATCTGTCGGTGCTGGTTATCATGGACTTTGATTAAATTTACGGGTAGTCGGAAGCCGGTAGCCTGAAGCCGGAAAGGACCTGGTTCCATAAAATAGCAGTGAATATTACTGTTGATGAGGTATTTCTCATCTATCTGTGGAATCAGCTGTCGCCAGCGGTGTTTCCGAACCGATACGACTAAGGGACCTTCAAGAAAAGAGCCTACACCTTCCTTAAAGGCCGGCCACGCATTTGCGACTCCTCCGGTGTTGCGGATGTTCATGGGCGGTAGTGATCACTTACCATCAGGTGGGCTGTATGTTTGTTTACCACCTATTCTATGAAAAAAAAAATCTTACACCTCAAGAGTGACGTGGCGAGTGAGTGTGGCGAGTTGCATTTGAAATTCGTGATTTGTTAGAGGCCTCCAGAATCACTTACCGTTAGGTGAACTATGTGGTAAGTTTTTTTTTTTTTGAAGACAATAAAAAAATGCAGCGTCATAGAAACGTACCTAATAGCCTAATGGTTTACCATTCAGACCAGTAACGATTCATCTATTGACGTGAAACATTCCCTTTTCTATTTTCTTTTTTTTTAACGTCGGAAAATGTATACGCATAAGCGCCCTTGCGTTATGTCTGACTCGCACCGACTAAAACCCCACAGTGGTCGCCAACGGCGCTATCGAGGGGTCGCGGGATGTCCGTAAGGAACGCAACCGCAACCCCCTGCACTTCGCCGGGATAGCCCGTACCGTGGGCGTGCGTGGTGATCGCCACCCCAGAACTATTGCCTACCTACTATTGCCGTAAACCATCTCCTAGCGCAAGTAATTTCAGCTTAGTTGGAGTGGTTAACCGAAATGTTAGTAATATTATTGCAACGCTATCATTCATTTAAAAAAAATTGTCACACACAAATATTGCCCCCTCGTCTGGAAATCGTACCCAGGAACCGCGATGCCTTACCAAGTTTGGCTTAAGTCTAAACTCTACGCCAGATCGTCAATCGGCCATTAAAATACTCAATAAATATCCATTCTTGTACATGTTAATATTTTACTGTCTAAATGGAATGTTTATTTAAACAAATGATATATTAGGAAACAACAGTACACAGTTCTTAGTTTATACATGAGGGTCATGCGTTATGCCAAAAGTGATTACATACTCGAAAATTATAAAATTTATCCTTTATTACACGTAAAGATCTTTTTGAACTATTTAAATTTAACACTTATACATGTTTCTATTCATCTAAACCTTTAACCTATGACCTGTTCTTAAGAGACCTCAGATTTTTTTAAGATCCTGGCAAACGAACAAAATTCACCAAAGTATGTCATGACTGCGGCCCATGGCTCTACATCCATCCTCGAAGATTAAAGACATGCACACACTCGAAGATTAAAGACATGCACACTCTCGAAAATTAAAGGCATGCACACACTCGAAGATTAAAGACATGCATACACATAAAGGTTAAAGACATGCATACACTCGAAGATTAATGACATGCCACACACTCGAAGATTAAATACATGCAGACACTCAAAGATTAAAGATACATTTATCATCCCTGATGACTGAGACAGAATGGATGGTTTCCTCTCATCGGATCTCTAGTTCTCTGCAATCATCATATGAAAAACAGCAGTATGAAGGCGTGTCCCTTCTACGGTCACACCCATTCATGCTGCAACCAAATCTAGCTGGTCAGTTATTACTGTCGCCCATAAAGTCTTTATTCATCCTAGGCAATCCGTACAGTGTGGTCTCTAAGACTCTTTTCTGTTTACGATGATGATCTGGTTCCAGCTGATATCAGCCATGGGGATATATTATAGTGACGTACCTAAGTATTCGCATTAACACAGAATTTATCAATAAAATTAGAAAGGGAGGTTCGGATGCAGTGTTAGGGACATAAGACATACCGACATTACAAATCGGAAAACCGACAATTTGTATCGCACGAATATTGACACGGGAATTGAACACGGTACCCGCGAAGCCGTTGGCAGTTGGTAGACCGTTATATCTACGGGAAGACATGGGAAAGTAGATTCTCTAATGTCACAAAATTATACGTACAGTAATGAAATACATAGAATACATAAAACAAAATACATAATATTTAAAATAAATGAAAGACATTATTAAAGATTTAACACTGCGTTCAATCTTATTAATATATTTTATTACTATTTCGTGTAATGTAAACAAATAATCATGTAAAAATGGCAGAACGATAAAAAACTTCAATGTCATTTTAGTTTATTAGTTATAGTTTTGTATTTGTAAGACTTATCAATTACCGGCTTCCGCATCGCGGACCATGGGTTCGATTCCCAGAGTAAAACAATATTTTTGCATCACATATTGTTGTCATCTAGTAATAGGGAGGATTATTTTAAAACCACCATTTACGGTAATTTAATTAGTGACTTCTTTATATTATAAGTGGTGACAGTCGAGCACACATCTCACCTATTGGTAAGCGATGACTTCGATCTATAAACATGTACATCCGTCCTTGACGAAGATTCAAGACCCACATTCCATCTTAGTCTGTAGGGGTATGCACTCTACAGACTAATATGGAATACGTGGGGAACCTGTAATTGAGTTTCCGTTTCCGCTTACAAGACGAAACACAGCAGTGTTAAACTGTTATTTCTCGCTGATATTCTCCGAGGGCGTGGTCGTACACCTGTCGAGGCGACCCATTCATGTTGTAGCTAGAAACTAACTGCAATGTGGCTCTACCACGGCATGGCTGAAAAATGTGAATTCATTAGAGTTTCATCGCAAATAACACAAATGTACAGTCTTTATTCTTATTTGGCCACGTATTTGCACCACTGTTTTTTTTTATAGGTTGGGAGCAAGCCAACAAGCAGCTCATCTGATGATAAGTAATCACCGATGCCCATGAATATCCGCAACACCAGAGGAGTCGCAGATGTGCTGTCAGCCTTTAGGAAAGGTATAGGCTCTTTTCTTGAAGGTCTTCCCTAAGTCGTATCGGTTCAAAAATATCGCCGTAAAGGCTGATTCCACAGAGTATTTCAGTAATATGGAATCCAAGCCCCGAAGGCCTCTGATGCTACTTGATTCTTCATAGATGCATCCCAGATATATGACGTAGTTTTTGTCCACGCCTGAAGTGTCACACACAAAAGTTTTGACTCTCTAGGAACTAAAGCTATACCTTCAGGCTTCTTGCAATTCTCTTTAAAAATTCTATTTTTGTTTATACATATCTCTTATTTGCAATTATGAATATGGTCTAGTGGCTAGGATACCTGGCTCTCACGCTCGGATTCGATTGCCGTTATCGGAATTCTTTTTAAAAATTTATAAGTTATAATTTTATATTTTTTTTAATCACATTGTGTTTACTATCGTTAATTCACCTTTTCAATTTTATCATCAATCTTGTCTACTTTCTAAACTAGTATTGCTTAGTATAAACTGTTTACTTCCTACAGTTTATTAGAACGGCCCATTTATATCGTTACGCCAATATTGGCTTGTGCTAGAAATTGTTAAAATTTATTGCCATTTATTGAACTGCGAATTCAATTGAATTGACGATCAATTACAAAAAAAAAAAGAAAAACACAAAAATAATCATGATTGTAGATAACCTAAAAAAATATAATAGATTATTTACAAAAATCTATTTTTTTTTAAATTTATTTTTTAAATTATAAATAAAACTAAAGCTTAAAACAATTTAAAACAGTCTCTCTATTATGCCACCACCTCATTAGCAACCAAAAAGATGTGTTCGACAGGTTTAAATGGATTTTAAAGCTTTTGATCGCCAGAGTCTCGTTCAGTCTGTTCTGCTAGCCAGCAGAGTTATTAAAAAAATATTCTCGTTGCCTATTCTTGCTACAGTTTACTCGTGCTAACATTATCTCTCTAGACAGGGAGATTCTATGCCCAGCAGTGGGACTTTTATATATAGACATTTTCATGTAAGTGCAAAAATTGTTCGTAGTTTATATTCAATTGGATGAACGATGGACAAACATTATTTCTTATATATAAGATTAGACAAGGGTTAAGTAAGCGGTCTCGTTATTTCATAGGTATAAAGGATCTCATAATCTTAGCTTTAGTTTTGACTGCTTAAGAACATTGTGATTCAATCTATGATATCATAGATGACATGAGGTAATTATTTATAACTTACCAATGCCTGTTAAAAAATATTCTCGTTGCCTATTCTTGCTACAGTTTACTCGTGCTAACATTATCTCTAGACAGGGAGATTCTATGCCCAGCAGTGGACTTTTATATATAGACATTTTCATGTAAGTGCAAAATTGTTCGTAGTTTATATTCAATTGGATGAACGATGGACAAACATTATTTTAGCTTACGAACGGTCTATGGAAACGAACATTACACAATTATTCAAATATTTTTATTACGTTCATATTTATAATGGCAACAACAAGGAATAATTATTTAAGAAAAACATTCAGTAACCGTATACCGATTCTTTTTCTTACAAAAATTAAACAATTAAGAGTAAGAGACTAAAAACCTGACAAAGGTCATTATATGACTATAAAACGATCCTATAGGTACAAGGTTTGAAAAGTTTCTTCTATTATCTATGATTTTTTTTTCGGGCTGATGGCCGGTGTAGCCCGAGGGCTTTTACAGTTTCACCGGGTTGAAATTTATCCATGATTTTTTTTAAAACTGTACGGTGTTAGGTCTGTAAAAGTTGTTTGTAACTTAAAGATGGAAAAGACCTTAGAGAAAAAGAAAACTAGTGTCGGCGGGTCTGTACGTAGTAGTTACCTAATTGTTAGGAAATAAATTAAAAAAAAAACTTTTTATTACAGTTAAACTATTATGTGCTGGCAATTATGTTGTATTGCTAATTATGTGAAGGCAAAAAGGTAAGAATGAGTATGATTTTTTTATTATATAATGAAATAAGTTAATTACTTATTGTTAAGGTTACTTTTCTTTTATTTATTCATACAATGCGTTAAGATTGTAAATGTCGATTACGGTTTTTTTATTTAAGTCGCATCATAAACGAGGAATCCCTGTATTTTTACAAAAGTTTATACACGACGCAATATTTATATGAAATTTTATTTACTGATAATTTACAGATAATATTTTATACTTATTATTCTTTATATAAGCATATGGATAACACACTAAAACAAAAGTTATCCTTACATATGTATTTGAGTAAATATGTTTTTTTTTATTACATTGAGAGTAACAAACAAGTACACAGTTCACTTGATGGCAAGTGATACCTGCGGCCCATTACATCTACATTCATCCTCGACAAGGAATCATAATCAGACGCGTTGTCACTCTTGAGGACTGAGATGGGATGCCTCGTCACCAGAAATAAAGGTCTCCGGATCCCTGCACTCAGCAGAAAAAACCTCTAACTGCAGAGTGAATGGGCTACCTCGACCGGGGTAGGACCACGCCCCCACAGAATACCAGCAAGAAAGCAATAATGCTGCCGCGTTTTATCTGCTATTTTACGCTAGTATTCTGCGAGGGCGTGGTCCTACCCCGGTCGAGCTGACCCATTCATTCTGCACCTAGAAACATTCTGCAGTGTAGCTCTACCACTGTATTTTTTTTTGAAGATAATGTTAGTTATGCAATTAACATTACAAATGCTTGAGTTATCCGCTCCAATTAAGCTAATAGTTCTGCTCGGATGGTTCACGACCATAGTACGAATGGCGGATTCGAAAATACAATGTTAAATTTCGCACACCGTATCCTAAACAATTACACTATTACCGCTTTTTATGTATTCGTAAAATTCTGCACAAAGCTAAACTAGATCTTAATAAACAATATATAAGGTACATATTATTTAAAATTATATTCGTTATACTTTTTAAATTAACATAAGTAAAAAGCACGTCATGTTGGTCATCACTTTTTTATTTGCACTTAATGTTAATAATACAACTCTTCCTGTGATGTGACGTTGTCGGATAAGTAAAGTAAATGATTATATGCTGATGTAAAATATTGAATATTGACTTCTATGTTTGATAAATGGCGACAACAAAAGTATAGCTCTAACATAATTACATCCTTATTCTAAGAAAACAATTGTCATGAAGAAAATGATTGTCTGCAATTTTGTAAACGTAAATATGCAAGCAATTATAATAATCTTACAACTGTTTTCATTCCTTGAACGAGCAAGTAGATGAGTTCCTTTTATTTATTTATTTGATTTTATTTACAATAAAATAAATAAAAATAAAACTTCTCATACTCTCTCGCAGCAAGGTGGAATATAATAATTCCGCGAAGAAATCCGACTAGTGTACTAAATTAAGCTAAGCGTTAGGGTCACGAAACGGGAAATATTTGGGGTTCAGCGCAACCTCACAGAATACCAGCGTGAAATAGCAGCGTAATGCTGCTGTGTTTCGTCTGGTGCGTGCAGTGATCCGGAGACCTTTATAACTGGTAACGAGGCATCCCATCTCAGTCCTCAAAGGTGAGAATGCATCTGCATTATGATTCCTTGTCAGGGATGAACGTAGATGTCATGGGCCGCTGGAATCACTTACCATCAGGTGAACTGAGTGCTCGTTTGTTACTCTTAAAGAAATAAAAAAAAATCTGCGTTTCGTCTGGGGAGTGTAGAAAATTAGACATTCGACGACAGGCGTTTCCTGCCTTCCATCTAAGCCCACGGTGGTGACATCGTATGAATTCTGGTAAGGATGTATTTGTATACGAGTTGCAGACATCTCTTACGATTACAGTGTGAGCTCATTTGTCACTTTTATTTATGTAAAAAATGTCTGAAGTCATTGTGGGTGTAACCTTGAACGATAACACGTCATACTTGGAAAGGATGCTTTGACCATTTTTAGAAATCGCCAACAAACGTTTTATCGGCATTTTTTTTATTTTTAGCCTGCTTTATTAGTTCCTGGTATACGTTATACAGGTGGTATATCTTCCATTAGGTGGCTTGATCACCTTCCTTCAGGAAGATTACCACAACAGCCTAAAGATACGCTCTTCCTTCCAGATAGACTGGAAATAGAAAGAAATAAATGTGAAACAAACGGCCAAGTGCAAGTTGTTCATGGACTATCAGTGTTCCGTACAATTCATAGTTAACCAATAATATATTTTTTCAATCGTGGATCAAACAGTTTCCTATAATTTAAAAAAAAAATATTTCGAACCTCACGTCCGTATAATATTTTCTATTATAGTTATTTTGTAAGATCAATAATAGAGTTTATTATCATAACTGGCAAGACCACGTGACGTTAAGTAGAGATATAGCCTTGGATAGTAGATCTTCGGATTAGATATCCGGACAGAAATACAGACGCGAGTAAACAATTCCTCGGCTCGGTTTATCTTAGGACATATCCGGTAAGGCAGACTACACCTGCATAACTAAATTTATAAACGTAATGTATATTACACAACTAACAGCCGTTAGTGCACATAGCGTGTTATAGTCTAAAACTAATTATTGTTCTCGTGTCCAATAACTGCTTAAACATTCACCAGTAATAATAGATTCTAATCTAAAAACAAAAACAGTATGACCTCCTATCCATTAGCTATGATATAAATGTTACCTTGAACGTATTTTTATTTTACTTGCTCTTGTTTAAGGTCATTTATATGTAACAACTGTAATTATTTGATAGTTCGACAATTTTGTTAGGTGAATGGCTGAGTGCCTTTATTCGTCAATCGATTAGACGTAAATACAGTGACGCCTAAATGCATCGTGCGCGCCTAGTTTTAGCATGCATTAAACGTAATTTTGTAACATTAAGTTAGTATTATAATATTACACGACGGAAGCATGGCATAGAGGAGAGAGTTAGGTACCTGGTTGCTGTATAACGGGTCCTGGGTTCAATTCCCAGCCGAGGAATAATATTCGTGTATCACTAATTGTTATTTTTCGGGTCTACACGTAGGTTGAATCCATGATCCGTGATCTTAAGCAATGTAACTGTACCAACCTCCGATCTTATTGCACGTGCCTTGCATCGGACTAGGGAAGGGCATGACGAGTGAGTGCCTCTGTGTTTGGGCAAATGCTTACGGCACTATGAAATATTCTGTGCAGTTGATGACATTTGCCAATATTCTGTGCAGTTGATGTCATGTGGCAATATTCTGTGCAGTTGATGTAATGTGGCAATATTCTGTGCAGTTGATGTCATGAGGCAATAACCAGAAGGTATCGCCTTGGTTGAAATTGAATCAGAAGGATATTATCATCAACGTCATAATGTAACTTTAAAGTAATTTAATAAAATACAACAGAACACGTTTTTTTTAACTTACTTAGTATGTTTTGTTTCGACATTATGTTTTTTTTTGGGCTTTTGACCGCTCTTAGCCCGAGGTCTTTTACAGTTTTACCGGGATGAAAGATGGCCAAGCGGTTATGGCGCTCAGTCGAGAACTTTATTAGCGGGTAACCGTCACAAGGGCTCCGAGAAGGAAGCGTCGGCTTCGAACGTTACCTTGCTGCGCGAGAGCGACTGACTACGGATTATCTGATTTAATATAAGTATTATTATTAATTATTTGTACCACCACATTGAAATGCGTCCCTTCTATCAGTGTTGTCTAGTGAGAACTGGCCTGTGACATGGCGGTATCGCGAATCGTTATTAAGAGTTTTTTTATTAATATTCTATTTCCATTATAACGTTAATAAATACTGATGATGATTATGTTTTCTCGCTCGATGAAGTTGGTATGGTTACGCATTGACTTATTTTTTTTTACACTCAAAAGATCGTTTACGGAGATATGGTCTACACGAATTATTAGCCTGACACCAGTTCTAAAACTGAGCTCACTTGCAAAGCATGGTTATATATATATTAACTATTGTTTATTAAAATTTGTTAATCCCAATCGGGGCCAACATTTGCGCAAAACGTATTCGTAATTTAACATATCATCGTCATCATCTTGATAGTTGGAAATCCAGAATTGTGAGGATAACGCGAATTTTTTTTCGAACTCTGTGGAAACAGCTGTCGAACGCGGGATTTCCGAACCGATACGACTTAGGACCTTCAAGAAAAGAGTCTACACTTCTCTCACGTTAGGCCGGCAGCGCATCTGCGACTGCTCTGGTTCTGCGGATGTTCAAGTGCGGCGGTGATAACTTATCATCAGTCACGCTGATACTAAATCTGGAGTTCGTTTTTCACGTTCCTTATTCACTTTATAAATAAGTAACGTGAGCAGTGTATACTTTGATCGAACGAAAAAAAGATTATATTCAAAATTTTTATCCATTACAAAACGAAAATTATTTCGCATTTCGATCGAATAACTTGTCATTAAAATAAATATTGACTTTGCTGTTAATATATGTTCAGATCTGAAAAACATCGATGAGGTCATCATAGCAAGGTCGATATCTTAAATTGTTCAGTTTTATTATGTAGCTTCCTAATACATTTTACCACGATTTTTATCTACGAGCGTGCACTACAAAAGCTGACAGGTCGCAGGTCGTCCTTGGTCCACATTGAGGCCGACAGAATGTACTGGCCCCTAGTTTCGTTCGTAGTTACCGAACTACCGGCAGACGGCAAATAAGGCTTCACTTCCGAACTCGGTGATTAAGAAAAATGCAAGATAGATAAGTTGAATAACTGAAACTGAAATATCTTTCTCAATCTATACAGGTTCCCAGACTTTTTTTTCTCATAGAACACATTCAAAATTTTGCTGGTTCCGGTGGACCACCTGCAGCTACATTTCTAGCCGAAAACTCGACAAAAATGTGGGATAAACAAGTTTTTACAAGTAACAGTCGTTGAGCTTCTTAAAATATTATCTACATACATTGATAGGTAAAGTCAAGTCTGGACCACTTCTTCTATATAAATAAGATCTATATAAATAAAAATTAAATTCTCCTTATTGGAATTAGTCGTATATTTTTTTTTGTTAAAATTTAAGGTAAAAAAAAGTTATAAAAGAATCACAAAACGATTGCAAACAAAATTATTAAAACTTCGACAGGACGTCTATCGGGACAACATATATCACATACAATTAAGTTAATATATGATCAAGTTGATTAATCATAGGCCATGAGATATAATAAATCGTAATTCTAAGTACTATGAAGTTAATACAATACATTTGATCCAACAAAACCTTATTAAATAACTGTTTTATTAGATCTTTTGGCCTATGATTTATCATTATATAACTTCGAAATAATCAATTAACTCATCTTATACGATATTGTTGGATCAAATGTCTTGTACTAATTACAGGAATATGGAATTTACGCAATACATTTGATTGGAAAAGCTCTATGTTAAAACAAGAAAATGAAATAAATCAACCGTGTTTATCTTCGTCTAAAATATTAAAAAAAATAATATGAACGTCATATAATATGACGTGATATCATCCACAGACATCATCGACAGATTTTGAATACAAACATGTATTATAATTTATGAACGCATCTTTTATCACTTACACGTTACATTTGCCTTCACAATTTATGAACGCGTATAAAGATTTTAAGATTATTGCTATTCTAATCATACTTGTAACAAAAACCAATCACATTTTTAAGCGCTGTCAATTATCAGTAGACTTCCTAGGAAGTAAGGTGTTAAGATTTTTTGTTATATAACAACATACAATTCACATGACGGTAAGATATAACGCCTACGATACATTAATCCTCTTTAAGGAATTATAATGAAGATTTAATGTCACCAACAAGTTACTATACGACCTTCCCTTAAAAATAATCATGCACGCTAGTTTTGGCAGCCCTGTATTAGAATGTCCGCTGTTCTTGATCCGAAATGGCCGTTTCCGGACGAATGTAGACCTGTTTGGGCGCCTACCTGGAATACTAGAGTAACCTTGAAATTTGCACTCAAACTAATACAGATGCTTTTCTCTACGGTTAAGTTTCAAATTCAAACAACCTTTTTATTTTAGCTTTCTTAACTGTTTTTTATGATTATAAAAGGTATCAAAAGTCAGTTATATCTAGTTATATTTATAATTCATTCACCCGGAAGAGGAAATCGTGTATGCAATACACAAATTCCATTTTCCAAACTGAATTTTATAAGGATGATCGTCATTCAATTGTGATTGGCCAGTCACTGCAACTTTATCGGTGTTATTTTATTTATTATCTATTTTCCTGTCTTATTTTGTTGCATTTGCATCGGAGTAGGGATGAGGCCAATAAATACTCATACTCAGTATTTGCTCAAATGTTTACTAGACTATAATATAACGCGTAGTTGGTACACATATGTTAAATAACGGAAGATATCGAGGCGGATCCATAAGGAGGACATCAATGTGTCGTTCAACCACTAATAAATTGCCAGGTATGTAATGGTTTCTTCTAAGTAGATATAGCTTATTTTCCCATCATTCAAAGCCGGTGCCCTATTTTCGACAATCGAGACCAGAATGATTAAAACTAAGCAACATATTAATGATGACAATGGAAGGTAAAAGAGAAAAAACCGCTATTGACTTATCCTAATCTTCCTTTATAATAAGACCTATTATGATAAGAAAGAAGAGTCCATTCGAATCATCGATTACTAAGCGGTAATCACTTCACATTTCTATGCAAAAACTTGACGTTAATATGATTTTTTTTGATTAGTTTGCCTTGTTTTGTTTATAGTAATAAGGGTGAAAAACGAGCACACAGTTCACCTCAAGGTAAGTGATTCTTGCGGCCCATGTTGAGGACTAAGATGGAGTGTCTCTTCACCAGTACAAAGGGTCTCCGGATCCCATCCACATTCACCATTTGAAACACAACAGGGTCATGCTACTATTTTATGCTGGTATTCTTTGCATGGGCCTTCCCTTTTTTTGTGTTTGTGTGATGCTGTTGGTCCAGTGACGGGAGGCCCGCTGAGTAGGGAGTCAACGACGATGCTGGCAATGCTGGTACGAAGACAGAGTTTCTTGCCTCGGATGGGACCGCTATCAAAAGGGGAGAATGTGGGCCCCGGTGCGGGCAGCGTGGCGCTACCACTGTTAAAAAGTTTGTAACGTGTTGATTATTTATTTTCACATGTTTAAATACTGACTAGATCCATCTAGATTTAGATACAATGACGAAATGGGTAACTTAATTAAACTTAAACCGATTTTCATTACTGCTAAATTCTTGTTTTACTTTTCGTGTCCCGTTTGTTTGCCTCCAGTCCAGACAGACTCGAAAGCAGGAGGCAATGGACGAGGAAACGACTTCGCAGCGAGGATACTTGTAGTACCAACAAAAAGATGATGTTATGGAAAAATAAAGTAATCAGACAAATAAAAAATCCTTTTTAAAAATATAATTATATTTTACTTAGAATGCATAGTCATTTGCTTGAATTGTAAAAAAGTAATGACTTGCTGAAGTCTACAGTCGACATCGTCGGCGTTAGTTTTTTGTTCTTTTTGTTGGTTTTTGATCATTGATGGCTGGTAAACCCTAAACGTGGTTTATTACAGAAGTATATACCGCTATGTTAAAGTTATTACGTCATCCGCCTTTATAACAAGTTAACGTGACTTAGCTTAAAATAAACGTTTATATTCAAAAAAAAAAAATCAAGATCAATAAAAAGGTCCCCGATGTCCGGGGATGGACTTCGCCTTTGAATGAAATTTGCACTCCATCTCATTCCCTAAGGGTTATAATGCATAAGCATCTTAAATTTTTGTTGAGGATGGATGTAGATGTCATGGGAATCAGGTGATCTGTGTTCGTTTGACAGCAATATTATTAAAAAAAAATCTTGACTTTAAGATATTTATGTTCTTATGCAAATTACATAAATTTATTATTTATAAGGGAGCCAGTACTAGATTTGTGTATATATATATATATATATGTGTACATATATATACACACATATATATATATATATATATATATTTCCAGCACAACGGTTTCCGAGAAGCAGCCTCTGCTTGAACCGTTGCTCTGCGCGTGAAAGCGATCGACTCTAGGATATGCCCGAGACAGCCGAACTGGCTCGGTCAGTTTCTTCGAACAGATTAACTAAATATATATTTAGAGCGAAAATAATTTCCAAAACGTAGTAAAGGGTTAAACGGTCGAGAGAGACAGAAAGAGCGAAAACGAGGAACGAATGTAGCATAATTCTACTTTATTCTCTCTCTGGCCTATGAACCCATTTTCCGTCCCTTTTGGGTTAGAAATGTTTCATTAAACGTTTCGTATAGAAAGGTTGTCCTCGAATTTCACTTTGAAATTTGCCCAAAGAAGTTTCATTTAAAAATAACAAAATTGTTTGAATAAATCAATAAGTGCATTGAAGATTACGCTTAAGTATATTCAACTTTTTGTATCCACGTCGATATTAATTAAGTCGGTTTGTTATATTCTAAACAATATTATTTAGTCTGTGAAACTTAAGGTCGTAGATTCGAATCCACCATTAGATGCTGTAGTGAACTATCTCCTACCACTAGCATTTTCAGCTTAGTTGGAGTGGTTGACCGGAATATTAGTAATTTTAATAGGACTCTTGATATTCTCCTACTAAAAAATAAATATATAAGTCGTGTATTGTAGTAAAAAGTAAAAACTAATGTTGCAATAGCCGTCACGTTAGGCCGGGGGTGCGTGTCGGACACGCATTGTAAACACGCGTGACATCTACCAGGCATCGTCAAGTCTTCAACTACATGGTTACCGCTGTAAAATTTTGAATACTTTTTTTTATATGTAACTACAGGTGATAAACGGTTCGCCTGATGGTAAATAATTTCGGCCAATAAGTTGGTGCAATTACTCAATATTTAATCTCATTCGATACTTAAGTCGTTCCTTATACTCACCAGACGAAACATAGCAGTGTCTAACTTCTATTACACGCTGGTATTCCATGAGGGCGTGGATCGTCTGATCGATCCGATCCATCAATCCTTAGTTCTAGTGGTTTGAAAATGTTGCTTTATTTAAAAAAAATATGCTCCAGTGCTATTAAAACATTTGTAAAACGCTTCGACTAAGCTTGAAAGTTTTTGTGCTTATGAGAATGACAAAATTTACTTTATTTAAAAAAAATATGCTGCGAAGCCATTAAAATATTTGTTAATCGCTTCGACTAAGCTTGAAAGTTTTATGCTTATAAGAATGACAAAATTTACTTTATTTAAAAAAAATGCTGCGGTGCTATTAAATATTTGTTAATCGCTTCGACTAAGCTTGAAAGTTTTATGCTTATAAGAATGACAAAATTTACTTTATTTAAAAAAAATATGCTGCGGTGCTATTAAAACATTTGTAAATCGCTTCGACTAAGCTTGAAAGTTTTTTGTGCTTATGAGAATGGCAAAATTTACTTTATTTAAAAAAAATATGCTGCGAAGCCATTAAAATATTTATTAATCGCTTCGACTAAGCTTGGAATTTTTTGTGCTTACGAGAATTACAAACGAGCACACAGTTCACTTGACAGTAAAAAAATCCTTTGTATCATGACACCCGCATACATATTAACGTCACGTAATCAAGAATCAATAGCTCTCAGGATAACTAATCTTGAACGTATGGATGGAACAAAGTTTTATTCACTAGCCATTGGAAAATAGTAATTTAGTCTGATGCTTGTGACTTGTGAGTCCTAACGTTTTATATAAATCCATACTATGTAGCGCTACATAGTATGGCTCTTTATAAAACGGTTAGGGCTAGGATGTCACAACCATAGATAATAGATATCAGATCAAAGTCTATTATGTAAGATTGTCGTTAACCGTACCATGTCTTATATATATAAAAGTAAATAAACAATACTTTCTAACAAATCAACTAACACAAACATGCGAAAGTCAAACTATTGTAATTTCTTTTTATTTGAATACAGTACAAAAACGTGGAGTTGTGGCTAGTGTTCCTGGCTTCGATTCGATTTCCAGTCATGGAACACAATTTGTACATGTATTCACTTGATTGCTGTTTTCCTGGGCGATCTGACCTTACTCCTATCTTATTGCGTATGCATTCTATCTTAATTAAAAAACGGACGACTAGTGAGTAAACAATATATACCGCGCAGTTGATGTCATCTAGTAATTACCAGATGCTATAGAATATCATCGTCAATTGAAACATTAAATAAGATAAGCGTCTAAGATCATTGCTGCGTAAATTTTACTCCTTCGAAAGCAAATATAATCAGCTTCCGATTAAACAATATATAATAGGTCTTCACCTATGAAATTGCCGCTTTGTATGAAATAAGTTAAAGTATTTTTTTTCAAACTTTTTTATTTCTGTTATTCAAAGTAATCACCCATGTAAACGATGCATCTTTGCCAAATCTTTGCAGTGATAGTTTATTAATGCCACCAGTAATAAAAGTCTCCGGACCCCTACACAAAGACAAAACACAGCAGCGGCTATTTAACGTTGGTATTCTGTGAGGTTGTGGTACTACCCTGGTCGAGCTAACTTATTCATTCTGCAGCTAGAAACGACTGCAGTGTAGCTCTACCACTGGAAAATTTTTGATTGTGGGTGTGTGGGGGTTTTGATTGAGGGTCCAAGGTTCCAAATTCCAAATGTAGTTAATACGTAAGTTAGTATGTGTACTAACTTTCGTGTTAACACCGTTCGCTTCGGTTCCTTTACCAACAAAAGCATAACAACGTGATTGAAAGCGTCTAGTATTACCATTACTTATCTACTAACCGTGCTATAACTTCCTATTGATTATGTATTTTAAGACATGTACCTTCTAAGAAAGGTTCAAAGATAGTTAGGTTAATAAGAATATTATTATTAATTACTTATTATTATATTTAATTACTTATTATTTCACACTTTTAGCACTATTACACACATATTTGGTTTTAATATTTAAAAAGTATTAAAGGTATTTTTCTACAATTTGCAATGTAATTATAAGGTTTTACTTTAAAAATTCTATTTTTCATGATGAGCTCGGTTAATTTAGAGAATTAAGAATTTTTCTTAATTTTAAAATCGTAAAAATTATCTTACAAAAAGTTAAGAAATATTGTTTGTAATATTAGTAATAATTGAAAAGAACTTATCTTAGAATAATATTATTATTAAGATAGGATGTAAATATAATCATAATAAAAATCAATAAATAATCATATTGCTATCCTATTAAAAATATTATAATTTACTATTAGGTACTAAACTTACCTCTGTTATGACAAATTCCAAAAAATAACTTTTTAAATATTGGTTGAGATGACGTTTAAACACTAATTAAAATAATTTGAACGATTTTGCTGTAAATAGTCATGGTAAAAGATAGAAAATAAACAATTTTATTAGTCAACAAAACTGATAACAATGCACTTGTGTTACGATCGGATATTCGGCGCGTAATTTTAAATATCGAACGCTGCCGCCAGTGCGATAGGAAGCGCGGCTTGAGTACGAATGCGTTCATTTTCATTGGCGTGTAAATTTATTGCGTAAATGTAAAAACTAAAACAAGCGCTCACCTTGATTTCCTTCCAATAGGCAAAGCAACTTACAATAAAAGTTTATTTTTATAACAATACATTTTTGATTTCCAATAACTTTGTTATTTATAGAAACACTATAAAACTAATACGATTTTTTAAATCAAATAAATATAATAATAACAATAATACCACGTTACCGCGAATGTATAACATAGGTAATTTTAGTATATATAGACAGATAGAAAGCTTATAGCACAAACAGGTCGGCTAGGATCAATCTTTCACAATATACCAGCGTAAAGTTGCTTAACGCAAGTTTGTTTGGTGAGTCAAAGAGATATGAGTGTCACCGGTAGTCAGTACTGTTGACCAGGGCAATAGCATGGGAGTGGTAGAGCAACGCTGCGACAAGTTTTGACCTGCCGTATAAAAGGGTCGGCTGATCGGGGACAAACAACGCCTTCAGAGACCAGCGAAAAATAGTAGCATAGCGTTGCTATGTTTCGTATGGTGAGTGTAGGGATACTAAGATCCACTTATAGGTGACGAAGAATTCCAACTTAATACTCAGAGGTGACACATCTTTGTTGCTAAACACAAATTTTACAATAGTAAAAGTACAGCCTATTGACTTCTGTAAGTGAGGGTCTACAGGCAGGTTGCATTTAGCCCCGTGCATCTGGCACAAAATGTACATATTGTATTTTTTCATCACCAATGAGTTCCTGCCGAAAACTCATGACATCTCTCAGATACAATACGCCGTGAAGCGATTTAATAATTATTACTTTACATTTAGAACATAAAATATTAGTCATGTTATCTCAATTCAACCAACCAATAATCAATATACCCAATTTTAACAGCCACAAAATTATTATTACAGAAGAGTACCTTAAAATTCTCAAAGTTTTGCAGGGATTTATATACAATAGTTTTTGTGATGATATCAAGATTTGACCAACGTTGTTACTATATCAAAACAAAATAGGCAATTGCGTAAAGCACAACTGTAACAATTTCCTGCATGACACATCACAGTCCTAATGGACAGGTGTACGATCGGTTTTCTTAACAAACCTGCCTCGTTACGTTACGTAAAATACCGTAACAGTAATTCCTGCTCCGACAACGTTTAGTGCAAATTTCTACTATTTATTATAAATTTTGTAATCGCTGGAGCAAGGAGTAATATGTTAGAAACTTAATGATTACTGCACACTACATCTGCTAAACACCGACCAAGAACAGCATTAACACATTGACGAAAGGACATTTTTCGTGACCAAACATATTAGGGATATCCCCAAATCCTTTGGGAAACAGCTTATTTCCGTATTGTGTATTATTTGTGTCTTTGTGTACATAGTACATTTTAAGTTGGTAAATTATTTCTTAAAACTTTTTTATTAGTTATTCATATATTTGTTTTTTAATATATTGGTATTATGAATGTGGGATTTATTACTAATAATAAAATTTCTTAATACGAATAACGAGTTTGCCTTTCACTCCGTTATACTTTCCTTCGCTCCATTGCGCTAAGTTCTCTTTTATCCCGATGCAGCTTTGTTTCGGGACCACCTCGACGATACCTTCTGGTTATTACTACTCTCAGTCATAACTTATAGCATTATCATGGACATAGTTGACATCGTATAATAAGAGACAGTAGCCATAATTTAAATCGGATCCTCGAATCGTCTTTATCTGAAACATGTTCTTATGGTTACGTCAGGAGGCAATATTGAACTTATTAAAGGATTCTTGCACGTTACAACAGACTTATAGTCACGAACGGATGAACAAACTGACGGAAAGCAACTGGGTAGAATGTTAGTTTAATGCAATCTGAGCTCGTAACCATTTTTAAATATACATTCATGGATATATTCTGTTCGTGATCGTAATCGTTACCATAACAGATGTCAAATACTGACTTGTAAATGAGATAGCTAAACATTGTCATGCTGGAAAATCGGAGTGAGCCCAAGAGAATACTGACATATTTTCTTGTTCTTTTATTAGTTTTGTATAGTTGTTCAACCTTTTGTAAAGTTAGTAAGAAAGTTATTTTTGGTCAGGGCAAGAAAGTGAAGACCCAATTACAGTTTTTTTTTATTTCAACGGTTGACAAATGACACATACCTGATGATTAGTAATGACCGCGTCTTGTGAACACCTACATACATCCTCATAGGGTCCAATGTACACAGGCGCTGTCATACCTGATGACTGATATTGATTGCCAGTAACTGGGTCGTCAATTCCCCATACTCACCATACGTGATTTAGCACCAGGATTGAAGAGATCTTAATTGAATAATAAAATATATAATATTTAAGATATTTTTAGCAATTATTTGTTCCTTTTGGAAACGAATTATTATTAGTTTAATATAGAATGTGTAGTGTGCTAGCAAAAAAAGGTAACGTGGTTTCGTAAATTACGTCATTTACGCGTCGGTCGATTTCGGTCGTAAGTTGTAATGATCGGATTTTCGCTCGAGTGGCTAATTTTATGCTTAACATTTAGCAGTATGTTGCAGGCAATTTTTTTTATGGAATAAGTGGCAAACGAGCATGCAGCCCACTTGATGGTAAGTGGTCACAACCGCCCATGATCATCCGCAACACCAGAGGAGCTCAACGTTGTCTGTTGGCTGTTCGCCGTAAAGTCGTATCGGTTCGGAAACACGGGTGATTCCACACAGCAGTTGTGAACGGCAGGAAATTTCGTGAGAAGCGCACAATGGTGAATTGCCAACCATCGAGATGATGAGGATGAAATTTTGAATTCTGTCGTGACGTTTAAACTCAGCGGCTGGAATTGATTCGAACAACTCCTCAGAACACTCCCTATGGTAAATTCGTTAAAAAATGCAAAGAGATGCAACATCTCCTCGCAACGACAGTGAATCAAGCCGATTGGAAAGTACCTGGTCATCAACGATTCGAGCCGCATTCCGTTGAATGCGGTCAAACGGATGAAACTGGTTCTGGGGTGCCCCAGCCTAGAGATGAGAACAGTATTCCACGTGAGGCAGAACTAGCTCTTTGTAAAGTTGCACACAATGGGCCAACGTGAAATACTGTCTCGCTCTATTAAGTACGCCTATTATTTTATGGGTCTTACCCTCCAAGTGACCGCCGAACTGAACGTCACTCGATATGTCAACGCCAAGGATTCCGATATCAGCTGAGGTAGGAAGGGGAGTGTTTTCGAAATGGCGTGGCCGGTGTATCCACTGTGCTGTCATCCGCATAGAAATGAATGTTATTATTATGCAACATGTTATTGATATGCAGAAGAAACAAGATAGAAGATACACACACAGCCTTGTGGAACACCAGCATTCACTGGTTTGGAGTTGAAGCATGCATTGTCAACTACGACCTTGATTCTACGGAACGAGAGAAAACTGGTTACCCGTTTCATAATTTTCCGGGAAGTCCTCTCACTACTGGCGATCGCTAATCGGCTCGTGTTCTTCTAGGTAACTAATGGCAGTTTACAATGGATTCCATCCATTATTTTAGGGATAAGAGCGATCCCCTTTTTTAGGGATCGGGTGCACCTAAGCTGTGTTCCAGCAGTCCGTAACGACGCCTAAAGAGTAGTACCGAAAAAGACGCGTAAGAATATTAATAATATATCTCTATAGATACCTCTTCCACCAGCGGGATTAAAAATTGTTAATTGAGAAACTTAAAAATTTTGCAAGGTAATACCCATTAGTACTCGCTGTTATGAAACACGCAATGACAGACTATGGTTTAAAGATATTTAGTACGTAATTGCAGTTTATGTATAATTTTCGTTGTAACTTCGTTATTAAGACGATCACGAGGTACTAGGCGATAGTTGTTTTTAATTATTGGCATAGCTTTCGATCAAGGTGATAGATTATTAAAAATATTACAAAAAACTGTCATATTTTATTTCATCTATTCAGCTATGAGCTCCGCTCGAGGTTCTATGGCAGATACGAATCTCAATCAAGAAATCCGTTGAAGAACAGAATTCATTGACATTGTCATCCGTATTTGCAAAATAAAGTGGAAATGGGTTGCAGATGAGGCTACCGGAGGAATAAGCGATTCCTGGAGTGGAACGTTCCCCGGCTGATGGAACGACGACCTACGCAAGGTAGCTGGCAGCACCTTAATGTGCGTAGCTGAAGATCGGCTTAAGTGGCACAGTGATGTGTTGATAATGATGACGATGACTTTCCTACATTTGGTACTTTATTGACGTATGTACAATACATCGTGCAGGTTTTCTATATCGCAATGTTCCCATTTAAAGTTTCGAATTATATATAGTCAATATTTAATCAATTTGTAATTAAAATTTCTATTGTAAAATATCGTCGTCGCTTATAAATAATCTAAATGGGCTATGGCAGTTCGTGGAGGATTATATTCCAACAATATAATAGTAAGAGTATTGATCATATGCCGTATATAAACGAAATTTATTAATTATACTCGAACAATCTTAGTGAAACTAGCCGTGTGCTCTCACGTGTTGATTCACAGGACCGGCAGTTGCGATACTATCTAGGCACTTATTATGCTAGTTAAAAATACTTGAAAAAATGTCTAGACAGATGCCGAATTCAACTTCACCCTGTCCTAGATTTTTACTGTCTAAATCGCTCAGCTAAACATAAACGGCTTAAATTGCTTTTTTCAATTCACTAATAAAGAGTTAAATCATTGTGTTTAGATGTATTCACTGATTATTATCTTTCAAGGAGTTGTATATGCCTTCACGCATATATTCCTTCGCTTTTCTATTGCAATAACGCATATTCTTACTCAATTTCCTTAGATTTAATTATCAGTACTGTATGTTTGCCTTGTAAGTAGCCTTGAACATGCCTACGACGATGCGGAGACGCGGAACACCACCTGCCGCTAGCCTGACGACAGTCCAAGAGGATCTTAGAGAGATAGACCTTGACGAAAATTCCAGATTCCATTCCACCAGAAATCGTGCTGTCTGGAGGGTTAGGACGAGGAAGGCTGACACCAAATAATTAGATAAAGGTGTAGGAGGAAGAAGAAATGATACCATGGATGGGTCGGCTCGATTGAGGAATGATCACGTCCTTAAAGAGCGTGATATGGTGATCGTAGGGAATCGGAGACCCACTTCATCTCAGTCCATGTATGTGAATTTTGAATCTCTGTCGAGGATAAAATTGACAACTTATCATTACCTCGGATACACTGTGGTCGATTGTAAGCCTAATGTATTAAAAAACCGAAGCTCAAATATTTTTATATGTGCTGCACAAATAGGCTTCCTTTGTGTGATAATCCTAGTCTTACGTAGTCTTGGGTTGTTTCTAACCACGTGATAAGCCACATTGTGAAAAGATACACAGATACCACTAGAGATTATTGAGAGTCATTCAACGCATCGCTTTTTACTGTAATCGCACATCTCCGCTTTACAATTGTCGGTAATTTACTTAGACGTCAAGGTAATGGTATGTAATTCCGCTACGTACTCTATCTACTGGGCTGCTAATGGCTAACAGTGGCCTTGTTAGCTGTTAGCTGGGTTGAAAACAACAACCGCTTTTACAGTTTCACTGGATTGGGAGGTGACCGAGCGCTTATGGCACTCAGACGGCTAACTCCAAGCTCTTCATAAAACACTACACACGTACATTGCACCCTCATACCACCCCCGCCGACGGCGAGGGCGTCGCAAACAAGGTTATTCGCGATACCGCCATGTCACAGGCCGGTTCTCTCCAGTCAATACAGTTAGAAGCGTCGCTGGAGTTTCTTGCGCCACTTCTTCTCCAGCGCCCACGCATTCCGAAGTAGTAGTACATATAGCCATTATTAAGACTTAAGCTAATAACGAGCTTTTATTAACTAAAATTTTAGTGTTGATTGTTAATTTGGTTATAATTTTACAACTATAAAATAGAACATTCTATGAATTAAAAATCCCCGTATGAATTTTGAACTTTTTGTAACGATTTCTGTTTTTCGGGCTGATGGCCGCTGTTAGCTCGAGGGCTTTTACAGTTTCACCGGATTGAGAGGTGACCGAGCGCTTATGGCGCTCCGTCGGAAACTTTATTAGTGGGTAACCTGCACAAGGGCTCCTGAAAGGGAGGCTCGGCTTGGACTGCTATCCTGTTGCGCGAGAGCGACTGATTCGTGGGTGCCCCAGAGGGCCGAACCTCGGCTCGATCAGTTGCTTCTGACTATGGAATATCTAAATTAATATCTCTATTTTATTGACTAAGTGTATCACCACTTCAGAATGCGTAGGCGCTGGAGAAGAAGTGGCACAAGTAACTCCAGCGACGCTTCTAACGATGTTGACCGGTGAGAACCGGCCTGTGACATAGCGGTATCGCTAATAATTCTGTTGTTTGCGACGCCGTCAGCGGGGACGGTATGAAAGTGCAGGATATGTGTGTAGTGTTTTATGGAGAATATTCTGAATGATTATCAAATATCTTTGAGATTCGTTCTGACTTTTCGAATAGGTTACATATTTCGGCGTCCATATCAGACACGCGTATCCCAAAATACTTCGAACATCAGCGAAATGAATTGTTTTCACGCTGCATAATTTATATATGGCTTTTAAAAAAAAGCTAGATCTTAATTGGCTATACCATATCAATATGAAAAGATGTGATAATACACACAAAGACTCATTAATTGTTACATTGTACAATAAGGGGTGTATTATGCGCGAAAAAGTAAAGTTAAGTTATTTATTTAAGTACGTGCACACAGGTTACCTGATGGGGATTCCCCGAAACAAAACGGAGTTTCCCTCTAGCGCTGTAAAAATAAGTGTTATATTATTTTTACCTGCTATTTTATATTGTATTTGGTTTATTAAATATAATGATGTATTAAAACTCTTTTAACAAGGGTGACAACGTATATGTGTTTTAAATCTTTGAGGATGGATGTAGATGTAATGGGCTGCATTCACTTACCATCAGGTGAACACTATAATCGTCTGCCACCCCTAATATTATAAAAGAAGTCTATTTAAGTTGATTTGTAACAATGAATATTCAGCCTACCATAAAATGTTCGCAGCATTCATTTGATAGATATAAAGAAGAGAGTATATTTATAAAACAACTACATAAGTAGCATATTACAATCCATTGTTATAACCCAGTTTGTGTTCATTTGTTGTAACATAAATTATAAAAAACCTTTTTTTAATTACTACTACTTCTGTCATATTCTA
Source organism: Teinopalpus imperialis (assembly GCA_029286865.1). Classification (NCBI taxonomy): domain Eukaryota; kingdom Metazoa; phylum Arthropoda; class Insecta; order Lepidoptera; family Papilionidae; genus Teinopalpus; species Teinopalpus imperialis. Next base: position 757,201 of record JAGSMU010000020.1, on the reverse strand, counting down.
TTATTTTTATATTTCTTAGTCAAATGACATGATTGCTTTTCATACTGCTGTTTAGCATAAGTAGTATTTACATTATGCTGCTACAGCATCACTTCCACTTTTTCTAAAATGTTGGGATTTTTTTATTACATCGAGAGCAACGAACGAGCACACAGTTCACCTTATTCCAGCGCCCCATGACATCTACATTCATCATTGAAGAATGACAATTATGGAGACAAGGAATCATAATACAGACGCATTGTTACCATTGAGGACTGAGATGGAATGCCTCATCACCAGTAATAAAGGTCTCCGGATCCCTTAGACTCACCAGACGAAACACAACAGCATTATGCTCCTATTTTACGCTGGTATTCTGGAAGGACGTGGTCCTACCCCGGTCGAACTGACCCATTCGTTCTGCAGCTAGAAACAAACAGCAGTGAAACTCTACCACTGTTTAACATATAACAATCTAAGTAAATCTAAGAAAAGCATAGCATTTTACAACTTAGTATTATCTTAAACAACTCTAAGGTACGTTACCGTTGTAGTAAATTAATAAGATAAACATCAACTGCTAAATTAATAACCACTTTGATAATATGCTTTCAATAAACCAGTTCCGAGGCGAGACACAAGTTTGCAAGTGTTAAAAAAAAATAGGTTACGACTTAAGGACCTTCAAGAAAAGAGTGGCTTGAGTTGTCGTTCCTTTGTTAAAGGACGGCAACGAACTTGCCACACTTCAGGTGTTGAAAAAATAATTCATGGAACATTTCTGATCAGCTGTATAGAATAATTAACATATCTATTAAAGTTTATTTACAATAGAATAATTGGCAAAAGAGCAAGTGGTTCACCTGATGCATCATCTACAAACTAAGATGGAATATATACATGAATAATGGGCCTTTACGAAACACAGCAGCGTCATGCGGTTATTTCACGCTGTGTTCTGTGAGGGCGTGGCCTTCCGCGATCTAGTCAATATATTTTAATTACATCTACAACCTAGATCCAGTGCACTATCTACCACGTAAAAAAAACCTAAACGTAAATCGTAAACTCATACCTTTCACAAAATTTCGTTGTTACACCATTTACATAATACCGATCGTCGTCTTTTTTCCAATTTTTAACCAAACAAAGGTCAAATTATATAAAGCAATGTTGCCAAACGAAATTATCTAATAGCACGCTAAAAGTTAGTGCAGTTATGCAATTGTTAATTCGTATCTATTGCACATCTAAAATGGCTAAGTTAAAATTTATCTACGAAAGCAAACTGTAAGAGAACATATAACTAACTGACTAGGACGACGTACCAACCCAAACTGCGTTCTGGCTTCGACAATAAGGTTCAACATCGGTCTTCCACCACGAGCTCGCATAAGTCCAGAATGATCTCATCCCTCTAGCAATACATAGAACGGCCAACCGGGCGTTTCATAGCTCGATTTACCTTAATTCTTTCTAGACTCCAAAAGAACATATAATAATTTTATTTTTGTACCAATTAAAAGAATTCTTAATCCATCGACGAAACAAAGTTAAATTTCAAAATTTTAAATGTCTGCATGTCTACTTAAATTTCATAATAAAGTTGCTCTACATGGAGAAACAAATATATTACTTTATATTGTGTTAAAGAAAATTTTAGACAGTTCACCTAATTATAAGTGTAAAGTAACATTATAAGATTTGTGTTGGTTAATTATCTGTAATATTTCGTTAAAACATGTCTGCAAATAATTTAAATGTTTATTATCTAAATGTTCATGGGCTTGAACAGAACGTCGAGCGATTAAAGAAAAAATATACGTCTTAAGTGTGATATAATTTTAATAACCGCAACGTGGCTGCACAGGGGTATTTTGGATGCTGAATTATGTGAAGATATGTTCCGACTTGACCGTGAATTAATTGGAAGCCGTAAAAGGTAGGCGTTATGGTTAATTTCGACGATGACGTTTGCACCGTGTTTTCGGCGCATGCACATAAATCGAGGCCCACACCGAACATTAGTGAGTGACACTGCGTTTTACTAATATCTGTTTGTTTATTAATATAATTAACAGCTAATTACAAAATATAATAAAATATTATTTAATTATTATTATTATTAAGACTTAAGCTAATAACGAGCTTTTATTAACTAAAATTTTAGTGTTGATTGTTAATTTGGTTATAATTTTACAACTATAAAATAGAACATTCCATGAATTAAAAATCCCCGTATGAATTTTGAACTTTTTGTAATGATTTCTGTTTTTCGGGCTGATGGCCGCTGTTAGCTCGAGGGCTTTTACAGTTTCACCGGATTGAGAGGTGGCCGAGCGCTTATGGCGCTCCGTCGGGAACTTTATTAGTGGGTAACCTGCACAAGGGCTCCTGAAAGGGAGGCTCGGCTTGGACTGCTATCCTGTTGCGCGAGAGCGACTGATTCGTGGATGCCCCAGAGGGCCGAACCTCGGCTCGATCAGTTGCTTCTGACTATGGAATATCTAAATTCATATCTCTATTTTTATTGACTAAGTGTATCACCACTTCAGAATGCGTAGGCGCTGGAGAAGAAGTGGCACAAGTAACTCCAGCGACGCTTCTAACGATGTTGACCGGTGAGAACCGGCCTGTGACATAGCGGTATCGCTAATAATTCTGTTGTTTGCGACGCCGTCAGCGAGGACGGTATGAAAGTGCAGGATATGTGTGTAGTGTTTTATGGAGAATATTCTGAATGATTATCAAATATCTTTGAGATTCGTTCTGACTTTTCGAATAGGTTACATATTTCGGCGTCCATATCAGGCACGCGTATTCCAAAGTACTTCGAACATCAGCGAAATTAATTGTTTTCACGCTGATTTATATATGGCTTTTAAAAAAAAGCTAGATCTTAATTGGCTATACCATATCAATATGAAAAGATGTGATAATACACACAAAACTCGTACAATATTCGTTCCTTTAATCAAAGACTCATTAATTGTTACATTGTACATTTGTACAATTGTTACATAAGGGGTTTATTATGCGCGATAAAGTAAAGTTAAGTTATTTATTTAAGTACGTGCACACAGTCCACCCGATGGGGATTCCCCGAAACAAAACGGAGTTTCCCTCTAGCGCTGTAAAAATAAGTGTTATATTATTTTTACCTGCTATTTTATATTGTATTTGGTTTATTAAATATAATGATGTATTTAAACTCTTTTAACAAGGGTGACAACGTATATGTGTTTTAAATCTTTGAGGATGGATGTAGATGTAATGGGCTGCATTCACTTACCATCAGGTGAACACTATAATCGTCTGCCACCCCTAATATTATAAAAGAAGTCTATTTAAGTTGATTTGTAACAATGAATATTCAGCCTACCATAAAATGTTCGCAGCATTCATTTGATAGATATAAAGAAGAGAGTATATTTATAAAACAACTACATAAGTAGCATATCACAATCCATTGTTATAACACAGTTTGTGTTCATTTGTTGTAACATAAATTATAAAAAACCTTTTTTTAATTACTACTACTTCTGTCATATTCTATTATTTTTATATTTTTTAGTCAAATGACGTGATTGCTTTCCATACTGCTGTTTAGCATTTACATTATGCTGCTACAGCATCACTTCCACTTTTTCTAAAATGTTGGGATTTTTTTATTACATCGAGAGCAACGAACGAGCACACAGTTCACCTTATTCCAGCGCCCCATGACATCTACATTCATCATTGGAGAATGACAATTATGGAGACAAGGAATAATAATACAGACGCATTGTTACCATTGAGGACTGAGATGGAATGCCTCATCACCAGTAATAAAGGCCTCCGGATCCCTTAGACTCACCAGACGAAACACAACAGCATTATGCTCCTATTTTACGCTGGTATTCTGGAAGGACGTGGTCCTACCCCGGTCGAACGGACCCATTCGTTCTGCAGCTAGAAACAAACAGCAGTGAAACTCTACCACTGTTTAACATATAACAATCTAAGTAAATCTAAGAAAAGCATAGCATTTTACAACTAAGTATTATCTTAAACAACTCTAAGGTACGTTACCGTTGCAGTAAATTAATAAGATAAACATCGACTGCTAAATTAATAACCACTTTGATAATATGCTTTCAATAAACCAGTTCCGAGGCGAGACACAAGTTTGCAAGTGTTAAAAAAAAATAGGTTACGACTTAAGGACCTTCAAGAAAAGAGTGGCTTGAGTTGTCGTTCCTTTGTTAAAGGACGGCAACGAACTTGCCACACTTCAGGTGTTGAAAAAATAATTCATGGAACATTTCTGATCAGCTGTATAGAATAATTAACATGTCTATTAAAGTTTATTTACAATAGAATAATTGGCAAAAGAGCAAGTGGTTCACCTGATGCATCATCTACAAACTAAGATGGAATATATACATGAATAATGGGCCTTTACGAAACACAGCAGCGTCATGCGGTTATTTCACGCTGTGTTCTGTGAGGGCGTGGCCTTCCGCGATCTAGTCAATATATTTTAATTACATCTACAACCTAGATCCAGTGCACTATCTACCACGTAAAAAAAACTCAAACGTAAATCGTAAACTCATACCTTTCACAAAATTTCGTTGTTACACCATTTACATAATACCGATCGTCGTCTTTTTTCCAATTTTTAACCAAACAAAGGTCAAATTATATAAAGCAATGTTGCCAAACGAAATTATCTAATAGCACGCTAAAAGTTAGTGCAGTTATGCAATTGTTAATTCGTATCTATTGCACATCTAAAATGGCTAAGTTAAAATTTATCTACGAAAGCAAATTGCAAGGGAACATATAACTAACTGACTAGGACGACGTACCAACCCAAACTCCGTTCTGGCTTCGACAATGAGGTTCAACATCGGTCTTCCACGAGGAGCATAAGCATAGCATAAGTCCAGAACGATCTCATATCTCTAGCAATACATAGAACGGCCAACCGGGCGTGTCATAGCTCGATTTACCTTAATTCTTTCTAGACTCCAAAAGAACATATAATAATTTTATTTTTATACCTATTAAAAGAATTCTTAATCCATCGACGAAACAAAGTTAAATTTCAAAATTTTAAATGTCTGCATGTCTACTTAAATTTCATAATAAAGTTGCTCTACATGGAGAAACAAATTTATTACTTTATATTGTGTTAAAGAAAATTTTAGACAGTTCACCTAATTATAAGTGTAAAGTAACATTATAAGATTTGTTTTGGGTAAATCATCAAATACGCTGTAATAATTTCTTTGGTGCCGTACCGGGGGCCGAGCTTGATTAGTTCGTGTAACATAAAATTTCAAAGTACACCCACGGCTTTTACGTTTAGGTTTCGTGGTCTAGTGCCGGTGTGATTCATCACAGTTTTTTACCAAACAACATGAGCATTACTGCAGATGTGTACTGTAAAGAACTGAAGACAATGATGGAGAAGCTTGCACATCTGCAACCAGCTTTGGTCAATCGGTCGTCCACGCTGCTCCTACACGACAACGCACGACTCTTTACTACACAACAGACAGTTGCAGACTTGCACCCACCGACTATTACTTTTTCCAAAATTTGGACAACTTTAAAAAACTGAGCTTTAGACGTATTTGTGAATCAAGTCAAAACTAAATACTACCCGGGCCGTACAGCTATTATAAATAATGCAGAGGTTGAAGAAACAATTTTCTCGTTATTTTAATATATTAGCAAGATAAGATGCAATCTGCAATTTTTTACCGTTCCACAGTCCTCCTGAAACAGTCCTAAAACAATATTTTTAGTTCTTGTATCAAATTGTCTTACATGATTAAAGTGCACTGCATCATTAGGTTATCTGCATTTTTAACGAAGTGATCTCGAGATGAACGAAGCTCATTTACCATGAGAAGTATAGAATGTCTAAGACAAATGAATGCTCGTCTAGGGCTGTGGACTGTCTATGAATATGACATTTTGAGGGTTTAGTTTTAGGTTTAGTCGCTAAAAATATGATATATGCTGGCTGTTCTTACGCAAAATGTTTCCATTAAAAAAATCGTATGGTTTGTCAATAATTATTGAGTCCGTCATTCTCATGTTTCTCCAAAAGCCGAGGTTCGGTTCCTCTCGAGCACACGCTTTCACGAGCGGGGTAACTGTCCAAACCGAAAGTCCATTCACAGTCGGGAACCCTTGTGCTGGTTACCAATAAATAAAAGTTTTGGTTGAATCCCATAAGCGGCCACCTTCCAACCCGGTGAAGCTGCGAAGTCGTACTATGAGCCAATAAAAACCCAAAAGAAAACGTAATCTGGTAATCTGTTTATATTTTTTATTTAATGAACGCCAACATATCCTGTTGATTTCTGTATCTAATGCATACAGTGTTTTATGTCGTTATGGTGGATATTGAACACAGCTATGTCTTGAGTTGATTTCTTCTACTTTGTACCAGATAACATCAACTGAATACTGTAGTGGCGCCAATATTCGCACAATAACGTAGACTCTTCACCCTCAAACCTCCAAGTAGCTGTTTCTATTCTTATCGACTAAGGAGTCTGAAGAAGGTTCAGTTACACTGATATAAAGTGTCCGATAAAAAGCGATTGGCTGATAATTATAATATTTTTGTCAAATTCGCTAAATATATATTTAATTATTTTTGTTAAAAAAGCTTCAAAATATTAGTTCGAGAATATAATCTGATATCATCCGGAATTTATCTCAAAATTCTCATCTAGTAATAGACAGAAGATATGACCATGGTTGAAACCACCATGCAAACAATGCAATTACGCCGTTAGAGTAAACCTATTGTAATTTCACAATAATATCTCAAGGAAAAAAACTGGCTCCGTGAAGGTTACGTAAGTTAATAGATTACTTCATATCACCGTCAAGGCAAAGTCAACACATCACACCAAAAGCAAAAGCAGTTGCAGTTCCGGAAAAAGTAATTACCTCCCGAGCAGAAGCCAAATATATAATAATGCTAGAAGTGCTATCAACATTACAAACATTCATGAAGACCGCAGTAGTCTTCATGAATGTTCGTAATGTTGAAAACTAAGCTTAAAATACTTGATCCGCAACAAGAGTCGACTTCGTAGATTTGAACCAACAACCTAAAGTTCACGCTACTGGAACCTACACTAGCTTCATATAGATGCTTCATCTCTTTATATTTTTTACTGTATGTAACACTCCCCGTGTTCTACAAAGTTGTTCGGATTAATTCAATTCTCAAAGTACAACGCATGTGTCTCTCGAATCTTTGTCGAAAAAAGTTGCAGATTTTTATGGGCCTCTGTGTTAAGTATGTATGTATAAGGTGAACTTTGGGCTTGTATATCACCAACTAAACTGTGTTTTATTAAATAATTCACTAATAAAAACCATTTTATTTTTTCATTTTATGATAACAAAGATTTAATTTAAACTTTATTGTAGTATTCTACAATATAAAACAGGTGTACACTTTTCATTTTTTATTTATAGAATGTTATTGAGCGTTACGTGGTGGTATTCAATAATTAATACAATTGAAAAGAGGTGTTTATTTTTGAATGTAAGAAATTTAAATTTAATTTGTCAAATGTCAACCGTTTTATACTATTGTCATTTTATAATAAGTTTAATATTCAGTCAATTAGATGATCGGGGTCAATGGACTTCATTCAACACACTTTTGATCAGTACTTAGTTTAGTTTAGTAGTTTGGTTTACTTAAGCAACAGTTGTTGCATAAGTAAACCAAAATGTTTCATTACCAACTCTATTTGGCATTTTTTACCTTTAACAGACTTGCGGGACCCGTTATAAGATGACATAATAAAGTAACGAGGAAATCGTTAAATTAAGCATAATAACGCACACAAAACTGCTTCGTCAATTGATCGGAACATCTGATTCTGACTTTGATTTCCATCCGAAGTGAAGTTTAGTTCAATTAAATATATTATTTTATGATGTTTTGTGAAACTAAGGATAAACGAGGACGCAGTTCACCCGGTGATAAGAATTGATTCCAAACCATAAACACAAACATCCATCCTAGCAAAGATACACATACGTTGTCACCTTTAAAAACTAAGATGTCTCGCTACCGGTCCGCAGCATCACCGGCGGAGATCATCATATAAAACACATTGGCGTTTGATATGGTGAGTTTAGTATTCCGTGCGCGATCGTTCTTCAATGAATTTGATCGATTTATACTGCACTTCTAATATAACAGTACATTGTTGTTGTGCAGTAAATTATTGGTACCTGAGCATGCTAATTCCTCACCTAGGGTAGGGTAACAAATAAGTTCCTGAGTTTTAGCCCTTAAAGATCTTCGTGGGTTTTAACACTTTAACGCTGTTCTGAAGATTTACCCTTCCAGATCACGGTACGCGATAGTGAGCGTAATAAAATCGTCAAAAAATATTGATATAGTCGATATTATTGGTTTTTACAATTTCGACTTATCGTCATAAACGTGTAAAAAACTAACATAAAATAATAAATGCAATGCATAAATAGCTTCTGCTGCTTTTGGTTTTTTGACATACGAACACGAATCAATTTAAGTAACTCACGTTACGCAGTTTTTTTGACCTTGGACATCTTACCTTGACTCTTGTCGTATCAGCTCAACACAACGACGACTTAATAATTTTTAACAGAACGAAGTATTGATATTAATAATGTTAATGGTTAATCAAATATATAAAATTAGGTGAAAAATCATCTATAATATGAATCTTTAATGAGGATACAGTCTGATGATTTATATTTTTTTTATGAAATCAGGTATGATAAACGAGTACATATAGCGCATCTGCATTATGACTCCATAACGTGAATGAACATTGTAGATGAGCAAAAATCACGTACAGGTGAAGTGTGTTCCCGGTAATACTGTAAAAATACGAGGACCTCTCCCGGTCAAACGGTATTGTCCCGGTAGCTTATAGGAGAAGTTGCCGCGTAAAAGAATGACAACATGTTTCTACATAATACCGAATTCAAATATTAGTGGAAAATATGTACACATTTGGCTTAAGAAACTTCAATACAAGTCATTACTTAAAATAATATTGCATAAGTAGGGGTGTCAAATAAAACAAAGATTAATAATTCATTGTTGTTTTGAATCGATGTTTACTTCACGACATTAATTATTTTTAGTTTGTGGCAGTAAAGTAAAATTATGTTTGCTTTTGACATTAATAAAATTTTAACTAACTTCCTGACTTTCGACGTAACGCAATGGCTTTTTTCACAACGGCAGCGAATACGAATTTATTCACCCTGTTTGCCAAACGATTTTTGTTGAGTATTGTGATTTGTAGATTGTAAATTTGCCGTAAGTGGTCTGATTAGCGTCAGACGCTATATGCGCATATATGTTATTCAATAAAGCGTATAGTTTCGTCATTTTTAATGATTGACAAGAAACAGTCTTGATGAATAGGATGTCAGGAAAAACAGCTCCTGGCCTCACCCTCACACAATACACTACACACACAGCTACGTGAAACTTGGAATCCGTCATACACTTGACCATTCGTTGACAAATATAGACACACTGTCAAAATATTAATACCGTTTCGGAATAATAGAGCCACTTAATTAAGGAAAACTGGCAAAAGTAATAACTATCTATGTATTTTTCAGTTTCTTAATGATTAGCTTTTATTAAAATATAAAGAAAGAATTTTATTTATTTATTTCCTTATAATTTATTTGCACAAATAAACAAATTGTAAAAGTAAAGCTTGACATAGCTGCTGCAGCACTGCTGGCCGTGGGCCCCTCCGTAACCGCGTCACTGCCAGTGGAGCGACGCCGTCACCACTCAAAAGTTCGTTGTCGATTCTGTGACTAATAATACCCATTGCCACTTCATTGATTGGTTACATATTATCTGAAGGAGTAGAAAGTTTAAACATTGTTCATGGATAATCAAAACGATGCTGCGGCTCCTGAGTTTTATAATGAAAAGGGCCTTTTCTGTAGAAATGGCCTACAATTCGCGTAAATAAAAAATAAAAAACATAGCAACACTGTTCTGCAATTTGAGGATGGTATTCTTTAAATTGGGACGTATTTTCTCGACCATCAGCCTGGTGTTCCACTGCTATATAATATTTAATAATTAATGTCTAAGGTGAAATGGCCCCTTAGAAAATATTCGATCTCCTGTTCCCTCTCGATCTCTAATACGTCATCAATGACGTCAACATTTCGATGATATTAATTTGATTGAATGATGATATAAATTATTTTTTTCAATGGAATATATTCCATATGCAGTTGCAGCTGGCTACAAGCAACGTCTTTTAGAAGGTTTATTTAGTTTAAAAGAAATAACTTGTTCAATTATATATTTAACAGCCCTATGTTTTAAAAAACGAATCCATCAATGGCAGTGAGTATGAACAAATAAAAAGATGTCATTAGTAAAGTCATAAAGTTGTCTTTATTTTTAAACTTCCGCAAATATTTGGTTTTCGCCGAAACTTAACTTGACCCAAATTTCACATATTATAACGTGTATATATATACTTAGTAAATATTTACAATACGCCGTATAGTGCACGATATCGTCGGCTATTTGTACTACCTAATTTATGTAACATTGACAGGCAAGATGATTTTAATGTTCTCGCGTGATATACCTAAATATCACTTGATATTCTCAATAACAACAAAACTTATAGTATGTGTAAATGTGATTGCTTTAGCATCAATAATTTAGAAATAAACTGCCCAGAAGAGACTCACTTTTGGAAACTAAAAACTTACTCTTCTTACCCGTGACTAGCTTTTCACATCGTAGTGTCACGTTTTATTCTTTTCAGTCAGTTCGGCAATATTTAAACTACTCTCATTCCAGCGGGTTAGGTTCAGGATAATCACCTTTTTAGAGCGAGACACTGTACTTTTTCAGACCTCTCTTTTCGCGTTCTTTTCTTTTCTTTCACGCATTTGTAGCATTAATACGTACAACGATTTTACTTCTTCCATGCGTCAAATTTTGGGTGCTTCAGTCGATTGGAAGCGTCATGAATATATTAAAACCTCCGCGCAAACACAGACACATGATGTACAAAGATTTGATGTAGATGAGAAGATGTAGAAAAGTTTCCTACACAAAGGCTAGTCGATAAATATTACAATGCTTCTTGACAAGAGAAAACTCAAAAGCAAATATAATCTTTTATGTGAATGCGCTCTAGCCGTCCGTCGTGCATATGTTTACAGATGGATTCGGTGAGCCAGAATTTTACCTTCCAGGTGATGAAGCAACAACTATCTCAGATTTGCAGGAAGTTGCCAGACACAATGAGATATAATTACGTAATAATGTTTATGACTCAGAGTCCTACATCATCATTAGGAAAACAAAATTCTTCAGATAATTAAAATAAAAATAAATCGTGCACCATGAATGTCATATAGACATGATGATAAACAATCATAGCATATGTTATTTTTTATTGTAAACTGTTTGTACATAAAACTTCTTTAAATCACCGTTTACTTCACGCTCTGTTTACTATTGTAAGGTATAGCAAAAATTAAAAAAAAAACTTTGCGTAATTATAAATATGTAATTATACTTCGAAGTTTGAGTTAAAGAATCCAGAGACCTTACTAACCAACGGGGCAATACATATCAACCCTGGATAAAAATAGAAAGCTCGCAAATAGCGGATTAAATGTCACCTGGCAACACTGGGCTAACAGCTATATTGAGGTGTTCTACAAAAGCTGATGTACACGCTATCAATACAAGAAACAAAAACAAACTTGTAATACCTATTTTTCGTTCAAAAAAGGTACAGAAGTATCGTCTGTAGGCAAGCATAGCCATACTTAATAAAACTCCGAAAATAATAATCGATTTTCCATTAAACAGATTTAAAATTTTGGTTAAAAACCAGTTAATCCAAAAATCTTACTACTCGTCAAAATATTTGTCTGGCAAATGTGCTCGGATTTAAGTTTTGAGCTCTGGGTTTAATACTGGACAACTCTAGGACATTTTGTAAATTATTATTTAAAAAAAATTAAAGAAGAGCAACTAGTCGAGTTTCTTGCCGTTTCTTCTCGCTAGCAGCTGCCTTCCGAAGCGGTGATCCTATTACTATTACCTATTTGTGTATTATGTTCACGAATATATAAACAACAACAGGCTACACTGAACTGTTGACTTTGAATGCGTTCCAAAAATCTCAGTGGAAATCAGCGCTCTATTCGTGTAACCCAATTTGATAATATTTATCAAATCTTTAGGTTGTATAATAAATTTAAATGTCCGAACTACCCAAATTACGCATTGACACGAAAGTTACGCGAAATCGTTTAACTTAACACGTAATACCTGACCTCTACCTCCATTCGTGGATTGTTCGTTACACTAGAGGCCAATTGGTAAACCACACAGTTCTGTTTGCTAGATATACCTTAACTTGAGGCAATATTAAGACAGCACACAGGGTCAAGGATAAATGAACAATTAATGGAATCTGTTGAAATATTAACAAAAACATTGAGTTTTTGTTGTCTGTTTCTCAAATACAAGTAGTTTCTAATACTCGTGTTAAAATACTTGATAAGGATAAGCTATAAAGCGGAATACAAATATAAAAAGTAACTTAATGCTGTTCATCGCTTCGTCTCATGAAAAAGAAATGAGAAAGAAGACAACCAGACATTTTACAAGTATTACTGGTGAAGATTACTTGGCGTAACCATGATTTGCTTGCTTTTAAAAATTATGATTCTTTTAAATGGAATTGATAATAATCAGGCAACACACATTATTTTATCAAATATCAAACACTAGTAATTCCTCAAACAATAATTGACTAACCAACAAAGTCATTTTTCGTTCCTTGATATTTTGACCGCCTTTAATCTAGAACTACAATTTCAGTAAGTACCCAATCAAATAAACTAGATTGCTATTTCTTGTTGCAATGCGGCCTAACATTTTTTCAGCTGTTTTATTTTCACCGGCGCTTACTATGTTGAGCAATCGAAGTGAGAAAATCGTTCTTGAAGCTATGTCCTTCTAAGCCGCGTTTTCTCTGCATTATGTATTTTTCTTTTGCCCGTTTGTGTTTTATAGCTATTAGAAGTATATATATAGAGTAAGAATGTATTTTAATTATTTCTGCTAAAGAAATAACTAAAATATATTCTTACTTGAATAAAGAAGTCCTTAGTTAGGCCACTCGTTTTTAATATCATGGTACGCGGACAAACCTATTCGATGCCTTGGCAATGAAGGAAAACATTGTTAGGAAACCAGCGATATAAATAAAAAAATATGACATTTGAAATCCGCAAACATAGTGGAGTCGCGTAGCGGATAATGTAGAAATTCAATATACTGGTTACATGGACGATAACCTACCACGAGGCGAAAGAAATTACCTATACCCAGCAGTAAAAAATCAATCGGTCAGTGAAATTTATTGAGCACAATTTTTGTATTAATCCTAAATTGTACCTTAATGTGGTGAGAAATAAAATACATATTAATATTAAAAAAAGACATTGACCTGGTATGATCCTCAGGTGTTCTGTAAAATAGGTCGTATGGATCCTTCTAAGACCACTCCATTTATACTAGAAATAATTACTATAGCTGCAGCACGTACACGTAGTGGTAAAACTAAATTTAAAAAAAACTATATTTGCTTAAATTCTTCCTACAGCAACGTCACTAAATCTATCAATAATTCTCAGGGACAGACGTTAAAATTAGCACTTATTTTACGTTGCACTTAGCACGTTCATGATATTCACAAAGGTAGAACCTATAAAAAAAGTCATTAATGAAGCTACTGGTGAATATATATTGGTGTAGTTTTAACATTGTCTTACATTTTCGTGATTATTGAACTTAATATATTGTCTGTCAACAACTGTCAAGAAATATATTGAAAAAACTATGAAGTCTACGGTCGAGTTGTTGATATGGGTGCTAAGGTCCAATACCCTTTACATCCTTTATACCCTCAACAGTAGTAAAGCCATGCCGCGAGAGTTTCGTTCCGCTAGTTGCTTCTTACTGCAAATTACTGGTGACAAGGCATACTAACTTAGTCGTCAGTGGTATAACGTAAAGACCTCTTGAAATTTTTTAAGTTTTGTTTATGGATTGCAGTCTTCACTTAACATCGGTGAACTAGTCGTAAATCGTACTCCCGATAGAATGCAAGAATTGCTTACAGCAAATGAGTTAAAATCGAATAGGTAATTTTTCCAAAACATGTCTTGTATAAGTATTAATGAAATATATTTGTCAGTAAAACCAAACGATTTTCTTTTTTTGTAATTTATGGTCAAAGACCGAGAAATTTACCGGTACATTGTATCTCGACATGTGAAGCTACACGTGAACAGTTAGCATATTTTCAAATACCCAACTTGGTACTAAAATTTACATGTACTATTTACGTATGTGATTAAGTTATATAATAATTACTAAATCAAAACATTTCGAATTTTTGCTAAGGCGACATCTAGTGGCAATATGTGGAACCATTGCATTCTTTCTAAACTCAAGACAAATTTCTGTTATAAAACGGTAGATAGCAGTGATAATATATGCAGAAATTTTTAAAACAAATATATTGGATTTTGAAGCAAATTATTCAGAAATCATACTCGAAATGTGCCAAAATTTAATTTTTTCTTAAACATACATCAAATTCAAACATTGGGATAAGACAATGTAATTAAAAAAAAAATCATTTTTTCGACCATTAATGCAGTATATCCTTAAAATTAAAGTAACCAAGCAGTCGGTCTAGAAAATTGCTGGCTTTACACAGATTGACAGACACAATAAAAAAAAAATTTTTTTTAAATATATTTCCTTGTTATAACGTTGACAATAACATAAAAAAAAACACTAACTTCTGCTATCATCATTAGATGAATTCAGGTTACACACACACTATAAAACTTATAATTACAATGGTTTAAGAGTGAAGTTACATTAATTTTATATATAAATCACAATAAATATTTAGAGAATTAACTTAAAACAAAATTTAACAATATCCTCATACATTTTAATACCCACATCTGGTTCCTAATCGGTTAACAATTTCATGTAAGTATTAGAAGATGCACAACAAAGAGTTTTACATGCTACCGGACACAACACAATACTCATCCTCACAAACAAGGTAGCACAAAGCAAAGCATGCAATCATAACACATTATTAAACACATCCAAAACATTTCATGGATAAACTAAGTATAAATAGATATTTTATTAATGTTGTAAGGTTCTTACTTTGTCTGTTAAATAACATTAAGAGATTATTGCAAATTTCATATTATTTCCATCAATCAATCACTTTTTAAACACCGAAATTACAACTTAAACAATAATTAACTGAATTAAAGTGAATTAAAAATGGAACAATAATGGTGTGATACACATGACTAGAGGAGAAAGAATATCTTTTATTACAATAGGGCAAATATACCTTGCAATTTTAATATGGTTTTTGCAGAGCATTGTTTCTCAACCATTTTTATGGGTTGGACCCATGGAAAAGTCAAAAAAGGTAAGTAAAAAGGATTGCCAACTACTATAAAATCATAACATTTAAATTAATAGTTTATTTATATGCTCAAACTTTCAACGCCAGCCAAGAAGACCAGGCAGGCCCAATATTATTTTAGCAGTAAGATCACATGCATCCTAATACAAAATATACTAAGAACAGATATCTCAATATTGCTCGCAATATAAAACAGAATTCATCAGACATTACAAATAAATTATTGCATGTTTAAATAACATCAAATTTTATAAAATTATGTTAGTTTTATAAACAAATCGTTTGTATTAAGGTTATATTTATTGAACTGATTGTGACCTCCTCTAATAACAAACCCTAGGTAGAGAAACAATGTGTTAGAGTAATTCCTATATAATAAAGAAATAAATTTTAAAATATATTACAATTATTTCTTGATCCAATTTTTTCAATACCTAGTTGAGCCAGCCCTCAATTACAGCCAACTGCAGAAACTAGCTGCAACAGTGCTATACCACTATCATTTTGATTATTTTTCTCTCTTGTCATTATGAATCTGTTTACTTGGCACACTTTCTTTTATAAAAAAATAAAATAAAATTTAATATTTCTATTATTCAAAATATGTATGAATCATTTAGAAATATTGCAGATTATTGTACAGCTAATCAGTTGACCATCAGCCTATATAAGACAAGGCCATAAGTACACGTAATTGTTATTTATATCTAGGAATATTTTGCTGTCATGTAGTATATATGATTTTTTGTGTTTTGTCTTATGATGATGCATATGGTATAATTGAATTATGGAAAATTATGTAGCACTCCTTCAGTGTCTAACTGAGGAATTGGTTACCTCTATAGAGGGTAAAGCATATAGAGTTTGAGATACAGCTTCAGTAGTGGTGCGTAGACTACAATTGTCTCTAAAAATATAATTTTTGATTTATTTCTCATTCTTCACATGGTAACAACTATAAATTTAATAGTCAATGTTATTGAAAATCATTCAATTATTTCAACACCACTAGAACTCTCATCAGTACTCTCTTCTTCACTAGATTCCTCACTAGAGTCTTCATCTGAACCATCACCGCGTGCCGATTTCCGAGCCATTAACTGTTTATACTCCTTAACTGTTATTTTTCTAGGCATTATTTCTCGCAGAAAATCTAATGTGTCGTCTTCCTGCACTACCTCCGCAATGTGTTTGTATTCCAGCATACCTCCTTTAATATTCTTGTATGCTCTTTTTGCTAGGTCAGTAACAAACAATTCCTGAAGTTTAAGAAAATAAAAGTAACGTTATAATTTTTTTAAGTATTGGTAGTGAATTAAATGTTTCATACATACTGGATTATTTGTAGCATTTTTAGTGAAAATTGGAATCGGCGGTAAAA
Organism: Teinopalpus imperialis; assembly: GCA_029286865.1. Classification (NCBI taxonomy): domain Eukaryota; kingdom Metazoa; phylum Arthropoda; class Insecta; order Lepidoptera; family Papilionidae; genus Teinopalpus; species Teinopalpus imperialis. The sequence continues at coordinate 740,251 of JAGSMU010000020.1, read as the reverse complement.
TTACACATTGTTTAACTTACTGTGACTTTTGTGACTAAATATAATGGTTCCGGTCCAACTGCATCTACTTCTGGAGAGCTCTTCATTATCGTTTTGACTCTCGATAAAGGCAAGTGCAGATCTTTTTCCGATTTTGTTACAGACATTTTCTTCATTAAGCAATTTCAATCACTCTATGTACTAGTCGAAAAAGAACTTAAATTAAACTGTCAATTTGACACTGGAATCAATTTCCTGTCAAAACGCAATCGGAAAAAAAGGTTAACAACTATGTTTATTAAACAAAGATACTCTGGCAATGAAAAATCCAACAATGAAATGATCGTAATTTAGGATGTTATAATGAAGTTAATTTAACGTTAATACTTTTGTTCTTAACCCATATATTAGATATTATATAAATCTAACGTTTAAGTATGCCCGTAAGTGACAGGATATATTATACCACAGTACATACGAATAACGCTCGTTTCTGATTATGAGACCAAAAGGTATTTTAAATTTTTCGGTTATTTATTGTTTCATCTGTGATGTAGGGCACAAATTTTTATATGCAGACAAAGACAAACATACTTTATTCTTTGGATAGCTTAATAAACAAATGCATTTCGTACGTTCGCAGTAATATTATACCTATTCAGATCTTTCTTCAATACTATCTATAAGTCTTGAAGAAAGTAAAACAATTAAACCTACTGTTGATAACACTACAGAGAATCAAAATACTAACATTCATCACAATTGTACAAGAATAGATTAAGTAAACGTATTGTTAATAAGCTAACGGATGTTTGATTTCAATCAATTCAAACTAAAATCACATTAAATTCTTGTTATAACGCAAAAACAAGTTATTCGCTTCCTTAACGACAGAACTAATAAAACGCGTATAAATTTAGGATAAGAACTATTCCTTAATTTTTGGTAAATAATTTCATGGCGGTTGCATTAATAGAATAAACTTATGAAACTTTATGATAATATACATTTTAACAATTTTAAAGTTAGATATATACTTATAACACAAGAAAAGTATATACATAACACATAATTTGAAAATAATGGTTAAATTTATCGTCAAAAACCACCATATGTATGATAACTATTTTGTCGCTTACGATTTTAATATAAGAATAAATTTAAAACTTACATAACTTGACTTACCTTTGATTATAATTGTCACTTATGATTTTTTCTATTGGGACGCACGATTTAGGCTATGTTGTTGTGTGTATAGTGTATTTACTATTGTTAAGCTAGGCATAGGGTAACTAGAATCTAAAGTTAAAATTTATATGAATTAATGTTTAAATTTTGAATACTGTTGAAACATAATTTTCAGTTCCTGAATATATAGCATGCTACTTTTCTGTATAAAATATTATTTTTAATAACGAAATGTATTTCAATCAACATAACTCACTTAAATATAATTTGTCAATAGATGGCGCTGTGCGAATGTATTATGATGTAAAATAATTTTTAGGAATTATATTTTATTCATTAATTATTCTTACAGTAATGTATCAATGGGATGAGTGTAAAATTAACTAAAATATATGTTAGAAACAATTGAATCATTGATAAAAAACAATCAAACGTAACTAACAAAAAAACTATATCATAGTAAACTTAAGTGATATGTGGCGAGAGCTCACCAAGTAATCGATTTCCTGACTAGAGTCCTAGTATGAATGCATGGATCAGCGTCATTGCTTTGAGTAGCATGATAATTTAAATTTTAAAGTTAATTTATATAATTTTAAAAATTATTTCGAAGTACACATCAGAAGAATATTTAAGGTTATATTTTAGTCATAAATCAACATTTTGCGAACATTATCAAGGTAACAGTTAACGTTGAAATAAAATAGTTTTTATGCAGAAGGGTTTGAATTGTTATTTAATTTGACAATGCATAAAATATAGCCTATATGTTGGTGTTCGCCAAGGCGGTCTTGTCTTCTTTATCATTTTCAATATTCATTAATCTCATTACCCAAATAAACTTTCAGTATACGCATAGCATCATCTTGCCCTATGAACTGTATTTATATATTCACAGGCGAGTGTCAATTGTGTGGACACGGCTAACAGGAACCTAGAAAATGTTATAAGTTGGTGGGAAAGGTTGGGTTTCTCCGTTAATTCGGCTAAGTGCAAGGCCATAACAATAGGCAAGCATAGTTTATTATATAAGTTAAGAACAGTCATTCTAACCCGCATTAGTTTTAATAATTGCTCTAGAACTGCATCCTGCTGTTATACTTCTTGCATTTGCATTAACTCAACGTTAAATTGGCAGGACCAAGTGACGCATGTTAAAATGAAAGTTTGGGACCTTTTTCTGAATAGATGAAATAGAGAAAATATGTAATTTATATTATCAGTCAATATTTCATTTGGCATATTCAATTTCTTTTGGTATCAGACTAAGGTGGATTGATAGAGAATGCCTAAGGCATTAAGTTTGCCTATATACATAATTTTTGTGTAAACGAATTTTCAAGAAAATTAAAAGGCCGCCGTGGGTCGTATGACGACACTTCTTTTACTGTATCGAGGGTGCAAAGTGAGCACAGTTCACCTGATGGTGATTCCTGCGGTCCATGATACCCACATTTGTCCTCAACAACGAATGCTGCACACTTAGATAGAAAGTCTCGTCAATAGTAGTAAGTGGACATGAAGTACTCAGATAAAATCTAAGAGCTTACGGTTTCTTAAATCCTTGTTAATAATATATTTTATCATATACATATATTTATCGAATAATATAATTAAATAATTCATTTTACACACATTAATTTAATATACCTACGTAGTTTTTATTAAAACCATTGTTCTCGTATAGCATAGTTTTTTTTATTGCATTTAGGTTGACAAATGAGCACATTCTACTTGATGGTAAGTGAATTCTACGGACTATGACGCCCCCACATTCATCCTAAGACACAGATAATAAATCATAATGCAGATGCGTTGTCACTCAGGAAACAAGCAACAGCATGTGTCTACCCCATTGTAAACATGGCGTCCTAAGTTGCAATATCGAATTCTATAAGTGTATTATAAAGGGTTGGGGGGTAGATAAAATAAAGATTCAATATGGTCTTAACGCTAGCTGTCTTTATTTTCCATTTCCTTATAGAAAATACATTTTACGAAAAAAAACAGTATAGTGTGGGCCGGCGTCGCGTTGCCCGGGGCCCGCGCGGGCCGCTGACTAATGCCGCACACTCGCACCGTCCAACATCCAATACGATAAATAATACAAATGAAATACTGATAGCGCGAGATCGAAAGCTTCTTACAGGGACTTCTCGATTTTGATCAGTTCAGCGATGCCGTCGTACATCTCCTTGACGGCATCATACTCGGTCAGACCCATGCGCCTCTTGTTGGAGATGTCGTAGACACCGCCCTCGGCCTCGGTGTGCTCACCGCGGGTGCCGCGTACCTGCAAGTGGTATTTGCTGGCGACCTCCTCCAACTTGGCCTTGTCGGCGGCCAACTTGGGCAGCTTAATGTGCACGGACGCACGTACAGTGGTGCCCAAGTTGGTGGGGCAGAAAGTAAGGAAACCGAGACGATCGTTGTGCGAGAACGGGATCCTCTTCTCGATGTCGTTGACAGCGGTCACCAGCCTCTTGTAAATCTGCTTCAGGTCACCGCCCATCTGCATGGAGATGATGCGGAGATGGTCCTCCTCGTTGCACCACACGAGGAAGGTCTTGTTCTCGTTGTGGTAGATACCACGGCCGGTAGGCCAGAAGCGGCATGCGTTTGCGGCCTGGAGGAAACGGTCGCCTTCCTTGAAGAGGAAGTGGTCATCGATCAGCTGCTGCTGGGTTTCCTTGGACATGCCAGTAAGAGGGTAGAAAGTACCCTTGAGTTCACCCTCCAGACCGGAAAGAGTTGATGAGACCTTGTCTTCCATCTCCTTGTATTGGGCCTCAGTTAGGCAAGGGTTGAAAGGGTAACCCTCCATGGAACGACCGCAACGTACGCGGGTGGAGACGATGAACTCGCTGGCAGGGTCCAAGTTGCCGAGAGTCTCTACATCGCCCCAGTTCTTGGGTGGATGCTTGTCAGTCTTCTTGAAGCCATTGTGGTAGTCCTCAATGATGGGGTCGAACAGGTCGGCGAACACTGTGTATGACTCGGCATCAGGGGCATAGATTCCAACACCGGAGTCCAAGTTCTCAATACCTGCAACAAATGATACGTACGTTAAATACTGAACGGCGAATATTTTTTATAGCTAGCGCGTAATGTAATACGAGAAATCGTATAATTTGCAACTGCTAATTCAAAAACAATGAACAATAGGGGCTATCAGTTTTCTATAAATTACATTGCACAGTTTCTACAGTTATCTATAAAATTATATCAATGTATAATCAATAATCTACCATCATAATATTCACACATTCTGTAAATATAACGTCTGGAAAATTGTTACGTAATATCAACTCAAAATTTATACTCAATCTTACACGACGCAAGTACAGAAAAACTAAAACAAAATATTTTTTCTAGTTTATTGCTTTAACATAAATGATGTTGTGTGAATGAATTAATTAACTCACCCGATTGAATGCAGTCCAAGAGCGTTGAGCCGAAAGAGGTCTTCTTGTTCTTAAGAGCGTCGAAGACCTCCCTGGTGAGGTACTTCTTCAGCAGCGACTTGGAATCAGAGCCCTGAAGCTTGCTGAATCCAGCTTCCAATTTCTCGATGGTTGCGGCGTCCACCATTGCTGCGGCTTTACTGTAAGCAAAATAATTTTTGATGTTATTCACTCGCTAACGAGATCGTGAATAAATAGAGAGGATACAATAATAATTCTAACGCCTTTAGTGCTGCACATGTCGCCCGGGTACACATATTTATTAATAACAAGTACTTATGTTTAAACGTATCGTATCGTTGGAAACAAGGAAATTTCAAGAGCAGTGACATTAGATGTCAAAAGTAAAGAAACGCGATCAATAGATTATTCCTCACTTTTTTTAATAATAATTATGCGTTGTTTTCAGTAAGGAGTCAAAAGAAATATTTAATTTAGCACATTCATAAATTATAACGCATTTTATCTATCCCTACGGGTTGAGATCACATAGGTATAAATATAAAACAGTATTCGATGCACTAATTAGTAAAACGTATTCAACTTTATAACGGGAAATTACAAACCGCCTGATGAGGTAATATGTAAGTACAGCGCCGCCGCAAACCACGATTGGAATGGTGACTTTTAGTTTATAATTCATGGCGATGGATTAACAAATACAACTGGAGGATGCAAGAAAGGGTCTAACAACTACGGGTGGAACGGTCGTTGTGACGCTCGAACGTCTTGTACGGATTTGTTTAAAACACACCCTAAAGCACTCGGTTTTAGTGGAATTACGTAATTTCGGTAGAGGTCGCTTGGCCGGCGCGCAAGTCTGGCCAATGTCTCACTGCGCATCGGGTGTTGCTTTGCGTCGCGCAGCTATGCCTCCCACTCGACGTCGGACAAACGTATTATCGCGAGTTTCTTGTTACCTTCATGCATTCAATTCTTTCGTAGGTACACAATAATGAGCGACATCGTATTATCGAGTTTCGACTTTCCACGTATTGTAGTCTTTATTATTTCCCATGCACTGGTGAATAATGTTCTTTAAGTTAATCAATTATTATCCAACATTTAATCTTCCTTGTTAAATTAACCTTTTTTCTTCTATATATATGATGGTTCATTATTTTCAACATTTAAAAACATTAACACAACCAATTACAGCTTCGATATCTCGAAACGTTAAGTTTAGTAATTTCCACTATTATTTTGACATGCATTAACCCAATGGGATTTTAATTTCCTTATAGGTTACATTCTAATTGGAAACAATAGCGCGAATATTTTACACATTGCAAAGATTTAAATGAAATATCGCTACCATTGAGTCATCTGATGATATGTATAAATTACAAAACGTATTGGGTTGTGAAATGTGCAAATGACATGAAATTACGACTGTTTTTAGCAAAAAACTTTAGTGAAAAGCATAATTAATACAAAATAGGGATACGACTACATATGAATGCCGGCGAAAGACATACGCACCCGTCAGTTTCGCCGGCCGGTTTGTTTTCCTTGTTTTCTTTCGTCGCACACCCACCCATTTTCACAATTATACTTTACAAATAACTAGCCGCTAAACATGCACTAAATCACAAAAAAACTACAGCAAATAAATAAAATGAACGGAGGATACTAAATGCAATGATGGAATGATATTTGTCCAAATGAATGTAGCCGCGGAGAAGTGACAAGGGCGAGGGGTGGGTCGATCGATGCGCGGTATGCGGCACGCACCACGCACGCGGTTCGCGCTTCCCGCCCTTCGGGAATCGCTTCAAAACTTTTCGGAGGGAAACCTACCCCCGGCCAGCGCCACCGTTTACCTTCACGAGCGATGTTCGAATGCAGCACCAAGTTTCTCGTACCGCATATCGATATCATATCAGGACACTTGAAGTAATCTCATCACACTTGAGATGAGTTAAGTTGTCAGTTGTCACGAGACGCTTTAGAAAAACCGGCATGACGGTAACGGTGGCGGTCTGAGTCGATGCGTACGGACAGTGTAATATAATTAAGAGTGGCCACCGCTTACCTTGCACTAGAACAACCGTCGAAGTCGACTGCGAGGTGTAGAATGGTCGGAGTGGGAGCGCGCGGAACGTTAAGCCCGAAGCCCCCCCGCGCCCGCACCGCAGCCCTACCTAACCTTGGCTTTGCTGATGCTTCGCGTCTGCCTGACCATTGCAGATCAACGATTTCGTTGCGCTGGCCAGTGTCATTCAATTCTGGTATCGACCACAGTAATTACATTCCGTGGATAATCGCTATTCAGTTTTCAAAGATTTTTTTTTATATTTATCACTTCCAGTTTCCGTAACGAAAATAGCAGTGACTAAATAAAAAAGTTGAATACATTCGCTATTAAAAATAAGAAATTCATAACGAAAGAATTTTAATTCCATATTATCTTTTCGCACCGAAAGCTCGTAACATACGTAATTTACTTTCCTACGAAGAATTATTTTTGAAATAATAACTTAACTTTTGCCGAATATTTAAAAAGTTCGATAAGAATGCCAATTTTTTCAATGAAGAAACCACGCTACATATGCAGCGTGGTTCTTAATGTAGTTAGTAAAAAAGTTCTATTTCCAAAATATTAACATCGAATAGCACTATAATTCCACCGTGTTTTATGTGGTGAAATGAGAATCGGGGAAGCAGGTGGTAACGAGGAATTAGAGAGAAATTCTTCGACTTCAGCCGCCATTGGTGTAACCAGAAAGATACAGTGGGTCCTAAGCAATAAGCCCGGTGCTCCCCCTTAGCAAGGTGATTTAAATTGGGTACTTACTGAAAGTCTAGATCTAGATTATAAAGATACGATAATAAAATAAGCTAAAAAATGGTTTATAGTATCATTATTCATATCATAATTGTTGTATAAGGAATCGCTACTTTGATATTCATGTTAATATGAACAGTGTTAAAATGAAATTAAACGAAGTGACATATTCTATATGAATTAGTTGATTACTGATATCTATGGAAATTAAATATTAATAAATCAATTTTGTGTCAAGCTGGCCATAACAAGCTCCCCCATTCACTGCCCCTTCCCACCAAAATATATTTTACTGTACTAGCCAGTAGTCCAATGTTAGCGGTGATAAAGCAACTGGACAGTGATCACATTAATGGACTTTGTGTAGTTGAGTCTAGTGTAACACTTAATTAATAAATGAGTATATAACACCACAACTATCAGCTCCGTCCTGATTGTAAATTTTTCCCTTTATAAATCGTTATAAGACGACCTAACGTTATCAGTTTAGACAAGTTTAAAAATAGATTTATTTTTCTTGCCTGGATCTGATCCAAAGCGGTCCAAACGTAACGTACGGCCTGTGCCAATGTCAAGAACGCGTTTTTACTTTCGTTGCGTAATTTTATAACAACGTAACACATTTGCGTAAAGGATAAATAAGCAGCTGGAGAGTATCTATTGTATTATCGACAAAACGACCTTTAAAAGCTTAAGATTATTTTTTTTTACTTCTTTTTATTTTACAAAATGTTACATTTAAAACCAATATGAAATTATTTATATAATTCCCTTTATAACTTGGAAAGTTGCGTAATTCCTAAAGGTGAACGTTAATTGACTTTTATATTTTACTGTTTCGCTGTCGTTTCTCCTCATATATATAAATATAACATTACCTTTACGTCTTTTCTTATGTCAAATTAGGCATTACAAAGTATCAATAACAATAGAAAACAGCTGTATCATAAGAGTTACATAATGGCGTATCCTCGTGCCCTTGACCTGCAAATTGAAAGCGAGCGTTATGTTCGTGCCAGGTCGCTCTAATCCAAGAAGCCATAAAAATTACCCTAGTCAATGTCGCTCACGCTCTAAACACGTTACCAAAAGAATTTACCGCTTATAGACTTGTAAAACGGTAACTAAATTATTTAAATACAATCCTCTGCAAGTACTGACAATTTCGTATAACTTGATGTAACGTTTAGCATTATCTTTTAACTCCGTAAAGACTTTTTGCATGTTTTGAGTAAGATTTTTTTGAGGATAATATGCTTAATAAGAAATAATATATATATATAGTTATAGTGGTAAAATAGAAATTAAATACTTAGCATTATGAAATATTATGAAATACTTACGATTCTTATAGTTTATAATAAGAATTTATTATTAACGTAAGGATTCTTAGCTCGTTATTATACGATTATTTCTTTTAATCCTATCCTCATCATATATTACCTTTTAATAATAATGTCAATACAACGTTGTTTATATAATCATATCAATAAATTTTTAAACTATAAAATAACATATAAACAGGTAGCAACTACGTACAATGGTTAGCAGTACACAACGTGTGTCTAATGGCCATCCATCCATCTGCCATATTATGTAAATAGCATAATAAAAAAAAGAGTGGCCTTGACGGTGACGCTATTGATGCGGGTAATTGGTTATGTTATGGATTACATATTTTTGTATAATACAAGTGAATGTCCATAAGCTTATAGGTATTCAAAAGAAACTGTTGTATATTTAAGCTTCGTATTGGAAAATTTAATTATAAAGTATAGTATGTATGTATATATAATACTTTAATATTGGTAAGGGTGTATGTTTTATTATTCACGGGTGTTGTGTTAATATTCACGAATACATTTAGTAATTCAACAAATTTTGTGGATCTAGTTTTATTCTAATTCCGTCTAAAAAGTTTTCAATAAATTCGTTATATTATACTACGTAACGTCTAACTTTGTAGTTTCCCAAATATTAACTCCAAGTCTGAAGTATATCTCGCTGACTACAATATTTAGTTATATTTTTTGAATAATATTAGGGGTGACCCACCATACACAGTGAAAGTAAGTGATGACTGCGGCCCATGAAATCTTCATGCATCCTGCGTAAAGATCTAAAATCTATGTGCGAAACACAGCAGCATTATGCAGCTATTACAAGCTATTCTACGAGGGTGTGGCCCAGCTTCAAGCCCACCCATTCATGTTCCACCTATAAATAAGCTGTAGCGTGTGTTTATTACTGAGCATATAAAAAAGCTATAAATAAATAGACTGAAAAAGCCTACTGGTTAAGATATCTGCGAATTTATGGCCTTGCTATTGTGTTCTGAATTCTCCTGGTGTGTATCGAGTTTGTACAATTCTGATTCTTACTTAGTACAAAAATCACTTGAAACATTTGTACCCGTTGTACGGGAAGAGAATTAACCATCATTTCAAGTGCCAGATTGAGCCAAAAAAAGTGTAAAGGCAATTAAATGTATGCTCTAAAACAAACTGCAATGAAAAATTGTAATTCAAAAAACAGATGGTATTTATTTATGTATATTTCAATGATGAAATAATATGTAATATCAGTTAGTTCATTCATAAATCACGAAAATATAATATTGTATTGCCAGACCGAATTGACGTTTTAGTGGAAAAAATAAAGCGAGCCGTGGGAAGTTTCTCGAAGGCCTTGGCAATGACACGAACCCGTGGCCTTGCAGACTGTTCTACAGTTTTTAAAAATAAAAGTACAGAGTATTTGCATCTTAGTGACACGATTCGTTTTATTTACCATTTTTTTTTTCTAAATTATTTAACTTTAAGACTATAGAAAGATGAGAATTTTAAAGTTTATTTCGAGGACTATTTTAATTATTTAAGTATTTAGATATTATCTAAGCGTTAAAAGATATGCAATATATTTATAATACAATTTAATGTATATCCTCTCTAAGTATATACTTGGTAGCTTGTTTTGATTTCACGTATGACTAAATGAATTTGTTGTTTTCCTTATTGATCCATAAAATTTTTCATACAATCTTTACCGATACTTGTAGAATTTTTAGGTTAGAAATATTGAGTGTAATAATAATAAACATGAAATCTCTTATATACATATGAAATCGTATTCAAAATATAATAAAATGCAGATGGTCTTTAGTAATTGAAAATACAGAACCATTCACTTCACATTTTCGAACCTGTGCGTAATCTAATAATAATAGTAATTTAATAATAATTCAGCTTCAACGTTAAATTGAACACCGGCTACCATTGGCAGAATCATAAAAATGATATTTGCCATAATTTAAGGAAAAAAATTAATACCGGTTACAAGATAAAGGACCTTCAGAGTAGAAACGGAAAGAAAGTCTGTGCATCTGTATGTCACTTTTATGTTTTTTCTTATTTTTTTCCAATTGCGTATAACAGAACGTTTATATAAAATTTTCAAAAAAAATTTTGGTTACCACAACAATTATAATGTTTTACATATATATGTCCATAAAACAATCTTAGACGTGTTCGGATTAAATTGTATTTTGTGACCTGAACGAAATTCTAGGACCTAAGCAATGACAAGGACTAAAAACATTCTTGCCCTTGACTAGAAGTTTCGATATATTTATTAATAAAATAAAATATATTTTAAAAATCAATATATTTAACTTTAAAAAAATATCACTTTACGCTATAACCATGGCGGCCGTAGAATCGCTTGAGAAGCCTTACACGATGACAGGTTAATCTTAATCGGATAAGAAAGCTTAACATGATATATGTTGAAAGAAGATTATTCACACTTTGTTACTGTTCTGACATAACGGTATCTTAATACGATATATGTATGCGATATACGATGATATATGTTTCGAAGAAATGTCATATGTGAGTGACACTAATTATTTAGGTACAATATGCCAGCGAGCATTAGATACTTGGTGGAAGAATAAAGTTTCTCTTTCAGTATAGATCATATTCTATATAAATTTAATAAGCCGCAAACTCCAGAGTTAGATTGATTTTTTCTATTTCGTTTAGTAGTCTTCGAAAATGTATAAGAAAAACCTTTTGGCTTCTTCATTACATCACCAATGATATAATTTTTCGGTATTGTTATTAAATTAATTTTATTCACTGGCAATATATCAAACAAAAATGGCTGAATTATTTAGATTTGATTACAAAATCACATGCATTTGCACAAATGCTATAAGAATAAAATAATTACTTTTCTTTATATGTAAAGTGTATTAACAGTCTTTCAAATTTGAAAACATTACGTTTTTATTTTTAGTCTGGCAAAAAAGACCAGTTATCAGTGAGGAAAATAAAAAAAATAATAAAAGAAGATCTTCGTGCTGCCGACTGTTTCGTATAGCGAGTTAAGAAACAGGAGACCTCTTGATTTTAGTTTTGAAAAGTGTTCTTGATCCATCGATAATGGTTCACCAATTAGCAACGGATCAAGATGGTGCTATAAAAAAGGCATCTATGGACCACTTACTATAAGACTACCATTTAAAATATGTGTTTGTTTGTTATAAGACTACCATTTAAAATATGTGTTTGTTTGTCATTCTAGCTCCTAAGTAAGGTTTATAATTAAATAGTAGCACTCTAAAATAGAATATAAAAACAAACTACTTACAATATAATCGACGCAAGGAAGTACTCGGTAAGTAAAGTCCACAGTGTAATAGATGTACAACTAAATAATTTATCCTCGAATTACGATAACTATTTCAAAATTTCTTATCGTTGACGTGGCATATCATATATTTCGACTTACTTGTAACTGTCAAACGTAGCGAGCGAAAACACGAAGTAGACGAGAAGCAGTATGGAATAAAACCGAAGCCAATTCCTAGAGAGTACGCGATATGGAATCATTTTGGAAACTTCGCGAAACTTAAGACGTGTCGATATAGATAAGATTTAGATTATGGTTCGATCGAATTTGATATTTTATGATAACACAAATTGTACCTGACTACGTATTATCTATTTTAGCAATATATCCATTACGTGATTCATCATAGTATCTCAATTATAAATGGGAGAGTTAGGTAAAGTTTAATTAATTATCGTTTCATGCAGTTTGGTGAGAATTAGTAGCTCAGTTTCTAGGTGTTCTCTTTTAGTTTTTTGGTACTTGAGCAAAATGACTTCGACCCCATGTGGCGAAATTGTCAATTGCAATTTTAGATACTAATGTATCACGTGCTCGGCGTGAGCATCTCGGAAACAAGCATATAGCAGAAACACTATTTTGTAATGAAATATGTGAATGCCTTTGTGAGGCTAAGATACTTTTTTAAAATATTATCGGTAGCAAGCAATCACACAGTTCTCCCTAATTGAACTAATGACTGCGGCCCATAACATATACATTTATCCTCAAAAAAAATGCAAGATGGGTAAGACTTGCCATCCGTGATGATTGAGGTGGAATCTAATCTTCGTTTCGAATGTAATCTTCGTTAGCTGTATCCATGGATCTAACATCATATGCAACACAGCAGCGTTATGCTACAGTTTCAAGGTGATACGCTGTTAGGCCGTGGTTCTTCCTTGGTCGAGACCACCTAATCATGTTGGATGAACGTGTATCTCTTGAAGAATTCTAAATATCACAGACGATGGTTGCTCGGCACAGTGATCACCAATCCGCTCCTACTCCGCTTGAAGGTCCTACACAAATAATTATAAAGGTTAAAATCCAATTTCTATATACCTAATTTTATAATTTAAAATAAAAAAAAGGCAAATATTCGCCGCACTTTTCAAACGATTAAATCTGAAATATCTATAATGTTTTAAAGATGAACTTCATCTATTGTTAAACTATGGATTATGGTTATTGTACTTGTCTATGGTTTATGGTCCGAAATAAAGACTTATTATTATTATTATTATAAACACTGCAAGCAATAGCAAGTCTTATTTATTTATTGGAAACGATTTTAAATCGTAAATGTGAGTTACCCGATGAATTTCTCTGCATGAGAGTTCGATAAGCTGTAACGAGATTAGATTGCAACCAGTGAGGCATTTCAAGATGGTATATCGATTGTGGATAGATTACATTCAGACTTAGTCTTGCAATATAAAACATGAATGAATATGGAGGAAATTTATATTTAGTTGTCTTTGAAGGCTGGCTTTTTTATTTACGGCTTCACCGAGTTGAAAGGTGACCAAGCACTTATGGCACTCAGTCGAGACCTCTATATACGGGTAACCAGCACAAGCCGCACCCTGACCGCTGCCCTGTTTCGCGAGAGCGTCTGACTCGAGGGTGCCCGAGAGGGCCGAACCTCGGCTCGGGTGAGGTTGGCGATCGTGACAATCTTTATCTGGGTTTTATAGTTATGTAAGGATCAGAGCAGACCGAGGGAGTTGTGGCGAAGCGACTAATTAAGTAACAATTGAAATTCAACTTAATTTTGTTTCATATACGATTTAAATTGTATGTGAACGGAACATCCAATGGTAGAAAAAAATCTTGGCTACTGAATATACGAAAATATGTTATGTGGTTTAGCTGAATACATTTTGTTTCGTGCTTTAATTTCAAATGTAATATTTATTTCCATTTTCTTCACATTTTGGCTTCTGAAGTAACAAATATTTACAATTCAAATATTGTAATAACGGGTCGGGGAAAAGTTTTCTCGTATTTTATATACAAATTCAAGATTTTTTTATCATAGTTTATTAACATTTGATTGTAACATATATGGGCCATTTTTTTCGTTTAATTGTTGCCATTTTGTAGCTGCATAATCCCATTGCTGTAAAAATTTTTGGACTTCTGATGAAAAACTTACAATTAATTTTAATAGTCCTCTCATGATGATAACCTAACTCTACCTAAAGAATTCTGAAGAGACTGAAACAGGTGAAAATCTGAGGGTGCCAGGTCAGAGCTATATGGTGGAAACATTAACACTTCCCAACCTCAATATTTCCTCTCTCAATATTTGCTATAGCTTGAACCAAATTTTGTGCTACTCTTACTGACACTGCGTTAAGTCCATAAACGTCAAAATACGTAAAAAAAAATCGTTTGTGCCGCATTTTTCCCCTTTTTTGTAATGAAATTTCAAAATGAATCGAATCTTCGTAAGATTCATTAATTTCGGCGGTCAGAATAACAATGGAAAAACTGCGGGAAACAGTTTTAACTTCTTATGTTTCTGTATTTAAAATGTCATCAATTTAATGAGATTTTACTGTATTTATGTAAAATGAAAATCCGCCAAAATAAGCCAATGTAATAGTTCAATCTATCTATACTCATTCAACGACTGAATTAAAAATGTGATTAGCGGCTATTGAAAACGTGGGCGAAGGAACTGTAAATTTGTTAATTTTTGGAAGTATTCGTTTATTCGTTTTGTGGTTAAAGAAAATATTGTAGGCAAAACATGTGAAGTCTTCTATAGTAATACGTAACTGTAGTTCGGTGGCGGACCACGACAAAAACTATAATATATCTTTAAAGATAGTGTTACTTTTAACAGTTGTTAAAATTAGATAAATAATATAAAACGGAAGAGATGCCTACGTTTATCGGTAACCCTGGTAAATATGATTTGTTTTTTCTGTCAGCTAGATACAACGAAACAGCTTAAATGCGTCATCAAAAAGTGATGAAATGAAATGCCGATTTCTTGGAAGCCTGCAGTAGTAACAAATGACTCATGGAAAACTACTCGGGCTGACCTCACGGAAGCATATATTTTACAGTTTTACTTTTAAAATTACCCTTTAGCAATTAAACTTCACACGATAATTATTTTGACTTGTTAACCAAATGTAGGTACCTATATATATATAGAAAAAGAATGCCACGGGTCACAGGAATCATTTGCCATCAGCTGAATTAAAATGTGATTAGCGGCTATTGAAAACGTGGGCGAAGGAACTGTAAATTTGTTAATTTTTGGAAGTATTCGTTTATTCGTTTTGTGGTTAAAGAAAATATTGTAGGCAAAACATGTGAAGTCTTCTATAGTAATACGTAACTGTAGTTCGGTGGCGGACCACGACAAAAACTATAATATATCTTTAAAGATAGTGTTACTTTTAACAGTTGTTAAAATTAGATAAATAATATAAAACGGAAGAGATGCCTACGTTTATCGGTAACCCTGGTAAATATGATTTGTTTTTTCTGTCAGCTAGATACAACGAAACAGCTTAAGTGCGTCATCAAAAAATGATGAAATGAAATGCCGATTTCTTGGAAGCCTGCAGTAGTAACAAATGACTCATGGAAAACTACTCGGGCTGACCTCACGGAAGCATATATTTTACAGTTTTACTTTTAAAATTACCCTTTAGCAATTAAACTTCACATGATAATTATTTTGACTTGTTAACCAAATTTAGGTACCTATATATATATAGAAAAAGAATGCCACGGGTCACAGGAATCATTTGCCATCAGCTGAATTGTGTGCCCATTTAGCACCTTCAATACAATAAAAAAAAACTTAGTAATATTTAAGTATTTTATTACCGTAACATTTAATGCGAAGTCATCTTTAATATTTATTTCTCATGACACTCATGACAATAAGTTAAAAGATGAATATATAATGAACAAGATTTTACACAAATGTTTGTGAGAGCTGGAGTATTGGACCACTAACTAGGTTTGTACCATTATTTATCTTTGTTTCAATCTAAGAAATCTTGATGGATGTAATGAATATAATCTTGAATTAAATGTATCATTTGTTAAATGACAGTATGCCTGTTATAGTGCTCGCGTGCATGGGGTTAATAGACCAAATTGAAGAATCATATGGGTTGAGTTGAATATACATAGAATGCGGGCTTGGTATCAATCAGACAAACGAATAGATGTAAACAATGACCATGGGTGATACGTGTACCATAAACAATGACGTATGGTTTTGATTGGAATTTTATGATGGAGCAGTCCTAACGCAGTCGATTACAATAATTATTTTTAATTAATTTAAAACGTTTTATTCAGAAGTTACTATTGCCTTTCTTGTTATAAATCTTTGACACAAGTATTGTCCACTGTACGTGTCTGAGCGATCTTAACAATGAATTTTAGTTTAGCACACGAATTAATTTAGTCAAAACAAATCTTATTATATTATCCCGATAATACTTCTTTACTTTCTCTTGTTTATTTTGCGATGCGGTAAATATACTGCATATAAAAAATAGCAGCATAATGTTGCCTGTTTTTGGTAAGATTAAATCTGAAATCTATAATGATTTTAAGATGAACTTCATCTATTGTTAAAACTATAAACACTGCAAGAAATAGTAAGCCTTATTTGTATACCTGAAACGATTCTAAATCGCAAATGCGAGTTACCCGATGCAGTTCTAGTAAGTGTAGTAATCTGAACCCTTGTTATTGGTGACGAGGTATTCCATCTCAGTCCTCAGGGGTGACAAAGTATCTGCATTAAGATTCCTTATCGGCGATGCACATTAATTCCGGCGACATGTACTATAGGAATTGCTTACCGTCATGTGAATTGTGTGCTAATTTGTAACTCTCAATACAATGAATGAAAATAAAAAAAACATACGAAGTTCGCTAATTTGCAGTGTAAACCGAATTGTGGACTATGCTCCAATACGAGAGGGTATTATATTATAGGGGTATACAGGTATATATGGTAGAGCTACATAAGAGGTACAAGAGAGGCCCAACAGTGGGGTCTATATATACAGGCTGTTGCTTCACTAGTTGTACATTTTTTTAAATTATATATTATATATATTATACTAGCAATGTTATTTACATTTTCAATATTCCGGTTAACCACTCCAATTAAGCTGAAAATCCTTGTGCGAGATGGTTCACGTGAATAGTCGAATGGTGGATTCGAACCTACGACTTTAAGCTTCGCACACCGTACCCTAAACCATTAGGCTATTGACGCTTCATATACTTTTAAAACATATATTATTAAACAATTTTACTCTGTCGTCCTTCACAATAACTACATTATACCCTACGAATCCCTCCATCCGTTTACCTTCTCAGGATTGTAATAAAAAAAAGACAAATTGAAAAATTCCTTTTATTACTTTCGATTACAAAACGTCGAACCAGTGTGAACCGGTTCTAGTTGCACCGCGGAGCTAGTCTCGCTGGATGGGTCGCTGTTGAGTTGGCTAGCTGGAGAGGAGGGGCGAAGCAATTTGTCGGAATATGAGCGATTTCCGCCCGCGCCCGCCGTTGTATAGCCATTATACGTCGTTTGTGAATTCTTCCTGTCTGAAACGCACGCGATTCTTACGTTAAAAATATTTTCGTTAACATAATAATCAGTCCAGTGGATAGATCTACCTGTCCTTACTGAAAATCGGTAATCTAGACGCTGTTAGACCAAGAATATCTGGATATTCATAGGATAAATTTATAATTATGCTTTTTTTACTGTTAGCCCGAGGGATTTTACAGCTTCTACGGGTAGCCAGCGTCGACAACGTCTATTCCACGTTGAATGCACTGGTTCTCGTACGAATTCATTACGTTTTAATCTAATTTAGTATCGTATTATTGTTTAATACGGTGTCATGAAATTAGGAGTTACAAACGAGCATACTGTTCATCTGATAGTCATTCACTCAGGTCTCTTGCTCATGTTTCTATTCCACCATGAGGAAATCCACTAACATGGAATACCTGGTTACCGATATAGTCTTCAGTTTCTTTCATTACAGAAAATATAGGAACGCTATTATATTGTTCACAAAACACCACCTTATCTCATATCATAACGTAGTTTCCTATTCGTGCTACAGCGAGTTGTAGTGTAGGCGTGGCGTTACCACGTAAATGTTTGTTAGATGATTATCAAATATTCTGTCAGAAGCAATAACATTATACTGGTTATAGCCGTTTCTTGGGACCGACACGGGACGTGTTGAGAGTGCACTTACGCCGTCACCCTGCATGGTAATTTCTATTATTATTACTTTTTAATTTCATAAAAAATAGACCAAAGTAAATGGAATTCTTTAGACCACCATTACAGGTCCGATAAGATCTACAATATTCTTTTACAATAAAACATTGGTTGTCAATAATTGCAGTTTGAAAGCGCCATTGTGGAATTTATCACACCTCACTAAAATATCTAAAAAACCTAAAAAAAAACACATTTAAGCTTACGATAAGCTCTTCGATAAGTACTTCAAAAAGTTCTATTTATCAAATAGCTTATACGCGAAAAAAGCACAACGAATACAAATATTAAAACGATATACATATAGTAGGCATACGATAGTTGTCGTCTACGGTAAATTAAGAACCGTGGTAGCTCAGTGGTTAAGCGCTCATTTTTAATTCAAATACACGAGCAAAACTAGTTTGGTTCCCGTTGCCGGCACCAATGAAATTGTTGATTGCAATTTAAAATTAAAACATCAAATACTGATTTATCATTTGCTCGGTGGCGACGATAGCATCGTGAGGAAACCTGCATGTCAAAGAAAGAAAACTATTCACCGACACCCACAGGAGATTTATAATCAGCAGTGGGATTTATATAGTTATATATATAGGCTTACTTTGTTTTTTTTATAGATAACGATAATTTTTCAATCATAAGCGTTGACTGGCAGAGAATGCCAAAAGGCACCGAGTCCGTCCATAAATAAATAGAAGTGATAAAAATTACAAGCTTTATTATCCGATATAAGTCAATGCATCAGCACGCAACCCTACTTCTAGATAGTTCTACCATATTCAGATTAATAAAGTCATTAAAAATCGCAAATAAAGGGCCGACGCAATTATGCCTCTCCAAACGTAATACATGATATACTTGGTACATAACACATGTTACATAAGTGTTATGGGTGTTTAATTTTAAATTTAAAACGGTAATAAGGCACGAAGTCAATCAGTCTCAAGGGCGCCATTTAATTTGAAGACTTAGGTACATTATCAATTATTATGTTAGAGCAACAGAAATGTTGGCAACATTGTACGAAAGAATTTTGGCGCGAAGCCCACTTTATTTAAACTAAGAACGTTGATTTATTTACTTTATTTTATATTGACCACATACGATGTGATGTTCTCCTAGTCGATTTCGATCATCTATAGGTTATTGTCAAATTTTGGAAGCCTGCGCGCAAACACGAAGAAACTAACATGTCGCCCCTTACCTATTTCGATGTAATACGTGCGATGCAGTATCGTGGAGACGAAAAATACATACAACACCAAAACCATGAGACTTTGTTATGTACAAATATTGTTCTTTGACTGGCTACGCTACGTGGCCTATGCGGATTATACGATCTATTAGGTGTGCCGTGTGGTGGGGATGGATTTGTGTAATCCCCATTTATTGTCTTAGATTTTTTAAAAGGCTTTAAGGAAAAAGCGGCATAATTCGGTGACTTGCTACATATAGCAGAAATAAAGCTATAAGACCGAAAACAGCGGTTTTCCTAGTACAAACTACAATAAGTTTGAGTTGCGAGGGGTCTACATCCATGGTATTACAATCGACCGAACCCTTCGTAATTTGCACATTAAGAGAGCAGAAATGAGAGTTGATGCCATAAGATATCTTCTCCTATGACTGCAAAAAAGTTTTGTAACCTTTTTTTCCCTAAATCACTTTTTTATATTGATCTCTGGTGCAACCCGGGTGACATCGAAATAATTAAACATGCCGGCCGTATGACGTAATTGTGTCAGATTAACAGGTAAATATTTTATACAAGCGCTACAACATGGGTATGATTTGAAAGGGCTCGGAAACGAAGGTTTCTAAAAAATATTATTATTTCTCTTATAATATTAGAGGTGGAAAATGAACACACAGTGTATCTGATGGTAAGTTATCACAGTGGAATATGACATCTACATTCAACCTCAACAAAGATTCAGGATCCACATGCGCTGTCGATATCTGGCTGGTATACTGTGTAAATGTCCATATTTATCTTCATCGGTCGACCCCTGCTCATTTCGCTGAAAAAAAACTAACTGCAACGTACTTCTGTCACTATTATTTCATAACAAATTAAAAATACTTAATAATCTACACGGACTTTTATCAAAATTTACGCACTTGAGTTTTGTATCACTGTTATGTTTTTATTAACATTTTTTAATCTATAAATATATAATATATTTGACAGAAATTTACTATAACTTATGTAATTTGTAGCGTCCACTGTTTGAATTTCTTGTCAAAGTCATATTGATTCTTAGTGATAGTGCATAGGTAAGAATAAACACTTACAAACTATAATATTGACTTAGAATTAAGTCAATATTGCAGTTCACAGATAATTATTTGGGTCATTCTGCACCTAACTCGAACGACGTTTAGTGAAAACCGAATTAAGGCCGAATAGAGGTATTTGTTAATTACGTTTTAGAGTTATTTATTAAAGAAGAAAAAAAATATTTAATCGTATTATTCACGCACAATAACACTAATAAATGAACAAAACTTTATTAGTGTTATTATCCATTATTAAACTTAAATTGGTTCGGCTTGTCTAAAAATTATTATAGCCTTAAATAGCAGCATAATGCTGCCGTGTTTCGTATGGTGAGTGTAGAGATACGGGACCCTAAAAAAACCTTGTCATAAATGTGGAAGGGCAACTAGTTTTAAATACATGTAATATGTATTAACACGATTGTCAGAGCTAAGATTTATATTATTTACAACTGGCTTATGTAACTCTTTAATAGATTTATTTAATTATAGAACTTTAAAAACAAAACAGTCTCAGTTGTCAGATGTACACTGTCATACAGCGTATTGTTATGAGGTTCCGCGAGATTAGGGTTTTAATGAATAGAGTTTATTTTAAAACACAATTACAATTTATTTAGAAAAGGGAAATAGAAAATGGTTATGATATAATCTTTGAGCAGCCGACGCGTTTTTGGATTCAGAGAGAACTGGTTGCTTCTCTAAGCTTCCAAATTCTCTTACAACCAAAACTGCTGACGTACATGTATGGGCACATATATAATATAATAAAAAGATATATGTACATCTTGAAATTTTGTTGCTGATCAATGTGGATGTCTTCGCCGCAGTGATAACTTACCATCAGAGCTGTTTTCTCGTTTCTCATCTAATATTATAATTTAAAAAAATACTTTGTTGTTAAAGTTATAGAATAGTTTTATTTTCCTTAAGTACTAGGAAACCTGACATTTGCGTATAATCCACAATCAGCCTTTCACAGTTCAGTGTCCGTCAGTCGGAAGCGAGTGAAATACTAGTATGTGGGTTTTATCGTCTGGTATGGTCGTTAAGAAGCTTACGGATTGTTGGGGCTTCAAAGCGCCTTATAGGGGAAGAAATACAACCCTTATATGCTTGTTTTTTATATTGCCAAGGTGACAAATAACAGTTTAAATAAAGTTTACCTGATGAAAAGTGATTCCACGTATGAATATATCCTCGTTAAAGAATCTTAAAGGAGTGAGGACTAACGTGGAATACCTCGTCACGAGTAATAATGGTCTCCGGATCCCTACACTCATCAGCATGATGCCGTTTTATTTTAAACTGGTATTCCTTGTGTGCATTCTTCCCCGAGGACCGACCTGGGCTTACGTATCGTGAATAAAAAGCGAGCCCATAGATACATAGGGCTATCCCGGGCAAACTTTTATATAAACATAACAATAACCTTTATTAATTGTGCATACATTCTGTACTCCGGAATCAGTCTTTCCTTTATATTAGACTTTCTAGTTTATAACGTATTTTTATACGAGCAATATAAAGGGGTTTTCAATGTATCGGGACTAAAGGAAGTAATAAGGGAATCGGTGGTATTGACCTGGTCGATTTCGAAGATAGTGATATCTTCTGATTATTATCAGGAGAACATTACTGTGTTGGAGATTTTATAGTGCCGTCAACGTTCAAAAACGCAGGCCCTCACTAATTCATTCTCTAGGCTGATATATGTACATATGCATATGATCGATCAGATGCAGACCCGAAAACAAATGTGAAATACATTTGTTTTCGGGACTACGTTTGTTCATCGGTTTGGAATCGAGACCCAAGACGCAAAAGACGTATTGAACGTAACACTTAAGCAATAAAATACATTCTTATAATTTCAAACGTTTATAAGAACGAAGCTGCCGCCTAGACGTCTTGGAGATTACCTCCTGCCCGTTCTAAGTTGAGTATGCGCCTGAGTCACGGCTGACGCGGTCATCGACCCCACTGCAGCGCACGGCGCCCGTTTCCATTACACGACGGATATGGAGACGGGTGACGGAAGGAATCGTAATGACGTCCGCGTGGTGTAATGGTTAGAGTATAAGCTGCGGGTCCTGAGTTCGTTTCCCAGCATAGAAATATTTGTGCACATAAACAGTTGGTTTCCAGGTTTGGTTACCCGACATTACATCTGGACGTTCCTCCAATCTTATTGCATATGCATTACACTCAACTTGCTAGTGTTAGACTCCTACAACGCTTGATTCAAATAGTTGATAATTAGAAAACATGGAAAGTTCGCTAACGTACTATGTTGTGAATACCGGCGTGAAATAGCATCATAACGCTGTTGTATTTCGTCTGGTGGGTCTAAGGGATCCGGAGACCTTTATTACTGGTCACGAGGCATTCCATCTCAGTCCTCAAGGGTGACAACGCATTTGATATGATTCCATTGTCAAGGATGAATGTAGATGTCATGGGCCGCAGGAATCACTTAACATCAGGTGAACTGTGTGCTCGTTTGCATCTCTCAATGTGTTAAAAAAAATCCTTTCTAGGGAGGCGGCCTATGGCCAGGAGTGAGATCTATAAATAGAGATTGTTTTTGTTGTCTAATCTGTTTCCTGTCTCCAAGTGCAACGGAGCCGCACCCTGTATCCTTTGAACAGCATTCTAAGACGGTAATAAATCGTTAATGCAAATAGTGAATATCGCCTGCTCGGATTGTAACGAGATGATTTAACGTTTCCTATTTCTATATAAATGTTTACGCGGTGTAATTAACCCTTTGGATGCGGAGTAATTTTAAATATGATAAATAATTAACCCTTTGGGCGCGGTGTTATTTTTAATATGATCTAACTACTCCCGACAATTATTTTACATGGCCACGAGCGTGACTACAGGGACGTTTGAAAATCCCTATTATTAAAAGGTATGTACTTTTTTAAAATTATTTTTAAATAATGCAATACAACATATAAAAAATAACTTACTACTCTAAATTCGCCGCCACTTCGGCGACATTCGAGTACAAAGGGTTAATATTATCTTGTTGGGTATTCGTTATTATCCCCGTCTGGTTGGTCGATAAAATAAATAATAGAAAAAAAAAAATTAATGGAACAAAAAATTTAAAATTGTATTTTATTTATTACATTGAGAGTGAAAATTGAGCACACATTTATTACACCTGGTAAGTGGCATATGACACCCACATTCATCCTCGTTAAGGAATCATAATGATACGTCGTCACCCCTGAGAAATAGCCTCACACCAGCAATAAGGGTCACCGGATCCCTATACTCATCAGACGAAAGCACAAGCGCAGTAACGTTATGCTGGAATTCGACTAGGGCGCGGTGCGTCCCAGATCGAGCCGAACTATTGTGGTCATGTTGTGGCTAGAAAGAGAAGATATAGCGTGGCTCTATCACTGTTAAACCTTAGTTGTATTTTATTTATTTTATACATTCAGATAAAATAAATGATTAAGAACTGACCAGACTGAAAGAGCCTTTCGACGAGGAAGTCTGAGCTGGGGGTTAGGGAGAAAGAGAAAGATGCTGGTGGTATTTGAGGAATACAGTTTTTTTAGGGCTGATATCCACTGTTAGCCAGAGGGCTTTTACAGCTTCAACGCATTGAAATGTGGCCGAGCTCTTAGGACTAATAGGGCAAAAATAACAGACTAAATCTGATGATGATCTCGGCGCGGTCAGTTACTTCTAACAGCTTATAAATCGCGAATGCGGAGGTATTAAAGCCTAAGCGACCCGAAGTCTCAATCATAATAATTATTATTATTATATTGAAAATAAACTGGAATAAAGGTAACTGTATCTTTTACTAGTCTATCAGAGGTCCTGATCAGATCTGGTTCCCGCTTAGAAACCCAGCCAAAGAACTATATTTATGTATTATTAATTATTGGTTTTAGGGACCGGCGTTGTTGTGTCCTTTATCCTTGGATAAATGACACAACAATGCCGTATGCATTACTTCGGACTTAGAAAAGGGATGACGATCACAAAGGGACTCACTCACCTTTGTATTTGCGAAAATGTTTACGACATTATGACATATCTTGCACGGTTGACGTCTTCTGGTTGTAATCTGAAATACCTTGCCTTGGAAATCGACCAGCAGGATATCAATAGACCAAACATTTGGTTTCCATTTTCCCGTCATTCTTCCGACTTGTTGTCCAAATTCATATCAAAACCTTTCTCGTGAGACTGTAACAATAAATGGTTTAAACGCGTTGGTAAAAGTGTAAAATTCACCATAATTTGAAAACCGGTTTCGATTACTGGGTAGTGAATGTACTTCTTCGATATAAAAAAAAATGTAGATTTAACTTATAGCGGAACGGACTGCCTGTTTAAACCTATTCACACAAGCTTTAAGGCGCGTTAAAACAACGTTTTTTATACACGCGACTAAACATAAATACAACAGCACTTACCCAAAATTATTAATTTCTTCGTTCTTTAACTACGCTTTTGGTATATTTCTGTTTAACAGTATATGTAAAAAAAGCAGCGTGGTACTCCGTACACGTATCAAAAGCGAAATATCTTTAAGGATCTAATTCGTAATTTGTAAGTTAAATAAAAAAAAAACGGAAAGAAAATAATAATAACGTGCTACGTATACTTTCAGTCTTTCTACAGTTGAAGTACTTATTTTGCGTCCCGTTTACGTCAGATATGTTTAATTTTAAAATGTTATGTATAGAAAAATAGTTATGTGTACATTATATATTATATGTCTATTATTAATTAATAAATTTATTCATGTTTGTAAATAAATATATTTCTGTTTTATTTCTATTTTATTATTATTATTATTGGTATTGTTTTCTCTATTTGTCCTTATTTATTTCTTGTTTTTATTTTAAAATACACTATGTTTATTTATTCCCAATAATATGTCTAACACTAGGAAGAGATTTTAATTGAAAAATAAGCTGCGCCTTTGTACATACCTTTCCTATATTACTTCACTTATATAAATGCTTTGTACTCTCATCGCGTATCTCATATAAATCCATTCCAAACCTTGCGGACTTATCCAGACGATTACCTATGTCAGTAAACATAACGCTTACGCGTGTGAATAGGTCTTAGGTTCCAATTACGTGTCGATGTCACGCATCAACAATTTTGTTATGCTTATATTAGATACGGTTCAACAGTATAGCATTGTTTGCCTTCAGAAAAGAATACGCTCTCGCGACACAAAAGTAAAATCGATTTTGTTCGACAATAGCGATTCAATCGGGAATGCTTTGTTGTCGCTGTATCATTTCTCTAATTGTAAAATATTTATGATTTATCAAGAAGACACTATTTTGAATTCCACTTCGATTTATAGTAGATGTAATGACAATGACAAACTTTGGCAACTATATGCACGAGTTTTGTATCAATTGGTGTTCAAAAATCCGACACGCATATATAGACTCTCAAATACGAGCAAAAAAGAAGCACACGTAAATTCAAGAGTATTTCATTAACAAATAATATAGTAGTATGAATGGAAATCTGTCTGCATGACTGTAATAATTTCGTAGGTCACTAAACGGATTTGAATATTTCATCATTATCATCCTCATTTCTAGAGGAATAACAATAAAAATATTAAATAATTATTATAAATTGTTTCATCAATTATAGGATTATTGGGATTTGTGAATCATGACAAACTTAAGTCTACCCCGGGGACACCGGGCTGGGCTGCTATCAGCTAATTTATAAGATATTTGGTATTGAATAGGTGAATGCGAATGTGAATTAAACGATTTTTTTTCATTTTGAATCTTTGTCTAGGACTTAACAGAGCCACGCTGCATTTTGTTTCTAGTTGAAGAATGAAGGGGTGCGCTCGACCGGGGTAGGACCACGCTCTCACAGAATATCAGCGTAACATAACAGCATAATGCTGCTGTGTTGCGTCTGGTGAGTGTAGGGATCCGGAGACCTTTATTACTGGTGATGAGGCATTCCATCTCAGTCCTCAAGGGTGACAACGCATCTGCATTATGATTCCTTGTCAAGAATTAATGTCATGGGCTGTAGGAATCACTTGCTATGAGGTGAACTGTGTGCTCGTTTGTTAACCTCAATGTAAAAAAAAAAGAATGAATTGGGAAGATTCCCGTATAATACGGTGCTTTTATAGCATGGATTCACTGTAACACGGTTCGAGAATTGGGCAAAATCATCGCAAAATATGAAATGTATTTAAAAAATTATTAAAAGCGAATTTAACAAATTTGGAATTAGAGACAGCAATAGCTAAATAAACGGGATAAAGCTTGATATAAGTGCGAGAGATATTATTTTTAAGCAAATATTATAAAAGATATTAATCACTCTCTTTTAGATATATTTGGAACATTAACCATTTCTCCTTTTTGTACTAGTTCTTTGTTTCGTACTCTCTCAATACTCCAGTACTATGTGGGTGACCTGTATATAAAAAAATAATATTATAACTCCTTTTTCAGTTAGTTAAAAGGAAAAAGATATAAACATACGATGCTTTGGAAAATAATAGCAACATTTGTTGACGCAAGTGAGCCAGGCTAGGAGTGGCACGTCGGGAGATAAATATTATTATGATTTATGGCACCCGCTGGCAGAAATACTGCGAAATGCACTCTGGAAGGTACTGGGATGTGTTTACGAACGCTCCTACGTAATATTTTGTACTCGCTTTATAGCAATCCTTGTATTTAAGTTTCTAATTCTATGTAGATTTTTTTTGTGTGCGAACATTGCTGTTGGTCCAGAGACCTCTACAGCTTTACCTAACTAGACTTCGCGAGCGGGAGGCCCGCTGAGTAGGGAGACAACGACGATATTGCGAAGCTGGCGTGGAGACTGCTGCTGCACCACAGCTGCACTCAGACCACTGTGGACGAAGAACGTCGACGACAACCAGGGAGGGGGGGCCATAATACGATCCGTGGGCCCCTCATAAGGAGGTACGCAACCTCGTCTCGGATCGCTATCTAAAGGGAGGATCATAAATTTAAGCGGTGTAAATCAGTATAAAACTATATATATAATTATTCTGGCCATAAATACTGTTACATAAAAACTTTTCGAAATTGGGGAAATTTCACTTGAAAACGGTGCGTAATTCCATAGATTCGTGGCCAAACAGATTAAAGGCATGTATAAAAGCCAAAGGTGGCCATTTCGAATAGAATATTCTTTATTTTTTGCAGAACTTATGGGCGGACTAGGTATACTAAGTATATTATTGTGAAACAATGTATTATGATTATTTAGTGCAAAGTTGTGACATCCTCGATGGTTAACATGAAGACTGCCAGCAAAATTTAGCATAGTTATATAAATTCTAGGAAATGGGCACAATGAATATGCGTTAGGTAACATTGTGTGAAACGTAACTATATTTAGTACAAACTCAACCCGACAAACGTCCCGTTCAAATTTCAATAAATCTGTTTGTGATTGTTTAGTTTGAATTTTTGAAAATTGCCCATCGTACGAATCGCGAGGGGTCACAAAAACCCCATGGAAAAAAAAAATTCAGGTTTTCCCAAATTTGCCAATTCATTTTTCTATTTATAAAAGCTAATTTGGACTAATAAGAACATTTAAAATAAATAACCAAATCGGTCCAGTGTATTCTCAAGTGATCCACTTGCAAACATCATTTAATTTTTATTTATATAGATACGACCGTAAATACGTGCCGTAAGTATCCTCTTATTTGGAATTCGCCCAAACCATTGCAATAAAATCCAAAAGGAAGTCGAAATTTTAGCAGTTAAATCCTTTGCATCTCGAAATTCATGTCAAAAATATGTCGAAAACTCATTAACTCGTTTTTCTGCGTTGTATTCGAGTCATAGAGATTTCAGTAGTATATTCAAATTCCCATGGTCTACCATCTTCACTTTCTACGAGTTTTCTTTCAACGCGTTATGGCGTTATCATTAATTAGTAATGGATGACACAATAATGTGTTTTTGAATATTTGGGATTGCAAAAGTAACACACAGTTCATCTGATGGTGAGTGGTAAGTGAAGTGCCCTCGAAGAATACCAACGTCAAATAGCATAAAGTTGCTGTGTTTCATTTGGTGAGTGTAGGGATCTTTAAACTGATGACGGGGCATTCCACTTTAGTACTCAGAGGGTGTCAACGCATCTGCATTACGATTCTATACTGAGGAATAATGTGGTTGTCACGGCCCGCAGTTCTCACTTACTATTGTGTGAACTTCTTTGTCAGGCTCGATACAATAAACAAAAATAGCTCTGTCATCGTTAGATAAAATATTCTATTCTACTATTTCTTATGCTAATTTGCCACCGCCGATTAGAAATTTGCAACATATATATAGCTTTAGAACTAAATTAAAAAAAATCTTTGTGAACACCAAAAGAGTGAGGAAACACAAAAGAATGACACGAGTGTTATATAGCTGATATTATTATTTAGGGGATATTTTTTTTTATTGTGTTTTTTTTCCTATAAATTAGTATGAATGTATGTAATACGTAACTAATTAGTCACCACTGAAAACATCTACTCTGTTTTATTACTATTAATTGTAGGTAAGTATCGAAACTAAAAAAAAAAAATTGAGAGTTAGAAATTTTGTATACTCGTATGTTCAATTTAGTATTGAATTTGTATCGTGACGTCACCAAACGGCCCCAACGGAAGACCAGCGCCGTTTGTTTGTAGCCAGCATATGCTGTGGTGGGACCGATTCGTCATATCTGGATTTTTTTTTCTTTCTTTTTCTTTTAATCATGTGTGTAATTGTATGCAATGATGTTATTTTTCCTACAAATAATAAAATTCAATTTGTCTTTCTTTCTTATTAAAAATATAGTATAGATAAAATTAAGAATACCTTTTAATGTCACGACTTCTACGCCGAAGGTTTATCCTTCACTGTGGAGGGTGGCAATTCTTTCACACGATCTGGCGGTGGTTGCTCTGAAGATTGCGCCACTGTGCTGGTCACCTCTGAAGCTGGCAGTACTCCACTTCAAACCAAATTTAATGGGTCATACAATAATTTACTGATAGTACTAAATATAGAACTCAAGTGTTAACTATTCTGCACTCGGGAAGGACAACGCCCTCGCAAAATACCAGCGTCCAAAAGCAGAACAACGCTTCTATGTTTCTTTTGATGAGTGTACCAGATTATAGGTGGTGAAATATTCTATCCCACTCCTCGGGGGTGATAACGCATTAAGATCTTTTTCGAGGGTCGATGTAGGACATTCATCAATTACCATCACGTGTGCACCAGGCAGTAAAACTGGCAGAGAATGCCTTAAGGCATTAAATATACTCTCTACCCGTTTATATAAGTTGTGAACTATAAAGTGTAATACCACTTTAAACCAAGGTTAAAAGGTCATACAAAAATATAAAATATGATGAAAAGACGTCTCATGGTTATTATCGGACCACATTAAATCGGACTCGGGATATGTCTTAGTTCCTTATGCATTCGCAGCGAACACAGAGGCAATCATTCGTCGTGGCCTTCCCTGGTCAGACGACGCACTATGACGACGAACCTCGGCTCGGTCAGTTGTCTCTGACAAAGGATTACCTAAATTAATATCGCTATTATTATTATTACTGTCTGTACCACCACTTCGTGTCAATGAATGTCGATGTCATGGGCCGCAGGAATCACTTGCCATCAAGTGAATGAGTGAGTGTGTGCACGTATGTTACTCTCAATGTAAAAAACCAAACCAAATGCTTGCGCTAGGAGATGATTCAAGGATACGGCCTGCAAAACTTAACGTAGAATATTTTATTGTGCACTAAGTTTTGCAGGCCGTATCCTATACCATTAGTTGACGCTTGTCTCGATGTTTTCCTTCACTGACGACCGAGTGGAAATGAATGTGTATTTGAAGTTACCATGGTAAAATTGTTTGTGTAAAAAAGAAATTACGGATTTTATTACGTTTACTTTTAATATTACATAAACATATATGACATATAAATGACTTGGAGTATCGCTTAGGAACGTTTTGGGAAGTGCAGTGTGTGACCGTACGTTAGATCGATCCCACTATATACATATTTGATAAACAAAAAATCGTCGCCGATTGCTAGCAAGCGTAATTCGTGAGGATATTGAAAGAAGATGGCTCGATGCTATCATCGGTATGGAATCTTATAATTAATAAACATAAATCCCAAAAGTGACACACCATTGCAAGGTCTTAAGACGCTTCTTCTGCGTATAATAAAATATGGTAAAGGAACCAAAAATAAATAATTAAAAAAGCTGTCGGTAGTTCGGGTTGCCTATCACATCAGGACGACAAACACTTCAGTCCTCCCAGTGACCACGTGCTCCACAATTTATAGTCTTTGATTTAAATATTTAATTTTTGTCCAATTTGGTTTTTCTTGTTTCACTTTTATTGCTTTCTGTAAACTCAAATAGCCATGATTGCTTTGTATTGTTACTACTTCTGTTATCAATATTTTAAAGAACTCAAAAGGTCGCTGCAATTACTTTACATGTCAAATAAAAACATGCGAAAGATTATCCAATTCAATCCATTATTACCAAATATGTTCGCAGTGAGGCATTTTAAAGGGAACAATTGTAAATGGTTTTATATTCTATATGTTGTATTTTTAATTTTATCTTTTGTTTCTATTTGTCTCCATGTTAAATAAATAAATAAATACCATGACCATGAGTGCTGTAAATTACGAGAAATTTCGGGATAAAGAATTTTGAAATAAACACGTAAAGTTAGTTTCATTTAAATTTTATACATTATTAAAAATACCCAAGAATGACATCAGAAAAGACCTGAAAACGGAGAAATAATTAAGGTCACAGGTTAAAACTAGGTTTCTAGTAAATACGCTATAGACCCAAATCAAGAAAAAATATTTAACAGTGGTGGAGCCACGTTGTAATTTGTTTCTAGGTGCGTAATCAATGAACGTCTGGATAAAAAAGTTTAAAATAATCGCGTTTAAAATCCGGAAAAAATAGTTTAATTCAGTGTTCAGTATTTGCGTAAATATAAGAAACCATTATAGTCAAAAAATGTAGATCTGTATTTGTTTTCGTAATCTACAAATGGGTACTTCAATTTAAAAGTTTATAAAACAATTATTTATACAGCAGCGGTGTTTGTTTGAAAAGGTCCAGAAAGGAAATGACGCTGTCAGACTCAATTTATATACGGCCGTTAGCAATTTACAATGAAAATAAAATCAAGTAAATATTTGAAGAGATATCGATCACGCATTCGACCTACTATTACGTGACTAAAACCAGGTGTTGCTTTATGAACGTTTGAAGCAAAACAAAATGTTATGAAAAATGTTTTTTTTAAAGTATAAATATTCTTTGTCTACATAAAATAATAATAATACAAAATATATGTTCATTCGGCATTAGCGTTACATTTCTACCTGGGGTAGGAGCGTCATGTGCGATTTCGAAATGTTTCTCGTGGTTCGGAAAAACATTACGTAAACTGAAAATAAAATAACTCATTTGCGTCCTTCAATGTTAGGTACACCTATAAAATCATCAGATAAAAGTAATAAAAAGTAAGGCAATATCAGAGGTATAATACTAGTAACTGCAACCAAATGAAAGCATCAATGTAGATTTTTATTACATTGATTGTTTATAAGACGATAAAATGGAGTGCGTTGAGAATGTAATAACTTTCGCCGCGTTGGCTAGGTAGCGACGAGATGAAAAAAAAAATAAGTATTTTTTTTATCCTCCAACCCACGGGTTCATTTATGCTGTTGAGTATTTTACCCGGGAAATATAAGACAGTATTTATTGATATTAGTAGGTTATTGATTGCTTATATAAAATGCGGTAGCCAAACTAAAAAAAAACTAAGTCATTAAATTATTGTATTGTATTCGATTCTTAATAAGTACGTGTTCAAATATTCAAATTATTAAGACGACTGGAAGAGTGTTAAAATTAAATTGCAAGATTCCATTAAATTCTTACTTACAGGTCAAACTAGGAGAAGCGAGTTAAAATATGTTATGGTCAGATTTTTTTATTTTAATTTTTGTTATTTATTATAACTGGTCTATTCCGAATTGTATCGTCGGTTTGTATCGCAACTCGGAACCTACGGCGCAGCTTTCAGGTTCCCCTTTACCACCACGCGATCGTCAATTTGATAGAGTTATATTGTTTTGACCGAGGTGAAATAATTATTACATTTAAACGAACAAACGTGGGTAACGAAAAAATTGTGTGACATTGATCATAAACTATGAGCGCACCGATCGCGGTGAAGGTCAAACGGGCACACGTAATGACCAGGGTTACCAGTACTGCTGTATTATATAATAAATTATTGTTTTCTATTTTGGTCCAACATGCTTATGTAGCTACGTACATTTTGAGAATTATGTTATGAACGTAAAAAAAATATTTAATATCAGATATTAGAGAAACATTGTTTACACTTATGAATGAAAAGTGGCGAGATGAAAAAATTAGGGCTTCCAAAAACTTATTAATAAACGAACTCCTTCCTTATGTTAAGTTAAATTGAGACAGTAGGGAGGTTGTAAGCGTCGTCATCATACAAATATTTAATAAACGTCGCTAAAAAGGTATGCATAATATTCAACTTATTTTTGTATATTGTACTTTTTTTAATTGTCAAAAGAAAATTTAAATTAAAAAAATATATATCAATAAAAAGTGGCAACCCTACACGTAACAGGTTTACGAACAGATGTAAGTGAATTATCACCTATGCTGGGCTTGCCAACATGCTGTTGCCTGGAGACTGTTTGAGTTAGGGTGTCTATAAGGATTGATAAATGCTTCACAGCCAATAGTTACCACCTTTTTTATGTAGCTAAGGATGAAAAACGAGCACACAATTCACGTGAATTATGACTGCGTTCTACGTCAAAATCCTTTCGCAACGTAGATATTATTGAGCATGCCTTGTAACCCCGAACGATTGAGACGGAAGACACTCATTCCCAGTTAACATATCTCTCGATCCCTACACTCACCAAACGTGAGTATGTATTGAGAATTTCAAATTCAAATCGAAACGACGTTATTCTGCTGTGTTATGTTACGTTATGTTCTGTGAGCGCGTGGTTATTCCCCGTTCGTGGCAATCAATTCATTATACCTACACATTTGCTATTATTAAATACGAATAATCAATATCCATTATTATTTATTCGTCCCCTATTCACCATCGGCCATCTGTCTAAATGTCTGATAGTGAAAAGGGGACGGATGAATACAAGTTCGTTACAAATATTCTTTACCCATTTTTAAATCGTACAAGGATTCTAAAAATTTGCCTGCGTAAGTCTCTATCCGAATTTTATGTCGGTGACTTCAAATGAATGGACATTTAATTGAATTGACGTCATTCGCTTATGAAACTATGATTAATAAGTAAACTCTTATTTTAGGTTAGGGGTTACTTTTTTTAATTATTAAAGATTGGTCTTAAGATTTCTTAATATTGTTCTTTTAGTTTAATAGGTTATCTAACTTCATTAGGTTTTCTTCTACAAAGTAAATAGCACTTAAAATGATTTAAAACAATTTATAATAATAAAATAATAATAAAAAGATATCATTGCATGGGCAAATAAATTTTCCATGAGAAAAAAATAATGAGTTATTGTTTTGACAACTCTATACAACTTTTATATATATATATTATGGTAACACTACATAAGACTTAACACTGACTGCAGACGAGTGCACAAACAGACCGCAAGCGTGTGTTAATTGGGAAATGTTCCGACCTGTACAAACAATTACTGCACGCCAATATATGAAGTGTCTAGGTAAATACGTACGACGTGTCTATATAATTTGTCTTAACGAAGTCTGTCTAGTATATTCTTATATAATAGTATATTTAAGTTATTGTTGCCACTATCATTTTAGTCATATAATACGAGCAAGGTTTATAATGGCCTTATTAATAATAATGTATAATATAGTTCATGCTTGTGCTAGGAGATGGTTCACGGCAATAGTGTAATGGTTGATTTGAACCTACGACCTAAAGTTTCGCAGACTGAACTCTAAATTATAAGCATTAGTAGTTGATAAGTTTAAAATATGTTTTTTTTTGTTATATAAGGGATGTCGAAAGAGAACACAGTTCACTTGATGGTAAGTGATTCCTGCAAGGAATCATAATGCAGATACGTTGTCAACCCCGAGTATTAAGATATATGCCTCCTCACCAGTAAACATGGTCTCCGGATCCCTTAACTCACCAGGCGAAATATTAGGTTATGAGGTCTTTGTCCTCGGGCTGATCAACTAGACGGAGAAACAAACTGCAGTGTAACTCTCCCACTAAAAATAAACAGGGCCGTATCATCCCAAGGGTTGGTGGTAAAAAAAAATATGACATGATTCCTGCGTCCCATCACAATCACTTATCATCAGGTTATCTGTGCTCGATTGTCACGCTCGATACAATATAATAAACCAGCTGATTGTAACTCTTGAGCACCTAGATGAATCGTGTGGCTCTTTAAATCCATCCAGCGCAATTGATGACATCTAGTAAAGACCCGAAGATGTCGTCATAGTTAAATAAATCAGAAAGCCGTCATCACAATATATTAGAAAAGAAAATTCCCCCGTCACATCTGACAATAATTCTGGTTTCCATTATCTTATGGAATAACTGTCAAAGAAACTTCAATTAAAGTTTATAAAAAATATATTCAGGGTTACTAGCCATAAATAAAAAAAAGCATATAAAAGATAAACGTTTTTTACAAAAGTATTATAATATACAACATGTGGTATATTATATATTATTAATAATAAACTAAAGATTAATATTATTAGAAATAGGAATAATTTAAAGAATTATGTAAAAGTAAGTTAAAAGACCATCATTCTTCAATTTCATAATTGTTTGCAGGATATTCATCAGGCAGGTCATAGGATGCTTCAGCTATTTCCTCGTGCAGGAACTCTTGGTTAGACTGAACCTCCTGATCTACGACTGGTGTATGATTAATAACATAATCGGAAAAAGTTTCAAACTGCAGTTCAGGTGTTTTCGTTTCATGAGTTGCTGATGCATCGTCGTAGGAATGGTGTGAATACATCTTAACTTTATCACTAACAGATTCAGTGATACTATCAAGGGTTTCTGCAGGTTCGGGTATATGAGCTGATGGGGTATCAGACAAAATTGCTTTGTTCTCAAGCTCTGGTTCGGTTTTATAGGATGAGGGAGTATCTGGAACCGTTGCTTTGTTTCCAAGCGTTAGTTCAGGTTTAAAAGCTGATGGACTGTCTGAAACCGTTGATCTGGTGGGCATTGGAGGCAGTAATGGCGGAATGGTAGTAAATAAAGCGTTCCCAATTTCTTCTTGGCTTCTTGTTACAACTTGGTCAACAGATGCCACCTCTGTGTTTGTTTCGCTTTCATATTTTTCAATGGCTTTGAAGTATTTTTCCCTGTGAAAAGATTTATAAATGGATTTTAACGAAAAATAATTACAGTTCGTTTAGTAAGCAAAGTATTTATGTATGTGAAATAATGTTTTATAAAAAAATAATAATAATAAAAGAACGAAAACAAAAACATACCCAAAAAAAATTTTGTGTCATCGGTAATTTTGGCACCATCTTATTTTCGTAACTAATGATGGCGGCACCTCGAATATATGTTGTTTACCGCAAAGAAAGTGGTATTATCCGTGCCAACCCATTTCAGCGCTAGCAATAATAATCAATAATCCACTTTAGAATTGTTAACATAGTTACAGTAATCAGTTGATTACGATGTCAATAATACTTGGGAACTGTCCAAGTGCTATCAAGACAAAGTAAAAAATAAGCTGTTTAAATCGAGCGTTTTAAATATTTATGTGATCAAAACTAAACTAAAACGCTAGTTCGTGCTTTGACTACGGTCCGAATTCAGCAAGTGAAGGAATACTACGTTCCGGCAAGTTTTTGTTAGCGTCAATATTATGTTAATATGACTGAATAAAAATATCGATAATATCGAAAAGGAATGCAATCAATTAACAAACAATAAGAAAAAATTAATAGCGACACACCTGGTTTACAAGGTTTCTATAAACAATAATAAAACTAACCTAAATTAAAATATGATCTCAATTTTTTTTCCTTAATATGTGTAAAGAATTCTACAATATATGAATATTTTTTATTCTCAATTTCTCTTCTACTTACTCATATTATATATGAAAATTATTCTCGTATGGCAACATTCGGTTGGAAATTGATGGAAGCCGGTGACATAGGGACGTGTTAGTAATTCTTATGGGAGTCCTTTGACGGCATGATATGGTAATGATGAATTCATTATTATATTCAGTATTTAATAAAAAAAAAGTATTACATCAAAAATAAATGTTCTCTTCGAGACATGTAGATGAAAAATAATTAATTAATAAATAATACCTATCGATCCAAATAAAATTTTACAAATAAAAAAATAATAAAATATTAATTACATAATTTAGAATAAATAATTATTTGTTAGTGATACGTTGCAACTATGTAGATTTTAGTCACGAGGCACTCGATCTCATTCCTCAGGGGTGACAACGCATCTAGAATCTTTGTTCAGGATAGATGTAGTTGGCATGGGACATCACTTACCATCTGGTGATCCCTGTTGTCACCCGTAATATTACTAAAAAATGTCGTATTTGATTTGAACGATACCAGTACTTCGGTACTATCAGAATCCATGAATATTTTGAATATAAAAGTATGTATTGAACAGAAAAATTTACTACGCGATGTAAGGTAGCTTCTGCAATAGACGAAGTCTCTATGCAGGTCTACGGATCACGGCCGTTCGGAGGTTCTTGAGGACTCCCCATTAACTGGGCATAATCTAGGAGGGCTACGGCTGCCCGGGTCTTTGGTATCACGGCTGTGGCCTAAGTAGATAATTTGTATGTATATCGGTTGGATACTTTCGCATTTCGCGTCATACTTCTTACGTGACCTTCTTTTTAATATTTATAATTCAATAAAATACCAAATATTTTAGTTGAAAAAACAGTCGAAAGGCATAAATCGGGTTTCTCCTTGATTCCCAATCGCGAACATCAATGTTCGTAGAATATCCACATCTGCAGATTTGTAATTGGAATCATTGGAAGTTGCAACACTAATTTGTAACAAACTTAAATAGGTATTTATTTGTTCAAACGCTGCAAATTCTTTAATCGTGCCGTTTTGCCTGGAGACAGATCTAGACTTGCAACAAACTAGCTTCCTGGATAGCGTGGGTTAGGCACGCGACCGGTTTCCTAGGGCCTACGCCAACGCCAATGCTAACAGACATTACTAAAATAATTATAGGTACATTCAAACAATGGTTTGAAATTGTGATATTAATGCATAAACAATACATTGGAAACTGAAAATTATTAATCGTTTACTGTTTCTTTAGTATATAGTATAATAAAATATCGCTCGTCGAGACTACCTATCCGTATCCGGTTATAATAATATATATTTTTTTAAGTGTAAGCCCATGGTTTTCACAAAGTATCCCACTTTTCTTTTGCTTCTTTTTCGGTCTGATGGCCGCTGTTAGCCCGAGGGCTTTTACAGTTTTAACGGGTTGAGAGGTGACCGAGCGCTTATGGCGCTCAGTCGAGACCTCTATTAAGTAAGTTACCAACACAAGTCGAGTGTGCCCCGGCTCGGCCCGTTACCCTGTACCGCGAGAGCGTCTAACTCGAGGGTGCCCGAGAGGGCCGAACCTCGGCTCTGTCAGTTATTTCTGACTAAAAATTAACTACATTAATATCTACTATCTACTATTAATATTGTTATTAAGTATCCCTCATATCTGACACCGTGCATGAGCCTTTCTCTAATCTTATGCTATAAGTATTACGTTGTATAAGAGAAGGTGGCAATGAGGGAGTGCCTGTGGTTACGGCACTAGAGGCAAGCTGCACGCTCTTGTTATTGAATGTTTCGGCTCGAGGGGCAAGGACCACGACTTTATTATTCAATGCCATTATGAATTAAGGATCCTTTTTTATTTCATTTAGAGTAACAAACGAGCACACAGTTCACCTGATGGGAAGTGATTCTTGCGGCCCACGATATCTACATTCATACTTGACTAGGAATATACATAATGCAGATGCGTTGTCACCGTTGAGGATTGAGATGGAATGCATCGTCACCAGTAATAAAGGTCTCCGGATCCCTACACTCACCAGACGAAACACGGTGGCATTATACTGCAATTTTACACTAGTATTCTGTGAGGGCATGGTCCTACTCCGGTCGATCTGACCCATTCATTCTGCAGCTAGAAACAAAAATCTACCACTGTATGAAAATATGTGATAAATAAATATTTGCACTATTAATAATATAAAAGAAAACCTCTTTGCATTGGCTAAGCATTCGGATCCTAGTACGACTAATACTACTAGAGGGCAAGGTTTTGTCCAGGAATATTATTGTAGAAATCGTTTTTTTTTTGTGTATGAGTATTGCTGTTGGTCCAGTGACCTCTACAGCTTTATCTAAATAGACCCGCGAGCGGGAGGCCCGCTGAGTAAGGAGACAACGACGATGCTGCGAAGCGAAGCACGAAGACCGCTGCCGCACCACCGCTGCGCTCCAGCCCCTGTGGACGAAGAACGTCGACGACAACAGAGGGGGTCGATAATACAATCCGAGGGCCCCTCATAGTGAGGTACGAAACGTCGACTCGGATCGCTATCTGAAGGGGATCGCTATCTAAAGGGATAGAAATCGTTCGCTTGGATCCGAGTAAGCAACATTGCTACAATAGCACCGCTCACACTTCGCTCTGAAGAGATGCTCTGTAGATGTTATGTCATCACAAAATGACCATATAACGCTGTCGTGTTTCGTACGATACGTATACTGGCAACGAGACAGTAAATATCAACCCTCAAAAGTATGCAGTAAAATCATATGCACGTACGTACACCTCGACATTTTTATCATCACTTACCATCAAGCGAACTGAACTGTGTGATCATTTGTCACCAGCAGATTCATAAAAAAATCTTAATCAACAGATAAGATATCAACCAGGAGGAAATCGTGATTATCATTAATTTTTTTTTGGTCTTGTCTCAAAGGTTTCTACTGTACAGGTAGTCTTCTAAGTAAGACTTTATGTAAAATATAAGGAAGTAAAGTCTTATTTATTTACTTTAAACTTAATTTGCTTATAGAAAGAAAGAATTGTACTGTGAATTGTGTTTAGAGCCAAAGTCTTACTCTTACTGTCTTCTTTTGGGTTGCACAGAGAAACTATGACGAGACCATAATGTTATATAAAAATATAGATATAGATAAAAATATATTTATAAATATATACAGTAAATTAATACTACCATAACACATATATAATAATAATTCTGATCTATGTGTGAATAAATATTCACATGAAAGAAAAAGAAATGTAGTGGGATTGATATCGACAATATCAGCAAACTATTTTAACATTAAGTAGTGATTCCACTATACTCTTGTATATACTAAACATCCCGTCGCCGTTATTTATCCGATATAACGAGTATATCGATGCTACAATATCGCTGTTACATTGGAATTCAATGTCACCGTCAAGGGTCAATCGCAGTAAATTTAATCAAATTAAAAAAAAAAAGATCGGCTTCCGTTGAAATCGGTCAGGCGTCTTTTATTACTATGTTTTTGTGTTTACCGGCTAAGTAGATTTCCCTGCAGTATTGCGCCAATATGCCGACCCGTTCCACTAATAAAGGTCGCGCCTGAGCGCTCTAAGCGCTCGGTCACCTTTCAGCACGATGAAGCCCATAAAGCCCGAACATACAGTGGCCATCAGCACGAAAAAAATCCAAAAAAAACCGACCCGTTAAAGGTAGACCTTTGTGGAAAGAGTACAATAATATGCCGTGATATTTAAATATCATCGACAAAGAAGCGAGCCTCGACTAAGTTATTTTTTATGATGTTTGGGGGTCGACGGTGATAATGGTTAGTGATTTCTGTGGCCCATTACACTTCCTCGATGAGGAATCATAACGAACTTGTGACGTCACTTTATCGAAATTAGGTTTCTGATTTCTTTTACTCATTATAGCAGTGATTCTCAACCACTGTGCCGCGGCACTTTTGTGTGCTTCTAAATTCTTAAAGTGTACCGTCAAGTTGTAGAAATGTTTATAGTAAAAATGATATTGAGTAAGGTTTAAATTATAAAATTGCTTATATATATGCAAAGTATATTTTAAGTTTTAGGTAAGTAAACAACTTTTAAACTTATCTTTTACTTTGTGTGTCGTCAAATTTTCAAAGTGTGCCACGACCAAGAAAAGGTTGAGAATATCTGCACTAGACGAAACACATCAAGTATATTTTAAGACATGGAGCTTAAAGCCAAAGGGTTTTAAAGTACCCATGATAACGAAAACCTTTGTTGCTCAACTTTGTCCTGGTGTCAATAATTTGAAAGATTTCATATAGATTATCATTTTCATTTTCATTATAAAATACACGGTAACAACCCCATCACCTTACGCTGTTTACATTTATAGTCAAATTTGAGGAGTTCAAGGATAAATATGATTCACAAATATTTAGGTAACTTCGATCTCGAGAAATCGTAAATCAGAAATCAAACGTGCGGCGGGTATTTTTAAATTTCACTCATCAAGGAGTATTGTCTTTATATTTTCAAAATATGTAATTTTTTCGTATGAATACAGAAAGTTTTAGATATTAAATAGTGCTAGAAACCTGCATGTCTAATAAATAATAAAAGAAAAATAAATCGAAGACATGTGAGGACGCTGCGGATTGGTGGACTGCACATGTGTAGACTATGATATAACACTATCCACCGTGGTGGACTATGCTTTGACACCCTCTCTAGAGACTAGGCGTATGCCCTGCAGTGGGATTTATATAAAAAGGTTGTTTCTTTATTTATGCTTAATATTTTGAGAATATTACATAGTAAATTATGTATATATTATATCATTAAAGTACAGATAACATTAATTAATAAGTATATTATTTCTATTAAAATATTATTTATTTTATCTATTTACTTTCTGTTCAACCCAAATATAGGCTGGTAGTGAATTCCATTAGACAAAATAATATAACATAAATAATATAACACCGCTTATGCTTACAACCATTCTTCTCATTTTCCAGGGTTGTCTGGCAGAGAATGCCACTGGGCATTAAGTCTTATTTAAGGGATAAAAAGAATAAATAAATAAATAAATATAAAAGCTATGATTGTAGGGGCGTTCTCATGGTTGTTTAGTACACCAAAACAAAACACCCCTGCCTGTCGTATACGGCGACTAAAAGGGAATTATAGGCACGCGTCCCCTCGTCCAGGATGTAGAACCCGAGGATGACGGCAACACGGAATGGTCCTGGGTTGCCGTAGCACAGCGATGGTGCTAGGGGAGGTGAGGTCTCCACTGGTACGAGCTTAGGCTTAGCGCAGAGGGTATTCCGAAAGAGAACCTGAAGCCGAAAATCTTACATAACCCCCGACCCTACCCGCAAAGACACCAAAAAAAACAAAATAAAGCAGTGTCCTCATACTTCTCACGATAGGTACAAATAACTGAAGGCTGGACAGCCGCCAACAGAGTAGACTGACCGGCCTCGTCTTGCATATACTAGGACAGAAATAGTCTACAATCGACAAGATTTTTACAGTGGTAACACACTAAACGTGGCTACACTCTAGCTTCAATGGGTTAGCTCGATTGTGCCCAAGCCTGTACGGAAAGTAAAACGGTAGCATAACGCTGCCGTGTATGATACGGTGAGTGTGGACCGTCTACAAAGACAAGAAGACCAAGTATCTGGTGGTCTGAGATGGCTTGAGGGGTGATTTTTTTTGTTGATTACATGAGAGTGTCAAACGAGCACAAAGTTCAGAGATGGTAAGTGATTCCTGCGGCCCATGACATCTACAGTCACCCTTGTGGACTGAGACGGAACGCCTTGTCACCGGTAATAAAGGTCTTTGGATCTCTACATTCACCAGATGAAACACAGCAGCATTATACTGCTATTTTACGCTGGTATTCTGTGAGGGCGTGGTCCCACCCCGGTCGAGCAGACCCATTTATTCTGCAGTTAGAAATAAACTGCAGTGTAGCTCTACCACTGGTAAATAGGTGATAACACACGTACATACATCCTCATTCTTTCTTGAGATGATGTTAGGTGTTTATGGGTCACATGTGCGCTAGTTTGTCACCCTTAGTTTCATAATAAAAACTCTTGAGGGCCTCACGTGGGAGTATCAGGCTGCATAGTCGAAGTTACACATTACTGCGTAAAATGTAATTGTGTGTCTGTTTTTCTTACACAATCGAACGATGAGGTTTTTATATATTTGATATTAGATGATTTAGAAATGTTTAATCCGTTGATCAATTGCAACCAAATCCCACGAAATTGTATTTCGATTGATTCAAGTAGTAACAATATATAGGTACATATGAAACACCGTATAAATATATATTCAGATAATTTATCATATTATAAAGTTACGTATTGTATACATGTATGTTTTAATAAAGCGCTCTATTGTAATTTTAATTCGAAAGAAGCAACTGATCGAGCCCTAATTCGGCCTTCTCGGGCACCCTGGAGTGAGTTGCTTTCGGGTGCAGGTCCAAGCTTCCCTCTCGGGAACCCCTTAGTTACAAATGTAAAGATTTCGACTGAGTAACTCAAACGTTCGGCTTTCAATTCGGTGCAGCTGTAAACGCCCTCGGGTTAACAGTGGTCCTAAAAAAAATCTATTGCAACAAAGAAGTTTTTTTTCAATGCAATAATTATTACTATGATTTAATCATGTGAAGTCAGATGAGGACATTAACTGTTTTAGATAAATATATGTTATATTAAACGGCGTTATTCAACTCCATGCTTTATGTTGTAATTCTATCTGTTTTGAACGCAGCAAGAGACAGTAACTATTTGTGTCCGCGAATGCGCCGCCGCATCGCGGGAATGCGCTATTTGCGTGCGCGGGTTCGATTCCGGACGTCAACCTCTAACGGCGCACCCGGGTGCATTATTCTTCGTGAAGGCTAAGACGCTATATAGACGGCTATAGACATCTTTTTTGTATTATTTTTAATTCATTAGAAATAAATAAACAATGTAGTAAGATAATGTATTTGTTAATCTATATAGATAAAAGTTAAATTCTGTTCGTTGGTAAGTTGGTTATTTGGAAACGAATGGACCGATTTGGTTTTTTTTAATTGTTTGTGATAGTACGGGTCAGTTTATATGCAAAATAAAATTGGAAAAGTTGCTCGGAAAATTGGCAGATTCGGGATGAACTGAAAAATTCATTTTTCTATGGGATTTTTGTATGAACTCCAGACCGACACTCGTTGGATCGAAAGGTGAAAAATTTTTACAAATTCACAAAACTTGAATTTATTGAGGTCTATACGGCGCAACGTCTGTCTTAATTGTCTAATATTGAAAACGAAGACAGAGAGAGAAAGTAAGTTGTTCGTAAAATTAAAATATGTGCAATACATTTACACTTTTGGTAATTAAATATTATTGCCAGGTAATCTAAGACAAAAAAAAACAAATCTTTATTTATTCCTAGCAACAGTATGTTCATTTTCGTCAGCCACTCCTTTCGTGTCTATCAAATA
Source organism: Teinopalpus imperialis (assembly GCA_029286865.1). NCBI lineage: Eukaryota > Metazoa > Arthropoda > Insecta > Lepidoptera > Papilionidae > Teinopalpus > Teinopalpus imperialis. Next base: position 695,828 of record JAGSMU010000020.1, on the reverse strand, counting down.
GAGGACATTTTTATGTATACTTGTAAACCTCAAATGTTCAAAAGTCACTATGAAAGATTAGTTATATTTAGTCACGACGAGACGACATTAATTACGCGGGTTATATTATTATAATGCCCCCCTAAACATTAGCGCAAGCAATGAGATGCCCATTCGTCGTACCTTTATTTATTTTTTCCGGCTGATGGGCGCTGTTAGATCGATGGCTTTTACAGTTTCATCAGGTTGAGTGGTGACTTATGGCGCTCAGTCGAGACCTCTATTAGTGGGTAACCAGCTCAAGGGCTCCCGAGAGGGAGCCTCGGCTTGGACCCTCACCCCATTCCGCGAGAGCGTCTGACTCGAGGATGCCCGAGAGGGCCGAAACTCGGCTCGGTCAGTTGCTTCTGACTAAGAATTATCTACATCAGTATTACTATTATTATTATTGGCTATCTGTACTACCAATTCGGAATGCGTGGGCGCTGGAGACGCGGTGCAAGAAACTCCAGCGACGTTTCTATCTGTATTTAGTCGTCCCCTTCTATAATGTAATGTAGCAGTTATGGTACTATAGACCGAAAATCAACAATCTGTGATACACGAATATTGTCCCTTACCTGAGAATTGAACACAGGACTCGCTACGCAACAACTACTAACCAATAATACTATTTACTAATAACCCTTGTTTGTGTTCATTCACTATACTTAATAATGACTTACTCAATAACACCCAGGGAGCAAAAAATAGGGGACTCACAGGTAGCTGGTCCAACGTGTCTATACTCGCCTAGTTATAAGAATTATATTAACCATATCAAGGATTATTACAGTATGACATCACCCGGGCAGAAATTATTACAGTATACCAGATAACATCGTCCAAGCAGAATATTTTATAGTGCCGTAAGTTTTTGCGCAAACACAGAGGCACTCGCTAGTCGTCTCCTTTTATATTCCGAAGTGATGTGTGTGCTATAATATCGGAGGATGTTTCAGACGCAGTTTTACATGCATACAATTACAATACACGCGGACCCGAAAACTCGGTTACGAATCGAATCCAGGGACCGCGAGCAAAATACACTTCAGATTATATATTATATTATTATATGTATAGTCTATTTATATATGTATTATGTACACAATATTTATCTATATATGTATGTATTATTTGTTTATCTGTATATTTGATATTAGCTATTCCTAGTCTTTTTTTTAATAATTTAATTTATTGCTACATCTATCACAATATCTCACCACAACTTGAAAGAGAATGCCTTTGGTATTAAGTCCGCCCTTTGTGAACCTTTAACTTTGTAAATGCAATAATGAGTAAATAAATAAATAAAATATTGCACAGTTCAAGATTATAGGATACGTGGTAATTCTTACGACAATGTAGGCGTCCTGTTAAATCAATGCCGGTTTCCGTCCAGTTGTGGCGGACGGCTTGGATTATGTTCAGCACAGACATCCGCTATCCGGTGCGTCTGACCCAACTTTATTCTTTTTTTTTAACCGACTAACGTTAAATAAGATAATAGATTTTCGCCCATCGCTATATTGTTCTGTATCTTTTTTAATGAATAGGATATTGCTTTTTTTTTAGATATATTTATCTTAAAAAAACAATATGGTTTCATTAAACATGGTCAATTATAGAAAGAATTATTTATCAATATATGCTCTTTATAATTTGATTGTTGTCAAACCTTTTTTAATGTCTCACAACAACATCTGCCATTGGAGAACATATTAAAATAAAATCTGTTGGTGACTTTTTAAATAAATAAATAAAATTATAGTCAATGTATAGGTACATGACTCGTTGTTTTATAATATACTTGTAAACTATACGACTATTGATGGGTGACCGTTATTATCCAACGCAGTCGGAAGTGGTGGAATGTTGTTAATAATAGTAATGTTATTAATTTAGTTCAATAAGTACTTAGTTAATTTGTATCAGTCAGAAGAACTGACCGAGCCTAGATTCGGCCCTCTCGGGCATTCTCGAGTCAGTTGCTTTCGCACCCAGTAACGGCCCAAGCCGAGTCTCCCTTCCGGGAGCCCTTGTGCTGGTTACCCATTAATAAATGTCTCAGCTGAGTGCCCTAAGCGCTCGGACACCTTTCAACCCGGCACCAACAAAGGTATGGGCAGTTTTCATAGGATAGCCGTTAGAACATTCAGAGGTTTTCAAGCGGTCTCAAAATTACGGCACCAGATGGAATGGTCAGTCCATTTTCTTATCCGATAAGAGATCAGAGTAACTGGCCGCTGCGTCGCTAGTCCCGAGTTCGATTCACAAGTGAGGAACAAATTATTGTGCACTACAAATTATTGTTATTCATGGGTGTGTTGTACGTTCATACTGTAGCCCTGATATTGCATCTGGACCTACCTCCGAGCTAATGTTTACAGCACCGTGTGTCTTGTACTACAGATTATGATATAACCGACAAGGATAACTTCATCATCAATAGGTAAGTATCCTATGTAAGATGCCGGATATTTGTCTCTTCTAGTGAAATCCATTTTACAAGTTTAGTGTATTTTTTGTTTGACACACTAATATCTTCGAGTAACGGATCAAGATAAAGGTGAGAACGATTAATGGCTCTACACAAGTCTGTCTCTAGCCTTACACTTGTAAAAAAAAACAAATAAATAAGTTCAATGTAACCAGTAGCATGTCACACGCATCGTAACATATTTTATAAACGGAATCGTCTGTTTATAACGTGAACTTTAGACAAAACCCACGTAGAGTCTATAAGTACAGCTCCGGCGATGCCATAAATTGTTTTTATTGTCAACGACAGATTAGTTGCTAAACGCATGCAGGGGACAAAGGGACGACCGGTATATCGGGTGTCTCCATGTAAGGACGCAGTCGGGAATAACAACGTTCCGGAATAGTTACATAGATAGGGTTGTCACTTGTAGGTTGACACAGCAGAAGTGAGATTATGAAATACGACTTAATAATTATTATGATTAATTAAGTAAAATCTTATTCTTCTGATTACTATAATGAGAAGTTTCGTTCCGTTTCGAGTTTAATTTGATAATTCGTCGTTCCTATTTATAATCTTCTTATCACACTTCTTTTTCCTCTTAGAGTTTGAAAACCGAGCCAATTTATTATAATCTAGAAAATCTCTAATAATCGTATGGGAATATACCTTTTTAAATATAGCCTCTGACAAATAATGAATACATAGTACTTATTTCGTTTTGCTACTGGATTGTTTGTTGTCAATTTTTTGCTTTCGCGGGTTCCTTTATTTGGATCTTTTCCGAACGCTGCTCGGGTCAAGTGAAATACAGTCGGACTGCATTTCCAGGACTGAATATAATGTCTGCCGTATATATTACTGTCATACGACTAAGGACCTGGCCTTATTAGCTATTTCTGTTAGTGTTTCATTCCGTCCATGACACCTACATCAATTCTCTATAAGGCGTTGTCTGGGGACTAAGATGGAATGCCTCGTCACAAGTAATAACTCTCCGGATCCATACACTCACCAGACGAAACACAGCAGCATTGTGCTGCTGTTCTCCGCCGTTGTTCTGTGTGAACGTGGTCCTCTCGAGTTGACCTAATTCGATGACAATTTAAATGATACGGCATATATCATATTGAAGATATATGATATTGAAGATATATTTTTTTTATTAAATTAATTATTTCTGTATTCAAACCAGTTTTTGAAAGTGACTCATCACGGCAATAAACTAACGAGTGAATGGGTCTATCTGGAGCGCGTTCCAGTTTCCGGTGGAGTTTCTAAAGCATACTCATGCCTTTCAATGTGACGATAAAAAAAAATAAGAAATCTTTAGAATCAACGCCGAAAAACGTGATGGATTGTTTAGAAAAAGAAATATCTTTATAAAATTAAAAATTGTTAGAATATCATGCATAAAAATATAATAAAAAATGAGAAAAATGACTTGAAAAAAACGTTTTAACGTTTTTGGTTAAATTTTGGACAAAGTAATACTATAATATTAACACAATAGTAGGTGAACACCGAGAGGTTAAGACCTTAATTTGTGTTATGAGGTTAAACCCGCAACGATCACTTACCATCAGCTCAATTGCAGCTTGCTCGTTTGCCTCTCCTGCTGAACATAAATATATATATATATATATATATATATACATGTTCGGAGGACGACCCCCCACTAGACTAAGCGACGACCTATGCATGTGGCTTAGGATCGTACTCTATGGAATTTTGTGGGGGCGGCGTTTGTGATTATAATAAAAATATATCTAAACAGTCTGATATTATTTACATATCTCTTGGGCCCTAGCCCTAGTGAAAGTGCATCGAATGCAAATAAAGAGCCACGGCCACCGCGATGTGCTGCACATTTGGGCCCGGTTGAGTCGTCAGTGATAAAATTAACCGCTGAATTTTAATGACAATAACTAACGCTTTTGCTCGCCGTTGCTATTCCGAGAACTATATACTTGTACTTGACTAAGAAATACGAATATATATAAAAGAATAGATAGATTTTTTTATGACGCCATTATTCTTTTTCGGGCTGATTCCCGCTGTTAGCCCGAGGGCTTTGACAGTTTCACCGGGTTGAGAGGTGAACGAGCGCTTATGGCGCTCAGTCGAGACCTCTATTAGTGGGTACCCAGCACAAGGGCTCCCGGAGACGGAGCCTCGGCTTGGACCGTTACCCCGTTCCTTATGATTCCAACGAGTCGCACTTCATACGTGGTCTCGACTCGTGACACGTGCATTATTTTTTGATAAGGAATCATTATATAGATGGAATGCCTGGTCGCCAATAATAAGTTTTTCATTACGCATTTCTTAATTCCAACTCTTAGTTATTTTTGATACTTATTCATTTTAAACATATAAACGAATCCTATTTGTAATTACCAATAAAAAAAATTTCACAAATCAAACGTGTTCATAATATCAAACAGCGATTTGAAATAATTTTTATGCGTTTATGAAATGTCTTGAATGTATCTTTATAAATTATATTAATGCATCTTGTATATAAATTATACTATTTTATAGAGTTTGAAGTCAAATCTGTACAGTTTTTATTTCTTAACCTTATTTTTGAGATAATTATGGTTTATCTCCAGTAATATCTGTGCACAGTTTAGAGGTATTTTAGAATGCCGTCATGAAAAAAAACAAAATGTAAAATTCCAACATTTTATTTTCACTCGGAACTGAACTGAGACCCACACGGAACAGGTAAGTGTACCTAGGTTAGAGAACCTCAAGGTAGGTTTACTTGTAAAATAAATTTTCGACAAAAATTAATGGAGGTCATTTAATTGACAAAGAGATACAATTTTCATTAGAGTTAAAACGTCTGTAATAAGAGATTTATAGAATAAAGAAATGTAGTTAAGAAAAGAAAATTAAAAAAGAATACACTTTTTTTTTAATTCAAAAGCAATTTTTCTTTTACAAGCACAGCTGTTCGTAATGACTATATTATTTTTGCGTGATACCTCTGAATCTTATAAATCTGAAACTAGAAATAACATTTATTATCTTGGATAAATGGTTGGCGATATCGGTGTTTTGCTAGATTAGAACACGTTTGACGTAAATAAATGTTACATAAGCATTACATACATTTTTGGGTACAATATCCTTTGTGAATTCAAACGTAAAATATGGATGAAAAAAGTATTAACCGTTTACAGTACATAAAAATAAGTAATATCATGAAGTACCATTGTTCTAAAACTAAAATATTATTTATTTATACTAATATATATTAATATTCAAAAATCAGTGACTGCGGCATAAGCTCGGTCTGGTTTTCGTGTGCCGACTCGCCGTCGCAGGTTCGATCCCAGGCGAGACATATTTTTTACAAATGGAATAATAATTTATTTTCAATATTTAAAATATTAAACAATTTATTTAAATAAACTACATAGTAAATATATTTAAATTTTATCTGTGGTCTCCCCACAACAGGGCAAAGGTCTTCCTATTTCTAGGTTTAAAACGTTGTATAACTGTGGTGACGTTTGTCTATAACTCATCCGACACGTCACAGATGCAAATGTGACATGGCTGACTAAATAAATTTATAAGATTTCATTTCCATTTGATAATAGTATTCAATAAAATACAAATCAAAAAGAGAGTCATAGATTCTACACAGTGGTGTCGAGGGACAATATTTGCCCTCATTCTGACTGGTCCCAATTATTGGTGACCGTTTGGACATTGACCTTGGCCTCATTGGGCCGACATTGGAGACATGGGCTCTGCGGGCATGAGAACCCCGAGCAGGATATGGTATAGACTCGCATTAGCGTAAACCCAGCAAACCGCTATGCGTACACACATTAGGTGAAGAATTTAAGTAGCTCTTACCCACTCACTACCTTCCTGTGTAGAAATGGACTCCCCACTTACACTAACGGGCGTAATCTATATATAGTCGGACGAGTGAAAAACTTTTAAAGCGTGATTCAGAACCTTGTATGGCACAATTCTGTTCAATCCTGTTGTTGTTAAATGTAATAAAGAGGTCGCTATCATCAGTTTAAATGTTTTGTTTTAATCCGTGCGAGCGAGAGAAATATAATTTATTATTCCTGTAGCACGAAAAGAACACACGATGAGTCTGTTAGCGAAGGTCACACATGTGTCATACAAAAATTTACGCATGAATAACACGTTTATTAATTATCGTTTATAAATTTCTATAAAATACAAATAAAAGTAAGTAATTTTATATTTATATTTTATAAAATATAGTAAAGATCACGAGATAAAATATAGTAAAATGTAAAAATATGTTGTTTATCAATATCATACAATAAGACTTAAATAAATATAATCTGTAATGGTTTATAACTGGCTATTTTTTTTTTCTAGGTTATGTAGTACTACTGCTTCTGCTAGTTGTCAAAGAATGGTGAATTTGTACATTATTGTAATGTTGGACACGTGGCTTTGTGGTGAGAGTACCTGAGAGCTAGGTGAGTAACAATGTTTGTCCAATTTTTTTTACGATTGTTATATACGAATTGCGTTATTTCTATCAGTCTTAGTGTGATATTAAAGCCATCTACGCCGGACCAAAAAAAATTGGTTATTATATATATATACTATTATATTTGCTTGTTTTCGCAAACTCTGTTAAAGTAATATATAATATTAAATTAACTTAATTTTCTATTGTATTGAGAATGACTAACGGTACAAAAATTTTGCGGCCCTGGACTTCCACATTCATCATCGAAAACGGCGATTAACTAACAACACACAATACTTATGGAGTGACGTGATCGCAGTGACCCTTTTTTTTAGTTAAAAAAAATTTAATCTGCAACTAAGTTAACTGTTGAGTTATGACAGGAATCGAGGGCGGCGTCTCTTTTATTTTGTTGTGTCGATACTTTCTAGGGTTTTAGAACAGAGCAGAATATCAGCGTGAATAGAAGCATAGCGTTCCCATGAGTCTTACGGTGGGTATAGGGAACCAAATACCCAATGTAATGGTAACGAGGTAACGAATCTGAATGAAGAGTTTATAGGCCACAGCATTACTGATCAACAGATATGTCCTTTAATATTTTTTGCACACTCAAAGCTAATGAAGCGACAATGGCCTAATGGTTTACTGCTGGCATTCTTTTTTTTTATTCCACAGTCCTACGTGACAGTGTGAAATATTAGCATAATACTGCTGTGTTTCGTCTGGTGAGTGTGCGATCCGGAGACCTTTATTACTGACGTGCGGTGCATTCCATCTCAGTCCTCAAGGGTGCACGCATCTGCATTATGATTCATTGTAACGGATGAATGTAGGTGGCATGGGCCGCAGGAATGAAAGTTATATATTATGTATATATATATAAAAGATAGTTGAGGTCTAATATATAATTTAAAATAAAACACTGAAAATATACGTTATTAGATTAGAAAGATGTTATTATTAATGACATATAAAGAGGGTACAATGCCAATACTCGTAAACCAACAATTACTGATGTATAAATATTGTTCCTAGACTATGCATCGAATCCAGGAGCCAGTTACATGAACCGCTACACCACGCGGTCATGAATTAGATACTTAATTAGAAAAGCGAATAACTTACAATACAATGGTCACTGTAGAGGTTCGTTTCCCATGCCGGTGGCTGGGAGTGTCCCGCCAATATCGTCACGTGATATGCACGCTATTCAACTTTACCCTTGAACGCTTAATTGAACGATCCACGAACTATATTCATGTAGATTAACCCAATAGAGAAGTCACAAAAGAGGCCAGTGTTGGGACAGACTAGAGACACGCCTTAGTAGAATGTAAACGTTCCAACACAGTTATTCAATCACTGCGAAATCTTCGATTTATTAGACGATATCTACTACACAGGATATGTTTTAGTCCCCTAAGTATTCGCACACACACAAGGCACTCACTCATCGTTTAAAAAAACTTTTGTTAAATGATAAAAAAAGTCGCGTACAGCATCCGCGACAGCGTAGCTTAAAAAAAAACTTAGTCTTTTTAAACGAGTTTAAGCTTAGATATGGTGTTACATATTTTTTTTGTACTATGTAGGATGTCCATATTTCACTTGATACTTTGAATATTAGGCCACAAACACTATAACGGGTCGGCTAGACTGAAGAATCACCGAATATCAGCGTCAAATAACAGCATAACGCTGCTGTGTTTCGTTCAGCGAGTATAGGAATTCGAAGACTCGATTACAGATAACGGAGAGTTCCATCTCACCCCTCAGGGGTGACCATGCATGTGTATCCTCAATCTTTGTTGAATATGTGTGTATGAGGCACTGCGGCCCAGTCATCACTTCCCATCAGGTGAATTGTGCGGTCGTTTGTAATCGTTACAATTATATAAAAACAATCTATGTCATAACGACTCGAAATGAAGGAAACTGTTTATAATTTATTTAATTATTCTTCATTTGCACAAGTAAAACAAACATTGTACAAAAAGGCGTATTTAATGCCATAATAAACTTAATCTTATAGACTACGGAACCGATTTTCGTGAAATTTCCACGATATCTAAGCTGAAGAATACTGAAATCATTATATATATATATAGTAGTTTCTGAGCATATATAGGTGCTCGCACATTTTTGTAGATGACCATATGGAGTTGCCAACTCCTCTGGTGTTGCGGATGTTCATGGATGGCGATGATCACTTACCAACGGGTGGGCTGCATGCTCGATTGCCACGGACTCTGTACAATAAAAAGAAATTACGGTTCCAGAAATAGAAAGTCTTTTAATCGGAAATCGTTTAAATAAAAGAAGATGAATGAAGGAAAGGTTTTAAGATCGTTGTGAAACAGAATGCGCACTTAAAGCAGACCTCTATTGAAAACAGTAACGATAATTAAATTGAATTGGACACAATCTATTTAGCGGGGGTCAGGTCGGGTGCGTTCAACGTATGTGAAACAATAACTGTTTGATCCCAATGAACAGACAGAACTACTTCAAAGCGGCTCGTATTCCAAACGACGATAGCAAAGATCAAAGTTTAAGAACACAGTTGATTAATAGCCGGCCTAAGTTCGCATCTCATGACTAACCTTGGTGGGAGGCATATAAAATACAAAATAATCTATATTTTTTTCACGATACAAAGTGTGACAAACAGACACACAATTCATCTGATATGAAAACCACTTTCATCATCAATAAAGAATCATAATGAAGATTAATATTGACACATGAGAATAGAAGATACTAATTTACTGGTAGCGACGTATTTCATCTCGGTCCTCGTGATCGATGCCGCGTCTTGAATCTTTATTGAAGATGGCAGTTTATGTTACTGTACGCCGTTATCACTTACAATCAAGTTAATTGTGCGCTTGTTTTTCACCCATTAGTATTTACGAAATATTTTGACCCGACTGCCAAGAAAGGGTTATGTTTTTCGCGCGTTTCTTGTGTTTGTATGTGTGTTTGTAAATTTATTTATTACCTTCCAACTACTATCTTCCAAATGGTCAATACGTCATAAAAACTCAAATGTCCTGAGATAGGTATTTACAAAATAACAAAATAGCGGAATTTGGCGCGAAACAAAAATAATATAATCAAACCTATTGAGTTGGGTATCGAAATATAGGAAATTAAAAGGGGATTACAAAAATATATATAAGTTATATGTTTAAAGTTGATTGTAAATAATAAATAGAAATTTTTATGAATAAAAATAAAATAGGACAAATTAGGAAATAAAATAAATAATTAAAAAACCCGAGTTTAAAAAGATAACATCACATCACATCAAAACTAATGCACTAAAAAGATCTAAACAAGATTGAGAATAGAAAACAAAATTAAAATTAACTATAAAAAAAGAAAACTCTAGTTCGGTTTAACAGACGGTATATTATGCATTGAAAGCCTAAGTTAAATACAAATTTTTTAAATCGTCTTTTTTACAGTTGAGTTTTTGATTATTTTAATTATGTATTTTGTTATTATCTCTTTGATGTTTAAAAAAAAACTTGTGGTAAACGGAATAAACAATATTACGTTTATCATATTAAGAACGCTATATTCTAGGTCTTAAGTTGTTACACTCTTCACCATTTTACTATAAAGCTAAATTTAAATATAACGTAATCTTCTCTAAGTTGGCTGTACGTTTTATTAAGTTACGTGTGTTTGTGAGCCGTCGTAGCTCAGTTTCTAAGCGTTCGCTTTAAATTTATGGTACGCGTATATAAATTACAATTTTCAGTATCCATTTACCACGTCGTAGACTGTGAAACATCGTGAGGAACTTGTACGCATAAGAAATAAATAACAAAAGGTATTTCGAAGACTTAGACTCGTATTGTGAAGCATGCCAATCCACAGTGAAGCCGCGGGGCGGACTATGCTCCAGCATCCTTTCTAGGGGAGGAGGCATACTGTGCCCAACAGTGGGATTTATATACAGGCTGTTACTTTATATTTATGTTTGTGAGTGTGTATGAACTAATGATGATACATATATATTTATATAGTAATCATATCATATACATATTTATATATTAACTACTATCCGATTTAGCACCTCACACCGCTATCAAAAATAAAATCATTAAAAAATTGATACTTTCCCCTTAAACTCCTACGATTGTAAAAAAAGATGCAGTCATGATTATTACACCAGACCGAAGATTTACTAGCGCCACTAAAATAGTTAATATCGGCTAAATATCTCCAGTTACTTCTACTTGGTTCTTGGTACTGCATCTGTACCCTCCTCCGGTCTAATTGCGCATGCATCATATCCGATGTTCCGAACGAGACGACTAGCGAGTGCCTCTGAGTTTGCAAAGACACTATAAAATATACTGCGCATTTGATGTTATCTGAACGTCATTCAGGCACTCAATTACGTCATTCAGAACCACGCACAGTTAGTGCGTAGTTCTTCCCGGTAGAACCGAACCGATGGTGAAGCTAGAAAACAGTTGCAGTGTGGTACCACTATTAATTACGTTGCGAGGATGAATTAGGGCCACGGGCCACAAAAGCACTCGAAATGTGTGCTAATTTGTCACCCAATTATGTTATTAATAAAGCCAACACACGCATTGTCTCCAGCGCCAACAGATTCCGAAATGGTGGTACAGATCGTTAATAATATTGATATTAATTTAGATAATTCGTCAGATGCAACTGGCCGAGCTCTCGAGTCAGTCGCCCTCGCGCAACAGGGTAACTCCAAGTCCACGCTCCCTCTCGGGAACCCATGTGCTGGTTACCCACTAATAACAGATTCGACTGAGCGCCCTCAGGGCTCAGTCACCTTTCAACCCGGTGAAGCTGTAGAAGCCCTGGAGCTAACAGTGGCCATCAGCCCGAAAAATAAAATAAAAATACTGCGCATTGTAAAATAAAATGGAAATAAGAACAGTTATGAACCGAAACAACGTTATAATATGAGTCAGTGTCACGTGATTAGGGTGACCCTTTTTTTGAGTTTTAAAATATAAGTTTACTTCATTTAATAAAATGTACAAAGTATATGTAAGTATAATTTATAATCACAGATATTTTTTTCTAACAGACATTTATCATTTTTTTTATTTGCAAAATAATGCCCTATAGTCTAAATCTTAATTAAAATAAATAAGGAGCTCGTTTCATGTTGAGTTTCGGAACGATTTATCAATTTCCACCGCGTTCCATTTTTAAGTGTAACACTGTTTCTCTAAAAGGTGATATAGGTAAATATAGTATTTCCACGTTTTATTTTAGTGACCGTTCACCTGAGGGTAAGTAATTTCTGTCACAAAGGACACCATTTTCGATAAGGAATAACAATGCAGATGCGTTGTCACCCCAGAGAACTAAGATGGAATATACCTCATCACTAGTAATAACCCCTGGGTCACTACACTCATCAGACAAACACAAAACAAAACACAAGCATAAACACAGCATTGTGCTGGTATTTCGTAGGGGCGTTAAATTTTATATCATAAAATATTTTTATATCTCATCAGTTAAGCGTCAATAGCCTAATTGGTTTAGTGTACGGTCATAAACCGTGCGAAACTTAAGGTCGTAGATTCGAATCCGTCATTCGATTGCGGTCGTTAATTATCTCCGAGCACAAGCATTTTGAGCTTAGTTCGAGTGCTTAACTGGATTGTTAGTTGGAATACTATTTTATAAAAAAAAATAAGCTAGACCGAAATAGAGTAAATAAGTTTATAATACAGTACGCGTGGGTAGCCCCACCCGCGATATCGATTCAACGGTTCCAATGAGCAATCTGGATCACAACGTGCAGCCATTCCCAGCGCACAAAGGCGCCGCTGGCAGCTAGCAGGTACCAATCACACGACTCAAGTGTCACAATCCTGCACTGATAAACTATACTTTTTTTTTTTTGGTTGTATTTAGATTGACGAACGAGTGCACGCACAGTTCACCTGATGGTGTAAGTAATAAATGGGGGCCATGACATCCACATTAATACTTGATAAGAAAACAGAAACGTTGTCACCCCGGTGGATTTTTTTTAAATATTACATTTTGAGTAACAGACGAGCACACAGTTCACCTGATGGCAAGTGATTCCTGCGGTCCATGACATCTACATTCATCCTTGACAAGGAATCATAATGCAGATGCGTTGTCACCTTTGACAACTGAGAGTCTCCGGATCCCTGCACTCACCAGACGAAACACAGCAGCGTTAGGCTGCTACTTTACTCTGGTATTCTGGAGGGCGAGTATTAAAAAAATGAATCACGCATAAATCGTCAAACTACGAAAATTGAAGAACGTAAATTCAGTCTAATTGATGATGAACCGGATCGTCAATTAAGGCTGGCGACATGACAAGGCGACTTATGAGTAGCGTGGCCCGCATATGTCACGGTATGGTCCGACACATCCGGTGAGGTCGAGTGACTCAACTTGCGACGCGACTTCCGGCGTCGGGGCTCGCCGCGGATTCAGTGCAATTGGCATTCCTCTTAAATTAAATCCAGTTTATACGTTTCGTAAGAATGAGTTATTCAGTGAAAGAGTTTAAGAAAAATTTTGGAATTATCTATATAAATAAAAATAATTATGTCGTTAAGAACGGACGGACGAATTGGTATTTTTTATATGTTCGTAATTGTCCTAAGTATTAGGTTATATTGGAAAGAAAAATTGGAAAAATTGGCAATTCCGGGAAAAACAATTTTTTCTATGGGATCTTTGTACGAACTAAAGATTCGGACGATGAATAATTCACGAGAAATTTGAAATTTGGACAGGACAACGTCTGTCGGGTCAGCTATTTTTTTTTTTATAATTATAATATTTATGAATTTAGTAAGATATTAATTAAGACATTACATAGTAGAGAGCATTGATTTAATTGCAACAATCCTGCCAACTATCAAATTACATGGGTTCACGTAGATATATATGAAATTAAATAAATTATATTTTTGTGACCTAGAAGAGTCCAGACTATGGAACCCAGCCGAGACTAAAATTGTAAAGCCTATAAAAGGGAGGGGAGTGGGTGGGGATGTGATTTATCGATACTTTTATTTGCATTAAGACCTTAAAAATTAATACATCCATTTTTGAGACATCCTTTTAAGTAAATATTTACATGTGCCAGGATGCCCCGCTTTTCCGTATCTAACAAATGTTGTTTTACAAATAATTTCTCATATTGGCAGACAGTACTACTAGACTAAATAAAGGCTTGTGCAAGTGGGAAGTAGATGAATGCAGGTGGTTCAGGATGATACGTGGACAATATATGGGAAACATTTATGTTCACCAGTGGACTCGCGATACTAGATTTTGGTTTTTAGTTTATTTACTCTTTATTCTATTAACCTTAACGAAATTAAGGGTTCACAAAGGGGCTTAATACTATACTCGTACTTATATATGATACTCGGACGGAAAACCAAATTGTTCCGATCCTTCGCTGTTCGCATGATAAACGACGAACCACATCGCTTAGCTTTATCCGAATGCGGGGAATATCCCAAGCCGAGGCTTCTTCTTGAGAGCCCTGGTGCTGGTCACCCACTAATAGAGTCATCTCTCAACCCGGTGCCAAAGCCCTCGGGCTAAAAGAGGCCATAAGATTGAAAAAAAAAAGTGAGGAATATCCACAACGAAAGTATCGAAACCCGCCGCGTCCGTTGTCCGTTATTGAAATGGGGACGGGATCGTCATCTTATGTAACTGCTCTGCATACTATACAAATGAAATTTATATTTTTTGAAAGGTTTGAAATAATCTGAAGTACCTATGGTCCGCTTGTTCTGTATGTCGTGCCGGTCATCGCATGTGATGGCCGACGTGACGAATAAATACACATGAAGGCATGAGGGATCGATTCGCGATACATTTATACACACTGATCTGTACATTGTTTGAGTTTTAAAGAACGTACATATGTACCGTTGCTAATTAAATTGATTACGCTTGATATTTTTTAAAGAATCTAAGGGTGAAAAACGAGCACACAATTAATATGATAGGCGGCCAGGACGGCGGCGTTGCGTAGTGATTAGAGTAACTCGTTGTGTTCGATTCTCAGCCGATGAATTGTTTTGTTGTTTATTACAAATTGTTGGTTTTCTGGTTCGGTTATGTTGTATGTATATCCTGTGTCCTTGACACTGCGTCGGAACCGTCCTTCGACTTTATGCACACGTGTTACATCAGACTAGAAAAGGTAATGTGAGCGCCGCTGTGTTTGCTCTGATGCTTACGGCATTATAAATGATCCCGCTCAATTGATATCGTCTGATAATAGCTAAAGTTTCAAAAAATCATTAACAGTGGTAGAGTTATACTGCAGTTTGTTTCTAGCTGCACAAATAATGGGTCAGCTCGAGCGGGCTAAGACCACGCCCTCGCAAAATAGCAGCGTAAAATAGCAACATTACGCTGCTGTGCTTCTTCTGGTGAGGGATCCGGAGACCTTTATTACTGGTGACGAAGCATTCAAACTCAGTCCTCAAGGGTGATAAGGCATCTGCATTATGTGTCCTGGTCATGGGCCGTATGAATCACTTGCCATCAGGTGAACTGTGTGCTCGTTTGTCATTTATTCTATATTATAAAAAAAGCTTTAAGAAGTTTATAAAAATAAAGTATATTTTGATTTGATTCAGTTCGTTACAGATGAACGTTATCTTGGCAAGACTTGAATAACATTAGATTGCTGGCATTCCATTCAAACTGCTCTAACATTGTAAACAGTGATGGGCTGCGTGTCCATTGTTCATATCAAATTTACACAAACATTCGGCATTTTATATTTATTATCTCAGATTATAATCGACTATGAAATAGTCGATATCAACTACGATATCGCCGTTCTGCTGAACGGCGATATCACCGGTACCAACCGGATGACGTCAATTTTGCAGGTTATATCGTCATACCCTCTCTTCTGATGATAAGATCGGAGGAAGATTCTGATGCAGATACCAACAATTATTGGTTTTCATTCGCTGGTGGGAACTAAGCCGGATACTGGGCGATGCAGCATCCCTTCATTTATCAATTTCCTACAAACTAAACGATCTTACACTAATGTAAGATAAGATCGATTAAACTAATTGATATTTTATGCTAGTGGGTAAACATTATAGTATGTGATATATTAATAATAAAAGTATATGATTCTAAACGGAAATTACAAAAAAAAACCGATTAGTTGAGACTCCCGCCGTTATTGATCTCATGTGAAGCTGTACAGCAAAACATCGACTAATACAGTTGATGACCTTCTTTTAGATAGCGATCCGAGTCGAGGTTTCGTACCTCCTTATGAGGGGCGCTCAGATCGTATTGTTCTATTGATTGTTGTCGTCGACGTTCTTCGACCATAGGGGTCGGAGCGTCTGCAGCAGCAGTCTCCGCGCCAGGTTCACACATCATCGTTGTCTTCCTACTCAGCGGGCCTCCCGCTCGCGAGTCTAATTAGATAAAGCTGTAGAGGTCTCTGGACCAACAGCAATACTCATACGAAAAAAGCAGTAGATGTTCGATTGGTCGTTCTGGATATAAAATGAAATTTCGACCAGTTTGAGTTTAAAAATATATCGATGGAGTCTTAAAACTATTTAAAATTATTACTGCACGTGTATGTGTGATACAATGGAAATAGATAATTCCAATAACATAGTATCACCGCGGGGCTTGGCAGAGCTGTATACTGCCGTTAGATCTCTAGTCTCTGAGGATCATAAAATCTATTGTTAGGCTTCACGCCGGCGGACGTCCAGATTCCGCTTTAGTCTTACGGAGGTTATGTATTCCTTTGACGAGTAATAAAACGGCTTTGCGGTAGGTCAGCCGCAACAATGAACACTTGTGCTCTGAATACTAATATGTAGAAACACTAATTGAAATCTAGATCAGGAGTTAAACGATAATATAAAACAAAGAAAGAAATGCGTCAATAGCCTGATGGTTTAAGGTACGGTCTGCCAAACTTAGGTTCGTATCCGCCATTAGACCATTGTCGTGTACCATCTCCTAGCACAAGCATTTAATTGGAGTGGTTAACGGGAATGTTAGTAATTAAAGCACTGCTAGGATTCTTTAAAGAAAAAAAAACGGCATTATGTGATAGTTTAATAAATTTTGTTGTTCAGCCGTCTTTATTACAACGTAAAGTATCCGATATAATAAAAAAGATATATTAAAACCTAAGAAACATGTGGGCATTATGTGATAGTTTAAGAAATTATGTTATATATATATATATATATATGTATGTTTTTTATTGTTGATTATGTGATTGTTAAATGATAAGCCGTCTTAATTAAAACGTAAACTGTCCGGTATAATAAAATAAATTAATAATATAAAATTTAAGGAACATCACCACCGTTACGTGGTAGTTTAATAAACTATGCTGTTAAGTCGTCTTAATTAAAAGTAAACTATCCGATATAATAAAATAAATTAATAATATTTTAAAATGAAATAAACAAAGCACCATTACGTGGTAGTTTAATAATCTATGCCGTTAAGCCGTCCTAATTAAAAAGTAAACTATCCGATATAATAAAATAAATTAATAATATTTTAAAATGAAATAAACAAAGCACCATTACGTGGTAGTTTAATAATCTATGCCGTTAAGCCGTCCTAATTAAAAAGTAAACTATCCGATATAATAAAATAAATAAATGGAATATTATAACATTGAAGAAACAAAGCACCATTGCGTGGTAGTTTAATAAATTATGCCGTTAAGTCGTCTTAATTAAAACGTAAACTATCCGATATAATAAAATAAATAAATGGAATATTATAACATTTAAGAAACAAAGCGCCATTGCGTGGTAGTTTAATAAATTATGCCGTTAAGTCGTCTTAATTAAAACGTAAACTATCCGATATAATAAAATAAATAAATGGAATATTATAACATTTCAAAAACAAAGCGCCATTGCGTGGTAGTTTAATAAATTATGCCGTTAAGTCGTCTTAATTAAAACGTAAACTATCCGATATAATAAAATAAATAAATGGAATATTATAACATTCAAGAAACAAAGCGCCATTGCGTGGTAGTTTAATAAATTATGCCGTTAAGTCGTCTTAATTAAAACGTAAACTATCCGATATAATAAAATAAATAAATGGAATATTATACCATTTAAGAAACAAAGCGCCATTGCGTGGTAGTTTAATAAATTATGCCGTTAAGTCGTCTTAATTAAAAGGTAAACTATCTGATATAATAAAATAAATTAATAATATTATAAAATTTAAGTAACATAGCGCCATTACGTGTTGGTTTAACAAATTTTCTTGTTAGGCCGTCTTAATTACATTACGTGAAGTTTCCTGCGACTCATGAAACCTGAATTCATCCTCGATAAGTAGTCATGATACAGTTGCATTGTCGTTGCATTTGCATTGTTGCCAAAATCGAATGCCTCGACAGCAGCAATAAAGGTCTTCAGATCCCTATATTCACCTGTCGAAATAAAGGAGCGTCACGTTACTGGTGCTTCCTTTCCCGGTTAAGAAAACTCATTCATTGAGCTAGAAACAATCTGCAGCGTAGTTCGACATCCGTTAAAGTTTGTTTGGATAAGACCTTTCTTCATACGAATTACTTTTTTGTCATAGTTTCTTGCCGCGTAGTAAAGATATTGAGCGTGGATAATTATTAATGGGCATAAAAACGTTTGTCGTGCCCTCGTTTCGCTGCGCCAGAGTGGCGGGATAATTGCACGATAATGACCAAGGCGGTTTACGTCTGGACACTAATCTGGCGTGAAGGTGACCGCTAGTATGTCTCATACCAATGAGAGATATTTATTTTATTTATTCATTATTTTTATTCCTTAAATAAAGTTTACAAGGGCTGCCTTAGGGAATGAAGGAATATGTTGGTAAGCATATGTTAGATAAAAATTATCAAATTAAAATATACAGATTGATTTATGATGAGATGAGATTTGATTTATATCAGATTTGATTTATATCAGATGTTATTTTACTTCAAATAATTTTATCGAAGAAGAGATTTAAAAGGAACTTTATCGGGTCCATTCTTGACATCATCTGGAAGAGCGTTCCGATGATGTCCAGAACGATCGTTGAAAGAATAACAAAAGGACAATCCAATGGTATGGAACATTTATTCTCATTCTATTTAAGGATCGAGGAACACGGACAAGAGATGCAAAGGTAAAGAATAAGCGAAATTCTAGACCTTCGCCTTTGTCGAATAGAGAACTATATAAATTGTGAACGATGTAAGGGAATGTGATCATATTTACTTAAGTAGACAATAAATCTTAAAGAATTGTTTAAAAGGCGCTCCAAATTGTTAATAAGATTTTGCTGGATAGCACAGATAAGTAATGAAAGTAAACTATTTTACACGCAGTTCACCTGATACAAGTGACCTATGTCCATATACATCCTCGATAAGGGATCATATTGCAGATTGTTACCCTTAAGAAGTAATGCCCCAGCATCATTAATAAAGCCGCCTATATTCACCACACGAAACATAGCAACGTTACTCTGCTGTTATACGCTAGTGTAGTTTTACGATGTGGTCGTGGTCCGTAATACATCCAAAAAAATGGCAGCGTATCTTCAACACTATTAAAAGAATGGCATTTCATGTTTTCATCGTAGTTTGATAGTTTTAGAATGTGTCATTGTCTTAAAACGTGCAAACTTGGATACATTTCAATGTTTAAAATCGAAAGTCTCAACACAATAAAAATACGTACAAATAGCGCGACCATATGCAATTGATCTAGATTCTAGGTCGTGAAAATAATACTATAAATAAAATAAATAATAAATAATGTTAGGCCTCTAGAGTGTTAGCGGCAATGAGAATTAGCGTAGTTTACACATATTTGAAATATATATATTTTTTCATCTAGGTTCGTTACGTATTCCTTCAGAGCCGTGGTAGATACTTGTTGCGGTCGCTTTTAATTCACGGTATGCGAGCAAACTGTTTTCTTTCCCCGTAGCCAGCACTAATGACAGACTTCCTACCAGATAGCTATTAATAATATCGACATTAATCGAGATGAATAATCCTTAGTCAGAAGCAACTGACTGATCCGAGGTTCGGTCCTCTCGGGCACCCTCGAGTCTCTACGCTCTCGGGGAACAGGGTAACGGTCCGAGCAGAGACTCCCTCTTGGGAGCCCTTGTGCTGGACGAGCGGGAGGATTCCATCCTATCATTGTGGATAATCGAACGATCGAAGTCGTCGATAAGAGGAAAAAGGCATTTGCTGAGCTAGTGCACTTTACCATCGGCCATACCATTTAAAGATAAGCCAGAGCTTCTTCAGGGACTGGGCAACAACAACTCGACCGGGGTGGGACCACGGCCCTCACAAAATACCAGCGTAAAATAGCAGCATAATGCTGCTGTATTTCGTCTGGTGAGTGTAGAGATCCGGAGATCTTTATTAATGGTAACGAGGCATTCCGTCTCAGTCCTCAATGGTGACAACGCATCTGCATTATGATTGATTCCTTATCAAGGATAAATGTAGATGTCAGATGTCTTGGGCCGCAGGAATCACTTACCATCAGGTGAACTGTGTGTGAGTTTGTTACTCTCAATATAATAAAAAAAAACAGCGATGAAAAACGGGGCATGTGGCTTTAACTCTTAAGTGGAAGTCAAAAAGGTTATTGATATTGATGATATTATTGTATAATTTCGTTCACTGTTTAGTTTAATTCCTCAATGCCAAAGAAACACGTGAAAATCCTATTACTTAAATAAAATAAAAAATGCATAAACATTTATTTTTGTTCAGATAGTGCATTAAATAACAAGCCGCCATCATTAAAATGCCAAATTTGTTAGCACTAGGAATAGATATCACTTTAATAAAACTTCATTGGAATTGGTGCGAATCAATAACTAAACTCGTAGGTTCGAGAAAAATATGTCCGTTGGTCCGTCGCATGACATTAAGCGGACTTTTTTTTTTAAAAAAGATTTAATGTAATACCTTAAAACCTAGGGTACAGTAGGGCACACTCAATCCCAATTAGCATTTTTTTGCGAATCAACCCTAGATAGTAAAAAATTGTGTCAGGCGCTTAAACAAAGTTGTTTTTTAGTTAAGTTAGAAAATAATTACACAGATACACAAACTATTCCATAAATAAATACGCACAAACAATATATACATACAATATGGTCAAAATATATGCATAATATAATTGAAGAGAGGAAATAATTACAGATACCACATGGAATAGATTTACCAAGGAAACAGTAATGATGATACGTTAGAACATAGTTTACCGGATGGTAAGTGATTCCAAATGCCCAAGTTATCAAATTCATTCTAGATAAGGAATCTTAATATTTTCCTGATGGCTGAGACGAGTAGCTCGTCTGTTATTGGGGTTTGGATTTCAAAGAAACATTAATTTAATTAATATAATTGTACCTTAACGCAGTCTTCTATGCTTTGTGCCACATATCAATGCAATATTTTCAGCGCGCGCGCATTCTATCGTTCGGACTGTTAATTGTAATCGAAAACGTTGGCTCCGACGGCTGCCGTGTAATATCTTCCTTGGAGCAAAGCCAACCTCTGTAGCCCCTAACGCTAGATATAGTTAGATAAGCATTTGTTTGTTTTAAGACTAACTATTCGAGTAATTTTAGAGCCGTTTTACGCCATTAGATGATACTTTACATTATATTTATGGATTCATTTACCTGTTATTTAATGCTCGCCTGTAATATACGCTTTTAAGTTAACTTATTTCTATTTGCTCTATTAATTTGTTTTAATCTAGTGATGGTTGGAATTATAATTGTTATGTGTGTGCTAAATAAATGTCTTTTTAAGATACCTCAGTAACAATATCACGAAAAATAAAGTTCTTTCTTTCTTTTCTTCTTGACCGTGAAATTACGTACAAACCATAAATTACAAAAAGTGTACTAGGTCTAAAAATATATTATAATGTTGTAAAAGATCTTCTGCGGTTTAAGCACTGAGGACTATCAATTATCGACCAACAGTAGTCACCGGATCCCTCCACTCACCATACGAAACACAGCAGCTTTTATTCTGCTTATTTAACGGTAGTATTCTGTGGACTGGGGCGTTCTCCAGCCGAAACACAATAACTTTGCTATTTAATTCTGGTATTCTGTGAGAGATGGCAGACTCCCAGTCGGAATATAAAAGCTTTATGCTGCTATTTAACGCTGGTATTCTGTAAGAGATGGCAGACTCCCGTCGGAATATAAAAGCTTTATGCTGCTATTTAACGCTGGTATTCTGTAAGAGATGGCAGACTCCCGGTCGGAATATAAAAGCTTTATGCTGCTATTTAACGCTGGTATTCTGTAAGAGATGGCAGACTCCCGGTCGGAATATAAAAGCTTTATGCTGCTATTTAACGCTGGTATTCTGTAAGAGATGGTAGACTCCCGGTCGGAATATAAAAGCTTTATGCTGCTATTTAACGCTGGTATTCTGTAAGAGATGGCAAACTCCCGGTCGGAATATAAAAGCTTTATGCTGCTATGAAACGCTAGTATTCTCTGGGAGGTTAGCCTTAACCGGTTGAAACACAGGAGGTTTATGCTGTTATTTCACGTCGCTATTCTCTAGGGGCGTAGCCGTTCTGCGTCCGAAACACAGCAACATTACGCTGCTATCCCCTGACGGCCTGTAGTTTTACTACTGTCGAAATAATTTTATTAAATTGAAGTGAAATAGTAAAATGGCTGACGTACAGTTCGAACCTCACGTATAGATTTAAATCGGCACCTAGTATTCAGCTTCCGGAAGACGGAAAGGGTCGGAGGCCAAGTTGGCACGCCGCCAGCGTCTCTTGGCTACGGGACGAGACAAAATAAAAATGTGAGCAAATTCGAACAAGTTTTACGATCTATAATACTTAGAACTTTCAGTGAACTTCAGCGGAGAATCGATTTCAAAATTTATATGTCGTTTTTATTGCATCGGGGGTGTCAATCGAGCGCACAGTTCACCTGATGGTAAGTGATTGTCCCCCGCTCGCGTGTCTAGTTAGGTAAAGCTGTAGAGATTTCTGGACCAACAGCAGACCACAAAAAAAAAGATCTTTTCGGTGCAAATAACAAATTATCTAACTGCTAAACTACGTCTAATTGTGCTCTGTAAATATTTTAAGAGGTAGCATTTAAACACAAAAACATAAAAACAAAAGAAAATAATTGAACTAAAATTTTAATACAAACAACAATATAGTACTTGAAAAGAAAAAAAGACCCTATCTTTCTATCTTTCACGTATTGTTTGTTGCTTTACTTTTGAATTGCATTGCGGGTGACAAATGAGCACACAGTCAGTCTACTGATATAATTTGATTCCTGCGTCCCATGACTCCTTCATTCATCCTCGATAAGGAATAATAAAGCAGATGCTTTGTAATAAGACCTATATAGAATGCCTCAACACCCGCAACAGGATTCTCTGGATCCCTTACACTTACCAGATGAAATACGCCAGAGTAATACTTTAATTTTCGCTGGTATTCTGTAAGTGATCATGTCCAGGTCGAGCCGACCTATTCATTCTGAAGCTAGAAACGAACTGCAGAGTGGCTTTATCACTGTTAACACAAAATATACAGCGTTGATTTGTTTCTTATAGCAATTAAATGAAACTGTTAAATACATAATAGAGTATTTAACCTGAACGTTTATTTTACTTCTCAATGGAATAACGCATCTAGAACCTGGATGGATAAAGGTCTAATGGTCAGCATTATAACATCACTCACATCACACACACACAAGGTGAATTTTGTGCTCATTTTTCCACCCTGATTACATAAAAAAAATGGTAATGATATAACAATGCATAAATTCAAATAGTATGTCGATGGCCTTGTCGGCCGACGTTAGCGGATAGACCGTTTTAGATACAATACGTTTTATATATAAAATTACTTTATTTATATTTTGTTTTTTAAGGAGTTCTATGTACATGTCATGATTCTCCCAAACTTTATAATATATATATATATTCTATATACGGTGGGACATATCTTATAAAAGAGGTTCATACCGAGCAGTAGAAAGATATAAACTAAAATAAGGCATTCGAAGGTTTAGTCTACTTTAATAAATCGATAGCGATTACGTGCGGATTGCGGAAGGTCGCCGCATGCAGAGCGATTGTCACGTAAGAGGTTTTCATCGAGCGATCGTGAGCAAAAAAACATGAAAAATTTACTGAGACGTGTTAATCAATTTAAAAACAGAGGTTTCTGTTTTTTTTGCCTCATACCTCCGTCATTGCTGAATAGATTTAGACGGAATTCGTTGAAAGGGTACTTCCAATGGTTCAAACGGGATTTAATTAGTTGATAGACAATTTATGAATCAATGGAGTAATGCTATCAAAATGCTTAACTGTAAACACTCCAAATGAGCATAAATTCTTGTGCTAGCTAAAAGTCGAATGATGTATCCGTGCTTAAACCAAAATAGGATCCGAGGAAGATTCATATGCAGTGTGCGAGACACGGGACATACATACAACCCACCGAGTCCCGAAAACAAACAATTTGTGGTACACAAATATTTATTTATTAATATAAGCTTTATATACAGAAAAATGCGGACATAATGCTTTAGGCATTCTCTACCATTGACCTTAGAGTGATGCAGAGATGAAATGTGGTAGGTGTAATCGTTAAAAATATCGAAATAGATCGAAGTAATTAAAAACTTTGTCGCGATTAAATGACTATTGTATTAATTATAAAATACATATATAACTAGATATATATACAACAAATACAATTATACAAAAAATATAATATCGTATATATAACAAACATATTGTTCTTCGGCTGGGAATCGAACCGAGGCTCCAAGCCGCAGCTGCCAGTTACGCTAACCAGTACAACGCGTGGCCGGTTACTTTATAAGAATATAGTAAAATTTGTATAAAATAAAGAACTAGATTTAATGAAATATCACGACCTACATTCTAGTCGAGACTCCATTCCGTAAAATGAATTCCAGCCCATCGGACCCCTCGCCCGGCCGGGTTACGTAATACGAAGCTATTGACCTAAATAACTAAGCTTTAGAACTTCCAAGTAAACACTTTCTAGAAAATTATATTTAACAGGGTCACCCGGCATATAGTTTCTTTTAGCAATGCCTTGAATTGGTCGGCCCGATTAGGAAGGAACAAACCGTATAACAACGTGAAATAGAAGATTCTAATGTTCCACATGGTGGCCATAGGGTAACTGTAGTAAACTAGTCCTGAGAGTCCTAGTCCCTAGACTTCCATCTTAGTCCTTAGGTAGGTAAACATAAGTATATCTTGAATCTCTGTTGAGGTTTAAATATTATATTTGACAATGGTAGAGCTACACAGCAGTTTGTTCCTGGCTGCAGAATTAATGCGTCAGCGCAACCGGGGTAGGACCACGCCCTCACAGAATACCAGCGTAAAATAGCAACATAATGTTGCTGCGTTTCGTCTGGTGAGTGTAGGGACCCGGAGACATATATTACTGGTGTCACGAGGCATTCCATCTCAGTCTTCAAGGGTGACATATATATGATTCCTTGTCAAGGATGACTGTAGATGTCATGGGCGGCAGGAATCACTTGCCATCAGGTGAAATGTGTGCTCGTTTGTTACTTTTAAAGTAATGAAAAACGAAAAAAATTAACAAATAATATGACAGACTACCGAAGTCTTTTTTCTGTTGAAAGACTAAAAGAACTATCTAAGTACCTATGTAAGGTTTGTCGGGAATTGCTCCGCTCTTTACTTTATCCATAAGCACTTGTCGTTGTTGGAGTCGTCATAATTTTTAATATTGGTAAATTCACACTGGAGCGTATTTCTAGCTAAACGTGAATGGGTCGGCTCTACCGGAGAAGCACCGTGCCTTCACAAAATATCATTTTGAAATAGCAACATAATGCTGCCGCGTTTCGTATGGTGAGTTTAGGGCAGGCAGGTGGACCCAATCCTCAGGGTTGACAACACGTTTGCATATTGATATTTGTTCGAGATGAAGATATCATGAACAGCATCAATAACCACCTGATGAACTGTATGCGCGTTTACCACCTCAAACATTATAAAAATTTTTTGAAAATGAAATTTACGTAAGGATTTTTATTGTTTTTGGGTCATTAACTTGAACCCATGACCCATCATTTATTATCCTGACATAATTAATTTTGAGTCACTCGACGACTGTGCAGTAACACAAAAGGAAACCTTTATCAACTATCCTTAAGTTTATGATTTCAATTTCGAGCATATTGTTTATTACTGTCACATCAGATACTAAGTGGGAGGGGAGCCTACGAATCTAGGGCTTAGATCGTAAATGCAATAGCTCGGTAAAAGCCTATTCATTCTTGCTTTGACTGATACTATATTCAGACGGGAGGACAGAAGGAATTAAACTATTCCAATCCCCTGCTAAAGGGACCACGAAGGATGAGGGAAATCCCTTTGTTCTTAGGCTAAGTATATCCACAACGAGTACCGTGATAATTTGCGATAGGAACTTTTCGGCAGTCATGCACTATGTTCTATCAATTGACGCGTTGTGTTTACAAATGAGTCAAGGTTTATGGATAGTCAAGGTATTTTGGCAAATACATATTTATTTTGCAATTTGGTGCTACGTACTGAATTCGGCCAATAATATTTAAATTCAATAATAAACAGTGATAGTTTAGCTGGTCCTTTTACAGAAATAAATACATCACCTGATGGTCAGTGCCCATCCCACTGCTACACCGACACCCATCACCAACAGCTAAGAAATTAACTATGTCACTCCTTACTAAGACGGACAACCTACTCACCAGTTATAAGTCCCGATATCTTCCACTCACCATTAGAAACATTATACTGCAAAGGTCTGCTATTTTACGTAGGACTAAAGTAAAAGTATGACACGCTTTAAGTGGTGATAGAGACACGATACAGCTAGTTTTTATTTTTTATTACATTGAGAGTAACAAACGAGCACACAGTTCACCTGATGGCAAGTGATTCCTGCGCCCCATGACATCTACATTCGTCCTTGACAAGGAATCATAATGCAGATGCGTTGTCACCCTTGAGGACTGAGATGGAATGCCTCGTCACCGGTAACTAAGGTCTTCCCTGTCCCTTCAATCACCAGACGAAACACAGCAGCATTATGCTGCTATTTTGCGCTGTATTCTGTGAGGGCAATGTACCAAATTTATTATTGGTTCGTACCAACTGAATGGATGGGAGGGAAAGAATCCCCAAGTATAATAATATCAGTACTCCATTTTTCACATTAGGGTTGGACAAGGTTATCTGCATTATGATTCCTTATCGAGTATCATGACATTCGCCATCAGGTGAACTGTGTGCTAACTCTATCATCCTTTAAAAAATATATACCAGAGTTCGCACTTGTAACGTTTTAAAAATAACAAGGAGAACTACTAAAGATGCTAATAATACCAAAGAGGCATTATTATTTTGACACATCATACGTTAATTTCTATCCATCATTGAGGAGTTACGTTAGAGATTCTGTAATGACCATTTTTATGTTTTAATTAGGTGTCGTTACATCATACGCGCTAAGTTTAATTTTTTATTAAGCACACAGCTCACCCGGTAGTAAATAATTCCTGTGGCCTATGATACGCATATTCATCCACGAGAAGGAATTTCGTTGTCACCCCCAAGTAAAAAAATGGAATACCTCGCCACCTCCTCGTAAGGGACTGCCTATACTCGTCTGATAAAACACTACGTTATAGTCCTATATCACGTTGGTATTGTCTGAGGTCGTGGTTTTTCCACTGTCCACGTGACCCATTCATGCTGTACCTAGAATCAAACTGCTGCGTAGCTATGAATATAGAACTAAAGATATGTATGTGTGTGCAATTTAAATTACGACTCGCGGAAGGAATAGAGCTGGGTGGTTTCTTGGTAATACTTTATGTTGGGTGTGACAAACGAGCACAGTTCATCTGGTGGTTAGTAACGACTGTAGCTCATAGCCTTCATCAAAGAATAAAGATGCACATACACGTGCTCTCGTCAATGAGGACTGAGATGGTATGGCTCTCACCACACGAAACAACAGCGATATCCTGCTACTTCATACTGGTATTTTATGAGGGCGGTGTCCTTCCCTTGCGCAGATGTCTATCAACATACGCGAGCAACCACGACCTTGAAACAATGAAATTGTGAATTGTAATTGGTTTACCACATTCTCCGTGTTATTAACCAAACTGAGTCCAGAATATTTAGCTTCGATTTTATATTTATGAGGTAATTTCCTGGACATAATATGCTTGTGCCGCCACCACAGGGTAACGGATTCGATTACCGCGACGGTCGGTATTACATTGCGACTGGCGCCTTCACTCAGCACACGTCAAGTTACAATATTAACAACACACCGCATGTGGTTTGTACTTAATTCATGCGGTAAAATTTCATGAATCATAAAACAACTATTTCTTTTTTATTTAACACTAATTTTAGATTTTTTACAATCAGGTCATATATTCTTCTGTTCTGTTTCTGCGAGCTATACGGCCAGCCCGTTGCCATTTCAGTTTGCCAATCTTTTTGAGTTTTGTCTTTCACTCATTCTACTGCGGATGCCAAGTTTGAGTGAATCTAAACTTTCTCATACGGCCAGCAGTGAAGGACCATTTTTTGGTCCGCATAGTCCTCTTAGAATATATTTTTAAAAAGTATGTTGCTGAGAGGTTTCTCAACATGATCCAAGACTGTATCTTGATACACTTTAGCTGAAGTTTTCACTCCTTTTTCGCAAAAAAGTAGTTTTGTAACTCCTTGACACGCCCCACCAAACCATCACTGTCGCAGGATGATGACCACGTTGTACCTTTCCGACCACTTGAGCAGCTTCTTTAGAACTGTGAGCGTACACTTTATCATTTTGCTTATTGTAGTGTTCTTCAATCGAGAAAATTTTTTCGTCGGTAAAGAGGATATTTCTGTGCCTTTTACCTGCGTATCGTGACAGAAGGCGTTTTGACCGATCCGCTCTCTTTAATTGTAAAGATTGATTTAGGTCATGTCCTGTATATCGACGATAAGCACCGAGCTTCAGGTCTTGTTTTATAATACGCGACAGAGTCCTAGCGGGAATCTTCATTTCTCGCGACAAGATTTTTTGCTTCCTAATGGGGTTACGACGAATTCTGGCTTTAACAGCATTAACAGCCTTTGTAGTTCGACAGCACGCGGCCGCCCCGATCTTTTCTGGTCTTCCACAGAGGACGTGTTGTTGTATCTGTTGATAGTACGATAAACGAACACACGGCTGATATCAAGCTTTTGAAGTGTTTGGAATATGACTGACGGCCCCATACTCACTTTGTGCAAGGCTATTCCTGCAATCCTATTTTCTTTAACACCCCGTTCCATATTGTAATTTGATAATGTTCCAAATTCAAAATAATTAACAAGTTGAAAAAAAGAAAAGTTTTATGTAACATTATTTATGGCCAGACTAGTTATACACGGACTGCCATCTGTCTTGGTCTAAGTATTTTTATATATTAAATAAAAAATATTTAAATTTAGAATATGGCTCTAAGGTTGGTTTAGAGTACTGTAAATGTCAAAAAACGTATCACGTTTTTTCAAAACAATAGCAATTCCATTTATAGTCTGATGTAAAAATATTTAACTATGATAGTAAGTTTTAGAATTTATTTAACGAATTGAAAAATTAACATTCATGTATATATAGTTTGTTGCCTTACTGCATGTACAAATGTGATATGGCCGCGAGGTGTAGGCATAAAGTTGAACAGAAGAGGGCTTAAAAGACATTCTGATGTGTTAACCTTACTTTAAGAGAATGTTCAATGCTTATGTATTTATTTCATACCAATCATTCGGATCATACCAATAGTATTTTTACAATTTTTCACTCTTAAAATTTGACACACGCAAAAATATCGCACCGATATCGTGGTAGAACTAGACTTTGTTTATATGGCTATTCTCGATACGGAATCATAATGCAGATGCATTATCAGCCCTGACGGTGAAATTTCACCATTAGCAACTTTTCCGGTTTCTTCCACTCACCACAAGGATGGCGCAAGTTACTACTAAAATAACACCATAAAAATGCTGTGATTTATTTAATGTGTAATGTGGAGGTACGTCTTTACAAGCCACAGAACCACAAAAACTGGGGCAGCCTTTCACTCTATATTCCGCAAATCCTGTCGCGTGTAATGTGCTGCTCTCATATTAAGGCAGGCGCTGCCAATTATTATCTTTTAACAAGATTGTCAATATTTTTGCTTAGTAAGCGCTACTGTATTTTGTACGGTATGAGAGAAAAACAATGCATTTATTTGAGATGATTACGCATCCGAATTCTGATACCCAATCGTTAATGATTGCTCTTTAGTCACCGTTAATGTCATAAAAATACTAAACAAATTATGCAAGTAAAAACATTTGGCGAAGATATAGAATTTATTTGCGACGCAGTCACAATATTAGATCGTATTACAATAATGAACGCACATTCCACTTTATTACTAAGCAAGCAAATATTTTAAGTAAATAGATTGAGTTACATATATTGTCATATTTTGCTGAATTTATTTAATATACTTACACATTACACGTTGCAGTTTGCTTCTAGGTAAACCACGATACGTAGGCTCGACCGGGGAAGCACGAGGCTATCACAGAATACCAGCTTAAAATGGCAGTACAACGCTGCTGGGTTTTGTTTGGCGAGTGTACCGATTAGCGGACCCTTATAACTTGTGACGAGGTATTCCGTATTACTCGTTGTGATAACGTGTTTCCTTATTGAAGACTGATTTATGTGAGTATCGTGGGTCGCAAGTTCTAGCAGTTCGATGGGAATGTTAGTAATGCTTTATATCAATACAATCGTGTTTTTAAAAAGCTACGGTTAAAAAATTAAAAATGCACTCACATTGCGTAATTGTAAGCGATACCCAAGTACCACAGGGTGAAGATGAAAAATAATCCCCCACCCTCCGAGGAGCCTTCCGCCATGGTTGTGTAGTGTGGCTGCTACAAAAAAATGCGAAAGTTAAAAAAAAAATAGGCGTTTTTTTTTTAAGTAATAAGCAACAGCATGATGAGTTCGGAGACAAGTTACCGTAGTCACATAGCCAAGTAAGTGTTTATACTAAGAACGGAACAAAAATATATTTTATAACGTCAATAAAAATAGATGACATTTTTTTTAGGTAATAAGTAACAGCATGATAAGTTCGGAGCCAAGTTACCGTAGTTCCTTATACTAGTTAGTATTTTTACTAAGAACGAAAAAATAAAAAATCGTCACAAAGAAAATGACGTCAAGTTTTAAGATAGCAGAAGGCTTTATTACGCTTTCCGCTTGTCTCTCTAGGCATAAAGCAGACAGTCAGTTAATTAGTCATAACCATCTAAGCCAGAGAGCCCCGATAGATCGGCTACGAAGCGATCGTGGTCATCCTGCATCCAGTGACTCCTTGTAAACATGCATAGGTCGCCACTGTATGTAGTGGGGTTTACATCCAGTATATATTCTATTATTAGTTATTACACAAGACTAACGCGATAACTATTGTTTACTTCTGTGATGGTGTCCGGACGGAATGATATTCATTTTCTGTTACGGTGAACTACGCAACTATTTCATGAAATGGTCAACGACAGCTGTCTTATATTTGATTTAACTTATGTCACCATTTTTCTTTTCTTTATTCTAAATCAGTGCAAAGATAAAAAATCTCCTGATATAATATATTATTTTCGTATTAAAATCATTTAACAAAAATGTAAGTAGTTTTATTTATGATACAATTCCATGTTTTCCTCTTAAATTTATGTATTTAAACTTCAGTGATTTATAAAGATGGACTTAATATACATTACTTAGGCATTCTCTTCCAGTCAACCTTAGTATGATGCAGAGATGAATCGAATCTTCAAAGAATTTATCGCTCGATTATATAACATAGTCAAGTAATACAATATTTATATAATCTACTGAACAAAATATATAAAATCTGCAATTGCCTTGACAAAAATTAGAAAATAAATCCTTACAGCATATTGTCGGATATAGACCATATTGCTAAGTAATGGATACTTTAGTAAATATTGGTGCGATATCCTCCATGCGACGCGGAAGCAGATCATAAGCAACCGATGCTTTCGGATTATTTTTATTGTTTCCACATTAATTAATGGTACGATTTGAAATATATGGAAAATACGATGGTATAAATAAAAAATAATCTTTACTAACTTACCCTATGGCTTGAAAATATATGTGTACAGAACAAAATGTATCTAGATGGTCATGACGATCCTTTCAGTGTTGATGTAAGTTAAAATATTAAAAAAATAAAACAAAACATTTAAAGAAAATATTTTTATTTTCATAACAATTGTATAAAATAATAAAAAACAATTGTGACATTTAGTAATATATATATATATACATACTAATATATACATATATACATATCTAGGTATCTAATGGTAACAAATATTGGTACCGTAAATATGGCCATGTGCAAAATTAGGTAGTATAGACGAATTATGTTTTTTTTATAGCAAAGTAATATGAGAAAAAAATATTAATATAAATATTCATTTTACTAGAAATTATACCAATACTCATTTATATTTTAAAGAAAAACTTTAACCCGATAAATAACCCGAGAAACAGAATAACTAAACTACATATAGAATATTACCTAAATTCTTAATAATTGTATGGATTAAATATTTTTCTAATTGATATATTAAGTAATATTTTTAATTAAGGCACATAAAGGTTAACATAGCCCTCCTACATTTCAGGCAGCCGTGACGAATCCTTTCTGCTGTTTGTCGATATACTCCTTGCGACAGGGCAGCTCGTCGGCAGGACGGTTGTAGGGAAGCCATACAGGTTCACCGACGAAGAATCGTTTTGCTTTAATGAAATTCTGCAATAAAAACAACGAAAATTTAATCTTTTACAAACGTATAGGAAATATATAGTTTTAAACGAACGCTTTAGCACTGAAATACATTTGATTGTGGGCAACACCAACATGTATCTATAAGAGGCTATAAATATATAAATATAGTTGCTGTTGCCCGACAGCTTTGCATACGTAGGTATATTAAAATATGGCTCGTAGTTTGAGTAGGCAAAACAGCTAAAAGCCACGTAACGAAACCATAGCGCGATTCTGAAACAGTGCACAACGCCATCTATCGATCTTAGATATAAACTCATTTATAATATTTATTCCTAAACTTTATATAAGACGCATTCATATTCAATAATTCAAAGTGACGAAAAATGAACCAAATCATTTATGGTAAAATCATTTTACTATAACTTATCAAAAATGGAGGATTTTATTACCATAAACATCAACCCAAAGACAGTTTCTCAGTTTTTTCTACACAGACATAGACGATACAAAAAATACATGTTTAACACAGTATTTTAGGTTTGATTGATTTAAGTCAAGAACCCGCAAACAATACAGCAACTTTTAGTAAAAAATAAACAATAGTGTATTGAATCGAAATTATATAATATACATAAAATATGTTTTATGTATATTTAAAGATAATGATGTTGCCCTACTCCGACCAAGACGATATCTGCTTTTATTGTCAGAAGACATCAACTGCGCGGATTATTTTGAATATTTTTAAAACTACATTGAAACCTAGTCAAAGAAATAACATATATAATGATGAGGATGTTCTCCAATCTGATTTCGATCACGGCGATATATTCTGGTCATTACCAGAAGGACATTTTATAGCAGTGTAAGCATATTCCAATGTAATGCATGTATAATAAAATCGGAGCAAGGTTCAGATGAGGTGTCACACCGGAAATACATACAACATACCCAGACGCGAAATGCATTGTTCCTGGAAATCGAACCCAGGACCCGAGACGCAGTAGTCAGGTATTTTAATCACAACACTACGTTTTCTTTTTATTTTTTAATTAATGCTAGTAGAGTGCTATATAGATTACTAACATTACGGTTTACCACTCCAACTGAGCTAGGAGATGGTTCACTTTCAATGGCGTATTTGAATCTAGGACCTTTAAGTTTGCACTACGTACCTACCTGACTTACTATGTACCCTACATTGTTAGGCGTTTGTCGCCTTAAACCTATATTATTGATATGAGGAAAGGTGGCATAAGTTCGTAATAGCTACGTATTTTTTTTTAATTTCATTGAGTAAAACAAACAAGCACACAGTACTTACTTATGGTAAGTGATTCCTGCGGCCCATAATGGGATTGCGTTGTCACCCTTGAGGAATGAGATGGAATGCCTCATCACCAATGCCTCATCACCAAGTAATGAAGGTTTACGGATTCCTTCACACACCAGATGAAACAGCAGCATTATGCTGCTATTTCAAGCCGCTTTTAAGGGCGTGGTCCTACCCCGGTCGAGCAGACCCATTCATTCTGCAGTTATAATCAAACTGCAGCGTAGCTCTGCCACTGTAAAGCTAATAATTCCGTTAATAATATCTCTAGATGCTGTTAGCCTATGCGACTCTTACAGCTTCATCGGACACAGGGCTCACTGAACTGAGGGGTCCGTGAGCTGGTTATAGAGTTTGGTTCTCTTACTTACACCAAAGCGCTCATACACTGAGCGTGTCGGTCTGCTCTGATCACATTCCTATCTGAGAGTGCTACCTAAGTTGCCAGTTCCTTAGCTATCGGAAGATTCTCCAGAGTGGAGAATGGATGGTGATGTCTACTGACCGTCCGAGGTTATGTATGCGGACCTAGCCTCTGACGGACGCCACCTGTTGTCTGGTCAATCGGAAGCTGTGGGCGGTGAGAACCGCCCTGACACGCGGGTGTACCTAGTGTACTCGGTGTCGCGAAGATTACGTCACGCTCGAAGGCGAGGGCGACGCGACGAGATGTCGGTGGTGTGTGACGGTCCGGGGACCTTTGAGGACGGGACGGGGTCGACGGTTCCTTGTTGCCGGATTCGGTACCGGCTCGTAGATTGCGTCGTTTACCACTAGCGGGTTGGAGTGCGAAAGCGATTTAGAAGCGAACTAGACTGAGTATATTCCGGAAAGGTGACGAAATGTAAGTCACTGTGCAGATCGATGTCGCGTTGGTACGGTTCTGCTCCGATTGCTAATCGGGTGAAACGGTTTTGGACCGTCTGTAGAAGATTTAATTTATCCGTGGCTACATAGGCGAAGACGACGCTGGCATAGGCCATAATTGGTCTTACGCAGGACGCATATAACTGGAATTTATGTCTTAGGGACATTTTGCTTTTGGCGCAGATGAGCTGGTGAAGCTGGCTCATGACGAACGCGGCCTTATTCCTCGTATTTCTGATATGCGGGCGAATCTGATATGAAACTGAGTTTTCGGTCAAAGGTGACCCCTAGGTATTTGACCGATTCTACCCATGGAATGGGTCGGTCGAAGATCGTGATTTGTCATAGCTTTCTACGGCCAGGTACTGGTGCCGTGCATAATAGATTGGCTGAGCCTCTCCAGAAGAAGACGGCTGCACTTTTGCCCGGGTTAATTTCGATTCTCCATAACCGAAACCAAGCGTCGAGGCGATTGGCTGCGGCTTGTAGACGAATGGTAATACGGCCCTTGTGTTCATTTGAATAATATAGGGCGGTATCGTCCGCGAAAAGCTCGAGACTGACCTGCGGATCTTTAGGAATGTCACTTGCGTAAATAAAGTAAGAATATTAAGGGAGATAGAACGGAGCCCTGAGGGACTCCCACTAGGAGCGGCTGGCTTGAGGATCGCGTGCTGTCGAAACGATATCGGACTCTATCCAAGTGTGACACAATAACTTTGCTTTCTGAAGTTTTTGAGGACAGATGTAGGAGTCATGGGCTGCAGTTATCACTTACCATCACAAGAACTGCAAGTTTATCACCCATAATATGATGAGGAAAAAAAACTTTGATGTCGCATGTGACAGGACAATTGAAAGTTTTTAAGACTTTTTATGTATTCTTACAGAGAAGCCGTCGTCTTCAATGTTAGTACACAGTGATATTGTTACAGGGACAGGAAGTTGTAGTCACCTTCCTTGAAGTATATTACTTAAATTCTATTGGCTTAATTCTGTCTTTGGGGCATATACCTCTTTCTTTTTGGTTCTAAGCTTGTTGCCAACACTTTGGCTGGTCTTTAAGAATGGTAGATTCCGGACCTCAGCTTACATGAGCTTCGCTGAGTTTGACCCTGACCATGCATTCACATTTTCTAGCAAACTGTCATAAGAAAAATGTCACCACCTATATATATATATATAAATACCACTGCTGGACATAAGTCTATGTCTGACCCTATAAGTCTAACAAGTTATAAATTAGCATTTAAAATTGTATATATGCAATAGGCAATGGGGATCAAATTCGGTTTGCTGGCATACTGTGAATTTTCATATTGAACAACTACGGGTAAAGTCATAAACAATAAAATACTTACATTGGTGTCAAGTGTAAACCGATGATAGATGCCACTGGGAATAACGATCATGTCGCCAGCAGACACCGCAATACGGATCCATTGGTCCGTGCCGTCACGCACGTCGAAATAGCCCGAACCTTCTACAACGAACCTGGAAAATACAAATATCATTTTAAAAACATAAAAAGTCATATCTATAGAGGTAATTAATTTATCTTCGAAATGTAACAGATTTCCTTTATGTTGGTTTTCTTTACAACTCATTATGCCACTTTATAGTCACATGCTCCATGGGTTGTTATTGTGTGACAAATCAGGTGGAGGATATCAGGGTACAATTAATGCTGACGTGTGACAGTTCATACAAACCAGCATATAGTACATTGTTCCCATCAATATTTGGGAGACGTTTCGAAAATATTTTTTTTTTTCATATTTCAGGGACTAGAGACATCAGATTGTTTACCTTTCTAGCTGACTAAAGGCATAAATGAAATACATTTTAATTAAAAGCCTTGACAATAAACTACCATCAATATGTCCAATGAATGTGGTAAATTTTGCTCATAAAATATTTTTGGATATAATAGAATGATTATGATAAAAAAGTTTAGCTTAATTTTAGTTTAGATTTAAAAAATAAAATGAACTGCCTAACTCATTTTTCTATGCTATGCTAATTATTAACATATAATTAGCATAGCATTCACCATTGTAACACCTTATATGGGCATGGTGGGTATATGTATACTGGCAACACAGTAATTTAATATAATTTATAATATATATAATTATATTTATAATTTATAAGTCATCTCGACTTGCAGCTTTAAATGAATAAATTATAGTTGCCATGCATGGCAGGGAGGTTGAGATATAAATAACGATTTTAATTATGATAATACATAATTCTAATTATTTTTATTCTCACAGTCATAACAAAGAAGATACTATACCTCAAAAACTATGACATATTACTTAGATTTTCAGACATTATCAGTTAAATTATACAACATTTTTTAAAGAGTGACGGTAGCACTATTAACATTACTAACAATCCCATCAATGTCATATTTTCCATCCTACAAAAGCGCCTTTTAGGCTTTTGATCCTTTCACAATAAAATTATAACATTTTAATTAACAGTTTATCTATACATTCAAGGCCACCAAGGCAGGTCCAAATATAAAACTAAACCAAAATTAATTCCTTTAATAAACAAATCTTTTATTTACATGCTTTGTGATAACAGCTCCCTTTAATAACAAATGTGACCCCCAGGTTGTTAAATATAACTCCTATTAAATAACATTTAATTGCCAACTTTCATAGATATAATTAAAATACACGAATAAAATATAAACCTGATTTCTTCATCTGTATGCAAGTGCTCCATGAAAAAGGCTTTCAGTTTTTCTTCAAAGTTTGATATACATTCCTCGGAACAAGTAATTTCATCTTCATAGCTATAACCACGCTCTTTTTTGATTTTGTCCAATACTCCATCAGTCTTGTAAGTATTAACATTTATCTGTAATTATAGTAAATATTGCATTAAAATATATATACCTTTTGTTGACTCCACATTAGAGCTATACCAACTAATGTTGGGAGTACTGTGTGTTGTAATCCAAACTTGTGGATGAGAATATTAACCTAGGTGAAATGGTCCAGTTAGGTAAGTTCAACTTCAACTAAGAAGTTAATCAAAAACTCCTATTTAAATGGGCTATGTATGGTAAATTGCAATATATTATCTTGTCAAATATACCAATGTTCAAAGACAAGTATTTAACAGGTGTACGCTACCAGAGATAACCAATGGAACTGAGATATGGTTCTTCATTGTTTACTGTATAAGCAAGCTCAAAATCACTTAATTTGCTATTATTGAGAATGCTATAGTCCATTAGAAAATCATGGTTCTATGACAGAATTTGCAATATAGACATTTTTGCAATAGAGAGGTGACTGACATAGCTCAAAGGACCAAATGCGAGCCCAAATGGTAATTGCACCATCATATAGTTTGTAGAATGGATAAACATTCTCACAGAAAAAAGATTCTCGGGTGGGTACCTCATATTGGCAATTGCAAAACTACAACCTATGTGTGATAGCGAGAAGTTGATGGATGGTGGTTCAGGATTGTGCTTTGTGGCAATCTCCAGGGGTGTTCTGTGTTCAATGATGGACTACTAATGTGTTGCATACTGCTGGAATTAAATATTTTAGATACCCACATGTCTCAGTCTGAACTTACTACTTAAGGTCAGAGTACCAAACTGCTGCATCATGGGTCATCCAGGTTTGATTCAAAAATCACATACTATCAGGTGAACAGTGTGCTCATTGCTCTAGCGTAGACATATCATGAGATCGTAACACATATTCTATTTAGGCCAAATGATTTATTAATTATACCAAATATGATGTATATTTTTTTACATATTTCTCATTTTTTTCTTTCTAGGGAATACAAGTTTCATTGAAATAAGTGAAATGTTTAGATTGACTATTTAGTAACCTTTCAGTTAATGCATTGTGACTTCTAATTTGGATGCAATGGCTTATGTATTAGGTCCACTAAAATCAGCTTAACCCCCAAAAAGGTTTTGTTAGAATATATATATAGTTACAATAAATAGTAAATATTTTCATCACATTTATCATGTTTTGTATTTCCTTACAGAAAACTTAAAGTCACTGTATACTTATGAAGTGATGTAAAAAATACCCATGATCTCAAAAATCTTAAGGTTATCGATCAGAATAACTAATAAAAATAATCTACTTTAAAATATTAGATATTAATGTTTTCTCTTAAAAATATCAGTTTTTAAATTTACATTTTAAAATTTCGCTACATATCGTTCCACGTTTCTAAGCATAAAATCATTTAATGATAATGACATGGGAATTTATTGGTAAAAAGTAAACATTGATAGGAAATAGCTCACATTAAAGTATTCAACGCCGGATTTTTTATACAAATCGTCCGAAGAAATGAATTCTGGCGGGTTCCTGTGATGTTCTAAACGTTGGTCCGTAGATTCATTATCCATATACCACGATTTAACCATTTTGCTTATTCTACTATAGTGAAATTACGATTGAAGAATCTGTTATTTGTTTTATTATTTTGTCACTACAATTACTCGCAAAGTTACGCAGTTTAGTTAGATTGACAACTTGACAAGAAACATCTTTTTTTGTATAGTTCATAAGCTAGCAATTACAAGGCTTTTAGCCGAAACAATATCATTTGTTATCATAGTTATCATAATGTGATGTTTTAATGATATTTCCGATTGGTAGTTTATGGTTAGGTATTTTCTGACGTAAGACGTATTGCTACGGAATGCTCTAAGGTATCCCTAAGGTGTCGTTCTATCTCCACTTCTTTTTTTACTCTACTTTTTTACTCACTCAATTTAATACTTTCCACTGCCAGCTCCATGCAGATGATATACAACTCTATGAATATTTTGTTCTTAATGTCTGTCCTATCGCGATAATTAAAATTAATGAGAACCTAGATAGAATAAGTAACTGGATATAGTCCGATAGAAGCAACTGACCGGAGGTTCAGCCCTTTCGGGCACCCTCGAGTGAGCTTAATCGCGCAGAGTAACGGTCCAAGCCATAGCTTCCGTGGAACCCTTGCGCTGGTTACGCATAAATAAAGGTCGCCATAAAAGTGACTGTCTAGCGCTCGGACCACATTTATAAGACATTGATCAAAATGTATTAGGCAGAGGTCACCTTGTCACAATATGAACTTTCTTGTAAAGATTAGCTTTCATATCTAAATGCTGTTTATCATATTCGTATGTAAAAGGAAGAAACGAATAAATGATGTTAGATTTAAGATTAAGAATAGAGATTAAGTTAGAAGAGGGTTAAGGATACGGCCATAGGTTTAGTGTAAACGAGTAGAATGATAAAACAAACGTAAACCAAGTATGAGCTTCTCTCAGAAAATAAATTACTTTATTTTAATATGAGTAAGTAAAGTACAGTAAGTAGTAAAACTACTTACTATACTTTATGATACCAATATTTGACGTAAGTACAAAAAATATAAATCAAAATACAATTAAAGAAAACAAGAATTTGCAGGTAAAAATAGATTTAATATTATGGTCAATACAACACTACATTTGTATGTTTTAATCATTTTGGAGTTGCAAAATTATAATACTACATTGTAATTTGGGGTTATATTTATATGGGACAATTACATAATATGTATTCAGCACCGCAGGTATATATGTAATAGGTCGCACCAAACTGTATTAGAGGATGAGTAAATAGTTTTCTACTAAGCTAGTTCGTTTTACATCACAGACTGTATCATAATTTAACACCAGGTGTAATTATAGTCAAGATCTAGATTATGTTTAGTACAAAAAACTATTCATATGGCTACTCTGTAGTTATTGT
This sequence comes from Teinopalpus imperialis, assembly GCA_029286865.1. Classification (NCBI taxonomy): domain Eukaryota; kingdom Metazoa; phylum Arthropoda; class Insecta; order Lepidoptera; family Papilionidae; genus Teinopalpus; species Teinopalpus imperialis. The sequence goes on along the minus strand of JAGSMU010000020.1, from coordinate 654,819 downwards.
ACTTGCCAGTAGTCAATTTAATAGCTGGGATAGTTAAAAAATCAAGAATCAATTCATAAAAAGTATTCCAAGACGAAATTTTTCGGCGCAACCTATACCACTTCGGTAATAGTTTTGACCATTTTATATTGATACATTTACCAAAAAGATTTTATTGTTTAGAAGTTTATTTATAAGCTTTTTTTATTTATTATTGCTTAAGATAATCGGTAATTTTAAAGTATTGTAAATGTCACAGCAGACAAACAGTCAAAACTATCACATTTAAAGGTTATGTTAATGTTGCCAGTTAATTACAAATATTACAATTATCAGAAACACTAACATTACAAGTACTATTTGATATGAATGTTTTATAAAGCTATGTTTTACCAAGGAAGAAAGAAATCATTTAATTAATAATATATTGTAGTAAATGAACGAAATAAAAATATAGTAATATTATTACATGAATTTGTAAATAGAGATGCAGTGAATCTATGTGAGAAATAACCACTTATATTTAGATAATTCCTCCTAAACAAAGTAAAGAGAATATATAATACGTCTTATGTGTTGAATACTCTAACGGTACATTAATAAACTTATACAATTAAACATACATGACATGTAATATGTGTTCATAGCATGTTAAAAATGAAATAAATAAAAAAAATGTCATAACAAAATTTTTAATCATTTAATAAAAATCATTAGTGTAAAATAATTTTGCAAAACTAAAACATAAGAGTTAAGAGAGGTTGTATATAAAAATCCATCAATTAAAATGTATTGTAGTCATTGGAATTTCACTTGGGCTATAGTTAAATATAATATATCATTAAACTTATTCATAATTTTGAACTACATTGTAAGCTGAAGCATTAACATATCACAAAAATTATAATAGAAATAAAAATTTAGAGGGACGGAGGTCGAAATGGTAATGTATAAAGAGGAAATAATTATTTTTGAAATAGTGCTTTAAACAAAATAAATAAATGCTATGTGCAATTAAAACTAATTATTATTATATATTGTTACTTCTCTATAACTAAAGTTACAATGATGAATTGAGATCAATTTCTTGCTTCATATCATGTTACAAAAAAACATTAAAAATAGTCTGAAAGTTGAATAACAAAAAATGTTTAGTATTTACTTAAAAAGTATCTAATATAATTTGACAATATGTAAAATGACTAGTTAGTCAAAATTTACATTAAAATAGCATTGTGAGCAGTTTAAGAGGAATCTACCATCTCAGTTCTTCCCATGGCAATAACAGCAAACCCATAGGAGATAAGCAAGATCTCGTAATACACAAGACGGTGGAATGAACATCTAATGGCAGACGACGAATAATCAATACTGGATGCAGACAGCATCTAGCATCTAGGATTTTTATTTAGTTTCTTTGCTGCTATCATCGTTCACTAGTAAATTAATTATAAGATGTTGAGTTCATAAGAAATTGCCTTCTTGATGTCTGTACGTTTTTTTATTAGATTCCTGTCACGGATTAAGCAAGAAAATACTAGATAGTAAATTAAACAAATTAACAATAAGGAATATACAACAAACAAATATCACAACAATGTTAAGTACCTATATACAAACTGCTATCATACAATCTAATATAAATTAATAATCACTATCCATCTAAAGAAATCCACATCAATTATTTAAATCTATAGCTAAATTATTGTTTGTCACTATGTCACTAGAATTACAGTTACAAATATATTTTACTTTATTTCTATTTTGAAAATTTGTCAGCTGTTTGACATACTAATGTCTTGTCACTATTTATTGGTCTAGATTGGTTATAATTGGGCAACAGATATTTTTTATGCAGAAAAAGGAGGGAAAATGGGCTATATCTGTTATTTGGATACTGAAAATTTTTATCACTGTCGAGTTCATCAAAATTGGTGAAAGTCGCGTGATGTTCATCTTAAATAACGTATTATATAGATTTTACATTTGCGAACACACGTAAATGGCAGATTATGTCATAGATGGAGCCAACACCTTTCTAAAAGGGCAACACACTCCTCTAGTGTTGCGACTGTTCATGGGCGGCGTTGATCACTTACCATCGGGTGGGCTGCCATCGATTATAAATATAAATTTTTTAAAATTATTTTATTAAATTATATATAAAAAAAAGTAATGACTAGACAAATTGAAAAACAGTTTAAAATAATCATATTTTAAATTAAGTTTATAAAATAAGAATATGGTCGATGTGAAGTGTATCATCGTTTAGTTCTCGATTATGGTGGTACATATATTTTCATGTTCAAACATTTTCAAGACAACATTTATAAAGGTATTATGAAAATGTAAAAAGGATTTAATTTTAATTTAGATATCAAGTTTATGTAAACGTAAACATTATATTGTACGTTACATAAACGTGTTTCTTGAAGTCAAAAAAAAAAACAAATTTACGAATGTTGTGGAACGTTTTTTATACAAAGATCGAAGAAGATAAGAAGTGATAAACAAAATCATAATGCAAATGCATTTACATCCGTGAGGATTAGGATGCCTCGACGTATGTAATAAGGTTTCCGGTTTCTTTACACGCATCAGGCGAAACACCACTATTTTGGGACAGGAAATTACTGGTGAATGAATAATTATTCATTCATCAGTAATTTAATGGAATACTGTAAAGTCGTTGTTACATCGATTAGTAATTATCCATTATAGTTTTGGTGCCGGAAATTTAAAATTATTTAGTACCGATGCCATTATAAAAAATGTTGTACTTGACATATAGCATTTGCGATTGTCTTTAAAAATTTGGATGTATTTATTTATTCTTTATTGCAAAACATTTAAAAAAATGTTACATAGGGGAACTTTGGCATTGTTTCCAATCAACAAAAAAACTATCTAATTGCCCAATTATTTGCATCTGCTACGACCTTAGAATCATGTATTTTAATATGATAAGTCAATTTATTAATTTCAGATATAATTACTAAATCGTCAAACCAATTTGTATTCAATGTTTTGACGTTTTGATATAGCTGTCAGAATTATTCGGTCAGCTGTCAATATAGAGACGTCAAATTTATTTTATTCATTATTATCTGGCGATTGAGTAATCGACCCTTGAAGAAATTGTCCATTTACACAATAGCACAGCTTTGCGGACATCGTTCCATTATAGCTTGGTGTGTTTGACGGTATCGGTCCAGTAATTCTGGATGGTCATCGCCTCCAGCGAGTTAAGGAATGAGTCGTTGTCCAGGCTGTACATCTCTTCCGAGTTGTCCTGGAAAAGAGAAACGTTTATAATTAGAATAAATGTTTTCTTCTTCTAACTTCTAATAAGATGCTCTAAATAAATATGAGCGGTGATGAAAAAAACTGAGTATAATTCCCTCCAAATTGATCCATGAAACGCGAGCCTGAGCTCCTCCCACCTTCCTATACCCCTCGTGATTAGAGCTAAAAATATTCTGATTAACGAAATACTTGTACAAGTGTAAAAAAAGAAATAATTTGTGTGGTAACTAGATCGAATGTCTAATCATCAGTAACAAAGGTCTCCGGATCTTTGCGCTCAACAGACGAAATACAGCAGGATTATACTGGTATTCTGTGAGGGCGTGGTCCAGTCCTACCCCGGTCGAGCTAACCTATTCATTCTGTAGCTAGAAACAAACTGCAGTGTAGCTTTACCATTTGATATTAGATTGTTATGTGATGACGAATAATTGACATTTCTTTTTTTTATTTGTCAACCGATTTTAACTAAACACTAAATGTTAGTAATCATTACTAAAAACGTTTGTTTACGATTTTATTATATTTAGTATATATAAAAGTTGACCTTCAAGATTCAATTATATTCGATATTGTACGGTCATCAATATAAAGGGCCTGTCGACGCCCGTCCTAATCATCGTAAAATCTGTTACTCCTGTCGAACGCGAACCCGTCACGTAAAAATGGCGAATAAAATTTCAAGACGTTCGGATGGTTCGATTACGAAAGTCATTTGACCGCTTCGCAAGATTTTATGTGACTTGTAATAACTTGCTAATTGTGCTTATCTATATATAGCAATGGTAGCTTATAACGGGACTTTTGATATTTTATAACACGCGATCCGAACTGCGTTTGTTTCCGGTGTCAATGAAATTTGTTAATAACTTTCACTTAACATCGCGTGAAATGGCCACACTGATATATTACGAATTTAATGAATACCGAAGTGTAGCTTTTTAATTCGGAGATTATTGTAGATTAATATTGCGAGTGGCAAACGCGGGCACAGTTCTCCTTATCGTAAGTCATTGAGATGGAGTTTCTCGTTACTCGTAACACTGTTACTCTACTTTCACCATACGAAATAAAGAAGTATTATATAGAATACCAGCATGAATTCAGTTAAAATTTAGTTTGGATCTAGATGTCATAGGCACCCAGTTATCAACCGTAATATAATAAATCAAAAGGTACGACCCTTTTCTTCTTGCCTGTCTCTACATTTAGTCTATTATTTCAAATAATATGTCTGAGTGAGTATCTTGTACTTTCTTAGACTTTAGGGGTGACAAAGCAATTCCAATGTCCAATTCCTTGTCGATAAAAAATAAAGGAATCACTTGCTCATGTAAACGCCAATTTTCATCAAAACTTACTCTTATGGTGCTGTCATCGAGGTATCCACTCGAATCCGGGTTGGAACACTTGTCGTTCAGGGTCTGCGGTTTATTGAGGTACCTCCGTCTGTATAATACGAATGCAGTACTGCCAGCTAGAGCAGCCAGCACCAGCGCAGCAAAGGATATCCCGGCGATGGCCCCCATGTCCATCCTGTTAGTTGGCTCTATCACCTGTCTAGACGACTCTATGACAGCTGGAATCTTGGTCTGCAACAACGTTGTCTCCAAAGACAGTGGTTTCTCCGTCACAATTCTGCTCTCCGAGATCCCTTCAACGCTGATATCGTCTCTGATGGAATCTGGCCGTGTCAAATTGCGTTTCCTTGCGAACGTTGCATTCTGAATGTCGGTCAGATTTGTGTACGACAATTCTGTCACGTTGTTTGTAGAGTTTTGTATCTCAATAGATGAGTTATTGATCTCGGTCGAATTGACTGGCGTCCACTGTACTGGTGCGGTTTCAGTGGTAGTCAATGTAACGTTTCTTCGTGGCGATTCGGTGGAGTTGGTGGGATTCCCCTCCGTTACATTGGATATGGTGGCCCTCGTTGGTGATGTTTGTGAAGATTTGGTGAAGTACATAGCTCGTGCTTGCCGGTCGGAGTGCTGCTGCATATCGACCTCTGTGGCTGTGGACAAGTTATGGAGTTCCTCCGACTGGGGCGCAGCTAGGCTACGTCCGTTGCTTGCTGAAATTAAGAGAGAATCTCTATTTAAAACATTTATAGTGTATTAGCTCTTGTGGGTATGTATTTAAAATTGGAATAATCTCAAGTTTTCAACGGGGCCGTTATGAGTGGCCGCTCGATCAGTTGCTTCTGACAGAGGATTATCTAAATCAATATCGCTATTATTATTAGCTATCTGTACCACCACTTCGGAATGCGTGGGCGCTGGAGAAGAAGTGGCCCAAGAAACTCCAGCGACGCTTCTATCTGTATGGACTGGATATTACTCGTATATTCAGTTTATATATATAATTTTAATTAATATTAACTGATACGAAAAGTATCAGTTAATATATTACATTATATAATGTACACTGCAGGCCAAAAGTTTAAGACCATCATAATTAAAGTAGGAAAATAAAGTAAAACTCCAATAAAATATTAAATGTTTAATTAGCCTGTTTAATCATCTAATAGAACATTGATTGACAAACAATATACTTTAAAAGCGTAAAGAAATATTAACAGTCCACGCAAAAAAGGCTATAGTTAGCTTAACTGATTTTTCATCAAAAAATCGTCCCTTACATTTTATGACTTTTTCACAAGTCTCGGCATACTCTGACATCATCTTTTCTTGGGCACTGCGTCGAATGTTAATTCTACGTTTTGAACCGAATAGTTTAAACTTGGATTCATCGATCCAAAGCACTTTTTTAAAATCTTCTTCAATCCAATCTCGATGGGCACCGCATTCACTGCATCCGTTTTTTTCTTATTTCGCGGCCTTAGCAGGGGTTTTCGAACGGCAACGCGACCATACAACTTCGCATCTCTCAGTCGCCGTTTTACTGTAGTCAATGAAATTATCTTCACTAGATGTGGTAGCTCTCGGCCTTGCCGAGCGTGGACGATCTTGAAAACTGCCTGTCTCCCTGTATCGAGTTATTGTGCCATGAACACAAGTCTTCGATAACTTCAGTTGTGAAGCACGTTTGGATTTGTCTTCATTATGTAAAACAACGATGGCAGAATGCACTTGACTGCTAATTTCTCGAGCTTCCCATTTTATGACGTCTTCACTGTAGAAACCCCAAGTTTAGACTAATTGAGATTGATTGTGAACAAACGCAAGTAAACTCGCGTAATAATAAGTCAGAAATACGTGTTTTCAGGAGCTAAATAATCCTAATTATTGACCAATACGTAACAAAAGCAAAATAATTAGTATTGAGGACATTATAAAAATATTATTACGACTCTACCACCTGGCTCTAGCGTAGCGTTTGTCGGTGTTTGAAAACAATAGATGTTTATTGTCCAATAACTTGAAAGTAAACAAAAGAATGACTTCTTTAAATATTCGATACTAACAATAGAATATGCAGATGTGCATTTCTTTTATTTATCCTATGGGGTTTTATTACAATCGATGAATAATTATGTTGTGTCTGTGCGGTCGTAAACTTTTGGCCGGCAGGGTATATATAGTACATCATATTAATATATAATATAGTACATTAGGATTATACAAAGCTTAGACCCTTGTTAGTGTTATTACCACCAAAAGTAATAATAAAGCGCTACTGAATTTCGGAGATAGCTCTCTGCAAACTGAATAAATAAAAGGAAAATTCATGAAACGCTCGCGATTATCATAAATATGAGCGCTCAGGCAGTTCTACAGTTCTGCCAAACAATAGCGCTGCCTCATTTAAAAGGATAATAAAAGCTTCTGGATGCATAATCGTATTACCAAAATGTGAATTTGAATTTTATTTATTAAAGTCGAAATTTCAACCTGGTTAAATCGGATAGTATTAAAAAAATAATCATTATGGTGTTATTAAAGTCATGAGTTGAACTATTTAGTTGATGGTTTGAAAGGATAAAATAATATATTTAGTAGTTTAAAAAAACTATATTAAAAAAATATTAGCAATGCTATTAACATTATCAATATTCCAGTTAACCACTCCAACCGAGCTGAACATGCTTGTGCTGGGAGATGGTTCACGACAATGATGAATGATAGATTCGAACCTAAGACATTAAGTTTCGAAGACCGTAACCTAAAACATTAGCTTGACCATAACAACACACGGTCATGAATTTATTGTATTTATTGTCTTTGGTTCTTCATACATCTGCAATGTTTCGAACGGTTCACACGTCGGTAAGTGGGTGAAAAATGAATTAAAAAGTTCCATTACATACATACATTCATGCATACAAATCAAGTAACATAGATAAATAAATGCATATAGATTATTATGGTGTTTACAATGGTGTGGCAACAATGTCCAATTAACACAGTAGAGATAGACCGGCCGCAAAATAGTATCTTATCACTGCTATGTTGTATACGGTGAATAAAGGAAACCAGAGATTCTAATTATTGGTAACGAGGCATGGCATGTTAGAACTCAGTCCGCATCAACATCCCGATTCCTTATCGAGGATAGGCTTTTTGACAGTGGTAGAGCTACACTGCAGTTTGTTTCTAGCTGCAGAATGAATAGGTCAGCTTGACCGGAGTAGGACCACGCCCTCACAGAATACCAGTGTAAAAAAGCAGCATAATGCTGCTGTGTTTCGTCTGGTGTGTATCCGGGGATCATTGTTACTGGTGACGAGGCATACCATCTCAGTCCTCGAGGGTGACAACGCATCTGCATTATGATTCCTTGTCAAGGATGAATGTAGATGGTCGTGGGCCAATCACTTGCCATCAAGTGAACTGTGTGCTCGTTTGTTACTCTCAACGTGATAATAATAAAAAAAAGGTACGTTTCATTGACCGCTAGATTTCTAGCTCATCAGGTGAAATGCGAGCTCGTAAATAACTCTAATCACAAAATATATTTTTTCAACTATAATATGACGAGATCATGATTTTCCTACGTTAAGTTCCAGTGGACCGTGGCTTTCTCTATGAAAATGGTGTGAGGAGATCAGAGACAACTCATTGCGCCACTCTCTTCGTTGCCCATAGATATCTCCACATTATTTTCCATTATTCTATAACAAAAGTCACACACTCAAAAATAAAACGCACAAAGTATATTGTTCTTTTCAACAATTATTTTCTATCTTTTTTCTTTTTGTAACAAAAAAATAAAGGGTAATTTTTTTTATATCTTTAATTATCCAATTATATGTCATGTAATTAGAACTTGCGATAATTTAATATAATTTTCTTTTGACAAATGGGAAAATTTCACGTCAGTTGTAGGTAATCTGTTGGTCCATATTATTTTAACATTTCAATGTTTTCATACATAGTATAATAACAGAATGCGAACACTAACTGTATAACCCGGTCCACAATTAAGCTGGCGAGTGAATTGTCCAAAGGTAAACTGATTGTAGCGGTCCTTGGACCCATGCACGGAATGCTAATACGCTTAGCTCAAGAATTCCGAATACGGCTGTGTGAACATTGTGCGAGAGGATATCTCTCGTGCATAGATGTATTAACAGCTTTACGCTCGCGAATGTGCAGTGTAACAAGATTATATGGCGCCGATTGCTTCTTATTTTTTATTTTATTTGAATTTTTAAGTACACACCGTATTTATACAAGAAAAACTAAGGTAAGTAAAATATATACAAAGGCGCAGCTTATTATTACAATAAATATCTCTTGCAGCAGGCTAGCTGTCGATACTATATCATCGGAAATAAGAAACATAGTGTACTCACAAAAAAATAATAAGAGAAAAAAAAACAATCAAATACAGGAATAAGTCTTCGTAAGTTATTAATTCAGATTAAACCAATGATAACATTACAATTTTTTTTATTATATTGATCAGCAAACGAGAACACAGTTCACCTGAGCAATTTGATCCTCGTTTTATGACGAATCCTTAGATCATAGTGCAGATGTGTCGTCACCCCTGAGGATTACGATGTAATATCTCGACACGGTAAAGGCTCCGGAGTGGTACGCTCACCGGACGAAACGCGGCAGCAAAATGTGCTGCTATTTTAAGCTGGTGTTCTGTGAGGAAGTACTAGTCCTTCCCCGGTAAATAAGCTGCAACGTAGCACTACCATCAAAAAATGTCCTTTACCACTCCAATAAGGCTTAAATGCTTGTGTTCACGGCAATAGCCGAATGGCGATTTCGCATGTAATTAAGTTTCTTAGACTGTACAGTAAAGAAACATATGCTAGGTTGGTAATATAGACATAAAATAACTATATCTCTATAGACTGTAATGGTAAAGATAATTAACGGTTTATATACATACTTTATTACTATATTTATATATATATATATATATATATATATATAAGTTCCGCCGTAGTTTTTTTCTAGCTGCAGAATGAATGGGTCAGCTCGGCCGGCATAGGACCACGCCCTCACAGAATACCAGCGTAATAGCATCAGGTATCCGGAAACCTTTACGCATCTGCACTATGATTCCTTGTCAAGGATGAATGTAGATGTCATGGGTCGGAGGAATCACGTGCCATCAGGTGAACTGTGTGCTCGTTTGTTACTCTCGATGTAATAAAAATAAAATCTACACCACGCGGCTCGATTGTAATGGTAGCAGAGAAATATGTTTCACATAGTGGATTCAAAATGTTGTTTCAATAAAAATAAAGAATTTCATTGAAATAAACGTACGAATAGAAAGATTGATACCGAGATAAAATTGGAGATATAAATTAATTTAGATAAAGTGACATTTTAGTTTGAGTTGTTGATCGAGTGGTTGTTTGAGTTTGTTGTGAATTCTTGGTTGTATTAACTAAATGTTGTTGAGAATGCAATATACTGTTATATTAATACTTAGTTAGTTAAGAACTCCAATATTTTTTTGACAGCTGGTGGGTTAGTACATTTTGGTGAAACTGGGGTCCTACATTAGTATATGTCTTATGGTTATGAAAATATATTATTCCTAACAAAAGTTAATCAAATCGATTGGAGAGGGCATTGCTACTGTACTTTAAAAGGTCAATCCAAATTAGATACCGCTTATTCTGTCAACCGCAGTTAGCACTTACCGACTAAACCCAATATATGGCCTGGCCTGGTCTTAAATAATAATACAATTATAATATTTTTTCTGAATTTGAATTTGGAATGATTCTATTATGTAATAAAGTTCTATCGATTCGCCGCCATTTCGTATAGTTTTTCTCTGCGATTGTTAGATGAACGTTGGATGTTAAAGAAAACAGACTTGCGGTGATGGAATAAGTTTTTTTTTAAGAAAGATAACCATACTAATGTACAACAGAACTAAAGGCAGTTACTTGGCGTTATCATTAATTAAGTTTATTGTTAGTCAACATCGGTGTTTAAGAAATCTTTTCCAGCTGTCACTTATCGTGTTGCGATGTTCAGCTAGCTAATTACATCACACAATGCAATTATGACGCGCGAACATTGAACAAATTGGCGGTCGAGTCACGCATAACTGGATTATATTCATGATGTATTCATTAGTATCGATTAGTTTTGTTCGCTTTATTAGTACGTTCTATATACATTTCTTTCTTTCTATTGATTTCTATAACACCAAAGAGTTTACAAGGCATGTTGCTTGTGTGTTTCTTATGAAACTATTTTTTTCATGAAGTAGTTACCAAACGTTGAGATCACCTGATGGAGAGAGAGAGAGAGAGAAGTTCCGCAATACGTGAGTAGTCGGTGTTCTGCCGGCGTTTAATAACGGTGTAGGCTCTTGTCTTGAAGGTCCCTAAGTTGGGATATATCACGACAGAATATGGTGACAGCTAATTCCGCAGAGCAGCGAGCCTTGCGTGTGTATAGTATACAAGTGAAATCGATTTCTTCGATCTAATCTTCTTTATAATTCTATTCATAACAGAGTACGTTGTCCTTTAAATCTGTTCTTATGCAACAGCACAATTCTTCCTATACTGTTAAGGGTATACAGATGACAGTGGTAGAGCTGCAATGCAGTTTGTTTCTAGCTGCAGAATGGATGGGTCACCTCCAGGGTAGGACCACGCCCTCACAGAATACCAGCGTTTAATAGCAGCATAATATTGCTGTGTTTCGTCTGGTGAGTGCAAAGATCCGGAGACCTTTATTACTGGTGACGAGGCATTTAATCTCAGTCCTCATAGGTAACAACACATCTGCATTATGATTCCTTGTCAAGAATGAATGTAGATGTAGATGTGGTTGAATTGAACTGTGTGCTCGTTTATTACTCTCAAAGTAATAAAAAAAACAGATCTGGAACGCCCTGTCTGTTGACATAGCATAAGCGATTTCCTAATAAAAATAACTTTAAAGCACTCATTCGCGTGTATTACACACGGGAAATCGTCTTTATATTATCTATTTCTATTATATATTTAGTGTATTCATGAATATACTATATGACATTTATGTATTTAATATGAAATATAATTTATTTACTATTAGGTATATTATTTTGTCTACACTCAATGTTTTCATTAAGTCCGTCCATTGTAAACTTTCTTTTTCTTTAAATAAGATGTTTAAAATTGAATTATCAAACAAATAAATAAAATTGAGTTCTTACAAAGTGTGTCGACAAAACTCCAGAGTGTAAACAGAATAGGCGTTACATAAGTATCTCGCATCAACGTAACTAGCAATTGTGTGTGATAACGGTTTGTACAGTCGCGCACGACGAAAGCAATCTTTCTTTATCGACATCAACGGTTCCGTCCGACTACAATGACAGGGATAAAAGTAATTAGGAAAGTTTTTTTTTATAATATTAAGGGTGAATGCATGGGCGCTTTGTTCACCTGGTGGTATTTTTTTTTTACAGAATAGGTGGCAAACGAACAGGCTGCTTACTTGAGTGTAAGTGATTACCACCGCTCATGGACATGCGCAGTAGCAAGAGTCGTAGATACACTGCCAGCCTTAGGGCCGGTATGTCGTCAACAAAGATACAAAATGCCTCAAAATTGCTGCATTTGATAAGTTAGGGTGTTTATCACTAAAGACTAGATAATTTAACTAAAACAACAGTGAGATTCATGGCAAATCAAGTTCGTGTTGAAGTATAAGTTATAAGCATAGGTTTAGTTACTAGTTATACAATAACTGATTTTTATATATTTAACGTTAACAACGTTGCAGTTTGTTTCTAGCTGCAAAAAAAATGGTTCTCAACCGGGGTAGGACCACGCCCTCACAGAATACCAGTGTATAATAGCAACATAATGCTGCAGTATTTCGTATGGCGAGTGTAGGGATCAGGAGACCTCTATTACAGGTGACGAGGAATTCCATCTCCGTCTTCAAGGGTGACAACGCATCAGTATTTTGATACCTTGTCAAGGATAAATGTAGATGTCATGGGCGGAAAGATTTACTTACCATCAGGCTGATTCAGCGATAAGTAAAAAGTTAACCAATATTATTTTAAATAAAAAATACAATCTTTTATAATAAATATAATACCCACTGGAACATCTATTATCAAATAGGCGCATATCTAGAAAGGTTGTCACCACGTTTTGTTTCAATTACAATGGTACCGAAAGTTCGGTATTAAATGGGCGAGTACCCATAGATCCGATTAATTCAGTAGTCACGGTTTTCACGGGCCAGATATCTTAGTCCTACATAAAAAAGTGAACGAGAAATAACACAAAAGAAGAGATTGGGAAAGTGAGAGAGAATATAAAAAATGTAGAGAAAACCGTACAGAAAAAGGCAAAGCGAAGAACAGAATCGATGCCGGCAACAGCAGATAAGTTTTCTCTTTTCATCTTTGTAGCTATGCACCTATTTTCAGCCCATTTTGGGTCAGAAACATTTCATTTTGAAACATCGAATCGCACCTAAAAGAAATTCAGTTAAAAAAATAAATAAATTCATATGTTTATTATGCACGCCAGTGTACATAACAATATTCGGGTTGCAACACTATTGTTTACGTAGTTTGAATAGCGGATTGACCTTTTCACGGCGGGGTAATGGGAGCGCCGCGCTGTGTGTACCAGGGCCGTTTGTAAGAGAGATTGATATCGCGTTAGAACGCTTTGGTTTTTATGTAATAAAAAAAAATGTTCTAGTCTACCAATAGGACGTTGAAAATATTTACGATGTAATATACTTATTTTTAGTCTATTGTTACCTATCTATTACGCGTTGATGTCTTTCTGTACTAAGAATAAACAAGCACCTCCCGGGGGAGGGGAGGCAACGCCCATACTACGGAGATAATGAAAACTCTGGTGTTGTGGATAAATACAACTAGTACAAAATAGCAACATGTGCCTACCACCTAAGAATACAGCAGTATTTTTTTGTTTAAACATAAAATAAAACTGCTCAAAAATAAAAATGGAAGAAATGTTAATTATATTCAATAAATATGACTTATTGGTAAATCTAATTAAGTTTTTTTTACCATTCGATCGGGATTCTTCCGCACAACTAGGTAACTAGGAAACATCCGACAAAACTTTGACGGACATTTGCAACAAACGATGTATAAAATAGGACTCATCTGATTCTTTGCTATTCTTTGTTAGTTCTCAGTGATGATTAAGAATCTTCATTATGATTATTATATTATTCCTATTGCAATATATATAATGTTGTGACCACCTATGGTCAATACGACGAAGCCGTTCTATTGCTAATAATATCACCCTCGAGCCCTTGCGTTGACTGCAAGGCGAGACTACTGCGTGGGTGGTGCATATGTTAATTTAACATGAAAGGCTTCATAACGCACTTAGCCGTACCTATGGCTTCCGTTTAAAAGTTATCTAACAATTGTCTTGAAGGTTTTTCTTTATTATTGTATTGATGATGCCAAATGAGCACAGTTCAGTTCACCAGACGATAAGTGATGAAGATTTCTGGGACAGATCTATAGGACATAGATCTGTCTCTGGATTCCTATACGTACCTTATTCGGAACATATACAACTTATCACAGCAAACTCAAATGAATTAATCATGTTGGCATCCAATATAAAATGTTATTCTGCTATTATATATATATTTATTTATTATTATATATATATATTTATGTATTATTTATATATTTTTTTGTAAGCGGTTAAATACACAATAACTTTATCTTGTCAATTTTGATAATATATATTTTTTTCTGTTTGATTTTTTTATTATTTCATATTATTTTTTATTACTTTGTTTTATTACTTTATATTTTTTTCATTATAGTTCATAAAATGAGGACCACCACTGCTCATGTGTAGGCTCCACGGTAGATCAGGGTTGTGACCCTTAAGTCACAACAGTACCCAGTAGGAGATCCTTGGCGCACAGCAGGCTACATTTGTCTTCCATTTATTTATAATTTTTTTTTTTGTTTCGGTTAAAGTATTTTTCCTGTTTATTTTAATTGTTTTTACTGAACCCGATTTTGCTATTTACATGTGCCAAAAAGGAATCAATGATTATTATTATTACTATTATTTACCAAAAGAAGCGTTTATGCTAATTGGAACGTGTATTCTGTCTGTCCCGATCGAGCTTATCCATCGAATTGAGAACATTGATGAAATTTGAATAATTGCAAACACTTTAAGCGTATTTCAACCGGCTCAAATAGATACAACGAGGTTTGTCGTTCACAAAACATTCAGCGTTACATAAATACATGAGATCTTTCCACGTCGTTCCCTGATCAATATTAACACGTCGAGCGTCGAGCGAATTTTTTAGGCTATTACTAACAGTGGTAGAGCTACTCTGCAGTTTGTTTCTAGCAGCAGAATGAATAGGTCAGCTCGACCGGGGTGGGATCACGCCCTCACGGAATACCAGCGTAAAATAACAGCATAATCCTGTTGTGTTTCGTCTGGTGAGTGCAGGGATCCGGAGACCTTTATTACTGGTGACGAGGCATTCCATCTCAGGCCTAAACGGTGACAACGCATCTGCATTAAGAATGTAGATGTCTGAACTGTATGGTCGTTTATTACTCACAATGTAATAAAAAACAACTCGTTACACATGTGTTACAAATATATATAATAGGTACATTATATTTTAACGCAGTTAAAGATATTTAAATTCAGAGTTCAATGCTTATAGACATTATATCAACACATTATAAATACAGTCTGTTTATCAATTGAACCGTCAGATAAAATTTCAATAAAATCAGCACCCAGGTGTCGTATTAACGGGAAGGAAATAGAGTGTGATGATGTGAGTTTCGTATCCTATTTTATACTGTCAGCCACCGGTGGTTGGCGCGGCCTCTGAACGTGTTAATAAACGAAAATTCTCTGACTATTATTTCTTAGACATCCAGGTTTACTTATATGTCAGCCTTCACTACCGAGCGTAGCGCTTGAAAACGTAATTAACAATTTCATTTGTGCCGCACCGGGGATCGAAGTCGGTTTATTTGCGCACAGTGAAATTAGAAACGCGCGTTTATAGACACTGAGCTACAAGGGCTCGTAATAAAACGTGGTACAGTTAATGAAACATTAGTATCTTTAATATCGCAGAAACTGCTATTTATGAGCTCCGATATGAGCCCCAGACATAATATTCTCATCCCCATATACAATTTGGCGAGGGGCCTCTAAGCATAAGGCAGTGTTCATTTTTTTTCATTATAACCCTAGTTTTATTTTTATTCTCAGTAAAAGATAGAAGGAATCTCGTTGGAATTGTAATTTAGACTTGAGCGCAAGGTTCCCAGGCTCTCTGTGTTTTACAGGATACATTTTGGAATATACGAGAGTTATATAAAATGATTTCCCCACTGCATTTTATCACAGGACAACATGACGCAGGTCGTGTATTCATCCTTTTGTTGTGTACATATATTACCCGTATTCTGACAAAGCGACATGCTTCGGCGTTTATAATGCGAACAGCGAAAGAGTGGAACAATCTTCTTGGTATATGTGTCTTCAAGAGCATTTTCTAAACTAGTGCACTCTACCATCAACGTCTAAATCTCCACTTAGAACCAGTTGGAATGGTTCTTGGTGATGGGGCGGGTGAATTGTATTGGTAGACAATCACTGGATATTTTAATTTAAAATATATAAAAATAAATGGAAGAGATAATGAAGTATCAAGTATGGGAGGATATTGCACTAGATGGAGAGACGATCTCTGCAAGTCGATGAATTCAGTTGACACAATGCTTTCGTTCATGGTGGGTTTCGTTTGTGGTTGCGCGAATGCTTATAGCGAAATCGAGTAGAAGGATATCAATGATGGACCGAGTTGATGATACTAAAAGATATGATTACACAAGTACGTAGAAAATTAACGGTAAAGAATAAACTGATATATATATATATATATATATATATATATATATATATATAGTAGATTTTTTCTAGTTTTGATTAATTTCTAGATTTCTAACCACGGTGGGGTGGGGCTACGCTGCAGTTTCAGCGCGATCAGGGAAGGATTATGTCCCCATAGAATACCAGCGTAAATTATAGGCATAACGCTTATCGATTCCTTATCGAGGTTGAATGTGATTGGCATAGGCCGTAGAAACCATTTACCATCAGGTGAACCGTGTTTTCGTTTGTCACCCTAAATGCAATTTAAAAATATATATAAGTCTACATTATTTTTGCGGGCTGATGGCCGCTGTTTGTCCGAGGGCTTTTACAGTTTCACCGGGTAGAGGTGACCGAACGCTTATGGCGATCAGTCGAGACCAGCACAAGGGCTCTCGAGAAGGAGCCTCTATTTGGACCGTCACCCTGTTCCGCGAGAGCGTCCGACTCGAGGGTGCTCCAGAGAGGGACAGTCTACATGCTTCGCGATAGTAGTCTCCTCACAGAATGCCAACGTGAAATAGCAGCATAACGCATCTGCATTATGATTCATTGTCGAGGATGAATGTAGAAGTCATGGGCCGCAGTAATCACTTACCATCAATGAACTATGTGCTGTTACTCTCAGTGTAATGAATAGGTTGGTCTTTGCTTTTTTACTTTAACTTAACAAGACTGAGTGTGTTGGACACTTGCGTTATTAGGGCAAATTCAACTGCATAAATTACGATCACCTTAAACTGTATTGGGTATTCTTATCGTTTTAAATAACGTAAAACGCGTAAAGTTATTGAAAAATAAACAAAACGTGAAAAACTTTATGCATATATGTTAGTTTAACTTATCATTCAATTTATCGTCATTGCTTGGAATAGCACTTTCTTTCTCTCTATGGTCATAAGGGACATAATTATGAAACATTGATAAACTGAATAATACGCAAAAACCATACCTCACTTAATTTAATAGGGTAAGTGGTCACAGTGAACTAAGTGATTAAATAGTCAGGTAGTTAGATTAGTGATTAGAGTACTTAGGTACATGTTAGGTTCTTGATTGGTACATGATTCAAGGCGATATATAAATTTTCAGGACCGGGCGTTATTGTGACGTGATATGAGTCATCAGATCTAAAAGTGAAAGGTAAAGACCAGCGAGTACTTCTGTGTTCGCTTAAATACATATAGCACTATAAGGGTACCTTTCCATCAGAAATGTGGGGGAATGCCTAACGAGGGATGTGTTAAACCCACTAATAGGATCGTTTGATGTTCGATATTTTGTCTGTTGGTCTGTTTCGGCTATATTATTATTATTTTATTACATTTAGAGTAACAAGCACACAGTTCACCTGATAACAAGTGATTCCTGCGGCCCATGACATCTACATTCACGCTTGACTAGGAATCATAATGCAGATGCGTTGTCACCCCTAAGAACTGAGATGGAATGCCTCGTCTCCGGATCCCTACACTCACCAGATGACACACTGCAGCATTATGCTCAAATAGCAGAATAACGTTGGTATTCTGTGAGGGCCGTGGTCCTATCCTGGTCGAACTGAACCATTCGAATTGCATATCGATCAGAGTTAACATGCAGTTAAGTTTAGAAGACCTAAAATATATAGTATAACGTGTAAGTTTTTTTTCAATTTCAGCTAACTATAATATATACGTATCTAATAGCAAATAACGTACACACATAATAATTAGGAATATTATTAAGGCCGGCAACGCATTTGCGACTCCACTGGTGTTGCCGAAGTCCATGGGCGGCGGTGATTACTTACCATCGTTTGCCGCTTATACTATAAAAAAAAAGATTCAACCTATGGATTGTGTAGTACGTATGGGGGTTGGTTTTTTAAAAAAATAAATAAGCTTTTATAAATATGCTAAGCCCTTAAACACAATCCACCACGAGTTCACGAATAACAGAGCAAATAAGAATCTACTATTTGATCAGAATTGAAGAGCACTTAGAATGAGTAAGCGATGGCATTTCCATAAAGAGTCCTCAAACGCGTGGTGACTTTTAGAGACATTTTTTTTGACATTAATGCCCTTAGCAGTGCCTTCGATGTTCGAGCGAACTTTTATGTTGAAGTGAAAATGTTTAAATTGTGTAAAAAACAAGAGTTTTTTCCTCTTTTTCAAGCATAGTGTTTTTCGTTCAATTTATGCTTTTGTTTCTGATTTTGTGTTTAAATGTTACCTCGAAGAATATTTGTCTAATTGAAGATTAGTACAATAGTACCAATTACACATAGTTTAGAAGAAAGAAGTGAATGTAAAAAAAAGAAATAAAAAATTATTATTGGTGCTCAAATGGTCTATAAATAGGATCATTAGGGTTAGTTAGGTAGGGGTCATTCAACAAAAAATACTAAAATAATAATAATTACTAAAATAAAAATAATAATTTTTCAGACAAATGAACTTTTGAAATTATAATTTTACTTAACATTGAATTAACAAAAATCAAATTTCCTGCCTACGTATTCATAGGGCGTCGTCGAGGGAGTGATCTGGTTTAGTAACCGGGTTCGGTTTCCAGTTGAGGATCAACATTTGTGTCTCATCAAATGTTGGTTTTTGGGTTCTGGGTCTAAGTGTATGTATTGCATGAACTCGTATGTTCAAACGACGGGTCTGTGAATTCATCACTTAAACTGCCAATATCACGGGCAAATATTAAAACAACTCGTTTGAAATAAAAGGGATTGTTTTCTCAGACGAATATTTTTGTACATTTGTGGTAAAATCATATACCTACGTAAACTACCTACTAATCTGTTTTCTATAATATCGTTAGCAAACAAATAAGCAGTTCACTTGATTGTAGCCGATTACTGCCTCCCATGGAAATTCGCAACACCAAAGGCAAATTGATGCACTACTGACCTTTATGAAAGGTGTCAACTCTTTTCTTGTAGGTTCCTAAGTCGTATCGGTTAGGAAATACCGCTGGCAACGGCTAATTTCACAGTGGTGGATTACCAACCTTCAAAATTTTGAATTCTGACCTCAGCGCCTGGAATTAATTCGAACAATTCAAACAAACCTAGATGCAACTCTAGGTACAACATAGCTTCATAAAAATTGATGACACGTGATCAAATGCTTCATATACTGAATATAATGAAAACAATGTCATACGATCATCAACATCGCCTAGTGTTACGTTACGTGCTGCGGTTGCAGCCTTCAGTCTAGAATAACTAACAAGTCCCGGACTATTAGCCGGTAAATCATGATTACTTATGTATGTCACAAATAATACCTTAATATGATTACGTCTAGTAATCGGGGTCAGGAAGAAAAACCCGATATTATTTTCGAATCCTCTGTTTATTGGTACAAACGTGTTGTACATTATATGTACAATAAGCTTGTATACAAATGTACGCTGAAATTTGAAATTGAAGGTATGAGGCGGTTGTTTCAAAATTGATCTCAACACCGCCACTCTGAATTTATACTACTTTAAACAGCAAATTGGTTTACTTAACATGTTATATATATATATTACTTATACATACATATATATATATATATATTTCCGTTATTTTTACCTAAACCTAGATTAAATATCTAATATATAATATTAAAATGCCCTGAAGAGATTTTAATAATGTTGTAGTAAATAATGGGTGGTTTTATCATGTGTGAAAACAAAAGCCCGAGTGTTTCATACCGTTGTAACAGTGCCATAAAACGAAATAAACGGATGTGACATAAAAATTAACGGTATAGGCGTAGGATACCGAGCTATTTTAAACTTCCGGGTCGATTGCCTTTCCTAAACCTTTTTTAGTGTAATCGATAAACACACACACACACACACAATAATTGTTAATGAAATAACGTTGCATTATCCTATTCCCATAATTATTTGGCTCCATGACGTCTGTATTCACTTTAGGCGTTTGGTATACGCCGTAAAAGTTATTCGAATATGCATTGGCGTATTTTTTGTATTTGTTAAAAAGGAATAGATTTTTATAGCAATTATTTATTACAGATATTAGAAAAGACATCGTGAAGACATGTTTAGGAAATAATTAATAAATAATCTTTATAATTTCAAATCCCTATGCAGTCCGGCAAATCGCGCTTGGAATATGCTCCAATACCCTGGCAAGACAAGAGGCATGTGACCATAAGTGAGATTTATATATCTGGTATATATAAATGTATGTTTACTTTACTGCCACTTATAGAAAAGAAACCAAAACAAATTAGAAAAATAGATGAAGTGCACGACCTACGGAAGTTTGCAGGAAAACGATTGCAGTTTATGCCAGACGGGGGAAGTCCCTATTTTCGTTTTACAGCGGTAAACATATTACGATGAACATAATAATAAATAAACTATTGAGTATACTCAATAACATTCTCAACTTGTACTTCAATTAGAAAGGTACACGTGAGTGGACAATCAAAAACAATTCTGTCGTTAACATCTTAAATTTGGAAAATAATTATAGAATTCTTGTATAGAACATGTTTTGGGTTGAATCAATTTTGGTGAACCTTCATAAACGTAACCATTATTGCGTGGTCTTGATGTAAACAATGTTATCGCCCATATTGTGTTTTTAGTTCCCATTAAAAGTCGCCGTAAAGAATGAACAATTACATAAATAAGAGTCAAGGGATTACTGGTTGAAGTCCATTGCCATTGTATAAAAGCTTATTTTTTTTACAATTGCCGCAATTAAAAATGTTATAAATATATAGTTATGATATTAAGTCCATACATTGAATCGACAACAATGCTCGATAAAGTGGAACAGATTTTAAACGGGCACTTCCCTAGTGTAGTGTAGTGTTACATAGAGAAACAAAACTCATGAACGATGGGTTTGATCATGATGTGGAAATTAAGAACCTAGAAGTGAGATTGTTGGAAAATAATATTAAGAACGTCCAGATCTCCAAAGTGTAAATAGTAAGGTAGAAGATTCAAGAAATCTTGAGCATCTTAGTATAAAACATTTAAAATGAAGTTGACAAACGTCCGCATTGTTTACATGACGGTAAGTGATGTCTATCGCTTAAAATTGGTACTACGCTCGTTGCCAATACTTTCCCTAGTCTACAAGGACTGTGATCCTGGTAACCGATACCCGAGATTTCAGGACCTCGCGCTTATATGGTACCTGACCATACATTAGTCACCGATGACTCTATAACAATTCCCTGTGGAACTCTATGAAGTTAGCCAGTCTAACTTTGGATTTATTAAATTTTTCCCAGTAGTGACCAAATTTTCTTGTCAATTTGATTTTCTTAACATGAAATATTTTATTTTATGCCATAACTTTTACGTTTATGTAATAATGTTTGATTAATATAATCGAATGCACTGACTGCAGGGCATATACATCTAAAGCCATCGTTATTAAAAATTGAAGATACGTTGTCACCTCTGAGGAATTAAATGGAATTTCATACTACAAAAACCCGGCTCTAGGGACTCCTTATATTTATCAAAAGAAACATAGCAACGTTAAATGTTATTTCACGCTGGTAGTCAATGTTTATATATGTTCTTTACAAGTAGAGGCTAGATACAGTTAAAAATAAACTGTCATATATGGATCATCGCAATCAAGTTAGCAGGCTTTTACATAAAATATAGGAATTAACTCGATGTCGTTTTTCGAATGGTCATTGAGCTAAATTGGGAACTCAAGTACTGGTAACGACTTACCTATCGTAGTCCTTATGGGTGACAACGTATTTGCTTATTGATTGATCGTTACGATCGTTGTTTATTTTTTATGACAAGATTTTTAAGCATACACCTACCGCATTTCATCTCTGCATCACCGTAACATTGACTGGTAGAGAATGCCTAAGGCAATAAGTCCGCCTTTATACATACTGTATATGAAATTTAAATAAATAAATAAATTCCTCATCAAAGGTAGATATAAACGTCTTGAGGATAAAAGGATCGAATACTTGCTTCATTCGTTTTTTTAAACTAAAGATTACAAATGATTGTACACTTAATTCATCTGACAGTAAATAGCTATGGCCATTAAACACGCACGTCAACCCTCAACAAATAATTCAACTGCTTACATAGACAGAGCTAACGCCTAGTGGTTTGCCAGGTTTAAGCCGAAATAATATCTGAATGTACACATACCTATAAGAGACAGCAACAGTGTCACCCAAAACCAGTGCATCCACCAGTGCAGCGTCATGACAGCAGTGTCACGAGGTCTATTACACCCGCACTGTAAAAGAAAATACACAAAATTATTATTTAATATTTAATTATTAAATTATTTTAATATGGTCGTTTTGTAGTTTTAGTACTCACAAACTATTTTATTTTTGATGGCAACCATATACACAACGTCAGACAAAACGCTTGTTATAGTTTTAATCATATTGAATGCTAGGAATAATTTCCTAATGTCCTTGATTGCTCAATATATTCAAATGATAACACCAAACACGGGACTGCATAATTACATAAAGCCCAATTTTACCATCGCTTAATTAGTAGTTTCGTTAGTTAATGTTTCACTATTTTTGGTATTTTAAAAATAGTGATGAATAAAAAATTTATTTGCCTTCGCGGATCTATTTTCCGGAGACCGAAGAGAATTATCATCTTGAAGTCTTCATGTTCATTTTGAGTTCTATTGAGGATTGTCGATGTTTGTGAACTTAGTTACATAAAATGAAGCCATCAATACAATTAAGACTATTTACATTGTACCTAGCTAAATAACTTATTGAGACTTATACAATCAATTGTCAATATACATATGTTGGTAAAATAATGCTTTTAATTTTATCTATACATTTATCTACATAAATAAAAACTAAATGCTCTACGTTTGTAAATGCATTACTTGAGTACGGTTGGACCGATTTGGTCATTATTAATTTTTAAATGTTTGTAACATTTCGAATGTTTCAAGATTTTATGGACGGATTTTTAGTTATTCGGAAAATTGACAATATCGGGATTTTGGATTTGGATTAGAATTATGGATGATTTTCACAAATTCACAAAACAAACAAAATTATTAAAATGTGGATAGGACGACTGTCGTATCTAGCTAGTCAAATATATAAAAAAAAATACTTAAAAATGAAACAAAGGGCCTAAAAAAATAGTCTAAATAATAAAGTGTTAGCGCAGAGAAAGTATAACATGATCCCTACGAAACCTAGCTCCATCTTGACTAATTAGAGAGACTCTTAAGACGAAGCGATAAGAGACTGACGTGAGGAAAGAAATGTTGACACGCTCTCTGCTCAAGGCCTTGCCACTGTTTGTAATTCCCGTTGGTTAATATTAGGTAGAATAATGTCACCCTTTTTGCTAGGCGTACAGTACTTGTTTGGCCTCGTTTTTAACTTATATTCGAGTAGCAGGGAGCATTCTTGTCTAAGTACCATTTACTGTTTATAATCCATGTATATGATATATGTAAATGTAAATATATCCATGTTTATAATATATGTAATCCCAGTATTACTCTGTACCAGCACTTTTGCAATCAAATAATTGATATAGTGTTGTGTTTTTACAGTATATTCGAACAAAATAAAGTTTAGCATAAAATTGGACGACTTCTTTTCGTAGGACCCTTCTTTTTATACACAGCTCTAGAAAATTAGATGGCTTTACTAAATGTAACAATAGAAGCTTATTAAAACGAACACAATACAAACAGGGATCAATTAGTCAGCCAACAAATTTCACATCGAAAGTAAAAAGTAGTTAATAGTAGTAAAGTAGTAAGCAAAGTAGAAAGTAATTGGCAAAATTTACCTTGAAAAGTGATAACAACATATAATCAATAAAAACAACAAAAAAAAACATATTATCATTACTTATTTTATTAGTGTTTCATTAAACACTTAATTAATATGTATCAATAATTAGTGTATGATTCAAAATTGATTACAAAATTATTTAATAAGATGAATGATCCTTGGATATAGTGCAACCTTTTATAAACCTAAAAATGACTGATATGACGGTAGTTCTGAAACCTAATGGATTCAATTATATAACCACTTACAGTTGGAGCAATTTTTAATATGACTTTCGAATACAATTTCAGAGTTTTAGAGTACCTCTATGGACGATTAAAAATCTTGCTGTCATTCCAATAAATGCTTATAATTATATTTAATTAATGAATTAGTATACTAAAATATAACATTCCAAAAATTAATAGAATATTTTTGAATATCAATAAAAGGGAGTTGTTGGCTCGTTACATCAGATTGTAAAAAGTTATGTAACACGAATACTAACCTTTTTCTGTTACAATATAGACTGGATCGATTTAGTATCCTTTGGGTCACAGGAATCAATTACCAAATAGTTGTGCTGGTTTGTACAGAAACAAAAACAGTAGCCGCGTTACGACGAATACTAAATGTATATTCAAGACTAAATCAGGCTTATCCTGAATTATCAAAACGATAAGAAATTTATAATCTTTTTTACTTTCTGTTAAGATATTTTTCAAAGGGAGTAATTGAATTATAGATAATGCCTAACTTAGAATTATTTTTTATGATAATTATTAGGATGCTTTCCAGGACGATTTTGATCACAGCGATATATTCCTGTTGCTACCAGATAACAACAATCTCGTCTTTATTTTTTTTATCACTATTTTTTCTAGCACTATAAATAAAGAAAGAACGGAAAGTATTTATTGCTGCGTAAACAACTGATTTACACATATATATATATATATATATATATATATATATTACATAATCATAGTTTCAATCAATCAAGAATTAGATATCAATTGTACATGTAAATACAGAGGTTTTTTTTACATAGATTACAACGTATTTATATTTATAGGACAAATACGTTTCACTAACAAAGTTTAAAGTGACTTCAGGGGTTGGCTGGTTATCAAGACATTAATTAATTATATATATAATATAACAATAATATTTGCAATTATGCACAATGTGCTAAAACTAAGCAACGTAATAAACTAAATATACCTCTTATGTTGATTTTAACTATAATTAATTGTTACATTTGTATTTTATCAATTATGTGTAATTTTATATATAAGTCAACAGTGCTGTTGGTAAACCTGATAAATAAATTAAAAAATAAAAATAATTAAAGGAAACATAACACAAACAAGGACATTGCTTGCCATTTAAACATAAATTGCATTGTTTTACACTAGGGAAAAGAAAAACAAATGTTTATGCTCTTGTCTTTTGTTAGTAAGGTGTATAAACCTCCTTGACATAGTTTTAAGGCACTGAAAGTGAGACGGGCATCTCGACTGCTGCCTTAAGCTGAATCTTGACACGCTACACGAATTCTTCTAGTATCTAACTTTCTTTTTCTTGCTGTTAATTTCCTTGTTTCTTTATTGTTGGCAGAAGGCTTTCTTTTAGATATTAGGTGCTCTACTATTTATTTATTTGCAATTAAACTTTTTGAAGCTGGCCCGGTTATGTTTATGTCGCGCTACGTTTCCTTTCGCAAAACTGGTGGCGATAAAAGAGTGCCGAACAAGTTACGTAGCGCCACGTTGCAACTTGTTTGTAGTCGCGCCGTGAATGGGTAAGCTTGACTGTGGTGGAACTATGCCCATTGAATAAGACTGTTGTGTTCCGATTAGTGTGCAGATATCCTTGGACCTATTTTTTTAAAGATACCTAACAATGCTATAAACATTACTAATATTCCAATTAACCATTCCCGATAAGCTTGAAATGCTTTTGCTAGGAGATGTGAAATGGTGTATTCCAACCTAGGTACGACGTTAAGATTCGCAACCGTACCCTAAACCATTAGGCTATTGGCGCTTCAATTACAGGTTGATGAAGCGCCAATATGGTAATTATTTTATATCAGTTCTCAGGTGGAACGTAGTTTGTGCATCTTGAATCTTTGCTGGATACACATGGTATGGGCCGCAGATATCATTTGCCAGCAATTGAACTGTGTGCTTGATTGTCACACCACAGATCGCCTGATGAGAAGTAATTTTTGTGGTACATGTTATCCACACTTCTCCTCGATAAGGAATCGTCACACTCACCAGACAAAACACTTTTATTAGGCTTTTGTGTAGTAACAAACAGCATAATTTAAGTAACTGAACTATAAAGACAAAGTTATAACATGACTTTTTTCAAAAAACCTAAAAAAACAACGTCGCATGTACTTTGAACAGGTAAATAAATTAAACCTTGAATCGCCTCTCACCGGCCCCGGTTACGGCTGATAAAAACAGGAGAAAAAATTACAGACAAGGTCAACATTTACAAAGACTGGGAAAACTAAACCTCGTTAGATGGAAGCCTTATGCCGTCATATAAAGCGCAATTTGTTTATCTCTTCGTCGTATTGATTAGAGAACGGATTCACTCGTTCATACTAAACTAAACAGTTACATAAGCCAGTGTACGTTATATTATTTCAAGCTCTAACTTCGAAATATTTTTATTGTACTTCTCTCTTTTCTCTCTTTACGATATTTCCCTCACCGCCGAGCACGTAGTCAATCAGCTCTTAAATTTGCATTTAACAACTTCATCTGTGCCGGCACCCGGAATCGAACTCGGTTATCTAACGTACCGTGAATTAAAAGAGAGATGAGCTACTACGTCTCATATACAACAGACTAACACTATATGAACATAATACAGTAAATTAATATGAAGCATTTTCGACAATATAACAACTTGATAGAACTTATATTTGAAATTGGTTAAAAACGAAATAAAATAGAAACGCTATCATTCTAGTCTGTGAATCCAGCATGGAATGAATGCATGTATGGTGAAAATGAATATACGTATTCAACAATGAATTCTCGATGGTTGGCAATCCACCATTGTGAGCTTTACGTGAAATTTTCCGAATTGCTTGATTCACTGTCGTTGCATCTCTTTGCATTTTCTACCGAATTTACCGTAGAGGGGAGTGTTCTGGGGAATTAGTCGGATTAATTAAAAGTCGGAAAAAAGCTGCTAAGTTTAATCATCACGTACATCACGACAGAATTCAAAATTTCATCCTCATCGTCTCGATGCTTGGCATTACGACAATGCGCGAAATTTCCAGTTACGCACAACTAATCTATGGAATCAGCCGTCGCCGGCGATATTTCAATACCTACACGACTCAGGGATATTCAGGAACGAAGAAAGAAGAGCCTACACCTTTCTTAACGGCCATTTGCAACTCCTCTGATGTATTTGCTTTCCATCAGCTTCGAGCCATCGAGCTGCATGCTCGTTTGCTACCTAATCTATATAATAAAAAGTATGATGAAAATTAATTAGTATACCATATGATGGCTGTTTTGAGATTGGGCTTATTAGTTTATATTAGTATTTATTCTGTATTGTATGTATTGGTGTCAAGGCGAGACTATCACCGTGAGACACATAACGTGTTCACTTATCGACGCTAGCGTTATATTGATTCAGTATCGGATGGCTGTGTGTGTTACGGCTATCTACAGTGGTATAGCCAACTTGTAGCTAGTTTCTAGGTGCAACATGAATGGATCAGCTCGACTGGTTAAGCATCACGGCCTCTCAGAGAATACCAGCATAACGCCGCTATGTTCAGAGTCTTAGGAACCCGTTGATCCAGTTACAGGTCGATCTCTGGTGTGACAACACATGTGGATGTCATGGTTCGATTCATCACTTACTACGAGGTGAGCCGTATGCTGGTGACAAACAAGCACACAGTTAAGCCGATGATAAGTCATTCCCGTGGCCCATCGCAACCAAATTAAGCAATCGTAATGCGGATGCACTCACCAGACGAAACACAGCAGCATTATGCTGGTATTCTGCGAGGGCGTGGTCCTGCCCCGGTCGAGTTGTCCCATTAATTCTGCAGGTAGAAACAAAGTGCAGCGTAGCTCTGGTGAATGTGTCTACATTAGCTATTGAATATAGCCTTTACACATACTGTATATGAAGCTTAAATAAATATATAAGTAATGGTGAGTTCGTAATATAAATTTACTTGTATAGTATAAACGCCTACAAACGAAGTCTTGAACGTAATGTTTACTCTTGTACGCTGTTACCATGTTATAATTTTAATGATGAAAAGATTATTTCTTTAAAACATTAAATTACACAGTAATTGCAATAGTGAAAATGTTGGCGGTGCAGGAAAAATCATAGAGAAAAACTTGTAGAGACAACCTTTTCTATGAAAGTCAGGGTGACAAACGAGCACACAGTTCACCCGAAGGTAAATGATGACGATGATCCTTCGCAAAAATTCAAGATGAAGACGCATTGTCGGCCCTGATGACTCAGTTGGCGTTTATGAGATCATGGTCCTTTACCGGTCGAGCCGACGCATTTATAATAAATTAAAATAAAATAAAATTATTTAGTATTACTTTTTTTTATAGGAGTCAAACGATAAAGCTGGTCAACCGATGGTTACTTACTACCGCCACCCGTGAACAACTTTAGAGAGCAGTAAGCTTGAAAGTCCCTAAACCGTATCGTTTATCAAATATCGCTGGCGGCAGCTTTTTATTATTATTACATTAAGAGTAACAAAGGTGCACTCAGTTCACCTGACTATAAGTGATTCCTGCGGCCCATGACATCTACATTCATCCTTGACAAGGAATCATTATGCAGATGCATTGTCACACTTGACGATAGAGACGGAATGTCTTGTCACCAATAATAAAGGTCTCCAAATCTCTACACTCACCGAACGAATCAGCAACATTATGCTGCTATCTTACGCTGGTATTCTGTGAGGGCGTGGTCCTACACCGGTCGAACTGGCCCATTCATTCTACAGTTAGAAACAAACTGCAGCATAGCTCAACCACTGGATGTGGCAAAGAACGTCAGAATAAAAAACGTTGAAAATAATCACGACAAAATCAGACAAAAAATTGATTTAGTTGATGTGCAGTATTCGCGTAAATATATTAATACGCTAGCATACTAAAAGATTAAGAATATTAAATAGAAATGATAAGTGACTGTACCTTTGAATTTAGTGGAATGAATTATTGCAACTGTTAACATTAAGTAAAATATAAGTAAACATTGTCGTACTTAAGCTCTCGAGACTTAGACGTCACGGTCGTTGAAGAGAGCCGAGTCGTGTATCTTCCCCTAGGATAATTAGAGGGATGGGATGGGGGATGTTGTACGGAAAATAACTAGACGGAGCGTCTGGAGACTGGAGCCGTTTGTTGCTTAATGAGGTACAAGTGAATTGTGCGCAGGTTAAGAATGATGTCGCGTTTATTGCGTGTGTCTAACGGTTAAATATACTTCGTTTAAGTCTGATTAAATTGTATGAGATGTGTCTTTAACAGAGGTGGAGCCTGATTGCAGCTTGATTCGAGCTACAGCATGAATGGGATTATGTGGGACAAGTAACGAGTTCCATTTCAGTGTTAAAAGGTGACAAAAAACGTACTTCGAAACAGCATCATTGTATCGGCGATGAAGGAAATTATTGTTAGAAAACCTGTATGACTAATAAAAAATAATAAAAAAAAATCATTCCATTCATAGACATGTGAAGTCCGTCATTACGCAGTGGAGCCGCCTTGTGGACTACACTGTATACCCTGTCTAGAGTAGAGCTTATGCCCAGCAGTGGGACTTATGTATATAGGCTATATTACTTTGCTTACTTTAGTTTTTCTGCCATTAATCCGAATAGTTTTTATTACGAAATCGGTTTACGTGGTAATTTAGTGAGATAGTTGGTAAACAATTAACGTATACAATTGGTGCGTGTCGTACAGAGCAGCGGTGTGCATCTCGTTGGTTGTTCGCTTTTAACATCTCTTCTAATAGCGTTATTATTATGTTTCCAAGTGAAAGTTGCGAAGACGAAAGTATAGTCATCTTTTCTCAAGCCGTGGGGGTACCTTGCTACCTTGTACCGAGATACCTTGGGGGGGGTCACGTTTGTTATTGACGAGGGTCGCAATCTGTTCTATAAATAAAACCTGTATACAAAAGATTCGTTTACTAAATGAATCCACCATCGGACTTCACGATCCACTGCTGAATTTGATCTTGTTTGTTGTGAACATCCCTCAAACCCGAACGCTTTGCTTCGTCTTTCATTATTCGTACAGCAAAGGACTGGAATAGTTTGCCCGCGTCTGTGATTTCCCTCCGATTACAATGTGGGTGTTTTCAAGAGTAGAGTTAATAGACGTTTACTGAGCTAGTGCGCCTTACCATCCAGGACTGCATTTCCACTTAACATCTCAGATGGGACCGTGGTCAAGCACTTGCTTAGAAAATTTTAAAAATAAAATGAATGAATTTTAATGTATTTTTATAAAATTAAATATTAGCATCTAATAATAACGTGTAAAAATAAACTTATACCTTGCTTTGTTTAAATAATCTATTATTTGATTAATATGTTATCATTATCTTATAGTGAATATATAGGGGTCCACTTAATTAGGCTTTTTGTGGGTCGTGATATAACAATGGTTGAGAAACAATGGCTTAGAGAATAAAGTTTACTGGTAAAAAAACTGGTAAAATTTTAAAAACCAACACGTTAGGATTAATAAGTATATTGTTATCAATTTTGGTGCGGGGAAGAGATTGTTGATGACTTTTTTTAACATTTAAATTATTGTTTGACTTTGAAATAGTCCATGTTCTTTTTAAGAAGGCAAGACGGATTGGACAAATGAAATTGTATTTAAGATAGCTTTAAGGTTTTCTTTTTCGTTATATAAGGCGCTATATAGGTATATAGTTTCAAACGATATAGTTTCACTGTTCACCTGATAGTAAGCGTTTCCAGAGGCCCATGACATCGACATTCACCCTTGACAAGGAGTCATAATGCAGATGCGTTGTCACCCTTGAGGTCTGAATCGAATACCTCGTCATCAGTAATAAAGGTCTCGGGATCCCTACGCTCACCAAACGGAACATAGCAGCATTACTTACTATCAGGTGAACTGTGTGCTCGTTCGTCACTCTGAATGCAATAAAAATATAATTCTCCAATGATTAGTAAAAGGACGGAACGAACCTGTCATTTGATACTTAACGAATACCGAGACAAAGAAGTATCATTAGAGGTCACTTCTCCTTGACTGGCAACCTTCAGACGGTATTATGTGTCCTAATGTACTTTGCGAAATTATTACTAACCAAACATAATTATTAGTTGAACGAAGATATTGGATTATAAAGTAAATATACTATATACGTGGAACATCGGTATAGAGTACGTGATTTAATTATTTATTTGCATTCGAAATTAACAAAATTATTAAGAATTCTTTATATAGCAAAAAAATAAAGGTCAATAATTGTCATAAAGTAAATTTTAATATGTTTCTTTTTATTTACTTTGTGTACTTTTAATAATAGTTTTATTATTTTCTTGAATACCTGCCACAATGTTCTATTACTCTCTGGGGTAACTGGTAGCGAATGGGAAATAGCACAAGTCCATATATTGTATTCTTTTTAGGATAAGATAACAAATTTTAAATTTGTAAATAAATCATTTTCTCGTCTATTTAATCCTCACGAATTGTTACGATGTGCGATCTGAAAGTGTTAGCAAAACTAGAATTTGTTTTGATTATTTGTCGTACTGGGCAGTTAAATTTACCATTTCTACTCCCATACGGGACACCCAGTACGTACGCACACAATATATATATATATATATATATATATATATATATTTATTGTGTGTGTGTATATATATATTATAATACTTGTGGGTAGTTCAAATGTTAGGGGTGTATTCCCAACTCAAGCTCGCAGTCTCGTAATAGTTCTACGATGTTGGTGCTCTAAGAATGCCAGTAGCTTTAGAGATTCTGCGAAGAGTCGAACAAAAGACCTACCTATACCTGAGTGCATTCCCCTACACTGTTTTCGAGTAAAACTCGAAGTAACATCAATTATTTTTATGTTCTCTTTTATTAAATTAAGGGTGACACAGCTACAGTTCACTTTATGGTAAGTAATAGTGTTACATTGTTATTTCACGATGTTATCCTGGTCAGGTAGCCAATATCCGGTCGAGCAATCAATTTTTGTTTCATTCATCTTAGTCGTGAATGTTTTATTATTATTATTGTATTGGAGAGACTCCTGAGGAACGAAATGGAGTACCTCGTCGCCAGTAATAAACGTCTCTGGAACCCTATGATCACCAGACGAAATACAGCAGCATTATACTGGTATTCTATGAGGGCGTGGTCCTTCCCCAGTCGAGCTGATCCCTCATTCTGCAGTCAGAAATAAACTGCATTATAGCTCTATCAAATCTACCACTATCAAAAGGTTGTCGCTCTAGAACTTTTCTTACCCACCGATTATCCGTACTACGATCTATGCATTATCTTATCTTATCACGTCTTATACTTATCAAAAAATCTAAATGCATACCTGAGGAGTGATATTGAATATCTCATTACCTGTAATCTGGTCCAAATATATACTATATATATATATATATATATATATTTACCTTTTTGAATAGTCAATGAATATCATGGTTTATTTACCGAAAAATGTGATTCTTTCTCGCACAATAATATTTGGCCTTTTTTAGCCTCGACTTTAAAATAGCGACGTTTCCTAGTTTATTTCGGTTAGAACGACGTTAGACACATCGTTGTTTGCCTATCAGAAAATATCAAATATCAACAAACAAAATCCCGTATAATTATTAAAAGACAATATAAGACAATTTAAAATAAAGCTGTTAATGAGCAACCCGCTAAGTGTAATGAATAGCTGTCGATAAATTGAATCAGCTTCGTTGGCGCATGTCCAAGAGCCAACGAACTGTTACCATCCGCGTGATCATATTTGGAACGATGTTTTGCACATTCGGCAAAAAGCTTTTTGCTTATTAGCGATTCTTTGACGGCCACGTGGTGTAGTGCTTAGTGTACTTAGCTGCTGCTTTTGTTGATGTTCTGGATACAATGTCCAGCCGAGGAACGATATTTGTAATAAATTATTGGTTTTCGGGTGTAAGAGTGTTGTTAGTATGTTCCGCGTGCTCGTCACTGCATCTGAATATTTATTGTAAGTGTATTATATCGGAATAAGGACGGTGGCGAGGAGAGAGTGCCTCTCTGTTTGCGCAAATGCTTACGGCACTATAAAATATTCTGTGTAGTCGGTATAATCTCGCAATAATTAGAAGCTGAGGCGACGCTGATCGCCGGGATGGAAATCGACCAGGAGTACGTCATCTAGTTGTTTAAAAAGTACCAAATGAGTTCACCAGATGATAAGTGATGACCGCGGTCCCTACACAACTGGAAACGTTCTCAACAATTATAGCGGAGTGTGACAAAAAAGCACACTGCACACCTGATGGAAACGATGACTACAGCCACTACACATCTGCATCCATCTTCAACAAAGATCAAAGACTTACATGCCCTGGTCATGCCAATGAACTGAGATGGAATATATTGAAACCATACGAAATACAGCTAAGGAAACTGTAGGTTTAATCAAAATTGGCTTATTAAGTTTAAAGTATAACTTATCACCTGATGATGACTGATGATTGAGGCTCATAAACACCTACATACATTCTCAACAAGGATCTCATACGCTGTTAACATTGACTCTCGCGCACCATACTTGTCCTCGATAAGCACTTAAAATGTAGTTGAACCGTTACGTCTTAGGCCTTAAATGGAATATACCACATGTAGTAAGTTTTCCGGTTTCTTTCACGCACCAGACTAAACACAATAGGTGCACTATTTTACGCTGGTAACATTTTAAACTGCCCTACATCTAACTTGGAGTACATCATACAAAGAAGAGGTAGAAAACATTAACAAAAAATCAATAATACTTCAGAATGTCAAAAACCATGATAATTAATAGGGTATACTAAAATGTTATCTAAAAGGAAAAAAATCTCTAGCATCACTCACCAAATCCACAGACCCCCAGATGTTCACTAGTTCATCAGTTTCGCACCAATAGTCATCACGTCCTGTAAAAAAAACATTAAAAAAAAAGTTAAATACGGCAATATTTTTTATGACTAAAGGGTGACAGCCCTGCACACTGTTCACCTGATGGTAAGAGACCGCGGCCCTACTCAGCGGGCTTCCCGCTCGCGAGTCTAATTAGATAAAGCTCTCTGGACCAAGAGCAATACTCATACACAAAAAAAAAAGACCACGGCCCATAAGCCTCAATACATATTCAAGTCACGTATGAATCGTCACTGGTTGACTAAGATGTAATGTCTCCCTTCATCCAATCACCATATGAAACAGCAGTGCCATCATTTACCGTAGAACCGACCCATCCATTGTTTTTGTTACTTTGAGAGTAATAAATTAGCACACAGTTCACCTGATGACGAGTGATACCTGCGGCCCATGGCATCTAAATTCATCCTTGACAAGGAATCATAATGCAGATGCGTTGTCGCCTTTGAAGACTGAGATGGAATGCCTCGTCACCAGTAATAAAGGTCTCCGGATCCCTGCACTCGCCAGACGAATACCGCAGCGTTATGCTGCTATTTTACGCTCGTATTCTGTGAGGGCGTGGTCCTACTCCGGTAGAGCTGACCCATTCATTCTGCAGTTAGAAACAAGCGGCGTAGTTCTACCATCGTAAATATCTTACAAATTACATTTTTTCCCTTTTCGTTGCCAATGTTTAAGAAGTGTTTGACGTCCTGATATCATTGTTTTAAATTTATTTTTGATGTGATCTATCCAGAAGGAGCTCACAGTATCTTGACATACTCTAGTGGCATGTCTCGCTGTGGATTTAATTTTATCAATCACAGGATCCTAAGCCGATGGTGCACAGCCATATTCATTACTAAATTTTTGTAATTACAATAGCTTTATCCTTGACAAGGAATCGGTGTTCTTTTGCGAGGATTTGTGTTTTATCAAATTTGAAGTAATCATACGGCGGATATAGGGTATGAAAAGAGCCTGTAGACTTTTACAGTGATCACATCTGCTGTATTAAACGCATTTAGATAAATATAAGAAAATTGAAACAATAGCTGGAATACACGAAGTTCATGTTACATGTCTACTCATGACGTTTGTGTGCTCGTTTGAAGTCTTAGTGCCGTAAAAAATATCTTATTCATAAGTCGTTCAAACTACATACTACATACTGTATAATGGGTGTGTTATTTCGTGGGAGTATCGCACCGCCTCCTCCGGGCCAAGTCCCGCAGTTTCTCGGTCTAGATGCGTATTACCGTGTAAACGCTTAACATATAACAATAATTATCACGTAAAACCTTAATATCAATGAATGTTTATGCTTTTTTCGTAATGTAACTATTTCCACTTTTATCTCTACATTAAGTTATTATTTAAATATGAAGGATTTGTTAGATAGACTACACTAAAATCGTCTGTTCCCATCACTAGTGCTCGACATGGGCTTTGATCACAAGTCACTAAGGTCTTGTAAGACTCGGCAAACACAGTGTGGATACCACTAAAGTGGAGGGACGTCAGACCTTTAATACTGGTGACGAGGCATTCCACCTCAGTCCTCAAGGGTGACGACGTACCTGCATTATGATTCTTTGTCAAGATTGAATGTAGATGTCATGGGCTGTAGGAATCACTTACCATCAGGTGAACTGTGTGCTCGTTTGTTACTCTCTACGTAATCAAAAAACGTCGGCTCTACGGGTAATGATTGAACTGCTGTCACCAGCATAATGCTGTTGTGTTTCGTTTGGTGAGCGTAGGAGTCCGGAGACCAGATTAGTAGTGACGAGATATTATATCTCAGTCAGGTGACAGCGCGTCTGTATTATGATTCCATATCGAGGATGGCTGTAGATGTTATTGGCAGAGGGAATCACTGGTTATCAGGTGAACTGCGTGCTCGTTTGTTACCTTGAAAGTAATAATAAACAAAAAAGATCTATACGGCCGGCCTTATACCACCGCCTTATATATCCTTTGAACTATGCGAGCCACCTTCGTTCTACTGCAATGTCTTCACATTGTGAATTCTGTCGTGTCGTGAAACATCGAGCGTAGCCTTTCCCATAGCTCGTTGAGCAAATACAATCTCCGTTCTGTAGGTCAACACATAACTAACTATATTTTATGCCCTATATTGTTTTTTAGTGTTAACTGACTAAGTAGAGAGAAATAAATAGTATGTATTCGTGTTGCGACTGGTTGGAAAACTCAAAAAAAATGAGTAACAAAACATAATTTTTTTTAACACAATATTCTATTAATTTTAAATTATCAGTGTTTCTTTTACTTAATCGATTCGATTGCTATATACAGAAATGCTGTATTGCATTCAGTTTAAATATGTTTCGTGACAAGGATAAGTAGGTGGATAATTAGTCAGAAGGAAAACATTACTGCTAATGAGTCTTTTTGAAAACCTTGTCTTTGTAAAACTTGACGTTAGTCAGAACCTGAGTTTTAAATACGAACGAACTTAAAATTTTACAATTATGTTTAGGCATATTACATAAATTTACTCTTTTTAACATTGGTGGAGTCACGTAGCAGCTCGTATATAGCAACACAAATTGGTCCGCTCGACCGGAGCAGAACAACGCTTTCACAAAATGCCAAAATAACGCGTGTGAAATATATAACATATAGTGTGAAAAAGAATATATAACATATTATGGTGCCGTTAACATTCAATTTACAAGTGTACAGATTTATTATGTACATTTAAATGATGTATTATGTATACTTAAATGATGTATTATGTATATATAAATGAAGTATTATGTATATATAAATGATGTATTATGTATACATAAATGATGTATTATGTATATATAACTCGATGTAATGCATATACAATCAAGGTTCAAACGCAGTATAAACACACCCAGACCCGAATATCAGCAAATTTGTGATGTTCAAATATTGTCAGCCGACCGTTGTCCATATCGGTACCGGACGCGGCGTCCTTTTTTTTCAATACCAGTATGACTAACACAAGTCCACAAGTTAATTTTGTCAACAACGAGCCGAGCCGAGCACGCAATGCGTTGATCTAGAGTGAGCAATCTGGGCGTTCATTATTGTGTTTGCTTCGCTACACCCTTGATTGGCTATCCGGGTCCCGACCTTGTGGAGTGGAAAGGCACGACTGTGAAATATCGATTTTGTCGGTAGTGCGACGTTCGCCAATTACGCGTCCACTTCGGACTTGTACTGATTTTATGTTCAAAACAGGTTTAGTAACATAAACAAATAATATAATGATATCTCTTATATTTACGCGAATCCTGCTGCATTGAATAAAACTATTTTTTTACGTATATTACCGACTTTATTTTCTCACTTACTTCTTACTTTTATGACTCAATCCGGCCCCCGTGTGTGCTGAAAAGCACTTGAAATGTCGAGATAAAAGTTTAATTTAAACGCCATAGAAACAGTAAAAAAATGTTTTATTCAAACTAATAATGTTTTAAGGTACATATATTACCTAGTACACGACTTTGCTTATATTTTTAAAAAAAATATAAGATTAATATAGATATTTATTTAGATGTAGAAAATATTTTAGTCAAATACACGACCGCTTGACCTAGACCTAGTCATATCCCCAATCTACATGTGAGTGGAGAGACGAGATGGGGGTGACCTTACAGGAGCTGGATCGAGCCGTCGGCCGCTTGAAAGTCCGTCACACCACGCCAGGACCCGACGGAATTCCCGGTCGGGACTGGGTGTTGAGTCTGGCTACCCTTGGGAACGGGCTGAGGCAGATGTTTATCAGCTGCCTCCGTAACTCCAAGTTCCCTAGGGCCTGGATGGAGGCCCGAGTGGTCCTTTTGAAGAAAGCAGACAGAGTCGCAGATTCTCCCTCTGTGTACCGTCCCATATGCCTGTAGGATGAGGCTGGTAAGTTATTCGAGATAATTCTTGCCGCCCGTCTCAACCGGCATCTATCGCGTATCGGTCCCGATTTCGCCGAAAACAAGTTTAACTATCGACGCGGTCATGTGCGTCTATTGGACTGGGGGCTCCGACCGTCCAGTCTCCGAGGAGGACGACGGCACGAAGTGGTACCGTGTCTTCGTGACAGTTCCACGAGGGTTCTGGGGGTGCGATCTTCACGCACGCCCCCGGCACGGGCTATCCTAGCAAAGCGCAGGGAGATTTTGGTTGCGTTCCTTAAGGAGATCCCGCGACCCATCGTGAGCGTTGGTGGCGACCACTGTGGGGTTTTAGTCGGTGTAAGTCCGACATAACCGTCCCTGCCCCCGCGAGGGCGGGTATACGTAGGCATTTCCAAATTTTCAATATATCATACGCGGTTAATGTGTTACTGAATTTTCGCTTAGTTAATCTATTGGAAGCAACTTGTCGAGCCGAGGTTCAGCCCTCTCGGGCACCTTCGAGTCAGTTACTGTCACGCGCAGGGTAATGGTTCAAGCCGAGGCTCCGTCTCAGGAACCATTGTGCTGGTTAACCATAAATAAAGGCTGTGTAAGTGTCCTAAGCGATTGGCCACTTTTCAATACCATGAAGCTGTAAAATCTCTCGGGCGAACAAATAAAATGAACTTTAGTCAAAATCTACCAGGAGAACTTTATAAACAATGATGTCAGACGCTTAGTAATATATGTACATCACCTATTTTGACATTAGTAATAGCATAAAGTCAAGACATAGTTGTTTGTAATCCCACACCGTATCAAAAGTACCGTCTTAGCAGTAACAGAATTAGTAGTTCTGTTAGTGTTTGAGATATCGGCCCAGACGCAAAAAGGTCAGACACTGATTAGTATGCAAGTAAAGATCTTCATTATAAGATTTATTGATAATATGCAAAGTATTTTAGTAATTTTTGGCTCATTTAAATGTGCAGACATAGTGTGAAATAATTTGGAGTTTTATATTTCTACAATTTATTTGAATTATTTTTTTTATTTTTATTAATCTTATAACAGTAACGGGGAAACGAGATAGGTCTAAATCTATTCAGATTTTAGACTAAGGAGATAATTGAATAAGTCTTATATTGTTTGTCGTTGAAAAAGATTGAATGACATGTGAATGAGAAAACGTTAGCGTTACGGAGATGCTCTGAATAACACAACCGTGCTGGGAACTCGTCCTGTAACTAGGTGAAGCTTTTAGAATTGATTGTTTTTTTTTGCTTAATTTGAATAATATAAAATAAATAAGATTGAAAAGAAAGTTTAATTAATTTCAATATTTAAAATAATTTTAAATTCAAATTGTTATGGCATTCTAGACAATCGACTTAAGATCTGCAAAGTTTTACATACAGTACTTTGATTTATAAATGTAGGAGTAACAATCAAGCAGACAGACAGTTCACCTGATGACTCTAGTCTATGAGGTCTATTGACATATATACAACCTAAACAAAAAACTAAATTAATATAATATTAACATACATACAACCTCAACTAAACAATAAAATTCAAGACACACACACGTTGTGAAACCTGAGGACTAAGACGTACCCAGGAACCAGGTCTATGGATTTCAACACTCACCATACGAATTAAAGCACCGAGATGGATGGTTCTTCCAAAGTAAAATTTAAAGAAGACACTTCTCGATGAACTAAAATGCTACAAATCAAATTGTTAATTGAACATCCAAACACTTAGTCATTTTATAGCAAGTTCGTGGCACACTTTACATACGTGAAAATAAACAGAACAGAGATGATAAACAAAGTCATAATATAGTGTCATTCGTTGACGTATGAAGCAAAGCAGTAACAAAAAATAAATTGAACAAACAAACTTGTTGTTCGAAAGGAAATATAGAATACCTGGGCGATCGGAAGACAATGAACCAAAACAAACAACGACCTACAGAGAACCGGTTCCCTTCCTACATAGTATGGTTATGTATTCTAGATACGAGTTCGGGCAAGAGCGTGCCAACTATCTAGAGGTCAAAGTCACGCGGAAAATTTGCTTATGTAGTTTGACAATATGTCGTTTCCATTTCTGTGGTTACCACTGGAATAGTCTCTTAATTGCTAGCAATTTCGTTCTCATTTTTATGATGAACATAATAGAGTCTGCAGCAATCTTTCGAGCATTGCTTACGAGTATATTTTAATAAAACTACATTTACAGATTTTATCGCGTTTGTTTACACTTTTTTTCTCGACGTTTGTGTGTGCTTTACAGAACTCATGGTGACGGTGAGGTGTTTGA
This sequence comes from Teinopalpus imperialis, assembly GCA_029286865.1. Taxonomy (NCBI): domain Eukaryota; kingdom Metazoa; phylum Arthropoda; class Insecta; order Lepidoptera; family Papilionidae; genus Teinopalpus; species Teinopalpus imperialis. The sequence continues at coordinate 613,964 of JAGSMU010000020.1, read as the reverse complement.
CGTCCCGATGTCTTAGTTAACCCAAACTCTACTCTCATAACTCAGCTTTTTTAATTATTAATTTTTGGTCTGATCTACTCAGAATGAGTTTAGTGTCTTGGGGTCTTGTAGTGGTATGTCTGTCTTAATTACAGAATCCAAAGCCTTTAATTATTTACATGATATGTCTTTCTTCTTGAAGGTAGTTATTTTTTGTATAATATGATATGGTATATACAATTGATATATTATTATATATTTTTAATGATGATATTGCTTCTCGAGGATGGGTTTATTAGGGTTTACTCCTAAGTGAGTAAAGTAAATATTCAAAAAATATTCTCTTTTTAAACAACTGAAAAACAGTATATAAACATAGTATGCATTTCACACCCCTTCTTCCCCCTTAGACTACGCCCATGACATGTTGATCTACCTGTCTATCTACCTAAGATATATAACCTAATTATATTACCTAAGATATCTATATTAAGAATTCTAGGGATGACGTCTAATTGAAGAAAATATGGAAGCCTCGCGTCTTAGCTAGATGACCTAATCACATTAAGAAATCACCGACGTATAAAATAAACAAATTCCGATTTTGGGGGCTGTTTAGAATTTTCTTAAAGTTCTTTTGGAAAACAGAAAGTTCTTCGCGCAAGTTAATCTCGCACTTGATCAGTTCTTTTATAATGAGAGGTGGCAGGCGAATAAATGTTTAAGTGATTATAGGATTTTAATGGAACAACATTTTAATGAATGAAGGTGTGAATGTGAATGGGCTGCAGTAACTATTCACCATTGATATTCCGTTTGATGATCTAGTACCTTGAAGAGTAACATGGAAGGCCGCAGTTCCCCATTGATATTGCGTTTGAAGATCTTGTACCTCGAAGAGTAACATGGAAGGTCACAGTTCCCCATTGATATTGCGTTTGAAGATCTTGTACCTTGAAGAGTAACAGGGAAGGTCGCAGTTCTAGTACTCGAGTCACCATACGAAACACAGTAGTATTAAACCGTACTGATATTGAAAATCGTAGTCTATCTATATATAGTTCGCAGTCCATCCAGATTCTAGCTTCATTTTGACTCCACTATTATGTTCATACAGCAAGATGGGAAAGTATGTTATTCGGTTCCCGCAAAAGTAACCTTATTACATTAGAGTATCCTTCAGACAGACAGATTCGCTCATTCTTTTGAAGGCATCTTCCGGTCATTACTAGATTTAATCTCAGAAAACATAATGGCACATACAAGGCTTACTTTGGTCGATAAGATCAGAGGACATGTAAACTGCAGTGAGATACCCAAAACCAGTAATTTGTGTGTTTCATAAAAATTAATTTTGCCAGGGATGAGAACGTGCTAGCTAGCTAGCTAATATGCGTAAACAGCCAACTATGTTCTTACATAATTTTGGTTTTTGGATTATGTAACACACTCTTTAGAGAGAAGGCCTACAGCAGGATTTATATATATATAGGATGTAATTTCAATTGCGTTTCATTATTTCACACAGTGGAAAAGGGAAGAATCGAAATAAATTCGGAGAACGGCCAGAGTTCCTGTAAGAGATTTACTGGATTTTTTTTAGATTTCAGTCAATATTTTAAACACCGTAATTGTATTGGGACGTTATTTGGTATCATTTTGAGTAAATGCACTGATTTCTGTCATCACAAGACACCCGACACCCATTGCATTATTAATTAAAAGTCAACGTCAAAATTAAACTGTACAACAGTTTTACCATCATTTGGACATCTTTCAAACTCCCCCTCATATGTTCATTCTACATCTTGTCTATAGCCGAGTGGAAACGCTTTTCATCAAATATCTTTGCTGTGTAATATTCCCAGCCGACCCACAATAAGGCGTCAATAGCCTAATGGTTTTGGGTATGGTTTGCCAAACTTAAAGGTCGTCTGTTCGCATCCATAATTCGACTATTGCCGGGACGTCTCCTAGCACAAGTTTTGACCTTAGTGGAGTGGTTAACAGGAATTTTAGAGATGTTAATAGCAATTCTAGCATTCTTTAAAAAAAACATTTCAAGTGGAATTAGGGCAGCAACTGCGTAGTATACATACGGCAGTAAAACGTAGACCTTGACCTTCAAATCGCATAAAGTTTCACACAGAGTGTATCTGCGGTACGATGTATTCGAAACCTGCGAACCAGTAATCATACGGTTTTAAAGATAATATTTAATAGGCTATACAAGTCTATAGATAAGTATAGTGCCTTTAAAGAGACACAATAGACTTTTTAAAGGCACTTTACTTTAGTAGGCAATTAACATCCCAATTAGTGTTCCATGTTTAGTATTCAAAAAGTAACAAATGTTCCGTTTCCACCAGTTGACCTCGAGGTTGCGAAACAAACAAGATAAAGAGTGTTAATGGGCCCCTCACTCTTGTAGCGCACGATAACATTAAGGTGTAATTTGGAATAATTCAGATGATACAATGTGTATTCATACTGGATTATTGTTGCCGATAGCCTAATGGTTTAGTGTACGGTCTGCGAGACTTAAGGTCGTCTGTACGTGTTCGCCATTCGACAATTGTCGTGAACGATCTCCTAGCACAAGTATTTTAAGCTAAGATTGATTTAAGATGTTAGTAATGTTTACAGCACATTTTTCTTAAAAAAAAATGTTGTTTTGGCTGCGTGGCTGTGGCATCGCAAGTCCTGAATTGTATATAACCTGACCCCATGAAGAGTATTAGTGGATAACGTAAAAGAGTATAATGTTTTTGGGTTTGGGGTGTGTTGTTGTATGAATATATCATGTCCTTGACGGTGCATGCAAATCTTCTCCAAATATATTAATATCGGACTAGGTAAGAAAACGCGAGTGTTTTTGTGTTCACGCGTTTGTGAGTTCAAGAGTGTTCTGGTAGTTATTATAGTATATATCCTATTTTGTATATATTCATATTTTTTTTTATGAAGTAGTAACGACTGCAACCCATGACTTCAACATCTATCCACCAGTAAGATACTAAATGTACATACATACAGGGTTCAGATGCCTCAATACCTCTAATTACCTCTAATTTTTAACAAATGACCCCACAGTTCACCTGAATTCCTGCATTCACCATGCGAAACACACATATATATATATTATATATATATATATATATATATATATATATATATATATATATTATATATATATATATATATATATATATATATATATATATATATATATAAAAATAGATATCGTTGTGGTATGAACTGTATTGTCAATTAATGAGCCCCGTTCATAAATAAGAAATGAATTTCACAAATAAAATGAATATTGGCTCTCGAATTCCAAGTCTGGTCTGTAATTATCAAGACAGTTTCTATCGCGAATTTTCAGAGGAATTTAACTACATAAGATTTACGAGCTAGATAGGAAGATTAACGAGTTTAGGTATAACACTAAACTCCCCGCGATCTAGTGAATAATCACCTTTCTGTTGTAGAATGCCAACAGTGTTAAATTTACCTTATTTTATACTGCATAGAAGAGACGGGGGAAATAATCTTGCAGCAAAACTCGCCTGCATTAGCCATAAAGTAGCTATATCATATCATAAATAGGATAGTTCGACCGGCTAGGAATACGCTTTCACGGAATACTAAGGTAAAATATAAGCTTAGCACTTTATCGTCAGTTGAAATAAACCGGAGAAATAATTAAACTATATCGATTCGGAATAGCGTTCTTCCTATTCCTCCGTTTATAATATAATTACGTACATTAATGATATAATTACGTACGGGTCCCAAGGGATTTTAGAGTTCTCCGTCACGTTACATTTTACCTCACTGTCCAATGTTTTCAACTTATGCGCCTGCTGTTAATTTTGGGTTAGAGAGACAGTGGGTTAGATTGGAGGCTTCTTTCGGCGACGTTTATCACTTAGTTTACGTTATATTTTAGTTTATTTTAGAAGAACTGTAAGAACGTAAGCGTATTAAGGTGATCAGCAGTAATCACTAACCATCAGATGTACTGTGTCCTCGTTTATCACGTACTAATATTAAAAGAAAAAAAAGTAAAAGGTTTTAGTTCTTCCAAGCACTAGCTTTGATTAAATGAAATAAAAAACCATAATAACTACTTTAATATAAAATATATGTATGTATATACATAAAATACTCTTGATATTTCATTTTATTATTGCAGATGTGATATGAAAGGATCATTATGTTTTATATTGCCTATATATTATGCTACCAGCAATAAAGTCTACGGTTCCGTACACCCACCGAATGAAACACCAGCGTTATTTCCCATTGGTGCTCTGTGAGGATGTGGTTATATCTCGGTCAAGCAGACCCATTCAAGCTTAAGCTAAACACCAGCTGCAACGTGGCCTTAACTCATCACGGTGGTCAGAAGTCCGTGAGCGCATTAATACCACTACTATATTTTCGGATGGCTTTCCAATCCAAGAAACGCGACACAACAGTTAAATAAACCAAGCCCATTGGTCATTGTATGATATTTTTTAAAAAAATACCGTTTTACAAACGAGCAAATGGTTCATTTGAAGGTAACATCGGTCCTCAACAAACATTCGAGATGCACATATGCGTTGTCACCCCCGAGGACTGAGATGCGTCGTTACATGTAATCGGGTCCCGGATCCCTACACTCACTTTGCGAAACACACGTGCGGTTATGCTGCTATTTTACGGTGGTATTCTTTGAGTGTAGTCGTACGAGGGTCATACAGGCCAAAGCGCGGCTCTGCACGCGTCTTTCTTGACCTTCACCCCCCCCCCCCTTCTGCTGCTGGGCGACATGTCATCAGCTTCGCCGTCGGGCATCCTCTCCAGCAACCACTACAACCTACTACTTCTTCGAACACTCTGAGTGCCGCAATGTCCACCTGCGAGCTAACGAGATTCTCATAGTATACCGGTGGTCATGTTCCAGACGTGCAACTCCATTCATCATGTCCATAAGTAGGTAATCTCACAGAGTGTACTCCCACAAAATGTGATGAACATCCTCCTCACCAGTCAGACATCCTCATGCTGCTATCAGCTGTCAGGCAGCAGTATGCTGTCATTGTATGCGGGTGGTGGTACATTCTGTGAGTTTAGTTGGGCGCGACTGTAGTTATTTTAAAAAAAAAAGAACGCTACAATTGCTAACACTCACGTTATCTACTCCAACTGAGCTGAAATGCTAGGTGCTAGGAGATGGTTCACGACAATTCTCGAATGACGGATTCGAACAGACGACCTTGAGTTTCGTAGACCGTACCTTAAACGATTAGGGTATTGACGTTTCAATGTGTCGCACTGGGAATATTACACAGCAAAGATATATGACATATGTGTGATTACAATTGATCATAGAAGATGAAGAATGAAAACATGAAAGGGAGTTTGAAAGATGTCCAAATGATGTTGTAAAAACGCTTTCTGCGCTTAATCTTTCGGCGCAAAATGCAATTCATCGTGACAGGCCGTAACGTGTGCGTGTGTATGAGGACATGGCATAAATAACGAATCACGTTCACTAGTGACGGTGAAGCGATCAATTTCACGCCAACTATGACGTGATGATTTATTGGGATGCAGTGTAGAGCACTCTCACTGAATCCGTCTCTCGCTGCAATTAAAAGTCACTTTGGTATGTTCCACATTGTACATTTATTGGAATTGGATGATTGGATTTTTTACTTTATATAAGGTAACAGGCACTAAGTTCACCCGATGGTAAGTGATTGACATGACACACACATTCATCTCCGATAGGCAATTATATTTACAAGGATAACGTATTTGTGCGTCTTGAATCTTTGTTGTGTGTATACTTATTTAGTGTTAGCTAAATTATAATAATAAAAATGACATCGATTCACTTAATAACTGTAATGACGTAAGTATACTTAGTAATTTAAAATGATTCAATTGTTGTTAACATCATTATAAATATACAATATTGTTTCTAAACACTTGACGAACATAAACCAATAAAGACTTTTAAATTGACTTGTCTAATTTAGAACGCAATTGTTTTATGACATAAATAAATCTATCCTATTAAAAAAAAGTACAACGTTTTTTTTATTATATTAACAGTTAAAAACGAGCACACAGTTCACTTAACAACAAGTGATTACTGCGGACCATGACGTCTACATTCATTCTTGACAAGGAATCATAATGCAGATGCGATGTCACTCTTGAGGATTGAGATGGAATGCCTCGTCACATAAATGTTTCCGGATTTCTACACTCATCAGACGAAACACAGCAGCATTATACTACTATTTCACGCCGGTATTCTGTGAGGGCGTAGTCCTGCCCCGGTCGAGCTGACCCATTCATGCTATAACTAGAAACAAAGTGCAGTATAACACTGTGTTCATCACTATAAAGCCTGACACTGCTTATTTAGTTTGTTGAGACGTGTTTCTTGGATTGTTGACAATACGAAACGAAGTTATCTTTACTAAGCTTCTCGGTAGTGTAAGGTAGTATGACATCTAGCTGCAGCATCAATGCATAGCCCTCAACCGCACCCCGCCCTCACAGAATACCAGCGGGAAATAACAGCATCTCAATTACTGTTCATTCATTCGCAGTCCTGATCAGTTCTCATTATCTGTTAAGTTCATCTTGAATCTTTAGCGAGGATAGATATAGATGTCATGGTCGGAAGTAATCACTTAACATCAGGTGAACCGTGTATCCATGTGCACACCCCTAATATTATCGACAGTGATAGAGCTACACTGCAGTTTTTACTAGCTGCAGAATTAATGGGTCAGCTCGACAGGACTAGGACGATGCCCTCACAGAATACTAGCGTCAAATAGCAGCATAATGCTACTGTGTTTCGTCTGGTGAGTGTTGGGATCCGGAGAACTTTATCACTAGTGACGAGGCAATCCATCTCAGTCCTCAAGGGTGCAAACGCATCTGCAATATGATTCCTTATCAAGGATTAATGGAGATGGTCGTGGGCCGAAGGTATCTTGCCCTCAGGTGAACTGTGTGCTCGTTTGTTATTCTCAATGTAATAAAAAAGAAAAAATAAAACTATTAATGTAGAACTTTAACGTTCAAATTCAGCATATATCTATTTGATTATTGACGTAGTCGTGAATCACCAGCCCTAATGTGAGGACGTACCTACTATCACGGATTACGCATGCACATCACAACAAGCCACGTCCGACCTTATCTAAATGCATACTGACAATCTATGATTGAGGAGACATGGCTTGCTTTAATAAGCAGCACAATATTTTGAAATCAATCAACACAGTATTTTCCCGTGGCAGAGCTACGATGCAGTTTATTTCTATCTGCAGAATGAATGGGACACCTAGATCTGAGAAGGACCACGCCCTCACAGAATATCAGCGTGAAATAGCAGCATAACGCTGCTGTGTTTCGTCTGTTGAGTGCAGGAATCCAGTAACCTTTTTTACTGGTGACGAGGCATTCCATCCTCGCTACTGAAGGGTGACAACGCATCTGCTTACGCCTCCATTGTCTACAAAACAAAGCTAAGATAATTGAAGCGTAGTTTAAAAAAATATCTAATAGTCTATACTCTAAATTTAAGGAAAGATAAATATCGTGATGACATTTTTCAATTTAATATAAGATAAGGGATCTTCTTTCTCACTCTCGTGAGTCAATGAGAAAGAGGGAGAGATAGCAACAAAAAGTATTATTCAAATAGTGCAACGGGCCGTCAATAAAATATAGAACTGCAAATCCTGTAAAGATATTATCGAAGTGGCAGCTGCAGATGTTCTGACTTCGCTATTCTAAAAGGCTTTTACATGGAAAATGAAATTCGACGTAACGTCGCTCACGGAACCGATCTATTCAGATAAATATTAAATTCTGTTAGTTAGTAAACGCATCGTTTGAGAACGGCTGCACCGATTTGTTTATAAATTTTTAAAATGATCGTGATAGTTTAAATTAGGATTTTATAGAAAAATTGGCAAATTGGAGAAAAACTGAAAGTAATTATTTCTATGGGATTTTTGTACAATAACTCACAATTCGCACGATGGACACAAATTCATAAAATGATCACAAAATAAATTTGGACAACATAACATCGGTCAGGTCCACTAGACTAAAATGAATTTCACTCAACCGATGTTGAATGGTTATCTAACGGCTATCTATTTGGAAATAAAGTAATGCAACTATTGAATTTCTATGCAAATCGTACGAGGCGACGACGATGAAGATAGCCTTCTGGTCGATTTCGATCACCGCGATATCATCTAGGTGACATCAATTACGCAAAATATATTGTACTCTCGTAAGCATTCGCGCTAACTCAGAGACAATCGATCGACGACCTCTTCCTTATTACGAGGCTCGAAAATTCCACAATTTGTAATGCAGAAGCAGGCTGATAATCGAACCCAGGACTAGCGAAGCAGCAGCTAGGTAATCTAAAAACAACGGTACACAGACAATATAATTTTGATTGAGCAGAATGATGCCGTGTTTGCTTGGAGTTGTTAGTACTACGTTATTGAAAATATTGATCTATATACAGCGTGGGCAAAGAACTCGTTAACACTTAAATCTAACACCCCACGCAAACAAATGCCGCACGGGGCGCGGGGAGTGGTCTGGACGCTAGATTGTTTCTCGGAAATTTATTCCCAATGGATCGGTTCACGGGGCCGCAGCGCGCTTTTTGTGTGAAACAATTTTATTTAAACAATAGTATGTTAATTACTGTTAAACGCTTATTTCGTGTTGAATACGATTTACACGATTTAAGTCAGTGTCCGAGTGCTCCTTTAATAAAGAAATGGGTGAAGAAGTTTGAAGAAACAGGATCTACATTAAATTTGAAGCAAATCGGTGCAACGCACCCACGAACTTCTCGGAGTAAAGAGAACGTGCAGTAAGTTTCCGCTTCTGTTCGACGCACATCATAACGCTGTGTTTTGAAATTTGATTTGAAATTACATCGATATAAGATCCTGATAGTGCAAGAACTAAAGCCTAATAATTTAAATTTGCGCAAGTTGTATGCCGAAACAATGTTAGATTGATTCAGTAATTTTGACAATCTTTTGATTCCGGATGAAGCCCATTTTCACCTTAACAGACATGTAAACAAACATAATTATTGGTACTGGAGCAGCGAAAATCTCAAAGCTAAGCACGAGAGGCCTTCACCCAAGGTAACTGTATGGGCTGCAATTTTAGCAAGAGGAATCATTGGACCCAAGTTTTCGAAGATTCTCGAGGCCGTTCGGTTACTGTTCACTCTGCTGAATATGTTACTACTGGAATTTGCTGGCTACAATCGTAAAACATGGTTTACACTCGTTTAGTGCCTAGGATGTCGCGATGCGGACTGGCGTGCGTGAGGAAAGGTTGTGCATATATCGGGAAGGAACTGAATAGTAAAGAATATGATTTTGTTTTGTGTGAGTATTGCTGTTGGTCCCGAGACCTTTACAGCTTTATCTAATATGACTCGCGAGCGGGAGGCCCGCTGAGTAGGGAGACAACGACGATGCTGCGAAGCTGGCGCGGAGACTGCTGCTGCACCACCGTTGCGCTCCGACCCCTGTGGACGAAGAACGTCGACGACAACAGAGGGGGGCGATAATACAATTTATTTATTTTTATTTTTTTATAAAATCGGTGGCAAACGAGCAAACAGTTATTACCACCGTCCATAGCTATCCGCAACACCAGAGGGGTCGCAGATGCGTTGCCGGCCTTTAAGAAAAGTGTTCACTGCGGTAGCCGATTCTTTTTATAGAATGCTAACGAGCAAGTATAGCATCTGATGTTAGGAGCTGACAGATGGAAGTTCACCACCGTGCGTGAACGTAAGCAACACTAGAAGCGTTGCAGGTCACCTACCTGCCGATCTTTAAATCTTTGACAAGGAACCATAATGCAGATGCGTCGTCAGTGGACACTAAGATGGACTGGACCAATAATGAGGTTTCACTACACGTAACACAGACGCGTTACACTACTGCGACATACAGGTATTTTATGAAAGCATAGTCTTATTCAATTCCGATACTTTTGTATACAAAAACACAGTATGTATATATGTCACAAAAATCTGAAACATTTTTGATTTTTAGACAAGACCAAGGCAAATTAAACAGATAACAAAAAGTTACAAATTCAAAAATTATTAGTTGACTGCATTTAGTTATTATAAAAATATGCTCTATATAGTTGGATACAATGCAGTTTCATAATAGCATTATTGGTTCATTTAAAATACGAAAACTATTTCACAGATTTAAAATATAATACAAAAAAAAATATTTTCGTCTAGGTCACTACTACACACTACGTTACACTATATTCAAACAAATATATATATATATATATATATATATATATATATATATATATATATATATATATATATATATATTGAATCGCACATAATTATATGTTCGATATTTTTTATTATTTTATTCATTTATTTACTTCCAGTAAGTATACAATTTATAAAATCTATAATTTATATATTCTATTATCTACCTTATGAATTACTTATACTGTTTTATATTGTCATAGAAAAAGATACGAGTTAACGATGGAATCAGTCGTAGTATAAACTGTGTGACTGACACCAGCGCCTTCCCGCAACAAATCGCTTCAAAGATAGTGCAATTAGTATACAAGTGTTCCCTTCATGATATTTAACTGAATTGTTATACAAAAGGAAAATAATAAGAAAACATACAAAATAATAAGGATAACAGTGCAAATATTAATTTAAAAATAATAAGTAAGAACTGAAGAATTTTTTAATTAATAAAGATACATTACATAATATTTATTGAATGTGCTAGAAAAATTACATCATACGAGAAAGAGCATCATGAAACTCTCGACTGCCTGTTTTTATAATTTTGTTAATATTTCTTTTTGTTACACGCACGTACTAAACGTGCGTTTGTTCTGTAACGTGAAAATAAATAATGAAAAATATAAATATGAAGTTACTTAATTTTATTTGATGCAGACTTTGTAAAAAAAATCGAATAAATCATATACTTTTGGTAGTAAAATATTTATTCAATAAGTTTTCTTCTAAACGCGCAAAGAGTCCGTTAAACTTTTGCTTTGGAGCGAAAAGTGAGTAGACATTTTTCCTTTTAAACATTTTCAGCTTCAGCTATATTAAAGATTGTCAACAAACGTTGAACTAAACGAAATATTTATTTATGTTACCTAAAGTTTCGTGAACACTTATTCATTTTAATCTTACCAAACCAACATAGGTACACAGTCGAACGTAGATCTTCTCACCACCACAAAGCACTCCTAAGCAAATCCACTCGTAAATATCTCATCTAAATATTTATTTTTATTACATTGAGAGATACTAACGAGCTCACAGTTCACCTGATTGCAAGTGATTCCTGCGGCACATGACATCTACATCCATCCTTGACGAGGTATTATATTGCTGATGTGTTATCACCCTTGGGGACTGAGATGGAATGCCGCGGCACCAGTAATGAAGGTCTCCGGATCTCTTCACTGATCAGAAACAGTCTGCAAATAAGCTCTACCACTGTTAAATATAATATAGAATTCACTAAAATATAATACAAACGACTATGAAAATATATATGTTTTAATTTACAACATTTATACGTCGTGAAACGGCGACATTTATAAAAATATTTTATCCCTTTCTTGAACAACTCGTGATCTCAACAATTATACAAGGACGAGAAAGAGGAGAAGGAGGATCGGTATTGTCCAAAACAGTGTCTCACTTGCACAATACACCCGGCACCGAGTCTCTGGTATTTGGTTCTTTTTTATTTTTTTTTATTTGTTTACAAAAAAACATTAATAAGTAGTTGATATCATATGAAATCGCCAAACCTCAAAACAGTTTGTTGACGAAATAACTCACTCTAAATGTAAAACTCTAAACCTATTCGATATTAAGAACATTACTACGATTGATCTTTTACTTTTCTATTTTTTAAATCATTATATTACACATATATACAAACAAGTTATTTTCTTATGTTCTACGTAATTAAGGCCTTCTTCCATTGATATACTTATTAATGGCGTAAGAGCCATATCCATGGCAGGGGTCTATGCAGACTAACTTGAGAATTGTCATTTGAATACTTTATTGATTAAATTGACTTCGTTCGATTGCATATAATAACAAAGATCCAGCAACTTACGAGTGATAGGGCAACATTGTAATTTGATTCTGTCTACAGTATGAATGGGTAGCCACGATCGGGGAAGAAGTACGTACCCTCGCGGTATACCAGCGTGAAATAGCTGCATAGCGCTGCTGTGTTTCGTTTAGTGATATAGGGATCCGGGGACCGTTATTACTGGTCATAAATCATACGATCTTAGTCCTCAGGCGTGGCATCTGCATTACGACTCCTTATCGAGGATGAATGTGGATGTCATGGTTCGCAGGATTCACCAGTTGTGTGCTCTATTGTCACCCTCAATACAATATCTTATTTATTGTTATCTTATTTTATTTTTTATAGGAAAACTTACAGCTATACAATACTAATATATAATATACAGTTAGGTCAATATTCACATGTATTTATAAAAAATATAAATATTCAAGTCCAGGCACCATCGATTAAAAGCACTAAACCCGATGTAAAAGTATAATATGAAAAAGAATGTAATGAAATATTTACACTTCGATATAAAATAAAATTAACAATACTACAAATGAGTAAATATATCTCTATAAAATAAAATTAACAATACTACAAATGAGTAAATATATCTCTATAAAATAAAATATATTAAAAAACATATTATGAATATATTGATTCCAGAAATCAACACTCATTTAACACATCCTCATCATCATTTCATTAAAAGAGCAAAGGTTATATAAGGACAAAACGTAAAATAATGCACCATGTATTTAATAAGGTCACCCAGAAATTCACACCACGTACAATCCAGCACAAAATTTCCTCAAGCACGTCTTAAATATAAATCTCCCGAAAGCCAAGGCTTTGTTCCAAATTTATGATTCATTTTACTTATTCATAAATTTGCCTTCACCCTGACTGCAGATTCTCAAAAGAAATTATTTAAGCGTTTAATTTATTTGAACTTTATAATTGTTCTAACTTTATAGTACGTCTTTCCGATACGGAGTCCTTTAGTTATGGCAATCTAGTTATCTTTGTTTGTTTTTGTTGTAAGGAACAACAAAAGTAGGAATGAGGCTGATTAACTATAACAAGAGTAGAGTGAATAGGCATTTACTGAGCTAGTGCGCCTTACCATCCAGGACTGCATTTCCGCTTATTATCGGGTGGGATCGTGGTCAAGTAATTGCTTAGAAAGTTTTTTAAAAAAAAAAAATAGATTAAGTATATAAATAATATCTATACCTATAAAACTTATTATAGATAAATAGATACTTTCACAATGCTATTGATATATCCAATAGAATACCCGCGTAAAATACAAGTAATAACAGCATAACGTTGCTGTGTTTCGTCTGGTGAGTGCAGGGATATGGATTGGTGACGAGGCATTCCATCTCAGTCCTCAAGGGTGACAACGCATTGCATTATGAGTCCTTGTCAAGGATGAATGTGGATGTTGGTCGAAGCAATCACTCACTATTAGATGCGCTTTGAGCTAGTTTGCCTTTCACCGTCAAACCAATAAAATATATATATATATATATATATATATATACCTAGTCCGGCAATAAGTTCTGTTACAAATGGTTACAAATGAAAATAAAATTTATTAGTTAGCAAAAAATAAAAAAATACTCTATTCGAAATGGCCACTTTAAGCCTTTATATAGGCCTTTAATCTGTTTAGCCACGAATCAGGATTTACAAACTTCGCCACTGCTTGCTCCAAAGATTTTTTAAGATACTCAATGTCGCCGACTCATTTAAAGCGGGCCATGTCCTCTAAAACTGACCATAATTTGAAATTTGAGGTCTGGGCTAGATGGAGGACAGACTTCAGCTCTTATAAAGTACGGAACGTTGGTTTCAAGCCTGGCTTGGGTAGTTCGTGCCTTGTGACCAGGTGCAGAGTCCTGTTGGAAAGTCCACGGTATATTTTTCAAAAGTGTATTGCTGGGAGGTTTTACAAAATGATCCAAGACTGTATCTTGATACACTTTGGCTGAAGTTATCACTCCTTTTTCACAAAAATGTAGTTTTGTGACTCCTTGATAAGACACGCCCGACCAAACCATCACTGACGTAGGATGATGACCACGTTGTACCTCTCCGACCACTTGAGCAGCTTCTTTAGAACTGTGAACTGTATACTTTATCATTTTGCTTATTGTAGTGTTTTTCAATCGTGAACATTTTTTCATCGGTAAAGAGGATATTTCTGTGCCTTTCACCTGCGTATCGCGACAGAAGGCGTTTTGATCGATCCACTCTCTTTAATTGTAAAGATTGGTTTCGGGCATGTCCTGTATCTGCACCGATCTTCAGGTCTTAATTCGCGATAGAGTGGTAGCGATAAGATTTTTGGCTTCCTATTGGGGTTTCGTCGAATTCTGGCTTTAACAGCCTTTGTAGTTCTAACAGCACGCGGCCGCCCCGATGTTTTCTGGTCTTCGACAGAGGAAGTGTTGTTGTATCTATTGATAGTAAGATATACGAACATACGGCTGATACCAAGCTTTTGAAGTGTCTGGAATATGACCGACGGCTCCATACCCACTTTGTGCAATGCGATCACTGCAATCCTATTTTCTTTAACACCCCATTCCATATTGTAATTTGATAATGAATACGAAAAAATATGTGAAATGGCGCAAAATCGAAAGAAGTTTTTAAAATAATATACGTGTTTTAAATTCAAAATAATTTACGTTGAAATAAAGAAAAGTTTTTATGTCACAGTATTTATGGCCAGACTAGTTATAGTCTGAATTTTGTGGCCAACTAAAGTTTAAGATGAGTATTAAATATGTTTGCTTATGAAATAACAAAAGTAAGATTCATTTTATGTTTTATTAACAAAGAACAGGCAGGCGACGGATTTGGCAAGTCAGAAAAATATGTAGTACATATATTTTTTTATTTCGCAGACAGACTTTTGCACAAAGTTAAATACGGTACAAATAACAATTACGAGGAAAATGTTAATTTTACTTCAATTATTTTTAGCCGTGGACTAATTTTTATAGTAAATAATTAGTCCACGGCTGAATATAGTCCTTCCCCACAATTTAAGCAAAGACTTCCTCAGCCACTCATTGCCTTACAACCTTAATCTATAACTTCAATAATGTGAATAGAGCTCAGGTTACTATGACATTTTTCTGTCCACTATGCAGCGTTTACGTTTCTATTTGATACAATTTTTTTATAATATTTTTTTTATATTTATACGAATACTACGCATTAAATAAAACAAACCATGTCTTATATCGGTCCAACCATTATATTAGCTTTCACAAATTCTCGCAAAGGAACATCGTTTCTTACCAAGGATGTTACGCTAAGCTATTGAAATTTAAAAAAAAATCCTAATTTCAATAGAGAAGACGCTACCATCTATAATTAAATTAAATCCAAAGCCAGACGTACCATTCACTCCTCAACCTCAAGATATTGTGAGCTCTACCTGCGTAGAATGGACCAAGAAAAAAAATAAAAATTTCACGGTAGTTCGGGTTGACTGTAACGGAAAAATTCAGACGACACTTTAAAAACGTCAAAAAAGGGATAAAATCCGAGAAATTAATTTTAATTAGCATTTTTTAATTAAAATTAAACGACAACATATTTTTTTTTCCATACGGTTGTCAAGTACGAATAACTGATACAAGTTTTATATATACGATAGGAGAGTATATCCGCATAGGTTAAACCTGCTTTTAATATTCTTATTTCAATGAAGATTTCAAAACTATAAAAAAAAAAATGAAGTTACCTTATTCAATTCAAGTCTTCAATTTGGCTGATCTTCTTATATTATATATTTAAAGCACACACACACAAAATGATCCTTGTTCACAATACTAATATAACGCGCAAAAGTACCAGGGCAGCAGAGGTCGCGTGCAGTTAGTATGTCTTGCTACATTGCGCGCCAAACCGCGACTGGCCGCTGCGGCATAGGATCCACGTTGACACATCCGACGTCACAAACGAATACAACAGCAAATACGTCTTAAATAAACTATTCTACAGATTTGATATTCAAGTAAATCTGAAAGGGATAGAAAATATCACATCATAATACATTATCAACATATTACTCATCCAAATTCAAAATCACAGTATAAAATGTCTAAATAACGCTTGCGTATAAGAGATTTTGACATAAACGAGTTTCGAGTTTGTTGGTTGCTTTATGCGTCGTTTATGAAGGAAGGAAGGCGGCAAATCACATACGAAAGAAACAAAAAATATTATCTCTGTCTCTTGTTGGGCTTAGCATAGGTTTTAAAATGTAGTCTGACTGCGTAATTTTCAGTTTTTCTCGCGTGGAAACACTGCGGTATCCTTGACCTGGCAGCCTTCTGCACTCTTATGTCAGCATGATTGAACAACACACTTTGCTTATATCACACTAATGAAAATATATTAAAGACAAGAGCAAGGATTTATTAATTTCTTTTACGAAAGTAATAATAATAATGATTAATGTCACACAATTTACTATTTAAGTAATTCATTATATAAATAATTGACTTAAAATGGTTAGTTGCCATTAACCTCTACTGTATCTTTTATGAGTTAGACTCGTCGACGATTGACATTTTTAAGTATTTAAACTTTATTATATCATGTGTTTTTCACAAATTATTTTAGCTTTCATTGTATCAGAATAGGTTAATTATAAAATACGTATCAGTAATTGCAAACATTTGCCTATGACTTTCCATAGCTTTTAATTTTTTTTTATTTTAATTTTAGCTTCAATCGAATATTGGAACAAGGCTTAATAATAATCTAGTTTTTAGAAGAGTTTCATCGAGAGCGAGGTGAAACAAACACGTGGACTAATAAATAAACATTACGATTATCAGACAAAAAAACTAATATAAACCAATCTATTGTTTCATGTTGTTTTGCGATGCCTCATTTGCAGGTTGATTATATGTTTGAATAAATTTAAGTTTATTTTACATAAATTATAATGAAAAATATTCGATAACGATATTGTATATAGAACGTTGAGTATAGGGATCCGTTCTAGACTCAATTATAGTTAACGAGACATTTAAGTAAAACCTGACAAGTAAGTAAGGGTGAGAGGTGAGTCGTCACCTCTCAGGACTTTAGGACATGTAAGATGCATATGCTGAGGACGGGCTGTTGATGTCATTCACCTGATGGTAAGTGATGACTACGTCACTTATCATCAGGTGAGCTATGCTATGCTATGTAAGAATCAAAGACAGATTTAGTAACCCATGAAAGTAATTCGTCCATTGAAATGAATAGTCGTGAATTGGATGATCACCGGAGTGTAATAACTTTCACTTGGTCATGGCTAGTTACGAGCGGAAGAGCGAGGCACTTATGGGGTTCTGTTCTGTTCATTCGGTTACTGGTAAAGTGTAAGTTGTGAGTTTTCTATCTTGAGTGTAGTATTACAACCGAAAAATTTAAATTTTGACTTTAATAATATCCTATATTATATGATCGTTTGAAGTTTGTGATTGAACTAGAATTGGAGAAACTAAGTATGGTCTACCATACTTCTGGTTCAGTCAGGCAGTCCTAGTCCTCAAGGGTGACAATACATCTACATTATGATGACTTATCGGGGATAAAGATGAATTACGTGCAAGTTTAACAGTGGTAGACTGCACTGCAGTTTGTTTTTAGCTGCAGAATGAATGGGTAAGCTCGACCGAGTTAAAGCAGCGCCCTCACATAATACCAGGGTAAAATAGCAGCATAATGCTACTGTGTTTCGTCTGATGAGTGTAGGGATCCGGAGAACTTTATCACTAGTGACGAGGCAATTCATCTCAGTCCTCAAGGGTGTAAACGCATCTGCATTATGATTCGTGATCAAGAATGAATGTAGATGTCCTGGGCCGCAGGAATCACTTGTCAGATAAAATGTAATATGACTAACTCAGCGAGGAGAGACGAATGTTTATTAAACTAAACAAGAAAGACGTTCACTCTTATACTGAAATATTTCGTATTTCACAGAATTGTTGATGCGAAGAAAAATTAGGTCATACCCTGTCTAGGCTTACAGTAAGACGATGGAAGAAATGCTAAACCTAGTCGGGGCATTGGGCTCGGTACTCATTAATAAATTCAGAATAAGTGGGAGAAGGGTAAATAGAGAATGACAACGTAATAAATAACATTATACTAGTTATTTATTACACTGGTTTTATTTGTTTCTAGAAAGTAAATAGTTTTTAAACATACTCTCAAAGGTGTCACAAAAATTATTCCTTCTATTGATTTTCTCCTGAAGGTATTTTTAATATTTAACCACCATCATGTCCGCCTATTACCAGTCCACTGCTGGATATAGACCTCCCATACGGCAGAAGCTCGCTCCTGGTCAACCATCGGTTTCTCACAAACTTGAATAGACCGTCATACATTGCGATAGCCCATACGTTGTTTCTGGAGTAGCAGATATTCAATCATCTAAACTAAAGGTTCTTTTTTATAGAATAGGTGGCAAACGAGCAAGCAGCTCCTCTGATGGTATGTGATTGACGCCGCCCATGGACATCCGCAACACCAGAGGGGCCGCAATACGATGCCAGCCTTTAAGAAAGATTATTAAGCTCTTATCTTGAAGGTCCCTAAGTCGTATCGCTTCAGAAACACCGCTCTCGACAGCTGTTTCCACAAATTAGTTGTTCGTAGCAGAAAAAGCACACGGAGACAGCGGTGGATTGCTTGATGAAATTTAAAATTCTGTCGTGATGTTTAAGCTCAGCGGATATTAATTTAAATCCGGCGAAACTGTAAAAGCCCTCGGGCTAACAGCGGCCATGAGCCCGAAAAAAAAAGAAGGATATTAATCCTAAAACTCCTCAGGAAATCATGGTAAATTCGGTAAAAAAATGCAGATATAATCTAAAGACAGATGTGTTTAGATTCTGTGAAAGTGCTCTGAAAAAGTTGGATGTTTAATATAAAAAGTAACGTTAAAACCTCAATTTCTTTTTAAAAAAAATGCTCAGTCATTTTTCTTATGTAAGGTAGATATTATTTGTTTATCGAATTAATTTTGTAATTAATAAATAAAATATAATTCAGGACAGTAAATAACACTGTATCAGCAAACGGGTTTTTTCATTACGTTATAAAATCTAGTATCCGTTTTCAGCAATTTTTTGTAGGAATCGCCGGCATATTTTAAAAAAAATTGAGACTAACTTGATCTGCTTCTCGATCTTGGTGGTTTAACTTTATTACAACTTTTATTTATTATATGAGCGTAGACATCGTCGTGACTTTTTTAGTTTCTTCTTTTGCCGCCTTTATATATCGGTAAAACAATTTTTTATTGAGAAGTAAATATGTCAAGTCTTTAAATTGGATTTACTTTTTTTTTTAGTATGATTTGACACATTTTATACTACATTTACATTTGACACATTATTTTAACCTACTTATTATATACTTATTTTGGCCTCGTAATACAAACGCTAATAGATAACAATTTTCCTAGAGGATCATAGACAATACTAATGAACTTATAATAGAAACGAATAAATACAAACAGAACTTAAAAAGTCCGGAATGTTTCATGTGTGTGATCCTGTGAATAATCCTAGTAAAGTAGCCATGCTGAATGTATCCAAATCCCGTTTACTTATGATAAATAAAATGATTGTAGTTACTGCAATTAGTTTCTAATGCCCATCTTAGGAATCCCTTTAACAAGCGTTCTGATCCTTAAGCAACAGGGATCAAATTAGCTGCTGATTCATTATAAATACACATAGATCCGCAAATCGATAACAAACATAATAGAGTTCGTAGAATATTTTTTGCAGGCCTCACTAAATATGACACAATAATAAATAAATCGAAGTGGTAATATTCCTGTGGGAGAGATTGGAACCAAACTTGGTTATTACTTAAACTACAGATCTCCTGGCCCAACAAGACCTGAAGCGTCCCGTTATTTTACATTAAAAATAACCCTCCAACATAACTCTGGTCTCTGTGACGTCGTTATACAATTTAACTCATTAGCGCTTCACGTATATGTAAGAGTGTGTGTATTTCTATGTGCATATGTTCATGAATGAGTGTGCATGTAATGTTTTGCCTTACTACCGCCTTATACCTAAGGATAGGTCTGCCTTTTTTATAACATTGAGAGTAATAACTGAGCACACAGTTCACCTGATGACAAGGAATCATAATGCAGATGCGTCGTCACCCTTGGGGACTAAAAGATAAAGGTCTCCCTAAACTCACCAGACGAAACACAGCAGCATTATATTTTATGCTCGTATTCTGTGAGGGCCTGGTCCTATCGCGGTTAAGCTGTACAGAATATCTAATAACCTATTAATTCTGCAGCTAGAAACAAACTTCAATGTAGCACCGCCACTGTCAAACGACTGACAATCAGTCGTTTGACAGTGGCGTTTCACAATACGATCAAAAAGCGACAATTAGTATTGAATCTTGCTCGGAATTGAAACTAGGCACACGATAGCTAGGCAATCTGACCAAAGTTGCACGGCTTCTGACCGTGTCCACTCTAACGTAGGCAATATTACACGAGAAATACCTGTGGCTATTTCGGACGATCGCGTATTGCATTCCATTCAAATGCCAATACTAATACGACACGGGAAATAAACGTGTTCGCGTATATTTAATAAGGAGTTGAAACGAATACCTGTCCACATAACGATCGCGGCGGCACCGAACCGAGGCAAAGCGGAACAAGTTGGAGGTAATTACATCACAACCTTCTTCATTAACACCAGCCTTACTCCTGATTCACTCGTCAGCTAGTCAAGATTAAATTATAACGTATATTTTTTTTAAAATTTTATAAAACCTAAATTATTGCGTTGTTAATTCGAATTAACTGTTAAATAGAGCTGACCCATTCAT
This sequence comes from Teinopalpus imperialis, assembly GCA_029286865.1. Taxonomy (NCBI): domain Eukaryota; kingdom Metazoa; phylum Arthropoda; class Insecta; order Lepidoptera; family Papilionidae; genus Teinopalpus; species Teinopalpus imperialis. The sequence continues at coordinate 592,878 of JAGSMU010000020.1, read as the reverse complement.
CAATCTGGAAGTGGTCGAAAATTGAATTGACAGATTTAATTACATGCATATATATATATATGTATATATATCTATATATACATATATATATATATACATATAATCTAGGAAGCAATTAAATCGTTGCTTCATCGTGATATTTTGTGTATGCATGTAATTAAATCTCAATTTTCAACCACTTCCCGTCATATGAATCCTCTAATATTTGACAGAAGTATTAGCAATGCAATTTAATTTAAGGTTTTATAAAATATATTTTTTTACAGTGGTAGAGCTACGCTGCTGTTTGCTTCTATCGGAAGAATTAATGGGTCAGCTCGACCGGGGAAGGACCACAGCCTCGTAGAATACCACCGTGAAATAGCAGCATGCTGCAATGTTGCTATGTTTAGTCTGGTGAGTGTAGGGATCCGGAGACCTCTATTACGAGGGATTCCATCTCAGTCCTCATGAGTGGTAACGCATCTGCATTATGATTCCTTGTTAAGGAGAAATGTAGATGTCATGGGCCGCAGGAATCAAATAAAATCAGGTGAAATGGAATGAAATAAATGTGCTCGTTTGTTATTCTCAATGTAATGTATACACTGCAGGCTAAAAGTTTAAGACCGCCTTAATTAAAGTAGGAAAATAAAGTAAAACTCCAATAAAATACTAAATGTTTAATTAAACTGTCCTTATCATTCAATAGTACATTGATAAACAAAAAATATACTTTAAAAGTGTAAAGGAATATTAACAGTCCATGCCAAAAAGGCTATTGTTAGCTAAAATGATTTTTTTCAAAAATCCTCCTTTACATTTTATGCCTTTTTTTACAAGTCTCGTCATACGCGCAATCAATTTGTTAATGGTATCTTGTGATATATTGTTCCAAATTTCGCATAAAACATTTCACATTTCTTCTGGCGAGGATTGGCCACGATTACGGACGTTCCTATCATGCTCTTCCTACAAAAGTTCAATGGGATTAAGATCCTTGTGCCTCTTTATCTTCTAAATATCTCTACATCATTTTGAGCTATGCTTTGATCATTATCTTGTTGGAAAATGAATCCATCTCCAATTAATTGCATCCCGGAAGAAACGGCATTTTCTCCTAAAATGTTTTAGTACTGTTCCTGTTTTAAAATTCCTTCAATTAGCGAAGAATGAGAAGACCATAATTGTGCCCCCACCATGCCTGATTGTTGGGACTACACAATCTGACATCATCTTTTCTTGGGCACTGCGTCGAACGTAAATTCTAAGTTTTGAACCGAATACTTCAAACTTGGATTCATCGGTCCAAAGCACTTTTTTAAAATCTTCTTTAGTCCAATCTCGATGGGCAAGTGCCCACTGCATCCGTTTTTTCTTGTTTTGCGGCCTTAGCACAGGTTTTCGAACGGCAACGCGACCAGCTTCGCATCTCTCAGTCGCCGTTTGGTGTAGTCAATGATAAAGGTTTAACTCGGGTTTTGTTTACTTCAACGCGGATTTCTGGTGCTGCTAAGCGTCTATTTCGCTTGATGGTAACAACAATGAAATTATCTTCACTAGAAATGGTAGCTATCGGCATTTCCGAGGGTGGACGATTTTGAAAACTGCCTGTCTCCCTGTATCGAGTTATTGTGCCATGAACACAAGTCTTCGATAACTTCAGTTGTGAAGCAATCTCACGTTCGGATTTGCCTTCATTATGTTAAAAAACGATGGCAGAACGCACTTCAATTAATAATTTCTCGAGTTTTTCCCGTTTTGTGACGTCTTCACTGTAGAAACCAGAAGTTTCCACTAATTGAGATTGTTTGTGAACAAACCCAAGTAAACTCGGATAAGTCAGAAACACGTGTTTTAGGAGCTAAATAATCTTAATTATTGACCAATACGTAACAAAAGCAAGGTAATAAGTAATGAGGACATTATAACCTGGCTCTAGCGCAGCGTTTGTCGGTGTTTGAAAACAATAGATGTTTATTGTCTAATAACTTGAAAGTAAAGAAAAGAGTGACTTCCTTAAATATTCCATACTAACAATAGAATATGCAGATGTGCATTTCTTTTATTTATCCTATGGGATTTTATTACAATTGATGGATAATTATGTTGTATATGTGCGGTCTTGAACTTTTGGTTTTTTTCAGTGTACTAGAGAAAAAGTATCGTTGGATTGGTGTCTAGAATACGAAATTTATTAAATTAGTGGACTCATGTCCACAAACTTAGGCGCGTGTGAGGTTAGGAGTGTAGTGAGAAAAAAGTTTAATACAAACAAAACCTGCATTCCAATTTCATATTTCAAATTAAATGCTTAAATAATTAACTATCAGGTATTATATTAAAGTAAAGCAGCATGCCAACGAATCGCCTTATTAGTTTTCCATGAAACGTTTACATAATGGGAAGCATGGACAAACACATCGCATGTTTTTACTGACCCAGCTCACACGTGGGCGTTGCGACCCACACCGAGTTACTACATTACTAGTAATTATTAGGCAATCATAGTTACGTGTTTTAATAGTATTTAGATTGTATTGCTAACAAAAAACAGAGCGTGTGTTGACACTATACGTAATTAATGTTATTTGTTTTTTATTGCAAAGGATATTTATTGTATTGAAACTTCTTCGGGCGCGTGGTGAGTGAAATTTCAAGGTCGTTTTTAAGTGCAACGTTTCTATAATGTAATATTGTAACGTTTCAAAATGAAACGTTTCTGATCCAAAAAGGATGGAAAATGGATACATGGCCTGAGAGAAAAAAAGAGAGATATATGTATATTACGTTGCTGGACTCGTTTGAGTTCTCCTTTCTCTCTCTCTAAGGGAAACGTTATGTACTAACTAATCGAAAAATATAAAGTAACTTACCAAATGCAATCAACAGTTTTCACAGGAACATTGGGAAGTAATCTTCATCAACTGGAAAAAAAGATATTTTTTTTTAATAGAAAGAATTTGATAAAATCTTAAACTTGTTTAAACGTATAATTTTAACAGTATATGAAAAATTTGCACAGTGGTTTTATTTTTAACTACAAAATGAATGGGTCAACTCGAGAACGCCACTAACAACAATGAAGGACGCCACGCTCTAACAAAATACCAGCGTTAGGTAGTAGCATCATGTTGCTGTGTTTCGTATGATGTGTATGGGGATCCGGAGAATTAGACGGTTTACCAAGGTATCACCCTAGAAACTATTTGAAACATGTCTCTCATACTGTTAACATTTTGTGGACAATGGGGAGTAAAATAAAAAAAAATGCAAATTATTCAGCTTTAATCGTCCCATTATTCCTATACATCAGTTATATAGTAAAAAGGTTTAATACGATATTCCGTTTAACACTCCTCATATAACTTAAAATCATTTAGATTATTATTTTTATTATCATTAATTGGTTTTTTTGTTGGAATGTGAGTACATGAACATGATATCTATCGACTTAATTAATTCGATACCTTTACTTATGTTACGTTGCGAATATAGTACAATAGAGACCTATTAAATTTCACTAGTGTAACTGTGTTTTATTTTATTTTTTAAAAGAACGCTAGCAGTGCTCTTTAATCTTGCCAATATTCCGGTTAAGCTCTCTAACTAAGCTAATGCTTGTTGTGCTAGGAGATGACAATAATGACCGAATGGCGGATTTGAAGCTACGACCTTAAGTTTCGCAGTCCGTAAACCTAAACCAATTAAGCTCGATGTTTCAAACTGTGCAATACATTTTACACAATTTACATTTTTTTGTTGATAATTTATAAAAGAACTGTCAGTATGTGTTTCATTAAAACGTGTCTATTTCATCTTTTTTTATTTTATTATTTTGCCTAATGAGCAGATAAAATACATCTCTTATGTATTTTATATTTATATTGTAAATAGTATATTTACTTTTATATAGACACCAAAATAATTAGAAGGTAGCTTACTACCGCAAGTTATAATCCTGAATGATTTTTATTTATTTATTTTTAAGAAAACGTACAGCGTTTTTTAACAAATTTATTATAATTTATATATTTTTATTAGCCAACATTTGTTATTAGTCTTCCTTAAAGGAAGAACTTTCTTTAATTATATAATAGTACGAGACGTTACTGAAATAAGTATATAGTAAAATATTTCAGACCCTCTAGTAAAGCATAACCAGCGATCAGATTAATTTGTATAGACTAAATAAGTATAGTAACAATAAAAAAGAAATATAATTAAGCAATAATGTCAGTCTCAATATTTTTCAAAAGAGCCAACCCAATCGATTCCGATCTGCGAGCTAGATCTGATCTGCACAGACAACCTTCACGAGTCAATCTCTCTAATGTCATATAAACGTCTATCAGTAAACATTTTCGCCTCTCTCCGGACTTGATAATCTTGATAGTCGATACTAGGGATGTTACGGAGGTTCGATTCCGATTCCGAAAGGTCGAAACTTCCGATTGATATTTCACCACCGATTTCGGATCCGGTAATATTGAACCGGAGGTTTTAATCGGAGGTCGAAGCATACATAAGGGGCGGCGAAAGCAGATCGTCGGCACGTTCAAACAGGTTTATAGTATAAACCGGGATTCCCCGTACGACATGTATAAACTTTATACATGTGGTACGGGGAATCCCGGTTGCGGGGAAGACAGTCGTATTATTTTATTTTGAACTGCTCCTAATACATTTCCTTTTTACCTCCGTCTTCGATTCCGATTTTGGATCTGATTCCGATTCCGAATCTGATAAAACAAATTTAAAACTCCGATTCCGATAAAATCACCTTCGTAACATCCCTAGTTGATACAGCCTCACGACCTTGATAATGGAAAGTATCCACAATGAAATATTGATTCTGTCAATACAATGATGGTTACTGACCTTCGAAATTATAGCAGTTGTTGTTTGTATTATGAAATATTAATTTATGTATGTATATATATAAAATAATATTATGCTTCAAACATTTCTAAACTTAATTTTGACTGAGTAATATAATTCAGTGGCTTTTGAAACAAAAGTAAATTTTTCTGATTCAGATTTTTGTGTACTAAAATTAAAAATAATATTTTAAAATTAAGATAACCTTAAGATAAGATCATTAAATTATATACATATAAATAAAACTTACTGCTTAACCTAACCTAACCTAGGCCTCCTCGTTCGACGTCTTTTTTTCTTTTTTGAAATGTGTGTAAAACTGGTGTTAAGTGATAATGTAGACGTTGATGGTGAAGGGCACTTAGCTCAGCAAAGGTCTATTCAGTCTTTCCTTGAACGCATCCACGTTATACTCGAACGGAGAGACTGCAGGCAAATTACTTCAACCTTTCGCTTTTCACATTAAAAAGTCGAAAGCATATCACTTCGTCCAAATGCGAGAAAAATTCACAACGAAAGCCCGCCCTCCGAGGATGAAAAGGGGATGGGAGGATCATAATAAGTAACTCTTCTGCACTCTCTAAATTGTATCTTGTTAAACACTGAGAGGCTGACAGCCTTGCGCCTATACTTAAGGCTAAGCAGGTTGGTTTTAACCAAATCTTTGCATGTCTCATTCTATTTTTTTTATTTATTTCTGAGAAATGCAAGTTGACTCACGATGTTTTCGTCCACCAACTTTACTTACTTTATAAGATTAATAATAATAAACTAATAGTTATAGTTTGTTTCACACTCAAGTACACCGTTCCGCGACATAACTTTTGTTGTTCGTAATTGACAGAAGTTTGAATAACATATTATAGGTGATTTCAGACTACACTATACTATATAGTTGTATAATCTAATCCTATACGATGACGTCACACGTCTTATGACGGAATTGTATTGATAATAATTAACAGGAAAACGTTGGGAGCTTAAAGCTTACAGTGTTTAATTAAGTTAATGACTGAAAGAAGTTAGAGGCAACTCCTTTCAGTCATTAACTTAATTATAACAAGTATGTCCTTTATTCTAATTTGAGATGTTTATAGTCTTATAGAACTCGATTTTGAGCGTTTCGATAGACGGAGTATTTGACAGAAGCTACTGCCTATGATTGTTTTTGCACACAATTTGTATCTGACTGAACGTCTAGAATCTCTCGTATCAAAGCTACTGTTCGTATCAAATTTAGTCTCCGCGCTTCGAAGGATACCATGTTGTTTTTAGAGCAAATCCCGTAGATTGTTAACTTTTGTGTGATCTCGGTATGAATTAAGAAATATAAAGAAAATATGACTTTAATCTTCTAGTGTTAAATCAATGTTGAATTACAAATAACAAATAACCCAAAATCAATATAAACACATCTCAAATCCTTGTCTGAATCACAAAATTGAGTGAGTCCGGTAATGTGAGTCAGACAATAAAGTACCTTGTTCTTTACGATGATGAAATTATTTAGCTTCGTTGATTGCAATCGTGAATCACGAGTGATCTTATTCATTTATAACTGCTTGCTTATATCGTTAAACAACTGTTGTTTGGAATGGACATACAACAAAGCAATTTTTTTTAATATAAACAATAAGAAAAGAAGATAAACCTTCAAGAAAAGAGCCTACACCTTTCTTGAAGGGCCGGCAAAGCATTTGCGACTCCTCAGGTGTTGCTGATGTTCATGGGCGACGGTGATCACTTACCTTCGGTTGGGCTGCTTGCTCGTTTGCCACCTATTCTATACAAAAAAAATTCCTGAGCCACCTTCATCCGTTCCTAAACATGGGTGTCCTACACTGCGATAGCCAGTCCAAGGTTGCACTCAAAGAACCTTTCTTCACCATCGTTGATCGGTTATAGGATTTTTTTTTGTGTGTGAGTATTGCTGTTGGCCCAGAGACCTTTACAGCTTTACCAAATTAGATTCGCGAGCGGGAGGCCCGCTGAGCAGGCGGTTCTACGAGCTGTATGGACTGCTCATTGCTTTACCTTGCTTATCTTTCGAGCTGTGTCGGTCACCCTTCTTCTACTGCAGATGTCTACGTTGCGTATTATATAACGCAGAGAATATGCTAATACTTGTTATTTGACTTCATCACTTGACAGATTAAAATGAAATGTTGTTCGTTGCTTGGCGCATCACTTGAGAGGTTGATCGATTTGGTTATTTTTCTTTTGAATGTTCATAACAATTCGAATTAGTTTTTTCTGGAAAGAAACATTGGAAACGCTGGCAAATTCGGGAAAAACTGAAAGCCCTTTTCCCTATGGGATTTTGTAGACCATGACTCACGATTCGAATGATGGATAATTTTCACAAATTCACAAAACGATCACAAACAAATTTATTGATGAAATCTGGACAGGACAACGTCTGTCAGGTTAGATAGTTTCTAATATAGACCGACCGTAACCGATTACACCGCTACCCGCTACATTGAAGCGTCAACAGCCTACCTGTTTAGATCACGACTGCAAAACTTAAAACCTGAATCCACCATTCGAATATCGTCGTGAACTGTCGCCTAAGACGAGCCTTGTTGGATTGGTAAACAGGAACGTCAGTAATGTCAATAACTGCATTGTTTAACAAAAAAATGATTTATACCAAAGACAATGTGTTTAAAAGATTTCGTGGATTTTTTTACGATCTGGTAGCAAGTTCATTTTTTATTTCTTATTCAAGATTAAAATCGAAGCTACACGGTTTCCGTGTAGGCAGAACGTTATAATTCTTACGGGATGATAACATATTATAATTTGTAGAATGTGCCGCTGTGATCACATAAAATTTTATGATCTGTTTGTTGTACGTTAATCACCGTTGGCGATGATGAATGTGGATTCCAGGGCCGAAGAATTCATTTACCATTAAGTGTAATGTGGGCACGTTTGTCATTCTAAATACAATAGAAAATTAAGTTGCAAGTATTTAACCGTTAATTGTATAAACATGATAACTTGAAATGAACATGCTGGTACAAAATTTAATAAATATTGAATCTATTATATAAAAATAACACAGCGCGTGAGGAAATTGTGTGAAATGAGGGGCAACTTGGTTTTATACTCAATATTTAGGCTACCTTTGTACTCACTGAACTATTCATGACGTCCTTCATATATAATGAATGCTAAAAGCAAACTGAAACGGTCGTACAGACTACTGTATGTATTGTTTAGGGAATTTAAAAAAAATACACACATAGCCAAACGTCTTCCATCCTTGATAAAGAAATAAACATATGTCACCTCTAAAAACTGATAAAATATCCCGTAAAATACTTTACGGGGTACAACTAGTTTATAACTGCGACGTTACTCGACGATATCATTTCTTATATTGTCATGGGCTGCGGGAATCAGCTTGATGCATAACTGTCACATCTAAATTCAGAAAAAAATAGACTCCGGCTGAGATCGAATCTAGGTAGGACATGCGTAATCACTTGCCAGGAGGTATTCGATCCAATTCCCAGTAACCATAACGTATATAAGTATTTACAAATTCAACTATGGTACATGCATTATAGGCTTATGTATTTTACTGTTACTTTTACTGTACTATTTAAGTTATATAATGCTTTTGTAGGGTTTTATTTTATAATAGAAGGAGGCAAACCAGCGGAAGTGTCATCCAGGAAACGAGCTCTGCCCATGAACTGCAATACCAGGGATCACTGCCAATGAGCAGAAAGTCATTTTTTTGTGTCCCTTGCTTTCCATTTCTAGAACATTACATGTGATGAATGTAATTCCGTAGACGGCGTAGAAGTGTTCAGTGATGTGTGTATAAACTATGGCAATGCAATTGTTGTCTCTCCACAAAGGCGCGCCGTGATATACATATAGCTAGTATTCAATTTAGCCAAGTGCTTGGTAAATTCAACTATCACAAACATAAGTATAGAGAATACCTTTGCAATACACTAGCTTAGCTCTCTGGTCTGTTGAGTACATGAAATAGGATAGAAGAAATTGTTAGACATTATATTTTAGTCTTTATGGCTGACTAAACCCCGTTTGTTTTATGCCACAGGAATAGGAACTTACCATCAGACGATGTGATTTATTATTCGTTTGTCACTGTAAAAATATAATAATTTATGAATCTATGAGTATTGGCATATAAATATTTCAAAACACCGCTGCCATAAGGTAAGAAATCGTCAAAGTCTTGGTTTACGAGATAAGACAATTTTTTTATTACATTGATAATAACAAGTGAACACACAGTTCACCTGATGGCAAGTGATTCCACGGCCCATGACATCTACATTTATCTTTGACAAGGAATCATAATGCAGATCCGTTGTCGAGGACGAACATGGAATGCCTCGTCACCAGTAATAAAGGACCCCTTCACTCACCAGACGAAACACAGCAGCATTATGCTGGTATTCAGTGAGGGTGTGGTCCTACCCCGGTCGTGCTGAACCATTCTGCATCTAGAAACAAACTGGAGTAAACCTCTACCACTCTAGATTAAAATGCTCTCGGTGTTACATCCACCTAAGTTGGCTTCAAGGTATACCAATCCTACCAAGTTATTCAACGTGTTGTAGAGACTGGCCGATTAAACAGACAGAACTCGTTAGATTTCGCTGTCTCATAGGGCTGTTCACGTTTTCTTACGTATGTCCTAAGTGATGAAATGTTAGATAACTTAAATAAATCTGAGTTATTGCTTTTGTTTATAAGAATTCGTTTGATCATGTTCTTAAGATACTGACGGATATTACGTCACATATGACGTAGTATATATATAATAATCTCGGAAGCAATTAACTCGTTGCTTCATCGTGATATTTTAAATTGTTGTAGGCTAAATTTTGTAAGCCCCGTGATCGAAGTCACGAGCGTAGTATGGTATTAAAAAATTACTGAATAGAAACAGATTACTCTATGGGATACTATTAGCACGAACGAGGTCTGACCTTCAGGAAGTGATAGTATGTCTTTGCCTTGATTCTACATTTAGATCACATAAAGTACTGCCTCGAGAGTCCCGGATAGCATTTTTTTTATGTAGCTTGGATGATAAACGCGCACGTAGTTCACCTGATGGTAGGGGATGTTTGCAGACGACAATAAGTAAGCATCTATCCTGAACAAATATTTAAGTTGCGAATGTGTTGTCATTCTTGAAGAATGAATATCAGTAGAAGAATATCAATAGTGGTATAAATATTCAATTTGTAATTAATAATAGCAGTCTCTGTATAACGTAACCAATAACTCTGATTAAAGCACTTTATAAAAGTTGTCAAATAAAATTAAACGTAAATGTTACTCGAAATTAACATTCGAGATTGCTCAAACTTCTGCCAAAGGAAACACTTTTTCAATAAATAAATTTTGAGATTAAAAATATTAATTTTAAAATTATCTTTTCCTCCGCATTGTATACGAAATACCGTACAAGTTTAATTAAGGAAAACTTAAGCACAAGAAAAGCTTCCCCACGTCCGTCCACTTCAAGTGAACTTAAGAAACAACGCTTCTGTCAATAACATTGTCTAATTTACAAGTACCCACACTAATTGATTTTTTACCGATTATCAATCGATATTCTTGTTACCATACCTGCTTTATTAATTTATCGCCACGTTAGTTTCGTTCAAGTAGTCCAGTATAACGTAACCGACAACTAGGATTAACACACCTTGACTTTTCTAAAAATGATTTCCTTAAACACCTTAAAGAAAATAAGGAATATGATAATGAATTTGAACATTGAGATGGAATGCCTCGTTAACCAGTAATAAGTACGTCCGGATCTCTATACCATACCCATATGAAACAGCAATGATATACTGATACATTACACTGGTATTGTTTGAGAGCGTGGTCCTTCTCTGGTCTAGTCGACTTATTCATGCCACAGATAGAAACAAACTGCGGCGTAGTTCTACCACTGATAAAAGACAGCTAAATTAGTAGTAAAATAAGTTACAACATATATTTATAAGTCCCAATGTTGGGCACAGGCGTCAATAGCCTAATGGCTTAGGGTACGGTCTGCAAAACTTAGGGTCGTAGGACAAATATTTAAGCGAAGTAGTTGGAGTGGTTAACGGGAATGTAAAAAAAAAAACAGGGCTCCTCCTACTGCGTATTGGCGGACATCAAACGTCTCCGAAATGATACTTTTTAATTAAATTTTTTTTGCAATAACATTTCACAATAGCATCATTTCAGTTCATTTGTGCCGACACCGAGGGTCGAATTCGATCGGCTCGCGTACCGTGAATTAAATTGAGAGCTCTTAGCCACACAATGAGCCTACTAACATAGATTAAGACTTCCCGCAAAGAGGCACTTACTCATAATAACCTTCCCTTGTCTAATGTAATGTATGTGCGATAAGATCGATGGAATCTACAGATGCAGTGTAAAGGATACGGGATATACATACCCAGACCCGAAAACCAACAATTTGACAAATATTATTCCTCAGCCTTGAATTGAACTCCTTAGAGCAGTCAATCGGGTGCTCTAAACACGACGCCATGCGGCCTTTAAGATATTATACGAATGTTGCTTGCAACAAGAGGTATGTATACAATTACGGGCTATTGCTGTTCGCAGCGGCGGCCACGGTTCCGGTATCGTTTTATGACTTTTGTTGGTTACACTCTGTTAAGTTTACAGTCTCTTCAAAACACTCTCATATATCAGCTTACGAGAGGGCATTTGTTTACAAAGACTAAGATACGACTTCTGGCTTACAAGGAGTGCACTACCTGCCTCTATCGCTTAGGAGTAGGAGGCTTAGTCATTAAATAGACTCCGCACACAGATCGGTAGAATTGAAGTCTACTTGTCCATCCAGGTGGGAATATATTTAAAAGGCCGCAGGAAACGCTTACCATCAAGTGAATTGTGAGATCGTTTGTAGGTAAAAAAAAATTTAAACAAAAATAAGGCAATATGTTGTTATATATTTAATTATATACGATACATTATATATAAAAATAATGCCCTCACTATTAACCGCAAGTCACCATCTATAGTCATGCGGGTAGCGCATATATTGCGTTCAAATCTGACGTAGAATTTTTGCTTCAAAAGAAACTACAAACGCTATCAGGATACCAAACTATATCACATTGTGTATTGTGCGATAGTAATAATAAAAATAATGGAAAAGCCAATTCCGTTACTTCTACCGTCTGTCTGTATATCGAAATAAAAAGAAAACAAAACAAATATAAAATAATAAGCTTCAGTCGTTGTGGCAAAATTGACAGCAACACCAATTAATTATACATTACCTAGTAGTATACTAAGCTACGTATTCCTGGCTACGAATTTTCCTCGAAATTATCGTGAGGCTCCAACTCGCGTTTAAACATAAATTATGGGCAATACCCGAGTCATTGTCGAAATTGCATGATTCATCTCAAATACACAGTGGTAGAGCTACACTGCAGTTTGTTTTTAGATGCAGAATTAATGGGTCAGCTCGACCGGGGTAGGACCACGCCCTCACAGAATACCGGCGTGAAATAGCAGCATAATGCTGCTGTGTTTCGTCTGGTATGTGCAAGGATCTGGAGACCTTTATTACTGGTGACGAGGCATTATATCTGCGTCCTCAAGGGTGACAACGCATGATGATGCAGATGTCATGGGCCGCAGGAATCACTTACCATCAGGTGAACTGTGTGCTCGTTTGTTACTTTCGACGTAATAATAATAAAAAACTTCATAGGTGCCGGAATCGGGAATTGAACCTTACTTGTATGTATTACCTTATTAATACTAAAAAAACTTACTAAAACGATGTAATGATAAGCAAAGTCACAAAATAGTCACTCACACAAAAAAAAAAAATCAATATATTTCCGTTCGTCGTCACCAAGTACTAGGGCGACATAAGCCACACGGAGCCGGCACGTCCGTCTGTATCAAACAGAAATCTGCGACTGAGCGCTACGACATCTGCCTCCGTTCCCGCATGTAATTATAACCAAATCGCGTACATTTTCTATAAATTATTAGGTACTATTACAAATAACCCACAAGGCAGAGTGACAAAGAATGCAAGACTGCGGGAAGTCGAAGGATGCAGGTTTCTCAGGGTCTCTCTGTCATCCTGGGGAGGAGGCCATGTTCAGCAATGGACTAGTAATGATGATCAGAAATAACTTGTGACCTAGATTTAAATCTATGTTTTGTAAATATTCTATACTATTTTCTAAATAAATTATTTTAATTTAGATTGAGAAAATGGTTAAAATCTCACCAACTATATGCTTTGATCATTCAATATTTTTAAATGTAATAGTCACGGTGTACATTCATTCTAACTACCGCATGGATGAGTTAAATCGAACGAGGATGGACCATACCCTTATAGAATACCAGCATAATGCTGTTTCGTATGGTAACCTGAGATCCTATAATAGGTAACGAGGCATTCCACACAGCCCTCGGATGGCTTTTATCACTAGATTCACATATTGAAGATTACTTAAATAGTGAAAATTTTCAAGTTAATCAATAGACGCTAATTTTTCACATAGAATAATGTTTGTACATGCTATGGATATCGGACTGTCCAAGCCGAGGCTCCCTCTCGGAAGCCCTTGTGCTGGTTACCCACTAATAGAGGTCCCGATTGAGTCACATCCTAACCGGTAAAACTGTAAAAGCCCTCAGTAAACTGTAACAGCGGTCAGCCTGAAAAAAAACACGCATATCCATGGCCTGACAATTTTATGATAGCCTGGTACATTCAGATTAAATGTGTTCGCGGAAAAATAGCGATTACCCCCATATCCTTTAATGGTATTTACTTCAACATACAATGAAATTTTATTATCTTAGCCCAGTGGTCGGAGTAAGCTTGGTGCGTCACGGGTCCCAGATTCCGAGCAGATGAGGAACAAAATTAGTATTCACTAATTGTTGGTTTTGTGGGTGTTGTATACATATCTGTATCATGTTTAAAGTATCTGACATAGTATCTGGACCTTCCCCTGTTCCGCTGTTTGTTTCTAGCTGCAAAATGAATGGGTCAGTTCGACCGGGCTAGGACCACGCCCTCACAGAATACCAGCGTCAAATAGCAGCATAATGCTGCTGTGTCTCGTCTGTTGAGTGCAGGGATCTGTCATGGGCCGCAGAAATCACTTACATGCGGTCTCTTATTCTGGCGTTTCTTCAATTTGATTGCCGATCAACCAACAATATATAAAATTTCTTATATAAAAATATTGCTTTTTTGGTAGATACGTGGTATATATTCGTATGTGTCTTTCTCCGATTTTTTATATATGCATGTAATGGGTATAAAAAAGGGACGTTCCGTCGGTAGTGCATTGTCTCATCGATTTTGACGTGCGTCTTGCCTATATCAACTATTGACAATATTCTGAATACATCGGAGTAGGGAAGGTGACGAAGAGCGAGTGCCTCTATGTTATATATATATATATATACGGATATCACCCTTGTCGAAATTGCGTAGGGCACCAGCAATGTTTCGTCTATTTATTTATGAACTATACAGTTATAATTGATAGAGATAAAAAATGTTCCTAAGTACCGAAAAGCTATTTACGTTATTATTTCTAGATTATTTATTTGATATTGAATGATGATGCGTTTTTATATGGGTATGTCCTTGATCGATCTAGCCACGATATTAACAAAGGCGTCTTCTCTTAGCTGTTATCAAATTGCACCTAATACGCAGCATATTAATTTAGTGGTAGAACTAAGCTTAGCAGCTTAAGCTTAGCTTTGATCGTCAATAGACTTATGATTAAAGGTATGGTCTACGAAACTTAACGTCGTAGTTTAGACTCCGATTTTGGACAACTTCAACGGCAATATTAGTTATATTAATAGTATTGTCATACATTTTTTAAATATTTATTATCTAACTGTAACTATAAAGGGTGGGCTGGCTTGATCAGGGATGCTGCACGCTCTTACAAAATACTAACTTTAAACATTAACATAAGGCTACTGTGTTTCGTATCGTATGTCTAAGGAACCGAAGTACTCATGGTAGAAGAGTTTCGATCTCAGTCCTCAGAGGTTGAAATGAAAGTGCATCTTGAATCTTTGTCATCTTTGTCATGGACCAGTCATAACTTACCATCCAGGCTCGTAAATCAACCACCTTGCATCTAGAACTCAATAGCTGGGTATTCCGACTACGCTACACGGCTATAAGATAATCGTACACCGTTGTATCAAATACCTAAATACATGTATGGTATGGGTATGATAAGCTTAGGAAATATTTTGCAAACATGACATTATTGTCAGTAAATGTAATTAAGTAAACAGGCGGGGACATCAAAGGAACGTGGGCGGACCGCTACCGAACATAATGAAAGCTTCTCTTTTACAATATTCCACAAACAGGCCGGTTATTAAGACTTGTTATTAAGTATGGATGCTAATGAATAAGTTAATTTCTAGAAGCTTTAATTATATTTACAAATAAACGATAGACAGATGTTTTGGTTTGTATTTTTATTTTTATAAAGTGTGTAAAGTGGTAAAGGAATACATGCTGGCATGTTTAAAAATAAATGAAAAACATATTTCGAAGATTGTGCAGTCCACGAATATACTGGAAACCGCAAAAATATAGCTACCACGGGCTCATTATCCTTTATGGTTATAGTATTTCGATAAGGATTTACAATCGTTGTGATTAAAGTATTTGATAATTTAGGAATTAAAATACTTTGATTTATGGGTGAAATGTATCTAAATGTTAACTGTAATTATCACTTGCCATCAGATGAATTTACACTATATAAAAAAAAACTTCGTTTTCCAAGTCAGTTAAAAAGAGATTCTGCGTCACTGTTATGCTATTTTAGAAAGTTAGAGAGTCGTTGGACGAAAGATGAAACAAATAAGGAGAATAAAAAACAAAAAGTGCCATAAACAAGAAGTATTTATGTCAATTGAAAATATGTATATTGATCAATCGGTGACGTTTTTAGCTTTGAGAAACAATATCTAATGATTTAGATACGATCGCGTGTAGAGCTTAGAGTACCCGGTTATTACGTCGCAGGTCCTGGGTTCGTTTAATAGTCGAGAGACAATATTTGTATATCAAAAATCTTTGGTGATGCGAGTCTGGATGTAGTGTAAAGTCTTCTTTAATACTGCATCTGAAACTAAAATCTTATCACTACATACGCACATGCACTATATGGAAATAGGAAAGGGTATGTCAGTGTTTTCGCGAATGTTTACAGCCCTATAACATATTTTGCGTAGTTGCACATGCAACTTATTTGCGATCGCTACCAGTCCAGTCGTGATAAATCTGTCTCCGTTTTGAAATACAATAATCACAACATTTCATTGACTTTCGGTGTATAGCGCCGTCGCATTCCAATATTTGATTCGACCCGATACGGCTATCTTTTTTTAAATCATGAATTTGCATTTCCAATCTCTTATATACGTTTCAATCAAGGTAGTTTGTATAGAACCAAAAGTTTACGTAATAGTGATTTAAAATAGCCGAATGATATGATTTATTTACTGAAAAAAAAAAAAAGAAAATCTAATAGTGCAAACATCACTAATTCATTAACGACTCTAGCTAGGACTTACTTAGGACGAAACTACAACCTTAATTTCTGCAAGCTGTATTTTAAACAATTTTTTTATTACATTGATAGTAACAAACGAGCACACAGTTCTCCTGACGGTAAGTGATTCCTGCGACCCAAGACATCTACATTCATCCTTGACAAGGAATCATAATGTAGATGCGTTGTCACTTTTGAGCACAGAGGCGGAATACCTCGTTTAGAACTGGTAAGTAATAAAGAAGGGTGTGGTGCTTCTCCGATCGAGAAGACCCATTCATGCTGCACCCTCTGTAGCACGTCATCTAGATTATGATACCTTAAAGAGGATGAATTTGAGAGATAAGGGCTGCAGGAATCACTAACCACCAAGTAAACTGTGTGCTCGTTTGTCACCTCCTGTGCTATATATATTTTTTAAAAGAACTGCGATAAATTCAATATCAACGTTATTACATAGGCTTCTATTCAAGCTAAAATTGATTAGTTTTAACAGACGGATCATTGTTGTGGGAAAACAAAGAGACTAAATAGATTTGGTAAGTTGAAAAGAAAGCCAACGCTAAGATTTATCATTGTGTAGATAAAATATTCAAAAACCGATTTCTTTCTATTAGAAAATAAACTTTTATATTTTTATGTACTTATATAATCTCTTACTACCCTCCACTAGATGCAGCGGCTACCAATGCAACTTTGCTGGAAGTGCAGTGGAAGCAAGCTATGGGATAGGCCGCAGTGGGCTATGGAGGATGTCTTCAATCTTTTTAATTCATAAGCCACATAAAAAAGGCAAACCAAAGTCGGACTTAATACTACTAAGTATTCTCTAACAGTCCACCCTTGAAGTAATGACAGATGAATCTGCTTCATAACGCTGCTTACGAAACTAAGTGACTAAAGAAAAGAATTATAAAAAAGTAAAAGAAATGTTTAATAAAAAATATTGTCATATATAAACACATACATGTGCAGTGTCATTAAATGATTTGAAATACAACAAATAAGAAAATATGACTTAGATGTTTTTTTTTATATATGGCAAACAAATAAGCAAGTCACCTCATACACACTAGTAATACCAAAGGAGTCGATAGTCCATGGCCGATTTTAAGGAAACTGTAGGCTCTTCTTGAAGGCTTCAACGTAGTGTTACGCATTAAATTAAAAAAAAAAACAAATCATTCTAATGTATTCCGAGTAGTGTTTAATCACAAGATCGCCAGAGCGAGTAACTTTCACCGCGTTATAGGAAATTAACGCGTTCAAAAGTGAAACACACGTACTCCGTTCATAGGGGAATCAGACCACAGTACGCGTTTTGCGAACGGTACTTTGAGTAAGTTGTTTTTTTTTAACATCGTCGTTTGCATACAAGATCAGAGATACATCAGTAGCCCGACTTGTTTTGAATTTGTTGCTGTTCGACCAATAGATATTCTCTCATTTTCTTCTTATTGTCATTGTCTCTTTTGTGAGTTAAATAACGTGGTGTTTCGGGTCTGCGTGTGTTGATTGTGTGTTTCGCGTTCTTGACACTGTATCTAATTTAACTCAGATTGTTGTTGCTCATGCACTACATCCGAATAGAGGTGGGAACGAGGAGTGAGAGCCTTTGTGTTTGCGAGAGGGATTATTTATAAAGTGCATGATTTCTGTTTATAAAGTTAATTTCTGACTCGTGGAACTATGGTCTATTCTCAGCAGTAGAAAACTATTCGTGTATCATAAAATGTCGGTTTTCTGGTTTGAGTACGTTGTGTGTATGTCCCGTGTGTTTGACACTGCAAATTTTTTGACTGTGAATTTTCTGGTGATTTTCAGGACGCTGACAACGAGTGGATTTGCAAGCATAAAGCAGGTGTTTTGTATAGAGGACTCGATTACGGTAACGAGGGATTTCATCTCGGTCCTCAGGAGTGACAATGGATCTGTGCTTCTTAAATGTTTGTTCATGATGGATGTAAATATCGGAGGCCGCAGTCATCCCGTACCATCAGACGAACTGTGTCCTCATTTGTCATATCTTATAGTATATCAGAAATATCTTTTATCATCTACTTATATAATAAAAAAACTTCCTCATACTGCTTTTAGTCATATGAGGAAGTTTTTTTTGAAGATATTTTATGTTATGTACCAATAATGGTATAATTATAGAACTTTGTTAAAATTTTCGCTTAACAATCACGTCAATTTTATAAAATATTGTACTGAAAATTCGTTCAGGTTGATCTGAAACTATAGACATTTAATCTCGCAGAAGGAACGAACTAGCCCACGTAACGTGCGAAATGAATGTTCGTATTCGTTCAAATCCGTCATTTGACTATTGCCATGACATTGCATTCTTTTATATTTCGTTACTACATCGATCTATTATATAACATTTATACTGAAAGTTGATTAACTATTAAATATATATAATCGATCACATAGTATCAGTCAAAGCCGTTACTTTCTATTCCAGACATGACGCCAAATCAATTTAACTTATTCTATAAAATAACTTCGAGATTTATGTCTTGTTTAATCATTTATTAGGGAATCAGTTAATTTATTTGTCTTTTAATAGCTTTTAGAGAGTAATTTATAGATCCAAAGCGATTTATGATATTTACGTCCACGTTATATAATCAGTTTAAACACTAATACAATTATATAAGTAACATTACTGTAGCGGTACTGCCACATAGCGCATGACTAATCCGCGATCACCTGAATCGCGCTATCAAAGTTTCCCAATAAACCCGCACAAAGTTTCTGTATAAATTCATACGTACACAGGGGTATTCCTTCCTACACAAACATCCGTCTTGTCTTGCGGTAGATGAACTTGCCCCGTAAACTTTATTGTATTATATATTCGATGAAATTCAGTCAATCAAAAGTCGGTCAAAAAAAAAACCGGACACGTACGTCTGCAGAATATACTATACATACAAACTAATACTTATTAATAATAAGACAAACATACTGACACAAACCCCCATAAGCTTACACAAGCACATGCAAATAAAACATAATTAGTCGTGGTAAAGTGTTTAGTAGTAGATAGTCTTCTTGGTCGTTGAAACTTATCGTTTTCTTTTCCTTTGTTGCGTATATTAATTTTAGATGCTGATTGGGGAGCCCTCAACTCTCACGACACCCGCGTTACATCTAAGGGAGATGGGAGTGGCTAAAAACGAGCATTACATGGGAATAAAATTGCTACCACGGGTTTTATTTTATTTGGCGGCAATAAAGTGATCTATTATAATTATCAAATGCAAAAAGTTTACAGTGGGAGAACCTCGCCGCAGCTTATTTCTTTAAACTTTGAGTCCGACCCTGGAATGACCAAGTCCTCACAAAATACTAGTGTCAAATAACAACATAATGTTGCTATGTTTCGTACGGTGAGTGTAGGTATCCATCCGGAGACCCAATGACAGGCAACGAGGCATTCCTTTTAGGCTTCATCAGGCGTGATAACGCATCTTGAATCATTGTTGAGTCACAGACTGCAGCGTCGATGTTTCAAGATCATCATTATCATCGCGTGTAAGATGGGAGTAAATCAGTTTCAACAGTGGTATAGCAACACTGCAGATTGTTTCTGCCATAATGAATGGGTCACTTCGACCGGACCACGCCTTCACAGAATACCAGCGTAAAATAACAGCACAATGCTGCTGTGTTCGTTTGGTGAGTGTAGGAATCCGGAGACCTTTATTATTGGTGACGAGACTTTACATCTCAGTTCTCAAGAGTCACAACGTATCTGCACTATGATTCCTTGTCAACGATGAATGTAGATGTCATGGACCGCAGGAATCAGTTACCATCAGGTGAACTGTGTACTCATTTGTTACTCTCAATTTAATTAAAAAAAAACTAAGTACTCTGATCACTATTAAGTAACAACGTAGACGTAGAGGTAATTTCGTGTAAATCGACGTAAGCTACTTAAGTACATACATTTTTAATAGTCTCAAATGTTTCATCTATTCAAATCGTGCAATTCCCGTCACTTGCTCAACAGTGACGTGGATTTCGTGCAGTTAAGATGCGTGATCGAAAGTACTAAAATAACTGTTCAAACCGTTGTAACCTGCATGACTCTACTTTGTGAAACCAATGTAAAGATATCTATTTTACCTTTAATTTACCGTTGTACGAAACACTTCGTATTAAGACAATAAAATAGAAAAACCTGTGTTGGGACAGCGCAAAGGAATTCTCAAAGGGGTCGTAGGGGGAAACAGATCCAATCAGAAATGTATGGGTTAGTTTTTTCTCTAACATTTAGCGGTGATGATCTTGAGAATGAAAGATCGAACTTACGTTCTATATAAGTACTCGCAATACTTACGTAATAAAGGGAAAAAATCAATTATTTCAATACATTAAGTTCGCCAATAAACATCGAGGTCCGTACATTACCTGTTCTCTAATATCAAACAATAGTCACCCTTACTGCTCAAATATCAAACCAGTAGAGATCAAATCAAAGCTTACAGGTGCCACGAATGATATGTAACACAGCGATTTTTATTAGTTTATTAACCTTTAGTACAACATGCGTCATTATTGCAGATATTGTGATATTTTACGATGAAATAACGTAAGTAAGCCTTGACTCGTACAGAATGTGAAAGAACTGACTGAAGACAACTCCTTGCTTCCGCAAAGCTGTGAGTGCAATAATTTTTAAATAATTTCGATTGATTTAAGATAATATTAATCTTAAACGAAATTCGTGATTCAAAAAAAACAATAATACACGTCATAAATAATTTAGATATATTATTTATGACGTGTATATATCAATTTTGCAGTTAGGTTATAGTTGTAATAAGAAAAAGTTCGATCTACCCTCTATGGAATAATCAAACATTCATATTATACAAAAAAAAATTACCGCTTTATGATGAAAGTCATTATCAAAAATATTGACTGCCTTACCCGATTACAGGAAACGAGGCATCCCATCTGTGTTGTATTTATGGGATGCAGTCATCACTTCACCATCAGGTAAACTGGTGTGCTCATCAGTCACCATTGGTAACATAAAAACAAAAACTATTTTGATGATGTAGTGCTCTTATTATTAATGACAAACGAGCAAGCAGCTCACCTCATGATAAGTGAACGGAGGAAAGGTTTAAGGCTTGTTTCTTGAAAGTCCCTAAGTCGTATTGGTTCAGAAATACCGCTGGCGATTGCTGATTCCACAGAGTAGTTGTGTGTGGTAGAAAATTTCGCGCACATTGATGTATTGCCTACCAACGAGATGATGAGGATGTAATTTTGAATTCTGTCTTGAAGTACGATATTTAAACTCAGCGGGTGGAATTTGAAGCGATGCCAATAGCCTAATGGTTAAGGGTGCGGTCTGCGAACCTTAAGGTAGTAGGTTCGAATCCACTGTTAGACTATTGTCGTGAACCATCTCCTAGCACAAGCATTTTCAGTTTAGTTGGAGTGGTTAACCATATTAGTGATGTTATTAATAGAATTGCTAATATTCTTTAAAAAAAAAATCTGAGCAACTCCCATACTTCCCATGGAAATCATTTTGCAAACATAAGTTTATTTATAATATTATATTAATATTAGCAACAAATGACACACAGTTCACCTGATGACATCACATGACATCTACATCCATCCTCAACAAAGATCCAAGGTTTAATTGTCAACCCCTGAGGTCTGAGATGGAGTACCTCGTTACCTGTAATTGGGTAACCTGCTGCTATTTCATGCTGGTATTCTGTGATGTCCATGAGTTTTCCAGCCGATCTGACCCATCCATGCTGTCATGAGCTGCAACGTTGGTCTATCACTGTTAATCAGTTTCACTGTCAGTTAATTTCTAAAATAATATAGCATAGCTAGTTCGTCAAGGGCAAACTGTTTAAACAAAAGAAAATAAAAATTGTTTATTGTAGATTTATATTCAAAACGAATATCAAAAAAGAAAACGGTAAAGAGACACGTAATATAAAACACCTGATAAAATATGTAGTAATAAATAAATATTAGAATAGACACGGCATTCGCACTCAAATCACAATATAAATGGCGACGTAATTTCGTGAAGCGTTTAAAATACGCCGAGAGTATACGAAATCCGTGATAAATAGGCTCTAAAATACAAGTAACAATCAAAATTTACTTGGTTCATGTATAATCATAAAAATATTTTACGATTCGTCAGTTTTACATTATCACAGGTTTGGAAGGTCGATTGTACCGAGTGGAACCGGCAACAAACTCATATAACTTATTTATTTAAAGTGGTAATGTCTGTATTTGTGAGGCTTACATCCAGAACTGCATTAATGATGTGGTTATACGATGAATTTTAAAAATATGTATTAAAAATGCAACGTTATTTACAAGTGTTTGTTTTAGAAGTTATATATTGTTGTTTAATTACATTGAATTATCAGTAAGCTACGTCTACAGTAAAAGTATATCCTGGTAGGTGGTTAATCAAGCATAACGATAGGCTTGAAGCTCGTGAAGCAATTAACTCGCATTCGACTCGCTTCGCCTAATTAGGAGGCCGGTAATGACCGCAACGTGGACGGCTGCTTGTACAGAATTTAATTCCAAACGGAGTAGTGACTTCCTATTTTGTGCTATTATGAATATTTGAGCCCCTGAAAAGGGTACAGGAAATTTGTCTGAAAACGGAGATACAACGTAAACAGGAACAACTAGAGTAAGGAATCTAGAAGGGTATACAAACTTTGTTTGAACACTTTCAGATTTAAGACTATACGAAATAGACGATATTTAAATTCAACGAATGAAATTATAGTTAAATGTTAGCCTAATAGGCCTTATATTGGTTTCATACAGAGAATTTTTCTTTTTTCTTTTTTTATTTTTCATACACAAATATATATATAGACAATTTTGCAGAATTAAATTTCAAGATTCAAAGCGTGAACAATAGGCAAAACTTGGAGTCATGTTTGACTGGAATGTTATTAATGTTTCTCTGTAGTACTGATCTTAAAGCTTTGGGATCTTGAAAACTGTATTTTTATGTACAAGGCTACGAACTTTCTCGGTCAGTTTTAGTTTTGGTTTAAAGGCGGCGCTAGGACGGACATATATAAAACAAGGTACGAATGAACGAAATGTTCAACACCCTGAGGGGTGTATTTTTTTTATAATATTAGGGGTAAGAAACGAGCACACCGGTTTTGTGATGGTAAGTGATAACTGCTTCTTATGACATCTACATCTATCATCAATAAAGATCCAAGACTTAGTGAGTGTAGGCATCTCAAGACCCTTATTACTGCTGACGATGCCATTTTGGTCATCAGGGTTGATAGTGTATCCACATCGATTCCTTATCGGGGATGAAGTAGGTGTCATGGGCCCCAGGAATAATTTATCATCAGACAAACTTCTTCGTTTGTCATTATCAATACAATAAAATAGCCTCCTAAATTCAATATTTCTATAGCCGTATCACGTTTATGTAATGTTAAACGTGGGCAAAACACGTGGATAGAGGTTTACTACTGATCCGCCATTGCGAGACCGTTGCCGACCCACGTGAACGTTTATTATATTCAAGAGTTAATACTGTTAACTCATGGTCCCGTGAAGGCATCATTGTTTTAATTGAATTTGTTGGAATTACAGACAGTCCTCATACATACATTGGCGTGCTAGGTTACCGGAATACGTGACGTAAATAGAAACAACGCAATTCGAGTTTTAGGTTAGGTTCTGCAAGCTCCTTAAGTACAATAAAACTACACTTAAAGATATGCTTTATAGGTAATAAAGCATACAACGCCAGAAAAAATTAGAACCGTCACGGATTAAGTAATTTGTTTTCTGACGTAAATCGAAACAATCGACGTAGGTATGTTAGAGGAAATGGCAAAAATTGTTTAACGTAAGTCGAAACAACGTAACTGCCTGTATATGCAAATGGCGGTGATAGCCAAATGCCTACAAAATAGGACTCTCTCAGTCAAGCAATCGGTTACGTTTACTTTATCGATCGTATGGAATATTTGTGCCTACGGTTTTGCTGTAATGTTTATTAATCCCCGTAACGTTTAGGACCTAATAAAGTTAAACTGGGATAGCGTTTGCTTTCGTATGTATGCTGTATTGCTGATCTTAAGTTCGAATTACAATCGAAGAACAAAATTTCTGGTTTCTGGGTTATATTAGATATCTTGTGTCCGATAAATGTATTAAATTAGTCTCGTTTTATTATCTATTTATATATTATTAATGTTTACCTCTGTCTTTTAAACTTTACCACGATTATTATATCAGTCAAACTATGATAACCTTAAAGTTAGGCACAGTTTAGAAATTAAAGAACTATTCCAAAAAACAATAGAACACAGAACCCCATACTACACATGCAATATTTTATACTTAAAAAAGGTCAAATAATCTTCATTAGAGCCTTTAAATGAAAACAGTTGTCTATCCTGCCCTCCCCATTATTTATTGTAAAACTCTAGCAAATTTAAATGTAATGCTTTCGTAAACGGAAAAAATTGATGTAATCGCTGATCTTACCGTTTGATGTAAAAATATATTGTTTCACTCTAAGCCGTATTAAATCTACTTTATCTTTGTTTATTTAATGTCTCGTTCTGTGGTGATGAGTATGGTTCTTATAAAAATATGTTGTTTCGCTCTAAGCCGTATTACATCTGCTTCTCCTTTGTTTATATTTTGTCTCGTACTATCCTGATGAGTATAGTCATTATGAAAATATGTTGTTTCGCTCTAAGCCGTATTTATTACATCTGCTTTTTCTTTGTTTATATTTTGTCTTGTGCTATCGTGATGAGTATGGTCACTATAAAAATTTGTTGTTTTGCTGAAAGCCGTATTACATCTGCTTTTTCTTTGTTTATATTTTGTCATGTGCTATCTTGATGAATATATTCATTATAAAAATATGTTGTTTCGCTGTTAAGCGTATTACATCTAATCTTTATTTATCTTTTGTGTCGTGTATCGTGGTTAGTATATTTATTATAAAATATGTTGTTTCGCTCTGAGCCGTCGTTACGTCTAGGTTTTCTTTGTTTATCTTTTGTCTTGTGCTATCGTGATGAGTATATTCATTATATCTGTATCTACTCAGAAGGCGGATTCGTAGACAATGTCCTATTGTGTTGAAACGTGTAAGTTGTTACTTATTCTTGATAGATCATCTTTAAAACGTTCCGAATGTCATAATATTCAGAAGTAATTCTTACTTAAAAGTTCACAAGTAAAACGAGGTTTATATGAAATATAAGATTTATATTAAGAATGAATTTTGCATTGTTACTTTTATATGTCTGTGTTTAACCAAATGCATATGTTAAGAGTTTATAGATAACCTAAGAAGAAAGAATGCGGACAAACGCAATTCAAATGAAGATGAATGTTCTGTTCACGCATATTTTCCAATTTCCTAATTTTTGTTTTACACTTTTTTTCATTAAGGCAAAAGTAAATATCTTTCGAGGTCATATTTCAACTGAGTGTTTCTATAGCTTATCACGACACACAACACACAAGAGAAATCCAAGATGCATTCACGTTGTGATCCCTGGCAACTGGAGAAGGTAATTAGTTATATTAAAAAACAAAACAAAGCATGCTAATGTTCTATACGGCAGTTGTTCCTTCCTCGGTCGAGCGGACCCAATTAAAAAGTTGTTTTGGAAAGATCAAAGCAAGACCGATATACCTAGGCATGAAAGTTGTGCATGCTGCCATCGACTACAGGTCTTGGACGTTGAGGGTTACAGACCCTCTAAACCAGTAATGGCATTTTAATTTACATTTAATATTGCTAATGTGTATGATAAAAATTATAAATATAAATATAAAATGTTTTTGTGTTTTACTCTTGCTCATTGTGTTCATTTCTTTTAGAGAATCGTTTCTGAAACTGGGGGAAAGCGATCCCCTGTTTGTTATTAAAGGGGGGGGGGAAGGAGGGGTCGCAATCTGTTCAATAAATAAGATCTGTATACAAAAGGCTCGTTTATTAAAGGAATAAATTTAAATGTAGATTTATAAAATAAAATATTATCATGTAATAACAACAAGAAAAAATACACTTATAGCTTGCTTTGATTTAATAAACTATTATATTAAAATGTTATAATGAAGGGGGTCGCTAGGATTTTTATTTACCATTTTGGCTTTTTCGCAGTGAAAAAATGGTTTGGAAGCAATGTTTTTGAGTTTAAGACTTGTCCTTACGGCGTAGACACTTTGGTACCATTGATTATATTTTTATAATAACAGTGAAAAAAGAACACACATTACACATTACTAACAATCGCGTTATTAATACGGTCCAATTGCGGATTCGAATCTAAGATCTTAAGATTAGCAGCTAATTGTAAATGATGAGTAAATCCTGAACAAAGATTCAAGATATGCATTGTCACCCTTGAGGACTGAGATGGACTGCCTCGCTACAAGTATCTGGGTTCCTAGATCGCAACACTCACGAAACAAAACACAGCGCTATTTTGTTGGTAAGCAAAGAGGACCGTTATAATAATTTAATGACTATAAATGCTTTCAGTACACGACATATCGTTAAATTGTTTTTGATTTCGCCTTTATTTAGGTTTATAGCGTATTACGAAAATAGATACAATATAGAATTTTCATTAGAAAATCTTATTTACCGTAGATTAAGTATCGATAATGTTCCATTAACTATGGATGATAAATTTATCGCGAGTATAGTATAGTAAGAATCTAAAGACTGAAGCTAACGAGGTGTATAATTTAATTTTCTACGTGAGTGGTGTATCCCAAGATCTCCGAGCGTACGTGGAGCTGAGCGCATGCACAAACGTGACTAATAAACTGGAAGGCTGTCGCTCTCGTAAATCTTAAGGAATTGAGATTCTCGTCAAAAATGTGAAATCCTTTATAATCCCTGCAGCTTTCGAACAGTGGTAGCTGCAATTAAAGATTTTTTATGTTATTTAATAAATACATAGCTACAAAAATGATTTGTAGGTGAACGCTTTTGGAAAACGGTTTTATATATTTATGTTTACACCGGAAGCGCAAAGCGAATCGGATGTCCATGGGTGGCGGTAAGTTTGTTTCTAGCTGCCTGACCTTTATTAGTGGTGACATGGCATTCCATCTCAGTCCTCGAGGGTGACAACGCATCTGCATTATGATTCCTTGTCAAGGATGAATGTAGATGTCATGGGCCGCGGCAGAGGAATCACTTGCCATCAGGTGAACTTCGTACTCGTTTGTTAATACATATGCATTAAAAAAAAATGAGCTGAGATCGTTTGTCATCTATAGAAAAAAAACGACCACACGAAACTACCTTTCAGAGCAACTGATACTCTTACATACAATGCAGTAGCACTAGCCCACATCCTTGACATTGTTGCCGGGCCACCCGCCGCATGACGGCGCACCCACCGACACAAAGTCGTCCCGCCGAAACCGAGGCTAAATCAAAGCGAGTCTTATTATAATGTCGTTAGGACACCACGGCGATTTGGATTAATGCATAATGACTTGCTTTGTGTGTTGTCATTAGGGAGCGGAGTGCGTGACAGATTAAGGTGATGTATGGTCGCCGTGTAGAATGACAGGAACCGCGGTTGAACGGTTATGTTATTCGGTCTATATTGTACGAAAGAGTAGCGAAAGATATATATACATATACATGGTTATTGATAATTCGACGTATTCCCGTTAGGTGGTGATAGGGGAGACTATTTGCGAAAATTTTAGCAACCATATGCATTATGCAAAAGTGAACCATTTTTGAGTTATCATGTTTATAGATTTTTTCAAAATAAGTCAGTATATATATATAGTATGATACTTTACTTTTTTACTACTTTTTTTTTTCTTTATTGCATTAACCTTAACAAAGTTAAAAGTTCAGAAAGGGCGGACTTAATGCCAAAGGCATTCTCTACCTATCAACCCAAGGTGGTGAGATATGTGTATAAAAATAACTAATACAAGTAATGAATAATACATATATAGATACTAAATACATAATACAAGTATAAATACACAATATATATGTATATATATATATATATATATATATGTGTGTAAACACATACATAATAGGAAACAATACAATATATAGTTATTCCACAAGGGAAATATAATAAATATGCTATATTTAACAAAACATTGCAGAATAGTATAAGAAATAATACGAAGGATGTTTCTAATAAAATTCGATTTAAATTACTACTAATGTTGATGTCTATTTGCAATTCGTTTCATTCCAACACAAAACATTCAACTAATGGCATACAGTAAGAAAAAAACCACGCGGCTTGCAGATCTGCTAATGTACTAACGAAAGATCTATACAGAAACGTACTTGTACTTACATAACCAGCTAACAAATAATTATAAGGTTTTGTGGAAATCCTCAATCATTGTTAACAATAATTGATATTAATTTAGACAATCCGTCAGAAGCCACGGACTGAGCCGAGGTTCGATCCTCTCTGGCATCCCATCGAGTCAGTCGCTCTCGCGCAACAGGGTAGGTAACGGTCCAAGCCGAGGCTCCCTTTTAGGAGTCCTTGTGCTGGTTACCCACTAATAAAGGTCTCGGCTGGGCGGTCATCTTTCAACCCGGGGAAACTAAGATCACTTTAAAGCTTTGAAATTGTTGCACACACTACTACGTATAGGCGTCGTCTAGAGCAGTTTCTAGCCGGGTGGTCATCATTGCTGACCAGAAAAATTCACTAGTAAATAAATTATTATAATTATTATTTATTTATAAAATAAAATAAATCCCACGGCTGGCCTCTGTATATTTGTATAGTCTTTTTCGATTGATTGGCAAACTTCACTTTTACGAAATATTTTTTTTATTGTTTATTTCTTGGACATGCATGTTTTCCCTCGCAATGTTTTCGTACACTGTATTGCACGTGGTAAATCAACATAAAAATTACAATTACCAATTTCATTGGTGCCGGTGCTATTCTTTTTATATAATAGGTGGCACGTTTGCCACAAGCAAGCAGTCCACCCGATGGTAAGTGATCACCGCCGCCCATGAATATCCGCAACACCAGAGGAGTCGCAAATGCGTTGACGCGCATATCGAACTCGGTTTGCTCGCGTACAGCAAATTAAAAGCGTCCGCTTAGACACTGAGCTAGCTAGCTGTATAAAAAATTAAAAACGAATAATATTAACTTGTTAGTGAATGGTCAGTATTGTCCGTATATGGTGACCTAATGTTAGTTTAATCTTTTATGTTATTATTAATAGGATACATGGCGGTCTAAACAAAGAGAGATATAAATATAGAAAGAGTATCACAAAATGTCGTCTTCTAACTAAACTAAACTTCGGTCATTAACGTCACCACTTCTCTCGAAATTTGATACGTCAGTACTCTTACTGACTTCATTTGACCTGTATGGGTCTTGGTGTCTTGGTCACTATTTATATAGTCTTTGATGTTAAAACGAGATGTACATAGATGCGTTTTGTTCAAGTTATTAATTTTTTAAATTATTTTTAGCAAACAAACACACAGTTCACTTGATAGCATCTTTTTCAGGTCTTTTCAACATATATATACCTGATGGCAATTAATTTCTGCGACTCATGAGATCTACATTCATTTTTGACAATGAATTAAAAGGCAGATGCGTTGTCACCCTTGAGGACTGAGATGGAATGCCTCATCACCAGTAATCCAGATCCCTGCACACACGCTGGTATTTTGCGAGTTCTTATATAATACCTTCGCTAGTAGGAAAGTAACATTTGAAATGTTTTCTTTTTATAATATATTATAATAAAAGGGGGTGAAAAACAAGCACACAGTTCACCTGATGGCAAGTGATGACGGTCTATAACATCTCAGTCTATTCTCAACATGAATCTTTGTTGATGCACTCCTGTGTAACTGAGATCGAATGTTACCGGTTACCTGTAATTGGGCACCACCGCCTACACTTGTTATACGAAACACAGCAACGTCATGCTACTATTTCAAACTGGTATTCTTTGAGGGTCTGATCCAGTTCAGCCGACCCATTCATGTTTTAGCTTAAAGCTGGGCCGTGGCTGTACAAGTGATAGCTTCGGCGTTTACTATTAAGCTGGGGTTATGTAAAAATGTGGTCATGGTTATATTTTTTTATATTTTCGGCATTGCTTAAAGCCTAAAACGTATTTCGACGCTGTGGATCTTGCTATATTTCCAGATTGGCGCAAATACATACTAGTAGTATATTGCTTTTTAAAAGTTACGCCTATACCGATCTAATTTAAATTAATCAAGAATTATGTGTTTTATAATGTTGACTGCTAGAGAATACCAAAAGGTATCAAGTCCGCCCATTGTGCCTTTCATTTTTTATAAAAATAAGGTGTTTGCAATTAAAGATTAAATAAATAAATGAATTTAAAAAAATCACAACGTTATAAGTGAACCTTAGTTAGAAGTGCACTAATATATATAACCATATAATTTTATACTCCAATTCGAGCATATAGCACACATCATAAAGCAATATTGTAGGTTTTCTACATGGTAGCGCAACATTGCGGCTAGATTCATCGTGTGGCATAAGTGGATCGGCTCGACAGATCACGAAATGCACTCTCACGTTTCGTATGGTGAGTGTAGGGATCGGGGATCGAGTACAAGTAACGAGAGATTTCATCTCCATTGTCGAGGATGGCAAGGCATGTGAAACTTGAATCTATGCTGACGGTGTATGTAGAAGTCATGGGCAGCAGTTATCACATTCCACCAGATATACATCAGGTGTATATATTGAAAAACCCTTTCAAAGAAGACCATGGACAAAAATTAGCAATAATTAATTTAAGTGCAACGCTGAAGCTATTCTTCTATTTGCAGTATGAGTCGGACCAACCGAGGAGTGGCCACGCTCTCACATAGCGCTGCTGTGTTTCGTATGCTGAGGGTAGGGGACCGCAGACCCATGAACCGGTGACGAGGTGTTCCAATTCAGTCCTCTGGGGTGACAACGCTTGTGGATTTTGAATCTTTTTTGAGGATGAACGTGGGTTTTATGAGTCATCGCATAAGCATAGGCTTTGTAACCCTATATTTAATGAAAAAATATTAAAATATTTGGATCGAAGAAGTGAGTTACGAGATTAGATAAATATTTAAGAACTCACCACTGCCAATAGATCTAAGTTTGCGCGCAATGACAAGTTTCAAACTGTAAGAGAAATAAATTAAATAAGTAAGTGTGAAAAGTTAATTAATATGTCGAGCCTTTACAGGAAGAACATCGTAAGTGCCAAAATTGTCCAAATTACATTTTGTACTAATGAATTGTTGACCGATATTGTGATAGTTGCGATAGTAACTTGAATTATTGTTTTTTTTTCATTCATACACAGTATAAAAAAATAAAGTTATAAATAAATAAAAAAAGTACATAGGTGTTGCCTATTTCTACGGAAATCACTCCAGGCTGTGGTCAAGGAGAATTGGTTATTTATCATATATACTTTAACTTCCATTAAAATTTAATTTGGTGGCCATTTTAGTATTATCATATATCAAAAGTTGTTACGTTGTTGTTGGTCGTATTTATTTAAAATCATCTGTTTCCTTAAGAATAAAAAAGGACTTGTGCCTTGATCCTTTGATCACACAGTGAAGCGGTGCCAGTGACCACATAACCTCACTTTTATGTTAATAAAACAACAGTTAGTATTTTTTAAATATTCATAACGAACATATTGAAATTTGTTAAACGCTAAGTCCGTAAAAAATTCTAAAATTATTTTTAAGACCACGTGGTGGACTTCCCATGTTCGCAACGTTGTTCGTAAGTAATTAGAGTAGTACCTTATTACAACACCCTCTCCTGAGAGGAGGCCTATACCCGAGAGAGGGATTAAATAGAGGGATTTATAAATGTAGGCAATTTTTTTAAGCACTCCTAACAAAGGAAAATTCCTTTATATTTCCATTATTTACAGAATAGAATTTTGACTAGGGTCGTTAGATACGCATTTAAACGACTAACAAATAGATCCGCACGGCAATCGGCGCGGGCGTCGGTTTTTGACGTATTTGGCTACAGTTCAACGCACCTTGATTGAAGCCGGTCGGTGTCGACGACATCGCTAATGCGGGAGATGCTATTCTATTCCTGCGTGCGATTTGGTCACTCCACGCGAATACACGGTTTCGGGCTTTATGTTTTTAACTAGTTTTGTTTTATTTGGAAAAAAGGTTTTAGTTATGTTGATTATTATTGATTTATTCACGTGTCGACGTCAAGCAAGAAAACGTACAGTTCGATAAAAGCTTTTTGTGTTTGTTAAAGAGTTTTAAAAAATCTTTCGATGTTTCAATGAGATATTAGAATCCATGTTTTACTTATGAGATATAAAGACATAGGCGATACGATCTCTATAAAATTACATAATAAACTAATCACATAAAAATAAAGTAATTACATAAAAAAACATCCAGATTATACGTCTGGATGTTTTTTGTAAACATTGTCACCATTAACACAATAAAGAAAAAGACAGATACAGAGAGAGAAAGACAACAACATACTCTATAAACGTAATTGACATGCAAATGTTAAAGGCATTTACAGGGTCAGCGTTGCTGCAGCAAGAACTAGTATTTTTTTTAATTTATTACATTGAGATTGCCAACTAGCACACAGTTGACCTGATATTAAGTGATTCCTGGGGCCCACAACATCTACATTTATCGTTGACAAGGAATCATAATGCAGATGCGTTGTCACCCTTGAGGACTGAGATGGAATGCCTCGTCACCGGTAACTAAGGTCTTCCCTGTCCCTTCAATCACCAGACGAAACACAGCAGCGTTATAGCTCTACTGCTGACTCGAAGGTGTAAGCTCGAACTAGAAAAGAGCACGCTTTCTGATGCGTTTCTTATCGTGTGTCAATTGAATCAAATCTAATTTAATGATAACGAGCTCGTTTATCACAGGTACACCTTCTAGTCGTGGCTTCATAGGCCAAGTATCATAACATAATCAAATATTATATCTTTGTATATATATATATATATATATTATAAATGCTGTATTATAAGTTTATTACAGAAAGAAAGAAAGAAGGAATTTGTTTATTCGTAGGAAAACATTGAATTTAATCACACATGATTAACAGAAAAAGTAAATAAAATTATCACGAATCGGCCCCAACTCAGCATATGCCGGCTACAAACAACCGGCGTTGGTCTTCCGATGGGGCCGCTTGGTGACGTCACGATACAACACTAAATTGTACAACACACCGAGTATACAAAATTTCTAAGTCATTTTTTTTTTTAATTTCTAACTCATTCTTAACTACAATTAATAGTGATACAAATAAACAGAAGATGTTTTCAGTAATCATTCTTTTGTGTTTGGCAGAACCATGTTGTGGCGATAAAATGCCTGTAACGCGAACATATCGACTCTTTAGGGGAAAGACAACGTTGCTGTGATTCATCTAGTGAGTGGAAGGAGTCGAAAACTTTATTACTATCGCTTCTGCATTGTAAACACCCTACGATGATGAATTTGGTTGGCATTGGACGACTTCCAGCATCAGGTGAACTGTATGCTCGTGGTTTAATCCCTTAAGGTTAGTATAAAAGTATTGTTTTACTAATAACGTAGGCAAACTTGTCCGTACTTAGCGGATAGGTGCAGTCACACAATTTACATATTATTATTACACACACACACACGCTGCTTCATCGGCTAGTGTGACGTCACAATCCAACGGCCTACACGAGATTTACTCGTGAAGCGGCCAACGCTTCTAACCTCGCCCTCTTATTCGATGGCGATCCAAGCTGAGACCTGTTCTTTCCTAACCCAGGGAGGATTAGGAAAGTACAGGTCCAGGAAAGTAAAGAGGCCCTAACATCGCTAATCGCCCACCAGTGGAAGTACGGAGCTATTGCAGCCGTCTTCAAGCCAACATCCTCGTACGTACGCACTCCATACTCGCGGGCACGTTTGTTCTCGGGTGTATTTTATTGAAGCTTTAATTGTCACTACAGCATTACACAACTCGAGAACAAACATGTTCACAAAACAATAATGTATTGTGAACATGTTTTTGGTGTACCGTTTTTAACATTAGATTTACGGGCATTGGCTGTGTACTTTTTTTTTTACTGAAATCCTTCTTTTGATCGGTATATTAAATTGCAATTCAAACGTATTTGCTGCTCATGCTCATTTATTGCGAAACAGACTTTATGTGATGGTGTTACTTATACTTGAAGACAACTTGATGAGTTTTCGTATAAATTGGCATACAACAACTAGATATACTATATTCGCCGTATAATTAAAAACCCATATGTAATATCTAAATAATAATATTTCCATGTTCAGAGATTTTAACCATTGTATTGAAAACTCGTCAAAAAGACGGGTTTCGTAGCTCTAGTGTTAAATTAATAAATAAAAAGAATAGGCACAATTCACTTATGTAAGTTAAGTGTTTGTTTATACTATGGTCCGTTCCTAGCGTCCGATTTCAATAGCCGCGTGTGTAACAGGTCCACGCTAATGCGGTACCGCGATGCGAATCGTA
This sequence comes from Teinopalpus imperialis, assembly GCA_029286865.1. Classification (NCBI taxonomy): domain Eukaryota; kingdom Metazoa; phylum Arthropoda; class Insecta; order Lepidoptera; family Papilionidae; genus Teinopalpus; species Teinopalpus imperialis. The sequence goes on along the minus strand of JAGSMU010000020.1, from coordinate 557,774 downwards.
GGCGACTTGTTAAGCGAACCACGTTAAATGTGGGTTACATGAATTGTGTTAACGATACGGTTATACTAGGGCTGCATTCTAATGTACTCTGCGTATATGGCATTAATAATAAACACCTTATGAAACTACTTTCTAACGGATTTTATCGTGTTTATTTTTAACTTTTCTTTATCTTGCTTCTGTGTCTTGAGTGTGAGCTTCTTCCGTGTAGATCGAACCAAACAAAAAAAAAAGAATTAAAAGCTAAAGATTTTTATAATATATATTATTAAAGTCGTAACTATGAAATCAACATGTCAAACACCTCAATACTCCCCGCGACCGTCGCAGTTGTAAATCACTCGAAACTTCAGAATAAAAAAAAAAGTTAAATATAAAAGTGATAAAATCCCTAAAACTTACATTAGACGTGCAGTATTCACTTATGTATAGGAAACCATGGAACACGTTACTGTTAAACGAACAACGATTTATATAGCAAAAAAACAAAAATGTTTTTTTTAACTAACAGTAAGTCACTAATCTGACTACAATACCATTTGTTCGGTGGCGATGAGGTCGCTTACTAGCTTAGTAAATTCTTAAAACCTATGCATTATTTTAGTGAAGACTTCGAATTCGGACGGGACAGACTGACACACAACCAAAATTCTTTCAATCCTTTATTGGTCGTATTAAAAATGACAAAGCATTATTATTGCTCGAGTCTAGTAAGAGGATCCAGAACGACAGAATGGGAACCCCCCGTGTGTCTATAAGTGTAGTGGAGGAACGAAGGTTTTATTTAAAAAAATACTCTTAACATTACTTGCATTTCCGTTAAGAACTAAAACATGATAAAAAACGATAGATTAAAACGTGGATCATTTACCCATATAATATTGGGACTTTACGGTTGTTACATTTAGCTCTGTTTGGAAACGAAATGTATTTACATTTTTAAATAAATTCCCATTGAAATATGGTCTTAAGTTCACTATGTTAAGATTTTACGAAAATAGGGAACGAAGAGTTAGTATCCTGTAGTATGCAGCCTATTCATCTTCGACGAGGAATTAAAATGCAGATACACCATTAAGACTAAGATGGAATGCCATGTCTCTAGAAATTTAACTTTATTATAAAGTTAAATTTCTAGAGACATGGCATCAGGAAATCAGGGCGACAAACGAGCAAACAGTTCAGCTGATGTTAAGTGATGACTGCGGTCTCCCTTAATCCTCCAGGGTAACACTTCTGCATCATCCGATTCTATCACGTTTATATGGCTATATTTACAGTGGTAGAGTGACGCTGCACTTTGTTTCTAGCTGCAGAATGAATGGGTACGCTCCACCGGGGAAGGTCCACGCCCTCACTGATACCAGCGTAATATATATATGTTTCATTTGGTGAGTGTAGGGATCCGGAGACTTTCATTGCTGGTGACGAGGCATTCCATCTCGGTCCTCAAGGGTGACAACGCATCTGCATTATGATTTCTTATCAAGGATGAATGTAGACGTCATGGGCCGCAGTAATCACTTACCATCAGGTGAACTGTGTGTGAGTTTGTTACTATCTATGTAATAAAAAAAAGACATGATTTTAAATATCCAGGATATGCTGCTGGTAGGTTATCACACAGCATCCGTTGAATTGTGTGCTCGTTTATCATTCCTAATAAACAAATACATATGTATTCATATTTACATGTTTATGAACCATTTATTACAGCTTCCTTTCACGTATCTCCCCTCGCGGCACTGGGCGGCCGACGGCATTGAATTTAAAATTCTGTTACATCCTATTTGTCGTGGTTACATTACCCCATTTTTGCGAACATGGATGGAGCCACGAAGGAGCATATATAGCTCGTCTTTACGAGGGAAAGACGACGTCTAACATACAATGTTGCAACGTTTCGTATTGTGAGTGTAGAGTACCAAAGACCCCATTACAAAAAGCGTTGTATGTAAACTCAGTTCTTTGGTATAACAAATCATGTGAATCTTGAATTATGTAGAACCACGCTTCAGCTTGTTTTAAGCTTCAGCATGAATGGGTCCACTCGAGTGTAGAAGGAGCATGCTCTCGTAGAATACCTTCTCGAATAGGTATCTATAATCCAACTAGGTTTAAAATAAAATATTTCCATATAGTAACACTGAGTGTTATATACACAAAGATTTCATTAGTTACTTCTTCGTTCTCTGCAATTCTTGCTTTTATGTTTAAAAAGTGAAGACACGAACAATTCTAGACTAACATTTAAACATATTAATACTCCGGGATAGTATTCATAAGACCCATTTCGTTTTTTAATACCGTAACCAAGTACATCAAAAATACTAATGAAGTTTTCTATACAATAATAAAGTATTCATTTATAGTATTTCTTTGTCGTTTCCTGTTAGACCACGTCGATATTTTCTATTAATTTAATAGTTATTACCCGATGACAGCAACTGCGTGGAAATGTTATAGTGCTGTAAGTATTGCGCAACCACAGAGACACTCACACAATAACAACAAGATTGGAGGAAGGTTTCAATGCAGTGTCAAACGCGGGACAATACAATCAACAAACCAAAAAACCTTAACAATAAATATTGGTCCTCAACTGGGCATCGAACCCCGGCGGAACCCCAACGCAGCAGTCTGGTATTCTCAAGACTATGCCATGCGGCCTTTAATATAGCCGTGTTTGTTGGTAAAATCAACAAACCAAAAAATCTTAATACAAAAATCGAACCTAGATGGATCACCCGACGCAGCAGTCTGGTTGGTATTCTCGTGACTGTGCCATAAGGCCTTCAATATAGCCGTGTTTGTCCTCACATGGTAAATGTGTATTAAAAATTATACAATATTATAAGGTATCGCTGGAGATAAAAATCAAATTTTATTAACTTATAAAGATGTCAAATAAAAGTCAAACATCGATTTGTTTCAGTTTAATAACAAATCAGACATTAAATTGTTCAGAGTAAACAGAAATCTAAAATAAAAAGGCTAAAGCCGACGCCAGGGGAACTGGAGAGATTTGTTCTCCGCCTACGACGAACTAATAAATTTTTGTTGTTTGTTTGCAAGGCACAAAGAGAAGCGAATTGCTTTTTCGCTTACGTAAATATAAACTTGTGTTAGTACTGTACGTATTATTTATGGAACAATTAGTATTCGATTGGATAAGGACCAGGCATCTACTGGATATCAATTTAATATAGGAGCATAACACATTTTCATGTTGAGTGAAAATCGTAACTTTTACCGCACCTAGTTTCATGGGGAAGAGTCCTCCTCTTCCCCATGAAACTAGGTGTACTCAAAAATGGTCAATGTAGGAGATTCGAAGACAGCTATCGAGTCATTTCTTCCATTTCATTCGTCGATAGAGATGGAATGCTTCTAACCTATAACTGTGTCTACGAATCCATACCCTCACTACACGAACACAAAATCGTCACGAATTTATTTCACGCTGGTATTCTATGAGCGCCCCATTCTGTGGCATTGAAGCTGCAATGTGGCTGAATGTAGAGATTTAGAAATTCTATTACTGATCAACGGCCACTATGAGCCTATTATTCGTCAACGTAGTTGTTTATTTATAGGTTTGGTCATAAAGAATATTTATTTTTTTCTAAATACGAATAATGGTGGAATATACCGACACAAAGTTATTAGTGGTCTAAAGCAATGTCCAGCATGGTGAAGATAGGTAAGAACTCCATAATGCAGCAAATGTCTGTTTTGTTTAAAGTCTAAAATAGGCTGAGGAAGAACGGCCTTCTTCCTGAAAATAAAGTTCCTCTAAAAGTCCGCTCTCGTACTGGACATCTAAAATAATTATGTCGGATGTGGGTTGTGAAAATTGCCCAGAACGCTACCGTTTAGTGTGGGCGGTGTAAACGGGAACGCGTCGCATTCTACTTCATGGAGAATATAACAATTTCATTTAAGGTTTTTAAAGTAAGTAAGTCGTGGATTTTGGTTTGGGATTACAGTATTTATTCCTGTAAAGTTTCAGATCACAGATAAGAAAACTAGTAAGTACTGTTAAAAGTAAGGTAGATAAGATTATAGTCATCGATTTCCATGTTTTTTAAACGATAAATAAATATATAAACGGTATATTCTATCGAGCAAGTACCATGCCAAAAAAACCACCGTGAAATAGGAACACTTCTGTGTTTTGTTCGGTGGGTATAGAGATAAGGAGACTTATTAGTAGCTCGTATCTCAGCCTTCAGGGGTCACTTCACTTGTCTCTCTTGACTATTTGGTGAGGATAGAGATAGGTGTTTATGGGATATAGACACTAATTACTATCAAGTGACATGCGTGCCAGTTTGTTAATATAAAAAAAAAAACTAATTTCTGATAATATTCTCGATGAGAACCACAGGACCTAGATCCTAAGAGCATGAATCTGATAAAACTGTAATTCATAAACGATGACTTTTAACGTATTAACAATATTATTGCAATAGGTAACTTAGTTGACGTCGTTAATAAGGTTAAGTACACACGTTAACGCAACATGCATATGTTTAATCAGCTCGCGCAATATTACATTGAGCTGTGAAGGTTTCACATGAGGGAAGAGAGAAACGAATTATCTGTGGGTAAGGAGTTTTTGTATACAAATTTTAGTAGCACGAAAGAAGGCACTCCTTAGTCCTCGGGGGGTTACAACGCATAATGTTAAAGCACCAGCCGAGGATGAACGCGCACGCACGGGAGTGCAACTCACCTTTTAATGCGAACACGGTGTTTGTATAATTTGTGCGCGACTGAGTTTGTGATCGCGCGTGTCCGCGGGGACCTGTCCGCATGGTGCGGTCTGGTCTGTGAGTTTCTTGACCTTGATTGACAGTGCGTCGTCAGGCAAGGTCAAGGTGTGTTTGGGGCCTCTTTTCTGCGGGTGGGCATCCTACGCAATTTTTTGCAAGCTCCCTTACCGTATTTATATTAGGGGGATATGCGGTGTCTCAACTCGTGAGTGTCACATACTAAGTAATATTTGTGCCTGAACAGTAGTCGAATGGTAGACCTAAATCTATAACTCTACGTTCCCCAGACTGTTATGCGAACTTATCCCATTCATTCACGGCTAAACATAAATCCTCCACAAAAAATCCTTTAACGCACCTTAAGCCAACTGTTTCCAATGAGTTTCGCCATTACATTGTTACAGTAAAATGTAAATGTTTGGATATATTACTATGTTAGGGTTTTTTGTTGCTTTCACAATCAACCCGATTAAAATAATTATGATAAAAAGGCAGCATTAATAGAAAAATTAAATGGTTATATGACCGAAAATAAATCTTTTTCCGATCTTACAATATGCAATAAAAATATAAGAATAATAAAAAAAAACATTTATAGAGACCGTTTTATTAACTTAAAAGGACTACGGAACACGACTTATTTGCAAGGCCTACAATATGCCCGACCCATAATATATTACATAGGCATAAATATGGCACAAGCGTGTACGTAAACCAAATATAATAATGTTTTAGCGTAACATTATGGTTTCGCCTATTTTGTTCAAATAAATCACCTGGCATTATTTTGTACGGTATCACATGAAGGTTTCGACCTTTTACGTGTTTTTAAACACAAGCAAATAAGCAACAGACTACTTATATACCACGGGGCTTATAACGTTATAGATTTCGATTCTAGATTATCTAAGGTAAATGGTTTAGCTAAATGATAATTGGGGATCATGACATCTTTATTCATCTTGAACAAATATTTAAGATAAAGCTAAGAGATCGATGTACATATATCCTCTTGTCTACTAACAAGACGATATATGTACATCAATTGCTTAGCTTCATTATGATAGTTAAAATATATCTTCAGCAACCAACAGTGTGGTCATCTTAGCAGGTGTTTAATACCATAAAATAGAAATATGGTAGGTCGGTAGGCATGATTTGATTTGTTAGGCAGTAAAATCGGTCCGCTCCGACTTCGCCTGAACTTTTCCCGTTTACAAATTACGATAGCTGGTGATCCCTAATGAGTGCTTTAGCTTAGAATTACTTAATAATACAGACCAGGAGTACGTTAATAAGAACCGGTCGGCCGCGACGAGCTACTCGTACCTACCCCTGTCATTCAATAACTTGTAATTATTTTTACCTGTACTTCCTTCCAATCATTATTATTTCCAATCACTAGGTTAGTCTAATGATGTAGAAATACTAACTCACTGTCTTCCCACATATTTTTGACGTTAGCTAGCCCAATGTTAATAAGCAAATACTTTACTAAAAATAATAATTACATTTCAATATAATAATTACGTTTTAATTTAGAACAAGGCAGCAAATGAAAAATAAATAAGGCAACATTACATGAATAAGCAATAGTTAAACTAACAAAGACAGACAGATATTATATACATAAATAAATAACGGATCTAATAACGAAAAAAGACAAAACTGAAATTCAATAGCGAACGGTATGTAATTAAAGTTAGGAAAAAAAATGAAGACAGTAAAAAAGAAAAGATACTGCCTATTCCGAACAGCATTCCTCTTACTAAAAAGAACTTCTTTTTTGCGAATCGAAACTAGTTCCTTTTTTTATTTTTCTTTGTTTCTACAGTGGTCCTATTATGTTCCTGTGATGTCGGGTTCTTATGGACCAATAACATGTTGTTAAGACGGCACACCGTACAGACGTACAATACCGTTAAATTGTCACTGGCGAGACGGTGAATGTGGCCAATTTAGTGAACACCTTTTGGCTATTTTTAGACCCAGAATAACTAAAGATTAAAAGGTGTTCACAGACAACAAAAGGTTAATAATTCACATAACCGGAAATTTCATTGCAATATTCAATATAAATGGCGAATTGATAGATGTAAAAATCTCTAGGATCTGGAGCAAATAGGCTTGGCCATTAACTGGTATATTTCTTAGACAGCGGAAAACCAGAAATATGTGGTAGCTACTTTTAGTCTGGGAATAACTAAAAACTAAAAGGTGTTTACAGGCAACAAATGAAAACGGAAATTTGATTGAAGCATTAAATATTAGTGGAGAATTGATAGATGAAAAAACTCAAGGATGTAGTTATCGGCTTAAACATTAACGAGTATATTTCTTGGACAGCGCAAAACCAGAGGTATGTGGTAGAAAAGTTACAATTATTTAGCATTAAAAACAGAACACTATTTATTCGTTAAGCCTTGAAAAGAGTTTAGATAAATTACCGAGCCTTTATTCAGAGACAAAATTATGTTTTTCATTACATTAGGAGTGACAAACGAGCATACAGTTCACCTGATAGTACGTGATAATTCATCTATATTTATCCGCAACAAAAAATATGACGACGTGAACATTGTGACCCCAGAGGGGTGAGATTGAAGGCCCCTATTAAGTTTAATTAGGTCCCTGAATCCCTACATTCTCCAAACAAAACAGCATGGTTATAACGATTAGGTACAATGGAGTAGTGACACATCATGCTGCTATTGTTAAGGCGATATCGAAAGAATACGCTGGCTGCAGCTTGGCTGTACCATATTATAAATTTGTCTGTTTTGCTCCCTCCATTAGATCAAACCTAAATCACTTTAAAAATATATTAAATAATTACTTAACAAATATCAAATTTGTTAAAATGTTTCTTGCTTAATAGCAAAGTACACAAATGGATACAATAAAGTTTACAGTAATATATATTTTAAATTAAATAGTAAGAAAAAGTATTATTACAACAAAATAGCTATATTTTCTTGCGAGTTCGATTATTAAAAGATTTCTTGTACTTACATAAAGCTATTTCTACCATGCAGTCGATGAGTTAGATTTTTTTAAATATTTTGTTTTTAGGTAGATTATTTTTTTGTTTGTGTAATAAATTTACAATTGTAAAAAAATAAGTTCCAGTCTGTATACACAAATCCCACTGCTGAACACATGGCAGGCCTACTAGAGAGGGTGTTAGAGAATAGTCCACGCCGCTTCAATGCGGATTGACCGTGTGTACAAATAATGACATAAAAATACAAATAGATCAAAAATTTTAATTTATATAATAAAAAACCTGAACCGAAACACATGCATCTAAAAATCTAAATAAACGTGTAGAAACAAATGTTAAAAAACAGAAAATCAATTTCTATTCACCTCGTAAATATTTGAAGATAATTAAAACAACTTTTAATAACCGAAGATATCGGTCGTCTAAATTCATGACCATTCAGATAACAATATTAAAGTGTTGTTTCAGAATGTCTCAGTAAACATTAATCGAAATATAAACATGTCACACGTGCCTTTCTAAATACTGTAATGGCAATGTGACAGCATTTGTCATTGCGTATAAATTATATCAAATAGAGTTACTTGACGATCGTGAAACAGAATAATATGTAAATTGATAACTAGTATGCAGAAATTGAACTTACAGACATTTTGATATTATTAATATATGATTGTAAAAATCAAGTCGTTTGCATACCTTTAATTTACTTCCTTTCTTCTAGTAAATCTTGACGAGAACGTTTTATCCAAAACTATTCATTTAATTCAAATCACACAACAGTTTTTCATTTATTGATTGATTGTCAAATCATGCAATAACTCACTAGTGACAATTTAGGTAGATATTTTCCACTCAAGTACCAGGCTGTCAGAGAAGCGTGGAGTTCGCACATCCGTCAATACAGCGCGCTGAACGACGACTATTCCCATTCGGCCTCCACGCTCCTCAGGAGCACATTACCAAATGAAAATGAATGATGCTGCGTCTAACTCAATTTAATTTATATCATTATGTTGAATGGATGGCTTACTTGTTGCATGATAAATGATTAATTTAAACTGTCGACCGTAGATATTTTAAGAGTATTAAGATTTCCATTGCTTATGGAGTACCAGTATGAATGAATGCCTAAAAAAATGTTCAGATTTTTTTGTTTGTTATATTCCGCGCATTCGGACGAAGCGATATCCTTCGTAAATTTTAATGAAAATATATATATAAATATGCGAATGATTGGAATAATTTGCCTACGGCAATCTTTCCGTCCGAGTTAGTGCACTCTACCATCATATCATACACACCTACTTAACATCAGGTGGAATTGTAGACAAAGACCGGCTTGTATTTATTTAAAAATATATACAGGGCTATTGGTTATTCGACGTTATCCCGTTATGAGGTGATAGGGGTGACTATTTGCGATAATTTTAACCCCCATATGCATTATGAAAAAGTGAACCATTTTTGAGGTATTTTTTAATTATTAAATAAAAAGTATCGTATTTAAATAAAAAAAATAATGGAATACGTTTTTCATCTCGCATTTTAAAATTTGGACGGATAATTTTTGTTTTAATATTGACAAATAACCAGTGTTTAATCCTGTAAAATCAGAAGAAATAATGAGATTTAAATTGATTTTTTTTTAAATAAATTATTGATGTTTTTTTGTTGCATTTTTGGCTTATTTTAAAAAAGCTTAAAAAAAATGTAAACATAAAAATGGTTCACTTTTGCATAATGCATAGAGGGGGTTAAAATTATCATAGACAGTCACCCCTATCACCTCCTAACGAGAATAAGTCGAATTACCAATAACCCTGTATATATAGTGATCGTGCTTCGTGCCAGTCTTTGGGGCAGGCTGATGTTGAGGAGTGGAGTAGCGATGATCTGAAAGGATGATGATAATATTTCTAAATATATCGTCATACACTTTTTAAAACATTTTAAGGGAACTAAAATTCTATTAGCTGATGCTGCCTGCATCCAATCAAATTATAAATAACAATTTAATGTTATAAATTACTACGAGAACATTGGAGAAGGAGAAACGTCCTGTACAAACTAGCATGTCCTAGGGATAAATAAAAAATATCAAATAATTGATGTCTACAAATTTGCATTGAAGCTCCCCCCTAGAGAGGAGGGTTGGGTATGCCCACCAATGAAATATTGTGTTTGTACCTATGTGCCGGAGCAAACACAATTGTTGATACGTAAGACACGTTATAACGGGTGGGCCACGAATTAGTTAACATTTGAAAAAAATCGTATAAAAAAACCACTTGAGAAATTTTAAAAATTGTTTATTTGCAAGAAAGCTAATTAATTGGAATTTATTTTTTATAAATAATATCATCTGAATGACCACCGTTTCGAATTTTGCACTCTTCTAATCGCTTACCGAAATTTTCGAATACGCATAGGCAAAGAGACCGCCGACCGATAGCCGACATTTCTTCGCTGATTTTTCTTTTAATTGACGTAGTGTATTTGGTTTATGGATGGAAATCTGGTGAGTATAGATATGGACTTATTTAGAGGACTTATATGAGATATGGACAAGGGCATCAATAAACTACCACTGCGTTGGCAAAGATGCATCGATTAAATGGGTGATTACTTTGAATAACAGAAATAAAAAAGATTGAAAAAAAAACTAACTTATTTCATATAAAACAGCAATTTCATAGGTAAAGACCTATTATAAGGCTGTTTCATTATAAAATAGTTGTAGAGCCACACTGCATCTAATTTCTGGATGCAATATGAATGGGTCGGCAGGACCGTTCATAGTGCATTCATCTGCGTGCAATGGTAGCATGCTAACAATACTGTTTTGTGTCCGTAGAGCAAAGAGAGGAATTCCATCGCAGTCCTCGGGGATACATCTTGAATCTAATAATATATTACTTATTTTCTTATTTTCAACTTTTTAATTATTTTGAATTTGGGACACGTATATTATTTTAAAAATTTCTTTCGATTTTGCGCCATATCAGCCGTATATCATACTATCAACAGATACAACAACCCTTCCTCTGTAGAAGACGAGAAAAGATCGTGGCGGCCGCGTGCTGTTAGAACCACAAAGGCTGTTAATGCTGTTAAAAGCCAAAATTCGTCGAAACCCCATTAGGAAGCCAAAAATCTTATCGCGAGAAATGTAGATTACCGCTAGAACTCTGTCGCGTATTATATAACAAGACCTGAAGCTCGGTACTTATCTTCGATATACAGGACATGCCCTAAATCAATCTTTACAATTAAAGAGAGTGGATCGATCAAAACACCTTCTGTCGCGATACGCAGGTGAAAGACATAGAAATATCCTCTTTACAGATAATTTTTTTTCACTATTGAGAACACTACAATAATCAAAATGATAAAGTGTACGCTCACAGTTCTAAAGAAAATGCTCAAGTGGTCGGAAAGGTGGTTATCATCCTGCGTCAGTGATGGTTTGGTGGGGCGTGTCTTATCAAGGAGTCACAAAACTACATTTTTGTGAAAAAGGAGTGAAAACTTCAGCCAAAGTGTATCAAGATACAGTCTTGGATCATGTTGTGAAACCTCTCAGCAATACACTTTTTAAAAATATACCGTGGACTTTCCACACTTCTAAAATATATATATATATATATATATATATATATACATATATATATATATATATATATATATATATATATATAATTATTTACAGGAAAATTACGGTTAATTATGTCATACGATCCATCCTTACCACACACAATCAAAAGAGAAACATATTAAGCTCAGTTAATACAAACAATTCCAGGCTGCTTGCACGCCGCTTTCTTAACCCCAACGCCCTGAACATTACGTTGTCAGGACAAACCAATGTTGCACCGTTTTACATTTACAAACTAATATATAATTAATATATAATATCAACATATCGATACGTAACATAAAGGAGTTTACACAAAGGAAGTACCGTCTTGCATTGTTATATTATATGGTAACATTAAGATCACAGCGTAGTCCAGTAGTCAGAGTAGACTGACTTTCCTGCGAGTCCTTAGTTCAATAATAGCCAGGGTCAATTATTATACTTAGGCTTTTTTTGTTTTCTCGAGCCGAATGTATTGAACATGTACTGGCCGCATGGAATAGTGGTTAGAATGCTAGTTTATACTTAAGGTTTTATTTTTAGTTTTATTATCTCTCAGGTTATATTCTAAGACATGAAAAAATTGAGTGCAAATTTTTTTTTCATTACAAAAAAATTTGCACTCAAAGCTGTTCTTCAAATCTTATTGCACGTGCATTGCATCGGAATAGAAGAGAGGCCGACGAGTAAAAGCCTGAGCGTTTGCGTCAATGCCCATGGTACTGTGAAGTTAATATCATCAGATAATAAAGAGAAGATTAAGTATTACTCACATTGATTACTACCGAGTAGAGACACGCTGCAGTTTGTTTCTAGATGCAGTATGAATGGGTGGAGTCGATCGAGAAAAGACGTAGCCCTCGTAATACCATTGTAATAACTTAATACGGATGCGTTTCGTCTGATCTAGGATCTGAAGACCCTTATCCTCAGAGTTGATAATGGAGCTGCGATATACTGTGTGCCCATTTCTCACCCTAAATACTATAAAAAAAGATATCGAAACTAACTACGAGGACTTAATAAACGTATAGAAGCGAACTAATCAAAACGCATTTATATTTACGAAGGAAAAACTAGGCAATGTTTTAGTGTTTGTATCTGTTATTAAGTAAGGTTGGGAGAAAACATGGTTAAATATTTCAAATTACGACGACGGATAAAGTTCAAACAAACTTCAAGTTGATAAATGTTTGCATTCCACACGGCTCGTCGAGGTATTAAAACTTTACTAACGAGGAAATTGTAATGAATGTTGGGAAAGTTTTCTCTATTGAAAACGCCGCGATCCGAAATGATGGAGAAAATATTAAGTTAACGATGGATGAAAAATACGACAAACATATTACTTTTTTTAAGAAAAATCTTAGCAGTGACCTTTAATTTACTTTTAACCATAACTCACATTCCCGTTAACCAATCCAACTAAATTTAAATGCTTCTGCTGGAAGATGGTCTGTGACAACAGTCAAATGGCTGATTGGATTCTACGACTTTAAGTTTGGCAGATCTTACCCTAAACTAATCATTATTGATAAGATCTATTGAGGCTTGAGTTGGTAACTATTTTGGTATATTATGTTATATGGTTGGTACTATTGGAGTGCTGAAATAAATATCTCCTAATAGTGTAATTTTCCTACTTGAATGATCTCTTTAGAACGAATAATTGGCGACAGACGTTGTCCTGTCCAAATTTCAAGTGATCGTTTTGTGTATGTGTGAATATTATCACCGAGTCGTGAGTTAAGGTCTTGAGTTCATCCAAAAAAGAAACATAAGCTTTTCCCGAATTGCCAATTTTACGGGCGACGTTTCCAATTTTCCTTTCCATGAAAACCTAAGTAAACTAGTCCAGCCGTTCTCAAGCGATGTGTTTACCAACGAAAGTTATTTAATCTTTATTCATACAGATGCCATCATCGATGGTGATCTCAGCCTATCACCATTCCAATACTGAGCTTTCCGCACATATTGCCTCGTGACACGAACCTTAATACATAGACTAACTGCCAACTTTCAAAAATCGTCACAATATATTAGAGGGAGGGAGGGAGTCCACTGCGATTGACATTCCTAGGTTATTCTTCAACGGTAATTAAATCAGGAACCATGTGGTCCGCTCATTGATACTTACACTTATTGATCCTTTAAATGATGTTGGTTACCTCAATTCTAAAACGATGAATGTATAAATACGCAGCATCTATATAGTATACAGGCAGTTGCTTTCACACCAAAAGTAAAGTAGTAAGTAAAGTTTAGGAGAAAACCGGCACCAATGAAACTGTCATTTGCAATATTAGGAGCGGATTTGCCACGTGGTCGGAGGTGGAGAAAATCATCATGAGGACACCTGTATATACATATATATAACCCATCATCTATATGGTATATACAGCTTATTTTTTTTATAGTTTAGGTGACAAATGAGCATGCAGCCCACCCGATGGTGAGTGATCAGCCTATCAGGAAGGTGTAGGCTATTTTCTTGAAGATCCCTAAGTCGTATGTATCGGTTCCGAAACACCGCTGGCGACAGCTGCTTCCACAGAGTACGTGGCAGGAAATTTTGAATTCTGTCGTGATGTATGATGTTTAAACTCAGCAAATGGAATTAATCCGATCAACTCCTTAGAACACTCCCCGTGGTAAATTCGGTAAAAAATGCAGAGATGCAACATCTCTTCGCAACGCCAGTGAATTAAGCCGATCCGAAAGTACCTGGTACTCAACGATTCGAGCCGCTCTCCGTTGAGTGCGGTCAAACGTAAGAAGCTGGTACTGGGACATTTTACATATGCTCGACTTAAAAACAAAATTATAGAATTTATATACCACTTGCGGTATAGTTTTAATTTCCGAACATCACATTTTTTCAATTAATTTAATCTTATGATGTCGAGGATCACGTAGGACCATCAAGTCAACAGTGTGCTTCTGTATCACCCTTAATATTACAAAAAATAATGTGGTATGTTATTTTGAAGCACTGATATAGGCCGAAGTCAAAGAATAAATCTCCACTCCACTTGGACGATTAACCTAGGACATCCCCTAAAGTTTCCCCCTAAAGTAAAACGAGCAACTCAAGTGATATCCTAATTGCTGACTCAATGAAATGGTTAATTGGAATATAAAGTGTTGATTCATCATACAGTCAGCAGTGAGAGCAAACATCGTGAGGAAACTTGCATATCAGGGAAATAATAAAACTCGAAGACTTTATATAAGCCGTAACGATCCCGGGTAGCAACTTATTCTAGATGGTTAATGTGAATTCTCTCCAGAAAAGTTTTCTTTACTTTTCATTTTAAATGTGGAATTAAAGTTAAAAAAAATCAATACAAAAGAAGACTTCATTACTTCAATATGAATACATTATCTGAACGTTGATTATGCAATGACGCAAAATTTACGTATAAAATCTTAAGTTACAAGTTTGATTGTCCTCGTTTGCTAGAATTGTTCAAGTACAGAGTTCCGTATCGAATGCCGCGCCATCCAATTACACCACTTTGTTCACCACGCATAACATTTTGGGAGCAAATTCACCATATGCAAGAATGTGTAAAATTATAAACAGCCTTAGCGACGAAATTGATATACATTTGGACTCACCTCATGCAACAAAAAAATTATTTGCCAGTCCTAAAGTGATAAAAACAACAAAAAAAAATTTAAATAAATTAAATATCTTTGTCCTTTTTCTCTTTTGTATATTGAGTTGTAGTTTGAAGTGCATGTTGAATTTACCTTTAAGTAATTGTTACACTAGAATTCTGTCAATTATGTATAATTTAATATGTACGTGATCAGTGTAAACAAATGTTGGTAAACCTTTGTAATTAATAAATTTATAAATAAATGTTCATAAAATAATGCCAATAAGATACTAGTCAATTCCGACGTGCGAGCGTGTAGCACTTGAATTTCACTTAATAGACCAGGCCATCTTAAATTGGGACTGACTGTGCTAATCTTGCACGATTTGTAGACTCTAAAATGCAAATGCGGTTCAACGTGGCCAAATCGTTTGCAGTTATCAACATCGAATTGCATATAAACTTCTCACGCCTTCAAACTCTCGGCTTTGTCCGTAGCAAATCTGCCTGCGGAATTAAGTGTAGTTGTCAGCAAAGTGTGGTACCAAAAGCCTTTATCGTCAAGTATGGAAGTATGGAATTGAGGTATTTTCAATTTGATCGACCATTTGAAGTACGTAGAATAGTTAGATATAAGCCGATGTATGCACCTAAGCCTTTAGTAGTCTGACGCAGCATGAAATATTCTTTATCCATGTAAATAAAAATTATATGCTGTTCGACGATAAGCGCATCCATTGATCTGTAAGGTTCTTATTTTATTTAAAAATGCATACTAGTTATCCTTAATACAAATAATATTATTGAAAGAAAAATTTAAAAAGTTGATCCGGGATATTGGCAAGTTGATAGTAGATTTTTCTTTAGGATTTTTTAATGGTCTCAAGACCATAACTCACGATCCAGACGATGGTTAACTTTAGAAAATTCACAAAACGATAAAATTACAAAGAAATTTATTAAAATTTGGTCAGGATGTCTGTTGAGTCAGCTAGTTTGATAAAAATATTGTCAAAAAAGAGCGCACAATTTCTACTCATACACTTTCACTAATAGATTATTTTGATAAACAGAATGAATAACTTTGGTTATGGTACAACAATGTCTTACGTAAATAATAATTTTATGGGCACAAACAATATTTGTTTAAAGAGAAGAGAACGACGTTGAATTGAGACGAAGTTTCTGACTAAAGTAAACAAGCCGCAAACGCTACAATTTGCGTAGGCTGTTTGCTCATTCCGACTGTCGTCTGGCTTGAGTCAACTGTAATACGAACTACTGTACACATAGGCAAGTAGGAACTACAGAGATCTATTAAATTAAGTTAAATATTAGCCATATAAACAGGTATTATGCGCGGCAATTGTTCAACGTTAGTCTCACCAGGTGTCGTCCATTTCATTTCTGTATTTGCCCTCTACAGCGGGGGTTACGTAATGTAATTTTCTAATAACTTCTTCAGCCTAAATAACTTTATCATTACCGTTAAAGCTTATAATAATAACACATTTTTTTTGTTGATCATAGGTTTCTCTTACAGATTTTGTTTGCAATAATGTATGAAATCATTATTATTTTATACCACCAGTAGTGAAACGACCCAATATCTAAAAAAAAAATTTTTTCTTGTACGGAATATGGTATCAATTGAGCTGTGAGCTCCCCATTCCAGTTAGAAAGGGGGTTTATTTAATTGCCTTGCTTTTCAAAAAATCAACTAAATGAATGAGCATTTTAATATTCTAATATCGAGGTTGGGTGATATTGATACAAACGAGAATGCATATGATGGTAAGTGATTCCTGCGGCCCGTGACATTCATATTTATCCCAGTCCCTGAGGACTAAGACGGAATGCTTAATCACTAGTAATAAGGGTCTCCGGATAACGTAACGGACTAAGTAACCGTAACATGCACTCAGCAACCTTAAGATGCTATTTTACGTTGGTTTTCAATGTCGGCATCGTCCTTCCTCAGTCGAGAGTTAATTGCCCGGTGAGATTTAAAGTTTGTAGTAATAATATACATATATCGTCTCAACGTTACATTCCCTGAGAAAAACAAATGAATAAATTCGTATTTCGAGCTTCTCCTATCTAAATTTAATATCTAAATCTTTTATATTAGGTCCTTACATAAGAAATTGGCGTATTGTCGAACTGGCCACTTTGATCTCTAATAATCTGGCGTTTGGTTAGGCAAATTCAAATGTATATCAAATTTAGGCTTGTGTTTGTGCGTTTTGAATTCAGTGATTTATTTGTTTTCGCGTTTTTTTATTCCACATCCATCTGTTCACAAAATGGAAACTTGAAATATCGCGTTATTTTCGAATATGAGTTCCACCGAGGCACCAGCGCCGCAGAAACATCTCAAAGGATTAATGATGCGTATAGGGAAGATACTGTAAAATAAAGCACAGTACGTTTTTGGTTCCAACGTTTTCGTTCTGTTTGACCTCCAAAACAAACCCCGCGGACGGCCGGAGACCCAGATGACAATGAAGAATTAAAGATGATCGTGGAAGCGGATCCATCGCAAATCACGTCACAGTTAGAGGCAGGCTTCGGTGTGAGTGACAAAACAATTTTAATTCACTTGAAACAATTGGAAAAGCTAAAAAATGGGTACCGCATGAATTGAGTGATGCACACAAACAAACACGTATTGAGTTATGCGTTACATTATTTAACCGCCACAATCAGGAGGGAATTTTTAACCGTATCGTTATTTTCACGCCCACCATTCTCCCCGCTTCTTCAACCACTTTTATTTTTTTTTTCTTTATGGATTACCTTGTTTTTCCTTTTTTCGGATAAAGTCCAATTTACGAAAAAAAGGAAAAAAAAGAAAACAAGGAAAAAGATTCAAGTCCTATGAGACAATCCACTTTTTTAGACTATCAAAGTCTCACTCCGATTTTTTTTAGCAATGGAATCAATTAACTACCTATATAATGGCGACAGTGCATACATAATAATGGTACATACTTCGATTGATTAAATATATGACTTCATATAATTATATATTAATTATTTATATTATTCAAATTTAAATTCTTCGTATGATTTAGTCGTGAGAAAATGCCAGACAACGTTAAAAATAATTAAATATAACAGTGTTAAGAAAAAATTATTATATGCAAGTAGAATAGAGACGTTTCATTGTTTTAAACTATATTATCTACGTATTATATTTCTTTATTCAATACAAAAACATATAATAGCATAACATTTTAATATTTAGTGTTTGGTAAAAAATTAACATTGATAGACGCTGGAAAGTTAAAAATGTAGAAACTTTTAAAGTAAATCATATAACACCGTGACACATTTGCCTTTGAAGTGTTCATTCCAATTTTCGTTTAATTTTTCAAATCACAAAAATGCCAGTTAACGAACAGATAATAAATTTTATTCGTTTAGTATCTCTTTACAGCATTGAGATAGTGAGCGCTGCGGAGGAAATTTGAAAAGACGCATTGTTCTCTTGAACGCGAAGTCAAGACCTTTTTAACCATTACGTTTCTTGACATAAACGTTTTAATGGGATTCTATTGAAAGAACAGATGCTACAATGTTTTATTTAAAAGGGAGAAGTCTAGATAGCGACGACAAACTAGTCAAACACCATTTAGTACATCATTGATTTCGTAAGAACTTCAATTGTCGTTGTTGTACAAGCTTAAATAAATCTATAAATTAAAAGAAAGTACAAAATGAAAAATCGAGAAAATGTTAAAAAAAATAAAGTGGTCTATATTAATAATATGCTTTTAGTTGGTAAGCGTAACTCTTGAGAACGACTGTTTTTGACTGAATTTGTTTATTTTTTTATGCGTTCCTAATAGTCCAAATTAGGTTTTGAGTGTAAATTAAAATTGTAAAAGTCACCTGTAAAATTGGAAATTACGGAAAAACTGCAAGTTCATTTTTCTTTGGGATTTTTGTACGAACTCTAGACCTTAACTCACGATTCGAACGATGGATAATTAATTTCACAAATTGACAAAACGATCACAAACAAATTTATTGAAATTAAACAAGAATGATATGCTATACGTGATATATAGTATAAATCTACTGCATTCTGGATATACTGATATTGTGTATTTTGTGAGGACAAGATCCTTCCCAACTAACCTTTTCGTTTCAGAAACTAGCTGCCTAATAACTCTACTATTATTGTTTGTCATCTTGATTACATAAAAAAAATATTGTGTGGCGGCTACTGCTTATTTCTATGCACGGAATTGCAGCTTAGCCTTAAAGACAGTACCAGTCTTGTTTGCGTCTCCATTGTTGTCTAGCTTATACAAACTTTGTAACGAGCTATCTAAGCTAGGTTGTGTGTCCACAAACAAACATTTGTAGATTAAACAACATTTTGCATTTCAATCTAATTAAATGACATTACTAAGTCGGTTATATTATTTCACTTTATTCAATGTGTTAAGGTACACACAAAAACCTTACGAGAAACTTTTTTACGAGTTTATTTTTTCCATCAATGGATATGAATTCAATGATTTCTTATATTTACGCAAATACTACACATTAAATATAACTTATTATGTCGATTTAATCTCGCTTCCATATTCCTAAACATTAACGCTGCAATTCGTTACTATTAACGAGCCATTCAGGTCGACATTCAGAGCAAGGACCACGCCCTCACATTAACAGCGTTGATTAGCAGCATAACGCTTTTGATTACGTCTGGTGAGTTAAGAGATCCGTATCATCGGTGACCAGGCGTTCCATCTTCGTCCTCAGGTACCGGAGGCGAGATATCATGGCTTAAAGTTACCAGGTAAACTATGTCTTTATTTTGACTCCCGACATAATAGAAAAATATATAATAAATAAGGCGTTGCACAAATGGGAGCTTTGATTACCAAGATATAACTTTAAAACAAACTTTTTACTTCAACACATCGCCCACACTGATAGTTTGTTGCGGAGTTGTTCTTTTTCGCTTCTTAAGAAGCACTCTAGCGAAAACAATGTTATGTACAGTTGCCCCGCGAGCCTTGCTCGGAGCCCGATAATTTTATTATTCACTAAACTCAATCGAGTTTAAATCGTCACTACAAACGCTTTTTATTTAGAAAATACAATTTACTACTGAATATACGAATATAATTTTAAACCCAAACCTTAAGAATGACCACGTTCTTTTTTTCTGTGGTGTATCCCCTTGCACACCATTTAAGCCACTATTTAAACGTCTAGGTGTTCTATCCTTACCGTTTCTATACATTTTTAGAAATATCGAAACTCGAAAAACAGCATAAAAATATTATATATAACAAAGCTAATGAGGCTACGCAAAGAATAAGAAGGCAGCCGAATAAAATTGTCATTGAAAATATACTGAGAACTGAGAACTTAAAAAAAAAATGTTACTGGATGTGCAAATCAATTAATAATAAATTACCCCCGAATATAGTGGATCAATCATTTATTAAATTTAAAAAAGACTTACTATACTTATTTGGCTTTTAGAACACACCTTTTATTATATAAAAGATTTTTTAGGCTACAATGAAAAGTAATAATATTCTTAATTGACATGTACAATGACAATAATATGCTATAATTAGTTATAATTGATAATTATTATTATGTTATAATGTATTCTATAACAAAAATAATTATTGTAAGAATACTTATCTAAATGAAATATTTGCATGCCATTTGCAATGGCTGAACTTGGAGCACAAAAATTTGTAAACCACCTTATGTAACACTAGTTATAAACACCTACATCCTGAACAAAGATTTAAGATGCCGTTCAAGGTGTCGTTGTCATTTCCAAGTACTGAGATAAAATAGCTCGTAACTTGTTTATCTACAGTTACTGTACGAAAGACAGTAGCGTTATAAATCTATGTAGGTATTACTTTAAATTTTTATTCTGAGTTGTTGGTTTAAAAACTGTACATCAAGACAGAATCCAAAATTCCATCCTCACTATCTCGATCACACGCAATCCATTACTCGCACATTACGCAAAATTTTCTGCCACGCATAACTACTCTGTGGAATCTCAGCTGTCGCCAGCGGTATTTCCGAACCCATACCCCAAGGCCTACGCATCTGCAACTCTTCTGGTGATGCGAATGCACATGGGCATGCACGTTTGTTTGCCACCTAATCTATTAAAAAAAAAAGCTAACATCGCTTAATCAATTATTGAATTATATAATATATGAGAAATTCTCTTCTGCAATGTTTTTTATCTATTTTATAAACGATTTGATAGTCTCAGATGACGGATTATTTAAGATTGATCAAACATTTGTACCCAATGAACCGAGTAGACACGCTTCACCCTTGATTACGCAGGGATCTCGACCTTGAAAGTGGAAAGCCTGTGAAATAACTTATCTTTTGTTTTTTCATTACGATATTATTTAATTTCACCCGATATCTAAAATTGTAGTAGTAAAAGTGTTTTTCAATTACAATCAAGCTTAGTGGTAGCGATTTATCAAAATCCATCCGTCATCGTATTAAGTTTTGAGGGTGTTTAGAAACATATAAGTCGAGAAGAGAGATATATCAAATAGCCTTGTTTCTAATTTATTATATTAATAAAATATTACGTGAAGAAAAAACCTAGTACCTTTTTAAGCACATTGAGCGTACGGAGGAGTGTGAGATTTGGCATAGTTAAAGTTCATATGGTCAAGGAGTGTAGAAAGATAACATTTTTGTTACAAAAAGCTTTGAAGTAAAATAAAATGCGGTTAATTTAAACCTGTCATTGTCATACATATCAAACGTTTCAATTTAAAAATTATGGTCGGAATTCGACCACTAAGCGACCACTAGTATAATTTAATGTTCAAAGAAGAAAGACTGTTTCTTTATTGAACTAAAAAATTAAAAAAGAAAAGCTTACGAAGTAGGTACAATGCGGTGTTGTCGCTAAAAAGCTAGTAGTTTAGGGTACGGAGACATTTAATAATGTGTATATAATAAACTAACAAGTTAAAACAATATATCATTATAAATAAATTACTGATTACTACGCGACTCCTATAGCTACGCCAAATTACAATATTTGTTAGAATGCAACAGCTAGTGCATAAACTACATAAAAAAGTTACAAGTGGATAAAAATATTTTTTTTATATTTTTTTTTTTCTGGCTGACTACGTGAACTCTTCCGCGCACAGACGTTGACCGGTTCGAAAATAATTTAAGGTTATAAGTCATTGTACCCCTCACTGTCTTTGCCCACAATGAAATCTACAGAATACTAGCATACGAGCAATCCAGCACATCTGATGGTAAGTGATCACCGATGCTCATGCACATCCGCAACACCAAAGGAGTCGTATATGCGTTGCCGGCCTTTGAGAAAGGTGTAGGCTCTTCTCTTGAAGGTCCCTAAGCCTTAGTTGTGTGTGGCAAAAATTTCGCGTGAAGTGCACAGCGGATTGCGAACCATCGAGATGATGAGGATGAAACTTTTAATTCCGTCCTGATGTACGATGCATGATGCTGCTGTTTCGTTGTTGAGTATAGGCATCCGGAGACACCCATTACTGGTGACGAGGCATTACGTCTCGACCTTTAGTTGTGCAGAGGATGAATGTGGATGTCATGTACCGCAGCAATCACTAAACAAACAGATGACTGACTCGTTCGAGACTCTCAATACTAAAGTATAAAAATACCTAATCCTCAAACAAAATCTGCGAGCTATCTAACACTGATGCGTCATTGTTTCTCAGTGTGCTAAGCTCGCGTCATTCTACATGACTCATCTCATACTTTATGTTGCAAGAGGGATTGAATCACGGGCTTTTATATTTTTTATTTTTTTATAGTACTAAGGGTGACAAACGAGCACACAGTATACACCTCATCGTCAGTGATAGCTGGAGTCCTCGACACCTATATTCACCTCTGAGTATTAAGATCGAATGCCTCATCACCAGCAATAATGTTCTCCGGATCCCTATACTCCTCCGACAAAACCCAGTAGCGGACATGCTATTGGTATTTTATCGGAGCGTCGCCTCGTCGAGCTGACTCATTAAAGCTACAGCTAGAAACAAACTCTAGCGTAGCTCCATAACAGTAGAATTTTAAATTGTAAATTTTATTTTTTTCATGAAATAACCTAATCAACGAGCACTCGTTTCCATATTGGGTAAGTGGTCAATCCCAAACACGTTGATGCTTTATGACATCTACATTCATCCTTGACAAGGAAGGACTGAGATTGAATGCCTTGTATCCCTAGACACGCCAGCAATATTATACTGCTATTTTACGCTGGTATTCTGTTAGGGCTTGGTCCTACGCCGATCGAGCTGACCCATTCATGCTGCAGCTAGAAACAAACTGCAGTGTAGCTCTACCACTGTTCATAGGTTGCCTCTAAGGTATACTACACTATAACTAACGATCCTGAGTCACCTGCATCCATTTACTTCCCGCAAACTAACGACGCCGCTCCATTTAGTGGGGAGTTGTTTTACACCAGTCCGAGGTGGCAATTTAAGATTAGTAAATAATTTTATAATAACAAACATATGTGATTATACATAAACTTAGTACATATATATAAATAAATAAAATATATATATAAAATACATACACACATAAATGTGTACAAACCGTCTACGACGCAAAGGAAACTTCCCCTTTTAATTTAATCTACCACCTTCGTTACTTTTTATCTTAGTTGTAAAGTGCTGTTCTGCTTTAATAAATTAAAGGAAAAGTGGGTTGAAAATCTTATTCTTAATACTAGCTTGTGTTGCAAGGTTTTTTTGTAGGTATTATTTGAAACCACAACACCAAACATTGAGTTTTCAAATTTTTGAACAAAATATTTTTATTTTAAAATTAATAAATTTTCTTAATAGTCTAAGCTTAACAATAATTTTTAAAACATGAGTATCTAATTAAAAAATGACATCAACTGCGCAGGATATTTTATAGTGCTGTATGCGTTCATGCAAATGCGGGGGTACTCTCAGCTTCAGATTAAGTTTCAAGGACTCAAGACATACATAAAACTCCCAGACCCGAAAAACCAATTATTTATGATGCATAAATTTTGTTCCTCGACTGGGAATCGAACCCAGCGACGCATCAGGCAGGAAATCTGACCACTGCACCCCACGGTGGTATAGTTAGAGGATCGGAGATTTCATGACATTAATTTGTTATTATTATAGACAAAATAGTAGCGGCGTAGAAAATTTTAATGGAACCCTTACAATTACGCCATGTCCGTCCGTCCGCATGTCTGAGACAATTTTTTAAATTTTTCTTATAACCAAATGCAAAATACAATTTGTAATTCAAATAAAAGAATTAATCTAAGCGTTTGTGTGTAATAAATAAGTAATTTTATAAAAGCTAATGGAGTAACTTATAGTCTACATTTCTATGAAATATATTTTGTGATATCGTTAAGCTGAATAAATCTTTTACAACAGATAAAATCAAATCTCCCGCCTACATTATATTTACAGCCAAAACTTTTGTTAAACGTCTCACTTAAATCAAATTTGCCCTTTTCACTCACTAATTGTAATTCCATTGATAAAATCTATGGAAACATTTATTTATAAAGACATTATTTAGAAGATCTTTCCGATTTTTTTTCAATCTATTATACAAAAGAAGTTAAATATTTTTTTTGTTCTTAAGACGTACTTGTTTTTAATTAAACTTCAAATAGAAAAGCATTAAAACATTGGTGACTATTATTTTTTTCTTCTTTTGATTTCTACTTTTTGTTTATGTATGTTATTAAGGTCTTTATACATTTCACAGTTGGACCTCTCTAGAGAAGGTGTTGGAACACTGCACCATGTAATGCCACGGTTCTACGTTCTAGGATTGTAGGGGTGACATGTGTAACGGGGGTTCAATTCTGATTCCGAAATGTTGGAACTTCCGATTGATATTACACCTCCGATTTCGACTTCGGATCCGGTAATATTGAACCGGAGGTTTTAATCGGAGGTCGAAGCATACATAAGGGGCGGCGAAAGAAGACCGTCGGCGCGTTCAAGCAGGTTTATAGTATAAACCGGGATTCCCTGTACGACATGCATAAACTTTATACATGTGGTACGGGGAATCCCGGTTGCGGGAAGATAGTCGTACTATTATATTTTGAACTGCTCCTAATACATTTCCTTTTTACCTCTGTCTTCGTTTCCGATTTTGATTCTGATTCCGGTTCTGGTTCCGATTACGAATCCGATAAAACAAATTTAAAAACTCCGATTCCAAATTCGATTCCGATAAAACCACCTCCCATCCCTAATGTGTATGTATGATTCAAAAAATTTTTTTTTGAGAAACAAGCACATAGTTCACCTGATGATTAAGTGACGTGCGATGCCATATCCACCTACATTCAAGGTGAGGGTCTTAATCCTTTGGGCTAGGCAAAGGTGGCCATCAGCCATAAAAAAAACCTTTCCTGAGAAAAGAAATTAAGATAGGACATGCGTTTTCACCCCTGAGGACTAAAATGACATATTTCGCTATCAGTGATTAGATCTCCGCATCCCTACACTCACAGAGCGAAACAACACTATGGTCCTAATTCAAGCTGATTCTGTGAGACGCAATTCATCGTAGCAAACAGTTATTTTAACACTATTAACGGACCGATGTGATAATTGCCTTCATGAACGAATGTTTACATTTCCTATTATCATTATTGAGCTAAAACTTATAAATAACCATAAATACCACACAAGATCTATAGTCATAGATCCTGATCTATGACTCTAGATCTGGTATAGATCATAGATTATGGTCTCGTTTCCGACCAGATAAGAAAAAATAAAGTTTAATTATGAGTAATAGATGAGGACACAATACAAAAAGTAACTAACGACATCTGTTGCAGTTTATCAACTGAAAAATAAAAAAAGTAAGACTTTTTTTTTTGTAATAGTGACAAATGATAACACAGCTGACTTGAAGATAAACGATTCTTGCGGCTTAAGACACCCACATTCTTTCGCGAAAAGGAATCATAATGTAAATGCAACCTCCGCTGGGAATAGAATCAAAACCCGCGACGCAGCAGCTGGGTAGCTCTAACCACTACGCCACGTGGCCGTTGCAATAAAACCTGGCGGATACGGTCACAATTGCCAGGGCATTAACATGACCTACATAATATGCTCTGCACGTTGACCGAATCGGTCTAACGTTAAACAACAAAAAACAATGGGCCTGATAGAATGGCATGCCGAATGGCCGTCGAACGTTCATTTCCACGGTAATTGGCGCAAAAAGATTGGCATACAGGGGTATTTGGCTACAGTTGAACGTACTCTCACGATACGTATTCAACAACATTACGAACACGGTAGATGAGCGTCTCGCGTGTTACACGTTGTGTCTAGTAAACAATCTAGAATTTATTTATTTATTTAACCTTCAATTGTAAACAACTTATTTTTATGACTTATGCCTTTTGAAATTTTCTATCAGTCTGGGGGTTAGAGAATGTCAATAGGCATAGTCGCAACACTCTGGGGATAGATAAATATCGACTGTAATGTTGTGGATATAACCGTGTCTAATTATAATAACTGGCAAAAACAAATTTGGGTGGTACACAGACAAAAAGTGTTGGCAACATTGAAATGGAGGACCATTATGATGGTTAAGTTGATACAGATTACAAGAAATATAATAGAATCATAGTTCCTAAGATTAAGTAGTTTTATTCGTGCACAAGCCGACAATATCGGACGAGTAGTGTTTACGTGCATTCCCCAGTTTGTGGTTCCACATATATATGATATCTAAGCTAATCTCGAATTTCGTCTAAAAAAATTTGTTGGGTAGTAAATAGTGAAGTTAAACATTTCGAAGTATTGTTGACATGTTTATCTAACGTTATCAATGTTACAAGTCAGGATTTCAATGGTGGGTAGACAAAAAAAGTGAAGTACTCCAAAAAAACGTTTATTACTCAAATTCTGTCACTTGTACCCTCAGTCGCATTCTGAATGTTACAGTCGCACGTCTACTTTTTTCATTTTGACTTGATTTCGGTGTTACTACGCGATCATTATGCCTGGTTCTCGGAGTCATATGGATGTGGAAACAGCAACAAGAGCAGTGTTTATGCTTCAGGAGGGAGAATCTCAGAGATCAGTGGCAAGACGTCTAGGTGTGTCGCGACGAGCTATTCGAAACGAGTGGGAACGCTTTCTAGAGACAGGTAGTGTCGCGAGGACATCTGTATCAGGAAGAGTGCGAGCTACAACCGTCCAGGAAGACCGGTATATCAGATTTACTGCACGTGGAGAGTGTACGATTCCCGCCAGCGTAAGACGCGAAAAAATCGACTGCAGCAATCGACTGGCACACGAATTAGTGATCAAACCATTCGAAATCGGCTCCATGAAGACGGACAACGTTCCAGATCTCGTGTTATTCGTCTAAAATTGACAAGAGCGCATCGGGCAGCATGTTTGAGGTTTCCTCGCGAACATGCGAAGTGGACAATGGACAACTGGAGAAATGTACTCTTTACGGACGAAAGTAAAGTGAAGTTTTTCAGCGATGATCGTCTGGAGAAGAGAAGGAGAACGTATTTCAGAACCTTGCATACATGAAACGGATCGTTTTGAAGGTCCAAATGTTATGGTGTGGGCTGAAATAAGCTTGCTCGGTAAAACTGAGCTGGTAATTCTGGAAGAAAGCTCCATAACTGCCTCCCGGTATGTCGATCGAATAATTCGGCCCCATGGCATCCAATTTTCACAAAGAGTGGGTGAAAACTTCGTCTTTATGCAATACAATGCTCGCCCTCATACAGCGCGAACAACCGAGAAAGCTCTCTCCGAAGCCAATACCGTGGCCGGCCATGAGTCCCGATTTTAACCCCTTTGAACATTTATGGGACCAATTGAAAAGAAGCCTCAAATAGAACTTCAGTAATGTGACTAATCGACAAAAGCTCGTAAACGCCCTAAAATTGTGTTGGGAGCGAATACCCGAGGAAAACAGCACCCACTTGATAGAAAGTATCCCAGATAGATTCAGAGAGTGCATACGGAACAGAGGAGGACCTACTCGCTATTATGCACCATCAAACACATTGATTTAGTCAATAATAAAAATCAAAATCAAACTTTACTTAAATCAATAATTTCTGTAAACTTTCCTAAAAACTGTAAATTTTGACTAAATTCCCTAAAAATGGGAAAACTTACTCTTGTTAATGTTCACACACTTTCAAAAACCTTAATTTATTCATTCCCAATCATAAAACAGAAAAAATAAAAAGAATCTGTAAAATTCATTTATATAACATGGTGGGCCCTATTTTGTTTTGAGTAGTTTATATATATAAATATATATAAATATATATATATATATATATATATATATATATATATATATATATATATATATAAATTAGGATAAATAATTAATTTACCTAGTGTAACAACTCCTCTATTAGTAATATGTTTAGTGTGTAAATTAAAAATTGTTGTATTACTACTTTTATATTTCCCTTGGTGTGTCGAGGGTGAGAAAACACACAGATTACTTGATGGTAAGTAATTCTTGTGGGCCATGACACTCGCATTCAGGAGGACAACACACTCATCAGTCGAAACATAGCAGCGCTATGCAGCTGTACGACGCTGGTAATCTACATGGGCGCGGTACTTCCCTGAGCGAGGCTAATTCGTGCTAGTTAGATATAAACTCAACTAAGCGCTAAGGCTTTTCAAGTAGGTAGGTAAAATTCTAACCACAAATCCACATGGCAAACTAACAAAACACAGAAACAACAACAACTAACCCAAATAAAATTAAACAGTAATAACGTTGTGACACTTCAAATGAATTTTGAATTGAGTTGAGAGTTTGGAGTCGGCACGTTTCTTGCTTCCTTGTGCCAAATAGTGTTGCAAGCCGGCTCTGTAATTACTGGCTTAAAATAATTTCATACACAGTGTCATTTTGGCGTAAGAGTATTATAGAAGTTAGAGTAAACACCAAAATATTGTCATGACTACCGATTGATGACTTAATTCATCATCGAACCCGTAAATGGTTAATGTTCTTTGGTCTGTCAAGTCGAAGGTATTTGCTGTAATCGCCACTTATCATAATTACAGCATATCAATAGTCCACTGGTAACATGGTCCTTCCCCATAGATTGCCGCAAAGCACGATCCACCTGCATCTGTCTACTTCCCACAAACTTGTATAGGTCGTTGTTCCATCGAGTGGCGGGTCGTTTTACATTGTAACTACCAATCTGAGGTTGCCGTTCAAGAACTTATCTTATCCAATTGGTTATCGATTTTAAGAGATTTATTATATTAAGATATTTTACTGTTGGTAATTTTTTTTATTACATTAAGAGTAACAAACGAGCACACAGTTCACCTGATGGTAAGTGATTCCTACGGCCCATGACATCTACATTCATACTTGACAAGGAATCATAATGCGGATGCGTTGTCACTCTTGATGACAGAGATGAAATGCCTCGTTACCTGTAATACAGGTCTCCGGATCCCTACACTCACCATACGGAACACAGCATCGTTATGCTGCTATATTACGCTGGTATACTATGAGGGCGTGGTCCTACCCCAGCCGAACGGACCTATTCATGCTGCACTTAAAACAAACTGCATTGTATCTCTACAACTTTTAATTTTATAACCGGTGGGAAAGTTTGGTAGATTCTGACGCGGCAATTTCGTATCAGCCATCGCAGTGACCCCTATACAAGTCCCTATTTGCTTATATTTATCTCGTTGGGCGTAAGTAGCATAAGCTTGTTTGAATTAACAATTTCATAGGTGCCATGGCAACTTAACGTGAAATGCAAGCACACGAAGACAGAGTACCAGCGTATAATGGGCTTTCGACTTGGTGAGTGGAAGGAACCTCAGACCTTATTACTGGCTACGAAGCATTCTTCTTAGACGAATGTCATATTTAGAGCCGTAGTATTACTCGAGAGATCGAGTTAATTCTTTTCTCGTTTGTAATCCCCATTTATTATAAGAAGTTATGACATGTATCAGAGAATACTATAACAAAAAATATGTTTTAGCCTATCGACCGATTTTAAATACTAATTTGTGTTTGGTATTTAAAAGAAATTAATTATTTTGTATTCTGAAATAAATTTATCCTTCCTAAGTAAGTAATTAAGATTGACTATATTGTGTTGGCATTGCGATTTTCGACAGATATTTTTGACAAAGGCTGTAAAAGGAATAGATATTGTGCAAGTTATTATATTATATTAGAACATTGTTAATGTTATGTACCTACTTGTATACACCATTACTGTGGCAAACAGGATATTTGGTTAAATGGCCAGCACAGCGAGGGTGAAAATTCTACAGTGCATATCTACAGTGGAATAAAACGTACATAATTAAAAAGAATAGCTACTTAGTAGGATATACATATATAAATAATTAAATATTTGTGTAAACTCACAAACTATTTTTTTAAAGATATTTTACCTAGTTAAATTATCTGAAGAATAACAGATTGAAAGGAACGGCATAATCATATGAGTAATACGTACTTCGTGTCATTCTGCCACCGAAAAAAAATAAGATTAACACGATTTCGATATCTTTATAGGTTCTGTCAAAACATTTTAACGCGAGCAATGTTTTAGTCACGCAATCATAAACTCAAATATGAGATTATATTTATATGTATAAACATTAATTCGCTTCAATAATTTTGTTTACTTATAAATCTGGAGACAAAACAAGAATCTCAATTTTTTTTTTATAGGTTGGTGGCCGTTGTTAGTCCGAGGGCTTTTACAGCTTCAGGGGTTGTGGCCGAGCGCTTAGGGCACTCAGACGAATCCTTATAACCCTTTAAATACCTTTTAATAACCTAATAAAAGGTATTTAAAAGGTTCCCGAGAGGTGCTTTGGTGTTTGAACCTTAACCCTACGTGAGAATGTAACTGATTCGAAGTTGCCCGAGAGGGCCGAACCTCGCCACGGTTAGTTGCTTCTATTGGATTAAATCTCGGGAGTTATAAGTAACAATAATATATATGCTGACAACACACCAGTGATATGCTGCTATTTTACCCTAGTATTCTGTCGAAGTATGGTATTATCTGGACGTCCAATTTAGTCACTTTGCCACTGTATATAGAATATATATATATATATATATATATATATATATATATATATAGAATGAGTGTTTTTTTTCGCCATCAAATCTCATTGTAGTTAGTGACTTATATGTAAAATTGTTAAAGTAAATTAAAATAAAAAAAAAAAAAAAATTGTCCACTGCGGAACATAGTCATTGCCCATATGAGAAAGCTTCTGAATCACTAAGCTCCGGGGAGAGGGCTATGCTCGGTGTTTATTTGTGTGTCAGAATTCGCAACGTGGATATCCGCAGCTGTGCAAAGTTGACCGGCATAGCTCCAAGAATCTGTAAGCTGATGTGACAATGGGCCCGCTATATAGCCTCAAGAATTGATACCGATGATAATGAGGAAAAACCTTCTAGGAGTGACAATCTCGATCAGACTGTCGCTGTGTAGGAAGACCACGCGAAACAGTAGCATTATGTATATATCATTATTTCACCCTGGTGTTTTGTGAGGGCGTGGTCCTTCATAGAGCTGATCAATTCGTGCGACATCTAGAAACAAACTACAATGACTACAGAGCAGTAAATATGTAGCACAATCCATTTATAAGATAGCATTTTTTTAAAGTATTATTGTCGTTTAATTATGTGGCATAGTATAGTTTTTAGTGTTTAATATAGTTCAGATTGCATCGAGCTTGAGATTATTAGATTAGCAATTAATGTTTACTCAAATACATTATATAAGCACCAATAGCCTGATGGTTTACGGTACGGTCTGCGAAACTTAAGGTCGTGCGTTCGAATCTGCCATTTGACTATTGTCGTGAACCATCTGTTACATTTATTAGTTATTATTATATTACATAATATATATATATATATATATATACATATATATATATATATATATATATATATATATATATATATGTAGTGAATTGAGAGTGACAAACTAGCACTCTTGTCCATGTCCATAACCGACTCTCAAATAAAATTCAGAAGAATAGTCATCCCTGAGGATTGTGATGAAATGTCCTCTTTCCAGTATCCGGGTCACTCCCAGTTTCTTACACTCATGATACGAAACAGGATCATTGTGCTGCTACTCTTCGTTGGTATTCTGTGGTAGCGTGGTCGAACCGATTTCTAGTGCAGCAAGAAAACCTGCAGCGGAATGGTTCAGGGTTCTTCAAATGGGTTGACCCTTGTAGTATAATCAGTAGCACAGAAGTCTCTTAGCTTAAAAGCTGTCTGTTGGCCAAGTAAATAATAAGTAATAGATAATAGACTTTTTCACGTGATAGAGCTACCCTGCAGTTTATCTATACCTGCAGAATGAATGGGTCCACTCGACCGAGGTAGACGTGGCCCTCAAAGAATACCATGCGTGAAATAGCAGCATAATGCTTCTGTGTTTCTTTTGGTGAGTGTAGGGATCCGGACACCTTTATTACTGGTGACGAGGTATTTTATCTCAGTCCTCAAGGCTGAGACAACTCATCTGCATTATGATCTTCACAAGGATTAATGTAGATGTCATGGGCCGTAGGAATCACTTGCCATCAGGTGAACTGTGTGCTCGTTTGTTACTATCAATGTTATTAAAATAAAAACACACACATAATGGGTGAAAGAACTATGCAAGGGTTTGAGTACTCAATGGCTACCGATGACCCAGGATCATGATAGCGGCAATCCCTGGGGAGGTAGTGATGAAGGGCGATGATGTTGATACACAGAAATAAAAGTAGGCGAGATTCTTACATTAAAACTAAGCATTAAATAAAGAAAGATTCATACTGACAGATATTTTCGCCACGTAATTCTAAATATTAATTAAGACTACAAAAGAGACTTCGTTCGTTAGAAGAATTGCAATAGCCTCCCAGGTTTAATTAAGGAAAAGTATAAAAAGCTATTTCAATGGCGGTCATTAAAAACTTATTCAGTGTCTATTAAATGAATATGGAAATCATTCAGTAAACATTCAGTTCATAATTGATATACATATCATGATTTAGATTTTTTTTATTACATTTAGAGTAACAAACTGGCCTCACAGTTCACCTGATGGTAAGTGATTCCTGCGGCCCATGACGTCTACATTCATCCTTGACAAGGAATCGTAATGCAGATGCATTGTCACCCTTAAGGACTGAGATGGAATACCTCGTCACCAGTAATAAAGGTCTCCGGATCCCTGCACTCACGGGACGAAACTCAGCAGCATTATGCTGCTATTTTACGCTGGTGTAGGGTGTGATCCTACCCCGAGCTGACCCATTCATTCTGCAGCTAGAAACAAACTGCAGCGTAGCTCCACCACTGTTGATATTATGATTGAAGATATTTGTTACTTTTCAAATTTATTCTATAGATTTTTTTATACACATAAGTACTTGCAATACACTGCAATGTCAACCTACAAAATTTGTAAGATTTTTTCAAAAAGGAAACCGTTATACCCTACCCTACAGCTCCTGGGTGCGATTCCCAGCTAAGAATCAATATCTGTGGATCACAAGTTATTGGTTTTCTGGACCATTAGGAATCGTGTCCATAAGATGAACATTACAGTCTTCCATCATCCATTAATGAAAATCACTTTTTCCAATTAACTGTTTTAACATTTTTGTGTTGTGTATTTTACCAGCGAAGAAACTTATTTGTGTTACATGAATAAATAGGACTATAATAATTAAGTAACAAATACCACCACCGTTAAGAATAGGCAGCCTCTCTGAAGAGAGCGTAGTCCTACACGCGACTCCACGATGACTTCACTACCATGGCTTCGATTTTTTTTAAATAATCTCTTACATATTCATTTTCATCACGATATTTAC
This sequence comes from Teinopalpus imperialis, assembly GCA_029286865.1. Taxonomy (NCBI): domain Eukaryota; kingdom Metazoa; phylum Arthropoda; class Insecta; order Lepidoptera; family Papilionidae; genus Teinopalpus; species Teinopalpus imperialis. The sequence continues at coordinate 523,758 of JAGSMU010000020.1, read as the reverse complement.
CTACACTGTTTAGAAAGTGGTAAATTGCAATTTAAGTTTGCTCGCGTACGCTGAATTAAAAGCCCCTCCGCTTAGATACTGCCATTCAATATTTATCGCCGTTGAAATTGGTTCCGAAGAAAAGCACAGCGGAACAAAGGGCTTATGTCGGGATGAACCTTACAAAGAGGTCGGGTCGATTGCGCGAGTCAAGGGCGTACATCGAACCGAGAGTTTCTTGAACCGTTAGCCATGACTGACATTTAGTGCCCTATGAAGTAACTCCTTGTTGGAAGATCAATATGTACATATTTATATAAAAAAGTATATATATATAGGATTATATAGTTTCTGAACGAAGTGTGATCTTTGTCATTCGTTCTAGAGAGGCACACTCTATGGAGAGCATTACGAAGGGAAGAACGACGATACGACGGTTAAAATTAAAACGGGGTAGAAAAAAATATTAAAGAAGTTTTTAACAAAGAAAAGGTTCTCATTGAAACCTCATACATATATACATATATGTATATATAAATTTCATTAGCATTGCATTGGTAATCAAAGAAGCACACTAGTAAATATTCATTTTAAAAATACCAACACAAAGGGTGTGTTTGACACTTCTTAATTTGTACTAAATTATTTGAAAAATATATCATGACCAACATTTACCGCAATAAAGAACAACACGCAATTAATTATATCCGTGGCGTATTTTTGTAAAAAAAAAATCACTTGTTTTGTGAAAAAGCATTTTTTTTCAACGAACATTGGCTAATTAGTATAGTGATAAACCATGTTAATAATATAAATCATTTTAAAAAATATGTAATGAACGGCTTTTTCCATAATGAAAGAGATATATAACGTAATTATTTATGGTCGCGTGGTATACAATAGTTAGAGTACCTGGCTGTTGCAGCTTTGTGGGTCCTGGGTTCGATTCCCAGTTGATGAGTAATATTTGTGCAATACGAATTTTTGATTTTTGTGTTTGCGTGTGTTGTATGTATATCTGACACTGCATGTGGACTTTATTTGGTCTGATCTTGTTACACATGCATTACATCGGAATAGGGAAGGTGAGTGAAACTGAGTTTCCGTATGTCGTATAGGGTATCCGAAAAGGGATTACGAGTGCGCGGGCGATCAGAGCGAGTACTCTTTTAGTCCAGGATCACAAACGAGCACACAATTCACCCGATTTCAAGCGATCCCTGCGGCCCATGACATCTACATTCATCCTTGACAAGGAATCATAATGCAGATGCGTTGTCTCCCTTGAGGACTGAGATTGAAAGTCTCGTCACCGGTAATAAAGATCTCCAGATCCCTACACTCACCAGACGAAACACAACAGCGTTATAATGCTATTTCACGCTAGTGTTCTGCGAGCGCGTGGTCCTATCCCGGTCGAGCTGACCCATTCATTATGCAGTTTGAAAGCTCTACCACTGTCAAAACCCGGGGAGGAAGGGAACACGGAGTGGTCTCGGGTTGCCGTAGAACAGAGAGGATGCTAATCTAGCCCTGGGACGTGCTTAGGACCAGTACAGGTAATGTGGGATCTTCTCCATCATCATAAAAAGACTGTTTATTTAAAGTAAACAATTGAATTATCTCATTAACCGTCGTTTAGAATCGAAGAGACAAACGAACTTGTATGAAGCAACGGGTCGTTAGAATCAGTCGGAGAGGCGACGAATTCTGTAATGTTCTTTTGAAATAGTTAAATTTTGCGGAGATATGCCCGAGGACTGTCATTAGAGCGAGCATAATACACGAAATGTCGCAAGTGGAGACGTGTAATTAGCGGTGACGAAGTGGCATAGTACGGACGTAATGGCTTCAGACATCCGGTGGGTAATGCTTCAGTGTCTTGAGAAATATAGCAACATTTTATTCTTTGATACGGTGGAGAAATAATTGTTTATTTATAAAATGCCGAAGTAAGTTAATGATGAAGATTTTCTGCTGGTCGATTTCGATCACTGCATGTATGTACATACCTATATCAGCGTTGTCAGATTGTACAAACACATCTTTTCATTATATGCACATTAAACTTTTTATAAACTCCAAATCCAAGTCCATCAAATTATATTTACCAAGTCTATTAATATCCCTCGTGGAAGCAAGGAAGTGTTAACTAGGAACACATGGGCGCCCAGCGGGTGTGACGTACAACAAATACCCCCAATGATACTTTAGTGATCTACCTGTACCTCATTATATCTAAAATTAGTAATTTAGTTAGTTAATCATCATATTGAATTGGCGTTGTAAACAATATTTTCACTTTATTAGTTTGTAGTCTGACTTCTAAATAATTTCGTACAAGGTGGGCCAAGAATTCGTTAACATTTAAATCTAGCACCCCACGCAAACAAATGCTGCACGGGGCGCGGGGAGGGGTCCTAAGCTAGGTTGTTTCTCGGAAATTTATTCCCAATGGATTGCTTGGAAACAATTTTATTTAAACAATAGTTCGTTCATTACTGAGAAACGCTTAATTCGTGTTGAATATGATTTACGTCAGTGTCCGCGTGCTTCTTTAATACAGAAATGGGTGAAGAAGTTTGAAGAGACGGGATTTACACTAAATTTGAAGCAAACCGGTGGCCCACGGACTTCTCGGAGCAAAGAGAACGTGCAGCAAGTTTCCGCTTCTATTCGACGTGATCCAGATTTATCGACGCGCAAAACGTTCTGCTGAATTAGGATTATCCCGCACATCATTACTTCGTATTTTGATTTGAAATTACATCCATATAAGATCCAGATAGTGTAAGAACTAAAGCCTAATGATTTAAATTTGCGCAAGTCGTATGCCGAAACAACGACGAATTTCGATTCAGTAATTTTGACAATCTTTTGTTTTCGGACGAAGCCCATTTCCACCTCAACGGACATATAAACAAACAGAATTGCAGGTATTGAAGCAGCGAAAATTCCAAAGCTAAACACGAGAGGCCACTTCATTCTCCCAAGATATGGGCTGCAATTTCAGCAAGAGGAATCATTGGACCCTACTTTTCGAAGATTCTCGCGGCTGTTCGGTTACTGTTAATTCTGCTGAGTATGTGAATATGTTTCGGGAGTTCTTGGCACCGATGCTACTGGAATTTGCTGGCTACAATCGTAATACGTGGTTTCAACAAGATGGAGCCACTTGTCACACATCCAACTTGATTTCCAGACGAAGCGATAGTCCATGGCCACCCAGAAGTCCAGTTCTAACCCCAGCAGATTTCTTTTTATGGAGTTATTTAAAGAGCCGTGTCTACATCCATAAACCAAATACACTACTTCAATTAAAAGAAAAAATCAGCGAAGAAATGTCGGCGATCTCGCGGTCTCTTTGCCGACGCGTATTCGAAAATTTGCTTGAAAAAAAAGAGTGCAAAAGTCGAAACGGTGGTCATTTAGGCGATATTATTTTTAAAAAATAAATTCCAATTAATTAGCTCGTGGCCCACCCTGTATAAAGCGGGTGGGCACAAGCAGTTGTGGCAGTATTTTTCGTACAAGTAATTTCTTGCGCAACGTTACGCTGTCATTCCACAAGACCCGCAAGTGTTGACAGAAGTTTTAGGCATGTTTAACTAGTAAGTTAGTCGTTAAAAAGCAAGGAATAAGGAGCCAGTGCATATGCGGCACTATACTAGCCCAGAGGGCAGCCACGTGGTCGCCGATGTACGCCTACTTACCTCAGACCATTCAATCCACTCACACCTCGTCGCCTCCCTTAGCCTAATGTAATCCATGTACATTACGATCGGAAGAAGGTTCAGATGTAATATCAAATGCATGGAATATATATATGACACTCAGATCTTTATATGAGATACACAAATATTGTTCCAGTCGAGCCCGGGACCTACGATGCAAGAGCCAGGTATTTTAACCACTATACCAGGCAGCCGGTCGTCAAGTTAATTAATATTGCTAAATAGTTTATAAATGTCTTCTCTTTGACTTTAGAAATAATTTCTTTTCGGTAATTTAATGTTATTGTGTAAAATGGAATTTTATTTATTTAACTTTTATGTCCACAAAGCATTTATATAGGGGAAGTAATATAGGAAAGGTATGTACTAAGGCACAGCTTATTTTACAATTAAAATCTCTTCCAGCAGGCCTGGTGTTGGACATATTGTCGGAAAAAAAAACATATGAGTACACTCACAAAATAAAATAAGAAATAAATAATAATAAAATAGAAATTAAGACAGAACTATATTTATTTACAAAGATGCATAAATTTATTAATTAATACATAAATTATTGCTTTTTCTACCTAAAATATTTTATTGGGATTGTAAACATATTTCAAGTGTATTATATGTATATATATATATATATATATATATATATATATATATAGATCCTAAGCCGAAAGAAGCCAACATTATAATGACAAAATGTATCATTATGTAACAGTTAAAAGGTTTACGTTAAATTCGCAATCGTATCACACAACCATTACGAAGGCGAGCCATTGCCAAAACTCTGGCGGCGACAGCTAAATTTATCGAATGAACTGCACGGTAAAATACCGAAAATTCTAGAGCTATTGAAATTAAACTAAAACAAGGTATGGTTAACAACGGACCCACGCATACACAAAATAAATCTTCGTGTGTACAACAAACAGATGTTATGTTATAGTGAAAATAAAGTGAAGTAACATCCTTTATAAATCCTATTGTCGAGCCTCCTCTCTGGAGAGGATGTTAGAGCATAGTCCACTGCGAATTGGCGGACTCCACGTGTCAACATTAATAATTACCAATCAGACGGGAATGCCTGGACAGGGGAGTCCAAACGGTTAGACCGCCGGTTATTATTATTATTAAATTTGCAACTAGTGGAAGATCGAGTGACGGTCCGTCGCCAACGCTTCGATACTTTGATTAGCGGAACGATCGAAAGCGATGAACGCTTCCTTTCGCTTTTACCTAGTAACCATCGCACGAAACTATTTAATTGTAGCATAGCAAAGCATTTGCGACTCCTCTGGTGTTGCTGATGTCCATGGGCGGCGGTGATCACTTATCGTCGGGTGGGCTGCTTGCTCGCTTGCCACCTATTCTATAAAGAAATTCTATTAAGAAGATTCTAAATACTCAGGCATTATCACCCCTATAGGATTGGATGGAATGCCTTTACCTGTAATCGGGTCTTCGGAAACGTACCATCTGAAACACAGGATCATTATACTGTGTTTTCACGCTGGATTGTCTGTAAGGAATGGTCTTTACCTCGTTTGTGCTGACGTCATGTTAAAAATATTTTAGAAGTTTCAAAAGTATAATGGTTTAGGGTACGGCGTGAAGTTCGTAATGAACTTACGTCCGTCATTCGACCATTGTCGTAAACAATTTTCTAGCGCTAAGCATTTTAAGCTTATTTGGAGTAGTTAGCGGAATGTTAGTAATGTTAAGGGCACTGGTCCATATAAAAAATAAGCAAATAATAAGTAATTTGAAAATGGTTCAGACATTGAAATTTGAAACCTGAATTTCAATGTCATATTACATGTCATTATATTTCGAGATAACATCGTAAATGTTTTCATAGAGATATTAAGAAAATTAATCTACACTAAATCTGCATTTTAGACAAATATGTAAACCAATAAATGGCAATCAAAGAGCCCATTTGTTGACGTAATATTGAAAACTGGCAAAATGAAGACTAACTTTTCTTAAGAGAAAAATTCCATTCGTTGAATGGAATCTTTAATTACAAGAACAGAAAATCGTGTCTTAGTGTTATGTCTATTATAGTAGATGGTAATACGTAAGTACAAGCGAATACCTGATAATATATCCAAAGTAAGAAACAAAACCCACCGCTATTTCCATAACGAACCTAATTAATGTATTTTATGTATTATTTCGCTTTTATACAAAACTAACTTACAATATCAAGCGAATAATTTAACAAATACGTAATCTTCAATGGAATTATTATAACCTTAAGGTGAACTTGACTATTTGACATGTAACATTTGACGTTTTTACAACGTAATATAACTTAGGTCCTAAAATTAAATGTTGCAGCCAAAGCATAAAAACAAACTTTCTGTGAACCAAAATTAGTAAAGTTATAATAAATTACTGCGCTTTGCGTAAAACAATTGCGAAATAACTCGTAAATAATAAAAGTTAGTAGCCCATACAGATAACTAGATGGTAGTAAAATATATTGATTCAGTCTTATGAACGGACGAAATCCAAGAGGATTCCTACCGCGGTTAAAATATGCAATTTTGTGAGAAGTCGATGTATGCAGACGAAGAGGTCTATATGTAGCAGTGTTTAGTACACTATATATAAGGGCTTAGGAACCATAAAGTAGCAGTCATTCTATGACTGCAATATGAATAGATGGGTTGGACCAGGGAAGAAACACGCCCTCACAGAATTTCAGCGTAGTTATTAGTACAACACCATAGTATTTCGTTTGGTGATTCTAGGATAACGGTAACCCTTATTACTGGTGAGTTGGTATTCTGGTCAATATTATGGATGAAGAATACGCATGTGTATCTTGAGTTTTTGTTAAAGATAGACGTAAGTGTCTGTGGGCCCTATTGGTTTGTTCCGTAGGATACCAATACACTAAGGGTACCGAAGATACCAAAAAAGCTGTTCATGAGCTTTCGTCGCCTACTATCAGGCGAACGGTGCCCTCGGTTCGTAAAAAAAATAAAAAAAACTATTGCCATCCGAGTAAAACGTTGATAGCATTTTTTCGCGCTCACGTTAATTTTTAGTTCCGTGCAATGATTTCGAACAATGCACGAGTGCAAGAGAAAGGTTTCTCCAATCCATTTTCCTGTCGGACTGCGACGGTACACGGCATCGGATTGTATTCGCATCGGCTGGAACATGCGGGTCATATGTTAAAAAATGCAGCACGCGATGTATGGAAACTAGGTGGACTACAATAAATTCAATGGAGACTGGAAACTGTTAATAGCCTAAGAGTTGACTGGGAAGAGAATGCCAAAACCCAATAAGTACGTATTAATACAAAAAAGAATATTCCTTGAAATTTCCTTTTATCTTTAAATGGGTCGCTCATCATACGAAACACAGAAGCGTTATGCTGATATTTCACGTTGGTGTTCTGTATGGTCCTTCACCAATCGACCAAGAGTCGACCCAAAGTTGCAAAATGGCTAAATATACATATACATATAATGAAAAATTTGTAGAATTTCGTATCGGATATCGACCACTCCGACTTCTCAATTTTACTTCCTTTAATACATAGGTGAAAAGAGGTTACCAATACGTCATTTCGTTTTCATTGAGCATTGAAACGGAGGTAAAATATTGTAATAAAACAAATGAACATCGCCCCATCGACACACTAGTCATTGGCGAACTGGAAAATTGCTATTGAATTTCGATCGACAATAGCTGCCGTAATTAAAAATCGACGCGCTCGTGATCGAGTTGAAGTGGCTCCGAGAGCACTCGAACGTTTTAGAATAACTACGCCAGTTTCGGTTGTGCAATCTACTTGGTATTTCATTTACGAAGATTTTATATACAAACAAATGAATGATTATTTTGAAGCTAACTATATACATCATATAGTCCTCGGTGAAACATAGGTAAATAGCGATCCGAGTCGAGGTTTCGTACCTCCTTATGAGGGGCCCGCGCCGGAGTGCAGCGGCGGTGCAGCAGCAGTCTCCGCGCCAGCTTCGCAGCATCGTCGTTGTCTCCTACTCAGCAGGCCTCACGCTCGCGAGTCTAATTAGATAAAGCTGTAGAGGTATCTGGACCAACAGCAATACATACAATATATATGATGAACGATGCAGTGTCATCTCTTCCGACTGGCAATTCTTGTAGACTTGGGTAGATCGTTATCTGATCGATCGTCCACTGGGATTTACAACACATAGAAGCCATCTTACCCATCGAGTATCGGTTCCACCTGTATGATCCGCTAGGGTATTGTCACATCGGCTCGCTGATCCTTTGAGCTACCTTTGTTCTACTGCGGATATCTCACCTTAAGGATTCTCTTACAGAAAGTTTTAAATAGTACAGTATTTTTACAAGATGTGGTTGTGTGTTGACATTGTAACCGAACATTCTTTCGACTGATACATATGGATTTGTGATGGATTTCTCTGAACTGTAGACGAGAAAGAGTACGACAAGTGAGTCCCCGAGTTTTTTAATTTTTTATAGAATAGTCAGCAAAAGAGCAAACAACTCACGCGATAGTAAGTCATTATCTCCGCTCATGCTAAAAAGTTTGCGTGAATCTGAATGTTCTGTGCAATTATGTAATCCGGTCAAAATTAACCAGGACGCCATCATTACCTAAATATTTGATTAAAAGTTTAAAAACGCCTGTTGCCCTTTGGTTTAGTTTTCGTATATAATTATAACGCTTTTGCGACGGTCACCACTTACCATCAGGTGGGCTGAATGTTCGTTTGTCATCCCAAACTATAAAAAAAAATCCCCAAATATATATCTGCCTACTTAAGAAATTGTTCGAAATTGAAGACTATCAAATAAATTAATAATATGTGTTTAATTGTAACACATAACATGGTAGATGTTACAATAAAGCGTTAATGAATTTTAATGTCATATTTACAGCGCGTCAACTTATGCAAGTTCGATGGAAGTCGATGCATGTAGGTAGGTAAGCATTCTTTCTTTTTCACTCGCTCATCGTCTTTTTCACTCGCTCGTCGTCTTTTCCACTCGCTCGTCGTCTTTTCCACTCGCTTGTCGTCTTTTCCTCGCTCGTCGTCTTTTCCACTCGCTCGTCGTCTTTTTCACTCGCTCGTTGTCTTTTTTACTCGCTCGTCGTCTTTTTCACTCACTCGTTGTCTTTTTTACTCGGTCGTCGTCTTTTTCACTCGCTCGTTGTCTTTTTTACTCGCTCGTCGTCTTTTTCACTCGCTCGTTGTCTTTTTTACTCGCTCGTCGTCTTTTTCCTTATTCCGATTTAAATGATTCGAGTATTTAAAGCATAAGAATGACACATTACTTCAGTGTGTCGATTAATTATGATCAATTGTCGAGTAATTACGAACGCGAAAAAAGCATTTATAAGGAATTAGCTAATGCGAAATCATTGATATACATAAGATGACATAATATTTTCAATCCATCACTGCCGAGTGTTCAGAACAATGGTTGTCCGTCTATAAATAAACTCAATAACAACTAAACAATTTAAGAGCTAAGGCTTCAATGGCGCAGTCGTTGTTATTTATGGTTATATAGACGGTGATCGCCTCGAAGCAAGGTAGGGACGTTTTTTAATTTGTAGCTAATTCTAGCTATGCCTCGGTAACATTTGGAAGAATTTAAAAAGCTCCAAACGGATGGTGTTTTCCACCTCTGTGAACCCGAGTAGAAATAAACACTTGAACGTAATTAATAACAAGAACTAATAGTCAATATTTTGTCTAAAATGGAAAAGGTAGATGACGTTTCGACGGTGTGTTGTGGGAATGCTAAGAGAAATCCCCAGGTAAATATGCGTGAATTTTATAAAAACAAAAACAAGAGGAATACAATAATCTACTTGTGAAAGCCTTCCTGTAATTTACTCATAAACTCGGTAAACATTAATATATATATAGGAACGATAAAGGAAGTGTGTAATAAAATAAAGAGAAATAGTTCTAATTACACTTGAATAAATCAGATAAAATAAATTTATAGCGTTTAATGAATACCGATAAATAATAACATCAACACAAAAAGTACATAATGAATATGCGACTAAATTGAGAAGCATAAAGCTTTTCTCATCAATCAGTCTGATATCTATAAAATTAATATATAACAGATAAAATATAATTCATAATAATACTCATTGTTCAGTTATTTATCAAAGAATTAAATTTAAATCGATTTATACTATTAGTATGATTATTTGTATTTTCTATACATTCATCATCCGAATTAATATAACAAGATTATTTTTTTCATTGGGATGGATTAAGTTTATTATTGTTTGGTTATTTATTACGAAAACATTAAATATTATAATTGTTATATTAAATGCCTTATTAAATTGTATTTCGGATGTAATAACTTTTTATCTTAAACAAAATTAGACAGAGATAGCAAATATGAGCTTTCACTAAGCCTTGAAAAGCTCCAGCTAGACAGAAACAGTTGAAGTCACAGTAAGTGATGATTCATGTAATTATTGATATTTATCACGAGATATTTAGTGCTCGTTTGTCACTTATAGATAAAAAATAACTTAACGTTTGTCTGTACAAGCAAGGGTACTAAATAGATCACCTAACACTGGTAGGGTTACACTGCAGTTTTTTTTCCGTGTTTCGTCTTGTGAGTGCAGGGATTCGGAGACCTTTATTACTGGTGACGATGCGCTCAATCTCAGTACTCATGGGTGACAACACATCTGCATTATTATTCCTTGTCAAGGATGAATGTAGTTGTCATGGACCGCAGAATTCACTTACCATCAGGCGAACTGTGTGCTCGTTTGTTACTCTTAAAGCAATTTAAAAAAAACTCGTAAATATAGTTAAGAATCAAAATTGGAAATTGTTATGTTACATATTGAACTAGAACTCTCAATCGTTAGGTTGTGAAGTCCTAACCACTACGCAACTACGATTTGCACCATCGCAAATTATCAATAAATCAACTTATCATAAATGAATATTATCACGATACACCAATTAAATGGCTAATTACGGTTGTATGATAAACGAGCTACACGATACATCTGGTGAGAAATTTGCCGTCGTGCATCTATTGTTGGAGTTATTGCGGTAAAAAGTGGAATAACTTATATTATGAGGATACATTCGCGTGATCTTTGTAATGCGGTTACTTTTAAGTGATAAAACCGCCACCACTAACTATGTAAGAGTGACAAAAACACTTGATGAACTTTTACACTCGATAACGATTCATTGGGCTTTTGCGATGTTGGACTGTTAACTTAGATGGAAAACCTCGCCACTAGTAATTCAGGGTGTTTTCATACACATTAAAAATACTCCAGCGCCAAGTTGTCATATTACAGTGGTATTCTGTGAAAGCGTGGTCCTTCTTCAGTCTAATACACTTACAATGCACATATGACATATACATATATCTACTTTGGATAACTATTAAAAATAAAATACAATATTTTAAGGGGACTATTATGCTACGTATACTTTCCGATAACAAAAAAAGACTACAAAAGGTACGTAAGAAAGATTACAAAAGGTACTCCTGACACCTTTTTGGTTCGGTGACCGTTTATGGCATTTACGACTGAGGGATTTTATGGTTCAGCGATCAGCACGTTTCGCCGCCGGTCTCGAATGTCTTCAGAAATCGTCAAACTATTACTTTCGAGCATTTCAACAGCTTAGAAGTCTGTGGTCTGCGATCATACCTTTGATCGTTCGCCTAGATAACAAATGATTTGATAGACCACAAACAGTCCCAAAAGAAAACTGATTCTTATTAAGCATGATGAGAAGATGGCTGGATTCTACCATAGGCTAGGCTCTCCTGTGGTTGATAAAAATTAAATCCCAAACCAAACATATCACTGCAAGACCTCAAGACACAACTTATCATACGCAGAAACAAACCAAGAATTAATATTAGTCAGTTGATACAGTGAAAACTGAAAAGTAATAGCAATCACGATAATATCCGTAAAAAAACGTGTTTTTTTTATTCAATGTATAGTCGATAATATATGAAGACTTTATATAACTATAGCCGACGCATTTTAAACTGAGTCGTCCGGCAATAAATGTCTGACAGTAGGAAGGTGCACGCAAAGCAACCCGTTATCGATACTTAGCTACCTGCGCACGCGGGGTCGATGCGTCATCGTGACCTTCATTAGCACTGTGGCTCATGATTGGTCGTTACGAGTAAGGATTGTTGTTTTTCTATAAATATAAGATTTTTAGTTATGACACTCATTACATTACTTACGCTTCGTTACGCAATACGCACAATGGCGAATTTATTTTCTAACGTGGTTTTGAAGAAATGTTTTCAAAATTATTCCTATTAATACTTAACATAATTTAGCATACCGATCGTACCTATCTCGTTATCGATATGCACCTATACAATTCTTACGCACATCACTACACCTCGTCATAAGACCTGTAAGTGCGAGCGAGACAGACCAGATAAATATGATTTATGACCCGAAGCAGAAGCAGAAGAAGAAGATGAACTGAGTTCATAATGAGTCGACTATAGGGTGTTTTCAGGTAAAGAGTGAATTTTGTTTGTGATGTTTTAACTTAGCCTTTTTGGCCATCTAGGGCTACATAGCCATTTGCCATACTTTTTCACACAGTTCACCTGATGTTAAGCGGATCCCGCGGCCTATGACATCTACATTCATCCTTGACAAGGAATCACAATGCAGATGCGTTACATTCATCCTTGACAAGGAATCACAATGCAGATGCGTTGTCACCCTTGAGGAAAGAGATGGAATGCCTCGTCACCAGTAATAAAGGTCTCCGGATCCCATCACTCACCAGACGAAACACCGCAGCGTTATGCTGCTATTTCACGCCGGTATTCTGTGAGGGCGTGGTCCTACCCCAGTCGAGCTGACCTATTCATTCTTCAGTTAGAAACAAACTGCAGTGTAGCTCTACCACTGTATTACTTGCCAGACATTATAAAAAACGACACGTGGTAGCAACTAATTTCTACGTAAAACGTATTAACATAATGAATAACCATATCTCCACAATATAATGGTTAATAATCCAACAAGATATGCTAATATCACGGCTCTGTCATATTTGCATAATCTAAATGACATTTCATTTTAAATAGATCTATGTTGCAAATGTATCATTAATAAAAGGAATGATTCCAATTCTGTAATCTATTTATATATTAAAACAAAATAACGATATCCTATAGGCTATCGATTTCAAACAGCGGCCACATCTATATTGGCGCAAGTATGTTTCTGTCTCATACAGAGAGAGGCACTCAATTTGTACTCTAATACCCTAAACCTTAAGATTATACGTAATATCATCGGTAGTAGGTTTGGATACCGTAGCTTGATGCATGGAAGATTTTATAAACATACCCAAACATAAATTTCCAGTATTTGTGTTTTACAAATTCTGGTGATCTGAGCTGGTGATCGAATCCGCAAATTAGTTTAGATCGTCGCTTTATTAAGAGTTAATAGGAGGCTCGTTCTATGTTGTTTGATCGAATACAACAATTCACAAGAAATTATTGCTTCCCCCATAAAACAATCGTACCGTATATTTAATGTTTTACTTAACTTAAAGATAAAATTTAAAAGGTCATGAAAAATAATCAATGATTTCCATAACAAAGTAGTACTACCGTACTGTTTAAGCTTTTTTTGAAAACATTCAACGAGCATTGTATTATAATGACTACATTTTACGTTGTAAATGTTGCGGTTAAATTCTAGCGGCAACATGAATAGTCTGAGAAAGAGCCACGCTCTCAAAGAATACCAACAAGAAATAGCAGAATAAAGCTGCTGTGTTTTAGTAGTTTATTAAGTGTAGACAATAGGGCACCCAAGACCTCAGGGGTTAATAACGCATGTGTTCAGCATCGGAATATAATCGTATAGACACTTCTATAGGATTATATAAACCTGAATAAAAACGATGTGGGCTTATAGGACTTGCCTCTGGCTTCCTGGTCCGCAGGTCTACAGTTGTCTTTGAGATAGTTTAAGGGATTTTTTGTACTAATTGCAAAAAAGAAACGATGCTCTCCTCTTGTCTGAAATGGTGCATATAATAAGTGATCAATAAAAGACGATGGAATATCATTCCATTGTGTGTTGAAACGTTTGCTAAATTTTAATTTAAACTTTTTGTTCGTTTTTTAATATAGGGATGGTGTTATGCAACCATGCTTATCCGACGTGGAATAAAATATCTTATAGATTACCACAAAAATTAATTCGTCAGGAATTATGGATAAAAGCAGTTTAGAAAGAAAGGAGATCTGTGTGATCTGTGACTCCTAATATTATTAAAAAAAAAACATTAACTTGGGCTGACCGTGTGAATTGACCCTTAGACAACATAAAGTAGGACCGACTAAAATGGTCAAGTTCCGCGTACCTTGCAACCTTTCTCTAATTTATATTCCTATTGACGATTTGACAGCAGCATAACGCGGTAGGTTGCTACCACAATCACTGGAACACGGAGGTCGAATTTTAAATAGACGACTGACTGAAATCATGCGACGGGAAACTGGGTGACCCACATCACTGCGCAACGGATAAAGATAGTAGTCGAGACTGCACATCATGCCGCTATAACGGACGTCAATTTGGTTTTTTTTTCATAATTAGCAAAAAACTAGCAAACAGTATACCAGTAAGCGATTTCGGTGGTCCATGATAACAACATTCCTCAAATAATTATTTTTTAATATAGAATGGGTGGCAAACGTGCAAGCAGATTTCTCGATGGTAAGTTATCACCGATGCCTATGAACGTCCGAAACACCAGAAGAGTCGCTGGTTCGTTGCCGGTCTTTAAGAAAGGTGAAGGCTTTTTTCTTGAAGGTCCCTAATCTCAAAGTCTTACTTACTGGTCTTAAATACCGCTGGCGTGTGAAGCACACAGCGGTGGTCTGCTAAACACCGATCCTGTTTCTCTATATACGACGTATAAACTCAGTGGCCTCCTTTACCGGAGGTAAATACGATATATGTTTATATTTATATAAGATGTGTTGGCTAACTCATGTCGTCACCTCACATCAACAGATTCCTTATTTAAAGTTATTGTGACATCACGAGCATACTACTTAAGCTCGCAAAGTTTTCGGTCGCATACGTAACAATGGTGAGACATTGTCTTCTATTTGTGGGAAACATCCGCAATCTCCGTAATTGTCTTGGATTCGTAAAAAATTCTTAAGCAACCGGAGCATTCGGCGAACGCAAAATTTTCCTTTGTGAGATTATACTTTTTTGTTCGTGAAAGATTATCTTCCTGTGTTTCTAATAGACCTTTATTACAGGTGACGAGACATTCCATCTCAGTCCTCAAGGGTGACAACGCATCTGTACTATGATTCCTTGACATGGGCCGCAGGAAACTGCGCGCCCGATTCGTCAAGGCACAGGCTTAATTTTAAAGTCTACATATTATAAATGCTTTAGCTCTCGAAGTTCTGATTCTTGAATCTAGAACACTAATTTTCTGAATTTACTTTTAAGTGTTGGTGTAGTTTTTGGTAGTTGCTATAAACTAGCTGTAGCATGGACGGTGGCATAACCGGGGAGTGAAATAGAGTATAATAAAAATAATAATTCAAATTTTCATCTTTATCATCTCGGTTGTTGGCAATCTACCACTGTGCGCTTTCCATGTAGTTTTCTGTCAGGCACAATCTACTCTGTGGAATCAGCCGTCGCCAGCGGTATTTCAGAACCGATACGATTTAGGGACCCTCAAGAAAAGAGCCTACACCTATCTTTAAGACCAGCAGCGCATCTGCGCCTCATCTGGTGTTGCGGTAGTTCATGGGCGGCGTTGTCAACTTACCACCAGGGAAGCAGCTTGTTAGTTTGACATCTAATCTATAAATATATAAAGAGAAAGTGATAGTGTCCTCGGTCGATTTCGAACATGGCCAATATCATCTGATTTTTAATAGATGTCCAACAATGCGTTCTAAATACTGAAGGGATTGATCCCGAAATGATAGTGGAATCGCATAACGACTTTTAAGTCAAAATACACAGGTGAAACGCCTCAATTCTAAGACAGTCTAATGGAAGCCGCTCTCAATGGAGAACTATCCAAAAGATTTTTGGGATGCAGTCGCATTCTTCAAAGAGAGGGACCGATTAACCGAGGAGGAGGAGGATCTTTCTTTTGTAACAAAAATACAAAAAGTAAGTTGTAGCATAAGGTGCGTTGCATATATGCACCGTGTTCCTGATACCTCAGAACCCTCCTGCGGATGTAAAAACCCGAGGGCTTTTACAGCTCCACCGGGAAAGATGGCCGAGCCCTTGGGCACTTTTTCGGAAACTTTATATGTGAGTAACCAGTAGAAAGAATTCCGAGAGTGAGCCTCGGGCTTGACTGTTACCCGGACGAAAACAACTGACTCAAGGGAGCCATGAAAGCCTAACCTCTAATCAATCAATTGCTTCTATCGGATTACTTTATATTGTTATGGGCAATGAGTGACCGTGAGTATCATTACGAGTAAATAGGCAAACTTTTGAACTTAAATATTTTATATTCATCGTTGCATTAATTGAGATCACAGCCAAGTAAATTTAAAAAATTGCGGAGTTGACTGATTTTTACACATAACTGAAGTTCTTAAAACACGTATATTATATTTATTCACCGATCCTTAGTTTATATATTTTTTTAAAATCTGCAGAATCGGCAGTAATGACTTACGCGCCTCCACCATTTACCGGAGCGAGTGCAGTCGCGTTAAATGAATAAAGCGCTTCAATGCGCTGCGAGGGAGTTCGGCGTCAATTCAAAACTAAAAAAAGTTTAGCGGTTTTAACGCTGAAAACGAGTGCAGCAAAATGGCCCTGACCGCTTTTGCTTTGATGCAAAAGTTAACGGAATGTGGGTCAAACAGGTGCCGCTGAATATTGCATTAACGTACAGTGTTCAAAAGTTTAGATTAAATTATAAAGCGCTTTTGTACAGCGCACACTATATTATACAAAGAAAATGCTGCCAAGAATTTTTATGAAATTGCAGCTACACTCTTATAGCCAGAATAACTTTTCTTAAATAATTATATTATAAACACAAAATAGCTGATGTAGACTCTACGTACTTCATTTCTCCGTTCATTAAAAATAAATCCTTAAAGAACATTTTTCTACCGAACTAGGCAGTACTGTCCACGGTGGGCCCCAGGTTGGCTTAACGGGGATCAAAGACCGCGCGCCCCTTACCTGTTTAGCCGGTCCCGGATCACGAACTACCTCGATCACACGGTCTTAAAGGCCATACTCACGAGGCGGGTGAGCACATCCGTCGAGCGTGACGTCACAAGCCAAGTGACAAGCATGCTCGGATGTGAATACCTTTGTAGACACTTTCGACTCATTAGTCAATATTTCCTTCCTTCCTTAAAGAGATTGTGTGTCACAATCTAAATCAATGTAAATCATCGTTTTTCCCGTAAACCAATAATATCTCTTCCATTATGATTTGAACAGACTTTTCTTGCTCGGTAAGGAACTTTACACTAGATTTTTCCATATTTCACGTCGACGATAGTGCAAGGACTAATGACACAATTATGTTAAATACTTCATTATAATACTTATTTTGTCGCTGAATACGTTACGACTTAAAAGAGATATCTCATACTCCTCCAACATCAACAAACCGCGAAATAGAAAACGTACCAACGTATGGGTTTCGAAATTAGTTTTTAACAATGGTACAGACACGATGTAGCTTGTTTTAAAAGAGTCTTGTCTTGAAAGGGTCACGACCTCACAGATTACCAACATGAAATAACAGCGTTGTGCTGTGTTCCGTTTGGTGTAGTGTAGGTATTGCCAGCGGAATTTGCATTCAATCTCAGCCACCGTCAGGAGCGAGAACGCATATGCTTTAATCTTTAATTATTAGCTATAATTTTTAATAAAATTGCAGTCGTCATAATATCAGATGAACTCATATGCCGTTAAAATTAGCAAACCGTTCACCCTGGGGTCACTAAAATAAGACATAGCACTTATTGTATGTAATGTAAACCGCTAACCGATATTCTATTTACCATGATATTCTAAGAAAACTTAACTTAGCTAACCCATTCGAATAACTCTAACTTATTCAAATTCTTTATTTGATGTCATGTTTACGTAAATTCTACAACGAATAAAACTATTTTAATAGATTTTATCGCACATTTTTCAATTCACTCTTTGTCTCGAAACTCGACTAAGCTGTATTAAGACCATTATATTCGTTTTCGAGATCCCCATCGCCTCTGGGTGGCGGTGTATTATCCATTTGCAGATGATAGTGGCTTCCTCCAAATGGGCCTGCCGACGTGAGGCCGACGCTTTTGGTTCCGCGGATATACGCGGAAGCGTTCCCATGGTCCTGAACTGTGAGGCGTTTATCATACGTTGTGAATTTTTGGTATGTGCAAGTCCGACACAACCCGTCCGTGTCCCTGCAAGGGCGATTAAGCATAAGGGCTACTCCTTACCTCACGAATAAATAAGGTGCATTTAGTAGATACAGAGCACAGCGTCTGGACTAAGTTGTATTATCTAGTATATTAATCCCCTGCAACGTTTTATTTTGTCTTTAAATAAATGTTATGTTTCTTCAATTCCTTTATGTGCATTATAATACTTGCTCGTGGTTATTTCATTCCGAATAGTCCATCGTTCTATGCTGGCACCATGCTTGACCGTGAATACACACCTTACGATGGTGACGGTCTCAACCTTTCTTAGCACCCCATAAAGCTTCCTTCACAATTATAGATAATATTGCCACTCACATAACTTTTTATCTGTTTAAAAAATTGTTAATCGAATTATATAATACTATATTAAACTGTTTGGTTGCGGTTATTTCATTCTGAATAGTTAGTCATACAACAATGTATCTGTAAATACACGCCTTAAAAAAGTGACTGTTACAGGTATCAACTTACTACTTACAGTACATCTTCAGTGGTGTCATTCACAAATTGTTGGTTGCTCTTTGACACTATCTTAATATTCTTTCGATCTTATCACATATGCTTTACACCGGATTAAGCGAATGAGTTAGCCTATGTATTGGTGCAAATACTTACACATTAATATATCCTATGCAAATTATGACAATACACATATGCAATACACACAAGATATTGCCATGGTAGAAATCAACCAGGTTCATTATTATTAACTACCACGTAAAATATTGAAATAACAGACATCCAGATAGCATTACCGAGTTTAAAATTCTAACATTAACTAATTTTGGTATTAATTTCAAAATAATACTTTTTGGTAGTACATATTTCAAAAAGTCCTTTTTATTTTTTACATCCATTAGAATATTTTACTTCTATAATTATCTGCAAACATCCGGAGCAAATTATCTTTTCATAAGAACTTTTTAACAAACAATAAAAATAAAGAAAAATGAAAATAAATAAAAATAAAGAAAATAATGAAATATTGTAATACAGCTAATGAATTTCTGTATTATTGACCGCAAGGTAACATGATCATGCATACCCCACACTGTAAGCCCTATGATCAATTTATTGCTAAAATTTAATTTATGTAAAATTAGACCAATATTTTGATATTATCTCAAAATTACTTTTCATGTAAAGTTAACAAAGAAATGTGGTATCCAGGAGACAAAACAAAATAACGAAATATTGTTATACAGCTAATGAAATTTCTGTATTATTGACCCCAAGGTAACATGATCATACATACCCCACACTGTAAGCCCTATCATCAATTTATTGCTAAAATTTGATTTATGTAAAATTAGACCAATATTTTGATATTATCTCAAAGTTACTTTTCATGTAAAGTTAACAAAGAAATGTGGTATCCAGGAGACTCTTGAATTTCATTATATTTGAGATTTATATATGTTGGAGACACAAAAACATTATATTTTATGCATTATATATTGGTATTTTGTGATGTCTTTCTCTGGCCATCCAGTCGATAAGCCATGTTAATTAATGAAAAACAAATATAATATATAAACAATCAATACCTATTTACAAATAAAATATATTTTAATACTAATTACCTATTACTTACTGGAACATATTAGGTAGAACATATGGGAGTTTAGGAAAATCTCCACACTTAGTAACTTATGGCATCATCAGTAGCAACATATTAATAGCAAAGTGTAGGCATCATGAAGTCAGAGCAGAGAGTTATAAGTCTAAAGTTTTACTCCATTAATTTTAAGTCTATTAATATAGTGAATAACTACAATCCTGATGACTTGATGTTGTGTCAATATTCTTAGATGGTGAACACGTACTTGGATAATGCCTATTTACTCTTATCTTGATTACAACCACATTTTTATCACAAGTGAAGATGGTACATGTATGATGTAGCCCGTTTATATTTTGTATAGATGCAAAGATCATGTATCTTTCTGAAGTCTATCAGGTATATACTTGCACTAAAAAATATCCAATAATAACACTGCCAAGCACAACAATTGTACGCATCTTTAATTAATAACAATCATGACAATATATAAGATATTAAATCTTAAACCCGAAATTTTAATTTTTTGGCAGCTAACTCCTGTAAGTTTTTTTTTATCTATTTGAAATTTCATGATTGTTTCATTCTATTTACGATTTTTTTCAATGAATAAGTTTAAGTTTTTCTCACTCCCTCTCTTATATTTCTCTATAATTTAATCATTCAGTAGAAATAAATAATTGTTAAGCACATAAGACATACAAGAAAAAATTCTTTAAAGTTTAAAGTAAACAGATAATAATAACTGAATATCACTACGTGACACTTACCAAATAAAGTTCAAGATATAATTTTCAACCATTTACTAAACATATTTTATAGAAATAATAGTATCAAACAATAAACAAATTCGAAGTACAAAAAAAATACGAACCAAATAATCTGCGGTGTAATCAATAATAGTCAGTTTAGAACAGAATCCACTAAACAAATTCACCAAAACACAGCACAATATTAAAAAACACAAGAAAATTACATTTGTTTATTCACTAAGTTTCAGACAATAACAAATATTTTGCGGGAAGCAAGAAACGCCATTTATTCTATCTATCCCCGTTCCCAGGTTTGTCAAAGTTGATTGACGTTTTTTATTCAGTGCTGCCAAGACGAGGGTAAATATTTCTCTGATAATAAACTAAAACAATTAGTTTTTAATTTTTAGGTTTCATTAATTGTTATTGTACTGGTGATTTTTTAATATGTGGAAACAGTTATTAAATTTATTTATCTGTTAAAGGATCATATGTTATAAACGTACTTGCCTCATGTTTCTCAATGCGTTCCGCTGTAAAGGTTTACATGAAATGCAACAGATGGCAGTAATATTAAAATCATTGTGGAAATTTCTCAAGAGTGTGTTTTAAATAAAGAGAAACAAAATAAATAAAATCTGTGATGTCATTGTATAAGTGCAACGACATCACAGTTCTTATTTATCGGGCCTTGCTCTTATCCTATTGAATATAAATAAATTGGTAGGGAGAGTAAGTCCTATTTTTGTGCAAATTCTAACGGTTACTGTATATTTTCAGTGCAGTTGAAATTAGCTACTTAAACCAAAAGATGTCGGAATAGATAGTAAAAATTTACTATATCATAATAATTTATTTTTAGGCCAATATCTGTATAACACAACTTACTAATTTAAGGGTTATTCTTTGCCCCTGTGCCCATCGTTACATTCAAATATACGATACAATAATTGATATTTCTTCATTCTTCAGCTTTCGTAACACCGTTTAAGGTAAATTCCGGAAAATCCTTTCGATGATAAAATATACCAAAAATTGCAATATACAATATTAAAAATATCAGCGTCTAACACTCATCTACAATGCGGCAATCACTAAAGGAATCTTTCTGAACACCTGAAAATATGCAGACATCATAGGAATCCTCAAGCCGTCGAAACACCTGTCCGACCCAACCTCATATGTCATCAGTCTATTAAAAACACTGGAAAAAAATTATGAATGGATGCTTCTCGCCCGCTTAAGGGACTTTATGGACTCCGAAGGTCTAACCATCCCAGAGCAGTTTGGTTTTCGTACTCAAGCACCTATCAAGTGCACCACGTCACATATCATACATGGTTACCAAACCTTGGCTCACCAAAACTTTTCATCGACGTGGCGAAAGCGTTCTACAAGGTCTGGTTCACAACGGACTCATGCACAAATTTTATGAGCTTGGTGTGCCAGATCGACTCGTACTAATCATACGAGACTTTTACTTCAACTGAATCTTTTGCTACCGCGTCGAGGGAAAGTGATCCGCAGCCACGCCGTTTGTGCTGGAGTACCACAAGGATCAGTCCTAGTGCCCGTCCTCTCAGACACTCTACACTAACGACAACCCCCGCACTCGTGGTGTAAACGCACCGGCGTCTACGTTTTTGGATCCAAACCAGACACTATCTGTTGTGCCAGTACCAGGCACTATGTGTGCCTTCAATGCTCAGCCAATGCCTTATGGAAATGGGTTTGGGAATGGAGCTTTGAGGTTAACCCCACCAAAAGTGCAGCCATGTACTTCTCTCTGCGCATCAAAACGCCGCATCTCCCAACCACAGAGTTATTTGATTGTTCAATCCCCTGGGACAAGACAGGCAAAATACTTAGGCGTCACGTTAGATGAAAGACTCACCTGTCCGCATATCAGCCGTGTACGAAATTGGGCAGCTTGTATTCTCGGTCGTTTGCAACGTTACTTAATAAAAATAGATTTTTTTTTCCTCTGTAATTAAACCTCATTTTACAAAGCGTTCATCCGACCCATAATGACATACGGAAGTACCATCTTTACGCATGCTTCACCGCGTCTTATTCACCGACTTTAGGTAATCCAAAATCGTCTTCATGCGCTAAGCCAACGGTGCACCGTGATTCTTGCGTAATGAAAATCTACATGTAGATCGTAAACCCTCGACCGTAAGTCAATACCTGAAACTGGCTTCCCGGCGATGTTTCGATTCTACCGTCACACACCCAAACCTGCTGATTGTGAGTGCCGTCACTTACCATTCCATTTCGAACAAAACACAACAAAACAAAATAAAACACTACACACTAACACTCTTTTTTTAGCGTCGTGAAAAGCCTACGAATACCCCCACCCCCGTCGTGGTGGCGAGGGCGGGTTATGTCGGACTGGCACCGACTAAAATCCCACGGTGGTCGCCACCACTAACACACTAACACTTTTCTTTTAGCGTGCGGAAATGCTTACGCATACCCGCCCTCTAGAGTGCGAGGATGGGACTCGCACCAACTAAAACCCCACGGTGGTCGCCACCAACGCTCGCGAGGGGCCGCGGGATCTCCGTAAGGAACGCAACCGCAACTCCCCTACGCTTCGCTGGGATAGTCCGTCCCGGGGGCGTGCGTAAGATAGTAAACCCCCAGAACCCTCGCGGAACTGTTATGACGACACTGTACCACGTCGTGCCGTCGTCCTCCTCGGGGTCACTAATACTGGACGGTCGGAGCCCCCATTCCGATCGTCAGCAACCCGTAGGGCCCCGTTTACGGTAGGGGATCACCGATAGGAGCCTTCTTTTGGACCATTACGATCTCGCACAAGGAGTCTAAGGCCTTCCACGTTGAATCCCCGCGAAAAATCGCCGACACCACTGCTGGCAGGGACAGGTTCCGTCCGATGTGACCGACCAAGACCCGCCGTTCGGTTTCTCACGCCGGGCAAGCAGCGAGCGTGTGCGATGCGGAGTCTCGGTCGTTTCCCCCACAGTCGAAGCAATTCGCCGTCACCTCGCGACCGATCTTACACAGGTTAACTTCCAAAGCAACCATGCCTGGTTATCACCCGCGTAACGCTGTGGGTGAGTCTTGCTCCTCGTCACCGCATCCAGGCTTCGAAGACCGGCAGGAATGCTTCGACGACGCTTCGCGCGCCATAGCGATACGACGTTCCTGCCGTTTCACCGCCTCGAGCGCCTCTTCTGGCTCGCCACCACCGCTCTAGCGTAGGACGCGAATCCGGTGATACACCCTCGCGTTCATGTCAGCTAGTATATCCAAAGGTGGAAAGAGAGCCAGGATTGTCACCGCCTCAAACGATACCGTGTGGTTTCCTCATACGACCCCTATGGCCATCCTCTTCTGGACGCTGTAGATTCTAGTCCTACAGCGTCGGATGGCCAGCCTCTTCGCCCAGACGGGCGCTCCGTACAAGGCTTCGGATCGTACGACCCCAGCGTAGAGGCGGCAGACTTCCTCACTCGGTCCTCCGAGATTGGGCAGCAGTCTGTGCATAGCACCTACTCGATCCATTCGCCCGGATGATCGGAGGCGCTCGAAATGCTCTTCGAAGCCCCAGCGACTGACCAGAGTGAGGCCCAGGTACTTCATGTACCACCCCACTCTGACTTCAGACTCACCCACTCGGACGCCCGAGTCGGGTGGTTCCCTGTTGCGCGGCAGCTTGTGGAACCATAGCACTTCGGTCTTGTGAGGCACTACCTCCAGTCCCAACTCGTGGATTTTGGCGACGATGATTTCCGCTCCAAGCTCGGCGAGCTCCTTGGTCCTCTCGAAGGACGTGTACAAGATGTACCTGTCGCGCAAGTAGTCCGCGATCACGCCGTGCAGGTAGGAGGGAACACCATGGTGTACGAGTCCCCCTTATTGCGTCCCAGGGCAGAGAGTTAAAGGTGTTGACGATATCAATGCTTATCGCCAATGCCACACCGCCCCGGGAAACAGCTCGCTCCGACAGGGAGCGGACGCACATAACGCGTCGATGGCCGAACGCTCCCCTCGGAAACCGAACTGGATTTCGGTGAGATCGGGACCGACACGTGACAGATGCCCGTTGAGACTGGCGGCAAGAAGTCTCTCGAATAACTTACCTGCCTCGTCCAACAGGCATTTGGGATGGTACGCAGAGGGCGAATCTGCGACTCTGTCTGCCTTCTTCAAGTGGACCAGTCGGGCCTCTTTCTAGGCCCTAGGGAACGAGGAGTTACGAAGGCAGCTGGTGAACAGCTGCCTCAGCCTATTCCCGGGGGTAACACTGTAACAACCTAGCGCCCTCGCCATCGGCGGGTTCGCCTTACCACCATATTTCAGGTCGGTTTTCACCAATTAGTATATATATTCTGCGGAGCGTCATTGCAGTTTCTTGCACCACTTCTTCTCTAGCGCCAACGCATTCCGTAGTGGTGATAAATGTCGTTAATAATAATAAGAGATATTAATTTAGTTTATAAATTAGAAGCAACAGACTGACCCCCTCGGGAACCCTCGAGTCAGTCGCTTTCGAGCACAGGGTAACGGTCCAAGCCGATGCTCCCACTCGGGAACTATAAGGGTCTCGGTTGAGTGCCCTGAGCACTCGGTCACCTTTCAACCAGGTGAATCTGTAAAAGCGCTCGGCAATGAAAAAAAAACAAAGCGTTATTGGGCACTTATTTATTAGCACAATTACGTAACCATGAAAATTAATAAAGGCGACTACGTTCTTTTTCAGAATTCAAACATTCAATTCGCATGAAGAAACCCATCTTCCAAATGTTCATGTATTCCTTACCTAAACACACGTTTAACCACGTAATAGCCACGTCAGTCGCAGACAAAAAAAAATCAATATCACTGAAATTAGTAACCAAGCAACCGTTGCGGGCCGGAGTCAGTAAGCACGCGTCTTTGCAGAACACGAACGATATATCAAAAGGTAAAACCTTAACGTACTTTCATGTCGATGTGTGGTGTAAATAGCGGGTGATACGGGCATAAATATCGCGTGGAGTAAGTAATATACTGTTGTTTCTTTCCAATCTCTACTCGGATCGACGGGGTGCGCCGATTTCATGTAGATAATCTTGATCCTCGACGTAGTGTATTGTATGTAGGCAGTCGTACGATACTAACCTCTATTTCCTATGTATTGTATAAAATATTTTAGCAACATTATGATACTTTATGGAATACTTTAGAAAAATTATATAAAAAGTGAGTTTATTATTTGAACGAAATATAATTTTATACTGATATATTGAAATCATAACAAGTTATATCATGATCTAAACCTCAGCATATTTTTTACCAACACTTTCATCATCCTCTTACCCTAGGTATCTAAAAAACAATAAAACTATAGTATAGTAACTTACAATGTCATTACACTTATGTACAACATACAACTTATATACATATTACTTATTATTAACTCATATATATACAATCACGATTGTGCGTTACAATCATGATTCACGTACCGTGTCATAGATTTATATTCTGACATTGAGACATTAATAAGGCTTGTATTATTTAAGTAGTTCAGATTACAAACTACAAAATTAAAATAAAGTCCACACAATTAGGAGCCTTGGAATCATAACCTTACATTGAGATACTATTAGATACATATATATATACAATGTGTCCCGTAAGTAGCACGAAAAACTAAAGGGATTATTATTGTTATTACTGTTCCATGTTTTTGGTAACTGTTTTGTAATCCTTACCATCAGAATCTGTAGCGATATACTGCTATATCGCGTTTGTGCACTGTGAGATCGTGGTCCATCCACGGTCCAGTCGTTTCATTCATGCCGCAGCCAAAATCTAACTGCAACTTGGCTTTACGACTCCTGAATTTTTTTATTTGTGACATAATAGATAGACCTAAAACATGTAAATTGTTATGTAGATCTAACGTAGCATGCACATGCAAGAAGGCGTGTATATTAAAATTTACAAAGTCATCTTATTTACAATACACACGCGTAGTGTTGGATAGGACATTTTTCAGTGTTTAAGAGTACCAACGTTAAATAGTACAAAGCTGCTGTAATACGATTGGTTAGTATAGGAATAGGGTTCCATGGGGGTGCGATCATCACGCACGTCCCCGGAAAGGGCTATCCTAGCGAAGCGCAAGGGGGTTGCGGTTGTGCGTTCCTCACGCAGACTTCTCGACCCCTCGCAAGTCCGACATAACCCGTACTCGCCGTGGAGGTTGGGGTATGCATAGGCATTTCCCCACGTTAAAAAAAAAGAATAGGGCCATAATAATAATGCCATATTCGTATGGGTCTCATGGTTTGTAGAAATCGTTTACCATCAAGTGAAATGAGCTCGTTTGTGATCCTCAACACAATAAGTAAAAACTGCGCGAATAAAACTGTGAGGTAAGTTTTGCTAAAAACTCTTTTAGTTATGTTAAATAAGGAATGTGTTTTTTTGTGTGTGTGTAGTAATGTGCAGCTGTTTTTTAATGTTTAAGACATTACATCAGACTAGAAAAGGGGTGACGAGTGTTGACGACCTCTGTGTTTTCACGAATGCTTAACGCATTATATTACTGCGCAGATGACGTCGTCTGATTATAACCAGAGAATATCGTCGAAGATATCTTTGTAATAATAATTGTATTTAAATAAATCAGAATAAATAAAAAACACACAACATTTTGGATTAGAGTCACGGAACTAGTGTTGGATAAGTTCAACACTAAACGCCGTTAAAATCATTTTAAATTGGCAAAGTTTAACGATATTTGTGGTTAATTTCTCTTATCGCTACTCTAATCCAGCAATCGATTTAACCCAGTTCACATGGCCCGTACCTTGCGCCGCCGACTTCTTACGAAGTACCGACTTCCTTTCCACTAATTGTTGTTCCTATTACGTCTCGATACACTTGTACATTATCGACACTTTCATTTACTAGTTAGTGATGTGCACTTATTCTATTTCTCGACAGTTTATTTTTTTTTATAATAATAAAATATTATAATGACATTTATTTAGATTGTTGGTTAGATAACGATTCTTAATATTTAACAAGGTCTTAAAAATAAATCAAATTATAATAATCTGGATTAAGATTAAATGAATTCAAACGAAGCCGTTTGGAATGGTTTAGGGTACGGTCTGCGAAACTTAAGGTCGTAGATTCGATTCCACCATTAGGGTATTGTCGTGAACCATCTCCTAACAGTAGTATTTTCAGCTTAGTTGCGGTAAGCGGAATATTAGTAATGATAATTAATAGCATTGCTAATATTCTTAGAAATAATAAAAGAAGAAATAATATTGATACAGAATACAAATAATTACAAAATGTTCATCTTTATTTTATCTCTAGCAAGTTAGGGTTTCCGACTAGCAAGTGAATCCAGTGTCTCTGCAGAGGTAACTTAAATTGTTTTATAGCTTTAGACATTTCCGGCGTTCAAGGCTTTTAATAACCTTATCTTATATATTTTTGAAAGATACAAATAACTTGCAATTTTTATTACAACAATTATAATAAATTGAATAATCAAAAAAATTTAAACCCGACTGCAAAAAAGACAATCTATAAGTAATGTTACTTTTAAATTGTTTACTTTTGCAGTTGTGTTTTTAATTATTTATTTTATATAAAATCAATGCATTATATTATAATAAAATTTTTAAACAAATTTATTATTCTTAATTAAATTTAAACATATAACTTATATATATGTTGGTAATCCCCTTTTAATATCCTTTATTTTGATACCCTACTCAAATGGTTTAGTAATTTATTTTTATTAACGTATTACAATTTCTATATCGATAATTGGGTTTTTAAGACAAGTACAACGATACTTTAACCGTCGAAATCCATTTAGCCGTTTGAAAGATACGACGTAACAAAGAAATTTACAAACATATAAATATATGTATGTTAGGTTAACTTTTGTATGTATGTACATACAAGATAGCGCGATAAACATAACCCTTGGCAGCCGGGTAAAAAGGCTTGCCAAAAAAATTTCGCCATTATCCCCTAATCAATTATAATCGATATAAGAATGCATATTAATATTATTAAAGCGGAGGTTTGTCTTTAAATTCTCAAATGGACTGTATAGAGGATGTTATTGTATTAAAACTTTTTGTTAAGAGTGTAAAATTACCTTGTCATATTTTCTTAATACACATTCACAACAAGAGTTGAAATAGGACAGTTTTGAATTAAAATAATTTTGAAAGTCAAACACGAAGTTCTCCTAATAATGGGTCATTATTACCTACCGTCCATCCTGAGGAAGGGAGATCAAGAAATTGAATAAGGTAACTTGTAGTTGAGGTCTTCGGTTTCCTACACGACATGATAGACAATGAATCTTCTACTGTACGCCGATATTTCCGGTCGATCGACCCAATCGATCTAAAACCAGTTTCCAATTGCAAAGTGGTAGCTTAATACTCAACTTTTTAATACCTTGAACTAGATGGCATCAGAAAAGAAACAGCTGCCAACACAGCAGCTTAGTATGGCGGCCAGTGCTATCGCCATGCGAGGCGTGCAGCTGTTCCTGACGGCAGGGCGGGCTGCAGCGGAGAGACGCGCAACCCTTCCGCCCGCCCCGCCCAGGAAACCTCGCCTGAAGCCTGTACTGCCCATGCACAAACTACAACAGAAAACATTAGATCTCCTACTTAAGAGTACCAAGTTCACAAAGTAAGTAAAAATTATGTCAATTATGTCATCATAATGTAATCATAAAAAAAAATACCGGGTAGTAGTGTCAAGCTGGATTAGGTCAAGGGGTCTGGGTGTGAATACCAGGAAAGGATTTGTTTTCGTCCTCCGATTCCTCCGAGAACACGGAAACAAACCAGTGTCTCTGTGTTTGCACAAATGTTTTAGGTTAACTGGTAAATATAGGCTTTAATGTTTAAATACCAATTTTTTTTTTAATATAGCTAGTAACTAGTCCACATTACTAACTCCAACTAAGTTTAAATGCAAAGATTAGTAGAGGTGGTTAGCATATGCAGCATATTTACTACACAATAGTTGAATGGTAGATTAACTTATATTAAAAATAAAATAACGGATTTTATCGCATTTATTATTAACTAAAAAAAATTATAGCTAACGACAGTTTACGGTTAAATATTTCGTTTTATACCTCAGTCCTCTCAACAATTAGTACTTTATAGCTCTCGAAACCATCGTATTAAATACGCGATAAAATCCGTAAAATATTTTATTAAACATTTAAATACTATCATTTGAAGAAAATAATTAAAATGAACTTCATAGTAATTAAAGACTAACGCGTACTAACTGTTCAGTAAATAAACTAGACTAACATGGCGTCTATTTACACGGCATCAGCTCAACAGTTGTAAACGGAAACATCGCCGAGGTAGACGTGTCGATCAACAGTCGATCGCAATGCCGCACAGGAAAATTAAGGAAAAAACACTGGAATCCTTGTACAAAACTACACATTTCAACAAGTGGGTCTCTTATAAATAATATGATACATTAAAAATATTAATAAACATGAAAAAAACTAAGTTTTATGTGTATAAGTTTATAAAGTGCGTGTAACTTAATCAATCTTATTATTTCATTGAATTTTCAAATGTTTTTAAGGATCGCTCGTTGTGACATTTTTTAGTTCCATTCTTTATTTAAAATATATTTATTCCTTTATTATTTGTTGTTATTTCGGTACGATCACAACGTTTTTACGTTTGAAATTTAATTAATACTAGTGGTTGCCCAGTGGTCGTAATACGAATGTAATTATTTTTTTTAAGTTTAAACGTTTTTGAGGTTCTTTTATCAAATAGTCTATAATCATCGCACTAAATATGATTATTATGAATTTTAGTTTAATTTATTTGTATACTTATAATATATATATACATATATCATCATGTGAACTAGAATGTCAAATCACTCCTCCGTGCGCGCAATATGCTTAAACAAGATGTACAAAGTTTTTTTTTATAATATATATGTATATATATATATATATATATATATATATATATATATATATTATCGTATCATTATAAGCCTACATAGATAAAACCTCAATTGGTTTGGACTACCTCAGTGAATTGGTATAGTCTTGTTTTAATTTTTATTTTAAAGAAAGCTGCCAGTGCCGTAAACATTACTAACTTTGAATATAGATTGAACTCTCTTGTCATCTGCGGCTAAAACTAATCTCGGCCCTAATTCCTTATTATAGATTAGACACTGCAGTTTGTTTCTAGCCGCAGTATGAATGGGTCAGGTCGACCGGGATAGGACCACGCCCCCACAGAATACCAGCATGAAAAATAATATAATAATGCAAATAGCATAACGCTGCTGTGTTTCGTCTGGTGAGTGCAGGGATCCGGAGACCTTTGGTGGCGGTTTTGGTGATGAGGTATCTTATACAAATATTTAGGCCAAAAGTAATTGCAACGCATGTAAATTATGATTACTTGTCCTTAACAAATGTAATAATTTAATTAATGAATGTAGATGTCATGGGCCGCAGGAGTCCTTGACATTAGGTGAACTGTGTACTCGTTTGTTAATCAGAATCTAATAATAAAAAAAAAACAGTATTAGAAATTTCCATAAATTTGTTTGTTTTGTTAACGAAAGGCCACGTGAGATCCACCAGACGACGTATATGTAGGCACATACAAATGATTAGTCATATCATATGATCATACTCTCAAGCAAATCCACCCCTTTGACCTCCTTCTGAGGGGCCCTTGGATCGCAATCGCCTCCCTCTGTAGTCGGCGACGGTCTTCGTTTACAGGGGTCGGAGCTCAGCATTGGTGTAGCCGCTCTTCGTGCCAGCATCGCCGTTGTGTCCCTACTCGGCGCCCCCCACCCCCGCTCGCGAGTCTGTTTCGCTAAAGCTGTAGAGGTCAAAAGACTAACAGCATCAGGCAATATACAAGAAAAAATATGATAAGCAAGTTTTTTTTAAAAATAAAACGGGGCTAACCTGCTGGCGTCTCACGATGCGATACGATGGTAAGTGATCAGTGCCGCACACTAGGAAAGTTTAAGGTTGCTCAACTACTGTACTTTTTGTGTATGTAAATCCCACTGCTAAGATAAGACCTCCTTTCTAGACAGAAATATCAATCGAATATCAAAATATATATATTTTTACTTATACATGCGCGATTCCTCACGATGTGTTACTTCTCCGGTGGCCACGTGGTAAATCAGCATTTAAAATTGCAATTAATAATTTCCTCCGTGCCGACATCGGGTTCGAACTCGGTTTGCTCTCGCAGTGTGAATTAAAATGTGAAACGAAGTGATTCAACACTGTCGTACTACGGCTCTAGGCTAGCCTTCAGTTAAATAAAATATCATGTGTACATAATTCTTTTTGTTTTTCCTCCATTATTTCTACTCTCGACCTTCAGTAGACGGTTGACAATGTTGACTTTCAAATAACTTTTGCTTACAACAAAAGGTTGTGCGTAATGTCTAGAAAGTAATGTGAAGAATATCATAAGTATACCCTTTGTCTCCAGGTATGAATTGGAGGCCTTGTATTCCATGTACAGGAAGTTGGTTACCAGCGCCCAATCTGTAATATCAATTTCCGTCATCGGTCAACCACCTGCCAAATCTGACGTGAGTTACTAGTTTGTTTTAACAGAGGTAGAATCAAACTGTGGCATGTTCCTAGATGCAGCGTGAAGGGGTTGGCTAGACCACATTCACCAGAACCCGCTGAGATGTGTTTCGTTGTAGTAGGGATTCGGAGAACCAGTTATCGGTGCATCATTTCATCTTAGTCACCGTCAGTGAACAACGCATATGACGCTTGAATTTTTGAGGATAGATTAAAGTGTTTATGGACTGCAGTGATCACTTACCATCGGGTGAACTTAAAGCTTTGTTATTATTTATCGCCTTCAGTTAGTGGGAATCGAAATTTCATCGAACCTCAACTATGGACGATTCATCGAGTCCAAGGCGAAGAAAGCTGCAAAAAAACTTGGGATCCTGGTCAAAGTGCAGCGGTATTTCTCTGCGGGGCAGCTTTTAACGCTCTATAAAGCTCAAGTCCGGTTGTGTGTAGAATACTGTTGTCATATTTGGGCAGGCACTGCTAAATGCCATCTCGCAGCTTTGGAGTTAGTGTAAAAGCGGGCTAAGAGGCTAATTGTGTGCTTGTTTGTCAAATGTAGATTTATGTGTATCCGTTCTTTTGTGTCCTGAAAAGCTTTTTGCAGTATTTACGAGTAATAAAGATTTTTATTTAAAAGGTTTATTATAAAAGTTTTTTACTAAAAATTAATAACGTAGGTTTTCTTTTTTAAATGTTTAAAATTCTTTTTTATTCAATTTCATAAAAATTTCTTTTGGCACGATAGGTTGTATATACTTATTACAATATAGCTTGACTTTATAGAATATGTAAAATTTTCACTTCAGGAGCTATATGAATCACATATATATGTTGATAAAACTAATTATATTTAGATTTTATTGCATATATTTTAAGTTTTTTATAACTCATGGTAACTGGGAGTGCTGCAAAGCACTTCGATATAAAAAAAATGCTCTATAATTCATATTTAATTTAGTATTCCCGTAAATATAAAAAAATTGTCCCATATATTGTGGCTTACCTCATAAAACAATAGTTCGAGAAAAGAAATAATTTTGCATGGCCCTGTTTTCTTTTGTAATGGTAAGGTAAAAAGTTTGATGGTCGTAAACTTTGTGTCATGTGGTACATGATGTGTACGCACGCACTCTGGTAACGACATTGGAATGTAAATCTCTTTGCATAGATTTATCGTGAACAAGTTTATCGACGATAGGTGTGTATTGAAGAAGTTTCAATTATTTTTATGTTAGTACCGCTTCGAATATATATATATATATATATATATATATATATATATATATATCTGTTCTTGGTACCTATCTTCGTATCTTGATAAAATATTAATTAAATTTTTCGTTTCACTTTATTTATTTTTCATTTTATTCACAGGATGGTAGACAAATAGATTTACTTTGTTAACTTGACTTAGGTATAGTGTCGCTTTTGAACATGGCAACATTTACATCGCCGGCTTCACGGCTTCGGGTATAATTTGTCTCACTTCATGTATCACCAGGTGTGGGATTGATTCGCTAATTTATTTTAATCGGTGTCGAAACCATAATTGTCATGATTCTAAGCAGCAAAGCTGTCGTTTAATTATGACATATGATAATTTGATGTAATAATTTTTACATTCCAACGAATGTTTTAGTCACGGAATTTCCATGATATTAGTTGACTATAAACTTAAATAAACTTTTGCAGTAAATTATATCTAAATTGTGAATTTTGCCACTTAAAATGGTGGAAATAGTTTATGTTATTTTAGTATATTCATCACATTGAAAAGTTAACAAGGTTAAATAACTTTAGACTGTTTTGGCTGAAACATTTTTTGGAATAAGTTAAAGTTTGGTACCGTTTGTTTGGTATTTTATATAACTCAATGTTAAGTTATGTTACTTAATTCGGATTTTAGTCATAAACGGACTAAGTGGAGGTTAAAATTTTCTGGTACGTAGGAGATATTCTTTTTTCTTATTTATAGGATTGTATACATGTAGGTTGTTTGGATATTCTCCTAAGAAATACAATGGATAATAATATTTCAATGTACAACTTTTGGAGGTCCATTATTTTATTATTGCATTGATAGTTTTTGCTTCGTGATTGCTCTACGATATCTCATTGTCATTATACGAACATATCATGTTGTTTTTAGTGCATCGTTTCACAAACTGGGGGGCGTGATCGTTGGAGGGTCCTTTTCGTTATTAATAGTTCGCAATTTGTTCAATAAATATGACCTGAATACAAAAGGTTTGTTTATTGAAGGATTGAATTTAAATGTAGTTACATAAAATTACATATTACCATGAGATAACAACATGAAAAATTAAACTTATGACTTGCAATGTGATAATAAACTATTAATTAAAACTTTTTTTTAATTTCATAGTGAAGGGTTCACCGAATTTTTACTTAACTTTTTGGCTTTTTCGTGGGTGGCTACATAAAAATTATTGAAAAACAATTGCTTAGTTTAAGCCATTATTAAACCTTTCTCAAATTACATTTCATAATTTTCAAGTAATAAAATAAGAACCGGCATAGACAAAACTAAAAAAATATCAATTTTCGATGTGCCGAATTAAAAATACCACGAAAAAGTTTTTTCTATCAAACTTTTTTACAGGTTTGTCCTGATGATTCTAAACGATGGAATTAAATTAAATTACTAACAGTCTGGTTACTTTAGTTGACAGAATTCCCAAGATTTCTATTAGGTCTACTGTAGGAGTTTTTTTTGATAATAGGGTTGATAAACAGTTCATTGCTCGGGATCCCTACTCTCAAGAACTCAGCAGCATTATGTAGCTCTTTAAATCTGGTATTCTATGAGGTAGTGGTCAATCCTGGGTCGAGAACAGTAATTTACGTTGCACACAGAAAATAACTGCAGGCCACGTTGTTTCTAGTTCCTTCTATTTTACTACATGTTTCAGCAATATCTTTGTTTTTGACAGGGCATTGACCAATGCACATTCAGGGATATAATGCACAACACCTTTGATCTGGTAACGGAGGAAGCTGTCCTGGAGAGGGTGTGGGCGACATGGGAGAGGGGAGCTGGGGGTGGCGAAGGGGCTATCAAGTTCGAAGCGTGGGCCCGTGGACTTAGTAAATTGCTGCGTGGAACCGACGAGGAGAGGAGAATTCATTGCTTCTCTGTATACGACTTGAATGCTGATGGTTATATTACTAGAGATGAAATGTTCGCGCTCTTGAAGTGAGTATAGGAAGTGCTATATTTTTTTGTACTTAATACAAATAGTGAAATAAATCTCACTATGTTTAATAAATTCTATATCCAAGTCTATCTTTAATTATAATCTCTAACTAAATAAAACATAAACTTTAAATAAAACAAATATAATAAAACAATATAAAAAAATTACGAAGGACATATGAAAATATTAAATAAATACAGCGACACTAATTCGTCACCGTGCTGGTGGTGCCGTGGTTGGCAAAACTTTAGCCATGTTATTGTTACGTTTAAAAACAATTTACAGGAATTCGCTATTAAAGCAACCGGGCGATGAAGATCCTGACGAAGGCGTCAGAGATCTGGTCGAGCTGGTACTGAAGAAACTCGATGTAGATAAAGATGGTAAAGTCTCCTTAGAGGACTACAGGTTAGTGGATTAAACACGGGTTGTGTCCCCCATAGATAATACATTATTGCATACAATTAATATAAAAATTTAATTTTGCAATTTTTAGAACTCAAAAAGTAATTCATGAGCAAAAATCTTAACCATTCATTAAACACCTTTATCATGATCATGAAATTATTGCATTGTCATCGGTTCCTAATACAGTTGCATAACTTCAGATTTCATAGACGCCCGGAAGTGGGTGAAAACTAACTTTAAAAATTTCCATTCCATGTATACATACATAAATATATACAAATATTCACATACTCATACATAGCAAGCTTAAAGTGTATTAAAATGCGTTTTGTTTTACATGTTCAGCTAACACGATGATCGTTACATTTTCAGGGAGGCTGTAGAGCAGGAACCTCTTTTGTTAGAAGCTTTTGGTCAATGTCTACCTTCGAGACGACAGGCTACAGCTTTCCTTAAAAATTTAAATGCCAAATATTAAAAATATTAAAAATATTAAAGCTAATAAAAAAAGGAAAAGTTACATAACAATAAATAAGAAATATTTCAACTTATATATCAATTTTAAAGACTAAATATTATTTACAAGGTATAGACAATCAGATCATTTCAAATAGTATATAGTTATAATTTATTTGTGATTTTTTATGTACGCTGAATTTTTTTATTCATTTATGTGCAATCTTATTGGTTTTACAATATTAAGCATTTAAGTTAAAAATTTGTTTAAGTTTTGTAAATAGAAATAATTTCTATTAAATTTGTATTTTATTACAACTGGCTAGCGCTTGAGTTCTATTCCTAGTTGTAAACGTCGATATAGCCCTAGATGGCAAACATTTTAGCTCAAAAGCCTGTCACTCTTGACTTCAAAAAACCCAAGATGTATTCATATAACCGAATTGTTTTAATATTCATTAATTTCATTAAAAACAATGCGACTAACAATCTATTTAAATCATGTTAGCAGATCAATTCCATTTCATTATATATTATATTTTAATATTATATTATATATAGAACATATAGTCACATAATGAGGTTTTTTTTAAATTGTATTGAGAGTGACAAACGAGCACACAGTTCTACTGATGGCAAGTGATTCCTACGACATCTACATTCATCCTTGACAAGGAATCATAATGCAGATGCGTTGTCACCCTTGAGGACTAAGATGGAATGTCACCAGTAATAAGGGTCTCCGGCTACCTACACTCACTATACGGAACACAACAGCACTGTGCTGCCATTTTACGTCGGTATTCTTTGAGGGCGTGGTCCTTCCTCTTTCGAGGCAACGCAGCCTGAAAACACTGTAGCCTGACTCTACCACATGCTTCATATTTGATTAACCACTAATTTCAGCTCCAATAACAGACATGTAGATCTAACATCACTACTGAGGCAAAAGATCTATTGCTTCGTTTCTAGAAATAGGCATTTTTTTACGCATCACACGAGTATGTCGATTAGAAAATAACGCTACGGGACGAAACGCACAACCACTTTACGACGGTATTCTGTTAGGTGGTGGTACTTCCCCGGTCGAGCCAGTCCATTTATTCAACAACAAAAGCTGATGATGCTTGTCTCTACCAGCCATAAAAAATAAAACAGTAATTTTATCCAACGCTGTAGCTAGTTTCTAGGCGACGCATTAAGCTAAGCTGGAATGGCCCTTTCCTATTCAAGACTATCTATTATGCTATAATGGTGGTGTACGATGGAAGCGAGGTCCGTCTTCACTCAGTATGAAGTTTATACTACGGCAGCTTGATTATACCACGTAACCTAATTTTATATAAAATGATGATGACGATGACGTCATCCTCGATTTCGACCACGGCTTTATATTAACAGATGACATCAACTGCGCGGAATATTTTTATAGTGCCTGAAACGTCTCCGCCAACACAGAGGCACTCACGCATCGTCCCCTTCCCTATTCTGATGTAATGCATGTCCAATAAGATGGATGGAAGGTTCAGATGCAGTGTCAGGGCACGGGACGTATATACAACACACCTGAACCCGAAAACCAACAGTATGTGATATACAAATTGTTGGCTCTTTTTAGGTGTTCCCCGGCTGGGAATCGAAACCAGGACCCGCGACGTTGTAGCCAGCTATTCTAACCACGACCGTCGAAATGAATCGATGGAATATGTCAAATAAAATAAATAGATGGAAATATATCAAAATTAGAACTAAAATGTGATTAAATACAATGTTTTTCATAGTACGATTCAAAAGCCTAAAATTCAATACGAATAGGAAAGCTTTGCTTGCGTAATTTATGAGCCTATCGTGTACGGGTTAGACATGTAGGCATTGCTCATAAATTGACAATATGCCGAACAGATTGAACTGATTACTTGAACCAATATCGTCGATAATCGAACAGTGAATAAATTCGTACAGTTACGAAAAAATATTCGTCCGAGAAAACGCAATCAGATTGATTTGAAAATATAAAAAGATTTTAATGAACGGTTACGCGTAGAGCCGGTGGTTGTTTCTCATATGGAAACAGATATGAAATTAGCGTTAACATTTTAACACTAGCAAATGTAGAGTTATAACCAGTCGATAATAATGGAGATAAGGATAAGGCGCTTTGCAGAGGGAGCAACTTTAGTTGAGGTAATTATCAAATTTTTAAAAGTTTCCTATTAAAGTTATCAGTTACTACAACCTAATAGCCCGGTTTATAGTTGCCGCAAGTTTATGGCAATCTGTGAGCAACTTTTATAGCTGAGTTGCTCAATCTACGTACAACGTACAATGTGATGATGTATATCGAAGAAGCAGCGCTTGTTTTTATATTATTACGTCGCCGCCGTCCGCGGTGTCAATAACGAAAATTATTCGCAGCAATCGTCGCCAAATTCGACAGTTGCTAGTTGCGGCAATTAGAAACTAACTCAGTCATCGATTGAAGCAACTGAAAACTGTTGTCGATCACCGGAACTCGCAACTCGTGCGCAGTTCGATTGAGATATGTATAAACAGCTAGTTGCCAGTTGATAGTTGCTGCAATAGTTGCTCCATCTGCAAAGCGCCTAAAACATTTTCATTAGAGAACATCTATACAATATTTTCTGGATACTATAATACGGTGCTGGCTGTAATGACGTGATACGTTCCGAGGACTAAACAATGGCAACATTATTTTATTTTTATAATATTTTGGGTAACAATGTGTACTGATACACAATTTACCTGATATCAAAAATTAGCGGCCCATGACATCTAACATACACACATCTACAGTCGCCA
This sequence comes from Teinopalpus imperialis, assembly GCA_029286865.1. NCBI lineage: Eukaryota > Metazoa > Arthropoda > Insecta > Lepidoptera > Papilionidae > Teinopalpus > Teinopalpus imperialis. The sequence continues at coordinate 484,669 of JAGSMU010000020.1, read as the reverse complement.
TCTTGAGGTGTCCGTTATTTTTAAATGCTAACCATTCAGAAACATTCGTGTCCATCGAGTTCGTCGTACCATTTCGTGGAATTATAAGATCCCAATCGAGAAACTATCTTCTACGGTGATCGTTGGTTCTATTTCCGCCGTCGTTACTTCAATTATTTGCAAACACGTCGGTAAAGCAAGGTGCACTTATTAAAAATATTGTACGGAATCGACAAAGACGCACGACTAATGATTGCAATTCAGGCCGGTAATGGAACCTGAACGTCAAACGAAGCTTTCTTAAGGAGGCGTGGTGTCATCGTATAACACTAGAATAATGACGTTTATTTATTTGATTAAACGTGTTTTCAACATGAGCATGAGGCATGTTTATGCTTTTATGCAACATTGCTTATGCTCACGTTCGTTCCATTAACTTATCTGGGTTGGCTTCTTGTTTTAACATGTATCGTGGTTTTGGGCTAGGGGAAATTACTTGAATTGGCGTGTTCGCACAGTCACTCGTTCACACCTTTATTTATGACACTACTTACGTTAGGTGACTGATAAAAAAAATCACCATTTCTGTTCACAACCAAAAATAAAAATCATGTATTGTGTATAAAAAAAATTTAATACTCAATTAATGAAGAATTGTTAACAGAAATTGTGATTTTTTACTTAATAATCGAGTACAAAAACAAAATGATTTTTTTTGCAAAAATTTTATTAAACTAATACAAAATTCATTCAAAATATTCAGTCGTGGGCGTCCACACCGGCCCCGAACAAGTCGTTGATGGCGGCGATGGCCGGGAATGGAAGCAGCCTGTATATAAACTGGAAAGAAACATGATGCTAAATATAAAAAAATCGAAGTACTAAACGTAACAAAATAGAAAATCATAAAAAACAAATTTTGATTGAATAAATTATATGCAGTAAATACTCATGGTGTCCTAATTGCTTTGCATTCAATGCGCTTAAGTGTCGACATCTCGTAAAATATTACACTACCGCGACTAACGTAATATTTATTAATTTATTAGGCAATCCAACAGCGACTTACAAAACATGTTATAAAACATTGTAACCAGTACAATAAATAAAGCCAAATTCAGGATTACACAATTGGTTAGAAACTATTTATGGAAAGTATTTAACTTGCAATTTTCGTAGTGTGTGTACGTGCATGGGTGTGTGCGTATGTGTTTGTTGGGATGTGTGCATTATTCTATTTGTATACGATTGGTTAATAAGTGCATTTCAGGAATTATAAGTGTGATAAATAAATAAAAATATATTTCGATGAATAAATTATATTACATTTCTTAATTTCATATTTTAGAGCGTGTTTAGATGATATATGGAAGATGCCTAAGTCGGAATTATATTTATTATATGTGCGGACGGCGCAGCATCTAACTTAGTTTTGTGTATAATTCCGAGTTGGGTGAGGAACGCGAAGTAGGCCTCTACTCCGAACACCTGTGTGTGAATTTCTGTAGGATGGTACCTGAAACGTAATGCTAGATAGAAATTCGCTGCAGTCCATTTGTCCACATAACATAGTAATACGGTGTCATATAGCATACACCTTTATTCTTACGATTGTATATCGAAATATGTACATGCTTTAGAGTATGACTCAATTGGTATTCTTTAAAACTTGATGATCTTTTTTGTATCTTTTCTAACCTTTGAATATTAACGATATAGCGTGGAGACCAGATGCTACAGGCGTATTCTAGAACGCGTCGCACATAGGTATTAGTATAAGTCCTTGACACATTCAATGTTTGTGAAGGAGTTGGAGACATGTGTAACAAATCCTAGCTGCGTGAACGCATTAAATAGTGTTAACATGCTCTGCTAACGTCATTTTCGCATCTAGCATGAAACAGAACTTACTTTTTCAATTAGGTCATTGCAAATGCGGTATGATCAAATAATATTTTGCGTTTACATGTAAATGTGATTTGAAGGCATTTGCTCGTGTTTACAATAATTCAATGTTTTACATAACATTAACCCAAAACATTTTGATCATGTTGAATTCTATGACAGACGGTAATATCATTAATTTTCGGGAAAACTTGTTTATCCGATGCAAACATAATGTACTTTGAGTTAATGAAACATGATTTATATCGTAAAGGTATGCGTTATATAGCAAGGGACCAAGCACTGATCCCTGTGGGACTCCTTAGCAGATAGTTATGTAGTCGCTATGCGCACCACCAATTTGGTGATGTAAGAGCTAAACCATCGATAGAGGTCACCACGTATCCCTAACTCGTGTAGATTCTTATTATGACGTGATCAACTCTATCAAATGCTTTTTCAAACTCAGTGTAAATCTCGTCAACCAGCTTCCCTTCATTCATGCTGTGAAAGAAGCAGTACAATCATAGCATACAATCATTGCTTCATTACATGTGTCCGGGAAAGTACTGAATACATGGACTGAAAGCATGAAAATAAATGTACAATGGCTTTAAGTGATTCGCTGGTTAGTGATTTGGAGCACTGATTCAAATAATGATGGGATTCCATCACCCTTGCTCGCGTCAATTAAAAGTGAATTTAAGGACAGAGCTTTCAGTTAAATATAAGTTATTAAGTGTATCATTACCAGAAGAAGACTCTGTACATAAAGGCATACTATATGACGAAGCTGGCTTTTGAAACATACTTTTAAACAATATATTAAAACCCATACAGGCGTCGGATATATTTCTATATTTTTATGTAACGACATTTGGATAACCCGTGTTGTTGTTTTGTATAGATTTTATATAAGAGCATAAACTTTTCGGATTGTTTTAAAGATAAAGCTGCATTCATTCCTTATATGTAATATTTTCATTTGTACCCTTTTCTGCCTAGCTCGTAGATATATCATCATAGTCTCTAGGATTACCATAGTGGATCCAACGTTTATGCGCAATTGATTTTTCTATTATTATTTTTATTAAGGCCCTTGAATACCAAATTAATTAAATTATAATATGAACTTATTTCTATTATTTTATATTATTATTGTAAGTTTAAGCTTTATTATAAATTATGTTTGATCCCAAGTAGGGGCTTAGCAGTTTTAATACAGACCTAAGAAGTAGCACACCTTTTAAATTAAGAAAAAAAAAATTGTAAGGATAATTTTAAAGGCCTTTAAATATCGAGTATATAAGATTGGTTTGTTGTACTAAGTATTTGCATAAGCAGTCTGCTTCTCTATAAACAAGTGTGTTAGTATTGTTAACAGCACTATTAGCATTGTTTAAAAAAAATGAGAACAGTACTGCAGTGCAAACACAATGAGAAGAACAAACAAGGAAGTATTATAGACGTACACTCACTAAGAAGTGAAAGGATGGACAGTAGAAAAACGCAAAGTTTTATACGAATAATCGCGAAAAAGTACAAATTTCGGATAAATAGAAATAGGCGCACGCGCAATTATGACACGGTCTACCGGCGTAAAATTCTAAGTCGAATGGATATGGAATATGGAAGATGGAAAATAATAACAGTCTTTTAAATATGGAGGGGGGCAGGGCCGCAGATCGATGGGCAGTCCATCGGCCACAAGATCGAACTGAACGACGCGAAATAAGGGAGGCCTATACCCAGCAGTGGGGAGATACGGGCTGATTTGATTGATTGAAATATACAGAAATGAATCGGAAAAATAGAATTTGATGCAAATACCAAAGACCGAGTCTATTTTCACTCGTACTATGTCTAAGAAAAAACACAAAGGACATCCCCATTAAAATATGAAAATAAATAATTCCCGATAAGAATCCGATCCTTAACTGGAATTCCTTGATAGCAAGGTCATAACGAATTTTCTTTCACATGCATACAAAGTTTACCTTATTAGCATTGTAAAGGTGGGTAGGAATAGTGATCTCCAGAATGTTTCTTAGCACAGCGTCTACGATAACATCGGCAGCTTCTTCAGGATCCACCACCTTCATGGCACTCTGGAAGCGGATGCGAGGCTTGTGGCACAGTCCCGTGTTCACTATGTACGGACAGATTGTGGTGAAGTTAATCTGAAAAATTAAACATTTAGAAATACTCGTTGGGTAACTTAGGGTCAACAAAACACCATTCACCTGATGGTATGTTATAACTGAAACGCATAAATACCTACTACACATATAAAGAGATACATGCGTTAACATTTCAAAGGACTGAGATTGAATGTCAAGCTGATCCACTCATACATTATACATGATATACTCATCTAATGATACACAGCAGTGTAGGGATTCGGAGACCCCGTTACTGCGGTCACTCTCTCTGTTCTCAGGGTTGATGATATAAATTTTGAATATTAGTTAAGGATGGATCTAAGTGTTAATTATGGGCTACAGTAATCACTGATTATTAAAGGAACTGTGTGTTCGTTTGTCACCCAAAGTACCACAATCTCAATTTATGTACTTTTTTACGACGTTTTATTCGAGCATGTGTTTTCGAAAAACGCGTCGATTTAAAAAAAAAAATCCAAATGTATTATTGTTACCATGTAGTAATTCTGATTTTTTCCCATTCTTGTTCTTTTAGAACAATGAGAAATCTCCTACCTCAGAAATTTACTCGTAGTATTCAGAATTACGAAAGAAAGTGTCTAACGGCACATAGCGTCTAGTGCATGTAGAAAATCTGTTTCCATTTCCCATTGTGGATTAATATAGCTTCGTAAGAGAGGTAAATATACTGACTCCACTGGTCTCCCTAGGATCGCCTCGCACTTCAAGAGCTAGTGCCTCCATGATACCGCGCACGGCGAACTTGGATCCGCAGTAGGGTACAAGGTTGCGGGTACCCGTTAGGCCGGCCATCGACGACATCGCAACGATGTGTCCATGGTTGAGTTCCATCATGACTGGCAGGAAGGCCTGGATGAACTGGTGATGGGAAGATACATTAGATGATGCATATATAGCAGAAATTTCATGTACGTAAAGATATTTTTTTTTATTTAGTACAATAAATATTTACTTAATATGATTACAATAAATTTATGCGAAGAAGGAGTAGTTATATAACTAGCACAATTATAAATAACGGAAACGAAGGCGGTTTTTCCTCTTACCAAATACCAGCCCATATCATGCAGCAACTGCCGCCCTATGCTACTCCCGTTGCTCTAATTAAGATGCTCTCGAGCAAGTTAAAGGCGCGCTTGTCGGAGCCCTGTATTCAATTTCCGGTCTGTGGCCGGCCATTTTGGAGTGAGATTTGCTTCTCTTGAAAGTCTTTTAATTGTCCATTTGCTGACAGCCAACTGTCGAATGCCTCTCAGCCTCTGATGGACATTAGCACCCGTCAGGTGTCGATTCTACAGCGAAGAGGAAACAATAAAACAGTATTCTATCTCTGAAGTGCACCGTTAGCTTTTGTTTCTCGTTCTCCGATTAATGGCGCCATTCTCCTAATACCTTCTGTACCCTTGATACAGCAGACTGGCTCAAATGGAGCTAGGCAACGGCCGCTCGCTGGCTAAGTACCAGTACAGGGCAACAACTTGAACAGCTTCTGCGGTCGTAGTATTTATAGTTTCGTCAAAACAATGTGATAATGTATTTTGTTTGCGGACGTGTGTATGGGCTAACTAGAGGGCCCACTGGGTAGGGATTACATATACCCGGTTGCGGAGGTTTTCGTAGGGGTGTTTCGTAGCGCAACTCGTGAGTACGGTAAAGTCAATTTTCCTCTACGCGCATTTAAATTGCCTAAAAAAGGTGCTTTTAATGCAAATATCTTTTTAAAAACAAAATGTGTCATTTGAAAAAATCGTAAATGAATTCGTATAGGTTGAGTCGATTTGGTTGCTGCCGACCAATCAAATATGTAGACTACACGTCTATAAACATATTTGTTTAAGCAATGTCAACTAAAGGATTTAAACATGTCCACAGTCACTCACACACACAACACGTGTAACAGATGTGTGTCAATTTGTTTTCCTTTCTTTCTTAAAATGTTATAATTTTTGTTTTTTTTATGGCTAATAAATGTATATTAAGTAACCACAGTGTATCATCGCTATATTTATTGTAAGAACGGAATTTTCTTTCACATGCATACAAAGTTTACCTTATTAGCATTGTAAAGGTGGGTAGGAATAGTGATCTCCAGAATGTTTCTTAGCACAGCGTCTACGATAACATCGGCAGCTTCTTCAGGATCCACCACCTTCATGGCACTCTGGAAGCGGATGCGAGGCTTGTGGCACAGTCCCGTGTTCACTATGTACGGACAGATTGTGGTGAAGTTAATCTGAAAAATTAAACATTTAGAAATACTCGTTGGGTAACTTAGGGTCAACAAAACACCATTCACCTGATGGTATGTTATAACTGAAACGCATAAATACCTACTACACATATAAAGAGATACACATGCGTTAACATTTCAAAGGACTGAGATTGAATGTCAAGCTGATCCCTACACTCATCTAACAGCACACAGCAGTGTAGGGATTCGGAGACCCCGTTACTGCAGTCACTCTCTCTGTTCTCAGGATTGATGATATAAATTTTGAATATTAGTTAAGGATGGATCTAAGTGTTAATTATGGGCTACAGTCATCACTGTTTATTAAAGGAACTGTGTGTTCGTTTGTCACCCAAAGTACCACAATCTCAATTTATGTACTTTTTTACGACGTTTTATTCGAGCATGTGTTTTCGAAAAACGCGTCGATTTAAAAAAAAAAAACCAAATGTATTATTGTTACCATGTAGTAATTCTGATTTTTTCCCATTCTTGTTCTTTTAGAACAATGAGAAATCTCCTACCTCAGAAATTTACTCGTAGTATTCAGAATTTCGAAAGAAAGTGTCTAACGGCACATAGCGTCTAGTGCATGTAGAAAATCTGTTTCCATTTCCCATTGTGGATTAATATAGCTTCGTAAGAGAGGTAAATATACTGACTCCACTGGTCTCCCTAGGATCGCCTCGCACTTCAAGAGCTAGTGCCTCCATGATACCGCGCACGGCGAACTTGGATCCGCAGTAGGGTACAAGGTTGCGGGTACCCGTTAGGCCGGCCATCGACGACATCGCAACGATGTGTCCATGGTTGAGTTCCATCATGACTGGCAGGAAGGCCTGGATGAACTGGTGATGGGAAGATACATTAGATGATGCATATCTAGCAGAAATTTCATGTACGTAAAGATATTTTTTAAATAAATAAATATCATATTAAGTAAATAAATATTTACTTAATATGATTACAATAAATTTATGCGAAGAAGGAGTAGTTATATAACTAGCACAATTATAAACAACGGAAACGAAGGCGGTTTTTCCTTTTACCAAATACCAGCCCATATCATGCAGCAACTGCCGCCGTATGCTACTCCCGTTGCTCTAATTAAGATGCTCTCGAGCAAGTTAAAGGCGCGCTTGTCGGAGCCCTGTATTCAATTTCCGGTCTATGGCCGGCCATTTTGGAGTGAGATTTGCTTCTCTTGAAAGTCTTTTAATTGTCCATTTGCTGACAGCCAACCGTCGAATGCCTCTCAGCCTCTGATGGACATTAGCACCCGTCAGGTGTCGATTCTACAGCGAAGAGGAAACAATAAAACAGTATTCTATCTCTGAAGTGCACCGTTAGCTTTTGTTTCTCGTTCTCCGATTAATGGCGCCATTCTCCTAATACCTTCTGTACCCTTGATACAGCAGACTGGCTCAAATGGAGCTGGGCAACGGCCGCTCGCTGGCTAAGTACCAGTACAGGGCAACAACTTGAACAGCTTCTGCGGTCGTAGTATTTATAGTTTCGTCAAAACAATGTGATAATGTATTTTGTTTGCGGACGTGTGTATGGGCTAACTAGAGGGCCCACTGGGTAGGGATTACATATACCCGGTTGCGGAGGTTTTCGTAGGGGTGGTTCGTAGCGCAACTCGTGAGTACGGTAAAGTCAATTTTCCTCTACGCGCATTTAAATTGCCTAAAAAAGGTGCTTTCAATGCAAATATCTTTTTAAAAACAAAATGTGTCATATGAAAAATCGTAAATTAATTCGTATAGGTTGAGTCGATTTGGTTGCTGCCGACCAATCAAATATGTAGACTACACGTCTATAAACATATTTGTTTAAGCAATGTCAACTAAAGGATTTAAACATGTCCACCGATATCATTCACACACACAACACGTGTAACAGATGTGTGTCAATTTGTTTTCCTTTCTCTCTTAAAATGTTATAATTTTTGTTTTTTTTATGGCTAATAAATGTATATTAAGTAACCACAGTGTATCATCGCTATATTTATTGTAAGAACGGAATTTTTTCGCGGCTGCATTATACTTTAACAAAATCCCAGCCCTAGTTAAATATCTAAACTGTAACTTGGGTTAAAGAACAAAGATTACTATTTTAAAACCTTTCCGCCTCCCTGTTTGGTCTCGTGGAGTGGATGATAGAATTTATTATTTTCTATACAATGAGGGTTACTAAGAGAATGGTATAATAATCTATGTACTAAAAGATTATTCTTACATTAGTTTATTGTCGCTTACCCAAATGTTGGCATTAATATTGATGTCCATTGTAAGCCGGATCTCCTGCTCGGTCTGCTTTTCGACAGGCTTGCAGGGCATGATGCCGGCATTGTTAACCAGGATGTAAACGTTGCCCACCTCCTTGCGGACCTTTTCTGCCAGTTGCATCACTGCGCCACGATCGGTTACGTCACAACTGAAAGCGGATTGAAGTTATTTTTTTTAATCATAGCTCCATATCCATTTGTTTGTTTCCGCGTGAATATATATATTTCGTAAAGTTTTTTTTAATACATTGAAAGTAACAAACGAGCACGATGGCAAGTGATTCCTGCGGCCCATGACATCTACTTGCATCCTTGACAAGGTATCATAATGCTGACGCATTGTTATCCTTGAAGACTAAAATGGAATGCCTCGTCACCAGTAATACAGGTGTCCGGATCCCTACACTCACCAGATGAGACGCAGCAGTATTATGCTGCTATTTACACAGGTATCCTGTGGGGGCGCGGTCCTACCCCGGTAGAGCTGACTTATTCATTCTGCAGCTAGAAACAAACTGCAGTGTAGCTCTACCACTTACAAAATGTTGTATGGCATAATGAAAAGAATGTTCAATTATATAATTGTCAAATAATACATTAATTAATTAAAATTTAACAATTATATGTACAACACAAATTAAATAAAACATCAAACAATATATTCATATTTCCGAAATAATTATATTTTAATGGGCTTAGTAATCATATTTTACCCACCGCCGCGGATTCCTAAATCTTTCTTTATATAATAAATAACAAGATTTGTATTCCTGCTTACTTTAACATAAGCTGTATGTTATAAAGTAATAGGTAGGGGAAACTATGTATATATGTATGTTATATTGCTTGATGTATATTATGGATATATATAAATCTATTATTGTTACTTTCCTTCTGAACTTAACTTCATTTTTATTTGGATGACTAAAGCGTAGTCAAGGCGCTTGAGTTCGGTTAATCACTGATTACGATAAATACCATGTCTGATAGATATTGGTCTCTTCGAATGAAATTTATTGAATCACTAACTGACGTGACAGAGTTTGTCCTTATCTTATTTTCAATAAACTTGTTAGTGATCGTTTTGCGAATAACTGAAAATTATCCATCGTTTGAGAGAAAAGAACTTTCATTCATTCTCCTGTTTTTCTTTCTATACATAAAAACATAATTCGGACTATTACGAACATTTAAAAATATAACTTAATCGGTGCGGCCGTTCTCTAGTGATACGTTAACCAATGAACAACATTGAATATTCATTGATGGCCAAAAATTAATGTACTATATTGAAATTTTATAACGATATTCAGTGAAAATAGTTTTTCCCGAAACTTATTACTCAGAATTTATGTTTTATAATTCCACTATTAACATGAAACGATTTTTTAATTTTTTTTATAACATTATGAGTAACAAACGAGCACACAGTTCACCTGGTGGCATGTGATTCCTGCGGCCCATGACATCTACATTCATCCTTGACATGGAATCATAATGCAGACGCGTTGTCACCCTTGAGGACTGAGATGAAATGCCTCGTAATAAAGGTCACCGGATCCCTGCACTCACCAGACGAAACACAGCAGCATTACGATGCTATTTCACGCATGGTATTCAGTGAGGGGGTGGTCTTACCCTGGTCGAGCGGACGCATTCATTCTGCAGCTAGAAAGCAACTGCAGTTTAGCTCTGCCACTGTTAAATTGCAACCGTATCTTGTGTTATTTACTCACACGTATTTGTAAGCTTTTCCCTTTTCCGCCAATATCATGTTATACGTTTGTTCGTTAGATTTTGCATTGATGTCCACACAAACTACTTTTGCACCAAGTCTTGCGAAACGCAACGCCATCTCGCGCCCCATGCCATGACCGGTACCTGTGATCTGCAACCATTAAACGTAACGTTATACCCACAGTCCCACCAAACTGAATATACGTTAAAAATTCTGCTTAAACATACTTTAACACATTTTCAAGGAGAATAGGAAAAGTAGTTGTTTATTAATTCCATTCCCAGTAATTTAAATTAATATCATTTAATTACTACAATTAATAAATTTTGCATTTTATATATTTTTTTTATTACATTTAGAGTAACAAACAAGCGCACAGTCCACCTGATGGCAAGTGATTCCTGCGACCCATGACATCTAAATTCATCCTTGACAAGGAATCATAATTCAGATGCGTGGTTACACTTGAGGTCTGAGATAGAATGCCTAGTCACCGAGTAATAAAAGTCTCCGGATCTCTGCGTTGGTATTCTGTGAGGCCGTGGTCCTACCCCGGTTAAGCTGACCCATTAATTCTGCAGTTAGAAACAAACTGCAGTGTAGCTCTTTTTTTAATAACAGTAGCTAATAGATGATTACGTCAATTGTTTGAAGTTTGTCATGTTATTTATTATTAAGCTTAAATCAGTAGTGATTTAAAAAAAAAGACTTGTTCTAATACATAAGATCGCCGTGTGCTATTTTAGATTATTATTTTATATAAATTTATAGATTAATGATTGTGTTATCAAAATTACAACTGATAGGAAAAACAATCGTTTATTTTTATCATAATGATTATCCCATAGTTACATTGTACCAATAATGTTAATGCCGCGTCATCTTCATTTAAATTCCTTGAATTTTTTAATATCATTTATCAGCCACTTCTGTACGTGTGAACAAACGAACTTATAGCAAATCATCGTTAGAAATCTTATTTCAAATAAAAAGTTTCAGGTAATTAATTCCTTCGGCCCATGACTTCCGGCCTCGATAAGAGGTGATATACATGATAATCACTGGTGTATGGTGTATGTGAGAGTGAGAATGAGAATGGTGTAAGAATCGTGGTAACTCCGTATCTAAGCGATCGCTTTTCATTCACGGTGCGTGAGCATACTGCCCGAGTCCCAGTGACGTCACCAGTGAAATGGTTCATTACCCTTTTAAATGGTTATTTAATTGTGTTAAGGAAAATATCTTGAGGAAAGCTGCATTGTTTAAGAAATATTCAAAAAAATATTCAAAGACGTGTGACGTCCGCGAATCCGCGAGGGAGTCGCGTGGTGGACTGTGCTTCTCTAGAGAGAAGGCCTATGTCTAACAGTGGGATTATATATGTACATATATGTGACAGACAGACAGTTTGATTCTAGCTGCTGAATGAATGGGTCAGCTCAATCGGGGTAGGACCAGCCCTCACAGAATAACAGCGTAAAATAGCACCATAATGTTGCTGGTTTTCGTCTAGTGAGTGCAGGGATCTGTAGACCTTTATTACTGATGACGAGGCATTCCATCTCAGTCCTCAAGGGCGACAACGCATCTGTATTATGATTCCTTGTCAAGGATGAATGTTAACGTCATAGGCCACAAGAATCAATTGCCATCATATGAACTGTATGCTCGTTTCTTGCCCTCGATGTAATAAAAAAAAATTATATAGAATGTCACTTTTTTACATTAATGCCACTAATTAAGTTCAACTGTGATCTTCACTCGCTAAACGATATAAACCTCTCATGTTACTTGTGACACTACAGCCGAGGTTATAATCTCGGTTATGATTAGAGCATATGTGATCGAACTTTTGGGGTAATAGTATTCCTTAATATAAACGTTAACGAAAATTTAAGTAACGTACCAGCACAACCTGACCGCTTACGTCCTTACGCTCCGCTGGGATCAACCATCTGAAGAAGGCGTGTAATATTTCATACGTGACCACTAAGAGCGTCCACAATATATCGCGGATCAAACGTAGCGGTGAATTGTCCGTCGTCCTGTAAAACGTTGTATTGAGATTACTTAAAATTAAATATATCTTTATCCCTTTTTTTCGGGCTAAAAGCGGCCGCTGTTAGCCCAAGGGCTTTTACAGTTTCGCCGGGTTGGGAGGTGACCGAGCGCTTATACCGCTCAGTCGAGAGCTTTATTAGTGGGTACTGGTACTGCTTGGACCGTTACCCTGTTCCGCGAGAGCGTCTGACTCGAGGTTGCCCCAGGGGGCCGGGCGAAAATAAAAATATCTTTGTCCTTTTTTCTTTTTGTCTATTGAGTTGTAGTTTGAAGTGCATGTTGAGTTTACCTATAAGTAATTGTTACACTAGAATTTTGTCAATTATATATAATTTAATATATACGTGATCGGTGTAAACAAATGTTGGTACACCTAATAAATAAATAATACGATTGACACTACGTCTGTTATGGCAGGTGATTAACGTGCCGTAGGCGTTCGTGCAAGCAGAGCGTCACATGCTCCTCGTACTTCCCCATAAGATCGACCTTGACGAATGGGACATACACACAACAATCCACGGCCCACAACAAATAATGCTTCCTAGCTGGCAATCCATGTACGTAAAAAAAATTGAAGCGTCAATGGCCTAATGGTTTATGGTACGGTCCGCGAAACTTAAGGTCATAGGTTCGAATCCACAATTAGACTATTGTCGCTACTCCTAGCACAAGCATCTTCATCTTAGATGCAGTGGTTAACCGGAATATCAGTAATGTTAATAGTATTTCTAATAATATTTTTAAAAACAAAAAAAAAATAACCAGGGGCTCGACTGCGACTAAGTCAAATACATTACGCACGTGATTACGTTTTCTTGGAACACATTAACGGTTAGTAGGTTACGCTTAAGTATTTTCTTTTTTTGTACAGAAATGATGGCAATCGATCAAGCAGCCCACCCACATGGTAAGTGATCACCGCCGCCCATGAACGCAAACACGTTGCCGGCCTATGAGGAAGGTGTAGACTCTTTTCTTGAAGGTCCCTAAGTCGTATCGGTTCGGAAACACCGCTGGCGACAGCTGATTCTACGGAGTAGTTGTGCGTGGCAGGAAATTTCGCGTGAAGCGTGCAGTGGTGGCTTGCCTACCATAATGATGATGAGGATGAAATTTTGAAAACAAAGTATTCTATGGGGTCGTTGACCGGGGATGCTACACCGCCTCGAAGATTACCAGTGTGAAATAGCAGGACAACGCTGCTATGTTACGCATGATGAGTAGGGATCAGGAGACCCAAGCACACGTACTAAGGTAGTTCATAACTGTCCTCGAGGGTGATGTCGCATGTGCACCCTGAATCTCCGTTGAAGATATATACAAGTTTAGAGCCACTGTCATTATTTACCATTAGGTGTACTGTGATCTAGTTTCCCATCTTTGATTTTGACAGTGGTTCAGCTACACTATAGTTTGTTTCTAGTTACAGAATGAATGGGTCAGCTCGACGGGGTAGTATCACGCCATCACAGAATACCAGCGTAAAATAACAGCATAATGCTGTTGTGTTTCGTCTGATGAGGGCAGGGATCCGGACATCTTTATTATTGGTGACGAGGCATTCCATCTCAGTCCTCAAGGGTGAGAGCGCATCTGCCTTATGATTCCTTGTCACGGATGAATGTAGATGTCCTGGGCGGCAGGAATCACTTGACATCAGGTGAACTGTGTGCTCATTTGTTACCCTCAAAATGATAAAAAATATATGTACATATTATAATAACGACCGTATTCCTCACCAGGATCACCGGAGATGACTATATTTGTCATCTGTTATAATCCACCCTATAAATATTCTATTACTATTTTCATATGTGGGATTCTATCCAACATTCAACCGTCTCGATGGCCACTCGCAGTGCATTCGGAAGAGCTGTAGGATCATATCACACAGTATTTATTTATTTATTTATTTAATTCGGATCATCTACAGCGCATACATGGAAACAATCTTAATCATAAAGTCAAATCTGATGCATGCACCAATTAAAGATGAACACATCAATTGTTATAATTAACGGTTTTTGTGTTACATAAAAAAATGATTACTAAAAACTAAACAATTACTCAATCAAAATAAAAACAATAAAAACAGTATTTAATTATCAATACGAAATAAATAAAAGAATATCGTAATAAAATAAAATAAGTGGGAATTAAATTAAATGTCAACAAAGGTATTGACAGTTTTTCCAATACTAAATATTGCAGGCCATTAACAAAAGCCCACAATAATGATGCACAAACGAACAGACTTAGTATGCCTGTACTCGACTACTATGACGATATTAAACGTTAACAAAACTATCTGCGACGTAACTCTACTTCTGTTTTGTCCCGGATTCGCTTTAGTGACATGGTTTCTCTACCCAGACCTGACCGGCTTCTTTTACTCAAGTTATATGATAAGAAAGTAATATCTTAGCTATATCCTATAATATATACTCAAGGAAGATGTCGACAAGACCTACTCATATTTAAGTCTCTTTCTACTTATAACTTGTCACATCTAAGGACTAAAATTGAATGCATCATCACCAGAAATAACGTCTCCGGTTTCCGGACGAAACACAGAAGATTAAAGTACTTTATAAAGATATAGGTATTTCGTCTCTTGCATCCCAAAACAAATTCTTCAAACAAATATTTACGTCATTTTAAACAGTTTGAGAGTTCCATAACAACATTGATAACTGATAACCTTTGATATATTCGTTGTTTGTGGCCATTTTAGTTTATTTATACTTTAATATTCTAGCAAGTTGTAAGAATAATATTATTGTCCCTATTAATTATAAGTTTTTTTAACACGTGTTATGAAAACCTGAAGATGTAAACTACGCGGAAGTAAGAGATGTCCACACGGATCTAGCATTATCCGATGTTATCGAGTATCAGAAAATAACTACCATCTGCTATCAGGGCCACAGTCCCTTGGTGTTAGAATAGTTATAATAAAACGTATAGTTATAGTAAAACGGCTTGCCCGTTAACTATTCAAACACAAATTCACAATGTTTTAAAAATACCATGAGTTGAATTTGTTGCATAAATATACCATTGGGTATAAAAAGAAATATTTATTTCTTTCAGCTTCACATTTTTGTTTTATTACAAAATCACGGATTGGTTAAATTGGAATAAACGTATAAGACATTTATTATAAATTCGCTTAGAGATGCCAAGTAAAGTTAATGAGTAAAAATTTTTTTAAAAAAAATTACGTTCCTTTGTGTTACGCTTAGTTTTTCTTTGAGTTTATTTATAATAAATAAGATTATATTTGATATATAAAATTTTTACCCGCTTTAGAATATGAACTAACACTCTTTTGTAATATTGGCAAAGAAACAAAATAAAATATAGTGAACCACTAAAACGAATAGATTTAACAAACAATATTAAACTCACATATCTGCAAACCATCACCCACTAAACTCGCTAACAACTGAACTGTTGATTTGACAGATCCGTACGGACGGACGGACTGTCAACTTCTTTAATTTAACAATGAAAAACATAAAAAAGAAAATAAAATACAACGTACGGTAACGATACGGTACGGTACGGTAAAATCTTGTTTCCGAACATCGTGTCACTGTATGACGAATGTTTACTTCGATTAATAGAGATCTAAGATGAAATGGCTATTAAGAGTTAAAAGGAGTTGCTGATTATGGCAGTTTTAAGCACAAATGAAAAGATTATTTTAGTGCTTGGTTAAACGTTGTCATATAATTCCCTATTTATTATCAATCCGATACGAACTCGCTTAGATTATATAATTATTGACCAATATCCTATCTCTATCTATTATCGGTTATCAATAAAATACTTGAAAACGTTCTAAGAAATGTAATACTATAGCAACACAACTTTTATAATATAAAATATTTTATCATATTATTTATTTACAAAGATTCTTATTCATTGAAGGTTGAATGTGGGATTCATGAGGTTCATTTACCATACCATACTTTTGTCTAATAATCATTCTAAAAAGATTTGAAATAAATAATAAAAAACAAACAAAGATTTACTTCAGCTGGGCGTGAATTTGATATTCGTGGCCCGATGAACAGGATTCAATGCTATGTACAGAATACTACCGTACGCTTGCATGCAGTCTGGTGGATCGACTGGCTTATCGTTGCAATATTATATAACTGACCAAATTAAGATTTCTGCTGTCCAAATTCATATAGTTCACATGATAATGTCCACCTGGTCGATGTTCATTCAGGCAGAGATATGCTGCAGTTTGTTTTTAGCTGCAGAATGAATGGGTCAGCTCGACCGGGGTAGGACCACACCCTCACAGAATATCAGCGTAAAATAAAAGCAGCATAATGTTTCGTCTGGCGAGTGTAGGGATCCGGAGACCTTTATTACCGGTGACGAGGCGTTCCGTCTCAGTCCTCAAGGGCGACGACGCATCTGTGTTATGATTTCTGCTCAAGGATGAATGTAGATGTCATGGGCTGCAGGACTCACTTATCATCGGGTGAACTGTGTGCTCGTTTGTTACTCTCAATGTAGTAAAAAAAATCCAAGACGGCGATGTCTTCTACTTATTATCGGATGATATTGATTCGGGTGGATACCGGATGCCATCTGGGCAGGATATGTTATTGTGCTGTAAGCATTTGCGAACACAGAGTCACTCATTCGTTATTCCTTTCTCTTATCCGATCTAATACATATGAAAAATCAAAGGCGTTGTCACGGGACAGAAATATATGAAGCATATCTACTATATACTGATTATTTCAGTGCGTAGTATTTTTGTCTGTACTAAATATAATGACGATAGTTTTAAGCAAGATTTCTGGGAAATATATTTTTTTGTACATTTTACCGTTTTTCTACTATATACGTATATATATTTTCTAAATATAGTATAAATATTATTAATATTTCTATCACACCATCTAGTATTTCTGCTTTGTATTTACTCTGTACGTGTATCTATAGCTGGATGAGTGTATTGGTTCGCCAACAAACAGTTTATCACTTTAGTGATGTTTACTGTTCGCTAAATTTTGTAATTAATTGTTGAGTGATAGATAAATAAAAAAAAGTAAAGTATGACCGTTCATTTAACTGTTTATTAAGCTATTGTTGGTATTGATTATTTTTTATTGAAGCTCCCGTCATTTGTTAAATGTAATTAAATACTATCAAGTAAAATGTTGCTATTATAATTAAATTGTTAAAATTAAATATACACCATGTGGCTTTAGTAAGCCCATCTCTCTCTGGCAAGGTGGTTTGACCGTTAATTTAACTGTTTATTAAGCTATTGTTGATATTGATTATTTTTTATTGAAGCTCCTATCATTTGTTAAATGCAATTAAATACTATCAAGTAAAATGTTGCTATTATAATTAAATTGTTAAAATTAAATATGCACCATGTGGCTTTAGTAAGCCCATCTCTCTCTGACAAGGTGGTTTGACCGTTCATTTAACTGTTTATTAAGCTATTGTTGATATTGCTTATTTTTTATTGAAGCTCCTATCATTTTTTAAGTGCAATTAAATACTATCAAGTAAAATGTTGCTATTAAAATTAAATTGTTAAAATTAACTATGTACCATGTGGCTTTAGTAAGCCCATCTCTCTCTGACAAGGTGGTTGATGTCAATTGTCATTAAAAGAATACTGGATTAAAAGGTCTCTCTACTCTAACAAGATAAATGCACATGCACTTATCCCCAGATGAGAAACGATTAATTATTATCCCAAAGGTTTAAGTGCTGATTGACCACGTACTCGGCGCTGAAGAAATAAATCGAGAGGAAACTTGCGTAACACAGAAATAAATAATAAACATATTTCGATGACCTGTGGTCCAGTTAAGGCAGTGGAGCCGCGTGGAGGACATTTTTTTTTATACTTTCAAAGCAAGTGCTTGGCCACGATCCCACCTGATGTTAAGGGAAAATGCAGTCCTGGATGGTAAGGCGCACTAGCTCAGTAAATGTCTATTAACTCTACTCTTGAAAACACCCACATTGTAATCGGAGGGAAATCACAGATGCGGGCAAACTATTCCAGTCCTTTACTGTACGAATAATGAAAGACGAAGCAAAGCGGTTCGTTCGGGTTTGAGGGATGTTCACAATAAAATCCAGCAGTGCGTCGTGAGGTCCGATAGTGGAACGGGGATGGGGGAATTAGATCATGTAATTCCTGAGCACACTCTCCAAAATGCAATGTGTAAAACACTGAAAGGCTAGCCATCTTACGCCTGTGTTCAAGACACTAACACCCTCTCTAGAGAGGTGATTTTTGCCTTTTGAGGCTTTAACTACTTTTACTCTTTTTCGTTTAACAAAGGCTGCAATGAAGTAAAACCAGACATTGGGCAAGTCTGTTGTTGAGTGCAAACTTCGCAATAATTATACTGCTCTCCACCAACTATCAGGGGGGCTTGGGACGTATTTACAAATAGATTATTTACTATGAGTCGGACACGAGAGCCTGTTCGCTAGCATAGTAATCCAAGCTACATATATATAAATACTACTAGCTATATATATATATAAATACCTTTATTACCTTTTTATTTGTTTATTGCTACATCCTTTAGTGGACTTAAATAGAATTAGAAAGAAAATAAAATATTGCTACCTATGATTTAACATCATTCAGTAAACACTAGAAATAAACAAAGACTACAATACAATCGTGAGCAAAAAAAAATCGACTTTCGCCTTATACTTACTTTCAAAATATTCTCATAAAAAATCTGTTGCTCAGATTTATTTTTGACTGTAGTAAATTATAAATGAAGGTTTAACATTTAAAATGAGTTGACAATCATTTTAATAATTTTTCATATTATTAATAAAAGAAAATATTTAGACAAAATTTGACTTAAACTGTGAAATAAGTAATAATTCAATCTAAAGAGAATACAGCCAAAAAGACAAAACAATCATAAATAAAAAACAATTTAATATTTTGTGTTACCTCCTAGCACTAATTAAAGTTCTTAATCGATTCTTCATACACCGGATAAGATTTTACACAGTTTCTCGAGGAATGCCATCCCACTCTTCAGCTTAAAGCTCTGACCTGGTAGCTGGCGCAGTATTACTAGTCCAAAGTTTTCTTTTAAGCTCGTCCTCGTCATAAATGCTCAATAGGATTTAATACGGACTACGTGCCCATACACTCAATTTCGACCTCCTGCAGATACCACCGAACAGAAGCTGGAGTATGTGGATGGGCATTGTCCTCCATTAGCACAAACTTTTCACCTATAAAGCCTGCGTAAGGAATGACATGATCCGCTAATATCTCTACAATATATCGATTTATCGTCAAACTTACCAGGATATATAAACAGCACTGGGAGAATTGCTCTCTAGGTCTTCTGTAGACTTGTAGTAGTCTATGCCATGGAGACACTCTGCTTTCCATATGAAAGCAGAGTGTGTGTCCATGAAGAGAATAGAGCTCCATCTGTCGTAGTGTTCGTCCGTCCAGTTAATGTGTTCTCTTGAAAAACGTAGTCGGGCTGCTCGATGAGCCGGAGGAAACTTAAGGCCAGTAGCCGGCCTTTTTGGAGTCAGGTTAGCCGCACTTAGTCTTTTTAGTCTGTCAAGCCGCTAGCTACTCCTCACTTTTCTCTGACCGCCTTTTGGGCTTGAACGTCAGAAAGGGCCCGACTTCTGAGTAAAGTACTGACGATAAATTGATCATCCCTCTCTGATGTGCAACTTCTTCTGCTGGATCCGCTTCTAGACGAGTAAAGTTACCATTCTCATGGTATCGCTGGTAAGCCCTGGACACAGCAGACTCGCTCATGTTTAACACACGAGATACTTCTAGCTGACTCTGGCCTTGCACCGATAGGGCAACTGCTCGAGCCTCTTCTTTATTGGATGTGTACATTTTTAAGAAAATTTATGTGTTTAATAATAAGGGATAAGAGTACCGGTCGATGTTTGACGACGAACTGCTAGGGTAGGTCAGGTAAATGACCTTTCATAGGGCATGACAACCCCTAATTAGCGCTATTGTAAAGAGATGTAAAAATGGTGATTAGCAATAACAACATGATCTTATACAAGAATAAAACATACAGCTTTAATAATTTAAAGAGTAAATTATAATTGAGGCTCAGTTATTTTATTAAAGACACTCAACCTCGTCCATGACGCATGAGTCAATATTTATTGCTCACAAGTGTAGTTGGCACATACGTTCGATTGCAGAAAATCCATAATTCCTTTGTAGTATGAGGTGTACAGTTATATAACTATGTGTCCGTTTGTAAATTAACCTTTTCACAAATTTGAATTAACAGTCAAGGGCAATTTAAAGAGAAAGGGTTATTACATTATCAATGAATATCTAAATTATAAAAATGCACGGGACTCGTTCTATGCAGGACAGATGTAAACAATTGCTTTTTTTTCTTTCATTATATTGAGCGCAGTTTATCCTTTATATGATGGAAGTATCTTCATCTTTATGTTCTAACCCTGAGGGCTAAGTGTCACCGGATTCTTACACTCATCGTACAGCAAAAAACGGAGTTATGCTGCGATTCTACGTTCGGGGACTTAGGGGTATTGACAATTCGTGCTGCAGCTAGAAACTAACTGCAATGTAGCTGTACCGCTGTAAATAAGAGATTCCCGTCCGGTTGGTCATATATAAAATATATATTATAATGGATTGTATACATTTGTTTTATTATATTTTTATTATTTTATTGACCAACCAGGCGGAGATAGACAATAATAATTATAAAGTTTTATTGCCGGTTTCTATGACCCATATTTTGAAAACACAATACAGTAAAATAAAATAAAAATTATAAAAATATAAAATAAAATATCAATACTATACAACATATATCCATGTTTGACAAATAATATATATAAACATATGTTAGTGAACAGTCCTGCTTTTGGTTCCCGTTCCTATGCACAGACAGTCATTATTATTTTATTTTTATGTATTTAAACTTTATTGGTCACATCTCATGAGAAGGGGAACATAGGGCGGACTTAACGCATTAAGGCATTCTCTACCAGTCAACCCGTTGCGTGGAGAGAAATTGTTGTAGGTGCAGTGTATACAATATCTATAAATGTTCGTGTCACGATACACCGCTTTAAGCATATCGAAGTGATGCCTGTCTAGGAGGAAGCGATGCGACTTCTCACAATGGCAAATAAATCTGATACTCCTGCCTCCACGAATGATCGAGGCATTCGAACGAGCACACAGTTCACCTGATGATAAATGATTCCTGTGGCCCATGACATCTAAATTGATCTTTGACATCTAAATTAATCCTTGACAAGGAATTATAATGCAGATGCGTTGTCACCTTTGAGGACTGAGATGGAATGCCTCGTGACGTGATAAAGTTGTCCGGAGCCCTACCTCACCAGACGAAACACAGCAGTCTTATGCTGCTATTCCACGCTGGTATACTGTCAGGGTGTGGTTGGCATCATGCCATTGTCACGAAAATGATAGAATTATTAACAACAATTGACATACATTTAAAAATACTTTATATTATATATACGTATAAATAACCTAAAACGATCAAAACACAGCTCAAGGTTCTGCATAAAGCGTGGTGAATGAAGCAATATGATTAATACGGGCATATTGATGGATGACCATTGCTAAAGATCGCTTACAGTTTTGTCAGACTGCCTCCGGCAGTGTAATCTCTGCTATTACAATAATATATTAAACATTTAAAGATATATTAAGTTTGTAATCGAGCAGTGCTAGAGCGACGCTGCAGTTTGTTTGTAGCTGCAGAATGAATGCATCAGCTCAAGCAGGGTAGGACCACACCCTCACAGAATAGCATCAGCATTATGATTCCTTGCTAAGGTTGAAGGTAGATGTCATGGATCACAGGAATCATTTACCATCAGGTGAACTGTGTACTCGTTTGTTACTCACTACGTAATAAAATAAAAACTTATACTATCTCCAATAATCGTGTCAAAATCATTCGAGACAGAGAAAAAATTGTGAATTTAGATTCAATCGATCTAATGGATTTTTAATTTTAACATTTCTAATATTGTACTAAAAGAACGCGACCATAGAAACTTACGACGTATTATATCGACTCTTGGAAATTAAAATGCTAGAATTCAGAGAAGTTTTTATAGATATAATCATTACATTTAGTTTAATAGATACAATAATTTCATTACACAATCGGTACTTTTTAAAACTGTTTTCTAATATTATATATAATATTATATCGTCAATGGGAAAACTTCGGCTCCGAATCCACCATTAGATAATTAATCCATCAGAAGTAACTGACCAAGTCGATTCGCATCTTCAGCCTCACGGGCACCCTCGAGTCAGTTGCTTTCGTGCCGAGTCGGTCCAAGAGGCTCTCTCGGGAACCCTTGTGCTAGTTACCCATTAATAAATTTCTCAGCTGAGCTCCCTAAGCGCTCGACCACCTTTCAACCCGGTAAAGCTGTAAAAGCCCTCGGGCTAACAGTGGCTATCAGCCATAAAAATAGATATATGTCGTAAATCATCTCCTAACATAAGCATTGAAGTTTATACGGAGTTAGTAAGTTGAAAGCGTTGCTACCATTATTGAAAAAAACTAGTAATGTTTGTTTGACTTTTTGTATGATGACTATGATGTGAGAATGGCTCTATTCTCAAATATAACAAAGCACACGAATAAAAACGACAATAAACTACATTCATACTATAAGTGAGTCCACAATCTATGAGTTGACAGAGACACTCCCACGCAGATTAAATCTTTTATATAAGTAATGATTAAACATATACAGATTACAAAAAGATACTCCTAAAGTCGCGATTTAGTTATCATTCGTTCATTAGCAGTGGTAGAGCTACACTGCAGTTTGTTTCTAGCTGCAGAACGAATGGTTCAGCTCGACCAGGGTAGGACCACGCCCTTTAGGAATACCGGTGTGAAATGGCAGCATAATACCCCCTTGTCACTGGTGACAGCAGATCTGCATTATGATTCCTTGTTAAGGATGAATGTAGATATCGTGGGCCGCAGGAATCTCTCAATGTAATAAATAAAAATAATAATAATGCCCGGTATTCCTAATGCCTTGTGAACAAATATTACTCGTAGATAGTAGATTGTTTATAAAATACGACAAGTTCATTCTATTTTTTTTATAAATTAGGTCTGACAACCGATCATACAGTTCACCTGATGGTACGTTATTTCTGTGGACCATGCTGTACATATATTTATAAAGTATAGCTGAGTTAGATTTACATTACCTAATTTTATATATATAACTCTCTGAAAAAAAGTCTGGCCACTGTAATACTGTTACCTAAAAACTTTTCTTTTTTACAACTTTTTAATGATTTTGAATTTGGAACACGTATATTATTTTAAAAACTTCTTTCAATTTTGCGCTATTTCACATATTTTATCGTGTTCATTATCAAGTTACAATATGGAATGGGGTGTTTAATAAAATAGGATTGTAGTGATTGCCTTGCACAAAGTGGGTATGGAGCCGTCGGTCATATTCCAGACACTTCGAAAGCTTGGAATCAGCCGTATCTTCGTATATAGTACTATCAAAAGATACAACAACACTTCCTCTGTCGAAGAACAGAAAACATCGGGGCGGCCGCGTGCTGTTAGAACTACAAAGGCTGTTAATGCTGTTAAAGCCAGAATTCGACGAAACCCCAATAGGAAGCCAAAAATCTTATCGCTACCACTCTATCGCGTATTAAGACCTGATTGAAGCTCGGTGCTTATCATCGATATACAGGACATGCCCGAAATCAATCTTTACAATTAAAGAGAGTGGATCGATCAAAACGCCTTCTGTCGCGATACGCAGGTGAAAGGCACAGAAATATCCTCTTTACCGATGAAAAAATGTTCACGATTGAAAAACACTACAATAAGCAAAATGATAAAGTATACAGTTCACAGTTCTAAAGAAGCTGCTCAAGTGGTCGGAGAGGTACAACGTGGTCATCATCCTGCGTCAGTGATGGTTTGGTGGGGCGTGTCTAATCAAGGAGTTACAAAACTCAATTTTTGTGAAAAAGGAGTGAAAATTTCAGCCAAAGTGTATCAAGATACAGTCTTGGATCATTTTGTAAAACCTCCCAGCAATACACTTTTGAAAAATATACCGTGGACTTTCCAACGGGACTCTGCACCTGGTCACAAGGCACGAACTACCCAAGCCTGGCTTGAAACCGAACGTTCCGGAATTTTTAAGAACTGAAGACTGGCCCTCATCTAGCCCAGACCTCAACCCTTTAGACTTCAAATGATGGTCAGTTTTAGAGGACATGGCCTGCTCTAAACGACACGGCAACATTGAGTATCTTAAAAAATCTTTGGAGCAAGCATTGGCGAAATTTCCCTTGGATACAGTGCGTAAATCCATAGATTCGTGGCCAAATGGATTAAAGGCCTGTATAAAAGGCAGGTGGCCATTTCGAATAGAATATTTTTTTTTTTGCTGACCGACTAATAAATATGATTTTCATTTGTAACAGAACTTATTGCCGGACTAGGTATATATACTACATGTATATATATATGCCCTGAAGGCAAGTGATTCCTGCGGCCGACGACCATCTACATTAATATTTGACAAGGAATTATACTGCACTATAATTCCTTTTACTGTTTGCGTTGCCACCCTTGAGGACTGAGATGGAATGCCTCGTTGCCAGTAATAAAGGTCTCCGGATCCCTTCACTCACCAGACGAAACACATCAGCTTTATGCTGCTAGTACACGCTGTTATTCTGTGAGGGCGTGGTCTTACCCCGGTCGAGTTGACTCATTCATTCTGTAGCTAGAAACAAACTGCAGTGTAGCTCTACCACTGTAAGATCTACCTATGTGACGAACAGTTACAATTTTATCATGAACGCAACAAACACCTAGCAACTAGAAGCTCTACCTGTCACTGATCTTTGTATAATGTGTACAATTCTACAATTTAATTATCATTGAGTGTTAAGAGACATGATATTTCTTTATTTTTTATCAACAAGGATAACGGAACTGAAGTGGTTGTAGAAATATCCTTTGGACAGTAATTAATTGTTGATTTTCCGTATCCCGTTCCGTTATACTGTGTCTTTGTAACTATATCTAAAACATTGGACTAGGGAAACGGGACAACGGAAGAGTTCTTTGTCTTCAAATGCTTTCAGCACTAGAATGTATACTGCCAATGTTAAATGCATGCCCGTATGGGCTGATATCAACAGCGGTTGTGTATGCAACAACTGTGGCAGATTTGTACGTCTTCTTATAACCATACATTGCTAGGATTATTGCTGACTACTTTCTTTAATCCCATGGCGACTCCTTGCGAGGTAACCAGTCCGACTCCATTCTCAAACCACGTCGCACGTGTGCCAAATAATAGGCTTTTCTTTTATTAACTTAAATCTTTCCAACAATCCTCCCAACATTCGAGAATCTATGAAAAAGCTTACGGTCGGCTAAAACTTACAAGCGGATAAAGAATATCGGCATTTATATTTATAATACAATTTAAGCTTCGTTTTCACGAAACATATAACGTAAGTAAACCTTGAAGATAAATATATACTTCAACACTTCCCCAAGTTCGCTTTATTGATCTAAAAAAATATAAAAAACCCTTATAGAAAACGACCCTGATATTGGTGTAATTACAATAATTTAAAATTCCTTATGGTATTTATTTCTATAAATACCAAAAGGCCATATTGTTTGTGTGTTTACAAGTATAGGAAAAGGATAATTTTATGGTTATTGGTTTAAAGAGTTCATAAATAGATAGTATAGTACCTTTTAGATCATTGATAGATACAAATAGATCATTGAGGGCCGCGCGGCGTACTAGTTAGAAACTGACTACCTGTCTAAGGGTCTTAAGTTTGATTCCCAGCAGAAGAATAATAATTATGTATCACAAACTATTGATTTTCAGGTCTGACTGTGAAGTGTGTGTGTGTCCCGTGTCTCGCAGTGTGCATCGGACTAAGGAAGGGTTCGACGTGTGAGTGCCTCATGTTTCCGCAAATGTTTAATGTCTACGGCACTATAATATATCGGCGGAATATCCATATCGATTAGCCATTCGCAAATACTCAGACCGATGACGGGCAGAAGTGTCGGAGATGGAAGGTGTCTGGTAACTGCGGTTATCATATGCAATGTATACATAAATAATACATTGTATCCTATAAATATATCATATACAATGTATACATAAAAATAGATCATACAATAATATAACAAGATGAACATAGCGTTCTTTGACTAGTTTTTTATAACAATACAACAGTTCTGGCGACACATATTTTTGCTGGAAGTGAGTTTCATAAACGAATATTACAAAAATAGTTTTGTATTGTGATATGCAATAAAGTGTATTCTGACTGTCTTTCACGATCTCAAAATATTTCATAACTAAACTGGGCCAGTGGAGAAATGTTTTATTTCGACAAACATTAATTTCGACAAACATTAAGAACCGGATTACCCACGTTCAATTTATAATAATTTCTAAACAGATTCATATTAAGCTTTAACAACTGAGAGACTAGCAATGCTCGTAAACGGTGAATATTAATTATGTTACAAATATTATGACTTCGGAGTTAGTTAGCACACGGTGCCGTGGCTCTGTGGTTAGCTGCCTTAATCTTTGATATGATACATGGGTTTTTTTTTTGTGTATGAGTATTGCTGTTGGTCCAGTGACCTCTACAGGTTTATCTAAATAGATCCGCGAACGGGAGGCCCGCTGAGTAGGGAGACAACGACGATGCTGCGAAGCGAAGCACTAAGACCGCTGCCGCACCACCGCTGCGCTCCAACCCCTGAGGACGAAGAACGTCGACGACAACAGAGGGGGGCGATAATACAATCCGAGGGCTCCTCATAGTGAGGTAGGAAACCTCGACTCGGATCGCTATCTAAAGGAAGAATACATGGGTTGCAATCGTGTGTTTGTTATTGTGATTAGAATATTAACAAACGATTATATACTGTATGAGACTTATAGTAAGCGGTAACTGTAACCCATGATGCTGATTTAACCTGGATTGGTACTGATTATAATTTTATTCTCACGTTCTTATCCCTGATAAATAAAATGGAATATCGAAAATAGTATCATCGGATGCTATTAAACAACGGACGAAGCGCAATAACGACATGGTACTGTTAGATGTATCGACTGATATATTTGTACAAGGGGTATCATATAGTTAGGGCGTGGCTGCTTGTAAGAACAACATCCGAAAGATTAGAAAAGGTGAAAACGTAAGGCCGGCAGCGCATCTGCGACTCCTCTGGTGTTTCGGATGTCTATAGACGACGGTAATCACTCAGAGGTGAGCATCGTTTGTCAATTATTCTATTAAAAATGTTAGTTTTTCTAGATTCTGTTGATGTTGATGCTGTGCTCTTACAGCTTCATCGGACACAGGGCTCACGGAACTGAGGGGTCCGTGAGCTGGTTAAGTAGTTACGATGTAAGTATACAATACCATTTCATGTTGAAATTTTCGACGTGTTCATGTATCGATCATCATCGTTCATCATCACGGCCTTGTCATATAAAGAACCCTCCACTTTCACTCGCCACCTTATCACCTGTAAACCAGGATCCACAGAAGCATAGAAATTGAAAACAACGGACAGTGAGGTCTAATGTAATGGGATAGAGAACACTACTTAGGGACTTTCGAGAAAAGAGCCTTTCTTAAAGGCCAGCAACGCATTTGCGACTCCCCTGGTGTTACGGACGTTCATGGGCGGCGGTGATCACTTACCATCGGGTGGGCTGTTTGCTCGTTTGCCACCTGTTATATAAAAAGAATGAAAGTTGAAGTAAGGAATGTAGTTTTCCGGGCCGGTAAATGTACAAAGGGACATAATTGATGTCTTCCTGGTGGTTTTCGACTACGGCGATATATTCTGGTTATTGCCAGATGACATCAACGCTAAATATATATATATATATTGCCGTAACCATTTGCGCAAACACATACACACATACTTGTCGTCCCCTTCCCTATTTGGTTGTAACGCATGCGCAATAAGATCGGAGGAAAGTTCAAATGCAGTGTCAGGGATACGGGATGTACATACAACACACTCAAAGCCGAAAATTTAAAATTTTTGATGCACTAATATCGTTCTTCGGTTGGGAATCGAAACCAGTATCAGGAGCCAAGTATTCTAACAACTGCACCACGCGGCCGTCAAAAGGCATAATTATAAAGTATTTATCATTGTAACCCCATTACTGTAATCGATAACGTGGCGTCCATCACGTCACGACATATTCTTGCGTATCCAAAGCCAACATGGAGAACAGTTGCGCTGCGGAAGAAATGTTTATTTCTCCACGACGTGACGCAAAGCGGCCGTTTGGCAAGCGCCTGCGCAGATCGTCGCCCGCCGTTGTAGCCCGCCGACCGCTCAGCTGTGAAAGTTTACCAATAGGACGGTATAGTGCCGACCCTACTTATTGGTATCTTAATAATACCAAGTTACGAGTGTGTTGTGAGTTTAATTGTTATTATTATATAATATATGCTTATAATATAGTCATAAATATATTATATGTTATTTATTTTTCTTTGTTCTAACTATTTTTTTTTGTGGCACACGAACCATTTCATCTAATGATAATCCTTTGCTTCGTATAAATTAATAAATACACACACTCTTACACACATTCATTTAATATAATACACGCAAAGAGGTACAGTTTTTAATACACACTCAGAATACTTTTATTTTATATATATATATATATATATATATTATATATGTATTTCAAAACAAATTTCTTTCCACGTATGATTTGTTAAATTCTTATTTTGTTACAATTTATATTATCTTGTTACATACACTAAGGAAGCACTAAGGTCTGAAATACGGATATACCTTTTATCTAGTTCATACCTGGATGTCTCAACATACTTAAGGTATAAATATAGATATAATTAGTTCAAGTATTTTTATTTTAGGATTGTTTAAGTAAAAGGTGTGTAATATATTATATTATTACTACACACCCACATTCGTCCTCGATAAGGAGTCATAGGATAGATGCATCATGACCTCTGAGGACTAAGATGGATGCCTCCAGGAATAAGAGCACCGGATCCCACCCGACGAAACGCGGCAGCGTTGCACTGCCATTTCACGTTGGCATTCTGTGAGGTCCTTCCCAGGACCCATTAATAGGTCTGCTTTTGAAACGGGCTGGAACACAGCTTTACCACTTAAACGCGTATACTTTTTAAAATATGTTACAACGTCTGGCATATAATGTGAATTCGCACATTTATTTTAAAGGAAGCATTGATTAAATTGTGTACAGATTTTCAATATAATAAGTATAATTTTGGGTCAAACAAGTAACTCGGTGGTTGTTCGTTTTCAGTTCAACTACAAGCTAAGGTCGATATTTGTGTAAAGCACATATTAAATTATTTTGGCATTACATCTGGGTGAAAGAAAAAAAATTCTTCTGCGGAATATATTAGTTTCTATAATAGGTCTTTAAATTTCTTTCCCAATTTAAATGTTTTTGTAATACCATAAGTTTTACACTTGAGCCAATATGCTCTAAAAGATATTTCATTCTTGAAATAAATCGTATTAAACAATCTTGTTAATATTATTAAGGAAACGATTTAATCGTTTTAAACACAAAAGTTATTTTTTATTCTTTTAATATTGCTCTTGCGTGTTATCAAATATTTAATCTATAAGTAAGAGCAGAAGATTTAATGTGAATGTTTTTGTGTAACGAGAACTCCTCTTCTCGATTAAAATAAATACATATTTAGAAATAAATATACACGTATAGATATCGTACTTAAGTGATTAAATATTCCTTACATACACGCAGTTCTGCACGTGATTATAAATAAAAACTGCATCCCAAGACATATTTATCTCCAATAACGAAACATCTGACGACTATGGAATGTCTATTCACTAGTAGTAAGGTTTTTTACTTACCAGACGAAAAATATTATCGCCTACATTCTTTACAGTTGATAGTCTATAAAAACATGGTCGTAATCGAGCCGAATTATTTGCGTTGTATCTAGTTCATAACTCTAAACTCACACATGGTTGTAACAAGTTAAATTAAATTAGTAAAAAAAGTTAATCCATGTCAATTGTTGATAGTGCTACTATGGCGGAGCTTACAAATATTAACCGACCTTGGACTAGAAAGCAGTACATGTTATGTTGCGCGGATGCCACATACAATCTACTCACTAAAGCCTCAAGGTCACCATCGCTTTAAGCTGAGCGAAAACAAAAAGTTGATCACATTGGAGCTTTAAAAAATAAAATTATAGAACCCGGAAATATTTTTATATCCAATATTGATATACTCAATTGCCATTTACCAGTTTATGAAAATAAATTAAGGTCGAATAAATAACTCCCATTATCTTGTATATGTACATATATGGTAACGTTTATGATTGTAAAACTACAAATAAATTTTTTTTAGGTATAATATGGATAAACTAGACTATGTTTAGGCACACATTATATTCATAACTGCTGCTAATATATATAACTGATATAAAAATACATTGAATTATGCGAATATTACACAAATAATAAGCTTCATTCATTGAGTTATATCCGCGTAAGAAATCTTTAAATAACATAATGCAATCCTCGAAATTCTCTGTTGCATATGGAAAATATATATATATATATATATATATATATATATATATATATTTCTCAGCCGCAGATATCAGTCACCATAATTTTCCATTAGGTAAAATAAGTATTTATAACAATTTAAGAAATTACAAGAAGCCAACGGGCATTGGTGGGGATGAAATCATATGGAGGATAATGATATTTCACATATTTATCACAAGTTTGCAAAACAGTTTTGTATTTAAAATATTTAAATAATATATAAATAAGAATTCTGTTAGTGATTATAATCATATTCACGAACTGGATTCGTTTTAATTAGCATGCAGGTGCAAGAAAATATGTGTGAAAATCAGTTTTATTAAAATCTAACGCACATGCAAATCTCATTGACATCAAAATTAATACCTCTGTTAAATTTAAAGAGGTGGACTTTTAGATATTGAGCTTAAGGGCAGAAAATACATGATAAGTTAAGCTGGTCTTAATAATAAATAATAAGTCTTTTATTCGTGCATATTTAGTTGCATACATATGCGTCATATTTTTATACCTTTACAATGTTACGTTTATTAATTATAATAATAAAATTAATATTTAAAAATGTATTTTTAGTGTCTAAAATACTTATTAAAGTTTTAATTATAATTAATTTCTGCACCCCCAGACACGAAAAGGCTTACGGGGATTGATAATGATTATTGTGTTAAAATTATTTGAATGGGTTCAGTACATGAGTAATATTATTGATACATTTATATAATCTCTCTTTTCTATTACGTAAATATATATAGACAGTTCTATGTACGATTTAGGATTTCTAGGAATGTAGTAATGTGCTGTTGTTTAAAGATTTCTTACGCGGATATTACACTGTTAATAAAACTAATTATTCGTGTAATGTTCGCGTTATTCAATATTCATTGAATAAACAAATTATAATGTTTTTGTTAAAATAAAACGTTTCTGATATAAACATTAACCGTAATCTTCGTCTGCTTCTATAACTGACCTGGCAACAGACAGGATTACGGAAGACAATGATGTCGAAACATACCATCCTCATCTCATCCGTCGAGGGTGATGTCGAACTTGCATTGATTGAACATGATTATTTACCAAGGATATGGATGTCATGGACCGCAGGATTCATTTACCATTAGATGAATTGTCACCTATGAATTTGTCACCCCCATACATAACATCACTCCTTTTTTATTAACAGCGGTAGCCTATTGGATAGAGCGTAACCGTAATCTTGAGAAAACCTGTACGTCTAAGAAATAAATTAAAAATAAATAATTCGAAGACACGTGAAGCACGCCAAGCCGCAGTGTATCCGAATGGTGCACTGCAAGCACCGATATCGTCTAGAGACGAAGTCTATTTCCAACAGACAAATTCACGTGGATAGGATGGTAGTAACTACTTTGAGTACGATAAATTTTACGGAATTCGTCCTGTTTATTTTAAAGGATACTTATTGATGTTGACGCTATCACAACTCCACCGGACTCTGTGCTCCGGATCCCGGATCCGCGAGCCAGTTAGATTTGGAGATTAGATTTCTAACTCACTGTGAAGCGCTACCCTAACCTAGAAGCTGGGGGCGATAAGAACCGCCCTGGAACGCGGGTGTATATGGTGTTCGCGGTGTAATCGCGGCTACTTCGCGCTCGAAGGCGAGGTCGGCGTGCTGTGTTTGTGGCTTATTTTTTTGAATCCCGACGTTTCGAATGCTTTACAATTGTTATGTTTATTCTAATCTTTTACTCGTAATTATTGGTTGTGCCATAATCTCTACCTAATATAATCATTTTTTGAAAATTTGTAATTTGTATTTTTTTTATAAACATTGTATTAATCTGAATATTTTGCTTGTACTGTAACACCTTCGAGTAATTACTCACAGTAAACTGGCCGCACTGCCCTGCCGTAGTACAGTTTCATACTAAAACGGAGGGTAGCTGAACAATTAGCTATTAAGCAAACTAGCCTACAGCCTCGTTTTTTTTAATGTTTAATTTTTTTTCAGTAAGTTATGTTATTTAAGAATACATTAGGTTAAAATAAAATTGTTAACATTAGGCTAAGATGTGTAAAAAAAAAACTATGAATATTTTTTTTCCTATTTTTCTATTTCTATAATATGTTCGTACTGGTAAACATGAGGCGGGGCCTGGTGACTTGTGATACAGGTGAAAGCCTAGTACAAGCTCCAGCTCTCACAAACACTTGTGGCAATTTTATTTTTTTCCGAAATAAAGAATTTAAATTTTTGAGAAATAAAGAATTATTATTAATATTATTATTATTATTTGTTATAGCCACGAGGAGGAGATAGGTGTTAAACGTCTTGACGTCAAACGTTAACCCAAATTATCGTCCGCTTTTATTTATATATTTCTGTATATCTACGAAAACCTAGGCCCCAGTATGTTGAGGTCTTGGGGTTTGGAGTAGTATTGTAGTTTTGGATTTAATTTACATACCATAATGCATCCTATTAAGGGTGGAATTTTACCGATCGATCCGATCCATCCATGTTGTAGCAAGAAATTCGCTGAAGCGTGGCCACAGTTAAATAATTTGTGATATAGCTCAGAACTATTGAATGGAGAGTAACGACCGGTTGAAGCTAACCGCTGTTAAAAATAGACGCAACCAGCGCCTGATTATAAATTCGTGTGTGCATAATTGTTTCTAACAGACATTTAGGCACTATTAAGCCGTAACTTGTGCCTAGCCGGCATGTGCACCGAATGAAAAAATATTTTAAATAGAACAGTAATAAAAAAAGAACTTAAAATAGAAAATAAAAATTTCGCGTTCAGAATTTATTGCTTTACCGATAGCTCATTTATAGCTTTAAATAGATAAGGAAGCGATATAAATACTTATAAATTTTTCTTATTTACATATCTTAGGTAAGTCGGCGAGTTCGAAATCATCAACAATTTAATCACAAACAGGAATATTTACATTTTTACATTATTTTCCGCTTTATGAACGCGTTAATATTTAACAGGACGGTTGTCTGTATTCTGTATCTGTGTACCGACCTAATTATCTCAGAGCATCGCGCAAACACAACCGGTCAGCTTTGTCATTCAGTCATTCGCGGCATTTGTAAGTTAGCGGACGCATCGACGTTGCGAAACGCGATTATTATTAAAACTATTTCCCGCCTGTTTTGACAGCTAGAAACAGTGACACTTTTTATTTTTAAACATTGTAAGTGATTTGTATTATTTAAAATTATTGTTTTAATCATACTGGGAATATACACATTGCATTATTATAGTAAAAAGATAACGTCACAGTGGAAACGCTATATTGTATCAACCGTTTGAGTAATGTTCACGATTTCACGGAGAAGTTTCCATATTCGAGATTACGAAAAGTTTATCAAAAACTTAACAGAATTTTCAGTAATAAAACAGTAAAACAGTTAAAATTACTATCTCAGTGGTTTTTTTGTACGACTTTAAGGTAGGTAGGCAGCCATTAAGACAACTTCGAACACATTATAATTATTTTAACGTACACCAGTAATTATTTTTTATGTATTTATCGTTTATTTTCTCTTTCACACAAAATGAATACAGCAATATAATTCAATCTTTCTAAATATATAACATTTCAAAACATGTATTTATATTGAAATTTCACGTTCAAAGAAATGAAATATTGGTTAAAATATATTTTCTGGTAATGTAAAATTTTTTTACAAATACTTTTAATAAAAAAATACAAGAATAATGTGAAATAATTTGTGTTCTAGTTTTGATGAGTATCTATAGTAGAGAGAGTAGTGGAGAGAATTTTCGATTGTATATCCCGGCATCTGAGACTGCCCAGACAGATCCAAAAATATTTAGATCTTCAATAAAAATTCTAGATTTTAGCAAATGCGTTGTCATGGCGGAGTGAGATGGAATGCCTCGTTATCAACAATAGGATCTCCAGTCCTCACAATCACCGTATGAAACATCCTCCCGCAATTTCATGCTGATATTCTGTGGTGCCGTTCTCTTCCCTCAGCTGAATTGAATGAATGCTACAGACAGAAAACAAGTTGCAGATTAGCTGTCATTAATTACAACGTTTTTTACCTTTAGTGTACGTACCCAATTCGACTAATAAGAATACTAGATTTACTGGTTAAGATTTATTATATCAATATTGTTTTATTTCTTGAGTTTTTTTGACGAAAACATATTAATTAGGTGCTTTAAATAAGTATATTTTTATGTGCTTAACTGATTTTCTTATACCATTTTATAATACAGTGGCAGAGCTATATTGCAGTTTGCTTCTAGTAGTAGAACGAATGGGTCAGCTCGACCGAGGTAGGACCACGCCCTCACAGAATACCAGCGTGAAATAGCAGTATAACACCGCTGTGTTCCGTCTGATGAAACCAGACGGGATCCAGAACCTTATTACTGATGACGAAGCATTCTATCTTAGTCCTCAAGGGTGACAACGCATCTGCATTATGATTCCTTGTCAAAGATGAATGTAGATGGTCGTGGGCCGCAGGTTTCACTTGCCATCAGGTGACCTGCGTGCTCGTTTGTTACTCTCGATATAATTAAAAAAAAAAAACCCTTTTTTAATACGAACTTAAAATTACTGCAGTATAATAAATAAATATATATGTATATATATATATATATATATATATAAACAGCCTCTTAATATAAATCTCAATACTGAGCGTAGGTAACGTCAGACCGGTTCACTGCGGATTTGCGGACTTCGCTGAGTTTCGTAATATTTTTTTGTTTTTATTTCCTAAAAACACTGGTGATACAACGATGTTCACCTTCAACTCCGATAGCATATACAAAATGAGAATTTGAATTCCATTTTTTCTATTTAATTTTTAATTTCCTCTCTAGAGAGGGTGGTAGAGAGACACCACGTGGAGTCAGTGGATAAATGGACTTCACGTGTCTTCGATATATATTTTGTTTTCATTGATCTATTAGATCATAATATCACGATGTTTTCCTTGACCGTGGTGCACATAGTTATTAAAACTTTTATTGCTTTTTTTTTGTTTTTGTACACTGTTTGCTCGCGTTCCGTGAATTAAATGCGATCGCTTAGCGGCTACTTCGGCTCTCTTTGCGCAATTAGTATGAGAAATAATTACATTATTACAATTACATGCACTTGGCCTCTTACTTAATTAAAAACTTACTTTTAGTGTCAGTAGCTTTCAAAATAAATATCAGTTGTGTTTTTTTTTATTCCAAAGTGTGTGACTTTATATGTCATTAATAAATATTTATTCGGGCGGTGATGACACAACCTATCTCATACAGTATAATTTAGATAAACAGTTACAAATGTATTTTAATACCACAATCATTAAAAACCAATCGAATCATCTGATAGCAAACGCTAAACATTTCAGTGACTTTCTTATTTGACCCATCTACTATATGGCCATTAATCTTTCCCAATTCAGAAGGTATTGCCATAATCGTGGCGCTTAGCAGCTTAAGATGACTTACTAAATGAAATTATGAATTGTTATTTAATATTTTCAACTATTTTTTTAACTAATTTATAATCTAAGGAATTTATTCCTTTGATTATAAATTATTTGATACTGCTCAATCTTATACAGTGACAGCATTTTTTTCGTAAGCGCTTCATGAATTATGTTTTTCTTAAGATAACAATATAAATAAGATAAGGTTTTTTTTTATCTTAAATATTTTTATATAGTGTTAATATGCACAATTATTGCTATATCTCACCATATCATGGGATGGTAAAAATAACGTTTAAAATGTTAATAATAAGTCATTAGTTTAAGCAATTATCGGTTGGCCATGTAAATATTGGAATATTTAATGACTCGATTAAAGTAATACTATTTCCGAATATGGTACTATAAATTCGCAACTTGTATAACTCCTTTGTTCGATAAATTTAATATATTTGGTGTTTTATGAAACGTTCCTGTGTTAGGTTTGTGTTACTTATGTGATCTTATGTGATGTGTTTCAGATATGTTATTTCTTCGCAGAGCTTTGAAACTTTTTCAATTTTATTTATTTATTTAACTTTTATGTACACAAAGCATTTATATAAGGAAACTAATATAAGAAAAGTATGTGTACAACAGCACAGCTTATTTTACAATAAAAATCTCTTGAAGCAGTTAGTGCTGGACATATTATCGAAAATAAACATAGCGTACTCACAAAAAAAAGAAAAATAGAGATAAAAATAAAATAAATACAGGACTATATTTATTTAATAAGTTATTGTACTTTTTTTGCGTCTTGATTCTTTGCTTGTGACGGAAGTAGATGACTGAGCTATGTGCTCTCTTTTCACCATTACTAATGTATAAAGAACCACCTTGGACTCAGTACACGTAACAGAAGACTTTTATAGCGATCTAAACCTCGATTCTCTATAATGAGTGAAACAGCATAGAGTGAGAAGGAGTGAGAGAGACTAAAAGAGTAAAGGAGAGATCTAAAATATGTCTAATCCTGTATATAGCATAGCAATCTATCTTTTCCTCTCTAGGCTAGTACCTATTTTTCGTCCTTTTCGTTTTGAAACGTTAATTCGACCTTGAAATTTTACTCTAATCGCCCCAAAACAAAGTCATTAAATAAAAATCTTATACATTAACTCATAAACTGATTATTTTTCAGATATAAAAATGACTTCAGTGGGGACCGCTAAGAATGGCGTTGCGCCGAATGTGATCTCAAAAGCTCCGTGGTAAGTAACTGGCGAAATATATATATTTCATATTATTATTTGAATTTTGTTAGTGAATAGTATTTATTATTTTCCCGATTATTTTGCTGTAATTAGAAAAGATAGTTGAAATATTTGTATACGTCATTTAAAAACAACCTAGAATAAATGAAAGAAGTAAACTACATACATACATATGTGCTCGTTTGTCACCCTCTATAAAATAAATAAAACATATTTAAAAAAAAATGCTTAAATCTTTTCTTTTTCTTTTTTTATTATGGGCATATCTTCAAAAGATACCCTACTTCCTGGGGGAGAGACAGGGTTATTTGGTATACTTAACCACTAAAACCCCGTCGATCATTATTATTGCATTGGGAGGGGCTTTTGGATCTTCTACGGAACGCACCGGTGCCCTTCTGCACAGGGACTAAGCACATCCCAGGGAGGACCAAGCCTCCCCCGGCACGGTCCAAATTTAGAAGAAGGCTAAAGGAACTTGAACAATATTATAGTTGTAGATAATTATTTTACACTTAATAAAAACCACATATCATCATAATCATGAATGGAAGATTAGTGACCTCGCCCGGGAACCTGACTTCCCCTTTTAGTCGCATTGTATAGGTAAGGAGTACCTTAGCCTTATTCTATTTGCCTTGGGCTAAAGGCCTCTGTCCTGGTGGTCATCTTACGCTGCAGGCTGTTGAAGCTCAACAGCCTGCAGCGACGGACGCTCGTAGAGGGACATCGATCGCGCGACCACCGTGTAGAGGCGGCGGACTCCTTCTCTGGGGGTCGTGAACCATTTAGTCCAACAATTAAAGCTTAGTAGAGTAGGGAATGGGAATATAAGTAATTTCAAGTACATTGCGAGCGTTATTTAAAAAAATCCGCAAAAATGATAAGGTCGGTAGGAAGCAAGGTTTTTTTTTCTGGCTGATGGCCGTTGTTAGCACAACGGCTTTTACAGTTTCACGGGATTGAAAGATGACTGACCACTTATGGCGTTCAGCTGAGACCTTCATTAGTGGGTAAACAGCACAAAGGCTCACCGAGAGGAAGCCTCGGCTTGGACCGTTACCCTGTTACGGGAGAACGCCTGACTCGAGGGTGCCCGAGAGGGCTGTACCTCGGCTCGGTCAGTTGCTTCTGACTACGAAAAGAAAAAGAAAGAAACTCCAGCGACGCTTCTATCAGTGTTGACTGGTGAGAACCAGTGAGACCCGCGAATAATTTTGTCTGCCACGCCGTCGCCGTCGGCGGAGGCGGTATGAGTGTGGACGTTACTATGCATGTCGCCGACACGGAGCGTTTCGCAAATAAAGCAAGACACTAAAACCAACAACTTGTGTTCTACAAATAATGGGTCAAACTCCGAACCCAACAGGCCCATGACTTTTAGTTATATACTTTGACCTTCAGGCCATGCGGGTTCAAAATTATACGCCGATGCTATAAACTAGCTGTAACACATTAGCTCCAATAGGTCCCGTTTGATCCGACTTATTCTCAGAATGATGACGATAATATTCTCCTGACTGATTTCGACCACACCACCAAAAGATATTACACCTCCTGTTTATAAAAGATGACATCAAATGCGGATCCGGATATATTGCAGTAAAGTAAGCATTCGCGCAAGTAGAGAGGCACTCACTTCGTTAACCCTACGTAATGCATGTGCAATAAAATCGAATGAATCTTCAGATGCAGTACTAAGGGACCTAGTACATTTATCTTTATTTTATCCTTATCTTTCGTCAATTCAACTGCTGGTGACGCCCAACATCACAGGAAAATATAGCATTATTTACAAGATATTCAACTTTGTAGAGACGTGATAGCTTAGTATCGAAGCGCTCGCTTTCAATTCAGGGTAAATTGCCGCCTATACTATAAAATGTAAATAAATGAAAATATTTTGAAGACATGTGAAGTCCACCAATCCGCAGATCCGCTTGGTGTGATTTATAATTTGTTACTTTACCTTTTTTTCTTTCTCCCTCTTTTTCCTTTGTCATTTATATGCTCTTATTATGCATTTATAGGCTATTCAGTGATAGAGCTACACTGCAGTTTGTTTCTAGTTGCAAAATGAATGGGTCAGTTCAACCGGGGTAGGACCACGCCCTCACAGAATACCAGCGTAAAGTAGCATCATAATATTGCTGCGATATGATTCTTTATCAAAGATGATTGTAGATGTCATGGACCACAGGAATCACTCACCATCAGGTGAACTGTGTGCTCGTTTGTTACTCAATGTAATAATAAAAATTCAATAATGCTGTTTACCTTTTTCAAGTTCTGTTTAAAGTTAAGCGGTTAATGACTTTATAATTTATTCTGTGTTATATTGAATGTAAATATTTTCAATTGGTATGCAGTTGTATTGTAAATGACGTTGTATAAACCGGTGGATGGTTGGATATACCGGTGGCACCGACTTCCAAATATATATAGTATATAAATTTTTATTACTTTCTGCTCACATGCTGGTTTCTTTACGTTGTTTTCCTTCACCGACTAGTATCTGGTAAATCAGCGCCTAAAATTCCAATAAAAATTTAATTGATATCGGGGCACCGGAGTTCGAACTTGTTTTGTGGGTACAGTGATTTAAAAGCAAGCGTTTGGATTTTTAGAGCTACCACGTGAAACTTCACATAAATGTACTCTATATCAACAAGTCTTTATATAACACTGACTGATTTGGAAAACCTAGTGAACAGTAATTGGGCCTCCAGTTTCTATGGTTATTATGTTAGTAACATTTTTTTTGGTCTTCTGTCATTGTGATCTTTCTGCGGTCCAGATGACTCACTTCTCATCTTAATACTAGCTGCAGCATACTATTGTTAAACTAATTGGGTGAATCTGAACTTCGAAATTCTCATTTTCTCTTTTTATGGCTATTAGCCCGAGGGCTTTACCGGGTTGAAAGGTGGCAGAGCGCTTAGGGCACTCAGCTGAGATCTTCTTAATAGGTAACCAGCGCAAGGGTTACCGAGTGGGGGAGTCTTGGCTTGGACCGTTACCTGGGCGTGAAAGCAACTGACTCGAGGGTGCCCAAAAGGCCGAATCTTAGCTCGGTCAGCTAATGCTGACGGATTATTATTTAATGAGTCGCGAATGATTCGGTCCGGAGGGAGTCCGGTTTTTCTCCATGGCCGACGTCGGTCACCGACCGACCTCGGTCCCGTGTAAGTATATGCGGCCATATAAAAAATCCTGTATTTAGTACTGTCGTTTTTTTTATTTATTAAAACAATTTGGTTTTAAATATTTTTATATCTATAAAATATTTATTAACATAGACAAAAACCGAAATAATATCAATTAAAAAAAATCTGCATACGACTAGAATTCGCATAACGATCTTTTTTTCAATTCAATTTAATTCTTTTATATAATGTATATATAAGTGTATAAAATCGTGGACTCCATTTTACAACTCACGGACCCACATTTTTTTTGGGCGACGGACCCCTTGCATGTCGTCTTCGACCGCTGAGGATATGGAAGATTTAGGTATCAGTGGCTTAAACAATTATGTTGTTATTTCCGAGATTAGCGCAAGCTACACAGTGTTTGCTTTATATATCGCTTCCAAACTTTTATTTCGGCGCGATTTCATCCAAATTATAAAATCATTTAAAAGCCATTATAATCACTGACCATGAAAAGAATAAGAATGGTTACTAATTGTAACACTCGTGTACTCTGTAAATCAAGTAAATTAAACCGAGGATCTAAGTTCTATAATTTATGCCATAATTAATAACAACTAACGTTCAAATAAAGACATATATTAATTATACAATAAAAAACAATGTTAACCATAAATATAAATAATTTCGTATGAGGTACAACATAGATTTATATAAACATATGACAAACAGCATAACATTATCTTCTCTAAAAAGTCAGCCATGGGAATCGAGGCCTTTGTTATGTTTGACAGTGGAGTTAAATTCGTAATTTAACTCCACTGTCAAAAATAACAAAGGCGGGCTAAACGGGATGTTATCAAAATTATCATTCCTCGTTAGTGATTCCTTTTAGATGGCATAAGTCAGGACAGTTTTTTTCGTTGATGTCGACCTGTGTATGCTAACTGATTCCTATGATCCATGTCATCTACTATCATAAGCGATATAGAATCATAATGCAGATAACCCTGACCACTATCATGCCACCAGCAATGAGCTCTTCTGTTACGCTAAATTATCAGTTGCGTTTCATCTCATCACTTATCTGTCCCTCCTGATGAGTTTCCGGTTAATTTAAAACAGACGACTTACAGCTGCGTTAAAAAACTATTTTGGTGTTCTGTGATTGTACTATCGTTTCTGTACCATGAATATTTCATTGTTTATGATTATTTTAAAGGTCATTTGTTTCGTTTTTATGTAATTAAATGCTTTGTGTTTATTTTGCACAACTTTTAAAATTTTTAGAATTAGGATGTTTTTCTATATTTTGATATTTTGTTCGAGCTCATTTATATGGATATCCTCATCTTTCGATCTCTTTAAAATGCTGTGCGTGGAGTTTCATTTAATGTCGATTCTGATGAGATCTCGGTTGGATGAATTTTTCGCGTCGAAACCGGGTATATGAAGTATTTAAAATCAAAAAGGCACTTATTTATATTAACTCCTATCCGCGGTTATCTATCTATACAAGCCGTTTAAGATCGACTTGAAGTTTTGTGCTGTCTAAATGATCTTTTATCTTCATAAAAATATTTTTCTTATATATGTATGAATAAAGTTGATATTTATAAACATTCATGGAATTTCAATCTTTAATTTAATTTATTCAAAAGTTGTAATCCTTCAGACATAATATTTCTCTTTTTCATAACCAGTTCTGTGTTTTCGGCCCTTCATTTTGTTTGTATTTCTTAAATGAAGTTGGT
The DNA here is from genome assembly GCA_029286865.1 of Teinopalpus imperialis. Lineage (NCBI taxonomy): Eukaryota > Metazoa > Arthropoda > Insecta > Lepidoptera > Papilionidae > Teinopalpus > Teinopalpus imperialis. The sequence continues at coordinate 441,914 of JAGSMU010000020.1, read as the reverse complement.
TAAAACATGTTTCGCGTTTCAATGCATAAATAAATATTATATCATGCACGTTGTTTAACTGTATATATTGATAAAGAGGCACCAATAGCCTAATGGTTTAGGGCACGGGTTGTGAAACTAAGGATCTAAGGACCTCAAGCGTTTCAGCTGAATTGTGGGTTAAACGGAATATTACCAATGTTGTTGGCACTGCTGGAATTCTCTAATATATATATATATATATATATTAATATCAAAATAGTCGTACGTACTATATTTAATAAAATTCGCAATTTTTCATAAATTATTATGTACATCATATATATGATTATATATATAAATTGCTAATTTTATTATATACTATAAATGATATTTTAGTACCTAAGCGGCCTAAAAGCCGCCAGGCTTTTGTTTTTTCAGTCTTCTGTTAAGGGTAATACCGACTAAAAAACCCTCCCGAGGGACTTTTCTAGAACCCCCACGAGATCACCAGCGGGTATTATTCGTGGGGGTAGTTTAGCAGTCCTTCGTTCCCTCCTTCACCTACATGTATGCATGTATGTATGTATGTACGTGCATGTAAAAATTCATTAAATTTATACATACATATGAAGGATGCCTGAATAATGTGAAATATTGCAGACGTATTAAGAACTGAGAAAAAAACAACTATTTAAAGTTATTTGTGTCGTGTTAGTATTCTAAAACGTTAATATATCTCAGTTCGTCTATTTCGATATTAAGTTAATTGAAAGTACTTTAAGGATGATTGTTTGGAATTTCGTTAGACAATTCTAGTAAGTAGAGAAAAATAGATTTATTAGATGGTAGGATATCTTGTGAAAGGATTTCTACATTAGTTGAGTCAATTATTATTCTGGAAGTTCAAACGTCCTTAGCATCATTTCTTAACAACGAGGTAATCAGATACTATGCTTTGGTCTGTTTTTAATAGTTAAGTTGTTTTCTATAGTTTTGATGATTAATAAACTCGTTTTTTTTTGTTGATATGTGTTTGATTAATACTTTTTATTTATTTATATGTGTTTGATTAATATTTTTTGTTTATTTATATGTGTTTGATTAATTTTATTTTTTATTTATGTGTTTGATTATTTTTTTTTATTTATATGTTTGATTAAAATTTTTATTAAGGCTTTTTAATTATCATTGCCACATTATGTTCATGTCTCATGGAGTCTAAAACCAACAACGACATGGTCAATGGATAAAGAGAGCCATCACACACAGAATATCGGCACGAAACAGCATCATAACGCTGCTGTGTTTCGTATGGTGTAGGGATCCGGGGATCCAACGCATCGCAACGCAAGTATTGAATCTTTATCGAGCATATATATGAATAACATCGCCCACAGTGGTCACTTACCATCTGATAAACTGTGTTATTGGTTTGTCACCCCTAATACAATTATATACATAATAGCTTAAACTCGTAAATTTAGTTAGTATTTAGTACGAAAATACTACCTCTTCATAATCTACAAAATGCCCTCCGCGGAACCTTTGTAGTCACGACTGGTTCCTGAGTTTCGAGTCAGTGGCTCAACACAAATTTTGCGGCAGAATTTCGAAAATGGATTTTATGTGTGTATACTAAATGAATACTACGTAAAGCACTATAATACCCGAATTTTTAAAAAAATATTTTATGATATAGTGGTTTGGTCACTGAATGATTATATCAACCTCATTGGTAAACTTACTATATAAGGTCAACAACGATACAGTCTAGCTTTAACAATATAACATAACATTCTAGCCTTATCCGACTGCGAAAAGGCAAGAATGTCATTACACGCACCAACTTCATATATGTACAATTTGCAGAAGGGACTTTTCCCATCAAATATGCAAAACAATTAAGTAGGATATGACCAGAAAGAATCCGAAAGACCAAGGTTTATATCTGCTGTGCTCATATTGGTTGCATCAATCCAAAGGAAGTGGATTAGGCTGTTGTGGATGGTTTTGCACCATATATACTAAGCGATCTTTCATCAAAATACTCCTACACCTTAGAGTAACACACTTTAGTTTTATTAAGATAATCAGAGAAATAAGGCAGATAATCCAAGGATACACCTTCACTCGTAGCACATTTGTGCATATGTTCGAAATCGACCAGCGCATTATCATTGTCAGAAATATCCTCAGTGATATCATAGATAAGCTATGTACATTAAAGGATGTATATCATCCAAATATTATATTGATAAAGATAACATTTACGATATTGTGTGTTTTATTACGTTTCCTGTGTAGAAAACCAAAATCCAAATGCTACGGAACTAGCCAGTAAGTTGACTAATATATATACAGAATCAAATATAAAATCAACGTAATGATTCGATATATTTTAAGAACTATTTGAAGTGGCGAAATAATATTTTTATAGTTAAAACAACTTACATTTCCATACATAAAGCAATCCATTTATTAATGACAATTTGCGTATTGCTTTCATAAAACAATAATTAAGAAATGCTTGATGTCATCGTTAAAATACATTTTACAACCGTACACGATGTTTCAACAGCACAAACCTTTCGCCAGTTTACGCATACATATGTACGCTAAATAAGCTCGTTAGTTTTATATCACTGTAGATACAATTGTTACTATCATACTGAAACAGAAATAAATTATTCGACATCTACTTACATTACCTATTTGACTGTCGTTTGAAAAGGGAAATATATAATTGATGGGGATCAACCTAGATGGTCGTTATACTAATAAAGCCTAGACGTCTACGATTATGTCAAAAAAAAATCGCGCAGAAATTATTCTGACAAACGGTCCTTACATTTCGTATAGCCTCAGGGCCTTCATCGTCATTTAAAATGTGAATGAGCAGAACGGCAGTGCCGTGAGCTGAGTCAGAATACCTAGTTACATGTTCTTGTGTATTCGTATCCATTACTATAGGAAACATAACACCCTGATGATATATATTCAAACTGGTACTCCGTGAGGCCGTACTCCTACTCTAGTCGAGCCGACCCATTCATTATGAAGCTAGTACCTACCTGCGGTGTGGGTCTACCATCTACACAAGAATACCAGCGTAAAATAGCAGCATAATGTTGCTATTTCGTCTGACGAGTGCAGGCATTCGGGGACATTTATTTCTGGTGAGGAGGTATTCCATCTCAGTCCTCAAAGGTGACAACGCATCTGCATTATGGTTCCTTGTCAAGGATGAATGTAGATGTCGTGGGCCGTAGGAATCATTTACCATCAGGTGAACTCTGTGCTCGTTTGTTACTCTCATTGATATAAAAACAGTATTCAAGCATTCTTCTAACATATAAAAAATATAGAAGCAATTTTATTCATAGCTAATATCATAGAAGGGTCTGCTAACACGTACTATGAAACCAAGGTTTTTGTAGGCAGAGTATGCTATTGCATCAACGTGTTCTGTTTTAACATCCAATAAGATTATGTTTTCTCTATTTATTCTATTGAGTACCTGATAGTAAGCGATTCCCATAGCACATGACACATTCATCTTCGATAAGGGATCATAATGTAGGAGCGTTGTCACTCCTGAGGACTAAGACCCAGAGCCTAGTCACGTCTTTTTTTTTGACGTTTTTGTGATAATGTTGGTCTTGTGACCTCTACGGATTTATCGGAACAGACTCGCGAGCGGAGGCCCGCTGAGTAGGGAGACAACGGCAATGCTGGCATGAAGAGCGGCTACAGCACCGCTGAACTCCGACCCCGTAAACGAAGAACGTCGACGACTATAGTGGAGGGCGATAATACGATCCGAGGTTCCCTCAGAAGGAGGTTCGAACCTCGGCACGGATCCACATCGGAAAGCTAGTCAATTCACAAGACGGGAACTCTTACATTACATTCTTAAGACCGTGTGCCCCTAAAGTATTGTTGACGGACGATTTCAATGTCCAACGTCAAGAGCAAACATACACAGTTTGGTAAGCTATAGTTTCACGGCCGGAGTATTGCGTGTGGTCAAGAAAGCCCATTAGAGCACTTTGCGTCAATTTAACTGCACGGACATGCGTCATTGCCCAAGCCGGTGTCCGTAGACCGCGATTGACCTTTTGTGGAACGTGTCCGACCATCTGACATTGGATTCTGGATTTATTGCCTCTAGTCAGTTCTGACTATATGCGGTTTCCACTTCTTCGTATAGTATCGATAAGTATATAGAGTATCGATATCCGATATGATATATCCGCTTGGCGTAGCGGTTCGATTCCCCCAGTCGGGAAGCAATATTGGTTTATTACATTAGTATAGTATATTCATTGTTTTTATTGTGTCTGGGTGTGTTGTGTGTATGTCCAGTTTTCTTGTCTGGGTGTATTGTATGTATTTCCAGTTTTCGTGTCTGGGTGTATTATGTGTATGTCCAGTTTTCTTGTCTGGGTGTGTTGTGTGTATGTTCAGTTTTCGTGTGTGGTTGTGTTGTGTGTATGTCCAGTTTTCGAGTCTGGTTGTGTTGTGTGTATGTCCAGTTTTCGTGTCTGGTTGTGTTGTGTGTATGTCCAGTTTTCGTGTCTGGTTGTGTTGTGTGTATGTCCAGTTTTCTTGTCTGGGTGTGTTGTGTGTATGTCCTGTTTTCTAGTCTGGGTGTGTTGTATGTATGTCCAGTTTTCGTGTCTGGTTGTGTTGTGTGCATGTCCAGTTTTATGTCTGGGTGTGATGTGTTTATGTCGAGTTTTCGTGTCTGGATGCGTTGTGTGCATGGCCAGTTTTCTTGATACTGCACCCGAAACTTCCTTCGATCTTATTGCACATGCATTACATCGGAGCAGGGGAGGGGATGACGAGTGCGTGACTTCTGTATTTGCACGATCGTTTACGGCACTATAATACATAAGTATAATAACTAGATATCGCCGTGGTCGAAATCAATCAACAGGACCAATTCCTCATTGACATTCACAATAACTGTATTAGTTCGATAATGGGAATTGCTCTAAACGGCTATCTGTGGGTAGGCGAATGGTCTGGACTTTCCTACAGGATTATATGTGGTGTAGGGCAATGTTTAGGATTGTGCTACAGGGATATCTGTGGGGAGGCCAGTATTTAGGATTGTATTATAGGGATATCTGTGGAGAGGCCAATGTTTAAGATTGTGCTACAGGGATATCTGTGGGGAGGCCAATGTTTAAGATTGTGCTACAGGGATATCTGTGGGGAGGCCAATGTTTAGGATTGTGCTACAGGGATAACTGTGCGGAGGCTAGTGTTTAGGATTGCGTTATAGGGATATCTGTGGAGAGGCCAATGTTTAGGATTGTGCTACAGGGATAACTGTGCGGAGGCTAGTGTTTAGGATTGTGTTATAGGGATATCTGTGGAGAGGCCAATGTTTAGGATTTTGCTACAGGGATATCTGTGGGGAGGCCAGTATTTAGGATTGTATTATAGGGATATCTGTGGAGAGGCCAATGTTTAAGATTGTGCTACAGGGATATCTGTGGGGAGGCCAATGTTTAGGATTGTGCTACAGGGATAACTGTGCGGAGGCTAGTGTTTAGGATTGCGTTATAGGGATATCTGTGGAGAGGCCAATGTTTAGGATTGTGCTACAGGGATAACTGTGCGGAGGCTAGTGTTTAGGATTGTGTTATAGGGATATCTGTGGAGAGGCCAATGTTTAGGATTTTGCTACAGGGATATCTGTGGGGAGGCCAGTATTTAGGATTGTGTTATAGGGATATCCGTGGAGAGGCCAATGTTAAGGATTGTGCTACAGGGATAACTGTGCGGAAGCTAGTGTTTAGGATTGTGTTATAGGGATATCTGTGGAGAGGCCAATGTTTAGGATTGTGCTACAGGGATATCTGTGGGGAGGCCAGTATTTAGGATTGTGTTATAGGGATAACTGTGCGGAGGCTAGTGTTTAGGATTGTTTTATAGGGATATCTGTGAAAGAGATCAATGTACTCGTAAAAGTTTGTTCTGTCAAAAATCTATGGGAAAGGCGCGTGTTTAGTGGAAGACTATTAATGGGTTAAAATCGTGGTCATAACAATTGAGGGCGCACGATATTTAAAACTATACATTGGCAACGGCGGTCGAAATAAGCTGACACGTAAACACACCTTACTTATAGTACTAATAATAATGTAATTTAGTACTTTATATGTTTATCTTAATGGCTATGTGCTAGTTTGTTAACTTCATTGTCTCTGTAAAATATCCTTTGAAAAAACATAAAACGTACACGGACAAAGATAAGATTCTAGATAATATAATTTTAAGGAAAAATAAAGTTTTCCAGTTTCATTCTAATAGACGTGCAATACGCGACTATACGGACATTATTGTTGGCCTTTAGTTGTTGTTTAGTTGGCATTTACTGTTTACCTCTTATTATAACAATTTCAAAGTAATGCGCTTAAGTTACTTTGAGTCTTATATACTCTTGACTATATGTGAAACAAGGAGTGCCCAAAACGTACGCGTACCGGTGGAAAATAATAAATCAAACAGTGTCGTCTCAAACACATAATTCATATCTTTCTGGACCAAATTCTGTTGGCCACGCAGACCAGGATACTAGTAACTTTTCTATACTAATGTAATAAAACTGAAGAGTTTGTTTAGTTGTACGCGCTAATCTCAGGAACTACTGTTGCGAATTGAAAAATTATTTTGTGTTGGAGAGTCCATTTATCGAGGAAGGCTATAGACTATAGAACATCACGATACGACCAGTAAAAGCGGAGCATGTTTGCAATGTGTCAACAAAACGGGATGTTAAAAAAAAATCTGTAAGCGTTCCTCTTCCAAGGTGAAATTCAGTGACATACATATCAGAGAACCCAATAACAGGTAACGAGTAGAATCGTTACCTGTTATTGGGTTCCCGTCTCTGATCTCAGGACTGTCAGATGTGTGCATCTTTTATTCATTTTATTGAAGTTAGATGAAGATGTAATGGACGTTACTTACCATCATTTGAAATTTTTGCACGTTTATCACCATATAATATTAACAGCATAACACGACTGTTTTTAGTTTGGTGATTGCTTGTTTGATTTGGTGTTGGGATTTGGTGACCCGATTACAGGTGTGAATGAAGTGTCATTACATCCCAGTCTTCGGGAGTGGCAGTGTTTACAATTTTATTTATATCAGGTGAACCGATGTATGTACTATTGTCAAGCCTAATTATATTTAGTATAAATAAAAGAACACGTTATAGCAAACCTTTTACAGCATGGCCACTACGAGTGGCTAAGCAAGCAGTACATATTAACCGGCTATTACAGAGCCATTAGAGCCGTAACACCTCATCGCCGGAAGGTCGGGAAGGATGCCATCCAGGATGGTGCGTTTTCGCCACATATCCGTTAATTGACCAACCGCGAACACTTCAACCATCGTTAGTGAAGTCTATCGGTCGTGTAGTGCGCGTGTTTAATGTAGCGCTATCTTCCTACATGGCGTGTTGTAACGAGCTCCAACTGTGGTGAGCTGGTCACCATGCGGCTTAATGTGTCGTTGGACTCGTCCGGGAAGAAGAAGATGCTGTTCTTCGAGTGAGTAATATCAACCTTTTCTTGACAATGATAGGATAAATAGTTAAGTATATACACCGCACTGTTTGGGTGCAGGGGAACTGGTGGTACAGATAGCTAATAATAATAGCGATATTAATTTAGATAATCCTTTGTCAGAAGCAACTGATGAAGCCGCGGTTGGGCCCTCTCGGGCACCCTCGAGCCAGCTTTTACAGTGGTAGAGCTACAATGCAGTTTGTTTCTAGCTGCAGCATGAATGGGTCAGCTCGACCGGGGTAGGACCACGCCCTCACAGAATACCAACGTAAAATAGCATCATAATGTTGCTGTGTTTCGTCGTGGCGAGTGTAGGGATCCGGAGTCCTTTATTACTGGTGGTGAGGCGTTCCATCTCAGTCCTCAAGGGTGACGACGCATCTATTTTGTAGGAATATGTAGGAATCACTCAATTACTCTAGATTTAATAACAAAAAAAAGACCCTCTCGCGAACGGTTGTGATGGGTCGCGAACCCTTGTGCTGGTTAGCCACTAATAGAGATCTCGACTGAGCGCCATAAGCGCTCGGTCACCTCTCAACATAGTGAAACTGTAAAAGCCCTCGGGCTAACAGCGGCCATCAGACCGAAAAAAAAGGGTGTAGGGTTCCTCTTAAGAAAGAGTGTTAAAGCATAGTCCACCTCGCAGATACACTACGAAAAAAAAATTTATGATGTTTCATGGCACGGCCGAGTAAGTGTAAATTTGCACTTAAAATTTCAACCAACAATTTCATATTAGCTGCCAACACGAGGAATCGAAACCGTTTTGATAGTGTACTATTGTAATTAAAGGCGAGCACTTAGAGACCGAACTATCACGGCTCTTTACTTCTCGGCTCTGAAAGATAGATGTTTTACAATTCAAGATACTCTCAACTGGGATCGAACTCTGGTTTTGCTCGTGTACCTTTAATTGAAAGCGTCCGTTCAGAGAATATGCTGAGCTACAACTGCTCTATACTGATAGAGAGCGTCCAAGGTATATAAGGTGATTATTAAATTAAATCTAAATTTTTTAAAGATAATTCAATTCTAAATATAATAAAATAATTTTAAACATAAATATTAGACTACTTGTAATTTACTTATCTATTGTCATATCTTAATTATTCTTTTTACTTCTGAGCTTATACTAGCCACTAAGGACATGATTATCTAAGTTAATATGTCTGCGTTGAATTTAACTTAAGTTTTTTTTCAACTACACAAACACAACATTAATTTACTTAATATTTCCCTCCACCAAATTCTATGAATATATGAAAAATATTCACGTCAATGAATGAATTGAATTATCACGAATACTTTTGAATATACTTGGTCCAACAACCTTCTACTCCTGTCCCCACACACATAAATCTGACTTTATACACTCTCTTTACTCACTTCTTTGTTTAATACGATAAAAAGAATAAATAAATATAATTATTAAAATGATTATTTGAAAAATAAAATAAAATAATAGATGTTAAATGCTAATTGTATGTACACGGTACTTAGCCTAACCTTTTCTCAGGTTATTGCGTATAATTAAGTCTTAATTAATTCTTATAATAAAAACAAAATTCATTAAATTGGATATATATAATATAAATTTTCCTATTTCTAAATAAATTATTAATAAAATTAAAAGCAATGACGCTGGTTCTTGAACCAAACGCAATTTTTCCACGTTTTAATAGTTATATATTTTACGCTTTTATTTTCATTAATTAATTCCTTTGAGCAATGAGTTTAACGTACTTTAGTTCCAATATTCCAAATTCAATACTGCTAGATTTTTTAAGACATTGTCAGTTCTTCTAGTGGGGGGTAGTTCCTACTATTGCATAATTTCCCACGAAACATCCATACAATAACAATCGGTCGGATTTACGAGTTATGTGGTCGGCCCATTGCAACTTCAAGTCATTGACATGAAGGTCACCATCGTTCTACCGCGATATAATTAATAACAATTTAATTATTTGCCAAATTATACATTTAAAAAGTTTTTTATTATTTATACATCAATGATTTCTCCATTGATGTATAAATATGTTCATTATTTAATTTATATAATAAAAAAATTAAAACAACAAAAAATAGACACTTAATTTTAGTAAAGATGGTGCGTGCTTCCGAGTAGGATAGATAGCGCCACAAAATTTAGCCCACCCGACCGACGAAAGGTTAACCAAAAAATATTTTATTAGTATAACAAATCATACAAGGTTTCTTTGTTTTATAAAAACACTTTCCGCATTCTTAATTAATTGCTTTTCATAACATCCATGTAGGAGTGATTACTATATTTCTCAAGATCCCAACCGCTGTCTGTAAAACAATTACGGCACTGTCGGACTGAAGTTTTATATTAATCCTGCAGATCGCAGCTTAGATCCCTCCTAGAATTTCCTTCATTCCCATAAAACCAGTTTCTGGACCAACTCCTTCACTGGGAAGGGAATTCGTTTGTGACTGAAAAAAATCGTGCCTCCAGAACTGTTGTGCTGTTTAAAAAACTAGTAATGGAACACTAATAATCTTTATCCTTGTTGAATATATTAGTTGAATATAGGTATAATTAATTATTATGTTAGGTTTATTGTATGGTATAATATATTTATTATTAATTTATAAATTATATGTATTATTAATTATGTATTTATATGCATGTGTTTGTAAAGAAATATAGTCATGTATTTATTTAAATTTTTTGTCTACCTTTTTTGTTAGTCCACTATGTTTCTATTTTTCGATCAGATGTCCAATATGAGGCCTGCTGGGAGAGATTTTTATTGTAAAATAAGCTGCGCCTTTGAACATACCATAGTTTCCTTATATAAACGCTTTGTGTGCATAAAAGTTAAATAAATAAAATGAATAATCTGAAACATATGTGCCTTTTATATTAGCGAAGAAGTGCCTTATGTATTCCTGATGTAGTGAGGGTTATGTAGGACTCGCATTGACTAAGATATTCCATATATAGATATACTTATGGCAGGACCACAGGAGCGCTTACACACATCCGCGACCTTACCAGCGGCGGTAACAAAAATGAATGAAAAAAATTTTACTTCAAAAAGGCGCAGACGTATCGAGAAGATTTTAATCTCGTTTTTTATATCCGAAATAACCGTATATAAATAATAATTTGCTACACGCTGTTAGTTAAGTTAGTTAAGGAAAGAGAAAACCAAGCCTTATAGGGCCCATGGCCGAAGAGCCGATAGTCGCTCTGCAGCCAGCTTTTACAGTGGTAGAGTTACGATGCAGTTTGTTCCTAGCTGCAGAATGAATGGGTCAACTCGACTGGGTAGGAATTCGCCCTTACAGAAATAGTAGCATAACGCTGTTGTGTTACGTCTGGTAAGTGTGGGGATCCGGAAACCTTTATTACTGGTGACAAGGCATTCCTACTCGGTTCTCAAGGCTGACAACGCATTCGCATTATGATTCCTTGTCAAGGATGAATGTAGATGGCATGGGCCGCAGGAATTACTTATGTCAGACTATGTGCTCGTTTGGTACTTTGGTACAACGTTCTAATTAAAATAAAAAAATAAGGTTGAAGCGGTAAAGACCTCGCCCTCAAAATACCATTTTGATACAGTGACACCGTTGCGTTTCGTATGGTGAGTGTAGATCCGAGAACCCAATTATAGTTAACCAGACATTTCTCTCAATCTGTAGAGGTGGAAACGCGTGTCCATATTAAATCTTTAATGATGATGGGTGTAGATGACATGGGTCGCAGTTATAACTTATTATCTGGTGTGTGATCGTTAGGCCACATTGGAAATCCACGGCACTTCCAATGTGGCCATGAGTCGAGCACTAGATTGTTCACTCAGTATCTACAAGGAAATAAACTTTTTACAAAAAGGCGTACTTAATGCCAAAAGGTATTCTCCGCCAGCCCACCTTTTGGTTGAGCAGAGAATATATTATGGGTGCAAGGAAAGAAACTTATTTTAATTTAATTATTGAAGATAGATAACGTATCCATTTATCTCCATAGAGTTTCACTGTAGTTGAGACCGATTCTATATTCTATATATATATTGTTCATTCCTACAAATTGATAACGAATGAACTTTTTTATGTGTAAGCTAGTTCGTTTAAGTTTAAGTACATAAGAAATCATCATCGTCATCTCGATAATATCATAAATGCGAAAGTTTGGATGTTTCTATTGATGAAATTTAGCACGGACATAGATTATAGTCTGGAAGTGTATTTATATATATAGATTAGTCTTTTTTTATACGAACGAAGTTGCGAGCGGTTTTTTATTAATTACAAATGTACAGAATGTATGTACAGTACCACTTTCCACAAAAGTGAAAGTGCGACAATTTTTATTTACAATGACAATTAAGCGACTGTACACCAGGACCGAGCGGGGTGTCGTATCGGTGCGCGGGGCAGAGTACGACTGGAGAGCCAATACGCGCTCACGCGCCCCCTTGACTCCCCGGGGATACCTAATTTTCGACTTCTGCGCATTAACGGTCAGCGATAAACTTATTTCTTTGGAAATGTAATAGTTTTGTATAGCGCCTATATAAAAGTACATTTATCTTATTATGAATTGTTACAATTTTTTTATTATTATTTCGATTATCGACAAATCGAATGTTAATTGGTACAATGCATCACTATATCGTACTAGTCTTCAAGACAGTAAATGACGTGATCGTGTTCATTTTTATCTTAAAATTAAATAGTTGGATAAGAATTTCATAAATATTTAAACTACATCTGGAACTAAAAATGTATACAGCAAATGATTTATTATACAAAAGTTATTAAAAAATACTTAATTTTAGTACAAACTAAAAACTTCAACGCTCTATAAATATATTGAAGCCTAAGTTTGTTAGTATAAATAATAAAACTAATATTATAAAATTATATTAAATTTATTTCATTTTAATTGAACTATCTGTGTATATGTTGAAAATAGCACGCCGTAGTTGCGAAAACACTTTAATATAAAACTATTTAGAGACAACGCAAACGAAACTATTGCGTTAAAGAAAAAAGTGAGTTTATTAGCAAAGATCATCCAGCTTGGGTAAACAAGCCGGAACGGTTACGTGACGTAACATCAACCGTGTCAATGCTAAGCCCGGTGCAATACACGTCGTAACCGTACTGCCAGGGCTGACACAATGTAATAACGCATCGTTTTTAACCGATATCAAAAAATGAAGTTCTCATATTGACGTGTAGTATTGCTCAATACGGTTATGCGTTTTTAAAAAAAAATTATAAATAGGGGCTAAATTCGGAATCTCCTACTTTAAATTTATGAAAAGCTTTCGTGGGTACAGTATAAGACTATACCGAAAACTATAAACTATTACAAAAGTTTTTGTCGCCATTGTTTAGTGACGCTTGACCTCTAAAAACATATAACATTAGTATAAAATTATAAAGAGAAAGTTTAAATGAAAGACCCGTCTTCTATAACTTTTTCTGGTATATCATTGAAACGATTAAATTAAGTATTATATGTGTATTCAGAGTACTGAATGCTCGTTAACAGCTAATGTTAGTTGCCAACAGAACGGGAAGGACCACTCCCTCACAGAATACCAACGTAAAATAGTAGCATAACAATAATCAACTCGACCGGGGTAGGACCACGCCCTCACAGAATACCAACCTAAAATAGTAGCATAACAACAATCAACTCGACCGGGGTAGGACCACGCCCTCACAGAATACCAACGTAAATTAGTAGCACAGCACTGTTGGTATATATGTATAGTCCAATGTGTGTAGCGATCCGGAGACCCTTATTACTGATGACGGGGTATTCCATCTTAGTTTTCAGGGGTGATAACTGCTTTTACGTTGATTCCCACGTTGATCACGATCGTGTTCATTTGCCAATACTATAAAAACACATGACATATTTGAGACCTATTTTTAGTGTGTGAAAAAGAATTTCAACCCTTTGAAAATGTTAAAGCACTCGGGGTATAAAGCGACCATCAGTCCGAAAAAAAAAATGAATAAGAAATTTTTTGACATTATTTCTTGTGCGTGACAGCCCTAATCGAAATCGACACGACTTGTTACACGATTTCACACCTTATTGAAAATATATCTATCTAACAAATATTCTATATCTATCGCATTTTTTCCTACGTCGCGAGTCAAGTAATTTATAATATATTTATATATATATAGAATTAACATGAAAGGGCATCTCTGTTTAACATAAGGATTGTCTTGTTCTGGAAGGGAGCACGTTTCGGCCTTGACTCCGACCTTTGTACTTTTATATAACTATTATATTATAAACATATTTAACATATTTGTTTTCATAAATATTTTGTAATTAATTATGTAAAAGAAATTGAGCTTTTTTTATAATGCTTGTAACTTATACCTTTTAGTGTAAAAAAAAAATTTTACCCTATATACAATAGAGGGTGAGACTTAAGGCCCAAATCATGGTTACACTATTTAACCACGAGAACATGGACTTTTATGTATCTACGAGGATGAAGTCAAGCATGACTGAGTTTGATCTAGCTGTGACAAGAATAGTTCGGTTAGGGCCACGCTTCCTGGAACACCAGTGGTAAATACATTAACGCTAATGTACCTTATATATATATAAATGGGGCTTAATAACCGTGGTTTTAGATCAGCCACGGTGAAGCTAAGAGGAATCCAAAAGGCGAGAATAAGGCGCCGCTCAGGATAAGCTCGCCTCGGAAGCGTGTCGGTGAGCTGCGGGGGGCGGAGGTGACGGTGCGAGGGACCGTCTTCCGCACCCTCCGAAGCCCAGGCGAAGTCGGGGGTTTTGGCTCCCTTGGCCTCTGTTGTTATGTATATACATATATATATATATATATATACATAATATTATAGTGATAGTGATGAGCTATATCGGTCACCTTTATAACAGGGTAGGGACTCCCCACTACATGGAGGATACAAATTTACTGAAAGTCGATGGATGCAGGTGGCTCTGGAACGTGCTTTGTGGCAATCCACGGAGAAGGCATTCAGCAGAGTGAACCCTTTGTGCTCAACCCCCCTTGTCTCAAGAAGAAAAAAGACAAAGTCACGCTACTTAAGATATAAGAGTATTCAATTAAATAATTAGTAATTTTCCAGTTAATAATGATACGTTTAGCGTTGACCGACAAATACGTCAATTTATAATAGGTAACGTAAAGAACTTAAATAAATACCTGCGACTAAGTGCGGACGACGAATTGAAATGTCATGCAGTTGTTTTTAATTGCGTACGGGGCAAATAATTAAATATGGTGACCATCACTTAGTGATGATCAAATATTATGCAGCGTTAAAAATAAACGTTTTTTGCGTTTTATTGTCCTTTCAGTTAGTCTCACGATAATAATATATTTTAAATTTTGAATAAGGTTTTGCGTATAAAAAAAATCTATAATATTGTTCGTTATGTCTGGCATATTTTTCATATAGGAATTTAACTTTATGTATTTCCGTGTTTATTTTCAATCAAGTTGAGATGTTATCTATATATAATTAGGAACTTAATTGTTCTCATAATATTTTTAATATTTACACGGTAAACCAGATTAGATTTTCTCATCGATTTACAAACATAGGTTTGAAATAGGTAAACATAAATTGATTTCATCAATTACGCGTTGTAAAATTATTATATATAATTAGGTATACAGAGGAGTGGCATTTGAAATATCCGTATTTAAGTTTAGTCGTTTTATTAATGTAAACTGTTTCCATATAAATGGCAAAAGATCTGTTAATATAACTTTTCAAAACATGTAACCGTGACGCGCGAATCAAGATACTGACCTGGCGGGACAGTAGGGGTACTGTGGTATTGTATTATTATATGTGGTAGGAAACACGGTTTATAGAAACAGAGAAGAGAAAACTAATAATTCTTACAAAATTATCATTACTCATACCAATACTCATACACTCACCAGACGAAACACAGCATAATGCTGCTGTGTTTCGTCCGGTGAGTGTAGGGAGACCTTTATTACGAGGCATTCCATCTAAGTCCTCAAAGGTGACAACGTATCTGCGTTATGATTGTCAAGTATGAATGTAGATGTCATGTGCCGCAGGAATCACTTAACATCAGGTGAACTGTGTCAAAGGTTACCCTGCCTTCTGGGGAGACAGGGTTAAGTGGGACTTCTAACCACTAAAACCCTCAGTACATTGGAAGGGACTCCGGGATCTCCTGCGGAACCCATCGGTGTTCCTCTGCACAGTGCCTAAGCTCGTCTCAGGAACTCCTATACTATGGCAAACCGGGGTTGCCGTCCTTGCCGGGTTCGCTTACCCGAAGTCCCGTTTTAGTCTCCATGACAGACAGTGAGTGGGTCAGACTTAGATCTATTCTTTAAGCCCGGGACCAAAGGATTGTCCGCAGTCGAGCCTACCGTGCAGCTAGAAATGAACTTAAGTGTGACTCTTCCACTGTTAAAGTAGAAGTGCTACTAAATCAGAAAATATAAACGAAGTAAACTGTATTACTTTTAATTAACTAAAGGATATATTAAGATTATAGAAATGTTTAAAATCTTTTTAAGCCAATGAAATCAAGTTTTATTCAATTTCATTAACGAATAGCTTTTACTGTGTGTAGGTATGTATGTTACCTGGAAATATTTTTAATTAAATTTCAAGGCGAGAATCGTAAAGAGATAAAAAAAATATGTTATACGTCAGTCAGTGCGATTATAATTTATTATCAGGAAAATGGTTTTTAGTAAATTATGAAACACATTTTTAAAAATAATAATATATTTATACTTTTAATTTAAACTGTATTCCAATTATGGATAGAATTTGAACAATGCCGCCTTGCTCGCCGTTCGCTTCATTCCGAATTGAGTAGTGGCTTGGTATGTATATTTGAAATATCAAAATGACGGTAGTATCCGGAAAGATTTAAGAATAAAATCACCAATTCGTGTAAAGATTTAGAGGAAGATGCAAAAGATAAAAAATCAATAATGCTATATTAAACCAATACTTAGACATGTAATAGATCCACGATCTGAGTATAAATTTTTGGAGTATCTTAAGATCCAGGTATTTCCTATTTTACTGGAGACCTAAACTCAAATATATTTATATCAAATGGATTTTTTATAAACACTTTTTACTAGTTTTAACACGTAAATAACTCTGTAACCTTTTGAATAATTAAAAGTTCACACGCTTTTATTGTTACATAAGATAATTATCCTAAATAGGAATCAATATATTACAATTCCAAACTTAATCGCATATATAGTCTTGTTAAATAGATGTATGATTTACTAAATATGGGGGTAAAATATATATAAGACTTAGGCGACTTTATTTCCGTTTAAGAATCTTCATAAATATTTTTTATAATAGAGGAATTAGAACAAAAATATTCTATGTAATTTAAGCATTCAATACAATATCATTATATATATATATATATATATATATATATATAAATATATATATTTATGTATTAATCATGTTAAATTATTTATATAATTATTATTAACACCTTATATATATGGTGGACTAGTTACAGTTAATTTCATCTCAGTGTGTCCACTTGAATCTTTGATGACGATGGATTTAGATTGCATCAACCGCGATCATCAATTCCCATCAGGCGAACTATGTGCTCGTTTGTCACCCTTAACATAATAAATTAAATAAAATATAATAAAACAAATCTCCGACGTAAACTTGATAAATGTTAATTTTTTTCCTGGCATCCTTCATAATAACTTTAAAAGATAGAACAAAAATTAAATAAGTAATGTAATTTTTGTAATGGGTAGGAAATACAAGTATAAGTGAATAAGGTAATAAAAAAAAATTAAAACTTAGATCTGTAAAAGGTCTTTCCGTATTTAAGTTTAAAAATAACTTTAATTATTAGTAAATAAATACTACAAAAAACCGGTCAAGTGTGAGCAACCTCGCGGCGAGGGTTCCATATCGGTATATAGTCCTTCTTCCTAGAAACTAGGAAGGACTATATACCGGTTTTGTTTTTAACATTTAGGGGTCAATTGTTTCGAAGATAAAGGGGTAATAATCTTTCAAGCTCTGCTGCATTTAATTTTTAATAATATAGGCACGAATTGTCAATAATCTCATCGCGTACAAAATTTATATAAAATTACTTATTTACTCAAGTATTTATTGAAATTATGTATTGTTAAGTAGGAGCTAGGACGGCGTAACTCAGTGACATGGTAGGTTCGAATCCCAGCTGTTTTATAGCAATGTGCTAATGCAACTGCAGCATCTATAGGTCGGTATGACGGGGCAAGATCAGCCATACCTGTATAGGGAATTAAGAAGAATAAAGGTTTCCGGATCCCTACACTCACCAGACGAGACACAGCAGCGTTTAGCTGCTATTTCACGCTGGTATTCTGTGAGGGCGTGGTCCTACCCCGGTCGAGCTGAGTCTTCAGATATTCTTCAGCTAGAAACTGCAGCGAAGCTCTATCACTGTAAATATACATAGGTATATGATCTAAACGACCTAAACACAGCGGTGATTTGTAAATAACATATCTCTGCCTCAATTATATTTATATACATACATGGTATTGAATTCGTTTACTGCTAACAACCTGGTTACCAGGATACACAATGGCACCAACTACAAGAGTATATAAATAACGATCCTAAAGCCTATGATAGAACAAATGAGATCTCTGATTGTCAAGCCAATATAATAATCATAATAGTTTGATCATCTGCAATTGTTTGTTGATTTTTTTATTCTCCAGTTAATTGAATATTCAATATGAATTTAGCACGCGTCCAAATATTGAATTTGGAAACTAGGAAGCCACTCAACGACAATTTTGTTTAGGCGCTGACTCAATACTTAAGCTTGGTGCAAACACAAAGAATATTTAAATGCGATTTTAAAATTCTGCGATGACGATTTAATTAAGGAATAAGCAATCGTTGTTAAACCTATGACAGAATTAAAATGAAAGAATCAGATCCACTTCAGATATGATTCATCATCAGGTCAACTGTGTTTACATCCGGTACCCATAACTCGATAAATAAGTACTCGAAGTCCGCAATAGAACGGACGTGAAATGTATAGCGGACGTCTCACAAAGCTTCTTTACTACATTTAGAGTACAACAAACGAGCACACCGTTCACCCGATGGTAAGTGATTCCTGCGGCCCATGACATCTACATTCAACCTTGACAAGGAATCATATTGCAGATGCGTTGTCAACCTTGAGGACTGAAATGGAAGACCTGGTCACCAGTAATAAAGGTCTCCGGATCGCTACACTCACCAGACGAAACACAGCAACATTATGCTGCTATTTTACGTTGGGGTCCTGTGAGGGCGTGGTCCTACCCTGGTCGAGCTGACCCATTCATTCTTCAGCTAGAAACAAACTGCAGTGTAGCTCTACTACTGTCAAATAGAAACAAACTGTAGTGTAGCTCTATCATTGTTCAGAATAACAATGATAGAGCTACACTACAGTGTAATTAATAATAATAATTATTATTGGTTCCTAAAGGTCAGGTCACTGCTGATCAGAGTAAGTACCATTACGTGTCTACCCACTGTCTATAAGACACTAACATCCATTCTGAGCGCCAAAATCGCTCGGCATCTGTATTCCAATCGGGTGATTTCGGACGCCCAGAGTGGATGCAGGGGCGGTGGTCTTGGGGCCAAGGAACCAAGGTTATTGGAAAACTAAGTTAAGCGCAACCGTCGGAACTTCTCTGTCGCCTGCATCGACTACAGAAAGGCATTCCACTCGGTACCCCATACATGGCTGATGAGGGTCCTCGAGCTGTACAAAGTTGACTGTACAGTAAGATACTTCTTTGAACACTATATGGGGCAGTCGAGTACGATCCTTTGTCTCCTGGACGAGCGGATGACTCTGAACCCTCTCAGCACGCGGCTGGAGGCTTCCGGGAGAGGATTTCAGCTTCAGAGAGGAGGAACTAAAGTTTCCCACATCTTCTACACGGATGACCTCAAGTTATTCGACCTTAATCGCTCTAATCTGATAGTAAAAATCACCAGTGATTTTTGTAATGCTATCAGAATGGGGTTCGGAACGAATGTGCGGTCCTTCAAGTTGAGAGGGGTAGGGTTGCTGATTCCGGGGCATGGATACGTCTATGCCCATAAACTTAAAGACCCTTTCCGAGGCTGATGCATATCGATACTTGGGTATGTCATGAAATATAGGTATCGATGAGGCGAGCATGAAACAATCGGTTCGCGACGTGTTTTGTGCGCGCCTGACAAAGTTGCTTAATACACTTTTGTCGGGCGTGAATAAGGCGCGTGCGTCAAATGGACTCAAACCAAATTAGAAGCCCTGGACAGAAAAGTCCGCACAACTATGACGTCCCACAGGATGCATCACCCAAGATCGTCGGTATTGAGGCTGTACTTACCGCGAAGGCATGGAGGCCGTGGCCTTTTAAACGTCGTAACCATGCACAACCGCGAAGTGTGCAGACTCCGACCGGGAGGCCAGCACCGTCGACGTGTGTCGAGCTTGTCATCGCCCTGGTGAATCCCTCAGGCATGTTATCTCGGTGTATCTGCACAGGCACAACCTAGTAGCCAGGATTCTCCATCTGGAGCTCGCTCTGAAGTATGGTCTTGTGGATTGGAGATCGCTTTATTATAAGTACACACCGGAAGCCGTGCTCGAAAATAACCGCGCCAGTCTCTACTGAGACCGGCCCATCATCACGGACAGGAATATTCTTACGGATAAGCCTGATATCCTGTTGATGGACCGGGATATTTTTGGTTGACATCACGATCCCATATGACGAGAACCTCGTGAAAGCCGAAATAGATAAAAAGACAAAATATCTTGATCTGGTACCTGTGGGGTGGTTTGCCGACCTAAATTATTCCTATAGTCGTATCTACGAACGGGTTAATCCCAACCAGCCTCTCGAATCACCTGAGGCGGTTGGGACTCCGGGACGGGCAGCTTCGGGGTCAAATACAGAAGGCGGTGGTCCTTGACACCACTCGTATAGTCCGCAAGTTTCTTTTCCTTTCGCCCTAACCCTCGACCGTTTGGTCTCCCTTGTCGAGGGTTCCCATCTGGCTGGTCTTTATATATGTATTATATTATATAGTATATATTTGTTTCTTTATATGTTTATAGTTTTTTATTTATTTATTATATAGCCCACCCCAGCCCACCAGGCGGAGATGGAAAAAAAATATTCCCTAAAATGTGTAATTTATTTTCTCACCACATCAAGTTTACAAATGAATCTCAATACAAAATAAAATATAATATGCTCAAGCTAATGTGGGAGATTGATGCCTAAGCTAGGCGACAAACCTGTATATCAGGTCTCCATTCCAGTTGTTAATTCATTGCACATATATAACACAACAAACAAATAAAAAATAGGAAATTTTATCGGCTAGTTTTCTACCAATATTTGCAAAATACGAATTAATTTCATTAATGGACTTATTTGGCGAAGAAAACTGTCATAACAATTGGATGGGACCTTCTTTCCATTTAATTATGTTTGCTATTTTATTTATTACCTCCCAGACTCTTCTAATGGCAAAGAAGGATGGCAATCACAGTGTAGGTCGACACCCTACATGAAGTGACGACTCACGCAATTTTGCAAGAAGTCGATAGATGTAAGGGACTCAAGATCGTGTTTATTGGCAGTCTGTTGGGGGTGAGGTGTCTGCCATAATATCAGAACATCGGCAAAAGATATTCACGAACGCAACCAACCAGCAAATGCGCAACTTTGTTACAAAAATTATGCCACCGGCTGGGAATCGAACTAGTACCCATGGATCAACATTTAGAAGCATTTACCAATATTCCATCTGACTGTCAGTAGATTTAAGTTGCAAAAGTTGCACTTATTTTGTACAATACAAAAAAAATATCAACAAGGCCTTTAAAATAAATATTTATCTTCATGAAAAACAAGTTGGGGAAATACACTATCAAATAAAAAATCAGCAAATAAATTAGGTTGTTCGTTTTTCTTTCAATAGTAAACAACTTATGTTATATTCATCACTTGAAGTAACAGATATCTTCTGTTACTTCAATGGAAACACATATTTCTTCTTTATGCCGAGCGTGATGTAATGATTAAGATGAAACCTTGACAGTAAATAACCAGTAATCTTCATAAGTGCACAAGATTTTTTTATTTATACCACAACGAAAAATTTATGACTTAAAAAAAAAAACTTTTACAACGATAAGTATATTTAAATCTAGCCTGGCAAAACAACCCGCAGATTAGCCGTGGGAAATGGCAGAATAAGGTTACTGTGTTTCGTATGGGTATACAATCTTAGTCCTCAGGAGTTACAATATATAGCAATGAATTCACCTGATGGTAAATGATTAACTCTAATATTTTAATTATCATATATTTCAGGAATATTTTTGAACAATGTTTTGTTTAGACTCATACAATATGGGCATATGTAATGTTCAAATAACCTTATATTTACCTCGGTTCGAATTTACTATATATATTATAATAATAATAATCTCAAGCAGCCTCTCAAATCACCTGCGGTTGGTACTCTGGGAATACCCGAGGGATTCCCATCTGGTTGGTCTTTATATATGTATTATTTTGTTTTTTATATATTTGTTTTATTAATTGTTTATAGTATTTAATTTAATTATTTTATTGACCAACCATAATGTATTTCAAACTCAATGCCTATATTTTGTTAGTAAATATACAATAATATATAATGAATTTTAATTATTGTACGTTACATGTTTCCTAGTGCAGTTCATATAGAAACAATCTAGCCTATTCGCTATTATTGTTGCGTTAAAACACTACAAGCAAGCCCCAACAGCACTCTGCAGCCGTTGTACTGCATGCGAAGGGCGTTGTAAGATCTTCGAGTATAGTTCGCCCGCAGGGTGCTCTTAAAAATAATGTAAATATAATACTAAATTTATAATTTTAACCTGAAACCTACCTTAAGTGATCTAAATTTGTCTTAAATTAAAATAAAGATTGTCTAAACCGAATGCAATTCACGTGCAATCTTCTTCCCCGACTCATCTTTTGTTTCATTGTTTAATATGTAATAATATTTATGTATGTTAATGTGATTTTGTGCATACAATACACGTTTACATTCGTGTTTAAAATATGAATGGATTATGCTCAGTTTTTTTTAAAAAAAACTAAACAATAACCGACAATTGTCTATTGGATGATTCAAACGTACGAACTTAAGTTTCACAGATCATATCCTATTATGAGCAGGCTATTATACGTCTGCCTGGTACTGCAGTAATTCAATAGCTGAACCGGGGAAACCATACCCTCACAGAACACCAATGCAATTTAGATGGTCAGTGATTAGTGTACGGAAACAGAAAACTAATTACTATTAACCTACAGCTACAGTGCTGCATCCCAGTGGTGAAAAAGCCTGAGCATATTGAATTTATCTTGAGGATGACTATTTTCTGTCGTCGATTTACTATCCAGTATACTGTATGCCTTCTCCTCCATCACACATAGTTCTACCATGTAAGAAAGAAACCAGGTGACCCAATAACTGGTAATATATACTCCATTTCAATTCTCAGGAGGTTTACTTACGATCATTTGCTTCACCGTCGAGCACGTGGGTAATTCAACCGTTAAGATTGCAATTAACAATTTCTTTACACAATATCAGCAGGAAATAGCTGTTTGTTGGTAAGCGTATCACTTCAGAACGATAATGTTTCTAGTAGTCCGAATTGTGTTTTTAATGGAAAAGGATTTGCCCGGAAAATTGGCAAATTCGAGAAACTGCAAGTTCTTTTTTCTATACGATTTTTGTATGAACCCATTACGATATTATATTATACATATAGATTACTCATGATAATTTTCGCAAATACACAAAACGATCGCAAACATATTTATTAAAACGTGGTCAGCGTCTGTCAGACAACTAGTAAATAATAAATTAGAAATGTCTTTGTCAGCCATCTACTGTGCTTCTTTGGCCATTTTCCAAATTAAAGATTCAATATTATTAAAAGTAATTTTTACGTACGTAAGTACTAATTTTATATTGTTGCATAAAGTGAGCAATTATATTATTATTATTATTTTATTACGATTCACCTTAAGTCATACGTGAAAAGCACAACCGATGAACACTAACGACCCATCTATGTTGAGGATTCAAGATACACGTGCGTTAAAAATACATAATATTTGCGAAAAAGGAAGCAATTTTACGACCCATAAAAGTATATTAAATCTTCAAACAAAATACCTTTAATGCCACTCGAATGTTTAATAATTTTCAAGGCTAAGTTTAAAAATTACATATAAGAATAATTTCCTGAATATTTACCACCAACTGAGGATTACTATATAAAGATTATCTATTGAATTAAATACCTATCAGTATCATTAATGGTAGAATCACGTTGCGGTTAGCTTCTAGCTCCAACATGAATGGGTTGGCTCAACTGAGGAAGTTTTAGGGACCCGAGACCCAATTACAAGTGACAACAAGGCATACCATTTCAGTCCAGCCCACAAGAGTGAGAATACAAATGTACATCTTGAATCCTTTTTAAGGATCGATGTTAATGGGCCGCATAGTTTCACGTTTAGTATCATAAAAAGCTCATATATTTTAAAACTGTTTTATAAATTTTATATGAACTAGGGCATTGTTTATACTAGGGATGTTAAGGTGGTTAGGGTGGTTTTATCGGAATCGAATTCGGAATCGGAATCAGAACCGAAATCGGAAACGAAGACGGAGGTAAAAAGGAAATGTATTAGGAGCAGTTCAAAATAAAATAATACGACTATCTACCCGCAACCGGGATTCCCCGTACCACATGTATAAAGTTTATGCATGTCGTACGAGGAATCCCGGTTTATACTACCTATAAACCTTTTTGAACGCGCCGACGGTCTGCTTTCGCCGCCCCTTATGTATGCTTCGACCTCCTATTAAAACCTCCGGTTCAATATTATCGGATCCGAAATCGAAATCGGAGGTGTAATATCAATCGGAAGTTCCGGCCTTTCGGAATCGGAATCGAACCTTCGTAACATCACTAGTTTATGCGTACGCGGGTAGCTATCATTCTGTTTTAAATTGAGTACCGAGTTCAGTTTATTAATTTGTTAAAACAATATTAATGTTTTCCTTATTTTATATGCACATGAGAATTCTCAGAATTGTAATATACACAATGCAGTATAGGAATACAAAAAAATATTATGTGATTAAGTTTTATGAAATTAATTACTCGATTTTTTACTAGAGTTCTTTACCTAAAAGATCAAACCTACCTTTATGGTGAGACTGCGATTGCTGTGTGTGTATCAGTTTTCCTGTGACGGTTATGATTATATGATTATGTACTCCACGATATCGACCACGGCGACATCTTCTGGTTATAAGCAGATGACAACTGCGCAGTATACATTCTAGTGCTGAAAGCATTTGAAGACAAAGAACTCTTCCGTTGTCCCGTTTCCCTAGTCGAATGTATTGCACGTGCAATAAAGTTGGAGGAAGTTTTAGATATAGTTACAAAGACACAGTATAACGGAACGGGATACGGAAAATCAACAATTAATTACTGTCCAAAGGATATTTCTACAACCACTTCATTCCGTTATCCCTGTTGATAAAAAATAAAGAAATATCATGTCTTTTAACACTCAATGATAATTAAATTGTAGAATTGTACACATTATACAAAGATCAGTGACAGGTAGAGCTTCTAGTTGCTAGGTGTTTGTTGCGTTCATGATAAAATTGTAACTGTTCGTCATATACGTAGATTTTACAGTGGTAGAGCTACACTGCAATTTGTTTCTAGCTACAGAATGAATGGTTCAGTTCGACCGGGGTAGGACCAGGCCCTCACAGAATACCAGCGTGAAATAGCAGCATAACGCTACTGTGTTTCGTCTGGTGATTGAAGGGATCCGGAGACTTTTATTACTGGTGACGAGGCATTACATCTCAGTCCTCAAGGGTGACAACGCATCTGCGTTATGAAACCTTGTCAAGAATGAATGTAGATGTCATGGGCCGCAGGTATCACTATCTGATGTGTGTAGCGTGTGCTTCATTGCTCACGCCAGTAAGACATATTTGATATCTTGAAGTCTTTTTTTTTATTATTGTATTTAGAGTAACAACCGAAGATATAGTAGCCTTGTAAGTGACTCCTGCGTCCCATGATACCCACATTCATCTATATTTAATTAATTTGTCGTATAACGTAACGTATCATAAGGTAGATGCGTTATCACTCCTGAGGAAACAAAGATCTAATGCTTGTCACCAGCACTAAGCATTAATATATTTTGGTCTAAAATTAGTCCCAAAATTGACTAATAATTATGGTATTATTCACCTTTTGAATTATAAACGGTACTTTTCTTACAGGACGGATGAACAGGGTATAATAATGAAGGTGTACCAAGGCATCATGCTAGCCGTGGAACTACTCGTTCTAATCATCAAAATGGACATAACCTGGGCGCTTGCCATCTACCACTTCTTCTTTCCACCGGAGCCGAAGAATGTCAATGGAGAGATAATACTTGTAAGTAATTAATATTTATTTAGCAAAAGTTAAATAGAAGTTTAAAAGCACAAACTATTGCAATAATCCCGGTTCGATCCGAGCAAAAGATAAACAATTCTGCATCATACGTCAATATTTATTTAACAAAAGTTAAATAGAAGTTTAAAAGCACAGATTAACATATCACCTCCGCCAAACCAAATCAAACTATTGCAATAAACTCGGTTCGATCCGAGCAAAAGATAAACAATTCTGCATGATACCGTTAATATTTATTTAACGAAAGTTAAATAGAAGTTTAAAAGCACAGATAACATATCACCTCCGCCAAACCAAATCAAACTATTGCAATAATCCCGGTTCGATCCGAGCAAAATATAAACAATTCTATATCATACCGTCAATACCCTAATGGTTTAGGGTTTGGTCTTCCAAACTTAGGGTCGTAGGTTCTCCAAGCGCCAGCATTTTAAGCTTAGTTGGAGTGGTAAACGGGAATTTTCGTAATTATAGCATTGTTTACAAAAAAAATGCTGGTTTTCGGTTCATGGTGGGATGCGTTGTGACCATGTCCCAATATCTCTGACACTGCATACCTACCTTCTCCCACCTTGTTGTACATGCATTGTATTGGACTAGAAAAAAACGAATGTTTGCGTCCCTTTTTTTTTTTTGTGTATGAGTATTGCTGTTGGTCCAGTGACCTCTACAGCTTTATCTAAATAGACCCGCGAGCGGGAGGCCAACTAAGTAAGGAGACGACGACGATGCTGCGAAGTGAAGCACGAAGACCGCTGCCGCACCACCGTTGCGCTCCGACCCCTGTGGACGAAGAACGTCGCCGACAACAGATGGGGGCGATAGTACAATCCTAGGGCCGAAAGTGAGGTACGAAACCTCGACTCGGATCGCTATCTAAAGGTTTGCGTCTCTTTCACACAGGTTTACTTACCATCAGGCGAATTTAGTGCTCGTGTAACATCATCCAATGCTGAAAAAAATAATATAATAAAAAAAACATGTATAATCTATTTTTACTGTATAACGTTGTTCCAGATCACAGGCGCGGGTCACGGAATGGGCCGCGAGATGGCCCTTCAATTCGGAAAGCTCGGCGGTGTGATCGTCTGCGTGGACATCAACCCCGCCGGGAACAAGGAGACCGTCGACATGGTCAAGGAACAACAGGGGAAGGCACACGCTTACCAGTAAGTGTCTAATCGTGATTATCCGTCAACGGAAGGCCAATTGATCACAAGCCCGGATAGGGTCGTAAGTCCAGAAAAATAAGAAAAAGAGCTAATAAGATCCAGGGTCGCCACTTTATGGTCAGCACACAGCGACGGAATGGCGTCGAACCGACTAATATATTAACAATTGAAATTCAATATAATTCGCATTTCCATATGTCTGAAATAATAATAAAAGAAATATAGGAGTAATATTTGAAGCTTCAATGACCTAAAGGTTTTGGGTACGGTCTTCCAAACTTAGGTTCGAAACTACAATTAGACTATTTTCTCCTAGCTCAAGTATTTTCAGCTTAGTTGGAGTGGTTAACTGGAATGTTACTAATGCAGTGCTAGTGCATTTTTCTAAAAAAAAGAAGAAATTGCTACAAGAAAATAAAATAGCACCGGAAGGCTCTTTAGATTCTGTTGATATTAATGCTGTTAGCCTATGCGGCTCTTACAGCTTCATCGAATACAGGGCTCACGGAACAGAGGGCTCCGTGAGCTGACTAATTTTGTTTTTGGTTCTCTTACTTACACATAGCGCTCATTCTCTGAGCGTGTCTGTCTGCTGAGATCTCTTCCCATCTGATTGCCACCTAAGTTTCCAGTTTCCTAGCTGATGGATGGTGATGTCTATTGACCGTGCGCCATGACGGTCGCCATCTGTTATCTAGTTAACGTCGGAAGCTGTGGGCGGTGAGAACCGCCCTGACACGCGGGTGTATCTACTGCTGGAAGGCTCTCGATCTTGGCTCGAATTTTACTGTCATCACTCGGTCGGCTCACACTGAACCATAAACTGCATAAAAAGCGAGCAAACTTAAGAACTCCGGTGCAACCGCCGATAAAAAATGTAATTTTAAATGCTGTTTCACTATTTTACCGTTTTCTACGGTAAATTACACAGTAATCAGTAATGATAAATCCTGCATGTCCGTGAAATCAAATCGAATACATAAATATGAAGTCCATCAATCCGTAATTGGTCAACGTCATTGCTTAATCAATACTTTCGAAAGAGGCCTTTCCTCAGTAGTAGGATATGTAGATGTCACTGGATATTAATGGAAAAATGTACTAAACATATCTTATTGTTGATAGACAAGCTGTTTCTAAGTTTGTAGGACGTCGATGTATGCTCGTGGGTCAGGTTGGAGATTTGTGGTAATCAATGTGGGAGTTCCACTTTAAGTAGAAATGACATCGTATATATTAATAAAATAACAAGCTATGTCAAGAATTTCAATAATGGAATCTATTCATATAAAAAATTGTACCAGTGCCGGGTTAGTTGGTAATGGTGTTTTTTTGTATATTAATAAAATAACAAGCTATTTCGAGAACTTTAATGATGCTTTTTATTCATATAAAAATTTTACCAGTGCCGGGTTAGTTGGTAATGGTGTTTTTTTGTATATTAATAAAATAACAAGCTATTTCGAGAACTTTAATGATGCTTTTTATTCATATAAAAAATTTACCAGTGCCGGGTTAGTTGGTAATGGTGTTTTTTTGTATATTAATAAAATAACAAGCTATTTCGAGAACTTTAATGATGCATTTTATTCATAAAAAAAATTGTACCAGTGCCGGGTTAGTTGGTGATGGTGTTTTTTTGTATATTAATAAAATAACAAGCTATTTCGAGAACTTTAATGATGCATTTTATTCATATAAGAAATTGTATCAGTGCCGGGATAGTTGGTGATGGTGTTTTTTTGTATATATTAATAAAATAACAAGCTATTTCAAAAACTTTAATGATGCATTTTATTCATATAAAAAATTGTACCAGGGCCGGGTTAGTTGGTAATGGTGTTTTTTTGTATATAAATTATACTTTTGCCGGGTAAGTCCCATTATCACAGATGGGTTGGAAATATCATGATGCCTTGTGACTAAAGTTGTCAATATACATGTGAATGCAGAACAATGTGTAGAAATAAAAGTGAAAGGATGTATAAAATAATAATACATATAAATGGATATGAGAATGTATAAATAGTTAAACGTAAGTAGCTGGTACATACTCGTCTTATGGCAAAAGGTGGGAAACCCAATTATGTCAACAAAAATTATCATATGTTACATAGTAAACATAAAAAAATTATTAAAATATAGTATAAATATTTAAAAAATCCAAATAGAAGTGAAGTCCGCCAATCCTCAGTGAAGCCGCGTACCGGATCTTCATCGATCCAGCGCTGGTCATTTATGTATTTAGTCATTACATATTTTTTTTACCTTCACCTCGGCGGTACGCGTAATCTTGTACACGTGTACAGTATATATATCTAACCTTAAATAAATAGATAAATATTAATACAGGGCAACTAATTTCTTATGCTTTAACTTTTAAATTAAATAAATGCTCGTAGTTTCGAAAAAAATTTAAAAGTCGACAAATATTAAACATATCCTAGTATAGAAATGTATATAACTTGTAATTCAAATATTTTCTCGTTTAAACTGGGATGTATTATTCAGCTAGCTGTACGAGTTACCAGAAAAAGAATATTCTCTTTAAACAAAATATGCTAGCAATGCTATTAACGTGACTAATATTCCGGTTAACCACTCCAACTCAGCTGGAAATGCTTAATGATAATAAATAAAAACAGTCTAATGGTGGATTCGAACCTAAGACCTAAAGTTTCGCAGACTGTACCCTATATCATTAGGCTATTGACGCTTCTAATTTGTTTAAGAGTTCATTGAACATGAAGTATAACGTTTTCTTTTTTTTTTAATTACTTTGAGAGTTAGAAACGAGCAGACAGTTCAGTTCACCTGATGTTAAGTGATTCCTGCCGCCCATGACATTTTCATTCATCCTTGACAAGGAATCATAATGCAGATGCGTTGTCACCCTTGAGGACTGAGATGGAATGCTTCGTCACCAGTAATAAAGGTCTCCGGATCCCTTCACTCACCAGACGAAACACAGCAGCGTTATGCTGCTATTTCACGCTGGTATTCTGTGAGGGCCTGGTCCTACCCCGGTCGAACTGAACCATTCATTCTGTAGCTAGAAACAAACTGCAGTGTAGCTCTACCGCTGTTACGTTGCTGTGTTCTGTGGCGTGAGGGTAAGGATCGGGGAATCCGATGTGAGTCGCAGTCATTATTAAAAAAAAGTATCAATTTAAATCACTTTTTTTCTTCCGAATTATAAAAACGATTAAACACTGGTTATTTATCAATATCAAAACAACATTTATCGGTCCAAATTTAAAAATGCGAGACGAAAAACGATAATACTTCAATATTTTTTTGAAATTTTTTTCCACTAAAATATCTTAAAAACAAAAAAAATTATAAAACTTGGCTTGTAGATTATTATTTAAAAATATAACCGTTTTCTTAGCTCTCCAACAATGCATGATAACTAGGAACTTATTTCAAAGAAACTGAAAAAAAAATTATCACAAAGGAAGCAGGCGG
Source organism: Teinopalpus imperialis (assembly GCA_029286865.1). NCBI lineage: Eukaryota > Metazoa > Arthropoda > Insecta > Lepidoptera > Papilionidae > Teinopalpus > Teinopalpus imperialis. The sequence goes on along the minus strand of JAGSMU010000020.1, from coordinate 411,063 downwards.
AAATTCGTATCCGAACTATACTTAAGGTCTAAGGCTTAGGTACGCATTAAAACTATTTGCAAAATATTCAAACAGCGATTTTTTTTTAAAGTTTTTCAAATTTAAACTACCACACCATTTTTAATACTACTACTATACTATAACTATGTAGGTACATTGGTATGTATGTATATATTTGATAGATATGTATGTATATATAAATAAACATAATTGTGGCCGAAAAAAATATTTTTATGAAATAAATTTGAACAACCTAATTAAAATAAAGATATATATATATATAGAATTACATTATATTAGATATACAGAAGAAAGATTAAGAAGATATATATATAGAATTACATTCGCTATTTTTTTGAGAAGATTAATAATCTATTTATAACTGTTACCAATCGCAGCAATCTGATCGTTGGAACTAATTTACATATTTATACTTGTCCTTGAGAATAGTTATAGATATAATTTGATACCGTCTTTCCAAATGATGTAGTTTTTTGTTGGCTATATAGCAGCTTCTATAATATGTTGAATTTAAATATTGACAAATATTAAACATACTTTAGTAGTTCACGATAGTTACTGCAAATATTGTCTTGTTCAAAACGAAACGTGAATATTTTCAAATTCTTATTTATCTTTGTCATAGCTTATTTAGAGTTCAGGGAGAATATAGTAACAGTCCTGTTCAGATAAATTTGTAGTTTCCAGTTTATATATTTTTTATAGTATATATTGATTTACTAGCGTCTACGAATCAAATTACCTATTGTGATTAAAGATCTTGATTTCTCATAAAAAACACAGAGTTTCGCTTACAATGAGAATAATGTAAAAACAATATATGGGCTTGCGTGTAAATACGTAATGTAGGTACACAAAATACATAATATAGATATAAACAAACCCTAGCCTAACATAAGAATCTAAATTGACAGGAATTAAATTAAACATAATTGAAGTTAATATAATTGAGAAGCGGTTGTTATATTTTGGCAATAATATGTGATTTGAGTTTGTTTTTGAAAATATTCATACTGTTACAATTCTTGATCTCGTCCGGCAATGTGTTGAACATTTGAACGTCTTCAAACAATTTAGTTTTATTTCCATAGTTAGTTCGCGGAGTAATTGTTTTTAATTTGTGTTTGTTACGTAAGTTATGTTTGTTATCCCTTTTTTCGAATTTAATGTTAGGTTTTATATTGTTGTTTTTTATATTCATTATAAAAGTACCTGTTATAGATTTAAATGTTTGAGCGAGATTAAATAATTTTGTTTTGACGTATAGTTCTTTAGTTGGAGTTCGGTAGTCGAAATGATAATTAAAATAAATTTATAATTTTATTCTGTGTTCTTTGTAATGACAATAAATTAGTAGATGCTGCTGATCCCCAGATTTCTATTATGTACTCAATATGTGATTTTACTAGAGAATTATATATAACTTCCTTAATCTTCTTAGGTATACAGTGAGCTGTTTTGTGAGAGCTCCTAGGACGGCCTTTAATTTTGACTTAACCGTTTCTATATGCAGCTTCCATGTCAGTTTGTGATCTATTACTAACCCTAAATACTTTTCTTCATATGATCTTTGAATAGTGTCGTTATTTATTTTAAATGGAGCAAAATCTGGTATGTGATTATTTTTTGCTGTTAATATTATAAAAGACGTTTTTTTTGTATTGATTGTTAACAAATTATTCAGGAACCATTCAATAAGTCTGTCTAAATCGTTCTGAGCATCAATAAGAAGACTATCAAGAGATCTAACAAAGTAGAATAGGCATGTATCATCCGCATATAGCGTGAGATGGCCCGTCAGACCTATTGTATTAATATTGTTTATATAAATTATAAACAGCAAGGGACCCAGTATTGATCCTTGTGGGATACCAAAATCATTCAGTTCCCGAATTGAACTTTTATATCTACCGATTTTAACGACGTGCCTCCTATTCTTCAAATAGCTTGTTAACATTCTTAGGACTGTTCCAGTAAATACCGAGGTTATTTAATTTGAGTAATAGCTTTTGGTGGCTAACAGTGTCAAATTCTTTCTTTAAATCAATAAATATACCTAATATATAGTCTTTTATCAATGGGGATGGTCTGATGGATTTGGGAATGATCCATCTCTAAACATCTATTGATCGAACCAAGATTAACCAAGGATTCCACAATACATTTTTCAGACATTTTAGTGATTTAGTGCTGATACCGTCTAGTCCCGTGCTTGTATTATTGTCTAAATTATTAATAATTCTAATGGCTTCATTTGCACTACAAAGATTGAATTCATTCAATTCAACTTTATGTGAGTAAACTACTCCATCCGTTAGAGTATTATATAATCCCACTGTGGGGCATGGGCCTCCTCTCTAAAGAGTGTGTCAGAGTATAGTCAAGTCAACTAAGCAGTTTCACTGCGGATGGAGTTTTCACAATCTTCGAAATATTTTTGTCTTTTTCTTATAAATGAAATGAAAAGAAAAGGTTTCATCACGATGTTTTTTTTCCTTTATCGCCGAACAAGTAGTTTAGGATGATAGAACGAGATTTTTTTAAGACTTTAATGATTTAAGATAAATAATGAAATGTCAAAGATTTTCTTTCTCTGTTCTTCATAACGCAGTTATTCTGTGAAACATAGTATCTGTAGACATACGAAATACTCAGATCGTTTTTTTTTTACATTTTATTATTTACTACCTTGAATCCCTTATTCATTTACATTAACGCTGTCAAAGTTAGCAAATTGATTATATAATGCAAACACCGTTTGCGCATGTTAATGGCGTCGATGAAAATTATTCATTCAAATAAACGTAAAACGTCAAATATTACGTGTGCATTGACAAAATTCAATAGTTGCTAAAATTGAATATTTTGACAAAATTGAATATTTAACAGTATTGAATATTTGATAGAATTGAATAATTGCATCTAAGTTCATTGCATTATTATTCCTCGTAAACGATGAATGTAGATAGATGTCTGTACCCTATGGAGGATGAAGAAACTAATTTCAGAACAAACTTTATACAGTGGTAGATCTACACTGCAGTTTGTTCCTAGCTGCAGAATGAATGGGTCAGCTCTAGGGATCCGGAAACCTTAATACTCGAGGCATTCCATCTCAGTCCTCAAGGATGACAACGCATCTGCATTATGATTCGTTTTGCAAGGATGAACGTAGATGTCGTGGGCCGCAGGGATCACTTGCCGTCGGGTGAACTGGGTGCTTGTTCATTACGCTCAATGTAATAAAAAAAAATACTTCATTAAAGAAGAGTGCGTCGTTCTCTATTTCATAATATCTTATATTTATTATAGATCTTCTTTTAAAAGTAAGTACACAATGTCGGATCTGTTGTACGTATACCATACGCATACGTGAACCAATATATAGCTTTAAACTGGCTATTGTTCAAATGTGTCTGACAAAAATGAGCTTTTAGTTCATGGTTTAGGTTTTATAACAATATTTCGTATAGTTTGTACCTTGAAGTATTTAGTTACTAAGTCGGGGTAGCATGCTTTGTTCATTTTCAAGTCTAGGTTCTGTGTAGGTGACTGCATGAGATCCTTTCTCTGATCTATTTAAAAAAAACACTATGTGGCTAATTTTTTAAACTATAAAAAAATAAAATAGTAATTATCAACCAAGTTAACCATACTAACTTAACTTAAGCTCCATTCTGGCTGCTGTCCGGTGTACAAGTGTTTGGTGTCAATTATCTATGACGGCAACGCCGATAGCTCCAGATTAATATCTAAAAGGCTAAAATAATATCATTATAATTTTACGGAAATTGTAATTTGTGGTACAGGTTGGCGCCATTAGCATATGAGTTTTCCACTGTTACACTGCACTACTGGTCATCAAGCCGTTAAATTTTCTTAAGATTTTAAAGTGAAAGTTTGCCATTGTCACTTTAAACACTTCTATTCTGCGGACGCGCAGAACTTAAGACGTTAGCTCCATTGATACATCTTCATATTCGATGATACTATATATTACATACGATATCGTATCAGGAATATTCGGGATGGTTACTCCACTACGTATAAAAGTAACAAGGATTTGTTGACGAATTGGACTCATAGTTTAATTATAATAAATAATTTTAATTGTTAAAAAGAAAAAAACAAATATTTTGAGATCTAATGAGATCATTATAAAATGTGCGTCGTCGTATCACCAGGTGTGACGTCACGGAGCGGGAGGCGATCAACGCGCTGGCGGAAAGGATACGTCGTGAGATCGGTGACGTCACGATGCTCGTTAACAACGCCGGCATCATGCCGTGCAAGCCGCTCATGTCGACCAACGAGAAGGAGATCCGCACTGTGTTCGAGGTCAACGTACTCGCACAGTTATGGGTGAGTTACAAATTATCGAAAAGCCATTGCTGTTACTTTAATCTTCGATTCCTTTATCCTTAAATACTGAGGAATGGTATATCATACTAAATGATGATAGCACCAGTTACTTAACGCCGCTGATTTTCTTAGGATACCTGATAACATCATGTATGTCCTCAGGGGTGACAGTGTATCAGCGCCATGATACTTTTTAGAAGATGTGTTGACAGGAATAGTTAACACCGAATAGTAATTAAGCTCGTTTGTTTTCTTATTAACATACAAAGAAAAAAAATGTAAAATACACACACTCAATATTACCAATTACATATTTTTTAATATTTAATTAATTCTTTACAATAATAACTAATACACACTTCTTGAATAACAATTTAACATGTGTGTAATACACATGTAAAATTATTATTCATATATAAAAAACGTATGAATATTTTTTTATTAATAATTAAAAATATAATTGTACGAAATTCTTAAATACTAAAAAAAGGAAACTTTTACTCTAAAGAAAATACAGACAAAAAGACAAAACAATCATAAATTAAATGATAAAAAACAATTCAATATAATATATTGTAACCACCCCTGGTCCAATTATAGTTCCTAAAAAAAGTACTACATAGACCGGATAAAATCTTTCACAGTTTCTCGAGAAACGCCAGCCCTTTCTTCTATCGCTGCCGTGAAAACACACTCTGCTTTCACATCTGAGAAGAGATCAGTGACTGTTAACAGTCACTGTTCGTCCGTAAAATGTTTTGCAAGAGAACAAGTGTTCTCTTGCAAACCATAGTCTAGCTGCTCAATGAACTGGGGTCAACTTAGTAAACAGTAGCCGGCCTTTTTGGATTCAAGTTAGCCAGCCGCCTTTAGTCTTCTTTAGACTATCCAGGTGCTATCATTCACTCCTCGCGTTTGTCTGAGCTACTGTTGGACTTGAACGCCAAAGAGGGCCCAATCTCTGAGCGAAGAACTGACGATGAATCGGTCATCCTTCTCTGATGTCCTTCCTCTGCCGGATCTGCTTCTTCCATTAAAGCTACCAGTATCCTGGTATTATGTTTAATAATAAGGGAAAAGTATACCAGTTCACGTTTGACGACTAACTGATAAGGGTACGTCAGGTAAATGACCTTTTATAGGACATGATGATTACAATCAGATACAAAAATGATAATTTGCAATAACAACATGTCTTGGGGCCGTAATCCTAGAAAAGATTACATTAGTTTAATATTTAGAATCCAAAACATACAGCTTTAATAATTCAAAAAGAAATTGATAATTCAGAGCTCAGTTTTTTTTTATTATATACATTCAACCTCTTGCCTGACGCTTGAGTCGATTTTTGCTTACGAGTATACTTTTTTTTTTTCGGTCTGGTGGCCTTTGTTAACTCGAGGGCTTTTACAGTTTTGCCGAGTTGAGAGGTGACCGAGCACTTATGGCGCTCAGTCGAGACCTCTATTAGTGGGTAACCAGCACAAGAGCTCCCAAGAGGGAGCCTCGGCTTGGACCGTTACCCTGTTTCGCGAGGTGCCCGAGAGGGCCGAACCTCGGCTCGGGCAGCTGCTTCTGACTAAGAATTATCGACATTGATATATCTATTATTATTATTGGCTATCTGTATCACCACTTCGGAATGCGTAGGCACTGCAGAAGAAGTGGCGAAAGAAATTTCAGCGACGCTTCTATCTGTATTGACTGGACACGAATATACATTACTCTAAAACTATACGAGCAAATTTGGGGAAAATGAAACTATTTATTTAACTATCACATTAAAAGTTAATAATTAATAATTATATAAACGTTAGCTTATTGACGTTATCAATAATATTTCTTAGTGTACCTGACAACATAGATAGCTTGTCCGAACTTACAAAATTTTATGATCATAAAAATTGCGACACAAATTTCAAACATTCTCAACCTGTGCAAGCATTATTAGAAACTAAATATAAGTAAAATTCATTACAATCAAATTGTTTAACGTTTTAGTTCTACATATTAGTTCTAATATATATAATATATTTGATTCCAAATGTTATCTGTGTTCGCGGATATCTCGCATCGGTCCATCGGATATCCAATGACCAGACAAAATATAAATTGGCTATAGGCTATGTGGGTTATTTTCTATTATATTTGTTAAACTACGAAATACTTTGTACCTGGTAGTGTGTGATCTTGATTTTTTAATTTTAGTAAAATTTTATATCCAAAAGGCAAACGAAATTTTAACTGAGTGGATATTATTGATAATATTTGGCTAAAATTGTCGATATGTTCTTGGATGCATACATGCGTATCATAAACTCGAAATTGTTCTCACTTCGTCCAATAATTTTATAAATAATTACCAATGGATACATAACAAAGACGTGTTCCATGTATAAGACATCAAAATGAAATATATTTGGGCAAATTCCTTTTCTATCTTTCTTTCGGCATGAAATAAACTCAAAAATTAAGTTAATTGTCGAATAAAAATAATTTCTACAAATGATATAACTCTGTACATATAAAACAAATAATATTACTGGATAATGTAACCATCAATAATTTTCAATAGTTAAGTTGTATTTGAAACACTTAAAATGATAATACCGCGGCGAGAGAGCGAACACATTTTATATATTATATGTCGTTATGCAAAATTTTACTGGTACGAACCTAGCACAGTCCCTGGTCTACTTGGTTGAATATAAAAAATATAAATAATATTTTTGAAGGTTGCTTAACATCAATATGGATTTAATAGACAATTTAATTTTTTAAGAAATTTAGCAATACTATACCACAACCACTCGAACTAAACTGAAAATGCCTGAGCTAGGATCACGGCAATAGTCGAATGGTGAACTCGAACCTACGACCTTAAGTTTCGCAAACCGTACCCCAAACCATTAGGCCATTGACGCTTCTGAAAGATTTCTAAAGGCTGTGAAATGAAAAGTAAAAAAACTAAATAAGACGTTTTATTCCTTAGCTGATTCAGGCGTTCCTCCCACACATGATGGAGACCAACCACGGGCACATCGTGGCGATGTCATCCATGGCTGGCGTAGTCGGCTTACGCAATCTAGTGCCGTATTGCGGCACCAAGTATGCAGTCCGTGGTATTATGGAGGCATTGCAAGAGGAATTGCGCGAGGACTCGAGAGACTTTAGCGGGGTGAGGAATATAAAACAACAGTTTTTATTTAATTTAGTGTGACTTCCCTCGTTACTAAAGTCAGGCAAAGGCAACTAAGCAGTAGTGCAAAATATACTTCGTTAAGTTATTAATAAAAGAGATATGATTATATTTGACCGATTGCGGACAGCAGCGTCTAACGATGAAAGTTCTTGTAACTCCTATTATTCGACCTATTCAAACTTTCTTGCTGGTTCGATTCTAGATATTAGCAATCTGTTGGGTTACTAAATGATATTAACAGGATCTGGCACTTGCTAATCTCATGTGTTGACGGTTTGTGAACTAAACCACTCGAATAAAGAAAACGGAGTGCTTAAAATTCAGCAGTTGAGTAAATTTTATTACTCAGAGCAACTGAATTCATCAAAACTATCTTGGTCTGAGAACACACGGAAACGTCTGAAAAATTACATAAATATTTCAAAGTTCAAAGTGAGAATTGCTAAATGAATGTGCATCGTAATCCTCCCTTGAGAGAAGTACGTCTAGGCCCAGAAATCAATAATATGGTCATACAACAAATATTGTTTTTGGGTTTACAGGATTATACGTGGACAATAACACAAGACTAGAAACCCACGCTTCACTTTGGCCTCTCTCTGTTTATATATAAATATTATATTAAAACTAAATTTGTTTTTTTTATGCGTAGATCAAGCTGACAGTTATCTGCCCCTACATTGTAGACACAGGGCTGTGCAAGAACCCGAAGATCAAGTTCCCGTCATTGATGAAAATCCTCTCCCCGCAGGAGGCTTCCGGGAAGATCGTGGATGCAGTCAGGAGAAACTACACCGAGATTACTATACCCAGTTCGATGTATTACATTAATCAGGTAAGCTATAAAATATAACTCCAATCAAAGTTTAAGGTTTTATTTATTTTTATTTTATGTATTTTTGTTTATTTATTATATATAGAAACCTTTTTTGAAAAACGAGTCTAACCGTAAGTAAAAACCTGAACCTATATCATGGTTCCGAGATTGTTGCCCCAACGGCAAATACGCAATAGCAGGACTTTATTTTTACTACAGTGTTGCTATTCACAAGGTCTCATAAACGTTACTTTCCCTCAAGATGGAATGAACTACCTCGTACTATGGTCATCACTATTCTGTGTCTGAGTTCATTGTACCGGAAGTACAAGTTAGCTAATTGAAATCTCTCATTTTTTTAATGAGTTAAAACAATTAAAATATTAAATAATAAAAAATTGAGCGAAAATTTTAAACACTACCTTAATGAAAAAAAAAAAAGTGTGCAGTCAGAGTTTGTAAAACCTGTTTTTCTGCATAGTTATCATCTTGTAATTAACTTATTTGTACCTAATCTTACCTTTGAGCAGATATGCAAAATATAAAAATTAAATAATGCCTCTTATATATCTGACCTTGAATTAAAAAAATATATATATTAAATAACCGCACAGTTAAAATAATTATGTAATGGCTATCTTATGTAATGCGCCTAAACTGGTTTTATTGAGGATGGCCTAAGCTAAAGTAAGGCGTTATTAGGTAACTCTTAAGTGTGTTTTGTGCCCAGGATATTGAACTAACAACCTTCTTTTCGGTGTCGCACATTTAGAAACGTCAGTCTATCTCTATTAGTGGGTAACCAGCACAAGGGCTCCCAAGAGCCTCGGCTTGAACAGTTACCCTGTTCCGCAAGAGCGTCAGACTCGAGGTGCCCGAGAGGGCCGAACCTCGGTTCAGTCAGTTGCGTCTGGCTAAGAATTATCTACATTAATATCTCTATTATTATTATTGGCTATCTGTACCACCACTTTGGAATGCGTGGGCGCTGGAGAAGAAGTGGCGCTAGAAACTCCAGCGACGTTTCTATCTATATTGACTGGGAGAGGTATTGCGAATAACCTTGTTTGCGACGCCCTCGCCATCGGTGGGGGCGGTATGAGGGTGCAATGTACGTGTTTTATGAAGGGCGCAATCCCTGGTGGTCGCGTCGACGAGGTCGTTGAGGGCGTGCCACGGTCTCCTTCGGACGCGGGTGAATCTATGATTCGCGATGGGATTGTAAATGGCGGCACTTACAATCAAGGTATTTGAGAAGAGCAGAGTCGAAATATAGCCTGCTTCAGGTACTGAGCTATGGTCGCAACCGAAATGCTGCATCACCAACAAGGTGTGACAAGGTCTCCGATCTGTTTCTCTTATGAGACTTAACATAACAGTGATGAACAGTGTGAAGTGTTGATCTGTGAAATGAAGGTCCTTATAGAAGTTAGGCACGGACGCGAATATTTTTAAAATTTCTAATTCACTGTACATTTTCAGATTTGCCGAGCAATGCCACGCGCGGTTCCATTGCATATAAAGGATTTTCTGGACTCTGGACTAGAGGCTCAGTAGATTTGAAAAATTTTACTGAACCTATTAATAAATAAAAGTTTAAAGTATAAAGTCTTAGGCATAATGATAAGATATCCTTAATATAACAGTGTATTTTCATTGAATATCAGGTTTTAGATTGTGAATATTAGTATTTAATTTTATATTTCGCATTGAGATGTTCTAAAAATTAATAAAAAATGTTCGTCATTAAAGTAAAACGTATAACAAGCAAAAACAATTTTAAAACGTCATCGGCGACCTTTAGAATAGGCTGTATCAAGAAAAAAAATTCTACGTTTGTGAACCGGTACAGAAAATCGATTACTTCAAATCATAATGGTAATTCAATACATGGCAAACAAATATAAATAAAGAAAATTATATATCAAACTGCTACGTAGATATTATTTTCCCGTGTAATTTCAACGGCTATATTTTATATCGTTCTAACATATTCAGTATCTGGGGGGGATTTTCTTACTTAGTTTAAATAATAAATAAATTAAGTCTATCATCCTACTTTGCATTCATTTAGTCCCAGTTTAATGTATATTGCAGGAAATGACATACAATCAGGATAAATGAATTCATAGAATGCATTTTACTATAACCGGTATAAACTTTTGATGCTCAGAATTGGGGCATAAAGACTTGTATCCGTTTATAGTATTGGTATTTTTTAAAAAATAAATATGTGAGATATGATCATCATCTAGTTATAATATAATATATTCTTATTGGATAATAAATGTATCATTTGTAATAATAAATCTTTAATAATTAAACTTAATTGTTAATTGGATAATATTTTTTTATGTTAATTAATTTGCAGCGGCTAACCTACGATTTTGTAAATAAATATTGGGTTCAATTTCATTAGAAATAGTTTACAGTTTTTCTTTTTTTATCTTTTTTTTCTTTTTTTCTTTTCTTTTTTATCCTTTTTTTACGAGATAACGAAAAATTTTTGTTTATCAACTTTCTCCATGTATCAATACTTTCAGAGAAATAACCGTGCAAAATTTTTATAATAATATACGGGATGTCTCAACCCCTATCATCATCTATGTTTAGGTTACGGTCTCAAGTTTGTTATATGTGCACACGTTTAAATGTGAATCAAAAATAATTAAGTACCTACAATTCCGAGAAGTCGTAAATCCGAAATCGTGAGCACTGGAAGCAATTGTGGCGCGAATATTTTTTAAATCAAATAAGGTTAACAATTAGTTTGTCCATAAACATTTTTATTTTTTCTGAATAGTGTTTCGATATTATATATATTTTTTCGGTCATTATTCTTTTATTTAGTGACGTAACCAAATATATATAATATAAAAAAAAATATTTGATTGAGTGTAGGTATAATAATCTTTTGAATTATTTAAGCGTATCACTAATTAAAAATGAAGATCATATATTTTAGAGTTTTTTATAAAAATGATGCACAAATTTTTAATAAAACACACAAATGAGAATGGGAGAAGTCATCTATACATAATATACTACTTTACATTAAATACTTTAGTTTTTTTTAATTAGTATTATGTATTTTTGTATTAACACTTTAAAATGAAAAAGAATACTATACGAAAATAATATGATCATACATAAATGTATTAAAAACGATAAATTTAATAAACATGTGCCGTTTACGCGGGAAACCAGTTTGTTACATATAAATTATTCATATTTAACGCGTGTCGTAAAATATTTAATGTTCATCTAGCAGTTTATAAATATTGTAATAATCAATTTATTTTAAATTCCCCAACCACACAAGTGCCTTATAAATAAAACTGAAATATAATATTTTTATAATTATTTATTTTTAAATATTTTAAAAATAAATAATTAAGTATTTTACATATCCATGTTTTTTTATCTACTTTCTACAATTATATCATAACAGAGTGCCATTAATGTTATATAGAAAGAAATATGTATCATTACAATAATCACAGATAACTATGTAATGAAATTCTATTGTGTTATGTACGGTGATATTAGTAGTTTAAGGTTGTGAAGATATTTAATAAGGAAAAAAAAAATAAAGAATTTATAGACTTTAATTCATCAACAATTTCAAATGTCGTTTTTATTTTCATCCTTATTTGATATAGACAAAAGTTCTAAATATTCGTTCTGCGTCAATCTTCACCGTCAAACTAATGTGCACCAAACCATAAACATAAACTATAATTAAAATAGATCAGATATTTTTTTTAAATTTTATTTACAAACAATCCTTACAAAATATGATGGTAAGTGATACGCGCGGACCCACATTCAACATCGATAAGGAATCATAATGCTGATGCATTGACATCCTACAGGTTCGACCTTAGTCCTCAAGGAGGGCGTGGTCCCCAGTAATAAGGATCTCTGGATCCCAAACTCAACTCATATTACGATGGCATTCTTTGAGGGCGTAGTCCATCCACGGTTGCGCCGACCCATTCGTACTGCATGCTAGTAGAAACGAACTGCAGCGTGGCTCTACTACTGACATGTAAATATAGATAGATTCTAATAAAAAAAAGGAAAAAGATCAATTACAAACCAATAAAGTCTACTCCGCCACATTATGGTCAATTTGACCATGTCATGAAAATGTGTGCATGGTTACCTCCCTGACTATTCGAAAAGATGAAATTTGTAAACATAAGGCGTACTTATGTACACCTGTTTAGAAGGACCTCATATTAACATTTTCAGAGACTCACTGAGCAACAGAAAGGAAACTTCACTATTGGAACTACATTTCAAAAAGGCTTACGCTTACCCGTCGACTGATGATGGTGTCAGAATGACGAAATATTTTTGTATTATCGTTATATCACAAATCTTCATCATCATCATCGTCATTTTTTTTTGTTAATTTGACGGTAACAAATAAGCACACAGTTCACCTGGAAGTGATTCCTGAGGCCCATGACATCAACATTCATCCTTGATAAGGAATCATAATGGAGATGCGTTGTCACCCTTGAGGACTGAGAGTTAATGCTTCGTCGCCAGTAATAAAGGTCTCCGGATCCCTACACTCACAGCATTATGATGCTTCTGTACGCTAGGAGTCTGTGAGGGCGTGGTCCTATCCCGGTCGGGCTGACCCATTCATTCTGCAGCTAGATACAAACTACAGGGTAGCTCCACCACTGACATGTACTGATAATTAAATAAAAATACATTACATAATTTCCATACTAATATATTCCGATTATATAATTCTTATTTGAAATACATATATCGTTTTTTGAATATTCATTTTTATTTTACTTTCAAACATTACTTTGTGATATTAAATAACTATAGAAACGAGACAATTGACTGTTCAATTTTTGTCCAAATACAATATAGGTGCCCATAATAGAATAGTTAATAAGCATTTTCTAACCTATTGTACCTTACCATTATTCGCCACGAACCCCAAATGTGTCTTCACTGAAACACTGGTAAATTTTGCGTGGAAAAAGAAAATAAATTAAAAAAAAAAGAATCTGATGCTGAAGTTTGTCTTGTTTCTGAGAACGCGTAAACTTGATATAAAAAAAATTTAATATAATATAATTTAATAAAATATAATTATATTATAGAGATTTTAAAAGATATAGTTTTTTTATGATAATCATGTTTTTTTTTTGTTAAGTACATGGCTGCACTTTTGGTGGGATTAACCTCGATCCTCCATTTCCGAAACCATTTCCCTATGTAATGGCTGCAGATTGGAGGCGTCTACAAATAGTGTCTGGTTTTAACCCAGACACGTAGAGACCGGTGTCATCGGCGAAAGGGCTCTAGACCGTGAGTGCACGGTATGTCGTTGATGTAGAAGTGTAGAATGTGCACAAATGGGGTGAACCTCGGAACGCGTTCCCTCGTAACGCGGTAACGAAAGGTTCTATTTCGGAGAAAGTTTCGTATGATAATTACTAGTCGATCTGGCACACCGAGCTCATATAGTTTGTATATGAGCTCGTTGTGCCAGACCTTGTCGAAAGCTTTCGCCACATCGAGGAATAGTGCCCCAGTTTGATAGCCCTGATGAAATTTACTGAGAATGTGCTCCGTTATGCGGTGCACTTGATGTGTGCATGAGTGTTGGGTGCGAATCCCGAACTGCTCATTGATTGGTAGCCCTCGGGACAGCATGAAGTCCTTGAGGCGGACGAGGATGAGCCTTTCATATACCTATGTTGATAGGCTGAAGTATCGATTGGATGTTTCGATTGCTTGAGAATCCCTATGACGTCGGCTTCCTTCCAGGTGTTCGGGAAGGTGCCTTTGGGTATGGCCGCGTTGTAGGTTATCACCAGTAGGTGTAAAATAGACATGGGATATAAAATAGACATGGGATAATACGCGTTGACTACACGAACTTGAAGAGGAAATTACGAATAGCGAGGTACTAACGATTTGAGAAATCGTAAATCAGAACTTGTGTGCGGCTATAATTTTGTCAATTTTCGATTGAAATAGGGTTGCCAATTTTTAAAAAAAACAAAAAAAAATGAAATAAACACCTATAACGATATTATACTATTTTTTGCTTAAACGTGCATTAGGGCTTATAAATTGATGGCGATAAACCGTCTTTCTGAATGACTTTGTTGCTAAGATCAGTTCTAGCAACAATTAATAAGTAATGCTCTCTTTAAAATATAGAATTAAAAAAAAAATACTTTAAAAATTATTTGTGCCATTTTATGTATAAACAGATGTGATGAACTCGTAAAATATCATATTTGTAATTTTTAGTGTCATTCCATTGATAGTATTTTTTTTACATTTCCTACTACGAGCGCTTTATCAAGTCTATATCTGTCATTATTAATGTAAATTAACAAATATCATAATATATACACAACACAATCATTCAATGAAAATTATTATAATTTCTTATATTTACGCGAATACTACTCATTTAACAAAACTAGCTTTACGGATTATCCGATTGCCTATATTTAATTTTTTTAATACCCTACGTTTGGAATGATTTAAAACATAAGATCGGGAATATATATATTAATTAGTGATCTCAGATTACTGATCAAAAATTTATATTTATTATCAAACGTCAAACACTGGGGTGTCCCAAACTCTAAACACGAGTGCCGTATGAGTATTGGAAACGTCAAAAAAAAAAGTTAAATTAAACGCGATGAAATCCATAAAATTAGTTTTATTCAAGTATAAATGATCTCATAATAAGAACTGCTATGATTTAAACAATTACGTACTACGGATATAATATATTAAAGATACAATTGTAGTAGCAGTAATTGTAAACTGCGTATATCCTCGACCTGTATTTTAATTTGTATTGATATCATTATGCTTAAAAACTATATATTAAATTGCGAATACGAGATGAGAAATGATATAGAATTAGGACATTTCTGGCAAAATTATTAAAAACAAAACATATTGAACTGAGTAATTTTATTACTTATCCTATATTTGACCATAATATTAGAAGACAACAAAATTATAATTCAAATGTAATATAAAGCATATGTCAAAGTATTTTGTTATATTAAAGCTTTTACATACATGCAAGCCATATTGGAATTACGACTTGTTTATTGTGCTAAACTCGTATTGTAAATATTTTCAATACATAATATAAATAAACAGCTGTTCATTTTCATTGGAATTTTATAAAATTATATACTATTTGTAGCTGACACGAACGAAGGTATACAACGATAGAGGTAATACAATTGTTTTTTTTTATTATCTGCGTAAATTAAAAAAACGTATTACTAATTATACAAATGATAATTTATTTAATGGACATAATTGGAATTATCTAATGCTACTTTTCTCTACATACAATTTATAGTCACATAATAACAATATCCTTAAGGTAAGTACCAAACACATTTAACTAGTAAGAAGTTATCTTGAATACACAACTCAACAGGGAATAGAAGAAAAGCGCGTTAAAGAAAATTAGCAATACATTTATACTCGTAACCCGACTTAAGCAACATATAGGTTATAATGTTTGGTATTTTATCTCGGATACCTCATCACAAATTACCACTTGTCGTTACATCTTTTACAGAGGATTTATACAGCAATTGTTGTATGACTATGAAGATCATGTCGTGGCCGGCTAAAGGTTTGTTAGGGGGTAAGTAGGTAGAGGTGAAGAGTTAGGATAATTAGTGCATTTTACGCCCTTTTTTAACAAATTAAGTATAATTTAAGTATATTTTAATTTTCATTACTAAATAACTCAAAGAATTTTTTAAAAACTAAATGGTAAAGTCTTAATTCAAGTCTCGTCCGACTTGAAGGCAATTAGGAAAGTATTTGGCATATTAAGAAGTCGATAGTGGAGTGAAAATTTACTACGCTATCGTATTAACATATTGAATTTGATTAAGCTCACAGAATTACAATTAAAGACTCTATATGCAAAATTGCCTTGCTTCTTCTAAACTTCCAAACACGCGTAAAGTGCATGCAACTTTACTATTTTTTATTAACAATGCTAATATTTTGCATAATCATAGCATAAATTGATACGTAACATTTATTTCTATATTCTCTAACATTGCTTAGCGGCGCACAAAAGTAAAATATCGTTCTAAATTCAATTTAGAATATGTCGACGTCTTTCAAATGTTGATAATTACGATCCCAATAGCCGCCGTTGTACAGCCAATCTTCTTGTTTCGTGTAAGGATTCGTACCTTGGCTGAACCATCTGAAAAAATATTGATTATGATTATTATTGTTAGAAAATGATGTGATATAAACCTATATTGTGTAAGTGCTTGTTTAGACTAGTGACCACACAGAGCGAAATGTCAAAAAATGCTGTAACGGGGATTACCCCATTGCGCGCGTCTCGCTTTGTTAATATTAGTATGCCCCCTAGTGTTTTTAAATATTATACGAGTATTTGGTTGCACTTTGATTGGTCTAACTTGGTAAGAGAACGATGGCTCGAAACCTTTTGCTTTTATAGGATGAGGTGCCTATACCTTGACCATATGTTAACCACCTACTCCGTTCGTCATTTTCCGTGCTCATTATATGATAATTTTGAAACATGATAAATTTTTGAACTGTCAATTTGAACTTCAATTCCCCTGTCAGATGTGTCTGTATACTCTATTGTGAAAAGTGCAGAGAAATACCGAAACCTCTTAAATGTGATGCGCCTCAGATTATTAAAAATGTGTTAACATAAATGAGAAGAAAATAACAATAAGTTTAAAATTATGATATAATTTGTTCATAAAATAGGGGTGAATTTTTTTAATGGCAATACCGAAGTACTCCATTAGTTACACTGACAACTGAACAGCTACGTTGGTACCACCAAACCTACATAATATTTTTTTAACATTATTTTCAGCCATTTGTTTCGTATTTGAGAACTAAGGACGCACACGTCTCCCACTTGCTTCGTCCTGTGCCAAGTTGTGTCAACCGCTACAGAAATAAATGAGTAATCCCGATCTCCACCTCTAGTTTACCTTTACCTTTAGTTGCCCACTGTAGCTTTTCATGGCCTTTGTTTGTTTTTTTTTGTTATCGGGGAGAAATCTTCCAAAGATACCTTGCCTCCTGGGTGAGAGACAGGGTTATGTGGTAACGACTAAAACCTCCAGGATCTCCTACGGAAAGCACCGGTGCTCCTCTGCACGTCCCAGGGTAGGTCAAGTCTACGGCAACGCGGGACCGTCGTCCCCGGGTTCGCTTGCCCGGACGGTCAGAGTCCGCACCTTGTTCGGCCGAGAACTCGAAGTCCCCTTTCAGACGCCTAGCCCGACAGGTAGGAGGTACCTTAGCCCTATTCTTAAGCTCTGCTTGGTTAGCGGTTGATATATCCAATCCAGTTCCACCTTGGCTTGATCCAGTAACACCAACGTCCCCTCCGAAAGGGTTTTCGCCTTGTGGAGGGGGACATAGTTGTCGTGACTTGGTCACCGATGGTGAAACTAAGGAAACCCGCACGGCTGACCAAATGCGTTATGCTAGCCGCACCAGGTAGGCTCTCTGGGTCTATCTTGGACGCATGTCGGTGAACTGCAGGAGACGCAAGGCACAATGCGTGAATCCGTTTTCTATGCCTACTGCTGCCGAGGTGGGGTCGCGGAGGGAGTGGAGTTCCAATGGTGAACATTGTGGGGTTTTAGTTGGTGGGAGTCCGATATAACCCATCCTTGCCCCCGTAACGGCGGGTACGCATAACATATTTCCTTACGTAGTATACGCTACACCTGTTTGAGTACGAGAGCGTTTGATGTTGATGCGGTATTTAATATGATACGCCTCATACCTCGCTGTAAAACCTTGTATATGATTAGAACATCTAAAGGATTGAGGGTTTATTGTTGAAGATGGATGTGGTGTGTTTATGGCCACATCCATCGTTTACTATCTAATAAACTATGGACCTATGTGCTTATTTCTCACCCTTAGTTTCATAACAAAATGTATTGCTATTATATTGTATTGTATTATGTATATATTCGGAATGTATATTGTACAATTTATTACTTTTTTCACAAGTCTCGAATTACGGGCAATCAATTTGTTAATGGTGTCTTGTGATATATTATTCTTAGTTTCGTATAAAGCATTCCACATTTGTTCTCGTAGGGATGGGCCACGATTACGGACGTTCCTATCAGGCTCATCCCACAAAAGTTCAATCGGATTGAGATCCGGGCTATGAGGAGGCCATACCATATTTTTAACACCCCTTGTGCCTCTTTCTCTTCTAAATATCCTATACATAATTTTGAGCTATGCTTTGGATCATTATCTTGTTGGAAAATGAATCCATGTCCAATTAATTACAACCCGGAAGAAACGGCATTTTGTTCTAAAATGTTTTTGTACTGTTCCTTTTTCAAAATTCCTTCAATTTTAATCAAATCGTTAGTTCCTTGGCTAGAGAAGCAACCCCAGACCATAATTGAGCCACCACCATGCTTGATTGTTGGCTACACAATCTGACGTCGTCTTTTCTTGGGCATTTGCGTCGAACGTAAATTCTACGTTTTGAACCGAATAGTTCAAACTTGGATTTATCGGTCCAAAGCACTTTTTTAAAATCTTCTTCGGTGTAATCTCAATGAGCAAGAGCCCCTGCATCCGTTTCTTCTTGTTTTGCGGTCTTAGCAGAGGTTTTCGAATGGCAACGCGACCATACAACTTCGCATCTCTCAGTCGCCGTTTTACTGTAGTCAATGCTAAATGTTTAACTCGGGTTTTGTTTACTTCAACGTGGATTTCTGGTGATGTTAAGCGTCTATTTCGCTTGCTGGTAATAACAATGAAATTATCTTCACTAGACGTGGTAGCTCTCGGACTTCCCGAGCGTGGACGATCTTAAAAACTGTCCGTCTCCCTGTCTCGAGTTATTGTGCCATGAACACAAGTCTTCGATAAATTCAGTTGTAAAGCAATCTCACGTTCAGATTTGCTTTATGTAAAACAACGATGGCAGAACGCACTTCACTCCTGATTTCTCAAGCTTTTCCCATTTTATGACGTCTTCACTGTAGAAACCACAAGTTCAGACTAATTGAGATTGTTTGTGAACAAACCCAAGTAAACTCGGGTAGTAATAAGTCAGAAACATGTGTTTTCAGGAGCTAAATAATCCTAATTAATACGTAACAAAACTAATTAGTAATGAGGACATTATAAAAATATTATTACGACTCTACCACCTGGCTCTAGCGCAGCGTTTTTCGGTGTTTGAAAACAATAGATGTTTATTGTCCAATAACTTGAAAGTAAACAAAAGAAAGACTTGTTTAAATATTCGATACTAACAATAGAATATGCAGATGTGTATTTCTTTTATTTATCCGGATTTTATTACAATTGATGGATAATTATGTTGTGTATGTATGTGCGCTCTTAAACTTTTGGCCGGCAGGGTATATATATATATATATATATATATATATATGCTGTTACTTTACATTCACTCTTATTCTCTTGAAGATTGAATAGGCATTTGCTGAGACAGTGCGCTTTACCATCAGAGTCTACATGACCACTTAACACCAGATATACATTGTACAGTGTGGTTGTTAGTAGTTCGTTCAATAGAATACACACCTCGGTTGCCATCCATCAGCGGTCTTCTTCAGCAACTTCCTAGCGGTCCTTTGCTTCTCCTCGAGGCGTGTCTTCTCCGCGGCGGCGGCGTCGATCTCGCCCTGCTCCAGGAGGCGCACGTCAGGCCGCAGCCGGCTGTCTGTTGGGCACAGTTGCCCCTTCATGTCGCGCTCCAACTCGTTCAACGACATCGCGAACTCCGTGAACTGGTAGTACTGTAATTTTTAAACGGGGTGCAAACGACTGTGATATCTTAATTCCACTGACTTAATATTATCTTCCGTCAATTGAAAAATTAAAATTAACAAGATTTTAAATTATTTACACCATTTTTTTTTCCGGTTGTCTCTGTTTGCCCGAGATATTTTACTGTTTGACCAGGTTGAGAGGTAACCGAGCGCTTATGGTGCTCAATCGAGACCTCTATTAGCGGGTAACCAGCACAAGAGCTCCCGAGGAGGAGCCTCGGCTCGGTCTCTGACTAAGGATGCGATCACGTATGTATAAGTCTTTGTAAATTTCCTTGTTACCTCGTATCTTTCAAACGGCTGTATGGATTTCGACAGTTAGGGTATTGTTATATTCCTCTTAAAAACCCAAATGTCTTTGATAAGTGTTTGAAAAAACTAAATTGCGGATTTTGGGCTGCTTGCTCGTTTGCGACCTATTCTATAAAAAAAATTATTTATATATTATTTCACTACGTATTTTCCAGTCTAATATTTTCCGTATCAAATGGCAAGAAATGTACCTTAATGCTTATTTTGCCTTATGTTTATAACTATAAGTTATTTATATATTTATTGTGTAAATAATCATTAACATTTCATAATATTATAGTAATTAAAATATATCTTATATTATTTTAATTGTGAAACAATGATAAGAAAACTTAAAGACTTACGTGATTCTCACGAAAATGATTTATTAATTTTATCATTATGTAAAATGTAATATAACAATGTTTTATATTTTTAAAATGGAATTATATATATAAAACAAAAATTAAATATACGAATAACGACCTTAGGGCTAATATGATCTTACATGCCCGTTCGTCCATATTTTCTCATGGTAATTCCCACTACTGTAAGTGTGTTTTTTTTTACTCAGACGTTTTTATTACTATGTGTCTACATATACTCATATGTATACACATATTAGTGTAT
Source organism: Teinopalpus imperialis (assembly GCA_029286865.1). Classification (NCBI taxonomy): domain Eukaryota; kingdom Metazoa; phylum Arthropoda; class Insecta; order Lepidoptera; family Papilionidae; genus Teinopalpus; species Teinopalpus imperialis. Next base: position 389,849 of record JAGSMU010000020.1, on the reverse strand, counting down.
GTATATACTCATATGTAAATAATAAAAGATTTTTCACCTGCGCACTAGTGCTTGGCCGCGGTCTCGCTTCCCATAGCGTGTTCGATCCTGGTATATCGATGTTGTAAGACTCATCCGGCTTGGGAACTTCGTCAGAATTTTCTGCCTCGTCTGTCTGCAAATTTATACATTGGTGGAGTCACGTTACAGCTATTTGCTAGGAGCAACATTAATGGGCCGGCCGACCGGGAGAAGACCAGACACACAGAATCTGGTATTCGTGAAATATTAGGATAGTGCTACTGTGTTTCGTGTGGCGCGTGTAAGGATCCGGAGAGCCAATTAAAGGCATTATATGAGATGGAATGCAATGTTAGCTGCATCTCCATGTAGGTAATGATGCATGATGACGATGACCATATTTTTAAAGAGTACCAGTGCGAAATTGCAACAGATCGCTGCTGTGTTTCGTATGGTGGTACAGGAATTCGGAGACTCGGTAACTAGCAAGGTTTGGCGGTCCTCAGCGGTGACGACATACATGCAGTTTGAACCTCAGAAGATGGATAATGATGTATGGATCCGGAGACATTTATGGTGACGAGGCATTCCATCTCAGTCCTCAAGGGTGACAACGCATCTGCATTATGATTCCTTGTCCAGGATAGATGTAGATGTCATGGGCCGCAGCAATCCCTTGCCATCAGGTGAACTGTGTGTTGTTTGTGACTCAAAATGAAATAAAAAAAAAGTTTAAAAAGTTCTATCTCATAGCTGTAATGTATGGTATGTCGATGGCAATGGAAGATCGATGTCTCGGGACCCAGCCGGGGAATAATATTTCTGCATCACGAATCGTTGTTTCACGGGTCTGGATGTGTTGTGTGCGTGTCCCGTGTCCATTACATCGGAATAGGGAGGGGACGACAAGTAAGTGCCTTTGAATTTGCGCAAACGTTTACGGCACAATAAAACACTACGCAAATGATTGCATCTGACAATAACCAGAACATATTGCCGTCGTCGAAATTGACCAGGAGAACATCAGCATTGGTGTAGTCCAATGATAAATACTTACGTCCTGTATAGACATGGAGCGTAAAGCGCCAACTTTGAAACTGTTGAGCTTGGCGAGCACCTTCTTGGGCGTGTGGGCGGGGGTCTGCTCCTCGCCACGCTCGCGTGCCCACTGCTCGTGGGCTGCAGCGCTGCAGCACTTTATGAACTCCGTCCACTTGCCGTATAGGAAACGAAGCTTTTTCTTACTAAAAGGGCAATAAGAATGTTGTACTTGTTCTTACTAAAGATTACCAAGAATGTGTGTGAAACCGTCATCTTACACTAACAATAATCATCTACTATATTATGGTAGAGCTGTATTGCAATTGACATGAATGGGAAAGAAGTAATTGTCTTTTGTTTAATAGCAGTGTGAATAAACTTTAAGCATATCACTGCAATATAAAGTTAGTGGAAATAATTTAAGCTGAGAGAACCCTGTTTTTTTTTCTGGTGATATTTTTGAATATAATTAATTCTCACTGAGAATCAGTAATAAATCCGTCAACCCGATGCAGGTCGCGGTTGTTGAAGCCAGCCGGCTTGAACACAAGGCTGGCGGTGAGACCGGCACCGCCGTGGCAGGTCACCTCCATGGCACCGTACTGCTCGATCCACAGCTTGCCCACGATCACGTTGTGCACGCAGCAGTTCACGTTGCTCCACGTGTAGGCCTCACCCCATCTGCAGACACATTTAAAGACCAAATATTATGGTTCACCATTTGATAACAATCAATAGTCATCATAATGGTCATATTATCATAAAGCCCACTGTCACTATTAACGCCTGCCGCTAGTGAATAGCAAGCTAACGCGGTTTAGTTGAATTGTCAATTTTATGTAAAGTGATGTTGATGTTAGTAGATGTTATATTTTTTCTATCACTACCAACTTATGTCTAGTTAGACAGTTACCCTTCACTACCTTAATCTTTTAGTTTTTTATAAATTCAGATTCATTCCCCACAGCTACTAAAGTCAAAGCTCATTTATTTATTTTTCAATAAGTCTATATAGTCTAGCAGTCATAAAAACACCCTGCAATTTGCTTTCAACTACGATATGAATATGTCCACTTCGACCGGGAATGAACTGCGTCCGCAAAGAATACCAACGTTTATTGAAGATAACAGGAAACGAGAGATTGCATCTCAATAAACACCTCTTCAAGTAGAGGTGTTTATTGATTATAGATTTCAATTATCATCAGGTAAATTGTGTGGTTATCTGTCAACTTTAGTCTCGTAAATCGTCTGTCGGAGATTTTTTAGGCATTTCTGGTTATCTCCTATGACATACAGAGGAGATAGAGTGATGTATTCTTAGGTCAACACCAAAGGAAGAATAATGATCACATAATGTTTTCTTTCACTGTCGTGCACGTTGTAAATACAATCATATGATGCTGCAAAATTAATGGCGATTCTTCGGAGTAGGATCAGGTTGTAATATAATATTAAAACAACATACAGTTTTAAAAATAAATCCACAAATATTATACCATCTTCAAACTCGTCAATCTTAATCATTTGTTAGAAAAGTTTTCTTCGGCAAAATAGATGATGTAAATTGAACTTCGCGTGTCTCGTTTTTGACACTGATAGATTAATTCTCGTTAGGACAGCTTTAATTACTGGGATCATATCGCTTTCAAGATCAATCAAATGGAAATTTTGACAATAGTTGTGTCTTACAACTCATTTATTAGTTTTTTAAAAAAAAATGCAGTTATTGCAGATTGCAAGAGAGGATTAATATAAGCTGTTACGTCACTCGCTTATTTTTAAGTATTTTTAAGGTAAAAAGCTGTCCGTATAGTTTCCATAAACTCATGTACCAATAGAAGGATGGAGAAACACATATAACATTACAACACTTATATGAACATATCATAACACTTTAAAAGAAGAAGTATACTCCACTAAGTTTCTGGGTATAATTAAAGACCAACAATGTACTTGGAAAGAGCAAGTGCATAGTTTATGTTTAAAAATGGAAAAATTTGTATATGTACTCGGAAATATAAAAACGGTGTCTATAGATGCAGCCCTATTAGCATATCACGGACACGTAGCTTCCATAATCAAGTATGGTATAATCATATGGGGAAATTTTGTCGATTTTATTCATGTTTTTCGTGCCCAAAAAAAATGCATCAGAGCTATATGTGTGTATGTTATATACTATATGTATACACATATTATATATGTGTATATGTTATACACATATTGTATATGTCTATAGCTTTAAACCATTATTTAAAAAATATAATATACTTCCATTTCCGTGCCAATATATATTTGACATGTGCATGTTTGTATTTAATAACTCTCAAATGTATTTTAACAAAAGAAGCGAAATAGCCACGAAAAGTTCTAGACGTCCAAATAAACTCTGCTTACCAAAACAGCGGTTAAAGCTCTGTAGTAGTAATGCATATTGTATGGCAGTGTCAATATTTAATAGACTTCCAAAGCAAATTATAGATCTAACGGGGAAAAATTTCAAAAACGAATTATATACCTGACTTATTTCAATAATGTATTATAATATAAATGATTACATAAATGAAAAATAAAAATAAAATGTTTTATAAAAATTTAATGTTGGTATCGAGCTTATGTCTATATAATTGTAATAGTTAATTGTAACATTAGGTAATAGTTATAAGATTTGCACGCTTTTAAGCAGAATATGTGAAATTCTAACTATATGCACATCTTATTGTAAACCATATCCTTGCTAATAAAGATAAAGATTTATAACTACGTAGGTTTGCAAAACGCCTTGATGCAGGTGATTTTGGATCGTGCCCATCGCAATAATGCGATATGACCTAGGAAGTTGTCTTTCCAACAGAGAACTAATGATAATAGGGCTAAAATAATACACGTGTGTGATTATTGGTATACACATTGAAAATAAATTAATTAAATCTCAGACGTGTACAATAACAATATTTTATGACGTTTTCATTGATCCATGAGCATATAAACCAGCACATTAAATACTAATTTACGATTCCAGTGGCGCCGGCACTAAAACAGAATTAAGGTTGCTGTTATAATATAAAATTTAAAGAGAGCGCTTGGTTCTTGAAGCCCAGTTTTATGTAGAAACACTTAACACCCTAATAACGAAGTAGGACATTGTTTGACTGATTCTACGTGGCCGGTTAACCTAAATAAACACAAGGTTGTTAACGATTGTCTAAAAATGGAACAATGACACAAAATTTTATATTACTTCAGTAAATGATAATTATTTATCCTTCAAATATATTGTCTTTCATGACTTTATTTATGTACATAGAATCAATAATCTCACCTTGGCAGTTCAACTGTGACATGTCCCTTCGGCTGTATTTCAACGCTCTTTCCACAGAATTTGAGTTTGGGGTGAACGGACCCGTGGAACACAAAGTGTGGGCTGTCCGCGTGAAACGCAGACACCGGTGGGTGATGGGACACCTGTCGGAAACAAATAACAATTTGTATTTGCCTCAAAAATGGTGCGTAAACTTATGTAGGCCTCTTAGAAGTTACACTTTTTGGCATATTGAAATGCTGAGGGCAATAACAAAATAGATGGTGGGGGGATGAGGAAGTTTTAATTAAATTAATAAATAATCACTTCGATGTAAATTTATAATTAAAAAATAACATATGAGTTAAATAGGCAAAAAACACATTAAACTATGTCTAATTAATTTTTTGGTGTCGTTGTTTAGTTGCTTGTAGCGTATTTTCCAACACCTCGGAAATGTTACCCTCGACGTGCCTAAACAAATATAACTTCAAAGAGAATATATTTCTCTAATTGCCGTAATAGTGTATTATTTACTTTCGTCTGAACCGTTGACTGCCCATTTTGTTTTTGTCTGTTGCTGGTCCATTTGCGGGATTTTAGGCATTTCACAGGTTTATATTCTAGCGCTTTTTGTGATTCTACTCTTTTCTCTAGTGCCACGCTGCAGCTTGTTGGGTCGGCTCGACGAGATGGATTACGTTTCACGTAATATCAGCATGAAATTGTAACACAACATCGTGTTTTATATGGTGAATTTAATGGTTTCGGAGATCCGCTTACATCTCAGTCGTCAGGGATGACAACGCATGCGAAACTTAAATCTTTATGGCCAATTAAGGACCACGTTTTCACAGAATACCTAGTTGAAATAGCAGCTTAACACTACTACATTTCGAACGATAAGTGTAGAGATCCCGACACCCAATTACTGGTAACTAGGCATTCCATTTGTATCTTGCATCTTAGTTGATTATGGATGTAATGTCATGGACTGCAGACATCACTTACGATCAAGCAAACTGTGTACTCATTTATGAACCCTAATATTATATAAAATAAACCTTTTGAAACTATAAAAAGCCATATCTATAAATATTCTTACTTAATTTTAGAAGCTGCAAAAATAAGTAACCTAACGGGGAGACCCTAATTCTATTCATTTAATACAAATCTAAAAACATATTCCTAAAAAAATGTTACGTAATAAAGGGTTGTGTACAGAAGTGGTAACTGGAGAGAGAGTTCGTTAGTTGAGTGAAGAACACTTGTAAATATTCTTCGTACAACTGGCGAACTTATGAAAGTTTGTGTGTTTGTGCTATTGCTTGAGATATTCAACAGGCGTATACGAAACATAATTTACATTTGAAAATTTAATTCAACTAAAGAATTCCACGATGTATTCAACACCGTAAGAACTACTATCAAAGTAAATTTTAGGAAAGGAAGAACCGATTTTTAAATTATAATATTTTTAAAAGCAAATAGATTATTTGAAGCGAAGATTTCTTTGATTCACGAAATACACAAAGTTGATGAGGTATTCAAGATAGAATACCTCATCAACGTTGTGTTTTTCAAAATTAACAACGCATCTAAATCTCGACCTAGACATCTACATCGTAAATACGATGAAAGGTGTCTAGGTCGCAGTAATCACAACTGATAAACGATATTTCTTTTTACTTTAATACGAAAAGCCAATCTCCAGAAACATTTTAGTATAATCAATGTTATCAATCATGAAATCTTTATAATTTTGTAGAAATCACTAAAACACCTTATAAAAATTACTAACGGATTATCTTTGACCAAGTATTCCTATTTTTAAACAAAACAGTTTACACCAGTAATAACTTAATAGTCGTTGCCACCCAATGATGAATTAAAAGACAGATATTAAGCAATAGTACAGTAGGAACTGAGGTAATTGACGTCCTGGTGGCGTAATAACTCTAACTACCGTCAACTTAATTATTTTCTTCTGGTCCACGAGCACACAGTATGTCAAAGTCAAAATATTTTATTCAGTAGTGTTTGAGTAAATATAAGAAATCATTATATAAACATGAAAGTTTCGGATTACACTGAAATTCAACTTAACTGTAACTTGTCCGGCTTGTTAAGTTCCAACTAAGCTCTAATAGTTACTTACTGGTAATCTCGTAGGTGCAGTTCACGTACCTGTTCACACACTGCTCTAAACTCCGGTCGCTCAAGCTCGTAAGTTTCTCCCAGGAGCGGATTAAACGGCTTGCCGAGTCGCTCCCAGTTAGAAGCCAATGCGCTTACCGCGAACGCTGTAAACAAATCCAACTTGATAGTTAATCTGCGCCGAGATGAGATGGAGTTCATACTTGTATAATATTGTTTTAAATATGTTAAGTTTATTAACCTAAACACAAAAAGGGAGATTTTTAAGTGTACATAAGGACAGATGAGCGTGACGGTCGAGTGGCTGTTCGTTTCGTGTTCTATTCTCAGCCGTATATAATAAAATTTGTGTACCACGAATCTAATCGGGTCTAGATGTGTTATTTGTATGTCCGGTGTCTTTAACAATGCATCTTAACCTTCCCTCGATCTCATTCAACATGCATTACATCGGACTAGGAAAGGATGCAAAGAGTCAGAGGCTCTGTTTACACGAATACCTACGCCACTATAATATAAGTCCTGCTCAGTTGATCTTCTTATTCTCAGAAGACATCGTCGTGGTCCAAATGGAACACAATGTCAAATACTAGACACCCGGCTTCGCCTGAAGTTTTCACCTTTTTTTACATTGAGTAACAAACGAGCACAGTTCTGGTGATGGCAAGTGATTCCTGCGACCCATGACATATACATTCATTCTTGACAAGGAATCATAATGCAGATGCGTTGTCACCCTTGAGGACAGAGATGCCTCGTCACTAGTAATAAATATTTGCGGATCCCTGCACTCACCAGTCGAAACACAGCAGCATTATGCTGTTATTTTATACTGTATTCCGTGTGAGCGTGGTCCCGGTCGAGCTGATCCATCCATTCTGCAGCTAAAAACACGCTGCAGTGTAGCTCTACCACTGTCACTTTATTTGTTATTATTTATGTATCCACACAGTTCACCTGAGAGTGACTCCTGTTGCCATGACAACCACATTCTACCTCGATAATCGAGGAATCATAATGCAGATACATTATAACTGAGGACTAAGATGGAATGCCTCATCTCCAGTTATTTCTGTCACCACAAATATAACAAAATAAAGTCAAAACAGTACAAACTCTAACATGCACTTGTACTATGTTGGTATACGCGAGTATGTCAAAACATTAATATTATAAATATTAGAATAATACAATATTCTCACATGCTCGACGGTGAAAGAAAAAATCATGAATATACCCGCATGTCTGCATGACAATAAGAAAAAATCGAAAGCATCTGAAGACCGCAAATCCGCAATATTGGACAATGTACATACTCCCTAGAAAGCTGGTCCATGCACAGCGCTGGGATTTATATAATTATGGTATAGGTTTTTACTTAACTTTTTTTTGCATACTACTTGGTGGTACTTGGTGGTGGTTTTTAAACAATATTTTTTTTTCGAAAGCATATGAAGACCGCTAATCCAATTTGCCCTTGACGAATATCAGGGCCATATGAAACGATTTGACAGTGATTTTATTGTATATAAAACAGTTGGCAAATGAATAAGCAATCAACCCGATGGTAAGTAATTACCGCCGCTCATGAACATTCCCAATAGCGAAGTGAATGTTAAAAATAAATCAATGCAAAGCAAAGGAACTGTTGAATTTTATCAAGTGTTTATTTATTTCTGAATCATAAATAATATACATATACACTATTAGCACATGCTCGGCATCATGAGTGTACCTGCATGTCTGCATGACAATAAGAAAAAATCGAAAGCATCTGAAGACCGCAAATCCGCAATATTGGACAATGTACATACTCTCTAGAAAGCTGGTCCATGCACAGCGTTGGGATTTATATAATTATGGTATAGGCTTTTACTTAACTTTTTTACTTGGTTACGTTTTTAAATATTTATTTAAGAGACTTAATTAAATCACAACGGTTAGTTAAAACTTGCCTTAAAATATAATTTCTTAAATATCTACCAAAATCTCACATCTAAACTTTTATAATTGATCTCAAGGTTAATTTAAATTTTAGGCTATTTTATAGAAAATTATTACAATAAAATTGTGTTAAGCAAAGCTAGATAAAAAAAAGATAATATACTATGACAAAAAAATTATAGGTCTTACCCATGAAATTTCCGTTTTGTATTAAATAAGTTAGTTTTTTTTTTTTTCAAACTTTTTTATTCAAAGTAATCACGCATGTAATCGATGCATCTTTGCCAACACAGTGCTAGTTTATTGATGCCTTCTTGTAAAAATCAGCTGGACGGGTGGTAACAAACTCTTCAAAGGCATTTTGTACTGCCTCTCGGGCATTGAATTTTTTTCCCGCTAAAAAGTTGTCCAAATTTCGGAAAAAGTAATAGTCGGTGGGTGCAAGGTCTGGTCAGTACGGTGGATAAGGGAGAGCTTCAATCACCAACTCTTGCAGCTTGGAGACTGTCTATTGTGCAGTATAAGTTCGCGCGTTGTCGTGTAGGAGCAGCGGGGACGACCGATTGACCAAAGCTGGTTGCAGATGTGCGAGCTTCTCCATCATTGTCTTCAGTTCTTCATGGTACACATCTATAGTAATGCTCATGCCGTTTGGTAAAAAACTGTGATGAATCACACCGGCACTAGCCAACCAAACAGTGACCATCAACTTTCTAGAGGTCATTTTTTGTTTAGGGCATTGTTTTGGTGCTGAACCAGGATCTAACCAACTTGCTGACCGTTATCGAATGTCGAACAGAATCCACTTTTCGTCGCACGTAACAATTAGAATCAAAATTCTTTAATTTCTTGGCTGTTGAGCAGCGCGAGGCAGGTTTCAACGCGTACGTTGCGCTGGCGATCGTTAAATTCGTGGGGCACCCATCTATCAAGCTTTTTTACCTTGCCAATTTGTCGCAAATGGACCAATATTGTTTTGATGTTAACACCAAAAGCTGCTGATAGCTCTGCGGTAGATTGAGTAACATCAGCTTCCACAATCGCCTTTAATTCATCCTTGTTGACCAAAGTGTCCGGACGACCACGAGGTTCATTTTTCAAATCAAAATTTCCAGAACGGAACCGGGCAAACCGATAACGGGAAAGTTTGTAAAGTTCTCTTTGTAAACGTTGTTGATGTTACGTGCCGTTTGTGCCGGGTTGATGCCACGACGGAACTCATATTCCATAATTACACGAATTTTTAAAGTATCCATTATGACGAAAAATGTTCTAACGTAATGAAAATACAACGCTAATCAATAAACAAAAGACTAAATTTGTAAAAAGAATGTCATGTTTTTAAAACAAAATTATTTTGAATTTAGAATTCACAGCCAATCAAAACTTTTTTTTGGTTTGAAATGGCCAATACTGAAGAACGACAATTTCATAGGTAAAGACCTAATATATTAACTTTTTTTGCCAAATTTTGTAACGATTACAGTTCTATTTCGATAAAAAAACCGATGACTATATGATATATACTTATCAAACTCAAAATCATACATATAATAGGGATAATGGTACACATATGTATTAATTATTCCTACGAAGCATCTTTGAGTAACCATGGTTGTACAAAGCTCTTTCACTTTTTTTTTCCTTTGTATTGACGATATATTTTTATTGTATGGATTAGCTTAGTGTGATTAGTAATACTAAACTATGAACACAATAAATTGAAAAGCACCTTTTCACATTTTCCCACCTGCGATATATTCCATACGTGCAACAGGATCTGTCTGCTCTGAAGCCATACGTAACAGATGTGCGTACTCGAGGTACTCCAGCATGCGCTGCAGGAAAGACAGCGGCTCGTTGAACACCACCGGCATCGTGATCTTGGACAGCTCCTTGCCTACGCAGTTCTTCAACACGGACCAGAGGGAGAAGTCGCCGCGGCTGAACTGTGCCACTGGTAGCGAAGTTCTGCGAACGAGAAGTGACACGTATGAGGCAATCGTGGTTGATAACGTCACGTAATTTTTTTTCGATATCAATGATTACAAACCAGTACAAGGTTCAAACGATGGTAAGTGACTCCTGCGGCCCATGACCTCTCACGTTTGGTGGGGCACAGCAATTTTTAAGTATTTTTTAGAAGAAAATGTTGTTACTTACGAACGAGATGATTATTTACACAGAAATCATTATTCAAGAGAATTTTAAGTGTCACCCCTCACTATAGCCTGTAATATTTTTTTAACATCCCATTTTATCGTTCGAAAGTAAGCCCCTAAGTCAACAATAGTACTTTTGAATATTACGGCTATGAAATAGTCTCTAGAATACGAGAAAATCTGGTGTGACAGACAGACCAGAAAATGATTTCATAAGTGTTCTGTTTCTAAATGTTGAACACTAATAAAATATTTAAGCTTGAATTGGTACTCCTTTACCAAGTTCAAAAATTATGTGCTACTGATCGATTTCAACTAAGGCGATATATCAGATAACGATATTTAGTCTACGAGTAAGTAGTGTGAAGGAACCGCAACAATGTCCGAAGTATTAACGCGAATACATTACTGCTGGCGTATTTCCATATCTTAGATAACTTCATGCGATAAGATTGAGTCACGGTAGGGTACTTAAACAATGCGACAGATGATTGTAAGTTTTTACTCTTTAGAGATCAATTGCCTAAATTTATATCTGTGAAAAAGCATATCATTACTATCTGTTTCGAGACCTTTCTATTTATTTAAAATCATGAAGAATTCTTCTAAAAACAACCTGTCTCTTGCAAGGAAAATATGGTAATGTGTCCCACAATTTATATATTATTATATTGACTAAAACCCCATCCATTATCCCCCTCAAGGTGTTAAACTATTCCGCGATCTATTACAAAACGCACCGATGCCTACATTGAGCCTGATCACGTCTTCGAGAGGTTGCATACATGTAAGCAAAATTTGTTTTAACTTGCAAAAGGGCCGGAGGTTATTACCTACTCGATCCATTGGGGGGTGCCACTTCATCACTTTAAGATCATTCCTTTATTTTATTATAATTATAAATTAAAAAAAAATTAGTGTTTGTCAAAGATACATAAATGTTTCACTTAAATTGAGCTTCTTAAACTTCAACCGGGTGGGTTTCAACAGGGAATTAAAGATTAATAATTTGTATAAATATAATATAATGCATAGGGCACACGCGGCCTATATATATTAAAAGGATAAAACTTAATCTACATCGTATAACAAATCCTGTTCTATATAATAATCCATGAATATTAATTATACCTACTACTATTAAATATACGAATATGTACACGACATTATGTATTAATAGCCTTAGTAGGCTCAGGTTAATATTACAAATGGGAACTCTCAAAGTATGCGGCATTACATCACAGAGATTTATTTAATGTACAATTTATAGATGAACGAAATGAATGTGATGTACAAAAATCCAATATCTTGTCCCGTCATCGTATTACTTGAGTAAAAGCAATTATGCTCACGCATATATAAGCCTATTTAGATATTTAATCATGACCATTTGACAGTGATTTTATTGTATATAAAATAGAAGGCAAATGAATAAGCAATTAACCTGGTGGTAAGTTGAACACATGAACATCCCCAAAACCGAAATCAGTTTTAAAAATAAATCAATGCAAAGGAGTAACTGTTTGAATTTCACCAAAACATCAAGTGTTTATTTATTTGTGAATTATAATTATTATATATATCTATAAACTATTAGCACATGCTCGACGGTGAAGGAAATCATCGTATACCTGTATGTCGAAGCAATAATAAAAAAGAAAAAATATCAAAAGCATCCGAAGACCGCTAATCCGGAATGATGAAAATTGTTACAATGTTGAATAGTCTATGCTCGGTGCTGGGATTTATATAATTATTATATAGGCTTTTACTGAACTTATATACTACTTGTAAAGTTTTTAAATAATTATTTAAGAGATATAATTAAATCACATTAGTAAGTTAAAACTTAACTTAAAATATAATTCCTTAAATATCTACCAAAATCTCACCCCTCAACTTATATATTTGATCTTAATCTGTTTTATAGAATTTTTTTGCATAAAAAATGTTTTAAGTAAAGCTAGATAAAAAATTATAATATATTATAACAAAAAAATATTAACGTTTTTATTTCAAATTTATAACTACAGTTCTCTCTCAATAAAAAAAACAATGCGATGACTATATGATTTATACTTATATCTTATTATCGAAACTAAAAATCATACATATCTTCAAATATATATTTATATGTGTAATAAAATTTATACAATATGTTTATATAACTATTTAGTTATTTATTTATGTAAGTAAACGTATACTTCGCAATATTTCGTTATTCTTTATATACTTTTTGGTTTTTATTTTATAAATTAGTTTGATTGCTGCTCCTACCGCGTTATTTCCACACCAGTGGTTGATTAGTAGAGAATGCCAACAAGCATAAGTCCACCTTTGGTAACCTTTCTTTAGTTGAAATAAAACATAATAATATATAAATAAATAAATAAAATCGAACATCTTTCCATTCTTTGTTGAAGACGGATGTAGATGGCATTGGCCGCAGTCTATCACTTACCATCAGGTGAACTATGTACTCGATTGTCATAGTTAATGTCATAAAATGTATGTACATATATTATAATTTATTACTAATTGCAAGACATTCCATCTTAGTCCTCCGGGGTGACAACGCATCTGTATTATGATTCCTTGTCAAGGATGAATGTGGGTATCATCGTAGGCCGCAGGAATCACTTAACATTAGGTGAAGTGTGCTCGTTTGTCACCCCGACTACGATAAAAAATACACTATGTAGTCTGTGGTGCATTCGTTTGTGTAATGTATATACATAGTGCATATGACTACAGAATGACTCATAGTGATGAGTTAGTCCACCCCTAAACTAAAAATGCAAGAGGGTGCATGAAATTATACCAAGGGTTGCTAATCGCTTGCGAAATATAAACCCAACAACACACTCATTACTGACTGATAGAAATTGGTAAAGCATAAGCTTAAACAATGAAGCTTTATCTTCATAGTGAGATATATAATAATACTTATATCTTATTATCGAAACTAAAAATCATACATATCTTCAAATATATATTTATATGTGTAATAAAATTTAAACAATATGTTTATATAAGTATTTAGTTATTTATTTATTTTCACCACAACTAAAATACATAGAATAATTTTACATAAAAGAAACATGTTCTCCTTAATAAAAACATTAGTACATAGTCGTGGCTCACTGATGCCTGCAGTAGGTATTAAAAACCTGTAAATCACAGGACATCAGGTCACCATTCCGCAGAACTTACGTATACAAAGAGTTCAGTAAAGTTTGCCAAATATTCCATGAAAATTAAATTAAAAGTAAAATAAACAATCAATTAACATTAGGAAGCAATAACTAGTTATAAGACTTATGATAAATAGGCTTATTACCTTATTAAAATATGTGAAAATTTTAATAAATCTAAAATATACATAATTAAAATATATTAAATAATTAACAATCTAATTAACTTAATTTAAAAGAGCGCCCAAACACTTGTTGTGTTTTGAAATACTCGCTCACGTATTGAAGCGTACATATGTGTTTGCGAGTGTAATAGTGTCTCATGTTTGTGATATAATATATACTTATATCTTATTATCGAAACTAAAAATCATACATATCTTCAAATATATATTTATATGTGTAATAAAATTTAAACAATATGTTTATATAAGTATTTAGTTATTTATTTATGTAAGTAAACGTATACTTCGCAATATTTCGTTATTCTTTATATATTTTTTGGTTTTTATTTTATAAATTACTTTGATTCCTGCTCCTATCGCGTTATTTCCACACCAGTGGTTGATTAGTAGAGAATGCCAACAAGCATAAGTCCACCTTTGGTAACCTTTCTTTTGTTGAAATAAAACATAATAATGTATAAATAATAAATAAAATCGAACAACTTTCCATTCTTTATTGAAGACGGATGTAGATGGCATGGGCCGCAGTGTATCACTTACCATCAGGTGAACTATGTACTCGTTTGTCATAGTTAATGTTATAAAATATATGTACATATATTATAATTTATTACTAATTACAAGACATTCCATCTTAGTCCTCCGGGGTGACAACGCATCTGTATTATGATTCCTTGTCAAGGATGAATGTGGGTATCATCGTAGGCCGCAGGAATCACTTACCATTAGGTGAAGTGTGCTCGTTTGTCACCCTGACTACGATAAAAAATACACTACGTAGTCTGTGATGCATTCGTTTGTGTATTGTATATACATAGTGCATATGACTTCAGAATGACTCATAGTGACGAGTTAGTCCACCCCTAAACTAAAAATGCAAGAGGGTGCATGAAATTATACCAAGGGTTGCTAATCGCTTGCGAAATATAAACCCAACAACACACTCATTACTGACTGATAGAAATTGGTAAAGCATAAGCTTAAACAATGAAGCTTTATCTTCATAGTGAGATATATAATAATAATTATATATTAATATATATTATTAATAGTTTTATCACACTCTTCGTGGTCCAGAAGATATTGAATCAGGACCTAAACCAGTATCTCTGATAAAAATAAAAATAATTAGTAGAACACACCGAGTAGTTGAGGAAAAATATTGTAATTTGACACATAAAGACCTAAGTCTATAAGTGATATAAATTACAATAAACAGAGCCCGATCGAGTGCCGGCATTAAGGCGTTAATAGCCTAATGGTTTAAGGTATGGTCTGCGGAACTTAAGGTAGACCGAATCCACGAGCCAACTGCTGGCATGGTATACCGGAATGTTAGTAATGTAAACAGCAGTCTTTCAAAAAAACTGTTTATTGCAATTTTAAATGGACTTACAACGGACTCGGCGGACAAACACTTTTATGAAACCTGCATGTCGAAGAAATAAATATATAAAATATTTTGAAGAAAAGTAAAGTTCACCAAATCGCAATGAGGCCGCATGGCATACTATCCCAAAACTTCTCTTAAGAAAGGAGGGATATTTATTTATTTATTTATTTATTTATTTATTTTCACCACAACTAAAATACATAGAATAATTTTTACATAAAAGAAACATGTTCTCCTTAATAAAAACATTAGTACATAGTCGTGGCTCACTGATGCCTGCAGTAGGTATTAAAAAACCTGTAAATCACAGGACATCAGGTCACCATTCCGCAGAACTTACGTATACAAAGAGTTCAGTAAAGTTTGCCAAATATTCCATGAAAATTAAATTAAAAGTAAAATAAACAATCAATTAACATTAGGAAGCAATAACTAGTTATAAGACTTATGATAAATAGGCTTATTACCTTATTAAAATATGTGAAAATTTTAATAAATCTAAAATATACATAATTAAAATATATTAAATAATTAACAATCTAATTAACTTAATTTAAAAAGAGCGCCCAAACACTTGTTGTGTTTTGAAATACTCGCTCACGTATTGAAGCGTACATATGTGTTTGCGAGTGTAATAGTGTCTCATGTTTGTGATATAATATATACTTTAACATAAAATTATTAAAAACTATTAAGAGATCACTTCTAGGAATTTCTCAACGTCAATGTAAGTTTGTTCAAGCAGCCATTCGCGAAGAACACGTTTTAAGTTGAACTTGTTTAAAGCATACAATGACAATTTCTTATTAAGTTTGCTGTATAAGTAAGGACCTAAAATATAAAGAAGCTATGACTAAAACAAGTTCTTAGTTTTACAGTTCTAACAACAACTTTACCTCGGGTCAATAAGACATTTGAGTAATGCATTAACCTATGCTGATTGAGAATTGTGTCCTCTACAAAAAGCTGCCTGACCGTAAACAAGCGACAGTCTTTATAAAGCGCATCTGTAGGATAAAGCCGAGGTTTGGAGAAACAAACCTTAAGCAATGCTCTTTGTGCTCTTTCAATTTGTATAAGATTTGACTTAGCAACTCCACCCCACGTAGATATACAATATTTAAGAATTGATTGGCACAGAGAGAGATAAACCATTTTTTAATATGTCAGCATTTGCTGAATAGCGAAGTATTTTAAAAATGTAGATAAGTTTACGCACCTTGTTTGATAAATATACTATGTGTTTTTTAAAAATTAAGATTTCTGTCAATGACAACTCCGAGATAAACCGTAGAAGTGGTCGTTTCAATGTGAGGTACATTCTCATTCAAAGCACTTAATGTGTCATTTAAATTTACGTTTAACGGTTTCATGACAATTTGATGGTTGACGTCCATTTGGTTTATTGAGTCACGTATAGCAAAATTGACGATTTTACTTTTACTAATATTAAGAGTCAATAAATTACCATGCAGCCAACGACAAACCGAATCAAAGCCAATTTGAGCACACTGGTAAGTCTCTGACCATGTACGTGAACTAAAAACTATAGCTGTATCATCAGCATATGAGAATAATGCGCCATTTTGAAGTTTGAGATCGCAGAGATCATTCATGTACACCAGAAAAGACTGGGACCCAGCACGCTTCCCTGTGGAACGCCGTAACTAACAGACAACTCAGAACTAGTATACGAATCGATCTTCACACTTTGCGTTCTATCTGTTAGGTAGCTATGAAATAGCGATAATTGATTACCTCTTATTCCTATTGCCTCCAATTTTCCCAGTAATATCGGAATAGAAACTGTGTCGAAGGCCTTGGTTAAATCCAGGAACATACCAATGCACTTTTGACCTTGGTCTAGGTTTTGTACTATATGGTCGACTAAGTTGTGTACAGCGTCTGTTGTTGACAAACTCGTCCGAAAGCCAAACTGGTTACGGGATAATAAATTATATGTCTCCAAATAGGAAACCAACCTCTTGTTAATAATTTTTCGAAGATTTTAGACAGGGCTGGTAGTATAGAAATTGGTCTGTAATTTTCTGTACAGCTTCTGTCTCCAGATTTAAAAATAGGACATACAAGTGCTTTTTTGAAAACGTTTGGAAACTTGCCTGAAACAATGCTTAAATTAAAAATATATGTTATAGGTGGTACAACGACATCTTTGTGCTTTTTAAGAAACGCATTAGAAATGCCATCCCATCCAACTGCACAACTGTTTTTAAGCAGTATTATTAAGCGTTCAACTTCCGCTTGATCTGTTTCCAATAACACAAAGGAATTTGAATGGATAAGAGGGCATGAATGAAATAAAGGATTTTGGTTGATTTTTTCAGCAAGACTTTTACCGATATTTGCGAAATACGAATTGATATTATTTACAGTAAGCTGTTTATCGATACAATTATTAAGGAGGTCGCTAGATGAAGATGAAGTACAGGGTTTATTTGTAATGTTATTAATAACTTTCCAAATCATTTTGCAATTATTGCCAGCCTTAGTAAATTCAACCTTTTCATACTCTCTTTTTGCTTTTCGGATCAAATTCGTACAAAAATTACGATACCTCCTATATGATAGTATTATAATTTCATTCTGCGGGAGTTTTCTGGTTTTTTTCTATATATGATATTATCAGAACTTTACAATCTTGCCATTAGTTTTTACGAACCTCCGTCCGTTAAACATCTCAACCATTATAAAGAGCACTGTCCAGTATCCCGCATGTGTACAAAGAGCAACCGGACGTTAGCGCCGAGATCAATACCGGGCAGACCGCAGATCTCCCTCGGATTGACCTTGGAATGACCCTCAATGCGCAGTTCATTTCACGTTTCTAACAAAATAGAATCACATACTTTTCCGATATCGGTATTTAACGTGATATACGAACATACACTTCGAGTTTAATTGTCAATCCTGGACTAACATCTTATGCCCCTTAATAAGAGTATGATCGTAATTTTAATCATACTTCTGCCTCGTCACCTGTAATAAGGGTCTCCGGATACCTACACTGACCAGACGAAACACAGTCATGTTATGCTGCTACTTTACTATGGTATTGTACTGTGAGGGCGTTTTATATGTATCTTTACCTATTATGAAAATGATTCTATATATTAAAATTATAGTCTCATATATCTCATGTATCGTCTCATAGTCACGCAGATGTCAGAAGGTTGTAGTCTTTAAAGGGGTATACTAGAGCATGGTATTACGATGTAATTACAAGGTCAAATGACTTTAACCACCTCCATGAAAACCAATTTACCTTGACCTACATATAAGTTACTTCATTTGCCTGAAATTGAGCTATAATCTTGTTTAACTAATCAATCTTCAACGTGCAACGCTTAGATAAGTAAATTTTAACGTAGATTTCAATATTTATAAGGTTTTTGACATACTTGTTAAATGTTTTCTACTTTTTACTCTCGGTTCTTGTTAATTGTTTTTTAATTCGCCGAAAAACGCTATTAACTCGCTTTTATTAAATTGATGTATGATTTAATGTACATTTGGGATAATAGTCTAATGGTTTAGGGTACAGTCTGGGATATCGTTAGTCGTACATTCAACTATTGTCAAGAACCATAAATGCCATTTTAGCTTACGTGGAGTGTTAAACGGGAATGTGAATTACTCGCTAGCATTTTCTTTTTAAAGAAAAGCATAGAATTTTTTTTATTCAGTGTCCCATCATATCCGAATAATCATAAACACGTCTGAATAATCTATTTTTTTTCTGATACATTAAGAACTGATGACAAAACAATAATTTTACCATTACTTTTTAAGCCCTTAATATTTTTATTAGACGATTTCAAACATAAAGAAATTATAATGCAATGAAACCCCGAAACCGAAGTTAGTTAAAATGTATTGTATGAGCATCGGCTTTATTTCAATTAAAGCTTTACCAAAATAGAAAGCATTATAATTTTTTTCGTTTTCAATCTGTCAAAGCTTTATCAATCATCTCTTTAATTCTCTTATTTTGTTGAGCTTTTCTCTTGCCAAAAAAGCTTACGGTGTACATAAGCACCCTGTATATAGTAATATCTTAATTGAAAATGGGTGGAATATCAATAAGCCTTCATTCATATTTAATAGAGTTTAATCCGTTTCGTTGGTGCGAGGTCACGCAACATTCTATATTAAAGATAATTCAGAGCAAATAGTAAGAATTCGATATAAAATATTTTAAATTTATATCACACAAACAATGAAGTAGTAAATATAGCCGTGGTAGCTCAGAACCCACGCAAGCAAATAAATTAGATCTTGTAGTAAAAAAAAATGCGAGAAAACAATGTAATGCAAATAATGCGCAGCATATCTAAGAAAAAAAAATCGAAGATAAGTGCGCATCGAAGCAATGGGATTTTTATACACATAGGCACTGACCTAAAATGTCATCACACTTTTAGTGTTTCAATTAAACAAAAAGGATTTTTTTATAAAATAAATGCCATTATTTCCCCAATTCTATAAGTTACCATAATCGACTGCCCGAGAAGACGGTTTTCAAAGTGAAACTAGAAAAAAATAACACAACGTAATAAGCGTAAACAATGGTCAATTAGACCAAAACTAATTTGGTTGGGTTGGACCCTAAAGCCCCTGAAGCACGCTTACGGGATCTTAGAAGATAATAATAGAAATATATATATATATATATATATATATATACACATATATATATATACGTTTAATTGTATATGTGTATATATACATATACACTAATTCAATAAAAGAAACTAGTTACTATATGTACCAAAAGTATGTAACTTCACTCTTCGCAGTTTTTTCACTAACTTATATTTTTAAACTAAGAAACTTTAAAACATATAAAAGTTATGAGAATTCATGAATAATTTCCAATCTGAGCTTACTTATTCAATGTTTGTCTAATATTTTCCAAAAAATGTTTATTTATTTTATAAGTTGGGAATTGTTAATGAATTGAAGCAACTTAAGGCGTGTTAATTTTCAAGGTCGAATTTTATTTATATTAATTTAGTAACATTTTCAATATGTAACATTTCAAAATGGAACATTTCTGACTCACAATGGATGGATAATTTATGCTTGGGCAAAGGGAGAAAAAGAGAGCACTATGCTATACGCGGAACTGATCTCGTGTTTGTTCTCTCTTTCCTTTTTTCTTCCTTTCTCTTTCTCTCTCACTGTCTATCTACCGTTCTAACACTTACTATACAAATCGAGGTATAAATTGCAATTTCTGTTACGTATACTGCTCTTGCAAGCGCTTTTTATTTTCATTACGAAGTTTATTTTCGAAATAAAAAACAGCTAAAATTTTAAAATGAAAATTATCAGAGGAATAACGGAACTTCTTTTTATAAAATATTAAAGGTCGAACGCTAAAATCTACGTCTACCCTCAACAAATTTTCAAGATGCACACCTGTAATTGGGTCCCCATTAGCTGCTTATTTAAAGCTCATTAGTTCTGAAACTTAAAAAAAATACTCAAAAATTTAGCAATTTTTTCATGTTCGACTAAACATTGCGAAACGTCTGTAAGAGTTGCGACCACCCGTTTGATTCGTATTTATAGAATATGGAAACAGTCCGTCCACTGCATCCAATTCTACGATATTTGATGTTGATACTACAATGTCAAAATCGCTTTAACTAAGCAATTTGTGTTTAATTATTTCTTCACTGATACAGGATTATTTATGATCGAAACAAATGAGCACACAGTAAGAGACGGGAAATGATCTCCACTAACACCAACGCCCATCCTCAACATAGATTTAAGATATGCATGCGTTGTCATCTCCGAAGATTGAAATGAAATACCTCGCCAATAATAACTGGGTCTATGTCGTATGCTCTATTCACCTCCGTTCTATTTCACGTTGGTATCCTGTGAGAGCTTAGTACTTCCCGGGTCGCGCCGACCCATTCATGTTGCAGCCCATAAAAACCATGCTGTACAATAATTCAAGATGTATATCCATCAATACATCTGAAGAATAAAATGGAATTTCTTATTACCAGTAATTGTGCCTACTTTGGAGTTGGCATATGAAACTTTTATTTACTTCATTTATGAAATATAGAGAGGCCCACGTAATCTATATTGCAATAAGATGAATTGAAAATAAAAATTTCATTTCACTACCATGGTAAAACAATTAAGCTACCAAAAAAATTGTTTAATAAAATGGTTAGTCCCTCAATAAACTTAAGACGATAATTTAATTTAAAAAAATACTTTTACTCTATTTAATCGTCAAAATGTTCTTATCCGTTTATAACCAAAAATGACAAGTTAAAGTTTTTTTTCAATGTTAATTTTCTTATTCGTTGTTAAAATTATCTTTCACTTTCCTTTTTTTATGTTTACTTATTGTGTTCACTGCCATCGTTATCAAACATTTCCCAGCTTCCCACATCTCGTTTCAGGGTCGTTTCTCAGCGCGGCGAAGTATTGATCGTAAAGCAGCGACCTTGAACGCAGCTCCCGCAGGCCTCGCACCTCGCACCCCTGCGCCGCATCGCCAACTCCGAAGGCGTAGTACGGGGTACATCTCTGTGCGTGTCTGAATTCCTGGCGTTTGAGTAGCGGGTTCTTTTCTTTTATAATATTTGAGGTAGGCAAACGAGAGCACAGTTCTCCTGATGGTAAGCGATGACTGTGCTCCACGTCTAGATCCAGTTACATCTTAAAATTAAATATGACGCATGCGCACACACCTCGCTGTGGACTGATATGTGAAACGAAACACAGCCAGCATTATGCTCTTATTTTACGTCGGTATTCGATAACGACGCGGTCCTTCCCCGGTCGAGCCGACCTATTCATATTAAAGCTAGGTGCAAGCTGCAGCGTGGCTCTACATAGTTGACTTTATTCTATAGACAGACTACTTAGTTATAGTAAATAAATAATATTTGTGTTTTTTTGTTTTTTCTTCTTGACAATATTGCAGCAAAATAAAATAAAATATTCAACCAATTCGGTGTAATTTAATGAAGCACGGTTTGTTATTCATTTCCGCAAAGTTGGTCTGTTCGTTGGAAGTTTTCCTCGAGGTCTTGTTAAAGGAAAGTTCCCGGCTTCTGTGAGCAATTACTCAACTCTCTTAATTAAGATTCCTTTGATTATTTTATATTATACAAATAATACTACACCATAGTATTAAACAATCAAGGTTATATTTCCCTAAGGTGTAGACAGAAAGAACATAAAAATCGACATCATTTTAGATATCTTTTTTTTCTGTTCGTCTTTCCTTTCTTCTATCTTTGATAAGGTATCATAGTGAAGAATTTATGACTAGGTCACGAGACAGACTGACTAATGGTGGTCGGGCATTCATCCTAAAGCAACTATGGCGAAATTCGGACACGTCATTAATAAATCTATATCTAATCAAAATTATTAAATTTTTCGTCGACCGTAATTAACAGCTCAGTCTATAAGTGCTCGCTTTTAATTCAAGGCACGTAAGCATACGGAGTTTGATCCTTGGTGAAGCACCAATGAAATTATTAGTTGCTAATTAAAG
The DNA here is from genome assembly GCA_029286865.1 of Teinopalpus imperialis. NCBI lineage: Eukaryota > Metazoa > Arthropoda > Insecta > Lepidoptera > Papilionidae > Teinopalpus > Teinopalpus imperialis. The sequence goes on along the minus strand of JAGSMU010000020.1, from coordinate 366,911 downwards.
TCCTTGCGCGCGTTCTTGGCGGTTGAACGAAAACAGCTAGGCAACCTACATGTCTAAGAAATGAAATAGAATTTATTTGGAAGACATGTGAAGTGTACCGACCTCTTTAATTTAAGAAAAATTTAAGATTAAATTTTTTCTTAAAAAAAAGTTTTTTAAAATTATTTTATACGCATCACAGACAAGGAATTATGATGCAAATGCGTTGTCACCTTTGAGGACTGAGATGGAAGACCTCGTCACCAGTAATAAAGGTCTCCGGATCGCTACACTCACCAGACGAAACACAGCAGCACTATGCTGCTATTTCACTCTGTTATTCTGTGGGGACGTGACTCGTACTCCGGTCGTGCTGTCTTATTCATTCTGCAGCCAAAAACAAACGGCAGTATAGCTCTACCACTGTTGCACTAAATATTTGCAAATATTTCCCAAATAGGGTATTTCTATTAAATTTGTACAGAGCCCAGCGGTGGGATGTATACTCTATTTTTACTTTATTTCGAAAATTTTATTTCTAACCTATTTAAGTTTCAACGTAGCATTGGCACATAGCATTAGGGCAATCATTTAGGTACAGGGCTTAAGGGCGCTCTTTAGATAACAGTTTATCCATTATTCCTCTTTATTGTTGCCTATATACATACTTACCATATGTATCTATATATCTTTTAAACTGAGATGGAAACAAAATCCGGTCCACCAAGGTACAGGTTCTTTATTTTTCTCTCTTTAGATATTTATTATTATATTTTATTTTTACAATTTTTCGGAAGACTTAAGCAAACCTATAACATAATTAATACAGGAGGTTCAGCATTTAGAAGTTTTTATTAAAGAACATTAAATTTAGCTTTTTCTTTTAATTCGAGTTTCGGTTGTATGAAATAAGTCAATGTCAATTGTCAATGGAATCGAATTAAAATAGTTGCCAGCTCTGATAAAGTAACTATTTTGCCTATAATTAGTTTTAGCTAATGGAATATATGTACAAATCGTTTCTATGTTTTGCTAATATATACATATCTTCTTGGACGATATCTTACAGCTATTACTAGGTAACAGCTACGCTGTAGGTAAATGCTATGGATTGGTCGGCTAAACCAGATAGAGACCACACCCACTCGGAATACCAGCGCCAACGCTACTGTTTCGTAAAGTGAGAGTTCCCTACAGGCATCTGGAAACCTAACTACAGGTGAAGAGGTATTCCATCTTAATCTTCGGGGTTGAAACTTTGTTATGAATGGATCTACATGGTACATGGCCGCTCTTATCACTGACTTTCTCACTAGAAAGTCAGTGATAAGAGCGGCCAGAGGTCACTACCTCTACTCGGTTGCCTACCTAAACTCAAAAAAAACACTATTACTGTTCACAACCTAAAATAAAAATCATGTATCATATTGAAATTCATTAATTAAGTATTAAAAAAAATTCAACACAATATATGATTTTAATTTTTGGTTGTGGACAGAAATGGCGATTGTTTTATCAGTCACCTGACATACTATATAAAAGAAGGTGTGAACGAGTGACAGTGCGAACGCGACAATCGAAATAATTTTATCAGCCATTCGGTTATGGGTGGAGAGATTGAACTCGCGAATTTTACCTGTAACTGCAGCCAAAACATGATACATGTTAGAAATCGAACCATGAACCGCTACTCAAAAGCCAGGAATTCTGACCGTTGGCCATGCCGTCGCTTTCGCGTTTTACAATATCGTAAAGCAAATACACAGGGGCCATTATGTTCGTTGGATTATAATCAATTAAGAAATTTATAGCAGCAGTAAAATTAAGTGTTGATAACGTTTTATCTACTCCATTTGACGGCCTCGCGTTACAGTGGTACGGTGGTTAGTGGCAGGTTGCTGCGTCGGGGTTCCTAGGTTCAAGGAAAATAATTTTACATCGCAATTTATTGGTTTTCCTGGTCTATGTATATTTTGTGTATGTCCTGCGTCCCCGACCCTGCCTTTGAACCTTCCTACGATCTTATTGCATTAATATCTGATTAGGGAAGGGGATGACGAGTGAGTGCCTCTGTTTGCGCAAATGCTTTTTTTTTATTACGATTGGAGTAACAAACGAGCACACAGTTCACCCGATGGTAAGAGATTCCTGCGGTCCATGATATCTACATTGACATGGAATCATAATGCTGATACGTTGTCACGCTTGAGGTCTGAGATGGAATGCCTCGTCACCAGAAATAAAGGTCTCCGGATCGCTACACTCACCAGACGAAACACAGCAGCACTATGCTGCTATTTCACGCTGTTATTCTGTGGGGACGTGGTCCTACTCGTACTCCGGTCGTGCTGTCTCATTCATTCTGCAGCCAAAAACAAACGGTAGTATAGCTCTACCACTGTTGCACTAAATATTTGCAAATATTTCCCAAATAGGGTATTTCTATTAAATTTGTACAGAGCCCAGCGGTGGGATGTATACTGTATTTTTTACTTTATTTTGAAAATTTTATTTCTAACCTATTTAAGTTTCAACGTAGCATTGGCACATAGCATTAGGGCAATCATTTAGGTACAGGGCTTAAGGGCGCTCTTTAGATAACAGTTTATCCATTATTCCTCTTTATTGTTGCCTATATACATACTTACCATATGTATCTATATATCTTTTAAACTGAGATGGAAACAAAATCCGGTCCACCAAGGTACAGGTTCTTTATTTTTCTCTCTTTAGATATTTATTATTATATTTTATTTTTACAATTTTTCGGAAGACTTAAGCAAACCTATAACATAATTAATACAGGAGGTTCAGCATTTAGAAGTTTTTATTAAAGAACATTAAATTTAGCTTTTTCTTTTAATTCGAGTTTCGGTTGTATGAAATAAGTCAATGTCAATTGTCAATGGAATCGAATTAAAATAGTTGCCAGCTCTGATAAAGTAACTATTTTGCCGATAATTAGTTTTAGCTAATAGAATATATGTACAAATCGTTTCTATGTTTGTGCTAATATATACATATCTTCTTGGACGATATCTTACAGCTATTACTAGATAACAGCTACGCTGTAGGTAAATGCTATGGATTGGTCGGCTAAACCGGATAGAGACCACACTCACTCGGAATACCAGCGCCAACGCTACTGTTTCGTAAAGTGAGAGTTCCCTACAGGCATCTGGAAACCTAACTACAGGTGAAGAGGTATTCCATCTTAATCTTCGGGGTTGAAACTTTGTTGAGAATGGATTTACATGGTACATGGCCGCTCTTATCACTGACTTTCTAGTGACCTCTACTCGATTGCCTACCTAAACTCAAAAAAAACACTATTACTGTTCACAACCTAAAATAAAAATCATGTATCATGTTGAAATTCATTAATTAAGTATTAAAAAAAATTCAACACAATATATGATTTTAATTTTTGGTTGTGGACAGAAATGGCGATTGTTTTATCAGTCACCTGACATACTATATAAAAGAAGGTGTGAACGAGTGACAGTGCGAACGCGCCAATTGAAATAATTTTATCAGCCATTCGGTTATGGGTGGAGAGATTGAACTCGCGAATTTTACCTGTAACCGCAGCCCAAAAACATGATACATGTTAGAAATCGAACCATGAACCGCTACTCAAAAGCCAGGAATTCTGACCGTTGGCCATGCCGTCGCTTTCGCGTTTTACAATATCGTAAAGCAAATACACAGGGGCCATTATGTTCGTTGGATTATAATCAATTAAGAAATTTATAGCAGCAGTAAAATTAAGTGTTGATAACGTTTTATCTACTCCATTTGACGGCCTCGCGTTACAGTGGTACGGTGGTTAGTGGCAGGTTGCTGCGTCGGGGTTCCTAGGTTCAAGGAAAATAATTTTACATCGCAATTTATTGGTTTTCCTGGTCTATGTATGTTTTGTGTATGTCCTGCGTCCCCGACACTGCCTTTGAACCTTCCTACGATCTTATTGCATTAATATCTGATTAGGGAAGGGGATGACGAGTGAGTGCCTCTGTTTGCGCAAATGCTTTTTTTTTTATTACGATTAGAGTAACAAACGAGCACACAGTTCACCCGATGGTAAGAGATTCCTGCGGTCCATGATATCTACATTGACATGGAATCATAATGCTGATACGTTGTCACGCTTGAGGTCTGAGATGGAATGCCTCGTCACCAGTAATAAAGGTTTCCGGATCCCTTCACTCACCACACGAAACACAGCTGTATTATGCTACTATTTCACGCTGGTATTCTATGGGCGAGGGAGTGGTCCTACCCCGGTCGAGCTGACCCATTCATTCTGCAGCTAGAAACAAACTGCAGTGTAGCTCTACCGATGTCAAACTGTTACTTCTAATGCTTAACGGCACTATAAATCATTCTGAGCAGTTGATGTCGTCTGGCAATTTCCAGAAGATATCACCTGGTCCTCCACTAGGAGAACATCGTAATCATCATCTTCTCCAAACATTCCTTCACTGATCATAAAGATTGTTACTTCATCACTTAGTGGCGATTGTACCAGGAATTATTGCGATCAAATCAATGTTTACGACCGAATTTAAAAAAAAATGTTTTCAAGACACGTGAATTCCGCTAATCCACAGTGACACCGTGTGGGCGGACTATGCTCCAACACTCTCTGCAGAGTACGCTAATGCCCGTCAGTGGGATTTGTATATACAGGATTTTACTTTAAATTTTACGTTCGTTAAAGAGTTTTCATGTAATAACTATTTAGTATTACATTTAAAACAATCCGTAGCAAACGTCTATTGAAGGTTGCGATAGTCTAATAATTTAGAGTGCGGTCTTAAAAACTTGTCTACCCAGTTTAACCGACCGAGCCGAGGCACCCTTTCGGGAGCCCTTGTTCTGGTTATCAACTAATAAAAGTCTCGGCTGCGCGACCTAAGCGCTCGGCCACCTTTCAACCCGGCTGCGGGCTAAAAGACCTCGGGAAAACAATGGCCATCAGTTAAATAAAAAGATCTTTAAAACTTAACGTCGTAAGTTAAGTAACTTAGTTTGAGTATTGAGTATATATATATATTCTGTCGAGGCTAACGACTAATCGGAACACCAGAATGAGGCGTCGCGAGTCCTTCCTTTCAATAAATTGTATCGTGAAACGATATTCACGTAATACAAATTGGTTGTTTAACTTTTTGTTTTTGTGTGTGAGTATTGCTGTTGGTCCTGAGACCTCTACAGTTTTATCTAATTAGACTCGCGAGCGGGACGCCCGCTGGGTATATAGCCCGAAGAACGCCGACGACAACAGTGGGGGAGGTGATAATACGATCCGAGGGCCCTACCTAAGGAGGTTCTGGGCTCGGATCGCTATCTATAGGGAGGACATTAAAAGAGGCCTAGTAAATCTCGTGTAAGCCGCTGTGCGAGGAAGACGACGTCGCGCTCGCGTTGGTTAACAATCTGGACAGAGTTACATATACGGCACTTTATACTGCGCAGTTGATTTAGTCTTGTAACGAACTAGACATAGATTTTGGTAATCGATAATCGGTACACGTGTCATCTATGCCAAATTATCCACGGTACTTATACGGCATCGGAACAAATCCCCATCGATTTGTGACTTAGTCAAGACAAGAGTGAATAAATCTTTAGGGCTAACGTGTTTACCACCTACGGCCATGTCGGCGCTTAACTTCGGGCGACGCTGTGATCAAATTTTTGCCAAAATTGAAAATATGTGCGTAATGTTTTTTTTTTAAATACTGCATTTTGAATGCAATTTGCTTTTGTGATCGATTCGTCAGTAGCTGAAAAAAATTATAATCGTCCCTCTACCATTATTGATGACATCATCGTCTTCTCGTCGATTTTTCGTACACGGCGATATCTTCTTGTTATTACCGCATGACAATTAAGTAGAATATTTTATAGTGCCGTAACTGTTTGCGTAAATAAACGGCGCTATAGCACTCATACGCCTTATTCCGATGTAATGCATTCGCAATAAGATCGGTGAAACGTTTATTATGCAGTGTCAGGAACATTCACGTTCCATGTTCCTAACAACACACCCGAATCCGAAAACTGACAACTTGTGATGCACAAATATTGTTTCTCAGCTTGCAATCGAAAGCAGGACCCGCGACGCAGCAGCCAGGAATTGTATTATTAACCACTAAAGCACTCAGCCGCTATCAAATCACTATCAGAGCAACCAAGATTTCTTGGCCATGCGGCTAACCGCATAACCTAGACTAATGGATTAGGAAAACCGAACCTAGACTAATAGGTAAGGAAAAAATCTACGTCGGTTATAATATAAAATTATGTTGCAGTAACATTTACTTAAACAATATCAAGAGCGGACTGATCTATTAACGGGAGGAATACTGAAATAGAGGAGGGACAAGGTCTGCTGATATTGGTGTTGCCCTAAAAAGATTTCCCTTGACCTATATAGGATATACACGAAGACTACAATTTAGGGTCGGGGTACTGAGCGTAATTATATATACGAATCAGCAGGGCCAAGGGCTCTTAATAATGGTTACTAAAACTTCCATCGCGGGGTCAAGTTTGAATTATATAATTTTTATGGAATTTAAAGGAACAATTATGTCACACGAAAGTAAATAATTAATATTACAGTACATAAATACCTACATGGATGTAGTGGATCGAGAAAGATTCAACATGCAAACGAGGACTCCCCTGAGAAATAAGAAACATAGTTATTTTATGCTGGTATTCTGTGAGGACGTGGTGATTTCTCACCCTATTTGAAACTATTATTTTAAAATGGATAGTTAGATGGATTGAAAGAGATACGAAAATTGAATATTGAATTTATCTCTGAAACTACACAGCCTATAATTATAAAGCCTTTTACAGGAAAACCTAAACAAAAATCTCAACAAAAAAGCTTAAAGTCCATTTCCGTCCGTTTTTTTATAGAAATGATGGCACAAACAGTGGCAAGTGCATTACCTGCTGTAAGGGTTAGCTGGCGCCAGCTCGAACAAAGAATTGTGGAATTGTACGGACACACCATGTAAATCAATCACACGCCCTTTTTTTCAAACAGTGTATTACAATTCCAATATAGATATATATAAATAAATCTCTAAAAGTTATATGTCTTACGTAAAATGTTAGAAACATTCAGCACACTACATGGAAATATGTAAAATATCTCTGAAACCACCGCTATGTGCGACACTCTAATTTTAATAATGACACTCAAGAGAAGACCCCACTAATGTAGCGTCTGTTTAATATGATACAATATACCTATGTCGTGTTAGGGCCCTCCCTCTACAAGGATCTCATTCTATCGTCCCTTACTAAGCAACGTAAATAAAAGAGAGAACCCTCAGTATTATACGACGGGGAGAATATATAGAGACGACACTTTAGTAAAGAAAATTTATATAATTTTTTTATATTTTATTTTATATTATTTTTTATTTTATATATTACCACAGCCCATGAACATATGTAACACCAGAGGAGTCGTGCGTTACCGGCTGGTTAGAGAGGTATTGGATACTTACGTTATGCTACCCACAACTTCGTCTTTAAAACGGTGCACATCTATGAGTATCTTTGCTTTTATAATATTAGGGTTAACAAACGATCAAACAACTTACCTGACGTCTGGTACACCTACGTTCTTCCTCATTGTTCTATCTGTTTCTAGCTACAGAATGAATGGGTGAGCTCGACCCGGGTAGGACCACGCCCTCACAGAATACCAGTGTGAAATAGCAGCATAATGCTGCTGTGTTTCGTCTGGTGAGTGTGGGGATCCGGAGACCTTGATTACTGGTGACGACGTCTGCATTATGATTCCTTGACAAGGATGGATGTCATGGGCCGTAGGAATCACTTGCCATCGGGTGAACTGTGTGCTCGTTTGTTACTTTCAATGTAATAATTAAAAAAGATATAAGACATGAACATGTAACCTCACCTGTGAGACTAAGATGGAATTCCTAGTCATCTGTAATTGGGTGGTAGTTTGAGGGCATGGCCCTTTCCAGTTTGAGCATTTGCTAGGTTGTTAAGAACTAGCTGCTACTGCTATCTGACTAGAAATATTAAAATATTTAATTTATTTAATCTTCAATTGTGAACACCTTATTTAAAAACGGCGGAGTTAATGCCTTTTGGCAATGTACACCAGTTAACCCTTGAGTTGGTGTCCATAAAAAAAGAATCCTAAACATTAACAATGTATTTAACCTACGCTATATAAATAATTAATAATTAAATAGAAAATTCAGAATTATTTTTTAGTAGCTCGCTTAATGTCATCACGCAAATATATTATTTTGAGTGATTTTCCTCGCGATATGTGCGACAGCGGTGGAAGATGTTGCTTCACGACACGATGTGTGCGCGAAATATAGTTGAGCTGGGGATTGTATTTCCGAGTTGTGACTAACTTAAGAGACAGGAATGTAAGCTTTTCGTCTTTCTTATCTTATCTTTTTTATTAAACTTTTTTGCTACTAGATTTTACTTGTTCTACTATTTAAGGATTATCTTTTAACAATGACAGAGCGGCACTGTAATTACTTTCTAGCTGAAATATGAATAGGTCACCTCAAACTAGGGGAGACCATGACGCAATAGAATTACTCGCGGGCCACCCATTCGCGAGGCCGGTGAAGCTGTAGAGGCCTTTAGGACCAACAGCAATACTCAAATAAAATAAAAACAGAATTCCAGCGTTAAATACCAGTATATCGCTGCTGTGTTTCGTATGGTGAGTGTAAATATCCGGAGAATATTACAGGAAATATTCATATAATATTATTTTCAACTCAGACTTCAGGTGAACTGGTACTCGTTTGTCTCCTTTCATATTATAAAAAAAAATATTAATATATACTTTGGCAAATATAACCAACATAAAAAAAAATGTGAATATAACATAAAGGATATTTCCCGACGCGTGTACATCGTACGTTCTACGTAAGCCCGGTAGACCACAACTACCCCTCCTCAGTGAACTGGAATACAATTTACAAAGGCCGCCAGGTTAATCAATAGTCTGAGTTAAAATTGTCCGTTGTTGCGATAAGTAAAGTATTTTAAAAAGCACAATGTTATAGTTTTTGAAATAATAATTTATAGAGTTTTAAAAGACTCAAACAATACCGATGGTTATAAAATAAATATATTATTTATTATATGTTCTTAATACAACTGCACAATTACAGATTATTCACTACTACACACAAAGCTATTTTTCTTTAAAATATAAAGCAATATATATATACCTATACTGGAAGAGCTACGATGCAATTTCTAGCTGCAGAACGAATGGGTCAGCTCGACCGGGGTGGGACCACGCCCTCACAGAATACCAGCGCAAAATAGCAGCATAATGCTGCTGTGCTTCGTCCGGTGAGTTTAGGGATCTGGAGACCTTTACCGAGGCAGTCCATATCAGGCCTCATGGGTGACGACCCATCTGCATTACGATTCCTTGTCAAGGCCCTTGTCATGGGCTGCAGGAATCACTAACCATCGGGTTAACTGTGTGCGCTCACTCACGTGTGACATCATCATCACATGATCTCATGTGTGTCGAGCTGACCCCTTCATTCTTCATATAAGTTGATCGTTTATCACCTGTTTATTGTACAAAATAAGTCTAAACATAAATACAAATAACATTGTCACCACAAATGACTCAGAATGACATGATTTTAGCACTTAGGTTTTATAAGACAATCAATTTAAAAATATATATAAAAGTAGATGTAGAGGAAAGCGTACAGATAGGCGAAAATAAATAACAAAATTCCTACATTCTCTACTACCATGTCTATTATACCATTCAATTAAAGAGATCCACGCCGCAAACATTATTAAAACGTGGGCGTCTCGAATGAATTTCTACCCTGATAAGAACACGACACATGTAAGAATACAAAAGTATATATTAAACTCGAGCTCGAGAGACTCAGCTCGTAAGAATTTTTCTTCCACCCGAGTAAAAAAAAGTAAACTAACAGTCCATATATATATACATTTTGGATAAGCAACTGCTGGGCCTAGACCTACTGCCACTGCATTGACCTGTTTTATAACTTAGTGAAACAAAGTAAGATTATTTAAAAGATAAACGCCTGCCCTAATTTTTCCAATTATTTTTTTTTAAAAAAGATTTGATCGAATGAAATTAATTAATTCGAATAGTGTCGTTTTACAGATTGTGGAACCTGGCCCGTTAGTCCCAATTAAAAGTGTTTCTTCCCATTAATTTTTATTTAGTACTTTTTTGTTGTTCATCTTGTTTTTTTGTTAGAGTTCGAGTACGACACTCTTTTCTACTTACAATAATTTCAATTACCATGATATATCCTGGTTTTTGAATATGATATCAACTGGGCTGTTCTTTTTTTTCGTACTTATGTCCGCTGTTAGCCCGACGGCTTTTACAGTTTCACCGGGTTGAGAAGTGATCGAGTGCTTATGGCGCTCAGTTGAGACCTGGGTGGGAGTGGGTAAACAGCACAAGGGCTCCCGAGAGGGAGCCTCGGCTTGTACCGTTACCCTATTCCACGAGAGCGAATGGAGAAGTGGCGCAAGAAATTCCAGCGACGCTTCTATCAGTGTTGACTGGTGAGAACTGGCCAGTTACATGACGGTATCGAGTACAATTCTGTTGTTTGCGATGCCCTCCCCGTCGTCTAGGTGAGTGTGCGTGATTCCATTGATGTAGTGCTGCTTACTCAGATCCGAGCGAACTATTTCTACAATAACATTCCTGGACAAAACCTTGCCATCTCTAGTTGTAATATTAGCACTCGGATCCGAATGCTTAGCATAAGCAAAGAGGCTTTCTTTTATATTATTAATAGTGCAAATATTTATTTATCACATATTTTAATACAGTGGTAGAATTACAATGCAGTTTGTTTCCAGCTGCAGTATTAATGTGTCAGCTCGACCGGGGTAGGTTCACGCCCTCACAGAATACCGGCATAAAATAGCAGCATAACGCCGCTGTGTTCGACCGGTGAGTGAAGGGATCCGGAGACGGATTACTGGTGACGGGTAATTCCATCTCAGTTCTCAAGGGTGACAACGCATCTGCATTATGATTCCTTGTCAAGGATGAATGTAGATGTCATGGGCCGCAGGAATCATCTTGCCATCAGGTGATCTATGTCATGTATGAATCAAAATGAGCTTTAAGGTTCCTGAGGAGGATATACCTTAATTCATAACGACATTGAATATGTTAATGCAATGAATATTATTATATATACGAGGCAGAAAACTTACAACTTACTAACCTGTATTTGTACACCCCGTCAGCATTATCTTCCATCTTACAACAAGCACCTCCTACGCAATTCTTCTTGTTCGCTTCTCAACACGCTACACACAATTGTCAGATAACACTGTTGAAAAGAAATTGTTCACGCAAGTCTTAAATGTTCTTGGATTATATTCGTTTTCAAACTATTTGATATCCATTGTCCTATTTTACTTCAAGAAAAGAAAAAATATATAATTTATATTTATAATTAAAAGAAAACCTTAATACGAGCAATATTAGCAAGATAATATAAATTATTAAAAAAGATAATGCCGTTTGGTTATTACAGTAAGTCTAAAAGTATATCTATGAGATATCAAATCCAAACGTTGCATTTTAAAATAAAAGAATCATAAGAATTAAGACAATTCCTTTTCTGTATTTCGGTCACTTAATGTAATTGGAGTAACTTTTGTATTTCACAAATGTCAGCTTTAATTCCCGAAATTTCTAATAAAATATGTGATCCAATGATCCCCGAGCGACTTGCCAATCGACACCGAACACGTTCGTATGGTCTACATGCGTAGGTGAAATGGGCAAATGCTCGAGTTGTAGGATAAAATAGGTTATATATTAGTAGATAAAGTAAGTTCTAGGTTCTAAATACGCAATTGCAGGGGCAATAAAACTCCAAAAAAAAATATCTGTTTAAAATGGCAATGTTAGAGATTACTCGTATAGACGTCCATTTCTCTGCAAGCCAAATGAATAAGTCAGCTCGACCAGAATGGGAACCAGAATAGTAGCTTAAATAGCAGTAACGAACTCGAGGAGTACGTCATGGTCTCAATTCATTTCCATCAATCAGCACATCAACTCCTATAACATTCATATTATTCTTCTTCTCAGAAAATACATCCCCCCACATTCATATATTCTCTACCCTTGTTATATGAACGCGGGCTTTTAAAGCGTACGATTAAAAAGTGAAATTCTTTTTTAAAACTAATTAAGGCGCTAGGAAATACGCATAAAAATTTCCGGCCTATAGTTTCACAAAAGCCATTAAAACTATGTTGAATAAAAGGGTTGCAAAGTACCTCACCAACAGGTTTGTGAGGTAGTTGGCTCACAGCCAAGCCATGCAGACGGGTCGATATCTCGGTTCTGTTTGACGAGTGAATACAGGGAAATATTTCATTGATACTATTGTATAGAAAGAGCAGTAATTTTCCGATCTTTTCTACATTTGCACGTACAGGTTGACGTATGTATAAATGTTTTTGTAAAATTCCAAACTGTCACTCCTCTTTCATACTTAAACAGTTTTAAATATTTACTAAATACAATATATACCAAAAAAATATAAAAATATGTATAAAAATAAAAATATGTAGATAAAGAAAATATACATTCATCATCATCATCAACATCGAAAATTAACATTCCATTTAGTATTTGATATTTTCAATGAATTATATATTAGTTTTCCACTGACATCACGAAATTTTACATTCAATTTTTTTTTAAGTACTCATTAACATTCCAGTTCGCTTAAAATGTTTGTGCTACAAAACGGTTCACGACAATTGTCGAATGGCAGATTCGAATCTACAACCTTACATTTCGCAGACCGTAACCTAAATCAATAGGTCATTGACGCTTCAAAATCAATACATTTTAGTAAACATGTATTGAAGTATGCTAAAACATTTTAGCAACAAATGTAAATCATTATTATTCTGCCTACAATCTGGCTAAGCAGAAAACCTAGAATGGATGCATGAAAAGATAGTTTTTTTTTATTTACAAAGAATATAAGTGTAATAAATACTAAAGTATACTAGTATAATGAAATATGTATATATAATGTAATAAACAGTTGATAAAAACATAGGCTAAAAATATATCTGAATAAATATCAGATTCAAAACCTTATTAAGATCTTTCTGTCTTTTGAACATTTTGCTAATACATTTCAAAAGGACCGTCAGCGTAAAAGCAATCAATATTGAACAGAAAGCTTTGTTAAGCTTTTTTTATCCCTTTACTTGTACATAAATCTGCTAAACTCGAAAGCCGTAGGCAGTAGAATTAGCTTAATACCCACTGCTACGAATTACCATAAGTAAAAATATTACTGCGGAAAAAAATAAAGCATGGTACAAAATAGGTCAATTATGAACCGCAGGTAACAACAAGTAGTGTATATATAACCTTTCTCTGGCATAACGCCAAAATAACACATCTTTGCGTTATAAATGTTAGATGCAAGAAGTTTCTTACTTTTTTAATAACAACACAGTTCAGTACTTCAGAACAGGAAGGAGGCTTTAAGGTGCAATTACACTAGGTCGAAAATTCAAATACGTTTTTATTATATAACTAATGATGACACACGAGCACACAGTGCAACTGTCGATCAGTATAGAACTTAAAAACTACATTTATAACAAAAAAAATTCAAGATGTACATGTTTTGTCATGAATCAATTAAGATGAAATACCTCGATGACAATAAATTTGTCTCTGGATCTCTACACTCCCTGAGATATGATGCTATTTCACGCTCATATACTCTGTGGCCCCAAACTGCAGCGCGGCTCTACCACTGTTTTGTTACCAATATCAATGGAATATTATGGAATTGGTAAATTGGAAGGTAAATTAATGATCTCAAGCATCCCCGTAAGTCCCGCTTCGGCTTATATAATTAGTTAAACGCTAATCTTAATAACGCGTCAGGCGGCAGAATTTGGATACAACAAATACGAACTTGATATTTCGTAAGCAATCCGAATTCGTACCATGTCGTCGACAACATTAAAATAATTTATTGCATTTTGTCACCCGATTTATTTCACATTATGAAGGAACACCTTGTAAGGAAACCTCCATGTCTTTATGTCGTAACTAGTTGTGCCTGCGATTTCATACATATTCAAAAATATATCATCTATAATAACATATATGTATATATGTAATAATAACATATATACATAATTGAAAACACATCCAAATTTGCTCCTCCATTAAGGACGACACGGACAGACAGAGAGGAAGAAAAATCTATTACGCTTTATTTTATTGTGTGTATAGATTTAATAATAAAATATATAAAAATAAAAAATAATTATTGTTGTAAAATTTTCGTGTACGCCCGAATCTTATCCGATCCGAAAACACGTGAATACTATAATTCTATATTTGCACATTTCTTTTTAATTTTTCGTATTCTTATTAATCCTAATTTTACTTTTAAATGCAAGTTGATAGTACGTCCCTGTATACATAATTAAAATATAATTATTAAGTGTACTGATAGATTGAAAGCTTTGAAAGTGTCCCAATTAATAGGAATTATAAAATGTAAAGTGCCTTTTATACCATCCGACTTCCCTTTATCTTTTACATAAGAGACACTTGATGTCTGAGATCCACTTCTCTTAGACGTAACGTGTAAGTGGACGTTTATTTGCAAGCATGGTTAGCTATATTTTTTTATTTTGTTACTAATGAACTATTGCTCGATATAAAATCAATGTTCAATCATATGTTCTCACCGCCGAATACAAAGCTGGACGCCATGATAAATGGTTATACAGTATTAACCATTATCTTACTGATCCAGCAATTCTAAGATGTTTACCGCGGTAACAGCCGCGTAAATCAATGGATTTTAAACGTATACGTAGGTTTTATAGTTCAATTCGAACAAAAAAAAAAGAAAGAGCATGTAGATAACTGGCCATAAAAACTTTTTTTTTTTTCAACATTTTAAATATTTTGAATTTGGAACACGTATATTATTTTAAAAACTTCTTTCGACTTTGCGCCATATCACATATTTTTTCGTGTTCATTATCAAATTTCAATATGGAGTGGGATGTTAAAGAAAATAGGATTGCAGTGAACGCCTTGCTCAAAGTGGGTATGGAGCGGTCGGTCATATTCCAGACACTTCAAAAACTTGGTATCAGCCGTATGTTCTTATATCGTACTCTATCAACAGATACAACAACACTACCTCTGTCGAAGACCAGAAAAGATCGGGGCGGCCGCGTGCTGTTAGAACTACAAAGGCTGTTAATGCTGTTAAAGCCAGAATTCGTAAAAACCCCATTAGGAAACAAAAAATCTTATCGTGAGAAATGAAAATTCCCGCTAGAACTCTGTCGCGTATTATAAAAAAAGACCTGAAGCTTATCGTCGATATACAGGACATGCCCGAAATCATTATTTACAATTAAAGAGAGTGGATCGATTAAAACGCCTTATGTCGCGATATGCAGGTAAAAGGCACAGAAATATCCTCTTTACCGATGAAAAAAATTTCACGATTGAAGAACAGTACAATAAGCATAATGATAAAGTGTACGCTCACAGTTCTAAAGAAGCTGCTCGAAGAAGTCGGAAAGGTACAACGTGGTCATCATCCTGCGTCAGTGATGGTTTTGTGGGGCGTGTCTTATCAAGTAATCACAAAGTTACATTTTTGTGAAAAGGGAGTGAAAATTTCAGCCAAAGTGTATCAAGATACAGTCTTGGATCATGTTGTGAAACCTCTCAGCAATACACTTTTTAAAAATATACCGTGTGCTTTCCAGCAGGACTCTGCACCTGGTCACAAGATACGAACTACTCAAGCCTAGCTTGAAACCAACGTTCCGTACTTTATAAAAGCTGAAGACTGGCCCTCATCTGCCCAGTCGTCAACCCTTTATGGACTTCAAATTATGGTCAGTTTTAGAGGACATGGCCTGCTCTAAACGGCGACATTGAGTCTCTTAAAAAAATGTTGGAGCAAGGAGTGGCGAAATTTCCCTTGGAAAGTGTGTAAATCCATTCGTAGCCAAACAGATAAAAGGCCTGTATAAAAACCAAAGGTGACCTTTCGAATAGAATATTTTTTATTGTTTGCTTAACCGACTAATAAATATGTAAGAATAAATTTTAATAATATTACATTACTTCATTAAAAAAAATGCATTTTCATTTGTAACAGAACTTATGGCCGGACTAGGTATATATAAGCTCCCTGGAGGGTGTTGAAGCAAAGTCCACGTGGCTCTATTGCGGATTGGCGGACTTCACATGTCCTGAAAATATTTTTTCCTATTTCTTAGGATCCCAGAGTTCAACAGATAATTAATTTTATTATTTACTTCTGATACTTCATTTATAAGTTATTACATGCTAGTATGTATATTATGCGGACTAAAACAAAAGCTCTAAATACGCACATTACGTTAGAAAGTAGAACACTGAAACAGTCTGCATTATCTTACAAAATAAAGTAACTAATAAACGTCGTAAAAGGCATAAAAAAATTACTGGATACATAGATAGAATGAAATGTATTAAACACTCTCACAAGAAATAAGTGTAAAATATCAATAAATTGCCGCTGTGTTTAAACTGTTTAGTGTCCTAATTTCACAGTAGTTGAAGTATTCCATCGACCAAGATGGATACTTAGGGACGCTTGAATACTTCACTTGATATTGAGGACTTCAGCCCGTAATACTAACATCCAATCACCGCATAGATTTTACTGAATTTAGAGTTTGGGTTTAGATTTAGATTGTTAACAGTTACAGGTTCTCCGGATCCCTATACTCACCAATCGAAATGCAGCAGCGTTATGCTGCTATTCCTTACTGGAATTCTGTGAGGGCGTGGTCCTTGCCCGATAAAGATGACAAATTCATGCTGGAGCTAGAAATAAGCAACAGCACAGCTCCACCAATGTTTCTCATTTAACATCGAGTAACATGTACATTTTCATCCTTTACGCATAAAAAAATTCAACGTATCCTAGAATATAGTACATAGCAAGTTGCTAAGCAATAAATTATGTAATTTTTACTAAAACCCTTGCTGATTCTACGAATTCTATTAAATTAATATATTTTTAAGATAGATAAATTTATATATGTATACATTTCTGTCGCAATAGGATGGAGTGGAACCGTAGGCACGATCTAATTAGATCCGATACCCAAGAGGTCTCATATACAGGCTACATAGCATAGCAGGTAGTGTGTGTACATATATACACACATACAGACACTACCTGCCTTCTTGGAAGAAGCCAATATAAATGTTTTCGCCCGCTAAACCAATTAATTAACAAAACCAATACACGGATTAACGTTACGCAGATAAAAAAAAATGATTTTATGATTCACCTAGATAATTAAACATTATTACAAAAATGCATAGAAAATGGGGTCGATTAAAATGCATAAACAAAAGTGATTCTTGTCCCAATGTAACGCGCAAAACAATTTTAGTAACTGAGGACTTTAAAGTTACGACCAAAGCTAAAAGCTTTAATTAAATACTAACTATACATAATCCTGATCAATTTATAATAATGATAATACTAATTCATTATCCGCATTTAAACAGAACCATTCAGTATGTAAAGTGTAACCTTCAAAAGTTAACTATATTCGTGAGCTGGTCAAACAAAAATCGATTACGTAACCGGAATGTCCACTCACGATTTTTATATGTCATGTGAAATGACGAATACAACGAGTACGTCCAAACGCGGCGAGCGCTGCGGCGCAACTGACTGATATTCGAGTGAAAATGCGAGACAGGGTGTCGCCTGTTTCTCCTGCCACCCAAAGCCCCCTTTCATACTCCATCTACCCGCAAAACTCTACTGGCGCCCAAGTTGGGTCCCCTAAGAACGCTGCAGTGTTATTCTGAGTGCATTTTTCAGTTCGTAGATTACTGTCGCATTGTCATATTTTTGAGTGAACACTAAAACGTTATTGCAGATCTTATTTCAAAGTAATTTTTAGATAATGGAAACACGTCAAAATCTGGTCATAATTTGTTTGTATAATATTTAGGGTGACAAAAAAGCACACAGTTCACCTGATGGCAAGTGATACCTGCGGCCCATGACATCTACATTCATACTTGACAATCATAATGCAGATACGTTGTTAACCTTGAGGACTGAGATGGAATGCCTCGTTAACATCAGACGAAACACAGCTGCATTATGCTGCCATTTTACGCTGGTATTCTGAGAGGGCGTGGTTCTTCCCTGGGTGAGCTGACAACTAGAAATTAGCTGTATAGTAATACTTCCAATGTTGCAAAAGAAAGAGGAACAATGGAAAATAAGAAAATTTAATAACGGCATTAAAACATACAAAAGGGTCTTAATAAAAGATAAATATAAATGAATCGAGGGTAAGACAATTCCGTTTTTAACGACCGAGACACACTAGTGACAAAGGTGTCCTACTTAGCGTAGTGATCGCGTAACGGATCGAAATCGTACGACCTACAGATGCTCTTAAAAGAACTAAGGTTCAGGACGGATTAATGGTTGGTGGAACCTATTACTTGGAGAAATGGGAGTAAATATTTAAAGAATTATATAATTTGGTACTCTATTAAATTGTAAAGTTTTGGCTTCAAACACAGTTTTGGATCACAGTGACCTCTGCTCATGACATCCACATCTAACCTCAAGGGGAATCCTTATAGGCAATCATATTTTACTCGCATTATCATCCGAGTGAGATGAAATGTCTCGTAAGGTGTAGTAAAGTTGCCGATTTAGCTCACTCACCAGACAATAAGAATGAGTGCATTCTTGCAAGCGTCCATTTCACGGTGATATGGTCCTCCCTCTTCAGTCCAGTGGACTATTCATTAGCCCTATTCAGTAGAGTGGACTATTTTATTCAACAGCTAGTTCATAATTGAAGAAAAGCCACCTTCTAAATAAAACTCGTAGGTAGATCGACAATCGGCAGGGAGATTACTTATCTAAGATTTTCTTTCACTTCACCCAATTGAAGTATGAAAAAGAATTCCGACAGCAACGCGTCATGCTTTAAATGAATGGTTCAGGGTACGATGTACAGAACTTCATGTTGTAGGCTCCGTAGGCTTCACGTTGTTGACTCTGTAGGCTCCGTAGGCTTCACGTTGTTGACTCTGTAGGCTCCGTAGGCTTCACGTTGTTGACTCTGTAGGCTCCGTAGGCTTCACGTTGTGGGCAGGTAAATCCTTCATTCGACTATTCTCGAAAACCTTCTAGCACAAGCATTAAAGCATAGTTATAGTGGTCGAGAATTTTTTGAATGGTAAAAAAAAAGGTTAATATAAAACATCCGTTTTCGCATTCCTTCTCAGGACACCCACGAGGCTTTTTTATTGTCTTATTATCCAGTTTCTTTTTCGTGAAATAAACACAGTTTTTTTAAAAGCCGTTGCATTATGTGCTAAACGTATTTTATAGCCAGTCTCACGAGTGTAAATTTTTCAAGATGGTTTATCGCTCTATAGAGATGGAAAATATACTCAGAAATAAAAATACGGAATATTCAATAAACCGTGCTTAAATCTGTACTTAAATTTGTTTCTTAATCCAAAAAAATAAAGGTAGGTTTTAATTTTTTAAGTCAAGATATAGAAAGTCCACTTTTAAATATATATTCACACCACCTGGTGTTGTTGTTAAAAGACTAAGCTTCAACGTAGCGAGTCATGCGTTCGATTCCAAGCTGAGGAACAGAACTCGTACTTCACAAATTGTTAGTTATCAGCTCTGGGTGATTAAGTATGTCCCGTGTCGCTGACACAGCATTTGACCCTTGCTGCACGTGAATATCGTTACAGGAAAGGGTGCCTATGTTCACAGAAAATACTTACGACATTACGAGTATAAAATTTTCCGCGCCGTGTCATATGGTACACGTAGTTGGCAATAATTATGTCTTCGATTTTAGTCACTTACCGTTACTTACCTGTGAACTCGATGATAGGTGTTATTTACCATCAGATAACTGTCTTACTTTCGCAACTAAGCTTTATTCTCTATCTTTATTTATTTATCTTTTCGTGGAAGGTACACTTTCGGACGAGTAAATAAAAATTCAAACGATGGTTCGGAATTCTATCAACCTTAATTTGTGAGCGAGCATATGGACTCGAAGATTATAATTTCCCTTTACGTGGATAAATCCCATGTAGCCGGAATAACCGGAAATGATAGAAATTGCTTTGCGCAATCACTGCAGTTTAAATCGATATACAGCGATATAATATTGTTAGGGCATCTGATACGACACGTAAAACATGTATCGTATGGGGAAGATAAGGAGAAAGTAAAATTTAATTATCTATTTTGTAGGATGTAAAGGGCCTATATTATACCATGCTTTCCATTTTAGTCCTCCGAGTGACAAAGCATGTGTAACTAAATAACTTTGATTGATGGAAGTTATGACTCTCCTACAATGTATCCTACAAATAGTATATATTAGGATTGAAACAGCTTGCTGAGAATATCAGGTACATTACAGTTCGAGCATGAATACCTGTTGTATATATATATATATTACCATTTGTTGTATAATATGAATTACCAATGTCGTGAAATCCTCTGCTGATTTCAAGTGAGTTATAGCCAAGATTTAAAACTTGGCAGGGTTAAAAAAGTAAGGGTAAGTTCACTTACCATCAGGTGAACTGTATGTTTTTTTGTCAACCCTTACATTATAAGCATGTAGAAAAACCTGGATAACACTCCGCCAACTAGAGCTAAGCTCATAAATTCTAGACGTTAGAGTACCGGTTGATCTTTTTTTGTTTTTGGTGGCAAAGGAGGAAGCAGCGAGTTGACTTATGCGTTACAAATTAACTTGTTAGACGAACATTCAACAGTATGACTATACACAATTTATTTATTATGTATATTATATGTTTAATAAAATATATGAGGTTTAATAACTGAGTGAGTTTTGAATCTGCATTTAAATATAAAATGAAAATATGTAAGGCCACAGTAAAAACATTTTGTGTATATTTTTGTGGTTTCATAATTTTTAATTAAATAATTTTCTCACTTATATTTTCTTAGCCTTGAGCAAAAACAAAAACAAAATTCTTTTTTTCCTCTTACAACTCCAGTCACATCACCAATCTACTTTGAAATTCTTTACACACCTCCACTTTACGCCCTCGCCTTAAGTACTGTAATATCAACGGGAAATTTGTAATATATACGTGGCGTAAATTTCCAAATCCCGGCTTTAAAGTTATATAAGTGTAAATATACAATATACTCCTTAAATATTATTTTTCTTTCCATTATTTGTGACTCCTCTTGCTGGCAATAAGTGATGATTATTATTCATAAACACTAACATCAATTCACTTGATGGTACTTGTTTATTATGTTATAATTTTTAAATATAAAATATTACTGTCATGAAATAAGTGGCGCGAGCCGTGATTATACGTGATTTAGCATACGAAATGTGTTTGTACAAAATTAACCCACATATCAATAAGGTTGATAATAATAATGGTTTAAGGACGGCCATCTGGTACACTCTGAAGCACCCAAATCGACTCAACTTACGCATATTACGATATTTTCAAAAACATATTTTATTTAGAAAAAACTATATGCGCGTTAAAAGCTTAATTAGTGAACATAACATTAACACCATTATTCAGTATCATTTTAATTAGGCAATGTAAATGCACGTAGAGGAAAATTTACTCACGAGTTGCGCTACTAACCATCCTTACAAAAAAACCCCCGCAACCGGGAATACCTTACATTCGATCCGGTGAAGCTGTTAAAGCCTACGAGAGAACAGTGGCAATCCACCAAAAAAAAAGAATTCCTTACAAGTCGCTTATCAGAAGTTGCCCTGTACACAAATTGTATTCATTGCTTTGACGAAAGTACGGATACTACGCCACCAGTAGCCTCAACTCAACTCAAGTTGCAACATGGACTTAGTCAGCTCCATTTGCTAGCCAGTCTGGTAGCAAATGGAGCTGGTAAAGACTGGTGCCTTTAATCGAAGATAGAGAACCAGCCGCCAACGTTGCAGTTTAAAGATAAATGACCCATTTACTGTCTCAACTACGCTGCGGATTTGAGACTTGTTCGAGGATTGGCTATCAGCAAGTGGGCTGGTACAGACAGTAAAGTCAGACGACGGGGAAGAGAAGCCATCCTCCCTCCAAAACGGCCTGCCATGGGCCCGAAATTGACTGCAGGGCACTGACGAGCGCGAATCTTTTGATTGATTTGATTGAAGAGCATCTTAATTGGAGTATCGAGCATAGGTATACAGTATTATTCTCTGAAGAACGTGTCTACATGGCAGTAACTGGAGAGGCAGGCATTCTGGTCAGCAATTTGCGCAGTGATCTCTCGCTATAACAGTTGCATACGGCGGGGTATCCTGCAGGATATGGGCTGGTATCTCTTTAGACCGCGCCTGTTTTCAAAACCACGTCCCCAACGCCAGGTTTATGGGTGATAGATTTTGTTAAGGCATGGTACTTCATACGTCGCATATCACTTCAATCCAATGTCAATTCCTAAAGGAAGTTGATATACGGACAATGCTGCCACTCAGCCGACACACAATTCCCACCGAGTACATATATGGGAAGAGCTAATGAGAAGAGTCCGAACTTGGAATCCATAAACGCCCCTATGTCCATAAATGGATTGAAGGCGGCGTTGTTACAGAAGTGTGATTGTATTTCACACACCATCAAAAAATAATAAAATCACTGAAGAACCGACTGTATCACAATGCGAGCCTTCATTAATGCTAGGGGGCAATTTTTTAGAATTTGAGCAATATTTTTTTTAATATTTTTTAACATTTTTTTTTAATCCTCAACCACAAGACATATTCCTAAATTCCATATATTTCATATCATCCAGATAGCATTATTTTATAACGTACTAAATTGACAATAATGACAAAATTTCCAATTCCCTAAATATATATATAACATACTGTAACGAATTATAGAATTTCTAAATCCATCCCACAATCCCTACCTAGTCCCTCTCCTATATTTGCTTGCCTCTCTTCCATTCAAGCTTTCCAAATTGAATTACAACAATGATGAATGACACGACAGATTTAAAGACAAGTCCATTATCTCTAAATTTTTATATAATATTATGTTTTATATACATAAAGCAAAGCATGTCGATTTAAAATTCCGAAAATAGATTGTCTATTGTTGTTTAAACGGTTAAAATTCTTTATTAATTTTACATTTTTAAAATTCTTTTAAAGAGAATTTAATTTTAATGTTTCGAATTTAAAATACTACAGCTAAACACACCACCTCTCTAACATACACACATCACATCTTTCAACTTTCAACTAAAAATGTTTCTTTTTGTTTCTCGTTTTATATTATTCTTCTTGAATCCATTTTTTTTTCAATGTGTATAGTACACATTTGTACACGAAATTTCCTCAAAAGCCAGGGAGTTACATCGGTTTATAGCGTCGAGGTCGCTTCATGATGATATTAATTTATCCCTAATGGGAAAGGCATAGGACTTTAGTCCATACAGCCAGGTCTTGTTCGTATGATGGTTGGTCTGAAACTCCGAGGTCGCCTCAATAACTTTAGACATCTTATCGGATAAAAAAGAATGCAAGCGATATGTAATAATTAAATCCCGTACAATGTAATTCTTGTTTTATTGTAAAATATTTTTTATTTAGATTCTACACAATTATATGATAATGAAAGTAATCTTGAATTTTAGAACTGGAACTTCTTTGGGCACGGAAAGAAAAAATATTCAAGGTCGAATGTGAGTAAATTTCATAAGTAACATTAAATGATAAGTCGAACTGACTGAGTCTGACGCAATAAGGACGGAAAATAGGTAAGAGTACTTGGCACAGAGAGATAAAGAGACAACTGTGCAACATTTAAGGAAATGTTTTGACCCAATAAGGACGAGAAATAGGTACGATTGCTTGACCAGAGGGAGAAAGAGAACTATGAATGTTTTTATTCTCTCTACGTATTTTTATTCCTATATACTTACAAATCGTGGTTTAGATCATCGCTAATTCTCAATTTTTATTTAATTTTAATGCCACTGCTATAAAGCAGATTTACTTGTATTATAAAGCCACTTACTAAGTTGTTGAACTCATAACGTCATAGTGGAGGGTCCAAATTCCAGTAAGCTTATACGACCTTATACTAACGAATAACTGATTTTCCTACCGCATCCTTTATACGAATACATTCTAAGTTTGGTATTTCTACGTTTAGGACCTCATAGGTTTAAGGTAAATATGGACGCTAATTATTGATTTATAGATGCTACAGCTATATAACTGCAACTTGGGTCTACGTATTAAATCATTTGATATATTGCAGGTATACTCAGAACCTATCAATTTTAAATATAAACAAGTTATAAAATAATCAAAAGGAAACAAATATAAACAAAAAACATAATTAAAGTAATCGTTTATTAGACAAAAAATGGTAAATATTAAAAAGAAAACTCATAAAAAAACAAAACACTTTAAAGATAAATCCTATCACATTGCACCTCACAACTCAAACAAAAAAAAAGTCCTTCCATAAGTAAAGCACTAAAATAATACATAAACATTATCATCGCTGCAGCACTTCATGCGATCAAGTTAATGTATAAAAAATGGCAACATTAACTTTTATTATTAATAACTTTAACACTTTTTTCGGCCATGTATCATTAACAAATTATACATGACTACAAACGTTGTTTAAATTGACATATTCATATTTGTTAGGCTATGTTGTTTATTAATTTGCTTATGCGTATTTAAGTATATAATTGGTTTACAAGTATGTTGTTTCTCGCACTACTAAAAAAAATGTTTTGATGACATTTATTAACAATAACACTAATATTTTTTAATCTTTATAAACTAATCTTTAAACTATAATTCATAAATATAAAATTGTGATTTAATACGTCTTAAAATGTTATGCTACTATAATTTTCTTTTTTACGATTTCAATTCAAAATATCTTTATGCTATTTTTTCTTTTTAAGATTCATTTTGTAATGAGATTTCAAAGCTTGAAAGTAAAAGTTCATTAATAATATCATATTACTAACTGAAAAATTCAAAATAATCTTATTTTTTGAAATCTTGTGACAGCTCACAATTGACGAAGGCTGATCTGTCATCTGAAATAGATATGCAAATGAGGTCGCCCAAACTTATAATGACCTTAAACAACTTATATGGATTTTTTAAAGTGAAACCTAACTACAAACAGTATTGAATTTAAACCTGATAAAGTAATAATAGTACTGAGTAAGAGCAAAACATTTCGCTCACACTTAGTTATTAAAGCACGATATGACATAAGAGGAAAAAAGACGTATATAATATTTTTGCCCATCTTCATAAGCGATATAAAAACAAAAAAAATCCATTGTGTTACTGTACGTTCATTTTTAACAACGATTTTGAATCAGGATGTTATTACGTTGGCAACCTTACGCACTGAGGCGTATATTATTTAAGAACAGAACATGATAATTTGACGTTTATATCTTTGGAATTTTTACGACATTAAAACATTCTCTTAAAGTTTCCTAATCTTATATAAAAAGTCCATAGAAGCCCAAGCACATTAAATATAGTAATATCCAATTCTAGAAACAAGAACACACGAGCGAAGACTCACTTAGCTGCGCTGCAATAACATTCTAAACATAAAAATATATAATTGTTGTCATGACTCAATATTGTCCAGAACTTAAAATAAAATTGTAAAATTGCTTAAAAAATTACTTAATATCAATTGGCACTGTTAGTAGGCATGAAAAAGTTTTTATATCACTTTGCATTAGTGTACTAAAATAAATATTTTGTATGACTATCATATCTGAAATTAAACTAACGATTACTTTGGTTAGTGTTATTAAAAAACTAGCCCTTTGCACACAAAAATATAAATTAAAAAAAATATATTACATTTTTGAATAAATGTGAACGGAGTTATTTGCTTACCGAGTGCAAAGGGCTAAAAGTAGTTGAAAATATATACCTATATACAAATATTTAAAAATATATATATCAAAAAAGACTATATCAAATATTAATATCACAAAATCTGAATTGGCACTATGTCAGTGGGACTTAACAAATAGCTACGAGATGAAATATTAAAGTTTCGTACCATAATCGATATATACAATCGAGAAAATAACTGAAACAAATCAGTATTATTAACTATATAATATATCAAAATATATATTATTTTCAACAATATTTTATTGAATTTTGACAACATTGAGAAGTGAAACATAGACAAAATAAAAAATATATTACTTTGTGCATTCTATTACACTATACTTGTACTATTTTTTGAAAATTAATGCATTTAGTGGATTGTTACATATTTAATACTTCGCTGAATAATTAAGAAGTTTAATGTATACATAGTATCCTATTTTTTTTTTTGATTACTATTATTTGATCGCAATGTGCGTTTCCATTTTGTGCTTATGTAACTATGGTATTTAATTAATGTAAGATGCTGCATCCTAAATTGGGCTTTATTTTGTACTTTATAAGGACCATTGAGAACTGAAAAAGAGACATAATAAAAAAAAAGTTACTTTGTGCATTCTATTACACTATGGTACTGTTCTTTGAAAAATAATGCATTTAGTGGATTGTTACATATTTAATACATCGCTGAATAATTAAGAAGTTTAATGCATAGATAATATCCAATTTTTTTTTTTAATTTTTTTTTTTTGATCGCAATGTGCGTTTCCATTTTGTGCTTATGTAACTATGATATTTAATTAATGTAAGATGCTGCATCCTTAATTGCGCTTTATTTTGTACTCTATAAGGACCATTGAGAACTGAAAAAGAGACATAATAAAAAAAAAGTTACTTTGTGCATTCTATTACATTATGGTACTGTTTGAAAAATAATGCATTTAGTGGATTGTTACATATTTAATACATCGCTGAATAATTAAGAAGTTTAATGTATAGATGATATCCAATTTTTTTTTTAATTATTTTTTTTTGATCGCAATGTGCGTTTCCATTTTGTGCTTATGTAACTATGATATTTAATTAATGTAAGATGCTGCATCCTAAATTGCGCTTTATTTTGTACTCTATAAGGACCATTGAGAACTGAAACAGAGACAAAATAAAAAAAACTTAAAAGCAGACCAAACTGAAAGGAACGGAATACTTAAATTAAAAATAACATAATAGATAAAAGTATGAGAACATATTTATTACTAGATTATGTGATTTTGCACACTATGTTTCATGTAAATTTGCTGGCAACTTTAAAGTCTTTGATGATCGATCGATATAAATATATACGCAACCTGTTTAGCATATGTTAATTAAATAAACTATTTTATATCACTCAGGGTGACAAAAGAGCACACAGCTCACCCGACGGTAAGTGATGACTATGCTCCATAAGCATTTACATCCCAAAAAAGACTCAAGGAGCACAAGAAATGTGTCCCGTCAAGACAGTTGGATTGCCTCGCCATCCGCCAACCTCTGGATGCCTACACTCGCCATATTCTGTGAATGCGTTCCTACCCTGGTCTTCAAAGTGGTTTTACCATTATAAATTAGTCTTTATTGCCTAATACCGCCATCACTGCCCTTCTTCCGTAAAAAAATAGCCAGATTCGTACTTGTTATAAAAAAAATGCACAATTTTTAATTTTTAATTTCTGTAGTTATTGTTATTTCCATTTCAATTTATAATTCTATATTTTTAATTAATTATTTACTATCATAAAGCGCTGTGCTCAATAGTAATTTAAGTACGTACAGTGGAATCTCTATATCTCAAATGTCACGGGAAATGCAAAAAAAAAAACGAGGTACCAAGAATTTTTGACATACAAAGGATTTAACTGTTAAAACTTCGACTTAGAATGGCGCGATTTCTAAGTATATTTTTGCACTTGTAGAGTCAAATTTAAATAACAATTCGACTTAAATTTTATGGTATACATTTATTAACATATTAAAACAAATTACATATTGGAAGTAATCTGCAAAAACAACTTCTGTTATCTTCTTCTGATTTAAGCATTTTGCAGGTTTTTAATCAATTATTTTGCAAGTGAAAATTATGAACTGAATCCTCGAAATATCATTACATCTTTCAACGCAAATTCATAACGTGTTGATTGCTTCTTTGGCATCTTCCGAATATTCCTTTTGGATTTTATTGCTATGATTTCGAGAAATTCCAAGTAAGACGTCATTATATTTTACTAGCTACGACTTAGGGAGTTTCCTTTTGAAAATTTGGAAATTCCAGTTATAGAGTATAAATATGTCTTATCAATACCGCGGACGAAAATAACATTTTGTTCGAGTTATAAAGTCAAAATAATACGAGATACCCCGTACTTAGGGGTTCGACGTAAGGGAATGATATTGTTTTTTTGACTTAACGAGGTTCGACTTATAGAGATTCCACTGTATATACAGACACTAAAATAAAATATACCTTAAGTGATTCATGTATACTCCGTTGGTGGGCCGAAGTAAAATAAATAAATAGGCACCACCGGAAACAATTACCAGAACCTACAAACCTTGATAATACACCAAAACATTACGAGGTCTTCACGCTTCAACGTAATCGAAGTGTGACTATAAACTATTCTCGTATTCTTTCTTCGTCTATGTTATGACGTATGTTACCCACTAGACTTACCTGAGCGTGTCCGCCCTCCTGTAGGGGCGTGCGTTCCTGTACACGTGCCCGCCCTGCGAGACCAGCGTGCCACGCGAGCTGCAACGCGTATTGTCACTGCGACATGACCAGGAGGAGACGGATATGCGACGCTCTAAAGGACCCTCGTTTGTTGGCGTTGTTTCTTCTGCGATAAAAATTCACCTTTCATAAATAACAATAATCCATGACGGCCACGCGGCGTTATTATCAGATTTTCCAGGCAAGGAGCAATATTTATGCGGACCCGAGGTCCAACGATTTGTACGTAATAATCCATGTGAATTGAATGCATAGCTCGTGTCTTTGACACTGGATTTAAACCTCCCTCTGATATTGTTGCACGTGCATTACATCGGACTAGATAAGAGGACGACGAGTGGGTGTCGCTGTTTTTGGGCAAATTCTATAAGAAAATCCTGCCCGGCTGACGTCATCTGGTAATAACCAAAAGAAAGTGCAGCGGTCACAAGAGACTTGAAGGACATTATGTTTACATAGTAGGACATTTTCAAATTCTAACTCGCCTCGAACTGTCTAATTCGAACATACTCGTGAAGAAATCATATATGCGGCCGCCTGTTTAACCAATCGCCCCCGGTCTATATCATAGTTTAGTTATATTTATAATTAATTTCAGTCAAAATCAACGTTTTTACATCACTGTCAATAGGATATTTACACAATAGGAACTTTTCATTTTGGAGTCTTCAGTTATAAAGTTTATTACTCGTATTACACGTATTATCTTCTTGAAATATAAACAAGTCGAAACTTTGACCACAGTTCGCAAATGAAAAACGAGGATAAGACCCAGGGTGAGCATGCAATCTAGCCTAGGTAATGTCTAGCTAATATCTAGAAAAGAGCTGTATTGTAATTATCTGGATAATTCGAATTCGGCAGAAAATCCCTTTTCTTCAGACTTCTGAGGACTTAAAACATAAAAAAGCGCTATATACGTCAATGGACGAATCTCTTCATATATCTAGTTGCACGATAATAAACACACACGAGATCACCCTCTGATATTGTCTATCATTCTTATTCACTTAATCCTTTATCATTCATTCATTCATTCACATAGATATCAACAGATGTAGTCTTACCTTCGCTATTGACGCTACCGATGGGCGTATTTCTAGTCAAGTCAGGGCTACTACCCCAGGGGCTAAGGGCGCCAAGAGGACTGGACAAGCCGGCAGTGACCAGGGTATCATCGTCGTCGCCAGAGTCTATATCATAAAGAAAAATATATAAGACATTGCAATATTAAAATTATTAGATATAGTAAAAAATATTTTATGTAAGTTTGTATAGCTGTATATTGTCTTACTGTATATATAGGATGGGTTCTAAGAATACTTTCTTATACCAATAATTTATCGTTTCTTTTTTCGTTTACGGTTTCTTGGGCACCTAGAAAACGATAAAGCATTAAAATATATAAGACATTTGAACAAAGGGCCTTTTAATGCCTTATCGTTTTCTAGGTGCCCAAGAAACCATAAACGAAAAATTATTGGTATAAGAAAGTATTCATAGAACTATGAAACGATAGTTTCATAAATAATTATGTATTTTTATGAAACTATCGTTTCATTTAGCTGTACTGACATGATGATGAGATAATGCTAATAAAACGTTTTCCAGCGGAAGCGGTCTCCTAATACCCTGTATAGATATATATTATATCATCATCACTGTCCATCACCCGTCAACTACAGGTGTCCTATATATGTTTACAAGAAATAGGATGCAGATGGCTTAAGATCATGCTTATATATATATATATATATATATATATATATATATATATATATATATATATATATATATATATATTTTAAATAAAGAAGGTAATTAGAAAAAGAAAAAACAATACCTTCGTATACATCAAAGAAGTTCTCTTTCGACTCGGTCTGCGACTTTTTCTTTCTTTTGCTCTGTGATTCAAAATATAAATTTTCTACACTTCATATGTCTAAAAATATATTTTTTTAAAAAAAACAATTATTAAAAATACAAAATACAACTACAACATTTTACACATTCCGAATTCATCTTCCCTCCTTTTCGATCGTCACTCCGCATTCTTCACTCCAATAGATACATGTCCCAGAACAACCAATGAGTGAACGCAACACCTTGATCGCGCTATAGAAGTTTCCTAAGATATCACCATATATGCTGGCGAAAGACCTTTCTTCCAGAGCTAAAAACTTAATTACCTTCGTCATTTCCTCAGCTACGGACGTCTCCAGTTCGTGATGCGTCCTTGCAAGTGCCGCTAGCGCCTCCTCAAGTACTCTGATATGTTCTCTCTGTATATAAAACAATTTATGATATAAATTTACTAATAGCCCGTTCTCATCTAAGCGCTAGGCCTCTAGAGACGGTCTTCACTTTATAATCGTGACAAGTGACAAACGAGCACACTCCACCTAATAGTCAGTGATGATTTTGGTCCATGACATCTGCCTTCATCATCCAATAAGATGCACATGCGTTCCACATCTATGTGGACTGAGATGGAATGTCATATTACCAGTACCAGTGTTACCAGTAATCGAGTAACCGGACCCCAACAAAAACGCAGCAGAGTTAAGCTGCCATCCATCACCAATCGAGCAGTCCCATTCATGTAGCAACGAGAACATTGTTATAGAGTGGTTCCACCACTAGTTGTAGAACTATAACGAATCGCCTGAGACGTTAAGCAGTTAAAATATAATTATTTCAGATAAATTTAGATTATCAATGTTGTAATCGCCACGGCATAGGACACATGCCGTGATGATTTCAACATTCCACAATATTCCAGAAATAAAAAGAGGATAATAGGAGATGAGATCACCTGACTGGCGAACAGGGCCTGCTCGCGGTCCCCCGACTGAGTGACGAGGGCGGCGCTGTGCCTCAGAGCGGTCAGTGCTTCTGATCCAGTACCGTATACGTGTTGGAAACGCTGAGCATATAAAGATAGGATAAGACAGTGACAGCGCTATTCGCGTTCCACATTTTTATGCGAGCGGAACGACACCCGTATACACCACAGTTCCCGTTGACGGTGATGTCTACATCATGATTAAACCCGTCGTCATCCCTGAACACTAAGATGGAATAACTGGCAATCAGCACTAAGGTTCAACATTTTAGCCATAGCGTTACCTGCGATTGTTTTTATTTTTTAATAATATTAGGGGTGGTGCACAACAACCATGATGGAATACCTCGTTACCTATAATTGGTTCTGTCTTCAGCGGTCCATTTTAAAACAATAACTCCAAGGTTGTAACAAAATATATCATTAATGACCCAATTTATTACTATTTTGTATATATGGCCAGATAGGTCGGAAAGTAGTGAAATCTTTGATACAATTGTTATCGCATACATCAAAGAAATTCTCTTTCGACTACGTCTGTGACTTTTTCTTTCTTTTACTCTGTGATGTGAAGTTCAAAATAAAAATGTTGTACACATCATATTTCTAACAATATTTAAAGAAACAAAACATTAAGGGTGACCACACATTTTGACTTATGTAACTAAGTAAGTAAGGCAAGTGATGACGGCTGCCCGTGAGATGGAATACCTCGTTACCTATAATTGGTTCTGTCTTCAGCGGTTCGTTGTAAAACAATAACTCCAAGATTGCAATATATATGATGAATGACCCAATCAATTAATTACTATTTTATATATATGGGCAAATTTTTCGGAAAGTAGTGAAATCTTTGATACAACTTTTAATTTCAAATTCTCTTTCCAATTGCCTAGCTAGTACAATCTTTAACACCTAGATGTGCCACGTCAGCCACCGGTGGCTGACATTGCGAAAAGGTTTCGAAACAACAAAAAATATAATATCTTGAATAATCACTCAAACTTATCTAAATATATTTATAAAATTACATTGACATTTTAATTGTGTCACAAAACAGCTGGTGAACGTTCTCCCGTTGGAACAAGAGTAAACTTTTGAATTTTATATTTATTATCATGAGCTTATATAGCTTAAAAGATGATCTAAAACGTCACAGTTTCAGATCTGTCTGCTTTACCCTAATTATTTGTAGACTTGAAACCGACGACAAAGCATTACTGAAATGTTTCTATTAAATACAATAGATTCTATTCTAGAATTATAGTAAATACAATCTCTCATGGTAGCTGATTTTATTGAAATCAAGACTGTATAAACAAGACTGATATGTAAATCTATAAGCATTTCTCCAAACATAAATATCTGTTAGTTCGTTTAAATACAATGGCCCTAATATTACACATCTGTATCGAGTTCGTTTTTAATCTGTTAGTAATGCGCTGCCGAATGGTTTAGAGTACGGTCTGCGAAACTTAAGGTCATAGGTTCGAATCCACCATTCGATTATTATCGTGAACCATCTCCTAGCACAAGCATCTTCAGCTTAGATGCAGTGGTTAACCGGAATATCAGTAATGTTAATTGCATTGCTAATATTCTATAACAAAGATAAAACGAAGAAGCAGCGCTTCGTCTCACGGGGATTCAGACTGCAACGTAACCTTATCCTCGTGTCCCAGAACTGTCTTTGACTTCACGCCAAGCTACATACTCATGTATAAGTCTCACCATGTACGCTGAGTGATAGAGGGAGTTGCCAGCGTTGAGGCTGTTTTCCAGGGCTGCGATGATGGCAGCGCACTCGCACAGCTGCGAGTTCATGAGTGCCAGGCAATTGCTAGCCGTAGTTAGCGCGTCTTGCAAGGAACCTGTTATTAACACGGTATTAACACCTTGACATACATATATGTATGTAAGTATGTATGTATGGTACGTATTTATCCACGTATTTCACCCACTTGCATACGTCTGAACAATCTGATAATTTGTAGGCGTATTTTTTTATTTATTGACCTAGATATTTAGATTATTAATAGTGTATACCTCCATTTTCCTAGCTAGATTTGGACATAAAGAATGGCATACAATATGCTAGCTACGGTTCTTCCATGATATAGTACAAGTTATCATTGACGTTTGGTTTAGATAAAAATTAGATATGATTAGAGTGGTGCATTTGCTACGATACAGTTTTACCAGACGGTCAGCTATAACTGCGGCCCATAAGATCTATCCACAAGGAAGATTCTGGATGTGAATGCATGGTCACTCTTGAGGACTGATGAAATGGCCCTTTACCTGTCTTCAGTCCACGACTCCCTAGCGCTCATCATAAAATCTGACAATCCAGTGACAAGTCCAAAAGGCAGTCGTAGTTTTAGAGATGGACGTTATTTTCATGTTTCTTGGGCGTGTACTTTCTTGACCGTTTATACATTGCAAACGGTGTCGTAAATTAACTCTCTTCCTAACCGCAATCGACAGTGTTAGAGTCGTCCTGATCTGATAATTACATTTTAAATGGCGGAAGTGGTTTGATTTTTTTCTTTTTTAAAACTACGATTTCAATATTCAAATTATTTACAGTATTAATATTTTAAGGGTTCTGATAGATATCACAAACCAAATTAAATGTTTTTTTTTTATTATTATTAAAAAACAATCCGGTTGACCATTCAAATAAAACGTAAGACCAAAGTAAGAATGCGGTCAATTCAGCAAGGTTGCACTGACCGAGTGGTTTGCAGTCTTCGTCCAAGTCTTCGGTCGCCTCCTTGGCGGTGTCCGGGCCGGCACCCGCCCACAAGTAGTGGCCCGAATATGCAATGTGTTCGTTTAGTGCCGTTATCCACGACTGAAAAAAAAAACAAAAAAACATTTATTAATGTAATATTTATTTATATGAATCTATAGTGGTAGAGCTACACTGCATTTTATTTCTAGCTGCAGAATGAATGGGTCAGCTCGACCGGGGTAGGACCACGCCCTCACAGTATACCAGCGTAAAATAGCAGCATAATGCTACTGTGTTTCGTCTAGTGAGTGCAGGGATCCGGAGACCTTTATTACTGGTGACGAGGCATTCCATCTCAGTCCTCAAGGGTGACAACGCATCAGCATTATGATTCCTTGTCAAGGATGAATGTACATGTTATGGGCCGCAGGAATCACTTACCATCAGTAACAGTGAACTATGTTCTCGTTTCTCACTCTCAATGTAATAAAAAAAAATCTATAATTGCGGATTACAAACGATTACATAGTTGATGTCTTTGGACGTCTATATCCATTCTCTGCGTTATCTCCTTTGGGAACTGGGATGGAATTTTTAGTTACCTGTCTTTAGAAAGTGTAGGATCCCTCTCTAACAGTGTGCTGGTATTCTGCACGGGCGTGATCCTTCCCCGGTCGAACCGACCAATTCTTATTACGGTCAAGAATGATTGGATTAAGTACTTTAGATTTTTAAAAAATATAAAAAGATTATTTTTTCATAAAAATTAAATTTTTTTTTTAATTCAAAATGTAATCTCTCTTACAACTTACTCCCACCGATAAATAAGATTTTCAATATCACGTTGGTAGAAATCGCCCGGTTTCGACTCGAAAAATTAATCCAATAAAGATCTCATTTCTGCATTACTATTAAAAACAAAACTCGGTGCATAGTATTTTAACGAGATACGAGGAGTGGAAATTCAGATAATTGAACTCGAACTAAAAACGAACCATAGATTTCGATAAAACAAAACATCACCCCTTCTCAAACAATCTTAAACATTTAATGGCATGCGGACTATAAACTAAAAATATAAAAAAAAAATTAAAAAAATATTTTCTCCAAATTCTTTTAATTGCTGTAAACGTATTGTTTTTTTTTGTGTGAGTATTGCCGTTCGTCCAGAGACCTTTTCAGCTTTATTTAATTAAACTCGCGAGCCGGAGGCCCGATGAGTATTGTATGTGGGGACATTTTGTAATACGAGCCCTGCAAGAGTTTATGCGCATTGCTATGTGCGCTCGCGCAGCTCACTAAAATCATAGTGTCCATTCTAAGGTATTGTCTATATGCGAACCTAGTTTCTAGAAAAACCTTATTTAGGATTAAAAATACTATAATATTTTTAGTCATATGTAAATTGTAATTAGTAGTTGCCAGTATAATAAATTATGTGCCCAGTGATGAGTGCCGTAATAAAGAATAAAATTAGTCTAACCAAGAGTTGCAGTTTAGAATGTACAGACACACAAAAAGATGTGTAGGGTGACTATTTATTTTACGGATTTTATCGCGTTTATTTATATAAAAAAAGAGGTCGAAGTCTTGATGTCGTGTTTCGTGACAATCAGGTGGACACTTTATTAAAATTATTGCGTTTTTTAATTTCAATAGCCTCACCAATCATACTTGATAGGAATCTGTGTTCCATAGCAAGGATATGTGATTTATCAAATCTCATGTGTATACCTGTCGGCAAGCGAGTACATCTGGCTCGCTACTGTCCACTGCTAATCTGTGGCGGTCTCCGTCGCTGAAGGACAGAAGTATGAGGGCCGGCTCCATGCCCGGCGCCGACAGCTGGGCACCGTCGAGGTACTTCTTGGACTTACCCCTCCCCCCGCTTCGGGCCGCTTCCGCTCTGGAGCTGTAGTATATCAGCACGCCGCGTTGTAAAACCGCCTGGTAAGATTGATTACAAATATTTTATTTTTTATTTGATCACCGTTAAAAAATAATAAAAAGCTGGGTGTGCATTGAATGTTTGGCGCTAACTTAGCATAATGTCGTCGCCTCATATAAAGCATTGGAATTGTAACAAAAATCAGAACATTTCTTTTTCTCTTAAATATACACGATTAACAAGCTATATAATATCAACACTATAATTTTATATTGGGATCTAGCCCTTCTTTATTTATCTTACAGATGGTAATAAAATATTATCAGTGAATCTGTCTGTGTGGAGCAATAAACTCCGTAAATAGAACATTTTACTTCATGATTCGTATGTCCAATATCTTATAGAAATGAAATTATCCTCATCCTGTGGGTTAGAGCGTAAACGACACAATGAAAACATTCTGAGAAACATTTATTAACTTTAAGTGTAACGGTGTGACAGATAAATGGTAATTTCATTTAATTTCTTAGCGTCTTGGGAAGATTTTTATTCATATTCTTTTAAATCTTATATAGACTTTTTATATTATATTTTTTGTCTTAGAAAATTCTTTAAAAGTGAAAATAAATGATGCAAGAAATATTACCAATACCTATATAATAATTTAATAACTAAGTTATCATTAAATCTATATACCAACCCAAACAGGCCTCCAGCCCAGGAACCTCGACTTCTTGAGCAGGGGACCATCGAACCTCACCGCGGTGCGCTGAAGTTTTTGCACCGGTCGCACACTTAGCACTTCACGCATTTCGTTGTCTTTTGCTAAATCTATCGCCAATTGCCCTGTTGACCAAATACCAATAACCATATCAAAATGATAACCTATAAGATCTATCAGAGAAAATAAATGAGTAAAAATTAGTTAGCAGTCGGGGAAAACCCCCTAATTCCGCAGGATAATCAGCAAGTAACAGTATCAGACCATACGATGATATGATAATGACCTCCTGGTGGATTTCCGCCACAGCGGTAACTTCTAATCATAACCAGATGACATCAGGTGATGCAGGATATATCATAGTGCCCTAAGCAATAGAACAAACAGAGAAATTAACTGGACATTCACTCGTCTAGTGCCCGTCGGTATGTAGGGCATGAGCAACAAGATAGGAGTTTGTTCGTTTCTTGTGGTGCTGTTTGTCCAGAGACCTTTACAGCTTTTATCTGAACAGACTCGCGAGGGGGGCAACGATGATGCTGGCAATGCTGGCACGAGGACTCCTACTGCACCGTTGCACTCCGACCCCTGTGTAAGAACGTCGACGACAACAGAAGGGTGGGGGGGTTTTAATCACCTCACTCACCATTCTTAGTCCTCAGGGTTGAGAACGATCTGCCTCTTAACTCCTTATTGAAGATGAATGTGGGTGTCATGGGCAGCAGGTGAACACTTTGTGCTCGTTGGTCAACCTTAATTCAATAAAAAAAACACATATTGCTCCTGAGCTGAGAATCGAAGCCAGGATTGGTGACTACCAATACCACACATTTTTGATTTTTGCTCATATTTTTTTGTTTTAACTTGATAATGGCTTATTATGTACATATATTAATATTAAAATATTCATAAATTTATGAATATTTTTTTTTAATTTATTTTGCTGCGGTCGTCGACCTTTTCGCCCTTCCTTTTGGATATATTAATTTTCGGCTCAGGGGTATAATCATGGATGTGTGTGCGATCCATTGGGTGAACATTGGGAAGAAGTTGGCAGATCTGTCACTCTTAATTGTATAAAAATATGCTGCGTCATATGTAAGTTTTTATAATATAACGTAACTTATAACAACATACCACTATGGTTTCTGAGCATTGTGTCTATTCCGTTCTGCAGCAGCAAAATTGCAACGTGAATATTGCCCCTGTATGCGGCGCAGTGCAAGCACGTGTTCCCTTGTGAGTCCACGCAATTTATGTTGGGTGGACTTGATCCACTAAGCTACAAAGAAATATATATCATCGGTCAATATACCTCTGCCAAATTTCCTATTATTCACAAGTCTACAAGTGGATGAAAATTTTATAGAAAGATTCCATTACATACACACATACAAACATACATACATATACATACATACAGATCAATTTAACTAAAAATGTTGTTCCAAATAATAATGTGAAAAATAAAGGTTACCTATTATGTATGCACATTCTTATCTTGTTTGTGGAGGCCGAAATTCTGTTCGTACCCGATAGCACTTTGACCTCTGCGGATCTTATTATTACTCTACTATACGCACTTATGCCGTGGCCATAAATAATGTTCCCAAAATAAAAAGTAAAATTGTCATCAGAAATGGAATGCATTGCGTTATTTTTTGTTTTAAAAAAAAACTACTTCATTATTGCTAGATAAAAATAATTGTGAAATAAATGTCACTACAACATGGCGCCATACGGAAAAAAGGCAATGTTAAATTGTGAAAATTATTTATAATATATCGACCATGACACATTCATCCACATTCATCCTCTGTAAGGAACGTAGGTGCGTGGTCACCCTAGTGAATGTTTTTCCATTAGTTTTGACATTTTTAACGTGAAATGAATAGTCAACCGGGGGGGGGGGGGGATCACGATTTAGCGTAAGAAAAATTTATTATATCCCACCTTTAAAAATAACTGCACAGACCTTATATGAGAAACTAGGTCAATTAGGCATAGTCCACCAAAAATGCTACGATGCGTCGGTTTATATCGATCTCCAGTATAACATTTAAATTATTATCTATACAATAAAGCACTTCAAACAGTTTCTCAATGTTGTCATATTTTATCTTAATTTAAAATTTCAACCGGTTTCCCCTTAGAGCATCCTTAAGGAATTAATGATGGCAACATCCATATAACAAGTTTTAGTCGAAGTACAGACTTCGCATAATTAACGCTGTTATTCCCCCCCCCCGCACCCCACCATTAGACGAAAGAGGCGTGGGGGAGGAAAACAGCATTAGTGATGGGCTGATCTGATGAAGCCGAACGTGCCAACGCGGAGGAGCCGCGCGGGAGGACAAGCGCGATGACGTCACGGTGGCTGCCGCCGCCTCCGCTGTACTTCAGCCCCGCGCGGGAGAGAGGACTGAGAGCACGACCCAAGCGCACGCACCTTCTCGTCTCTAAATTTTGATGTATTTATCACAAATAAAGACTTTTTTGCATCCATTACAAATAAAGATTACAATGCGTCCTTACAAAATACCAGCATGAAATAACAGTATAACACCACTGTGTTTCACATGGTGAGTTAGGGATCCGGAGATACTTAATACTGGTGAGGAAGAATTCCATCTCAGTGTTTAGGGGTGAAAACGTATCAACATTGTTTTTTTTAGCTAGGATGTATGTGGCTGCGTTGCTTACCTTAGATTTTTAATACAATAAAAAAAAGGTAACTAGCTCACCAATGCCTGCACCGCATCAACGTGTCCCTCCTTAGCGGCCCTGAGTAGTCTTCGTTCCCGGTCGAACCTCTCGGCCCTTCGTGCTGCCTCTATCAGCCTCTGCACATCGCGGGTCTTACAGACATCGCCCGCGGTCCGGCCCTCTCCATTCATTATATTAACATCCGCTTTATAATTTAAGAGAAGAATTACTAATTCCTGTGGAAACATACAATAAATGAATAGTTAATTTTTTTATTATAGAATATATGGGAATCGAGCAAGCAGCTTTACATCTCTCGTGCGACATTATCACGATGAAATAAATCGTCCACACAGTGAAGAACACTCCTTTCTATAAGAGAATACAAGTAGGAATCCTTAAAAACTAACCAGATTCCCCTGGCGCTCCCAGCTAATGTATTTAACAAAACACAGTAAATCATATTTCTCTCATACCTCGTTGCCAATGAAAGAAGCTTTGTGAAGGGCCGTGTCTCCGTTGTCATTGACCTCATCGACATTCACGCCAGCTTCTAGCAAAGCCTTCACGACGTCCTTGTGAGCAAAATAAGTAGCCAAGTGCAGCGATGTCCATCCTAGATTACTTTTGCTTTTACCTTAAACAATTGTAAAATAAACTTTTATACAGTGGTAGAGCTACACAGCAGTTTGTTTCTAGCTGCAGAATTAATGGGTCACCTCGACCGGGGTAGTACCACGCCCTCACAGATTACCAACGTGAAATAGCACCATAACGTGTTTCGTCTGATGAGTGTATGGATCCGGAGGCCTTTATTACTGGGTTTTTTTCATTCCATCTCAATCCTCAAGGGTGATTACGCATCAGCATTATGATTCCTTGTCAAGGATGAATGTACATGTTATGGGCCGCAGGAATCACTTACCACCAGTAACAGTGAACTGTGTACTCGTTTGTCACTCTCAATGTAATAAAAAAAAAATCTATAATTGCATCACATAGTTGATGTCTTTGGACGTCTATATCCATTCTCTATGTAATCTCCTTTGGAACTGGGATGGTTTTTAAGTACAGTATAAGTTGACCATTTTCAAGTGTGTCGAAACCACATGTTGAAACACTTAAAGAAGTTAAAAGTAATTCATGAGACGACTCTGTTATGGCAAAAAATATTTATATTTAATTCTAAACAAAACAAACATTGTTATGGGACTATGTAATTGCCTACTTATATTATATATCTGTGGTCATAGATCAGACAATGATAAGTACATTTTTGCTCAGTATGACTTATTAATATAGGTATGATCACCAAAAGTTAAATATAAAAGTTATCATAATCTGATTAGTAATTAGTATTCAATACAACAGTAATATTTTGCATGTAGTTATCTTGATATGAACAAATGAAAGAGCATTTTTTGGAGATTATACGTAATATATATATAAGTTATATGTATGTATAACTTATATATATATTATGTAACTTATATATATGTATGTTAAGATTATATGTATGTATATATAAGTCACACTGAGCAAATGATACTATTACTATTCTTGATACTATGCTACATCACACAACATACTCAGACCCGAAAGCCATGATACACAAATATTGTTCCTTGGCTGGGAATGGAACTCAGTACCCGTGACAAAGCAGCCATTATTACCATTACACAATAGCTATCACATTTTGGATAGTTTTTGTATAGTGTGCTGAGGAGTAACATAAAACTATTCCAACAGGACAAGAGTAGTTCCACCGTTTGACATCAATGGACCTAAATAATTTTCCTTCATCAGGGTTTCAATATAAATACTATATAGGACATGTCCCTGAATTACTTTTTCTCTTATCTTAAGCAAGTATGAAGTAAACCGTAAGTAGCTGAAGAGTTACGTAATTCATTTCCAACAGGCTGATGGTGGTTCCACCGTTAGAGATCAAACTCTGAATGGTTTTCCATCTCTTCATGCTTTACATTCATTTCCATTGTTATTTTGTTTGTTAGTTTGCAATGCAATGGACTGGAATCATTTGCTTGCATCATGATTTCCATCTGAATAGAATTTAGGATATATGGGTGTTCTTAGGAAGAGTTTGCTTTCCTAGTGCACTTTAATATTAATTATTGCATCATTGTTTAGCAGCAAGTGTGAATTGTAGTTAATAATGAATATAAATATTCCAAAAAAGTACTGAACAATTACTATGATTTATTGATATGATTAGTAACTGCTAGGATCATACGTGTGTATTTGA
The DNA here is from genome assembly GCA_029286865.1 of Teinopalpus imperialis. Classification (NCBI taxonomy): domain Eukaryota; kingdom Metazoa; phylum Arthropoda; class Insecta; order Lepidoptera; family Papilionidae; genus Teinopalpus; species Teinopalpus imperialis. Next base: position 324,869 of record JAGSMU010000020.1, on the reverse strand, counting down.
AAAGTGATTGATTTTATATTAGGATTAAGAAGAACAAAGAAAATTTTTTGAACATATCCAATTTTTGACCCCTGTGGACTGTGATGGAATACCTCATAACCTCTAATTGTGTCACCATACAGAGAACACTCACTATACGAAAAACAGTAGCGCCCTGTAAAACAGGCAGGAGATACCTTAGAAAGAATAAGGTGACTAGGGAACATCAAGTTTGTGAACGATCAAGTTTTGAAACTGTCAATATAGGCATCATGGTGTAGTACCGTGGAGGGTAGTAGGTAGAAATTCCACTATCTCTCCCAAAGAAACAGTATCGTTTAAAGCTTATGGCGCTCAGTCGAGATCTCTATTGTGGTAAAATTTCCGGAGTTGCATATAAAGACATTGGAAAATATTAATAACAAATACTAAATAACTTAATCTAAAAATATATTAGGGTTTATATTACTAATAAGCAAAAAAGTATGCAAATGGGTTTTTTATGAGATAAATTTGTAAATGAGGCCATAATAACAGTTAATTGTAATGAAATAAAATTATACCATAGATTACTAAAAATAACACAATCATTAACACAAAATGTTCCCACTATCATCTAACCAAAAATAAGTTAATCACAACCAAATATTTATGTTAATTAATATATACTAAATAAACTAGTTTTTAAAACAAGTTCTCATGTGTCAAAGTAAAACCTATTACATTAGCTGTTAAATTTTCAATTCAAGCTAAAATCTACTCTATCTTATTGATACAGAATATGTTTTAGCATACTGTTATGTGGATAGAGAAAAACTTGTATAAATATGTTATATGAACTCAAAACTACTTTATGAATATAAATTTGATACTAGACTAGCTGAGTCATAGCCAATAGGTATTTGATTACATTTTAATACTAAGTCACACATGACACAATAGCACACCTATAATGTTATTAATATGTAGTTTTACATGTTTTAAGACTATATTTATGAGACACATTAGAACTATAGTCAGCCATTAAGTCCCGGGCTTATAGAATAGGTTAAAGTACACCCTGCCTGTCATACAAGGCAACTAAAAGAGGATTTTGGGTTTGCAGGCAATCAGGGCAGGGGCCACTAATCATCACATCATCTCTATACTTGTTTGTTACTATTACTTCCGACAGAAAAAAGTTGATGATATGTGGTTTTTATTAAGTATTAAATGATTATCTACAAATATAATATTGTTCAGGTTGCTTTATAGCCTTTTTCTAAATTTGGAGGATATCCTGTTCATCAATGGATGACCCATTTCGCTGATGGATTGATAGCAGCCATATCAGCTATTTTATACCTTAAGCTCACATGCTACTCTTTATTGGTGCAAACAAGGTGCACCTTAGTTATTTGGTTAACTTAAAACCAACCAACCAGTTTAAGCACGAGGAATATCCACAATGGTTGTCTGATAATGAAAAAGGGATAAGAGAATCATGTTATCTAACTCTTTTGCACACACTCCAAACCTGCTGTTGTAATCCATTTCAACAATAACCATATAAATCTTGATTGTTGCACAATAAAGTCACTATATAATGACTGTCTTATCAGTAAACATTCACAAAAAATTTCACTAAAGCAATCTACTTTCTTGTAGTGTCTTATTTCATTTCTTCTTCTCTTATGTGCTTTCACTGATTACCACAGCTAAAGTGAAAGAAGTGTTCATGGTTCCATTCAGCTTAAATGCTGAGTGGAACCATGATCGAATCCAAAAATTTGATTTCAGTTATATCAATTTCATCATAAAACTGTTATATTCTATTTAGCATCTACAAACAATTGATTGAAAAATGTCACAATAAAACTGTGGCCTAAACTCTTCACTAAATTGAAACTGAGGACTTATAATGGCACATAACATTTAAATGTGGGTAGTTGTCAAATGGATTGATAAATTTAAAAAGAATGAAGATGCTTCTAGAAAGCAACAATAAAATTTAAATTTTATTATATTTTTAAGAATGTTAACTTCAATTACTTACTGAAGTTTGAGTAAATTGATGCTTTATAACAATTAACTAAAGTACATGAATAAACATAACATTTAAATGTGGGTAGTTGTCAAATGGATTGATAAATTTAAAAAGAATGAAGATGCTTCTAGAAAGCAACAATAAAATTTAAATTTTACTATATTTTTAAGAATGTTAACTTCAATTACTTACTGAAGTTTGAGTAAATTGATGCTTTATAACAATTAACTAAAGTACATGAATAAACATAACATTTAAATGTGGGTAGTTGTCAAATGGATTGATAAATTTAAAAAGAATGAAGATGCTTCTAGAAAGCAACAATAAAATTTAAATGTTATTATATTTTTAAGAATGTTAACTTCAATTACTTACTGAAGTTTGAGTAAATTGATGCTTTATAACAATTAACTAAAGATCATGAAGAAAGCAATTAACATACCTTTACAATTAATATCTAAAGTCAATTTCCCCTCACTCTTTGCTTCAAGTAGCGCTTTAACCACAGATATCTCCCCATGTCTTGCTGAATATATTAATGAATCTTCAGCTTCTCTGCCGCTCTCTTGCGAAGACATGATGACGATGCTCTAAACCTTCTCTACCCACTATTTTAAATTATTTATTCACCGGTAATTTTGAATAATTAATAGATAAAAGTAAAATATGTAGTTAAACAAGTCGATATATTTTTATTTTCTGAATAATTAATGTGTGGTGAGACCTGTCCGTAAAGAGATATTTGAGGCAAAACAAAACTATGTGTTACATCTAAATACTAAACAAATACTGTCAGGTGTCAGAAAGTCAGAAGTCAGATAAAGTCACTAATGTTTCTATTTTGATCGGTTTAGATTACCCTTCGCTTAACTATTCCGCTTATTTCCTCTCTAATAAAATAACAGTTTCACCTATAAAATTTACTGAATCTTTTTTTTGAAGTTCTTTCGGTAATTTATGTTTTATAAACATTTAGAATTATTTCGATTTAATAATTATATAAATGAATATTAAAATAATAATTGGCGGAAATTCTTTAAACGGAATTTATAATTTAAATAAATGTAGCTTAAAATCAAACGGACAAGCCTTAAACAAACAATAACAGTTGAAATTTGAAGAAGCTATTAAAATATACAATGGGAATATTAAAAATTAAAATATCCGCAGTGTAAGTATAATTTCCCCTCAAAAGGGAAAATACTAAGCTTTATGAAAACACTGACAAAGACTGTAATTTACATTAGCCTTATTCTATGTTACTGGAATTATTCTATGTTTTTTTGGCAATTTCGTTTATTTTCATAACATTATACAATTGTTGTGGTCTTGTAATAAGAATTGTTTGTATCTTCCAAATTGAACTGCTACCGCTTAGGCTATAATGTTTTTTTATTACTTTGAGTATAACAAACGAGCATACAGTTCACTTGGTGCTAAGGTATTCCTACGGCTCATGACACTTACATTCATCCTTGACATGGAATCACAATGCAAATGCGTTGTCACGCACGTTTGAGGACTGAGATGGAATGTCTTGTCACCAGTAATAAAGGTCTGCACTCACCAGACGGAACACATCAACATTATGATGCTATTTTACGCTGGTATTCTGTGAGGGCGTGGTCCTGCCCTGGTCGAGCTGACCCATTATTTTTGTAACGTAGCTCGAAACAAACTGCAATGTAGCTCTACTGCTGTCAAAAATACGATTAAAAATTAATACAAAATAACGCTATCTGTACATAGAACAAGAACTGAAATTCTGGGGATAGAAACCCACAACCTAATTACCATGTTATAAAAATTATATAAGATTTTTAGCTGAAAATTTATATTAGATAATACAGTTTTTTAGTTACAGAATTATTTTTCGAGTGAGATAGGTACTTTATATTGTTACCATAGATGTTCGATCAACATCTATATCAAAAATATCGAGCAAGATATCATTGATATCATGATTCGATAGAAACATAACAACAACAACTCGAACATGTTTTTGACGGACTGCTGTAATTTTATTTGTATTTCTACTTTGTAAGTGCATATTCACAATATATATAAGAGTAATAATCCACAATAAAACACTGGCTTGCTTACAGCTTACAATTTTACACTGAAAATGGATGAAAATATTCCAATTTGTTGTAGAATATGTTTGGATATCGACTCTAAACATGTTTCTATTTTAGCTGATTCGACAGTACTTTTACACATTAAATCTTGTCTAGCTATTAATATCTCCTTTAGCGACGATCTTCCAAAGGATATTTGTGTGAATTGTGTATCGCAATTGTGTGAATTTTATAACTTTCAACAGAACGCTCGTTGTTCACAAGATTGGTTAGAGTCTTCAATGCAGGAAAAGGTAAAAAAGTCAGTGGAAACAAAAACATACGTGCAGCCGTTGCCCGATTCAGAATACAACTCAGATTCACTTTTGGAGTTTTTAAATAATACTTCAAATATCGAGGAATATTTGAACAACTTAGGTAAAGAAGATATACCATCTATAGTCAATATGTTAGAAAAAACGAGCGAACATAATTTTGAAACCTCCAAAACAAACCCTAAAATAAGTAAACAGATAAGTCCAAAAAAAAAGGATTCACCTAAATCAAAAAAATGTATAAAAATGGATATTGATGTGTTGGATTCTGATATTGAAATCGTGAAAGAAATACTTTGTAAGGAAACTGAACCGAAATGTAAAGTAAGTAGCTCAAAAAATTTAGAAAAAACTACATGTTTTGCTTGCAAAGCTAAGTTTGATACAGTACAAAGATTAGCACAACATTTAAGTATCTGCGACAATGCTCTCAGAACATGTATACACTGCAATTTATTATTTAATTCTAAGAAAAAGATGAAGGAACACTCAATAACTCATGGAATCCTTTCACAAATGAGCTGCACTTGTGGTAAACATTTTACGAACAAAGAATTACTCTTGCAACACTACAATAATTGCCACATTGACCAAGCAGCTACTATGGGATTTTACCACCGTTGTAAGCAGTGCGGAATAATATTTAAAGATCGATTTCAACTATACAAACATGTTAAAGAACATGTAATTAAATCTGCAGAAAGGATTTGTGATATTTGTGGACATACATTTATCGGTAATGAAGCATTGGCCAAACACAGAAAGGAGGAACATGAAAAACCTGATAATTTGATGTATAGGTAAGAAATTACAACAGTTCAATCATTATTGTCATTTTTGCATATATAGAACTACAATCACTATCTTGTGTCAATGAGTTCTTACAAACATGCACTGGTTATGTCCTTTTCAAGCAAGTGCAATAGTATTAGAAATAATATTTTAAATTTAATAATTCACTGTTGAATTATCATGTCCTCCCATTGGATTTTAACGATGCCAATATCTTTTGAAAATAACCAGACTATTTGAACTGTGCAGAATATATTATAGTGCAAGTATGATGCTCACTCTTTATCCCTTTCCCTATTCCAATCCATGGGTAATAAGATTGCAGGAAGAGTCAGAAACAGTACCAAGAACCAAGGATATAATATATACAACAGCTAAATCCGATAACTAATATGTGATGCATTAACATTGTTTGTTGGCTGGGAATTGACACTAGAATCTGCGATGCAGATCCACATACTCTAAACACTTAAGCCAGGCGGCTGCCAAATAGCATGGTACACATACCCTAAACTTAAAGTTTGTTGGTCCTATTGGTTATTTCATATAGAAATCTTTTTATAAGTCATCATAATCCCAGCCATAAACACTATTTGATGTATTGTCACACAATCAGATACACAATATATATTCTTATAACATCACAACATAATATTTTCGACATTTATCATATTTTCAGATGTAAAATATGCAATGAAATATCTATAAATCGTAAGGAAATCTATATGCATGTTCAAAAGCATACAACCAAACAAGTGCTAAGCCGTCATCTGTGCGAGTCTTGCGGTTACAGTTTCGCCACAAAAGCATCATTAAGACGTCACTCTAATTTGCATGCAAACTCAGCGGAGAGACAATATTTGTATTGCTGTAAAAGATTCCCTAATGTAAAGGCTAGACATGAGCATCTGTTGGAGCATAGCGAAATAGTTATGTGTGATAAGTGTGGTCAGACTGTAGATAAATATAAATTGGAATTTCATGTATGTGTGTGATAATCTAAGTGTAATTGTTTTGATCTGTCTATATTTATTAAAATATATTATGGCATTTTTTTTTATTTATTAGAAATAAACAGTTTTGTACAAAATATGATAAGTAAATTAATTAAAACACATCTATAATAGTTGAATTTCATAATTTCAGTATTATTTAGTTGGCAGTTTACAAAACAATTGGTCCCATATTGCCAGTATAAGACTATGTTTAGAATTTATTACTTTTTATATAAACTCATAAACCTTTTAAAACAATATTTTAATAAAAGTAGTAATATATAGAAATATATTATCAGATTTGATTTTACTTGTACATAAACCATGGACAATGCACAATATTTTTAATATGTTTTTTACACAACTTATTGTAAAATATATCTTCAATCTATAGGGGGATGAGGCCTTCAGTGGACTTAAGGGTGGGGAAGAAATTATATCTTTGATAGAATTTAGTAACAGTTCAGATGACAAGTACTGAAAACTATGTAGCACTGTAATTTTTTGCAAAGTCCTCTCACAAAAAAATGTTGTAAATATAAATTAACAAAATTAAATATCTATATAAATATTCTTAAATGCTAGTTTCAAAACAATGTGGACTACTTAAAGCTGGCTTAGCAGTAACTAAACCATCCCCTGTGACCAAAATTAAAAAAGTCCATGAATATTACCCTTATACAGTAAGGCAATATATTGTTGAGTGCTATCAAAGGCTTCATGAACAAAGGTATGCTTATGTCCTTGTGGTTCTTACGAATTCCTGGAAAACAATGAACTACTTATATATAGTTATACAAACTTTAAAAGCTACAAGTTTCTCCATATCTCGGTATCAGAGGGCAAATCTTTAAAAAAAACTCTGGTACCAGGGAAGACAGGTTTATGTGGCATTACTACCCACTAAAACCTTGGTCACTTTCAGTGCATTATAAGGGTCTCTATGGTATTCGACAGTGCCCTTTTGCACTGAGCCTAAATTCATCCCAGTCTTCTTTGGATTATGTTTAGTAGACTATCGTGAACTCACTTTGGTGATGGACAACGCACCCCCGCTGAGTTTTTGTCTTATAACAATATTACTAGAACACAATATAATATAATATAAAACTGAACAGAAAAAAAGATGAAAAAATTTATCAATAATCATGTTTGAAACACATAGTTAAATGAATTATCATTTTTTTTATTACATTGAGAGCAACAAACGAGCATACAGTTCTCGTGATGGCAAGTGATTCCTGCGGCCCATGTTATCTATTCATCCTTGAAAAGGAATCATAATACAGATGCGTTGTTACCCTTGAGGACTGAGATGGAATCCCTCGCCACCAGTAATAAAGGTCTCCGGATCACATTCACCAGACGAAACACAGCAGAATTATGCTGCTATTTTACGCTGGTGTTTTGTGAGGGCGTGGTCCTACCCCGGTCGAGCGGACCTATTCATTCTGCTGCTAGAAACAAACTGCAGTGCGGCACTACCACTGTATAAACTCCCAAAGTTTAGATTTTACGCAAAAGATTTTAAATCCATCTGTGACATTTTTTATAAATCCTAGAGATGGCAGATTGTTACACCATTTTGCGTTCCAAATTTATAATGTTATATAGAATAAAAGATAAATAATAAATATATAAAATAATGAATGCGGATACGAATTGTAAGATCATACCATCAATAATTATACTTGCAGCTTCCTTCGCCGTTATTTCGGAATACCATGAAGTGAAGCGGTGGGTAGGCGGTGGGTAGAGGCCCGTGGACATGGTCGCCAAGTATACGGACGTCGTGATTATATTCTTAGTACGCATGTCCAGTCTTAGTTCTTCCGTTAAAGAGTCCATTAGACCTATCGAAAAGTGAATTTAAAGATATAACATAATTTCGTTTCTTTAACATTGACATGATATCTGATGACTTTTGATATGATTTACAACCATTTTATGAGGATATTAATATAATTTGTAATCTGTTCAATAAATAACACCTGTATACCAAGGATTCGTGTAGTAAGGGAATGAATTTTAATATAGTTTTATTCAATTAAAAACCAAGTACGACTTACGCGCGCGTTCATTTACATTTGTAATGCGCGATTTAGCGTTTTTATCACCTGCGACATTGAGACATCTGTTCTTAGTACATTTAGCATTGGTACGCGTGTGATCTTACATCCACTGCTGCATTAAAATCGGGCTTGCCTGTCGGGGAGCCTTGATAGTTTAAACGTATAAATAAACTATTAATTAAAATGTTATTATAATTTTAGAGTGAAGGGGTCGCAAGGCTTTTTACTTACATTTTTAGCGTTTCACACACAAAGATGGTTCACGAGACAAAAATGATTGAGAAACAATGGTATAATCATTTTGATCGATTATTCAAGGTTTTGTTTATACTAACTATATTTTCTTGAACTCTTCAATATTGTAGAAAATAATAAATGTCCCTTGCTTGATATAATATCAGAATAGGTGAAGGGATGGAGGAAGTTTTTTAACCTAGTTTAAAGGCGACAAAATAATTAACTCAAGAGTGGTGGAGCCACACTGCATTTCATTTCCAGTTGTAAAACGAATGGGTTGGCTCGACCGGGAAAGACCACACCTTCACAGAATATTAGTGTGAAATAGCATAATGACAGTGCTGTTCCATATTTTTTTATTGTGTTTAGGGTGACAAACGAGCACAGCTTCGAACCGAGCCGAGGATCGAGCCTCATTATGAGTGGCCCTCGGAACGTATATCACCCCCTCTTGTCTTCAACGTTCTTCGACCATAAGGGTCGGAGCGCAGCGGTGGTGCAGCAGCAGTCTTCGTGCCACCGTCGTCATTGTCTCCCTACTCAGCGGGCCCCCCGCTCGCGGGACTCTTTTGCTAAAGCTGTAGGGGTCACAAGACCAACAGCATCACGCGTACACAAAAACACACATAAAAAATAGAATACACCTGTCGGTAACTGATTCCTACGGCTCATAACACCCACAATAATCCACGATAAGGAATCATAATGCACATGCGTTATCACCCCTGTGAACTATGATCGAATGCCTCGTCTGTAAGTATCTCCGGATCCCTACACTCACCAGACGAAACACAGCAGCGCTATGTTATTTTACACTGGTGTTCTGAGAGTGCGTAGTCCTACCCTGGTCGAGCTGGCCCATTCATTCTGCGGCTAGAAACAATCTGCAGTGTAGCTCTTCCACTGTTAAAAATTCAATTGCTAAACTACAAGCAGCGTTATGCTATGTATTCTATGGTCCTTTCCCGGCCGAGCCAGCCCATTAATTCTAGCTAGAGACGAACTGCATTGTGGCTCTACTACAGTGAAACTATTTCATATGCTGCGTATGGAGATCGGAGTACCCAATACAGGTTACGAGAATTCATCGCAGGCGTAACAAAGCATGTACATGTTGAACCGCTAATATTATATAAAGAAGTTCTAAGCATATATAGAATACCTCTGAGGCCGAACTTGGCAGCACAATACGGCACCATATCAGCGCAGGGAAGGAGGCCAGCACTCGAGTTGATAGTTACGATGTGCCCGTAGCTTTTCTCAATCATATTTGGCAGAAAGGCTTGTATAATCTGTAAATAAGTGTAATAATCATAAATGCCTGTAATTCTTCTATTTTATGAGCAAACTTATATTTAAATTGCTTCTTATAAGATATTACACATGCTCTTTTGCGGTGGTTATAACATTTAAAATTGAAAATTTCCATATTACGAATAAAAGTTACCCAAAAATGTGCCAACAGATTGACCTCAAAAAGTCTGGCAACAGTGTCAGGTCTGAGTTGGGTTATTGGTGCGCAGGTGAAGGCGCCTGCATTGCTCACCACCATGGACACATCGGCCAGCTGGCGATGCATGCGCGCGGCCAGGGTTAGGACCTGTTCACGCACTGTCACGTCTATAGTGAAGCCGAAACACTGTAAAAAATTATTGGTCAGTATAAACAATTATTCGTGGCAATGTGTACTTTTTTTTTTAAATGAATAGAATTTAGCTTTTACTGCCGTCACACACCCAAACCAGTCGATTGTAAGTCGTCACTTACGATCCCATCTCGAATATCCCCCGCGTCCGTAGGAGACCGAGGCACGCCCTCGACGACCCCGACGACTCGACCACCAGGGCCCAGGCCCCTCATAAAACAGTACATACGTACATTGCACCCTCATACTATGCATGTGCTACGAGATGGTTTCCGATAACAGTTGCTGATGGGAATCTTTCTAAACAACTTTAATATTCGTTTAATATTTTGGGTTGTTGCATAGACATTCTTATCATATATGTCAGTCTGTATAGATAGTGGGAGTACCCCTGTGTTTCCGCAATATTTTCGGCACTATAATATGTACTGCGCAGTAGACAATATTTCCTTATTACTACAAGATGTTGCTTATCGTCAGGTATATTTTAATTTAAATAATATTAGCTATGTTCCAACATTACTAATATTCCAGTTAACCACTCCAACTAAGCGGCTGTGCTAGCAGATGGTTTACGGCATTAGTCGATTGGTAGATTCGAATCTACGACCTAAGTTTCGCAGATCGTACCCTAAACCTAGGCTATTGACGCTAATTAACACATCCAGTTTCACATCCTAATTGACGTATCGGATGATGTGATAGCCTGTTAAATCTGTTAGGAGAGTATAATTTTTATACTTCGCCGTCTTTGCTGCGTATCTCGTTGACAACGGCATTGTTCCTGGGTGTGTCGTTATCCCAGCATATGACCGTGGCACCCAGCTCCGCAAACTGTATGGCCAGCTCCCGCCCCAGCCCTTGACCTGCGCCAGTTATCTATAGAACAGTTTAATTTTATCAACAAGTAATATATACATATATATATATATATATGTGTATGTGTGTGAGGTATGCCCGATTAAGTTTAAAAAATAAAATAAAAAATATATAAAGGTATTATGATAATATCCTCTTAGTTATTGTCATATTACACACTATGAGTATCATATAAGTATAGAACAGTACATAAAGCATAAACAGTATAGAATATATAGTGTGTAGGTATGTATTGCTTATGAAAAAAAATACTAAAGCTTTAAGTTTGCGTAAGTTCAGAGTACCTTCTATTGTTAGCGATCACCTAAAAAACTTGAACATATCTTTTTATAGCATAGGTGGCAAATAGGCAAGTAGCTTACCTCAAGGCAAGTGACCACCGCCTCAATGGTAAAGTGATTTATATATTTCCGTAAGCATTCCCGCAACTTCTAGTTGTTGGTGAAAAGACAAATCTAACATTATTCCAGAAGCCGAGTTTGAAACATCGTACGTCACGTCAGAATTCAAAATTTCATCCTAATCATCTCGATGTATGACATTCCACCACTGTGCGCTTTACGCGAAATTTTCTGCCACGCACTACAACTACTCTGTGGCTGCCATTAGCGGTATTTACAAACCGATGCGACTTAGGTTGGGGTACCTTCAAATAAAAGAGCCTACACCTTTCTTAAAGGCCGGCAGCGCATCTGCGACTCCTCTGGCGTTGCGGATGTTCATGGGCAGCGGTGATCGCTTACTATCAGATGGTATGCTTGCTCATTTGCCACCTAATCCATAAAAAATAATATCTAAGTTCTCAGGGTGCATAATAATTTCTTATTGAGAAAGATTATTCACTATCACATGTACTATAAATTAATTTTTGTTGTTATGATTATTGGAATGAAAAGTTTCAGTAGGTAATATACATATATGCATGGTCATAATTTTACATATACCTTGTAAAGGACCACCGTAAAATGGTACATAATGAAATATTTCGCTTACTTCTGGTCCCCTTGTACAACCAATGAGATTTAAGTTCAGCATATTCTGGCTAATTTTCTGCTTTAAGCCAGGCGCTTTGGTGGTGTCAGAGCTAAAATTCTCTTTCATACGAACACAAACATCGCTCTATCTGTCTCTTTCTCTTGCAATCAAATAGATTGCATACCACAGAATAAACACAGAGTAAAATTGTTAGTTTAGAATTGCCGTTAGGTGAGTAAAAGAAACCGTTGACATAATTACTGGCGAAAGGGAATTACCATTTTGTCCTCGGGGATCTTTTTCACGCATTTTCTGAAGATAATTCCTTTTAATTTTTAATTTCATTAAATTAAAACCTCTATTTGGATATCGACCATGTCGCCAAATGGTTTATTACTGATAATTTCTACTCCTCAAGATATATCATAGTATCCCAAGTCGTAAACTCCTCTCTTATCCGATGTTATAAACGTGCGAGAAATTCGCATCAAGATTGGGATGCAATACAGCACCGTAGGATACTCCCAAATACACCTAGACTAGAAAATAAATAATTTATATTCTACAAATGTTAGCCTTGGCTGGAAATCATTACCATTGGTTGGAAGGCTCAGTAGCCTCGTATAACTTCAGCTCATATTAAAATTATTACCCAAACAAAATATAACGAACCAAAACCGTCTCTCCATATAAACTCTTCAGAGTTGGCGGTATCAGAACCCTCACTATAGCAATAGCGCACGTTGAACACAGTTTGACAATCAATACCAATGTATCCAAGGCCCATAGCGGAGCCGTCGTCATCTTGCCTCTTCCCCACCATGGTAGTATCCATATCTCCTGAAATGACCTAAACTTCCTTGCGAATATTCTTATATAGCGAAAAACTATGCCCTTAGTTCTCATAAAGCTCATATAGAAATGTACACGAGCATTAAAAATACGCTAAAATGACAGTTTGAAAGATTTATTTAAAAATAGAAATCACTAATCATAGTAAATTAAAAGTTTGATAACTTATAAAAATTGTCTATTACTTTCTAACGTATATTGTCTATTGCTATTACGGCGGAAGAATAAGCCAGCTGATCTCTTTCTGTGAGTTTCATAAGAGGGGAGTGTAACATTTACCATAAACTTGGTCCCTGACAGATGGTGGAATATCCATCTCAATTTCTCTCTTAATCTCAAACGGTGACCAGTAGCAGTGTCAGAGGTGCACATATAAATCTGGTAACTGCGGTTCTGCGGTCTGCTAACCCGCTCGCCAGGCGTAGTAACTATGGGGTATATTTTTGCCATAGTTACTACGCCTGGGTACTATGAGTAGAGACATAAATGTGAATAAACCACCTGTAAAAATATATGTTAGAAAGCGGTGGCAACAGGAACGCAGTATCATATTGAACTCTTGCAAATTATATAACAAGAGACAAGGAAAAAATTCTGTGCGTTCAAGACTTTTTGTATTACTAGAATCAAAGATAACTGCTCACGTAGATCATTAATGATTTCATCATTAAATAATTCCCGTGGTACTTGGCAGCTAGGCGTACCCCGGCTGGGTTAATTCCCAAAGCGATAACTTATGACATCATTTCAATTTGTTTGTCCCCCAATTTAAATCGAGGAAAATAGGAAAATTATGTTTCTTGTTTGTGGGGGTCTCACGGCACTTACCGAGTTCTCTGGTCCACTATATTTCACTTCAGAGTTCGTTTTCAATATCCCCTGTCGATCCTGATATACAGGAAATACTATATATATAATAGGGTATGAGTGGAGGGATTAATCCTGGCCCACACTTAGACCTCAGTCCTCAAAAGACGCAAGCGCATCTTGAAACTTTGGATGTAAAAATATGTCGGTCGCAATTACCGCATATTATAAAGAGAACTGTGTGTTCGTTTATTACCTCTAAACCTAATAATTTAAAAAAGAAGAAATATGTATGTTTACTAGCCTTATCAGCAAGCTTCCAGCGTATGGATTCCTCCTCTTGGTCTGATCCTATGATTAGAAAACTTCCTGATCTCTATGCATCTCGGGCCTTGTCACGGAGTTCCTTGTGTGAATTCTCTCCGCGACTCTTGCATATTAATGACCTGCAGAATCCTGTATCTTATCTATATCTGAGTACAGTTAGTCATAGAGTACGCTTTATCCTTTATGGTAAAGTGGCTGGCCGTATTGGCTTATATAATAAAAACTATCAAGCCGTCTTTAAAATATAAATAATTGACGTTTCAAACGTCAAAATTGAAAACGTCCCGCATAAGATTGTTGAGAAATATTATTTAATTTATTAGTGATAGGATGGCGAAACCTCTGCAAAAGGATAGAGAAAACAGATCGGCGGATAAAAAAGATTTAACATTTCACCCTTATACAATTACCCCAGAAACTGCCCGCACCGCTGTATTGCTCTTGAAGTCACCTGAAGCAGAGATCCTGTGCCAGGTTAGTGTTCAAATATTGTTATATTAATTATAGTTTTTATATAACTACATATATTATTTCTCTTAGCACCTGCCTCAAATTTTGCCACCTCGTGGATTGACTGCAGAAAATAATTAGTATTACGGATTAGTTCTATGTAAATAGAGAGAAAAAAATCACTATCCGATAACTAGTCATGAAATGAAATGAAAGATTTTTCTAATTTGGTCGATTAACGCGACCTCTATTATTAATGACCCTTGTCACCTTGATCGAAACCAACTAGAGGGACAAACCAATCAGATACTAATTTTGTATTTGCCAGACTCTACGATCAATGACGAAGTTCTCGGCACAAGATATGCTAAATCGTAAAATCCTGTTCGACTTGGAGGCAATCCGTTACATCCTTCTTCATATTGAGCACAACGAGCTGAACATCAGACGGTTTGCGTTAAAAGCCCTGGCTCAGCTGTGCCAGTTGCCAAATGGTCCTGAGCAGGTTTTGGATAATCCAAATAACTTACGGAAGGTCGCCGCTATGTTGGTCAAAGTAAGTACCCAGAACACTATATTTCAGAACAGTATATTTGATAACATAAGCCGTGTCTAAACGCTCTCTTTTAAATTCATAAACTAGCAAACTGAATTTGATCTTGATTTGAGACCAAGGGGATTGTTAATTGCCATTTTGAATGCTGATTTACCACGTGCGTTTCGAAGGCATGTGAAGACCGACGATCCACAGTGGATCCGCCTTTTGGATTATGGTAACACCTTCTTTTAAAGAGAAGGCCTATGTACAGAAATGGGATATACTCGTATGTACATATATATATATATATATATATATATATTCGTATATGACGTAAATCTTGTTAAATATTGATTCTCTTTATAGATTGAAGACATATATGTGCTAGAATTCGCATCCTTAGTATTGTCGGAACTAACGAGGGAGCCACTAGGGTGCGAGCAGTTGGTCTCCGCGAATATTCTTAACACCCTATTTTCCAGAATGAAGAACAGTTCAGATCCCGACGTTCAGAATAACTGCCTGCAGGTACTAATGTTTTATAGTTTAAAATTATTCTACTCTTAGATCTCGAGTGTTGAGAGGCACGTCATAAATTATGATTAAGGGAAGGAAGAGATTTTTGATAAGTGTCTAAAAAGAATAAGAGTAGATGTACTGAGATGTACTGAGTCCAAAACCATAGAGAAAAAAACGGATGATAAGAAAAAACGGTTAAAATTTTTTTTCTTTTATAAAAGGTGACAAACGAGCACACCGTTTACCAAATAATAAGTGAAGGATAATATTCACTAAAAATAACCTTAAACCTAAAATAAAAGAAATAAAGTTAGAGCATGCGTCATGTTTACAAATCGAAATATTTAACTATGTTATACTGGAAATATATAGATCACTTTCTAATACAAATATTGATATATTTACACAATCACTACAAACACATCTAGATTTAATTAAAAATTATAAAACTATTATAATCACCGGAGACTTAAACATTAATCTTTTTCTAAAAACAAACATGATGTTGAACAAAGAAACAGAAGTAACTACTTAGGTATGTTATCCACATACGGTTTGCCACCAGGATTCGCTACAATAGAAAATAACTGCCTAAATCACGTCATTCTGAAACTGCATAAAAATAAGTTTAATGCTTTTATAGCTATTATGAATACCACTGTCACTGACCATAATATGGTATTCTTATGCTTGGCTAAAATAAAAGAAATAATTAAAAATCCTAAAACAAAAAAATATATTGACTTTGATAAAGCTCTAAACAGTCTAGCTAATAAAATCTTGTCTACCTTATTACTATACAAAGATCCTAATGTAGTAATTGAAGTATTAACTAATAAAATAATGGAATCCCTACAAGAAAATACAACTTCTATTCGTGTTCCTACAAATAAGCGCATATTAAAACCACGGATAACTCCAGGCATCCTACGTTGTATAAAAAATAGGAATTATATGCAAAAGGACTTAAAACTAATTCTTATGATGAGATTCTTAAAATAACGTACAAAAGATATCGCAATTACTGCAACAATCTGATCAAAAAATTAAAACGCGCATATGAGAGAACACTGTTATTGGTTAAAAACCCTAAAGTTCTATGGAAAAATATAAAACATATTGCAAATATAAACAAAATAAAACTACTAATTATGAACTACTAGAATTAGAATCGTGTCCTATTAAATCAATTAATTCCGTTAATAACTTTTTTGTGAACGTCGGGCGAGAAATAGAAGATATCCTTAATAACACATTAACAGTAAGAAAAAACCTTAGATTCGCAACTTAATTAGTTTAGCATTTTAGATACTGATCCTAATGAAGTAAATGATATACTTTTAAACTTAAAATTTGACTGTGCTCCCGGATGGGATAATATACCAACAAAATTTCTTAAACTATACAGAAATTTCGTTATCCCAATAATATGTCATTTGTCTAATCTTTGTTTTTACATGGGAGTTTTCTATGTAGACTATGTTACAACAATTATTTCTCCTATATACATGAGTGGCGACAAGAATTATATTAATAACTATAGACCTATATAAGTTCTGCCAGCTATATATATTTTTTTTGGATATACTATATCCAAAATATTAGAAAAATTGATCAATAAAAGTTTCGTAAAATATTTAAGCAAATATAAAATCCTATCAGACTCACAGAATGGATTTAGGAAAACAAAATGCACCCATTTGACACTGTTTCTGTACCCATTATTGTTCAGAAGTTAGATAAAATCGGTGTTAGAGGAATTCAACAAAATTTGTTGAGAGATTACCTAAGTGGCCGGACGCAAAAAGTCAAAATATGAGATTATGTTAGTAACAGGCTTTCAATAAACTATGGTGTTCCGCAGGGGAGCGTTTTAGGACCTACTTTGTTTCTTATATATATTAATGTTCTGTGTAATTACAGAATAGATAACGGACACATATATTCGTATGCGGATGACACCGCCATTATGTTTTCGGGGAAATCGTGGGAAGTACACAAGGCTGCAGAAACGGGTTTGACTAAAGTTGCTTCTAGGCTTTAATTAAACCATCTAACACTTAATACCATAAAAACCAACTTCATATGTTTTTACATAAATAAACCTACACGACCCTCACCATTTGACCTTAAAATACACAATTGCGGTATACATATTATATGCTCATATCCCATTATTGAGAGGGTATCTTGCACGAGGTACTTAGGAATCATAATTGATGAATGGATGTCGTAGCATTCACATATTGAAGTAACTGTAGACTGAGAAAATTGATTTGGATTTTTTGGATGTGGCAACAACTAGAATCTTAAAACAACTTTACAATGCTTTCGCTAAATCTAGTTTAACATATTGTATTCCGGCTTGGGGCGGGGTATCTAAAATTAAATTAAATTAAATTCCTGGAATTAGAACGGACTCAAAGATTAATAATTAAAGTACTATATAATAAGCCTTATAGGTTTCCTACAGAAGAATTATATTCTATTGGTAAGTTTTTGAGTATTAGAAAATTATATATATTACAGGTAATACTAGAAAAACATAAGACTGTGTCCTCGAACTCTAGTACTAATCCGAGGAGGCTAGTTGATGACATCGGGGTTGTTAGAACAAACTTTTTGCTAATCGTCAATTTAAGAAACAGTCTAGTTACCTATACCATAAATTAAATAAAATGTTAAACATTTTTCCACTATCTTCACGTAAGATAACATTTAAGAAACATTGTAACAGAGTGGCTTGCTAAACTCAAATATAACGAGATCGAGTCATTGTTACAAATAATTACATAAGTGACACGATATGCATTTGTACACACACGTAGACACACACAGACACTAACACACACACGTAAACAAATTGTTCACAATCTAAAAGCTTAGTTATAATATTAATTGTCTACTATTTAATTTAATAGTTTAGTCTATTGTAAGATTAAGTTTATTTGTAAAGCAACATTTGTTATATACGCAAGAGCATCCTGGCACAAGTAAATATTTACTTAAAAGGATGTCTCAAAAATGGATGTATTAATTTTTAAGGTCTTAATGCAATTAAACTTTTTTTTAATTTTTTCTAAGGATAAATTGGGTATCACGAGCTATGGCCCTGAGTCATATGGCGCATAGTCACCGCTGGGGGCTCGTCATCCATAATATGGGTCTCTGGACAGTTACTCACAGAAATAGGATTAGGCTGTTTCGGTGGGTAACTGCGCTATGTTGCTTTTTTTACACTGGTATTCTGTGAGGGTGAGGTCCTTATCCGGCCGATATAAAAATTCATGCCAAAGATAGACAAAAACTACAGGGTGGGTCTTCTACTGTTAAATTAATCAATATGTATGATATACTGCTAGATTCAGTGTATGCTACTTGACGTTATGATTTGTAAATAATTTTATCGAACAGACTCTTAGCAATCTTCTGGCCGACCCGGTGTGCGCATCAGAAGTGACCAAGAGCAACCAGTTCAACTGGGCGTCTCTCCTAGCCCTGATGCAAAGCAAATACCTGGCCATCCAACACGCCGCCCTTAGAACCGTCGACCAGCTGATCTGTAGATACAACGACTATGCTGTGCAGAAGAGTTTCAGAGCCTCAACGGGCGTGCTGGATTTGTGTGATGTTTTGGAGGTCAGGATAAAATCATTGCTTGACGACTCGTGAATATAGTTTTTGTTGCAGCGATTGACTGATGTTGAAGATAATGGTATCTTTACCATCAGTCAATCTGTGAATCTGCGTAGTCCTCTGCGACATTACCATATTTAGCTAATTACTACTCTCACAATTGTCTTAGATTTTATACAAAAATTTTGTTACCGTAATTGGTGTCGTTCGATCTTCGGCATATTTTCTTCACAATTTTCTAGTATATTCCTGAATCTGTTGAGATAAGATGTTAATAAAAATAAATATAAAAATGATAATAAAATGGGTATCATGGTTATCTTACGTCGTCACTACACAGAAAATGTGAATTTAACAAGTATTTCTTTTTTAGTCTTATGAATTCCGTGATGTTCACATCGAAGTATTGGGCGTTCTGAAAGATTACGCGGAAACAGAGGACAACGCGGCACATCTCTACCAATCGGGGTGTATTTTGCGACTGCTTGCTTATCTGGACATGGCCCTACCCGCAATGCAGCCTCACTGCTTGGCAGTACTCACCAAGATGTCCTTCACCGCTAATGGAAGAGATGTAAGATGTATTTGATTCATGTATTGCTTTATTGGAACGAGAATCAGAAATGGCGTAATGCTGTGGGGTTGCCAGTAAATATCCCGAGAGAGAAGTGTACAATAAATAATTTTATTATTTACAGGCTCTGTATCAGACAGGACATACTTCGTTACGTTCTTTAATTAGCTTCTCAGCAATTATGTCGAACTGTTGACATCATTAGATTCAGTTTTAAAAAAAAAAAATACCAAATTTAAGTACCTGGTATGCCAATAAAAATTACTTTTCTACATAGCCCTAGAGGAAATGTAGCATTAATAATTTTATTTTCATAGGTTCTGTATCAGACAGGAACAGACCTTGTATTCTGCAATCATCTTCTCAGCACTAACGTCGATCTGTTGGACCTTATGAGATTCAATTTAAAAAATGAAATACCCACATAGTGTTATTGGTTGCCAGTAATGAATACTTTTCTAAATGTCCCTAGAGAGAAATCTAAGACTAATAATTTTATTATTTATAGGCTCTGTATCAGACAGGAACAGACCTTGTGTTCTGTAATCAGCTTCTGAGCACTAACGTCGATCTGTTGGCTGATGCAGCGATGGGTGTTGCTAACATGACCAAGCTGCTTCCCGCCGCCGTACGGATGTCGGACACTAATATCATTGAAGCACTTTGTGGTTACAATTTTAGAATTATACTAAATTCGTCATTAACAATTTGACATCACTTTCAGTTACTTAATTTATAAATATGCGTAAAAAAAAGCCAAATACAAAACATCCTATATTTAAGCTGGGCATAAGCCTGGGTGTTGGAGTATTGTCTACCAAAATATTAAAAAAAAAAATAATAATATTTTTGTTAATTTCTTAGACATGCAGATTTCCTAACGATGTTTTCTGGTTATTTTTAATGTATAATAATCTAAAGGAAATACTATTTTGTATACAATTTTCTTTTTTTTGAAATGGGATGATAAATATAGATCATTACTAAGTACAGCCTTCAATTTTATCTTATGAACATAGGCCTCTACAATCCATGATTTTTTTTATTACATTGAGAGTAACAAACGAGCACCTCCGGATCTCATATCATTCACCTGCCGAAACACAGCAGGCTGGCGACCCGTTCATGCCACACACAACGAGCAAACTCTTATCTTTGCTTGCCATTCGAGATTCTGTCGCTATCAATTTTCCTATTTGTTATGATTTAATGAAGTCACTGAGTGTTTTTATTCCAGGTATTTTAAGTGACGACTCGGCTACTTGGTTCAACGTGCGTATCAACGCTCTACGAGCGCTGGCTGACCTTTGTAGGATTATACCGAAGGCCGCATACAGACTTGTCGAGCAGAACACATTCGCGTCACTAAGGAATATTAA
The DNA here is from genome assembly GCA_029286865.1 of Teinopalpus imperialis. Lineage (NCBI taxonomy): Eukaryota > Metazoa > Arthropoda > Insecta > Lepidoptera > Papilionidae > Teinopalpus > Teinopalpus imperialis. The sequence goes on along the minus strand of JAGSMU010000020.1, from coordinate 303,795 downwards.
CAAAAAGTGTAAGTATATTACATTTTCTTTAATGATACGACGAGTATGAGTAAATTATTAAAAGTCGACGTTAGTTCGGGTTAACTGTGAGTTACGAATGTCAAACATCTCAGTCCTCCCCGTAACCATATATGTTTCTATGAGCGTAGTATTACGTATGAATGCTGAAAGTAAGCAATTAACGAAAAAAGAAGGTAAAAACTAACGAAAGATGTCCTGCTTCTTCATGACAATTCTCCCAACCACAAGCGCCGTGTTGCGCTGGCTGCCTAGGTGGTCTTCGATATTTGGAATCACTCAGTCTATAGTCTAGATCAAATTAAAAAGAACTGCGAGAGAAGAACTTTACTAGCGATGAAGATGTTAAGGACGCATTCTCAGACGTAAATTTCGATTTTTTATTTTCACTTCTTTCACGGAATGAGGAGGATTCCGCGACTTAAAAACGCTCTCTTGTATAAAAATCATTAAGAATAAATAAAAACTAAATGCTCTTCATTAGTAAACGCATGACTTGAGAACTTCTGGACCGAATTGTTTATTTTTTTTAAATGAAGACTATTAGGTTTAATAAAAAGAAGAATTGAAATGCCCGTAAAATTGGCAAATTCCGGAAAGACTGAAACTTCAACGCAAGATGATTCAAACGATGTGTAAATTTTACTAATTCACAAAACGAACTTATTGAACTTTGGACAGGACAATGTCTGTCTGGTCAGCTTGGAAAGAATAGAAACGGACATGAGAAAGGTTTTTTTTGGTTGTTCTCAATCATTTGCTTGAATATAAGTTTATTACAGTCATAGACACTCCAATCGAAGCGCAACGTGTTGCAGTGCAATGCTACATTAACCTGCAGAGCTACCATGTAAGCATGGAAGCCATGCTCAATGAGGATTTTATGCAGGAGCTGCTTAATATATTGCAGGTATTTATTGTATGTATACATAAGTAAAAATGTCACCGGGCATTAATCATAACAATATCATTAGTGCACGGCACCAAGGATCTACCTCGGTTTCTTCATCATCATGAACGTAATCACAGACTATATATACTCCATTATCGAAGATAGGCCTCCCAATAAAATGCCACAAAGCACTTTCCTCAGCTACCTGCATCAGTCGACTTCCTGCAAATTTGCATAAATCGTCGCTCTATCTAGTTGGGAAGTTTTCCTACACTGATGCTGCCAGGCCGAGGTAATGCCACTCGAGATCATTTCTTCCCCATCGGTTCTACGAGCTATACGGCCAGCCAATTGCCACTTCGGTCTTATGAGTTATGTCGGTCACCTTCGTTCTACTGCTGTCTGGATGTCTGTTCATTAAAAGCGAGCGCTTAGATATGCTATTATAGATATATATATATATATATATATATATATATATATATATATATATATATATATATATATAGGTTATATCTTTACTTTTAACTTTTGTACATAGTCACCCGTGAGGACTAAGTTGGCTTGCTTCGTTATCTGAATGAATACATACAACATATGAAACAGCAAAGTTATTTCGCTGTTTCACGCTGGTATTCTGTGAGGGCCTGGTCTTTCTTCGGTTGAGCTGACCCATGCTCACTGCGTCTAGAAAGAAGCTGATCCTATGTAAGAGAATATCCTAAGATTGGTGTATATGCAATAGGGAGTTATTATTTACGATCAGATGAACCACGTGCTTCTTGACACTCCTAATGTTCTAAAGAGTAAAAGAAAAATTCTTTATGCATCTTGGTGAGTGTCATGAGTAACATATCGATACTTAGGTTAACTAACAGCTGATGGTATTCCTACTGCCCAAGACATCCACATGTATCGGCCATATCTAGCCCTCCGTTTCCCTTATCCGATATAAATCACAGACAAACGACAAGAATAAACAACATCCTGATTCGAAAATCAAAAACTTGTCCGGCATATATTTTGCTAGATCTGACCGGGACCAAATTAAGACAATGACAATTTGAACACGCAATTCATCTGCTTCTGGTACTCTGATTTTTAGATTACGCTGTCGTTATATAATCGCACCTTGAGAATGAAAAAGACTGAAATAAAAAAAATAACAAAAAATTAATTATGGTATTCATTACAATTAGTATGGTATAATGGTTTCACTCGAAACGACATTATTCATATTTCTGTATCATAAAAAAAAACGCTATAATTGCGAGGCAAAAAGAGAAAACTGTGATATCGAAGTTGTTAGTCACAATTTAACTCTTGAAACATTCTTATTTTGCATGTGATTTATTTGCATTGATTTTTTGATTTGAGTCACTTTCGTCCTAGAGGTGCGATGTATCACAGAAATACCTTATCAATATTTTTTCAGCGTATCGACGTCAAATTAAAAATAATGACTTGCACAGCGCTCAGTGGTCTCATGGCCGAGGAGATGTCTAAAGAGTTGTTCACATCGCGACAAGGAGAGAAGGTATTATTCAATTTGTTTTCTTCAGTAGAGAGCCACGCTGCTATTTGTTTACAGATGCTGCATGAATGGTTGGGAGAGGATCACGCCATCACAGAACACCAGCGTAAAATAGCAGCAGAACGTAGCTGTGTTTCGTCTGGTGAGTGTAGGGATTCGAAGACCGTGTCATGGCGTGCTGTCATGAGGGAGTTTTGACTTATAAATATTAACATTATGGTATTGCATTACATTTATTGATTCTTAAATTAAAAATAAAATGTGTGAAAGGTCCGTAATGTAAAATGTATATGGATTTTTTTTTGATGGCCTCTGTTAGCCCGAGGGCTTTTACAGTTTCACGCGGGTTGAGAGGTGACCGTGCGCTTACGGCGATCAGTCGAGACCTCTATTAGTGGGTAACCGGCACAAGGGCTCTCGAGAGGGAGCCTCGGCTTGGACAGTCAACAGACTAACGCGAGAGCGTCCGACTCGAGGGTGCCCGTGAGTGCCGAAACTCGGCTATAGGTATATGACATTACAAATCAAATACTTTCCATACATTTTTGTCTTTTGCTTTATTCATCGTCTACATCAGCCGTTTTGTTTATCCCATTTAACCATCTTTCTTCCTCTGTTCCTTTTATTGAGTTTCAGTCATATATGATTTTAATTCCAGGTAGTCTCTGAGAACCTTAACATCAAGCACGTGGGTTTACGGACTGCGCTCTGCAATTTAATTATCGTTAGTGTTACTGACGAGGGGGCTGACGTTTACTTGGAACTTGAGACTGTGCATTAGTATGAATATTGATATTACTCTAAAAGTAAACACAACAAATTCAACCGTGGTACAGTCAGTTTCTAACTGCAATGGCAACATCCTCACAGAATTTCAGCGTAAAGTTGTGGGTTCGATTTTCAGCCGAGGGAAAATATTTGTTCGAATCGTTAGTTTTTGTTGTTGTGTATGTTTGGTATCTTTGACGCTAGATATGTACCTTTCTTCAATCTTTATGCATATCCATTATGTCGGACTAGGGGAGGGAACGACGAATGAGTATAATATATTCTGCGCAGTTGATATGATCTGAAAATAACCAGAAGATATCGCCGAATTTGAATTCGACCATACTTCCGCTTTTATCGTGCTTTTCTCGCCCCTTTATACATCTGGAGCAGGGATACCCAAAGTGGTCGTAACGAAAACTGATTTTGGCGGTCGACGAGGTCTTAAAGCGACCCCTATTAATTATCACAAGTTCTTATTTGAAACTTTCAAGATACTGTGAAAGTTGTGTGTATAAGAATGACTAATATTTTAGTAGGAAGTATATATATTGTACTTTTAAAAAACTCAATTGCTTGCAATCAAACTTGCACAAGTTCGAACAAGATTAAAAACTCAATAAGTGTAAAAAGTCAATATGCGTGGACAAGTTTTTAAATTGGTACGTATTTTGTATCAATAGGAAAAAATAGAGATAGGATTTTTAAAGTAATTTGGCCATGGGGGTCTAAGGTATCAGTTAAATTTGGATTCCCAAACTATTTTGGGCAAGAGACCCCTTGCCCAAAATAGTTTGGGAATCCCTGTTCTAGAGCATCTCGCAATTGAGTCCAGTGCTAATTATTTACCAAATTTTCGATCCGTGATTGGTTGTTCATTGCATTTAAATCTTTCACTAATCTAAGCGGAGAAAGTGACGGAGAACGAGCCTTTATTTACAACATTAAATGCCCAATATATAATGCCTGGTTTAGGGTACTGTCTGCGAAGGTAGCAGGTTAGAATCCGACATTCAACTATTGTCGTAAACCATCTCCTAGTTTAGCCTAGCATTTTAATAGTATTACTATACTATATTTTTTTTACAAAAAAAAAGACATTTAAATCCAACGCGTTCGATATCTTTAATAGTCGAAGGCCATAGAATTGAACGTGAATAGTGGTGTCTTATGTTCGCTATATAGGACCTCGATTGGCTTTGCAGCCGCGGGGTAGTCCACGCATAGGAATATAAATGTCTATGTAATTTTTATAGTAATCATTGTTATTGTACAGTATGGTGGAAAATAAAAAAGCGAGGTACGCTGTCGGTGCCTGGGAGCCGGCTTTGGAGGCAATCTTCAATCAGCATCCGTCAGCTAAGCTGGCGTACACAGGCCGGTTGGACATCAACGATGTTACCAGAGTAAATATTACGCAGTATTTTTATATTACAATAACAGTAACAAACAAGCACACAGTTCAGGCAAGTGATTCCTTCGGCCCATGACATTTACATTCATCCTTGACAAGGAATCATAATGGAGATGCGTTGTCACCCTTGAGGACTGAGATGGAATTCATCGTCACCAGTAATAGAGGTCTCCGGATCCCTACACTCACCAGACGAAACACAGCATTATGCTGCTATTTTACGCAGATATCCTGTGAGGGCGTGACACTACCCCGGTCGACCTGACCCATCACCCGCAGCTGTAAAGTATAATAGTTCATTGCTGGTTATGTATTATTTGTAAGTGTTTGTGTTATGTTGAATTAAATATATTATAGTAATATATACGTAATCACCTGTCATTGGCATTAAAACAAGGTCCCTTGTGTATATATTAATATGAAACTTAAGGTCACAGGTTCAAATCTCTCATTCGATTATTGTCGTGAACCATCTCCTAGATTAAGCATTTTAGTACTTTTAATAGTGCGTTGTCTTTGGTGCGTCTTATAGTTTAAAAAAAAAATATTTATTTATTTATTTAAGCTTCATATACAGATATGTATAAAGGCGGACTTAACGCCTTAGGCATTCTCTACCAGTCAATCTTACGGTGATGCAGAGATAAAATTAGGTAGGTGATATATCGATTGTGGTGTGTTAAAAATAATAATTACAGTACCGTATACGTGGACGGTTATAAATGTGACAGTTTTGTATATGACCTTTTATACGTGTATAGCCACTGCGTATCTATAAACTAGTATCACGCGTAGATCAGCTCGACAGCTGATAGGGGCGTTGAGACGTTCCGCAGATACCGGGGTATTCCAATGTACCTAGGGGATTGGTATTTTAGTAGGCAGAAATGCTACATAACTCTGTCTTCTTCCCCGATACCAATAAAACAAGGCAGCTCGACTTACATAGTGCTATTTTTACACAGATAACTAGCATGACCTTAATTCCTTTGTATTTCGTTTGGTGAGTGAAAGAAATTGTAAACCTTACTACTGGCGACGAGACGTTCCACCTTAGGTCTCGAGGGTGAACATACGTGAAGGTAACACAAGACCCAATTATTAATATACAGTCATTTAGTATGCATGTGCATTTGATGGTTTTTCTTTGTGTGAGTATTGCTGTTGGTCCAGAGACCTCTACAGCTTTATCTAATTAGACTCGCGAGCGGGAGGCCCGCTGAGTAGGGAGACAACGACGATCCTGCGAGGTTGGTGCGGAGACTGCTGCTGCACCACCGCTGAACTGCGACCTCTGTGGACGAAGAATCGCGTGTAAGCAGCTGTGCTAGGAAGACGACGTCGGTGTGGGCATTCGATGGTGTACAGTATAGTCTATATTAACATATTTTGTTTATCTCTTTATTTTTCCAGGATGGGTTCTACGTACAGAAGCGTATATCCAGTCCCTTCCCAACGTTGCGAACGTTGGCCAAAGGTGCAGACCCACATCGGGACCCAGTGTTCGTGTGTTCCTTCCAAATGCCCAACATGGACAGCGTTTCAAGGATAGACTTGCGGGGCTCCAGTGAATATGTTTTTTAATTTTAAATAATTCCAGTAGTGCTATTAACATTACTAATATCCCGTTTAACTAATTCAACTAAACTTAAAATGCTTGTTCTAGAGGTTCAAGGCAAAGACGAATGGCCGATTCTAAACTAAGACCTTCAGTTTCGCAGAGCGTACCTTAAACTGTTAGGCTATTGTCGCTTTATAACTATTACATATCCGGAGACCTTTATTACTGGTGACGAGGCATTCCATCTCAGTCCTCAAGGGTGACAACGCATCTGAATTATGATTCCTTGTATTAGTGAGAAATAACATCAGTAAACCCAAATACTGGGCAATAGACAAGAGTCCTAATACTTGATATATTTCTTGTATGGATCCTTAAGTTGATATCATGTTTGGTGTACTTTTAAAGGCCATGTTGTCTTTTGTTTCTTTTTTTTCCTTTCCGTAAAATTTCACGGTCACTTCATCGTTGACATCATTTTGCGTCAGTAGTCCTTTAGTTTTGTAATTATCTAAAGTGAGTCGTGTTTGTTTAGTGTCCAAGAGCTGACTTTTAATTTCACTGTACGCCAACAAATCGATCCCCGACGGTGCCACTTAAAATTGTTATTTATCACATTATGATTTAGCATGCTATATATATAATATATATCTTGTACGGTTGACGAATTTACGACGAGAAATTTAGAAACGCGTGGCCAACAATGTTAAACTACCCTCTCTAGAAAGGCGGCCTTTGGACATGTATATATAGTTATTCCTTATTCCAGAATATCCGGCGACATCTAAATCTGCATTAAATATTCTTTCCGGTTTACCCGACGACCCAAATATGCGTTACTACTTGTTACGTTTGCGCATTTGGTTTGGTGATCCGTGAGTTTAAGTTTAATTCTGATTATTATTAATACTATATAATACTAATTTTTTTTTCGGGCTGATGGCCGCTGTTAGTCCGAGGGCTTTTACAGTTTCGCCGGGTTGAGAGATGGCCGAGCGCTTATGGCGCTCAGACCTTTGTGAGTCATCTAAAGTGACTCCTATGTATTTGACTGACTATTCCCAGGGGATTTGGCGATCAAATAGCTCTATGGTTGGGTGATGCGACGTTTTGTTGCGCCGAGAGAAGTACATGGCTGCACTTTTGGTGGGGTTAACCTCGATCCTACATTTGCGAGAACATTTCCCTAAAGTGTTTACAAATAGCGTCTGGTTTGAATCCAGACACATAGGCCGGTGTCATCGGCGAAAAGTGCTTAAAGTGTATAAAATGGGACCTAGCCTTGTAATACTCCGGCACAAATGGGGTGAACCTCGGATTACTAACTGATTTAACGTTTTTTTTTCTTCGCTTATCCTATTGACAGCTATTATGATCTGATAATGAATTATTTTTAGCCTATAATTGGGTCAAAAAATCTGCGCTTAATATCTCTTAGAACATCTCATATATAACCTGTAACGCCATGAATGATTCGTCTCGATCGGGGAAAAACTAACAGCATCACGGCGCTGTGTGTGATATGGGCAGTGTTAGGATGCGGGGACCCATTTAAAGATTACAAGACATTACATCTCTGTCCTGTTCATCTTTGTTGAGGATAGATGTAGATGTCATTGGCAATCATCTCTTACTTTCATTTGAACTGTGTTTGTTTGTTGCCTGTAATATTTAAATAATAAACCTCCATAATTTCTTTTGGGCTGTCCGCAGAGATGATCAGCTTCAGTCTTTCGCACATTTTGACTTAGTTTTGAGTCTTGAGCCTTAATGCAAGTGTTATAGAGTTCATTTACCGATTACACTTTTAAAGAACGTTTACATGTTTCCACAGAGCGAAATCTTTACATTATATCGAGATAGAAGATGCAAATTATGAAATACGGTGAGTATTTATTCATATAATTAAAAAAAATATATAATGTTACCATTACTCGATTAAAGGAGTTTTTATATAAAGTTATTTTTATATATAATGTTGTAGTCAGAGCACTTGATTGCAGCGTCGCGGGTACGTTCGATTGCCGGACGATAAAAAAATATTCATTGTCACAAATTGCTAGTATCCATGCCTTTGTATTTTACACAAATGTTTATAGTTCTATAATATAAACTGTGTAGTTGATGATATCGGTTTTATTAACCAGATGCCGATAATTTCTGGATTGAGAAGCAAATCATCATTATCGACTGTCAGATGCGATCGATAGAATATCATTCGTTATTATGTTTTAGTTCATCGTTAAATTAATGTGGTACAGTGGTAGAGCTACACTGCAGTCGGTGTCTTTCTGACTACAGAACGAATGGGTCAGCCTCACTGGAGTAGAACCACGACCTCACAGAATATCCGTGTTTCGTCTGGTGAGTGAAGGGATCCGGAGACCTTTATTGCTGATGACGAGGCATTCCATCTCAGTTCTCAAGGGTAACAACGCATCTACATCATGATTCCTTGTCGAGGATGAACGTAGATATCATGGGCCGCAGCAATCAGTTGCCATTAGGTGAATTGTGTGTTAGTTTCTTATTCTCAATTGTAATAAAAAATATATATATATGAATGACATGATATATATACAAACAAAGAATATTTTGAATATTTACATATATAAATGTGTCAAAATATCTGAATAAATGCTTACAGATATCGAGACAAATGCGACGAAGTGTCTTCGACGCTGAAGCAGAAAGCTGTGCTGTTGGCTGAATACGTATCGGAGGCCATGAGTGGTTTGACCCAAGAGTTGGACTGCTCCATGCCGTGTGTGGACTTGCATTTGGCCGATCTGATGGTGGGGACATTTGATGGATGAAAATCTTGTTATTTTTAATAACAAAGTGTTACGCGCTGTAGGGTAATAGTAATTTTATTCTAATATATAAAAGAATCCATAGAAAGCTCACTCACTAGTCGCTTTGAATTCTCTCCTATGTGTATCGTGACTCGACCCGCAAATAAACACGCGGTAAATCGCTCTATAAACTTCGGGAATGTTCCAATCGAATATGGATGTCATCTTTCTTCACACGTACAGCCGTCCCTTGTAAACACCATCGGGAACATTCCGAATCGTAGTCGAATATGACCGTCTCTTTCTCTCACGCTTGTAGCTATGCTTCTCACACATTTCTGGACTCTGATTGGATTTCGCGCACATGGCGCTTATGCTATGTCGGGCTGGTGTTCTGTGAGGGTGTGCTCCTTCCACGGAGGAGCTGACCCATCGCAAACGGATGTAAGTGAACTGTGTTCGATTTTTGAAAATAAAAGTAGCTGTTTTTTTTTTACTGCACGTATAACGTGTTGGTATTATGAAAATACATGATTGTGCTTGAGTAAAAAATAACTAGAGTATTTAAGTCTCAGTATTAAAAATAATATGGTTGAAGTCTGAGATAACTTTAATCTTATAAAAATTCCCGTTCACTTAAATGAGAATCAATAAAACTAACTAAAAATAAATAATAGGAGTAATTGCATTAGATATTTAAAATTTTTACCACCTTTTAACCCACTGAAGCTGTGAAAGCAATTCGAACAATAAGGACGTCTGAATAAAATTATAAATTTAGGTCTATTTTTTTTTCATTCTTTCGTGACGCCCTGTTTTTTTTACAGACAGCGCTAAACTCGAACCTTGTCGGTTTGGGGTTCGTGAAGTGTGGCGGTGCTTTGGAGCGAGCGTTGCTGTACAAAGTGCTGGCGGACCGCGTGGGGTTGCCGTGCTCCCTGCACCGAGCGACCAGCGCGCACGCTTGGTGTGAAGTCGCCGTGCCGGAGCCCGACCCGGTGGGGTGATGGAGTCACTGATTATAGTTTTTTTTTACAATTTCAAGTGTGACAAACTAGCACACAGCTTCATCCGATTAAGTGAAGACTGCGGGCCGTGACATTCACATTTATCCTGGAGAATCAAGATGTGCATCTTGCGTTGTCTCCTCTGGAACTGACACAATTACAATTACCATTATAGATATTTCATTTCATGCTGGTATTCTATTAGGGCGTGGTCGTTCCGCGATCTTCCAGTCGACTTAATCCAGCTAGACCAGAGGTTCCCAGACTTATTTTCACTTTCAAAATTTAGCTGGTTCCGGTGGGCCCCCTGCAACTGCATTTCTACCATGTTCCCAAAACTCGACAAAAAATGTGAAGATTAGATCTTACTATGGAAATTTGCGTTACATCTGAGTTCCAACCACGATGTCATATTAAAATATTATTTGCCTCCATTGATAGGTGAAGTCAAGCCAACATTTTAGTTCTTCACTATCGAAAGCAAATAAATTTTCGTGGACCCCGCTTACGAATTGTGAACCGTCTATTTTGGGCACCTGGACCACTTTGGGAAGTAAGGAGCTAGACTATTGTTTTTTTTTACTTGCAATAAATATTTTTTGTTTTTTTTTGCTGGTTATAAATCTGTTATTAATATTATAGTTGTACGATTCGTATGGTGTCTATGAGGGTCATATGCTCGATAGAACAGAGAATGGAAAAAATGATCCTATCTTAGCATCCCGGTGTTACAATGTATCTAAATTGATTTATTTATTCAGGATTGATGCAGGTATATATGGCCAGCGTTCTTTCAAATAAAACAAGATATTAATTTATATTCTTTGTATCTGTAACAGAAGTTATTGAGGTGGATTCAATATCTTCTGTCGTGTCACTGTTTACATTTATAACAGGCACTATGATATAATATAAGGTCTTTACCTATGAAGTTGCCGTTTTATATGAAATAAGTTGAAGTATTTTTTTTTTTTTAATTCTGTTGTGTCAAAGTAATCACCCATGTAATCGATGCATCTTTGCCAAAGCAGTGGTCGTTTATTACCTTCTTGTAAAAATCAGCTGGACGGGAGGCAACAAACTCTTCAAAGGCATTTTGTACTGCCTCTCGGGAATTGAACTTTTTTCCCGCTAAGTTAGCTAAAAGTTGCCAAATTTTGGAAAAAGTAATAGTCGGTGGATGCAAGGTCTGGTGAGTATGGTGGATGAGGGAGAGCGTCCAACCCAACTCTTGCAGCTTGGAGACTGTCTGTTGTGCATTATGGGGTCGCGCGTTGTCGTGTAGGAGCAGCGGGGACGACCGATTCACCAAAGCTGGTTGCAGATGTGCGAGCTTCTCCATCATGTACCTATTGAGCAGCGCGAGGAAGGTCTCAACGCATACGTTGCGCTGGCGATCGTTAAGTTCGTGGGGCACCCATCTATCAAGCTGTTTTACCTTGCCAATTTGTCGCAAATGTACCAATATTGTTTTGATGTTAACATCAAAAGCTGCTGCTAGCTCGGCTGATTGACTATCATCTGTTTCCACAATCGCCTTTAATTCATCATTGTTGAGCAAAGTGTCCGGACGACCACGAGGTTCATTTTTCAAATTAAAATTTCCAGAACGGAACCGGGCAAACCAATAACGGGTTGTGCGTTCGTTTGTAAAGTTCTCTCCGTAAGCGTTGATGTTACGTGCCGTTTGTGCCGCGTTGATGCCACGACGGAACTCATATTCCATAATTACACGAATTTTTAAAGTATCCATTATAAAGAAAAATGTTCAAACGTAAAGAAAATACAAAGCTAATCAATAAACAAAAGACTAACTAGACTTTGTAAAAAGAATGTTATGTTTTTAAAACAAAATTAATTTGAATTTAGAATTCACAACCACCCCTGAAGATAAAGATGGTATGCCCCAGCACTCATCAGACGAAACATACCAACGTCTTCCCCAATCGAGCTGACCTATTGATGCTGAAACGAACTTCGTTGTGGCTTCTGTCTTCTATATAACAAACTTCGTTGTGGCTTCTGCCACCGTAATAAAATTACTTACCCTGTCTCTAACTTCCCTCAATTGTTAAAATAATGGTCCGAACGTGTGAGACGGAGATCTCAGCATTCCCGATTGTGTTACAGGAAGGTACATATGAAGGTGAAGAGAATTATCCGGCAGGCTTGTTACGAGCTAACTACGTTGTAGATTTAACGGAACGTCCCGGGCGGCTTCTGCCACGCGGAGGTGTTGACGCTACGCGTATATGCGGCCCGACTTGCGGCTTACTTTACACTGCGCGCTCGCCACCAGAAGTATGCAAATGTGCACAATAAAATGAGCAATGGATTTTAGACGTTTTATTGTTGTTTACTCATTCTATTCTTACTGCTTTTTTTTTAAATGGACACGAGCGAGTTTTTTATAGCTCGCAGTGGGTAACTAGCACAAGGGCCCAAGAGGGCTGATCCTCGATTAGTTGCTTCTGACAAGACAAGCCAGTACTTGACTACAATACTACACGGTTGAGTCCCCTCTTCTCTTGAAGACATCACACTCGGACGGAAAGAATGTCGCTGGGAAATTATTCCAATGCTTCGCTGTTTGCATTAAACACGACAAAGTAAATAAATCCCTTTGTCCGAATGCTGGAATATCGTTACACAAATTCTTTTTCCTCCACCTAGGTGACTTCTATCATAGTTAGAATCAAAATTAGTTTCCAAGTTGCCATGAAAAAAAGCCGCAATAGGGGAGAGGACAGCTTGGCTGTACCACTTTGTACATTGCAGCAGTGGGGGGACATTTTCACACTCGGTTAAGCCACCAAGGCATAGATAATAGAGAAGCATCCAGAAAACCAATACTTTGTGTGTTGTATATATAATTGTTTATATATACAACATGCGAGGTATTGGATTGTACAAAAAATTCGGTTGGACTTCAATTTTGGTAATTTGACTCGAGTCAAGTGTGATTCACTTGTATGGTATATTTCGGAATAAATAAAAATGTAGTGTAAGAAAATCATTATTTTTATTTGTGTATAATTAAGGCGATTGGATACTGGTATCTCGTCTGTATAATTATTTAAATTAAATAATATAGAAATATATTCAACGTGTATATGTAGACATCAAAATGGACGGACAAATTACAAATATGTAAACTTAAAACTAAAGTGCACTGAATACGCGCGGATGGAACTCGTACTTCGTGTGGTTTTAGAAGTGAACTTATCTGGTATTAAATTAACAATTCCAATCAAGGCAAATAAATATACAAAAATACTAGAAACAGTAATTACTAATAAATATAGAAAATAAAATTTATTGGTTGGATGAAAATGACTTCAATAAATCAACTTTTATGGTAATGGTGAAGAAGAATGTTTCGTGAAATAATTTGTTAACTCGCATTCTCAGTTCGATATAGTTCTGTCTCATTCCCACGCGAATTAGGCGTTTTATTTCAATAGTATTGTGCCATTTTACGACCTACGATCCAATTTTTCGATATTCTTGAGTTGTCTTTTTCGTTCTATAGGTGCGATATGTTCTCGCTACAATTAAACCTATAAAAGGTTTTTGTAAATAAAGTAAAATACAAGTTTTGTTATGAAATAGAGCGCGCAGTTATTTTTATATCAATGACTAATTATTGATTTTTACTTTCATTTGTATACCCCATGTCGTTAATAGTAATTTGAACCGGAATACGAATAAAAACAAACAAATACAACAAACTTTAAAAGTACAACCTTCTCTAATCATTTTGAAATGTGTCACTTTTATTTTATTGTGGATATATATATATAATATATTTAATTCTATTTAGGCTTATGGAAAACCAATAAATGTCATAGATAAGAAAATCTATGTTAGTTACCCTAAATTATTTTAAATATATATATATATATATTAAAAAATATAATCTAAAACACTAGAAATTTCAAGGTTGATAGATGAGTATGGGTCGCAGGTTCAAATACCAGATTACTTGGAAAAAACAGTGGATAATACAAATAAATGGCGTGCATCAATGTTCCCAGATCCTATACCAATCATTTGGTGTGCCAATGAAGATATATTTGCGATATAAAAAAATGGTCAAAAAAGAAAAATATATACACTTAATGTATACAAACAAGAAATTCTCCTAATTTTAATAAAAAAATAAACGTTAATAAATGTATAATTAATTCAGTCTGGTATTACTAAACTGGTAATGGCAACTATGCTCCATTGATGGAATCTGAATATATATTATAGACACTGAAATAGTAATTACTACGTACAATAGAAATATTTTTCTTACATAGGTCACATTGCCTATAACAAGCACGTGTTGTCATCCCTGAGGTTCGTAACGGAATTCCTCGTTGCCTGTTATTGGGTTGCCGGATCGTTACACTCACCGTGCGAAACAAAGACAGGGTTATGCTGCTAATTCACGCCCGATCGAGCCGACCCATTCGTGTTGCATCTATAGTCGATGCATTTTAAACTGAGTCGTCGGGCAATAAATGTCCCTGACCGTAGGAATGTGCACGCAATGCAACCCGTTATCGATACTTAGCTACCTGCGCACGCGGGGTCGATGCGTCATCGTGACCTTCATTAGCACTCTGACCAGGAGTCATTAGTTGTAACGAGTAAGGGTTTTTCTATAAATATAAGATTTTTGTTATGACACTCATTATATTACTTACGACTCGTTACGCAATACGCACAATGGATAATTTATTTTCTAACGTGGTTATGAAGAAATTAAAATAAGTTATTCTATGATTACGTCGAAACATTTTATCTTACAAATTAAAATACTATTACTATTAATACTTAACATAATTTAGCATATCGATCGTACCTATCCCGTTATCGATATGCACCTCCACAGTTCTTACGCACATCACTATGCCTCTCCATAAGACCTGTAAGTGCGAGCGAGACAGACAGATAAATATGATTTATGACCCGAAGCCTCAGTTCATAATGGGTCGGCTATAGTAACAATCTACATGTGTCTAACAGTCTCAAAACTATATAGTATTCGTAACTAAACTAGCACAAGCTTCAGAGTTACTACAAACTTGTACTTATGTCATGTTACAAATAAAGATTATTATTATATACTGTACTGTTAAAGTTCTTACAACTCATTAGCATACCTGAATTTTGCTTGTGGTAGACGTATTTATGTGCGTGCGCTCGGTCTTGTCGACGCGACCTTCTCGCAACTGACCGCTCTATCTCAAGGATCCGATCACCACCGGGGCGAGGGACTTATGCCATCAGACACATCCAACGTCAGAAAGTTGACATACATGTTTAACCACGCGCGTTCGACGAGACAAACTCCAGAGAGTGAGTATTCGATCGTTTTCATTCTTCATCTATTCGAATACCCCGTGTTAATTACACTACATCGGAATTCTTCATGTTATTTCATATGAATACCGGCGTGATATAGTTGCATAACACTGCTGTGTTTCGTCTGATGAGTGAAGGGATCTGGAGACCTTTATTACTGGTTACATTGGTAGAGCTACACCAGTTTGTTTCTAACTGCAGAATGAATAGGGCAGCTCGACCGGGGAAGGACAACGCCCTTCAGAATACCAGTGTGAAATAGCTACATAATGCTGTGTTTCATCTGGCGAGTGCAAAGATCCGGAGACCTTTATTACTGGTGACGAGGCATTCCATCTCAGTCCTCAAGGGTGACAACGCATCTGCATTATGATTCCTCGTCAAGTATGAATATAGATGTCATGGGCCTCAGGAATAACTTAGTATCAGGTGAACTGTGTGCTCATTTGCAACTCTCAGTGTAATAAAAAATGAATTACATTGGATTCGGGAAGGCATTATAATATATACTGCGTAGTTGATGACATCTAGTGATCGACAGATGTTATCTTAATCGAAATCTACCAGGAGGACATAACTATTTGCTTTTTCGGTTATGGGAATCAAGTCTTTTTATCGTACGTGTAAAAAAGAAATATGTCACTGCTAGAGTGCTAAATTTAATAGCTAATTTAAAGCTATAAATAATAATAATAACGCTATAAGATAACGAGTGTTAACTTTAATGTTCGCTTTGTGATGAAAATATTTTATTAACGAATTATATCACAATATGTGATCGTAACGAAATTAAGACGAAATTTAGTGTAGAGCTGGCCATTTAGATTATATACCAAACTGCTACACAGAATTTTGGTATATAATCTATTTCTTATTTTCTAGCTATGCTTTTTAAACTCTTCAAGTGTGCTTTTTATAATAGCTAATAGCTTTTATCTTAGTATGCTAGGTAATAACAGATAATAAATAATTCAAACGAACTCTTATTTTAAACAAAAAATGTAGAATTGCTAAAAAATTTCATACGTCAGCACCAGATTTAAATGTGGTAAAAATCTTACACTAATGTCTTTCTTTAGCTTTATAAAAAAATATTGTCAATTTGAAATTATGCTTGCGTTGGACGGTATGTATTTGTGATTTGTGCCCAAAATTTACTCTAATTCATGAATGCACTTAAATATTATAATATCTATTTTTAATTACTTTGATACCTACATCGTTCGATTGAATGTTTTAACCGTTTCACTAAACATGTCACAAAAATAAATGACATACCAAAGGAAATTAGGAATATTGTCTAATTTTTTAAACGATATTCGTTTAAAAAATAACTGGCGTCCATAACTCGGTATCACTATATATAGTCCATAAAGAGAAAATAACTATTACTGTCATAATAACAATTAAAATAAGTCGTATGATGGCAGTGCAAGAGAAGAGAACCTTAACTCCGTAGAGCATTGTCTCTTTCACACAAGTCTATTTGCGATAGAGACGTCGCTCTACAAAAACGGAATTTCCCGATCACACGCAATAGTCTCTTTCTATAGGCCGATGTGTATGTACTACTATTGTTCGAGTAATCTTATTTTTTCGCTTTGTTCGAAAGGCGCATTAATGTAAATGCAGTGTTATTTATAGGGCAGTAAAGGCTAAAATGGTCGATCAGACGGTAGTCTGTGGTACCCCGTGTACCATAAGCGTACGCGACCGTGCTCGGGGCACGGGCTCAGGTGCGCGGGATACGACGCTCTCTTTCAGGGATAGTGCCGACTCCGTTGAAGCTTCTGAAGGCGGCCGAGATGATT
This sequence comes from Teinopalpus imperialis, assembly GCA_029286865.1. Lineage (NCBI taxonomy): Eukaryota > Metazoa > Arthropoda > Insecta > Lepidoptera > Papilionidae > Teinopalpus > Teinopalpus imperialis. Next base: position 286,637 of record JAGSMU010000020.1, on the reverse strand, counting down.
GGAGTGTTTGTGGCTGGCTTATCTGTGGATAAAATTTTAATTTCTGTAATTTATTTGTTCATTCGCACTTTTGTGTGATGAGGACAGAATGCTTGGGTTTTTCCGAATGCTAAACATAGTCATGTTGTTACTTTTCTAGTCGTTGCTGAACACAGATCTTGAAACTGGTAGAGTTACACTTCAGCTATTTTCTAGTCGTCACACGAATAAATCGGCACGACAGAGGGAGCTCCACGCGCTCACGTAATACCAGCGTGAAATAGCAGCATATCGCTGCTGTGTTTCGTATGATTAGTGCGCGGATTGGATGCCCAATCACAGACACTGCGATATTCCATTTTACCTCTCAGGAATGACAAAATATGTGCTTCATGAATCTTTGCCGTAGATGGATCTAGATATCATGGATCATCACTTACGATCAGGTGAACTTAGCGCCCGTTTGTATTGCCATGCAGCAGTATCATGCACCTGTGCATCCAATATCCTGTGTAGTTGGAGGTTACCTGGTGAATTCTTAAAGATATCGCGCTGGACCAGAGAGATAAATTACCGTTCTCGTCAAAGTCTGCGGCGTGTGCGGACGCTTAATGGGCACGTCGCGATACTCGTAAATGTTATCTCTGGACCGCGTCGTGTTGTCTATGCCCGTCTCCTCCAGCTCGGGGACCATGAAGACGTCGCCGTTGTAGTAACGATCGGACTCCCTGCAATTCATTTATAAATTTTGTATTTAAAACAAGATTTTTTGAATAATATTTTTCTCTTATACCTATTTGGTTAATTATGACGAAACTGAAACACTAATCTAACATATTTCTATTAATAAATGGAAACATCAGGCTAATTTGCATTCCCACGCAAACACACACGCAAACACTTTTACAAATACAATTTTTAACAGTGGTAGAGCTACACTACAGTTTACACTGCAGAATGAATCGATCAGCTCAACCGGGTAGGACCACGCCCTCACAGAATACCAGCGTAAAATAGCAGCATAATTTAGCTGTGTTTCGTCTGGTGAGTGTAGGGATCCGGAGACCTTTATTACTGGTGATGAGGCATTCCATCTCAGTCCTATAGGGTGACAACGCATCTGCATTATGATTCCTTGTTAAGGATGAATGTAGATGTCATGGATCGCAGGAATCACTTGCCATCAGGTGAACTGGGTGCTCGTTTGGTACTCTTAATGGAATTTAAGTAAATACACACAATAGTATATTTTTATTTTACTTTAGTATCACCTTTTTACTATTCATGCTTCCGTCATATGTTTGTACTGGTGAATATGAGGGGACTGGTAACATGTGATACAGGTGGAATCCTCTCACACACATTTGTATCAATCTTTCATATAGGTCGCGGCACGTAAGTCTAGCGGTGAACGAAACGTGGAGGGGATAGCTGCGCGTGGGACTGTCGCGAACGCTTCGTTAATATGGATGAAATTTAGCACGGACATAGATTATAGTCTGGAAGGCTATTTTTTTACGCGAATGAAGTTGCGGGCGGAAGTTAGTAGTTTTTTTTTTATTAATTACAAGGAATGGACTGGAGAGCCAATAAGTGGTTACGCATGGCCTCTCGCGCCCCCTTGACTCCCCGGGGATACCATATTTTCGACTTCTGCACATTAACGGTCAGCGCTAGATTTATTTGCCCCAACTTATACGATTACTCGTACATTAAAGTTTGTGGTGAGAAATAAAGAATTATTATATAAAAATAGAAACATTCACTAAGTCACACACAACAAAAACACAAAAGGAAGCAAGAATTTATTAAGAGATTTTAAAGTATACTATTGATAAGTGGAATACAACGATAATACGTTTTAGGTCTGTTTTGTACTAAATTTACATAATAACAGAAATCACTTACCACCACCAGGTGATGTGTGCTCATTTGTCACCCTTAATTTCATAACAACAACGACGAATATCGTCACTTAAAAGCATTCAGTCTTAGTAATTGACTGAATTTATACTATTTTTTTTATTTAAGAGTTTTGCTAAAAGCACAACGAATAAACCATGGACAATGCACAAAAGCTAGAAGCGACATACTAATAATTGTCCATCGTTCACCTACTTTGTCGGTACCATTTTCCACTTGGGTGGTGCAGCCCTGCAACGTTAATTGGTTAGTAAGGTAAAGTTTACATTAAACATTGTTAGTGGGTCCATTGTTAGTAATTCACAAAATTTAAGAGAAAGATTAAAAATCTTTCTTACATAGATCTTACGTTACTATTTGTTTTAATATAGCAAGTTAACTTTTGTTTTAACGTAATTTTTATTAATGTTAACAATTTAATATATATTTTTTTTAATCTTGTTAATTATTCTTTGAATTCCTGCTTTTATATATATTCACACATTTTTTTAAGCATGTTGTGGTTACCTCCTATAATTGTAAAAACAGTTACATAGAATACCATATTCTTGTACAGTATAAAATATAAATGCTGTGTCTTGCGTTGGTAATCCATTTAATAAATAAATAAATAATCGTTGATATATAAATAAAACAGCTCGTTTCATTCTCCCGCGATGCAGACACGCTGATGTTCGTTTTGCCAGCAAGACGAATGGGTCGGACCGAACGGGTCAGGACCACGCTTAACTATGTGCTCTGTTGTCACCGTTGGTAACATTAAAAAAAAAAGTGAACCATGTACTAGATTGTCACCGTTCGATACATAAAAAAAAAACACTTAATAGGATTGTTATCATACTAGCTTATAAATAAAAACCTAAGCTGCACAATATTTTTACCTCTTGTTCTTCATGCAATTCTCTTTCCACCTATCAGCCGATTAGTGGAGTGAAGCTTATGGGGTTAAGTCAATGTACAATTTTGTTTATAAAGTATTTGAATTGTTGAACGAGATACCTCTTGGCGTTCCTCCACAGCATGCAGCAGACAACCAGCAGGACCAGCAGTAGGAGGCAGGCGCTGGACACCGACCAGAAGGCGATCTGCAGCGGCTGCTTCGGCTCCCACCAGTACTGGAAACAAAATCATCATTCTTATATAAATATATATATATATATATATATTTAAAATAACCGTAATAAATAAATTGACAAACTGTATATGAATTAAGAAGGAGAATACGTGGTTTGGTAGTCTATGGTCATCGCCGTACCTCTCAGGGGTGTCTGGTCTTCGCCCCGCTCCTCACAAACAGCATATGGCTTGACCACTATCCTTAATACACGCACTCGCTGCAGGCAATTTATTATTATTTCGAAAATATTAGCTCAGAAAACGTGTGCGCGTTACTCCTTATATAAAAAACCACCTCCCCTCCATGTGGGAATATGACGTCATATAGCGGACGCAATTGAACAGTAAAGAAAAGGCCTTTTTTATGATTCCAACGGTTTGGAAACTGTTCGTGGCATTCTCGAACATGTTCTCTCGCTAGAGTAAAATATCTCTTGCATACAATTTACAACTCTATCTGAATTGGCTAAGGGCGATGACCAGTGGGAAAATGCTCGAGCAATTCTCCGCCTTATTTGCGCCGGCCCCAAAGATGCTGTCCTTAGAATAACTGTATGTGTATCTAAAGACTAGCAAGAGATGTAGACCCAGCTGTCGTGTTTACAGGGTTTATCAATATCAACGGAATAATAATTTTATTACTTAAAAGATGAAGGCACAATAAAAAAATATATAAGCACGTGAATTATGCGAAATCGGTCTTCTATTCTCTATGGCTAAGTCCTAAGTATAAAAAATAAAAATTAACAAGCTGGAACAATTTTGGTAGTATGCCATGGATATACAAAACTTTTTACATACAATAGTAGAGCTATATAATCATAGATTACCAGCGTATAGCTGCTGTGTTTCGTTTGGTGAGCGTAGCGATCCGTAGACCCAATTAATAAAAATAATAATTTACAGGTATCTCGCCTTTTCGCCCTAACCGTCGACCGTTTTGACTCGAGGGACTCCCGTCTAGTTGGTCTGTATGTATGTATTATATTGTATTGTATATATTTGTTTTATCCACATAATAATTTATTTTTTCTAGGCACACATAAAAAATACATAGCAAAATTAGGTAAAACAAATAATAAAAGCGCAAAAAAAAGATTTTTACCTAATCAAAAGAAAACAAAACAAAAGACATTACTAGTAGTGAGGCATTCTAAATCTTCGATGGAAGTGTCCATGAGCCGTAGTCATTGTTAACCCATCAGGTCAGGTGGTCTTCGTTGTTGAAACGTATTGTAATACAGCAAAAAAAATAAATAGCTGAATAAATTAAATTAAATACCTAAGTGCTGGTTACGAGGCATTTCATTCGAATCTTCAGGCATGAGAACGCAATTCAACATGATTTCTTATCAAGGATCGATGGAATCACTTTTAAGTCTGATGAACTGATACACTAGTCACTAAAAATATAATATGTAAATCAACTATAAAAATACATACCTCAGTGATGGGCGGGTAAGTAGGCACTAGCCTCCCGATAACAGTCGGTAGATATACGGTCCAGAACGCGAGTTCCGTCTGTCTGTAGTTAAGTTGGATGCTTGAGTTGAATGTGGTGTTCAAATTTAAATAGCGCAGTTGGCCCGCTTGTGCCATTTCGAAGTGGACGCCGAGGATTCTAGATCGGGTTGGGTTGCTGCAAATCAAAATTCAACATGTATGAAAACTCAAAGTCCTCGTAGAATACCAGCATAACGTCGCTGTGTTTAGGTGGGATCTTTGAACTCAGTTACAGGTAACCAAGCATTCCGTGTCAACCCTGAGGGGCAGCAACGTATATGTATCTTGAAATTCAGGATGTCTTTATTTGTCACCACAGATATCTTAGTTAAAAGAAGATCTTAACACTCACTCGAGGAGGTTGGAGAGCGTCTTGTGCAGAGGTACACAACCTTTATTAACTCAGCGACACAGTAACATACTAGTTACAAATTTGCGACTACCTTATATATTTATATGCACAATTTGCCTTAAATAAAAATATCTAATTCGTAAATCTCGTGACACACTTGACAAGTGCTTTCGACACACCAATGTGTCGCGACACGATGGTTGATAACCGCTGCCCTAGTCATCCCCTTCCTTACTCCGATGTAATGCAGGTGCAATAAGGTCGCAGGAAGGTTCGGACGCAGTGTCAAGGACACACAGAACACTCCCAGATCATTCACACAAACGCAACGACGTTCACTATTCCAGCGGTGCTCAACCTTTTTTCAATAACATACTCTTTACACATTCGCACTTACACACCCTTACATACTTACATGCAAAATTACCCCGGATCTCCGTAGATAACAATATCGTATTTGTAATATAAATGTCGCGACACATCGGTGTACACACGTAGGTTGAGAGCCGCTGGTCAAAAGACCAGGAGGCATCTACGATATCCTTTCGTCCCCCCATGCTTAGGGTTGTCGGGCGCTGTTCTCGGTATCAGGCGGTTGCGTTATATAAACGTTTACCGACACGAATGAGAGCAATAACTGAAGGGGCCGTTTTTAAAAATAAATTTTATAAAATATTAAAAAGTGATTTCGTTTTTGGATTCATGATTTGCTTATAAAAATAAAGTAAAATGTTTCTGTGTTATTGCTACGAATTGACCAGCTTGGTTTAGGAGCCACATTCTGACACAATATCAAACTAAAACTATTTTTTTTGTATATCTAACATTTTCGATTCGATTGTGGTCTTTTTGTTATGGCATGCCACTGTGAGTCCTTCCACGTCATGCCACTGTGCCTTCGTCCGCCTTTTTGATTTTTCTTATGCAATTATTATAATTATGCCATAGACTTACGTTTATTATATAGAAATAAATATTTATGGATCTTTATCAGAAAGAAGTAATTGAGGTAGAATCAATACTTATGTTGTGTCACTGTTTACATTTATCGCACTATGATTCTTCTTCATAGCTTCATAGCTTTTAATATTTTTTGTTTGATAATCTTATTTTATTTTTATTATATTTAAATACTTGATATGTAACCTATCGTCGAAGTTACATCTCGTGTATGTTAATCTGAAAATTATTTAATTTATTTAAATACTTGATATGTAACCTATCCCCGAAGTTACATCTCGTGTATGTTAATCTGAAAATTATTTAATTTATTTAAATTCTTGATATGTAACCATCCCCGAAGTTACATCTCGTGTGTGTTAATCTGAATATTATTTAATTTATTTAAATACTTGATATGTAACCTAACCCCGAAGTTACATCTCGTGTGTGTTAATCTGAAAATTATTTAATTTATTTAAATTCTTGATATGTAACCTATCCCCGAAGTTACATCTCGTGTGTGTTAATCTGAAAATTATTTAATTTATTTAATTTATTTAAATTTTGATATGTAACCTAACCCCGAAGTTACATCTCGTGTGTGTTAATCTGAAAATTATTTAATTTATTTAAATTCTTGATATGTAACCTATCCCCGAAGTTACATCTCGTGTGTGTTAATCTGAAAATTATTTAATTTATTTAAATTCTTGATATGTAACCTAACCCCGAAGTTACATCTCGTGTGTGTTAATCTGAAAATTATTTAATTTATTTAAATTCTTGATATGTAACCTATCCCCGAAGTTACATCTCGTGTATGTTAATCTGAAAATTATTTAATTTATTTAAATTCTTGATATGTAACCATCCCCGAAGTTACATCTCGTGTGTGTTAATCTGAAAATTATTTAATTTATTTAATTTATTTAAATTCTGATATGTAACCTAACCCCGAAGTTACATCTCGTGTGTGTTAATCTGAAAATTATTTAATTTATTTAAATTTTGATATGTAACCTATCCCCGAAGTTACATCTCGTGTATGTTAATCTGAAAATTATTTAATTTATTTTAAATTTTGATATGTAACCTATCGCCGAATTTACATCTCGTGTGTGTTAATCTGAATATTATTTAATTTATTTAAATTCTGATATGTAACCTAACCCCGAAGTTACATCCTCGTGTGTGTTAATCTGAAAATTATTTAATTTATTTTAAATTTTGATATGTAACCTATCCCCGAAGTTACATCTCGTGTGTTAATCTGAAAATTATTTAATTTATTTAAATTTTGATATGTAACCATCCCCGAAGTTACATCTCGTGTGTTAATCTGAATATTATTTAATTTATTTAAATTTTGATATGTAACCTATCGCCGAATTTACATCTCGTGTTTGTTAATCTGAAAATTATTTAATTTATTTAAATTCTTGATCATTCCTTTCTCCGTTAGTTACTCTATATCTGTGCAATTTTATTGGTCCCCACCATACGGCGTATAAACTATCATACATTTTCAGATACACGCTGTTACCTATAAAAGCTTTTACATATATTATATTTAAATACTTGATATGTAACCTATCATGAATTTACATCTCGTGTGTTAATCTGAATATTATTTAATTTATTTAAATTATTGATATGTAACCTATCATGAATTTACATCTCGTGTGTTAATCTGAATATTATTTAATTTATTTAAATTTTGATATGTAACCTAACCCCGAAGTTACATCTCGTGTGTGTTAATCCGAAAATTATTTAATTTATTTAAATTCTTGATATGTAACCATCCCCGAAGTTACATCTCGTGTTTGTTAATCTGAAAATTATTTGAATTTATTTAAATTCTTGACATGTAACCATCCCCGAAGTTACATCTCGTGTGTTAATCTGAAAATGATTTAATTTATTTAAATTCTTGACATGTAACCATCCCCGAAGTTACATCGTGTGTGTTAATCTGAAAATTATTTAATTTATTTAAATTCTTGATATGTAACCTAACCCCGAAGTTACATCGTGTGTGTTAATCCGAAAATTATTTAATTTATTTAAATACTTGATATGTAACCATCCCCGAAGTTACATCGTGTGTGTTAATCTGAAAATTATTTAATTTATTTAAATTCTTGACATGTAACCATCCCCGAAGTTACATCCTCGTGTGTGTTAATCCTGAAAATTATTTAATTTATTTAAATTCTTGATATGTAACCATCCCCGAAGTTACATCTCGTGTGTGTTAATCTGAAAATTATTTAATTTATTTAAATACTTGATATGTTACCTAACCCCGAAGTTACATCTCGTGTGTGTTAATCCGAAAATTATTTAATTTATTTAAATTCTTGATATGTAACCTATCCCCGAAGTTACATCTCGTGTATGTTAATCTGAAAATGATTTAATTTATTTAAATTCTTGATATGTAACCTATCGCCGAATTTACATCTCGTGTTTGTTAATCTGAAAATTATTTAATTTATTTAAATACTTGATATGTAACCTAACCCCGAAGTTACATCTCGTGTGTGTTAATCTGAAAATTATTTAATTTATTTAAATTCTTGATATGTAACCTATCCCCGAAGTTACATCTCGTGTGTGTTAATCTGAAAATTATTTAATTTATTTAAATTCTTGATATGTAACCTATCGCCGAATTTACATCTCGTGTTTGTTAATCTGAAAATTATTTAATTTATTTAAATTCTTGATCATTCCTTTCTCCGTTAGTTACTCTATATCTGTGCAATTTTATTGGTCCCCACCATACGGCGTATAAACTATCATACATTTTCAGATACACGCTGTTACCTATAAAAAGCTTTTACATATATTATATTTACAATACATGTTAATTTAATAATTATTACTTAATTAGTAAATTATCAGGTAATTATTATATTTACTTCCTTAATTAATAGTTAAAAAAATATCTCACCCGAATCTAGCGAAATCCGAATAAGCCTTCATAAAGAAATGACTCATGTTTCTATCATTAGGTGTCCACGCTTGACGCTCGATCCTGAGCCTCCGGGGAAAGAACTCCTGGTCCATGAAAGGTGCACCGGACAGGAATATGTTCTCAACTCCGTGCGAGTACTGACGCCAGTCCGGCCACTTGTACGACTCCACCGTTGTGTTCAGTACGTACATATAAACAGGTACCTTCTCCTCGAGGAGTAACTTCACCATTTTGTCAGTGGGCGCTCGGTAGAGGAAGTCCGAGAGAAGCTGCAAGTTGTAATAAATGTACGTTAATGCTAGTTAACACGATCGCTATTGATATGTTAGTTTAAATTAACCCTTATCAGACGTGAAACTTCACATGCTTTATTTAATAAAAAAAGATTTTAGTTTTTATTTAATTTATATAAGTTTCAATTTAACATTTCTGAGTTTTAAATAATTATTTATATGTTTCTAACGTATGGTATATTTTGAAGTATTCTACAAAATTAAGGTATTGTTATCTCTTGCACGTTTAACGAAAGGATTAGTTTTCCTTACTCCAGTCAAGTTGCGACAAGAATGTTTTTTTTTTAAAAAGAATATTATCAATGCTATTACCATTTCTAATATTCCGGTTAACCAACTCCAACTGAGCTGAAAATGCTTGTGCTATGGAGATGGTTCACGACAATAGACTAATAGTGGATTTGAACATACGGCCTTAAGTTGCGCAGACCGTGTTTTCATTTACCATGCTTTCTTGTATTGAGGGTGACAAATGAGCACACAGTTAACACCTATAAGTGGAAGCGGACCACGACACTTAAATTCATCCTCTTTAAGGAATCACAATGAAGATGCATTATCACTAATGTGGATTTAGATGGTATTTCTCGTCACCAGTAATCAGGGTCTCCGGATCATTGCACTCACCGAACGAAAAACAGCATTTTACTGCTATTTTACTATGATCCATTTTAGTGGCCCTACTGAATAAATCCTAACCTTACTATATTATAAGAGCGTCATTATTTCTAAATAAAAAAAAAAGTTATAAAAAAAACGTTTAATCCTTTGCTATCCCCATAACTAAACAGCGATTCCAGATCAATTTTACAAGGCTGCTAGGGCCTTCACGATTGACATTCTTGCTGCTATGCTATTGAAATGTGTGTATTTTTTTTAAATGACTTATTATAATAATGTATTGCATACACAAAAAAATAATCAATTTTTTCGAGTGACAACAACGGATTTATTATATCTCATAACACACAATTGAACCTTTTCATGACCAACTCACATGTACATATTGATCCCGTATAGCGCTGACGTTGTGCGGGTCGGGGTGATAGGTGTACATATATCGGACAGCCTCGTATACTCCGCGAGGGTTCAGCGTATAATTGTAGCGTAGAACTAACTCCTGAACTTTCTGTTCGAACCACCGTTCGCTTACGTCGTATGTCGGGGCCAGGGTTTCGTTGTTATCTGTGAATATATAATAAGAAGTTTAGAGTAACAAACGAGCACACAGTTCACCTGATGGCAAGTGATCCTTGACGAAGAATCATAATGCCGGTGCGTTGTCGCTTTTGAGGACTGAGATGGAATGCCCCGTCACCAGTAATAAAGGTCCGTACGTAACTCACCGGACGGAACACTGCAGCGTTATGCCGCTATTTTATTCTTTGTGGGCGTGGTCCTACACCGGTCGAGCTGAACCATTTATTATGCAGCTAGAAACTACCATTGTTATTTATTTATTATATTATACATTGTGAACTAGAACACATAACAAACTAGAACAATAGAACAACATAGGTATATATGTGTTTAAAACTCAGCTTGAAAGAGAAAAGAGAATCATTAAATATATCTCTGTCACTATAGACAGATTTTTGTCTCTTTCTGGTAATGTTACATATTATTATTATTACTTACATATTATTATGTACCCAGATTTCTTACGGTAGTACATAAAACATAGTATGAAAACAAACCATGACGTTATTCATTTGTTTGTTCAAACGCCAACAGGTGACTCAAACACACGATCACATATAGAACTGTTTGTCCGTGTTGCTCGCATACAAATATATTGCTATTACCGTCGCACAAAGATAGTTACCGCCCCCGTCATATATTGAAAACCTTTTTCCTCTTATATTGGAAACGTTTTCTAAATTTTTGAAATCAAATTATTCGGCGTGGCGCATATCGTAGTAATATTAATCATTAGGATCTATATATAAATCCTACTGCTTACCACAGTTAGTTCACTTCTTTTACTTCTGCCCTTACTAGACAGTATGAACATTCCAAAAGGGTTTGAGATTTAAATTGAGATAATTCAAAGCAACACATAATTTAAGGAGCAGACATAAATAGATATTCATTCTTCATCCATTATAATTTGCATACCTTATCATATTTATTCTATATACTATCACAGATACTCACAAAGAAAATAAGCTGCCTCCTGCGTAGTGACTCCAGTCATGTACCGTAGCGCGGAATTGAACCTTCGATTTACGATGAGCTCCTCAGGCTTGGTGTCAAGGAAATGCCAGTCTCTCTCCCGCCAGCCCTCGTACCACTCGTCGCCAGGAAACGTGAAGTTATTTTCCAACACCGGGCCCCACGGGATGAAGCCCACCTGAGGCTGAATTTTTTTTGTCAGTAATACAACATTATTGAATTATTCAAATAACCTATGGATTCCAATGCTGAATATTTCCACATCTTATAGGATAAGAAAGAAGCATAGTGTACTTATGTTCCAATAATGGTATTGCTTAAATTTGTGACATGAATCAGTACGCTCGATAAGGGACGCGCCCTCACAAAATACAAGCACGAAATCTCAGCATTAGGCTGTGCTGTTTCGAATGGTGAGTGTAGTCATCCGGATGTAAGTGTTTATGGGCCGCAGTAATCACTTACCATCAAATAAAACGTTCGGTCATTTGCCGCTTTTAGTTTCGTAAAAAAAAATTTAGTGATCCTGTGGCATTTATTCTTATATTTTTATATAAGGCATATATAAGGTACGTTTAAACAGACTACGACAAGCGGTGATAATTAGCGTAATCACTTAACGCCCTGCTTTATACTAATTTCCCACAAATATCACCTGATCCCCATCACCATGATAGTAATTTTAGCTACAAAGTTTACTTAATGTTATAGATGTTTGATTGTTCCTATAATTAAAGGTAGACAACAGCATATTATATATATAGGCCGTGCAGCTCGGCAACGTCACTTGGCGAACGGGAGTGCGTGCTTGCGTGCATGCGTGCGTACGTGCGTGCGTGCTTGCATACTGTATATATCTCCTTTGTGTATGGGATAACCCTCATTAAGGTGCCGCATCAGCGCCATTGTAATTGCTAGATAGTCGTAGGGACACTTTGTACTTTTAATTGTAAAGTCTATTTAAGTATCAATTCCCAAATAAATCGTTTTTTTTAATCAAATCTAAGTACCCCGCAACAGTGCGCGGCGGCGTGTGTATGTGTGTACTGAAATTTTACCTGAAACTCCGCGTTGCCCAGTTCATAGAAGCTTCTACCCTGGCGTAGACAGTTGACTAGCTTCCACGAGGAATCTATGGGGCAGCCGAGCAGACGGCCGAACACGAGCGATGTGTTCTGAACTCTGAACTTGTCTTCTATTAACGCCCAGTCTGCTAACGCGGAACCACTCTGGAAGTGAATAAGTGTACATATTATATTTCTTATATAAAATTGAAAATGTACTATATACTATATTGTAACAATATAGTACATTTGTACATACTTGTGCACATGCATGTGTTGGGCTATAGTAGAGGTTGAGTGGTTTTCTCTGCGTTTATGGAAATGTTTACAGCACTATAGCATATTCCACCTAGTTGTTCGGTTACAATCAGAAGATAATGCCGTAGTTAAAATCGATCGATATGATAATTTGTTAATTTGACTGAAATGTAATGTCTCCGCATTTCCAGATATTGGGTCTCTATTCATTGAGAACATATACTATACGAAATATGATGCTATTATTCTGTTAGGCCCCTAAAGTAACTGCAACGTAGCTTGAGGAGTTATTCGGATTAACTCCACCCTCTGTGTTTACATCGTACACCACGATAGAATTCAAAATTTCATCGACGTCATCTCTATGGTTGGCAATCTATCACGCAATTTCCTGCCACGCACAACTACTCTATGGAATCAGCCGTCACCAGAGGTGTTTCAGAACCGATTCGACTTAGGGGACCTTCAAGAAAGGAGCCTTTCTTAAAGGCCGGCAGCGCATTTGCGACACCTTAAGTGTTGCGGATGTTCTTGGGCGGCGGTGATCACTTACCACCGGGTGGGCTGCTTGCTTGTTTGCTATCTATTCTGCATATATATGAAAAAAAAATATGCCAGTTAAACTTACCTGAGCAATCACTCGCGTTACAATCTGACTGGTCTGGGGCGCCAAAGCCAAGAGACCAGCCGACGCTGCTCCAGCCCCAGGGCCGAACAGCGTGATGGACCCTGCGTCGCCGTTGAACGGCTCGATATTGTCCCGCACCCAGCGTAGAGCCATTATCTGGTCCAGGATGCCGTAGTTACCGGGAGAGTTCTCATCAGCAGTTGATAGGAAACCTGAGTAAATTGTACAACACGAAATGTCACGGATACGATAGTCTACGTGTCGATAACCAAACAAACAACTCTAATAAACTAATTACGAATTAAGAATGATGGTTATAATTACCCAGAGCGCCGAGCCTGTAATTGATGGAGACCACGACGACGTTATAGAAGGCAGCTAGTGTGTGTCCAGGAAACAGGTTGGAAGCACCTGACGAGAACTGTCCCCCGTGAATGTACACCATTACTGGGTACTTCTGCGCCGTGGCACCAGCTTCCGTCTAGAACAAAAGTGGTTCGTTAAGAGCAGTATTGAAAATATCTTTTCATTCGAAAGAAACACAATACGTGCACGATTTTAATTAATTATATTAAACCGACTGCGAAAAGGAGGTTCTGTAATTGAAATTTATTTGTCCGTAATATGGTTGCAGATGAATAATGTAATAGGTCGCCTGCCGCGGCTGTGTTTCGTTCGTAGGCATTTGGGGACCTTATGCTTATGCATGTGGTATTATATTATATTATGGGTTGCAGGAATTATTAACCATACTAAGTAAGCTGTACCCTTTTTCAGTTCAGTTTCAATTAAGTAAATGGTTCATTAAAAAAAAAAAGCATATACTTTTTATTATAAATACGTTATTTATGAGGTGAAAACGCAGCATTACTGTTAGCCATGGTAGTTCTGTGACCGGTGACCGCCAGCGCTATGGAGATATTAAAAACACACCCAGACTCGATAATCAGAAAATCTAGGCAATCAAACCCGGAACCCAGCACCGACACAGCAGCACCCAGGTATACTGACTTTTAGACGAGATTTAATTTAATTTATTAGGTTAAACCATTACTTGAAGCGTCAATAACCAAATGGTTTAAGGTACGATGAAACTTCGAATCCGCCATTCGACTATTGAGCTAAACCATCTCCTAACATTTTAAGCTTAGTTGTAGTGGTTAACCGGAATATTAGTAATAACATTACTAACTCATATTTAAAAAAAAAAACAAAGTGTTGCCTGTTTTCACAATTAGTAAATGCTCGATAATAAATGCCATCCATTAAATGATTAACAAATAAGTAGAACGCGTGGCTTAGTGGTGAGTGTACCCGTTTAGTCACAAGTCCCACCTTCGAATCTCATCGAATCCAATATGATTGAACCCCATAAATCATTGGCGATCGGATCTGGGTATACGAAGATTGTTTCAGCGTCATAAACTGAATCTCTCAAGAAACATATGTACAAGAGTCCCAAACCCTAAAACCTATAATCACTGCAGCGCAAATAATGTTCCGCTGGGAATCGCAACAAGAACACGTTGCTCAAAAGCCTGGTATTCGCACCACTACGCTACACGGTCGTCTTAAACGGCATCCAACGTAATCAACTAACGTAATGGTTACGTTTTAACATAACCAGTATTACAGTACAGGTCATTGACACGAGTGTGACGTCATCTCGTTACGCATTGATTCAATTTGCAGTCCCGACTGCATCATTATTAATCGCTCCCATTAAATTAGCTAATTGGAAAGATGCTTATTGTGATTGTACTTTAATCCATTTAAATAAGGCAGAGAATACAATAACACGCGGTAGTTGTTTGATGGTTCTCATAAATTAAATTTACACATCAGTTAATCGATTAAATAGCAAAAAATGCAATAGTGAGCCTTATCTCCTTGTATTAAGAGTTATATAGTAGTTAATTGTTAAGATTTCAGGCAGCTGTCGTGTCCACTTTAGGGGCATTCCATTCAGTTGACGTATCCAAGCGTTTTTTTTGTATCTATATCTGAACATTTCGAGACGAGGTTCGGCCTTCTCGGGCACCTTCTAGTCAGACGCTCTCGAAAGGTCCAAACCGAGGCTATAACAGTATAATATTACCTCCGATACCAAAAAAAATTAGCTAACAAATGTTCCCAGACATTTGGGTTTCGGAGAGATTTATGTATGTATATATTATATGTTCAAATCTATTAAGTTGTAAATTATAAATTAACAAATTAATAGATTTGAACATATTATATATTAAATGGAATTAATATTAGATAAGGGTTTGCAGCAATCCGATATTCAGACAGTGTATTCCAATCCTCGACCTAATACGTCGAGACCGCAACCACAAAGCGTTATGAAATTGATAACGCAGAACTAGTAATGTCTTAATTACGCGATTTGAAATGCAAATATAATTTATATATATATATATATATCATTTAACGAAGATAGGTTGACGGGTTTTAGATTAACGAGGGAACCTACCTTCGTAAAAGTGTTACCATTTACGACATTTTTGTTTTCTTTTTAAATGTCAAGAAAGAAGTAATTAGTGTTACAAATTTCTGAAATCTCTGGATGTTTTGGGACGAGTGTTTACATATCTATAGTTATTTATATCATTCGCAATGTCACATACGCATAAATAGATATATCTAGATTGGTAGAATATGACAAATCTTCCCACCTTTTTATTGCCAACATTAAGAAAAGAACAAATAATATAATAATATAATACCAACTATGGTGTAAACATTTCGTCTATGATATGCCACAACCTTTCTGTCTATGGAAAATCTAGTAAGAAATTAGTAATCTTTTTTTATATAGAATATATACAAGCAGCTCAGCTGATGGTAAATTAAAATTACCCATGAACATCCGCAATACCAGAAGAATCGCAGAAGCGCTGGCGGCCTTTAAAAAATGTGTAGACTCTTCTATTAAAGGGCCCCAATTCGTAAGTTGACTCCACCACAGAGTAGTAAATTAAGTAGAAAATTTCGCGTAAAACGCACAGAGTTGGTTTACTTACCGAGATTGATGAGGATGAAATTTTGAATTCTGTCTGGATGTTACGATATTTAAGCTCAGCGGGTGGTATGAATCTTTTGCGGGTGGTATGAATTCTTTAGAACATGGTAAATTGGGTAAAGAAAATGCATCTTTTACAAAAAAAGATAAGGGTTCCACCTGTACGCCCTTTATATCATTGTTTTAAATTAAATAATACTCACATTAGGAGAGAATATATTTAAATAGAGACAATCTTCGTCCATATCCCGAATACCCTTAGTGGCGCCTGTAAACCTCACCGGCTGGGGACACGCTGGGCCCCAGTCCACGGCCTGCATCAACTGCCAGCCGGGGTGTTGTCTTGGTGGCTGATGGATATATAACACTGGTCAATTGATTTTATGAAACATTTTTTTTTTAAATATCACGTGTGTCAAAGACATATCAGATAACAACAATGAGTCGAATATTTTTTACGCTACTATGTGTGAAAACTAACGGCTGTGTTTTAATTGTTGCTTTTCGACTACTTACCTGAATCTTCCGATCTTATTGCACATGTATTATATGTCGTGGGCCGCAGGAATCATTAACCATCAGGTGAACTGTGTCCTCGTTAGTTATTGCCAATGTAATAAAAAAAACTAGAAGTGGTCGAAATCGTTGATTAGTAAAAATTAGTATAGAAATCGAAACTATTCGCTGGTAAACAATGTCTCCCCAGAGCCAACCTGCTGACACCCTTCATAGGTCATAAGCTTCCGATTGACCAGACTCCAGGTGGCGTCCGTCAGAGACTAGGCTACCTAATCCTCGGACTGTCAGAGACATCACCATCCATTCTCCACCCTGGAGAATCTTCCGATAGCTATTGGTCAGAGCAGACCGACACGCTCAGTGCATGAGCGCTTTGAGTACGTAAGAGAACCAAAACTACTTAATCAGCTCACGGACCCCTCAGTTCCGTGAGCCCTGTGTCCGATGAAGCTGTAAGAGCCGCATAGGCTAACAGCATCAACATCAACAGAATGTTGACTTGATAGGAATATAATACAGTTCACATTTCACTTTTACAAAACAAATTGAAGAGAAAATTATTTACCTTAAATCTACCTTCCAATACCGGGGGTCTAGCATACGGTATACCTAAGAACACCGACACCTCACCCTGTATTCGCTCTACAGGGGTCAGCCATGGTCTATAACCAGAATTTGGATCGGGATTGTCATATAAATATACCTGAAAATAAAGTAATTTTATGGTAATTATTATTGTGCTGTTGCTGGGCTAGGCCTCCTCTCCAGAGAGGGTGATGGAACATTGCTATGCGACACAACTGTTTGTGTTCCTATTTATTTTTAATGAATGAAATGAGTACAGGACAAAGTCTGTCGTGTCAGTTATAGTGCGTTTACTATCTCGCTGCAGGCCGACATGTCGCGGTGAGCGTAACACAGCATATTGCGCCCTCACTCGCATTCACAGATCTTATGGCAATGTATAATGATGTCTAGCGCTAGTATCGTAATGTTATCGACAAATTATTATGAACAAAATTGATATAAAATACCACATTTATTATTCTTCTTTCACATCTATTATTATTCTTGTACTATTTCAGAATAAAATATATAAAAACATTATTAATAACAATACGCGCATATTTATTAATATATACACCAACAGGTTTAAAATTGCTTGCAAAAAGATGTCGTTAAGTATTCAAATACTGAATGCATAAAAATAAATAATACTTTGTTATTTATAGTAACCATAACTGACCGCCACTCATTCACTATTCAATTGTTTACATGAGTTATTTACTATCTAGTACTTATCACGCGAACTTGAAACACTCACCCCGGGATTTTTAACACTAACGCGCTTGACGTGTACATCTTTATGCAAAACATGGTTTACAACCCGTACTACGGCGAGATAGTAAATACACTATAGTAGGGATTCCCAAAGTGGTCGATATCGACCTCTTGAGATCGATATTGACCACGTGTACTCAACTCGACCAAGTTTACTCACTTACCAACCGTGTAGTATTTAAATTGGTAAGTATTTTGTATCAATCGGAAAAAAACTAGGGACAGGATAGAGGAGTAATTTGGCTATGGGGATCTGAGATATAAGTTCATTTTGGAAATGGGGTCCCTTGCCCAAAATAGTTTGGGAATCCCTGCACTATAGTATACAATACCTTTAGCACGAACGATATAAAAAGAGATCGCAAGTGTTAAGCAAATTTTTTCCCTAAGTTTTTTAATATCCTAATACGGTAAGGTTTGAGCTTTTAAGGTTTTGCCTTTACTGTGAGCAAATATTTTTTTATTATGAAATTGCCGAGTAAACAGAATCGCATACGTCATAGACTTTATTCGCCTTCAGCTTTTAAAAAAAAGAATATGGCAATAAATAAAATCTATAAATGACTACCACAAAAACAGAATAAGAAACCAGTTTTTAGAAATTTCAAAACAACAAAAGTGATAATTAATAAAAACTATACTGACAACTAACTATACAGTGAAATTATATGGACAAACAAAAAGTTACATTGTTTTTGTCTGAGTATTGTTCCTGCATATTTCGCAGCACTGTAGGGATATGGCATGTTAGTGATTTCCTTCATGTAGCAATCGGAAGGAAGTCAGCGTTTTATCCGAGTAGTTATGAGCATTAGTGGTACATAGAATATTATTTTTAAAAAATATTAAATTATGTCAATAAAATGTTACACATAAATCAATGAATGATTGCACAACATAATTATTTAGTCATAGTTTGATTATCATAAGAAAATTTGATTTCTTTGTATGTAGGGTGACAAATAAGCACACAGTTCACCTATTGGTAAGTGATTATTGCGGTACAAGAGACCCACATTCATCCTCAATAAGGAATCATAGATGTGTTATCACCCCTAAGGACTAAGATAAAAATAAGGAATGCCTTGTCACTAGTCATAAAGGACTCTGGATCCCTAAACTTGCACTAGACCAGAGGTTCCCTTTCAAAATTTTGCTGGTTCCGGTGGACCTCCTGCAGCTATGTTTCTAACATATTCCCAAAACTCAACAAAAAATATGAAGATTAGATCTTACTATGGAAATTTGCGTTAATTAATGAATTGACTGATTGATGCAAGTTTTTACAAATAACAGTCGCTGAGCTTCTTAAAATATTATCTGCCTATATTGATAGGTGTAGTCAAGCCAACATTTTCGTTCTTCACTATCAAAAGCAAATAAATTTTCATGGACCCTCGCTTACGAATTGTGAATTACGAAGTGTGTCACACCAACGTAATATAAGTTTATATATATATATTGTCCTATATATCCTTCAAGTATAAATAGAATTATTCTTTTTCTGTTTATTATTGATATATACATTACAATGGTAAAATAACACAGAAACCACTCAGGTGTATCTGTGCTGAAAAGTCATCTTAATTATGACATATCTTTTAATATCATAAAGCAAGACCTACTTATAAATTAGATACTTATTAATCATTTATGTTTTTAAATCAATTATTTAAATGAGTAAGCTTATATACTAAGTTTACAATAATTATTGCCCAAACCACAAGGTCCCTGAAGGTCCTGGCTGATTTAGTAGTAAATAAGATTTAAGTTTTACCTGGTGTGGTCCCGAAGCTACAATAATGTTGTGAATTTTGTCTGGTTACTTAATAATAATATTAAGTAATATGAACTTGGGTATTCTAGTACCTTGACTATATTTGTACCTAGAGGATATACATATTTTTATATAAAGATTTCTTAGGATTTATATATGTTTATATTGAGTTAATAATTCTAGGTTTAAAGCATCTTTTATAATAATAACTAAAATTTACCATATATATGAATAACTTTATAGTAGTTAAATATGCCAGTTTTCATGTTAGTATTTTATTTTTAATTTTAGAAGGTATAATGGTTTTTAAAATTTTTATTTCTAGTCTTACCTTTATTAGCTTCTTACCTTGAATCCTTGAACTTGTCCAAAGTTAGTATTAACGAAGATATCTCTTTTTAATTGTCTAGAGTCCCTCCTCTCTCTGCCTTGCAAGTCTTCCCTCCATCCACCCAGTACACCAGGGAATAAAGCATTTGGATTGTTTGGATCTCTGTTCTATGTGAGAAAAACATATTATTGTTTTGATCTTATTTTCCTTTATGGTTCTGGTAAAATGGTTCATAAAGACAATCATATTATTTTAAGAAGAATACTAGCCATCATATTAACATTACTCTCTTATATTATAATCCAGTTTCTCAAACCAAGCTTAAACTCTTGTGCTAGGAGATGGTCCATGGTAATAGTTGAATGGCAGATTAGTACCTACAATATTAAGTTTCATAGACAATACCCAAAATCATTAGGCTATTGATGCTTTTATTTAATTGATTTTGGTCTACCACTATATGTCTTGGATGGCCTAATTTCCCTTTGTTCTCATCACAAAGGAAGTGACTCCTAGCACTAAGAAATATCCTGTTTTGATGATCTTTTATTAACAATACAAAAATGTTATTCTTGTGAGATTAGATGAGAAAAACAAAAAAATTGACAAATTTATAGACTATATGTATATGCTACTTTTATTATTATTTTATTTTATTTTAGATGACTCAACTCAACAGTAATTTATATATTAAAACTAGAGAGGTTTCCAATAGGAAAACTGTTTATTGACCTCAAAATAATATACTTAAATTATGTAAATAAGTTGTGAATTTGTTAACATGTAGATAAAAAATATATCAACACCTATACTCAATAGGGAATTATAATGTAGATGCTTTTTCCTTAATGTTTTGTTGCCTTACCAACAATTCAGAAGTGAACTTTCCAGCGGAAGTTCCAGAGAATACCACCATGACATGTTTCATTTCGTGAAAGTGGGGTTCTGGAGAATTGAATTACTTGTGATAAGGTATTCCATTTTAGTCCTCAGGGGTGACAATGTATCAATATTATGATTACTTATCGAAAATGAATGTGTATATGTGCAACATAAATCACTTATCATCAAGAAAGCTGAAGGGTAATTTGTCAAAATTCTACAAGGATGCTTTTTATATACTTTAAAAAGACAGTATAAGTAACTTACTGTGTTGTATTTAAATTGGTCATCTAATGGGTTGGTCTCTATTGGGTTATATGGAAATCCACCAGGTTGATTGATATTTGGGTTGTATGGATTATAGCGGCCCGGATCAGCACCATATCTTCTGTTGTTGTACACATACGTTCTGTAATTATTGTCGCCAGGTTTTGGTACTCTTGATTCAGAACCATCTTGTTGTGTGTTAAAATTGTTAATCTGACCATTGTACAAATCTTTATTTGATTGGCAATTAATATAACCACACATAAATATAACTAAAACAAACTTTGTAAACATTTTTACAAGTGAGATCTTAGTTGAACAGGAAGCCACATAAATGTTTATACACTCTATTTTAAATAATTACACAATATAAAACAACTTGATGAATTATAACACGTATAAAAAAACTTAAATCAAAATTTAAGTTAACTATCACGTTATAAACTAAATTATTCGTAGTAAATATAGTAAAATATTAACATCTTTACATAAAGCTTTGTTTTACAGTAGCGTCAATATTGATGAATTTTATCACAAAAGACCCATATTTTTATCTCAAAGGATAGCAAACACAAAGTGTGATTTTATCAGTTATAAAATCAATGAATTATCACCACAATGTGTGACAACGCCCACTATAACTACTACTACAATACAACCAAAGTTTGTTTATCATTACATTTCGACAGTTCGATACGGAGTTTGAATTCGTTCTGAATCATACAGTTGTCACAGATTATACATATCACAGATTTGTTGATAATAGCTATTTTGATAGTTTTTAAAATATTAATATTATTAATTATGAAAAAACCTATTTTAATAGTAAGCAAAATATGTGTTAAATTATCACCTTTCATTTGAGTATTTCATATATTATGTGTATTATATTTTAAAAACCCCAATATGTGTTTAGGAATTACAATTTGTAATATAATCATTACCATATGTTGTTTCGATCTAAAAACAGGATTACACAATTTTGAATCATTATATTAGACTGATTTATTTCGTTGTCATTACAATTAATGGTATCGCTGAGTAGCATCAAGTAAAAGTTCATTATATGACCAGAATGGCGCTAGTATAGTTAGAGGTTATGACTTGAACTAACGGTGAATGATGTTGAAATTGATGCAGATAAAATTAAATTAAAATATTAGTTCTTTCACATTTTATCCGTTATTTAGTTTATTAGAGAAATGGCCACTTATTATACATATAAATACTTCTCCGATTTCTGTATTCCTTACAAGGGAAATGGAAAAGGAGATTAGATAAACTAATATTATAAAATTTATTTTTGATTACATATTCTTTTTCTTTTCGTTTAGGATCCTTTCAAAGTATTGATCTTGATTTACTATACATTTTTTCATTCGACTAAACAATTTGGAAAATAGACATTTCTTAGACACCCCAGAAATGTTATAAGCAGATAGGGCCTCTTGTTTGTTTTCGTACTACTTAATTTTTGGAAAAAGGGAAAATGATAAAATAAGAAAAGTAGAAAGGTCAGGGAATAATGGCGTAAAAGTTGAAAGTTTTTGATTAGTTGTCGCCATTATTGTTGTGTTTTTATTTCACCTTGATCTTAACATTTTGTATCAATATATTATTAGATAAATCAATTAAATATAAATATCTAATAAACTTGTGCATGGATAGAACTATCTTATCTTGGTGACCCAGAATGGCAATATTTATAACAAACATGGGTTTTAATAATAATTATTTCATCAGAATGTTTTCACATTATTTTGTAAATTGGGGCCGATGTACCTGGCCTTATATATACTTTTCCAAGAACGACGATGATGTCGATGGTGATGGCATCGTTATCTTATTATCGAAAGATATGAAAGGCACAGAATATTTTGTAAGTACACTATATATTTGCGCAAACACATAGGGCTTACTTGTCCGATTTAAGGCACTTTCAAAAAGATTCG
Source organism: Teinopalpus imperialis (assembly GCA_029286865.1). NCBI lineage: Eukaryota > Metazoa > Arthropoda > Insecta > Lepidoptera > Papilionidae > Teinopalpus > Teinopalpus imperialis. The sequence goes on along the minus strand of JAGSMU010000020.1, from coordinate 263,327 downwards.
GTCATACTTATTAAACTAGCAAATGACTTTATTTTATAATTTAAAGTACACCGTTAATATTATATAATATATTAGGAAAAGTAGATATTAAATATATGACACAACATACTAAATGTGGAATTGATTCATGGGAAAAGATAAATAGTAGGATAAATAGTTACTGTGCAGAAGTTAATTTAACTTTAAATTGCGCTGTATAATACAATAAATTTTTGAAACAATTTTAAACTCATATTTACCTAAAAATGCTTAGAATAATACATTTTGAAAATGAGCCTTTAATTAACAAAACGCTTTTCCGGATAACTCCGTACATCCATTATATTTTAGAGAGCAAACATACACAAAGTTTGCCTTGTCGTTCATACAATCTGTTCAATCTCTTGATTACTCTAGTGTGATACAAATTGTGTTGCAGGATATCAAAATTATATTATTTCGGTATAAAAATATATATATATATATATATATATATATATATTTATACCGAAATAATATGTATATATATAAAGAAAAAGTTTAAAATGGAAAATTAATTACTGCTGGAGATTTAGATAATGAGCCCAAATTATGCTTGTAATTATTTAGTAGTAAGTACATTTAAAAACACTCAAAAAATATGTACCGACGCTTAAATTTAATGTATTATACTACTTTCTTTTTTTGCATTAATGTTAACTTACTTAAAGGTTCACAAAGGGTGGACTTAATGTTATGGTGTGGTGAGATTTTGTGATAGGTGTAGCAATTAACTAATTAATAAAAAGAAAACACTAAAATAGTTAATATACAAATAAATAATTATAAATATTAAACACATAGTACATATATAAATACAATCTACTTAAAAATTTATATGCACACATACATAAATACATAGATAAATACAATACAATAGTTAGCTACTAATAAATTCTATATGTGGATTCCAAGATCTTACATATATTATATTATTGAGGTTCTCAAGATATATATGATTTCCTTCAATGTAAGTTTATTCCATTTAAGTAGAGCGTTTTCTTCTGCATTACTGAAGCCTGCGGTTTGCGGTTAGCTTAATGTCTAGTGGGAGATAGAATCACTAAGTCCCTAGTACTTACTGTCTGCGTGTAATGAAAACTTAATTTAAGCGACGTTGAGTATATATTTACTTTTTATATTCGTTTTTTTCATGTTGAAAGGTTAGCAGCATTTTATAGTTATAGGCAATTAGACTTTTAACTAACTGCAGTATAGGGCGGCTTGACCAGAGGAGGACCTCTTTCTCATAGAATACCAGCGTTAAATAGCAGTAATAGTTAGTAAGTACTTGAAAAGTGAGTAAATAAATTAAAATTGTTTACAATCAATATTTACAACGCATGTTTCAATCTCTTGTTATTCGAGTGATCTAGTGAACCCGGGCTACATTTAGTTTTGAATAATTAATTTTTGGCCCAAAAGAGGGAGGATTTGGGGTAGTATGCTCGGAGGTTTGGGTTTTAATTTCATTAATTACAGGGTCCCAAGACGGCGGTAGCAGCAAGCCGTTTTCTCTATTGGAAGTAGGATTACTTTTGTTTTAATAGTCTTACGATCATTGGTAGCTAGTTCTTTTGCAAAAAATTGTGGTTGATCTAAGTTGATGTAATCGTAGGGCCGATCTTGAGTATATCGAGAGTTTAATTATGTACATATAGAAGCAGACACAGAGTCTGCAACTATGTTTCATATCATCGATGTGTTTTTAATCCTTAGTAAATGTTTAATTTGAGACTAACTATACCATCAAGTTGTCTAACACCCGATGTGTTTGACAACTTGATGGCAAAGGGGAGGGAGGATTACCTAATAGTAATTAATTTGTATATTTTTCACAATTCTATATAATATTAAGGTTGGAAACTTTAAATTAATAATTTAAGAAGATGAATTAAATTTACGTTAATTAATTTTGTAATTTGGAACTGTTCCAAGTGCGATAGTAATTACGTAGTATCTATATTTTTTGATTCAGAAATCAGAAATATCATCAAATCAGAACATAAAATTGTAATTAACCCACAAAATACAATGACGAGGAACAAAACGACAAATCGACGAATCTAATATATACTATATTAGATTCGTCGATTTTGTCCCATTTGGGTGGGTACACCTTTAAATGGGAAAAATACCACGCTATTTTATATTACTGCAAGGCTAAAACACGTGGCTTTAAGATGGTATATAAAATATATTAGAGTAAATTTTTAACTACAGGCTTGTCAGTTTTTTTCAGTGTATTAACATTTTTGGTCATAATGGATACTATAACAATTCGTGTAATTATGGAATATGAGTTCCGCCGTGACATCAACGCGGCACAAACGACACGTAACATCAACAACGTTTACGGAGAGAACTTTACAAACGAACGCACAACCCGTTATTGGTTTACCCGGTTCTGTTCTAGAAAGTTTGATTCAAAAAATGAATCTCGTGGTCGTCCGGACACTGGTCAACAACGATTAATTAAAGACGATTGTGGAAGCTGATGATACTCAATTTATAGCCGAACTAGCAGCAGCTTTTGATGTTTACATCAAAACAATATTGGCCCATTTGCGACAAATTGGCAAGGTAAAAAAGCTTGATGGATGGGTGCCCCACGAACTTAACGATTGCCAGCGCAACGTACGTGTTGAGACCTGCCTCGCGCTGCTCAACAGGCACGGAAATAAAAGAATTTTGAACTGAATTGTTACGTGCGACGAAAAGTGGAATCGAAAGCGCTCAGAAAGTTGGTTAGATCCTGGTTCAGCACCAAAGCCCTAAACGAAAAATGACCTCTAGAAAGTTGATGGTCACTGTTTGGTGGTCTAGTGCCGGTGTCATTCATCACATTTTTTTACCAAACGGCATGAGCATTACTGCAAATGTGTACTGTGAAGAACTGAAGACAATGATGGAGAAGCTCGCACATCTGCAACCAGCTTTGGTCATTCGGTCGTCCCCACTGCTCCTACACGACAACCCGCGACCCCATACTGCACAACAGACAGTCTCCAAGCTGCAAGAGTTGGGGTTGGAAGCTCTCCTTCATCCACTATATTCACCATACCCTCTACCTCCTACCTCTACTCTACCCCCTTTACACAGCGATCCGAGTCAAAGTTTCATACCTTCTTATTAGGGGCCCTCGAATCGTGTTATCACCCCCCTTTGTTGTCATCGACGTTCTACGTCCACAGGGGCTGGAGTGCAGCGGAGTGCAGCAGCAGTCTGCGCGCCAGCTTCGCAGCATCGTTGTTGTCTCCCTAAACAGCGGGCCTCCCGCTCGCGAGTATAATTAAATAAAGCTGTAGAGGTCTCTGGACCAACAGCAATACTCACAAACAAAAAAAAAAGTAGCTCTACCACTGTTAAATTGTATTAATTGTTGTTTGTTGTATATACCCCATCCCTCGGTACGGCTTAACTATAATGAACTTGTACTTATCGCTTAATTGCCTCGTAACTCAATATTGTACGGACAGTAGAAGGTTTAGGGGATGCTATTTGTTTCTATTATATCGATAGTATAAGCCTATTGAACAAAAACGTGCACTTATTCCGTTCAAGTAAGATTATATTATTAGGTGTGACAAATTATTAGGAGCACACAATTCACCAGATGATAAGTGATGACAGCGGCTTCTGACATCCATAAGGAATCATTAAACGTGAATTTTTCAAAGCGTCAACAGTCTAATGATTGATTGAATTTAAAAACATAAAAATATATAAAAACTTGTAAGGAACGTGGAATGTTACAAGTGGCAAAATATAAATTCATATTTGATAACATCGCTTTAGATAAAACAGATGTGCTTTTCCATTTGAACTGGATGTATTTTCATACAGATTCATAAAATTCAAGTCTTCAGTGTAACAGAGAATACGATGAAGAATCTAACATACGAATACTGATTTTTCTTTTTAAATGTGAATTAAAAAGTATAAGCAAAAGTATCAGCCTGTATAGTATATAGATACAAAAAAAGATGAATTGAACTATTTGAGAAATATTTTGAATTGAAAATTTCCTTAGTGCTAGATCGTACATAAAGTGCAGCATGATATATGTTATTATCCCCAGGTTAGCAGTTGAAAAATGTTTATCGATTTGTTGGGATGAGAGCATTTATGGCTGGTAAAATATTGTTGGCCTCTTTTAGATATATTTCAGATTTTAAACTCTAAATGACGTAAGACTATTTTGAGCATAATATAAGCATTATGCTTAAGCTGTAAATAATAACATTATTAATGGGTATGTAAATATATAACTATGTGATAAGGCTATAATTTTTAAACGAAGATAGAATAAAAAAAATATAAATTAATTTTCAGTGGTGACACAAATCTAGATTTATATTATAGTGTCTGTGGAACGCTTCTTTATAATAAAAGTGAAATAAATCTGGAGACTATATCAGCTGCTGCTGGAAAACCTAATCAGCGCTGTTTATTGTATTGATCTTTGTTAACAAACGAGCACAGTTCACGTGATGGTGATTGATTCATGGGGTCCATGACATTTATATTTATCATCGATAAGGAATCATAACATAGATGCCTTGCCACTCCTGAGGTCTAATAAACACCTCATCACCACTTATAAGGGTGTTCGCATCCCTAGATTTTCCAGACGAAACACAGTTGCGTTATGCTGCTATTTTAGGTTGAAATTCTTTGAGGGCGTGGTCCTTCCCCGATCGAGCCGACCCATTCATGCCAAAGCAAAAATAAAATTACAGTGAAGATAGTCTACGTCACCACTTAACACAAGTCAATCACTTGCTTAGATATATTGAAATATTAAAGATTTAGGTATCTCAAAGAACTATGCTGTAACGAAATGTACTTAAAGATGCAAAAAGCAAGTCCAAGACACAATCTGTTGGACTTTTGCAAATTGATTAGTAAAATTTAACATTGACAATTCATAAGATATCTAACTACATTTTGTCCTTAATAAAGGGCGAATTAAACTTTATTTTTTTAACGGTTATTATATTTTATTAAATGAAAATAAATGGGAAAGAATTAAAGTTTTCATTAATACATATATATATATATATATACAGAACATTATCAAATACACAAACGATGGGAGTTAATATTAATCGCCCAATTCCCCAATAACTAAATTCAGTCGGAATTTCAGATGACAATGTCGACTGGATATGCAAAATTGTCGCTTTACTAGTAGAGGACGGTGCAAACGATCAATTGGCCACCAACTGAACAGATTCAAATAGTTTCAAATAGAAATAATTCATCAATTTATAACTGTTGGGACGTTGGACGATGTTTAGGTATTAAACAGCTCTTTGGAATTTGGAATACTGTAGTTAATCATATCATTGTTTGTATCTAAATAAGTTGTATTTTATAAGTAGAATTATTCTTTACGCTTTTAGAAGTATGTTAATTTGATATGAACTTAATTATACATATATACATTAAGTTATGTTTACCAAATATACTTTGTTTTTAACCCAGTTGATTTTATATATAACTTTCGATGTTTTATCAATCCATCAAACTCTAATACAATACAATATAGATATGTTTTTTTTATTGACCGAAGATTGAGAAACGAGTACACATTCATCAGGGTATGAAAATGTATACACTATAGCTCTATTAGTGTTCAGTGTGAACTCTCCTTATTTGTTATGAATATATTTGTTTCTAATAATAAATAATTGTATGCATATAATATAATCTTCTTGCTTTATGTATAATTTTCGGGTGGTATAACATTAAAATTGTAGTTAGAATATCGAACTCGCAAATTCGACGACTCGTGACTGCTTTTTTTTTAAAGAATAGGCGGCCAACGAGCAAGCAACTCATCTGATGGTAAGTGATCACTCACACGTTACCCATAAACATGATAGTTCGATATTATCGATATTTTCACGTCATTAATAGTATTACCACATTTTCCGCTATTGATGCTTCATATATTTTATTGTAATAAACACGACAAACTGCTGATTTGTTAGTAAATGCTTCCTGCACCCAGATTCTTTCCTCTATAGGGAATCATATTGCAGATGCGATGTCAACCAGAGGAATAAGATGTAATGCTTCGTAACCAGTAATAAGGATACCGGGATCCCTATACCATCCAAACTAAACACAGCAGGGTTACGCAGTTATTTAATATTGGTATTATGTGCCCTTCCTCGGTCGGACCCATCTATTGATGCAACATATAAAGCTCTTTCAGCGTGGCTCTGCCACTGATAAACGCAGTATGTATAATGTTTATGCTATCGATACTCTATCTGATTTCCAAATTCAGCTATCGATAACGAAACTATCAGAAGTTTACATCACTACTTCCAATATTTCATACCGGCGCTCATCGTTACCAGTGTGGCTGAATTAGACAGTCATAGAATGCTATGTTGTGCATATGGTTCTCGGGAGTTTTCTTATCCTCCTTAATAAATAAAGTCATTTATTTTTATCTGCATTTATAACGTAATGTGCGTTCACGTCTTTTTGCATGCTGCAAGAAGATGTGAACGTACTACACAAAATATTTTAACTTATGTTAATAATAAAAACACTAAGACGATCATAATGCATTTCCACTTATAGTGTGTAAAAAATATTAAACTATAATAACAAAACTAACCAGTTTTAAATTTCCACAAATTACAACCCTACGCCAGTTAAAAAAGTTGCAACATTTATGTATGGCAAAGAAAGGAACTGAATAGAGCTGTCACAAGTAACAGTGCATCCACTTCAGTTTTCATGGGCGAGAACGAAATTGTATTTTAATATATATCATGTTTTTGGGCCCTAGCCCAGATAGTACAGATAAAATTCGCCCGTTCATTCTTTCACCCACATCCGAATGGCAGATAAAATTATTTCTAATGGCGCGTTCGTTGTGAACTGATGATATATTTTAATTGTCCTTTATTATTATTTAATTCATGAAATTCTTTATTTTATTTATTTATTATAAAGGTTGATGAACTGGGTGGTAAGTATATTAAAATATAATAACAAAAATAACCAGTTTTATATTTAAACACAACAACAACAGCTTAAACTTACTGTGTTGCCATAGACAAAAGCCGAAGGAAATGTGGCAGGTAACTGTCCATCCATTCATTTATAAACTTTATTACTATTATTATATATATAACTGTTATTCATTATTAAGATAGGTGTGGGTATTATGAAAGAAGTCATTTATCATCAGGGAACTGTGTGATGATTATTATATAAAAAAAGTCGAAGTTTTTTATTTATAGAGTCCTCTTTATGTATATTTTCAAATTATTTCATTATATAATTAAAATTCGGTTACAATAAAATAAATACAAGTCAGTGTTTCTCTTCCCATCTGGTATTAAGTGGTGATGTAGAACGGACAAGCTCAGAAAATCCCTATTCGCTCTTCTTTTGAAGACATTGTGCTCTGACGGAAAGATTGCAGCAATTGTTTGTGTGACTGTTTCAAAAGACAATAGAGTAGAGATGCAACGTTCTCAGGAAATATCAGCGGTGGCCTTGAGTCGTTGAACGCGAGACAACGTTTCCGTCTCCCACCGTGCGCTATCTTCCTGCAATTACGAATAATGTAGACCAGGCATCTGAGAATGCATTCGAGGCGAACGTTTTGTCGAGCTATATTTGCATAATTGCCGCATTGTATTCATTTTTGGTAAATAAGTTATACATTCTTTATACTACCTACCTGAACCTGAAAGGGTAAATTTTACCTATTTTTATAATATTAAGAATGAAAAACTAGTGTAGTGTCACTTGATGGTGAGAGGTAACTGTGTACCATGACATACATCCACCCTTATCATAGATAAGATGCTGATATGATGTTTTCTCCTGTAAGTCCCGATATAATGTCTGTGTCCCAGGGTCCCTACACTTACCACACGAAACATAGTAGCGTCATTCTGTTATTTCACGTATCATGTATGACGAAGAACTACCCCAATTTCAGTTTCTCATTTTCATAAATTTTTCATTTTCCCCCATCGATGACGCAGCTAGACTGGTCTCTACCCAACTCTCCTGTTATTGTTTTCTGGCTGGTGTCTTCTGATCTATGCAGATCTTCAAGGAGTTAGATGAGAGATCAATGTTTCTTTAGTACTGTATGAATAATAATCTTACGAATAAAATAAACGAAAGGAAGAAATTTAGACATCGGAATAAATTAAATGGTTGCTACATTTGCTATACGTTGCAATATAGGGATTATGCTCTCAAATTATTAACCAGTTAAAAATATTTGTAAAAAGTTATTATATTGGGAATACATGATCGAATCTGTAGCATATTTTGGTTCAGTACCGAAATCGAATGCAATCAGAGGGCACATATCGCTGTGTTCAGATGAAAATCCAATCAGGCTTAAAACGCATTCAGGCGTAGCTTTGATTTTATATTTTTCATATTGAAGATTTTCTTTTTTTCCTTGGCAATATATAATTCTGTCTCTCTGAATTATATCCCAACAGTTAAACTTTGAGTATCGTAGAAATACCACTCACCAAGTACCGATGAAAGATAAGTTGTGTGATGTCATTTTTTTATTTATTTATTTGCGAAAATTGTTAAGATGATGGAAAATTATCCTCCCAGACAAGGCTAGATGATATCAACTGCGTAGTATATATTATAGTCCTGTAAGAATTTGCGCAAACACAAAGGTACAAAGTAGTTGTAGCCTTCCCCATTGTGATTAAACGCACGTGTATTATCACCGTCAGCAGGTTCATACTATGTAATGCCAAAGACCTATATACAAAATACACAGATCAAAAACCAACAATTTATGATAGATACATATTGTTACTTAACTGAAAATCATCACAAGATTTCATCTTAATTTGTCGTAAATATCATCTCAGAATATCAGTTTCATATTTAACAAAAAATATTATCTTTTTTCCAGAGAGAAGTAGATCGTCTTAAACCGTAATTCCGTTCCCTTTTTAGGGAACATTTTACAAGCACGCTGATTCAAATAACTCTCATTCCGATCGCAGTCGACGCTTTGATAGCTGTAATTTAATTGTATGGCCATAATTAAAAACGTCTGACCGTTGCTTCGTTCAGATAAACTCTTGTAAGGTAAGGTACAGTAATAGAAAATTCGTGGAAATATTCTCAATATTACTGAATATACAATTCTTGATAGCTCAGCGTCTGGGTTCTTTTTACTTTTCACGTGCTTTGCTTGGTACGCGTGAAAACTATACCAAGGAGTTCGATCACAGTTGTTAATTGCAATTTACCTCGTGCTTGGTGATGAAGGAAAATGTTATGAGGAAACCTAGGAAATTTTAAGGACAGCGCATTAAAAAAAAATCAATCCGCATGTATAAGGAATATTTAAAAAAAAATTATATAAGACGAAGATTGTAAGACATGTGAAGTATGTTAATCCGCAATGTGGCCACGTGGCGGACTATGTCTCTATAATACTGACTGAATAGTCTGAATAGTAATCTCTAGAATACTGTTTCTAAGAGAGGAGGTTACTTTAAGGTAAAGAGATGACAAGACCACAATGGTAAAGTTCCGTTGCATTCTGTTGCTTGTCTCGGAATGAATGGTCAACTCTACCGAGAAAGAAACTCACACTAACAGAATACCAGTATGAATAGTGAATAGTAGTTTAACAACGCTGTGTTTCGCATGATGAGTGAAGGGATCCGAGGACCTAATTACAAAAAAGTATCGGACCATTTCCCCTCAATCCTCAGGGTTGACAAGACATGCATATCTTGATACTTTTTAGAAGACAGTTTTAGTTGGTATGGACAACGGTCATCACTTGGCAACACTGATATGCTTGATTTTCAGATTATTGAGACATCTAAGTAAGTAAGTGGGTGAAGTGAAAATTTAATTGAAACATGGTAGCGCTACGCTGCAGTTTATTTATAGCTGCAGATTGAAAGGGTCTGCTCGACTGAGGTAGGACCACGCCCTTACAGAATACAGCTGGTATTTATGGTTTCATCTGGTGCGTGTAGGGATCCGGAGACCCCTGTTACTGGTGACGTGGCATTCCATCTCAGTCCTTAAGGGTAACAACGTATCTGCATTATGCTTCCTTGTCAGGGATGAGTGTAGATGGGGTGGGAATAGAGTGGGATGATAGGAAGGAATCGCTTACCATCAGGTGAACTGTGTGCTCGTTTGTTACTCTGTTACCTCAAGTGTTTTGTGGTGTACATACACAATATGTTATGGAAATAACTTTATACTCTTGTATAGAAGAGAAGGAGCAGATGAGTTAAAGCCTTACCTGATGGTAAGTGATCATCGCTATACTTGAACATCCGCAACACCAGAGTACGAGTTGCCTTCCTTAGAAAAAGGACAAAGCTCTCTTGACGGTTCTAAGTCGTATCGATAATACCGGTGACGACGGTGGGTTCTGCGAAACTCATCCTAGACACTAAAATCAAATTATATATAAATTTCTGGTTAGTAATAAATAACTTTATTTACTCCTCTATTATTAATGGATTATATATTTACTTTGTGTCTATTAATTATAACATTAAGATACTCTACGTAATGCGTAGTGTACTCAAAGCTCCTAATTACCTTGAAAGTATAACGCTCCCGCATAATCCGTTTTGAGAGTCATTTACAAAGCCTGTACGTCACGCAACGTAACTAAGCCATGTTAATAGCAACGTCATTATGAGTCGTGTGCGAGGTCGTTCTAATAATAATTTCATTATATTTCTGTATACAAAGGCCTGAGATAAGGGCAAAACTAGAAGTAACAGATACAAAAAAAACATATCCCATAAAGTTGTTGATAGGTTGTAATCGTATATATCTTAACTTTAATAGATTTATATGTCGCTGGCAAAGTGTGAAAACGGAGATTTCATCGAATCCCTAGTAGGTAGATGATCAATTAGAAGTTAAAATAATATGTCTGTGGGGTTTATTTGATAAAATCCGTTAACTGTTTTAGTGAAGTTAGGTTTAGGTTAGGTTTACTGCGACATGTATATTATTTCTATTAATATATTATTAATTTACTTTTAACATTTAAATAAGTATCTTTCCTTGGTCCCGTAATATATTCTGTGTTCAATTCAATGCCGTTTGGTTTCAGTACGCACTTTTGTACAATGTTTGTGTTACTTTTGCAAATAAAATATAACTAAACTAATAAATATACTATGTTATAATTGAAAATAGGTAATTCTCTTCTAACTACAAAATGTTTAATTATAAATAGTTTAATCGATTGAGATATTTTTAAAGAGAAAATTACAGAGAGGAAAAAAATAAAAAAGAATTTTGTGTGTTATTATTGCGGGAAATATATCCAACTTCCACCACATTATGGTATAACTAAAGTTGAAAGATTTAGACACCAGCCATATAATTTTTGACATCTGCTCAAGAAATTTTAAATATGCAAAAATTTAAGAGAGCCGTTTTTTATAAAATATTTCAATAGAATTCGTTGATATAAAATATTTCAATAGAATTCGTTGATATAAAATATTTCACTGAAACCTAATGGAAATTCGGAAATACATATGCAAAATAAGTTCGAATTTGAAGCTTTTCAAGAAGTTTGAATTCAATGCCGTTTGGTTTCAGTCCGCGCTTTTGTACAATGTTTGTGTTACTTTTGCAAATAAAATATAACTAAACTAATAAATATACTATGTTATAATTGAAAATAGGTAATTCTATTCTAACTACAAAATGTTTAATTATAAATAGTTTAATCGATTGAGATATTTTTAAAGAGAAAATTACAGAGAGGAAAAAAATAAAAAAGAATTTTGTGTGTTATTATTGCGGGAAATATATCCAACTTCCACCACATTATGGTATAACTAAAGTTGAAAGATTTAGACACCAGCCATATAATTTTTGACATCTGCTCAAGAAATTTTAAATATGCAAAAATTTAAGAGAGCCGTTTTTTATAAAATATTTCAATAGAATTCGTTGATATAAAATATTTCACTGAAACCTAATGGAAATTCGGAAATACATATGCAAAATAAGTTCGAATTTGAAGATTTTCAAGAAGTTTGAATTCAATGCCGTTTGGTTTCAGTCCGCGCTTTTGTACAATGTTTGTGTTACTTTTGCAAATAAAATATAACTAAATTAATAAATATACTATGTTATAATTGAAGATAGGTAATTCGTATAACAGGTAATTAGTTACCTAATTAATTAAGTAGCAAAGATGTACCAAAACAGGTTGTAAATGTTTGTATGTGTTATTATTTTTTCTGTAAGTATAAGAGAAATGTATTTTTATTTTATTTTGGTCGGAGGTCGTAAGGTGCTTTGTCAGCTGAGTTTGACATTGATATGTGAACTACGTTTTTTGTTGGTGGATCAGACTGATATTAAATCAATCAGTTACCCAATAGGGCGTATTGTTTTTGTTCAGTTTAATTAAGATAACATATTAAACATATAAATATCTCCTTAAAAGTATAATAATATAATATAAAATTAGATATAGTATAGTATTAGTACAATAATTATAAGAATTAACATTTTTAAAATGTAACCCATCAAAATTTAAAAACTGAAGTCAAAGATAATTTAATGCGTGTAAAAAATTAATTACTGCCACGCTTGTGTCAATGTTATAGTCATACTATTGTCAGCGGTGTTTACGTCAATAGTGTGGTTACGCTGTTGAGAACATTAAAACACGACACGATTGCCGTGCATTCGTTAGGGTTATTTAGTGCGGAGACTTTGTGACGTAAAGTTGAATTGTTGAGGTGTAGTGACAACTTATAATATTGCTTTAGTTTGATTATTGTGCTAGTTCTTTGAGCGCAAGAGAATTCTATGTTATATGTAATTAAAAGATTCGAGTTTATATTTATTACTATGTTAATAAATCGGTTATGTTGTCTTGTTGTCTTGCAGATTCGTTTAATACTACTTGAAGAGCTGATTGTTAGGGGGCTCTACACACACTACAACAACGACATACCGCGCACTCGCAGTTTAAACCTAGCTCATTTCGCCGATGACACCGGCCTCTACGTGGAAATCAGACGCTATATGTAAACGCCTGCAATCTGCATCCAACACTTACACCTAGGGAAATGGTTTCGGAAATGGAGGATCGAGGTTAATCCCACCAAAAGTGCAGCCATGTATTTCTCTTGGTGTAACAAAACGCATATCCCAACCATAAGGCTATTTGATCGTCCAATCCCCTTGAAAAAGACAGTCAAATATTTGACAAAAGACTCAGTCTCCACATATCAACCAACGGAAGCAATGTTCACCGTAGGTCGTTTGCACCCGTTAATCATAAAAATAGCAGATGTTCCTACGTAAATTACACTATACAAAGCGTGTATCCGTCCCATAATGATATACGCAAGCCTCGTCTTTGCGCATGCCTCCCAGCGACTCATTTCACTGGCTTTAGGTAATTCAAACTCGTTTAATGCGCATAGCCACTGGTGCGCCGTGGTTCTTCCGTAATGAAAATCTACACATAGATCTTGAGCTCCCAACCATAGCTCAGTATCTGAAGCAGGTCACACACCCAAAGTCATCGATAGTGAGTGCCGTCACTTATAATACCGTCTCGAATATCCCTCGCGTCCAAAGGAGAGCAAAGAACGCCATCGACGACTTCAACGATCCGACTACTCGGCCTCTTCTCCCGCGGTCCTATCGCCGTCGCATCAGCGCTGCGACCTCCACTTGAGTTGCGGAGGATAGGGAGAGACACTAAATTCCCTCCGTGACTCCGCCTCAGATATAGAAGGTAGGAGCGACGGTGCGAGTGACCGGTCAGCTCGGGCCCCGCACCGCCACCCCATCGCCTCGACTCCACCTTGGCAGCGGATGGAAGGGAAGACGGTTTCTCGCACCATACTTCAGCTCCCCGCAGCCCACCGACACGATTTCGAGAAGAGCTCCTCATGAGCTCACCGGGCTGACCTTAGAGCGCCTTAGGACGGTCGTTTAGGTTCCTCTTAGCTTCACTGTGGCTGACCTAAAACCACGGTTACTAAGCCACCCCGCCACGATAAGGCGAGAACCCTTAGTTACGGGGAAGGTAACAGTTCAAGCCGATGCTCCCGAGAGGGAGTAGAACGTACTAGTGCTGGTTACCCGCTAATAGAGGTCTCGACTGAGTGCCATAAGCGCTCGGTCACCTCTCAACCCGGTGAAACTGTAAGTGGCCATCAATCCGAAAAAATAGTTGCACGATAAAGTAGAATGATGTTTGAACGTGGTTTATTTGAATCGTTTAGCTGTTTACCTGGATTTAGAGTCGCTGGTCTCTAACCAATATTCAATATTTATCCCATCTAATATTTTTGTAATCCCAACCGAGGAAAAATATTTATGAAATAACACAAAAGTTTTCTGTCTCTGACGCTTCGATCTAAGAAAGAGTGACAATTGACACAGACAGTGTTTGCGGGAACGCTTATGAATCATTCTATCTGAGTATCTGACAACGGTCAGAACTTATTGCCGTGCCAAAAACTCTATAATTACCATAGTCATAATAATCATTTAATTGTCACTTGTTTTGTACTTGTACTATTTACTAAATATTTCAATAATAATTTAATTAATTTCCTCTCTTTTGTAAGTACTTTTGTATATATGAAATATTTGTTAATAATATTGAATAAATTCAGAGCTGTAAATTTACAATGCACCAGTAATTGCTTAATACATTTTATATTGCCTGTTGTTGTGTTGCCTATTGTTGTTTTGTACATTTTACCAAACGTGAACATAATTTCATTATCACATTCATTTTCTATTATAATTGAGCTGAAACGAGTAGCGAACGAAACAGATGTCAAAATAGAAATAAAAATTTATTTCTCTTATGATAATTGTTAGGTAATGTAAAGATACGCTTACATAATAATAATATTCATTTTTACCTTTTTGGCACTAATAAATAGCTAAATCAGGTACAGTAAAAACAATTAAAAATCTAAGAAAAAAAAAACTCCGTGTCTGGGCGCAAGGCGCTCGGACGTTAAATCCGTGACGAGTCCTAAAACAATGAGCACTCTGCTCAGAATAACAATATACATGTTCCATAGAATAACAATGATTTATACACAATTTATTAAATCACAATTAAAGTATTTTTTAATTTAATGATAATTACATATATAATATTTAACTCGGCTTGATTCGGTTACTCTTGGCTTGAGCGTAACGGGACAACGATCGTAACGGGACAATGAGTCATACTTTTTTGGGAATGCCTCCTAGCGTTACCGATTTATAAGACGTCACGTTAAAAATATAAATAAATGAAACGTGCTGTGCACTAAATAAAGAAAAGGATCTCCACTCGGGTACTGTTGCGACTTAGGGGTAGGTTAATCCTGATCTTCCGTGTAGCTTACACAAGAGAAGTGGCGGTCCTCATTTTATAAACTATAATAAAAAAAAGTAATAAAAATTACAAAAACTATAAATAATAAAAAAAAACATACAGAAAAAAAAACATGATATGAAATTTGGCAAGATAAAGTTATAGTGTATTTAACAGGTTACAAACATTTAAAAATTAATTGTCTCTTATGTATCCTTCATGTATAATTGAGTTCTATTAAATATAACTGCACTTGTCAATCATTTCTGAGTCGGCCATACATTCAATCCATCAGCCTGGTCGCTTTAGAGATGGATGAATGGCCAATCTAGGTGCGACCCAATTTATTGCATATCAATATCAGTTAACCACTCCAACTTAAATTAAATGCGTGCGCTAGGAGATGGTTCACGATCAGTTGAAGAGTGGATTCGTTTCCACTTATTTCAGACCTTATCCTAAATCATCGAGCTATTTACGCTTCAAAATTATAGTGAGTGGCTATAGCTTGCACCTTGGTAATGGAGCGGTGTTGTTAAAGCCGCTTTACCTGCTCCTTATGTAATTATTCGTAACAATTAAATTCTGGGCGAATCCCATCACGAATCACGGCAAACTTTTTTAGGGTAGTTTTAGTACATTTGTTATAATATTATGGGTGGTAAACTTATACACAGTTCACTTGATGGGCAATAATGAATATAGCTATCAACTAAGATTCAAAATGCGCGTGCGTTGAAACTCCTTAGAACTGAGAAGGCTTTGTATTTGTAATTAGGTCCCCAGATGCAACTACTCGCTGTATGAAACAAAGCTGCCATTACTGATACTGTGTGAGGGCGTGATCCTTCCCCGGTGGAACCTACCCATTTCTTTTGCAGTTAGTATTAGTTTTTAACAATATTATGGATGTTAAATAAGTAGTAATTTCGCCCGATGGTAAGGCACCTGCGGTCCGTGATATCTTCATTCGTCCTTAAAGGTTCAAGTTGTACATACGTTTCCATTCCTGAAGATTTAGATAGAATGCTTGTATCTGTAATGGGGTGTTCGCTACTGTGAACTGTTCGTAAATGTGTTTCATATTGCAAGTGTAGGGACACGAAGGCCCCGTTACAGGTAGCGAGGCATTCCATCTTAGTATTCGGGTTGATAATGCACGTGCGTCTTGAATCTTGTAGTGCAGCTAGAAACTAACACTTTCAAACAAAATAATATAAATAAACTTCCTTTACTTTCTCTTTAAAGCCACTTATCTCTCTTCTTCCTATCTCGTTCTATCCTGCCATGTCCATTAGCTATTGTACTCGTACTAACGAACATAATTTTAATACTGGAAAAAGTCTCTAAAGTTTTTGCTTCTCAGAGGTTTTCCGAGTTTATTTTATACATTACAGTTCGCAGCTTGATTCACCACGCTTCAGTTCGTTTCTAGGTGCAAGATGAATTGGTTGGATGGCCGGTATAGTAACATGAGCGCACAGTACATCAGCGTGAAATAGCAGTGTAACACTGCTGTGTTTGGTATGATGAGTGTAGGAATCCGGAAATCAAATCACAGGCATCAGGTACAAAGAATGCTTGTTCTATCTCAGTTGGGTCACATTCATCATTAACCGTCAAATGAATTGTGTATAATATGTCACCCCTAATATTATAAAAAATATACTAAAACGTTTTTTTAATCATTAAAATGAATGGAAGTTCCATTCCATTATATTCTTCTTTCTTACAAGGTCCAGCATTTAAAGATCAAACGAACTGCGCGATACACTATATATATCGGATTCGTCATTAATTTATTAAATCAAATTCAAGTTCTTATTTAATAGTTATACAGATAACGTATCTAGTGTTTTAGTATAATACTCGTATATCCTTGTTCACTAATGACTTTCCAATAGTTTGGGACAGCTTCCGTTTCAATATTTAATCTTTCCGGAAATAGTCTTTTGTTAGTAAAGCTATCAGTATGGATTTATTTAATGCACTATAATCTGTTATGACGTACAAAAACATGTTAAACAAAACGTAAAAATTAATTTCTTGACTTAAAATATATACCATTAGTCTATGGTCTTTCGAGTTAAAAAAATTATTTAAAAATATAATACTAAATCTATAAGAATTTTGTTTATTATCTTTGCATAATTGTTTTTTATTTTTGTTATAAGTTTTTTTTAAATATAACGCGATTTTTATGAACGATAATAAACTATGAAGAAAGATACATTGTAGCTGTCTAGACCGACTATTGCAATATAGGATGATAAATGTTTCACTTCCGTTTTCATCAAAGGGCAAAATTACACGTTCTGTTACAGTAAATGTGGTGCGGAAAAATTTAAACGTACTCTTATTTATTCGCCAAAATATGGAAAAGAATTTAGTATGCATTTAAGATATTAGGTAATTTTTATGAATTACTGTTCATTAGTTATGGAAGAGCGGAGTCTCCTCTCTCAAAAGTATTATATGATTAAAAGGAGGCTCCAATCATTACACATGAAAAATTGTAACTTGTTAAGGAAATAAAAATTATTATAATTATTATTAATCAAACGATAAGAGTTTTATGACTAAAAGTATAAAAATATTTAAGTATTGACCGCAGACTCGAGCATGAAGTATTTTGTAGTAGCATTGTACTCAAGAATTTATTTATTATGCAAATTAATTTACCCGTTCTATTAAATAGCCTCTAAGTGAAGTCTATACATTTATACTATTTGCGGAAGATGGCTCCGTGGGATCCTCGGGGAATAAAATACCACCAGAAACAGGCTACTCTCTGGTGGGAATAATAAGCAAAACCCAAAACATGAAATGTACAACTGGCCTGACTAGAAATAGAACTCCTGGTTTAATTTATTGAATTAACTTCCACTAAGCAATGTGGCAGCCATTCATAATCTTCATCATTTTAACACTTCACAAGTCCACTGTTGGACATTACTCCCCCCCTCCCTCTGACTGTCACAGAGTACGATTCTGAGCCTCCTGCACGATTCTGAACTTCCCGGATATTTGGATAGGTCATCAGTCATCTCATACGCTGCGATGGCACTAGTTGCCACTCGAGGACATTTCTTCCCAATCGGTTATCTATTCTATGAGCTACGTGGCCTGTCCATTTTCACTTCAGCTTACTGATTCTTTGAGCTATGTCGGTTACCTTAGTTGACAACTTTCATTATTGAAATTATATCAATAGCTTAATAAAAGAAAATTTTATTAATTTACTATTTTAATAAACCAATAAATCAACCGCAATTTGTCTGTTTTTGTTGTCAACGACCAATGCCATTCCAATATTACTGATTTATATTTCAATTCCATTTCACTGACAAACAAGTAATTTCAGTGTTCGGGCCAGGATGTATTTGTTAATGAAAATCTTTTTGTTTTGTTATAATTAGAGTATCAAACGAGCACACAGCTTCCCTGATGGTAAGTGAAATAGTGGTAAAATGAATGAGGTCTGTCTTTACACACCTTGCATACTTGACTGACCTTTCATGTTAAAGTGGTAGAGCACACGTTATATACCAGCTAGAAATAGTTACTTTACTTACCATCTCGTTCCTCAGGGGTGACAACACAAGAGCATCTTTAATGATAATAATGGATGTTTTATGGACCATCCTGTACCATCAGGTGAACTGAGCGCTATTTGTTACTCCCGCTTTCATAAACTTTATGATAAATTTATTTATATTTTTATGTTCATCACAGTTGATTTGATCAGGATAATTTCAAAATACGTCAATGTCTAGACGTCGCATCGTAAATGAATCTTTGAAAAGTAAAATCAAAGTTATATCGAAAAGTAATCTTGTTTTCTTATTATCTATTTGATACTGATTAATCTATACACCTGCAAATACCGAAAATACATCGAATCCAATCTACGCAGAACGAGAATTCGAGCTTGAATTGTTGGGATTGGCTACGAGATGTCTAGTTACTGGAGGAATACATTGTTGGCTAGCAGGAATCAATTTCAAATTGTTTCGAATTGCATTTCAATATCTTTATTGGTTTCATTCTAGACATTACATCGAGCTACTGAGGCAAATAAATAATTTACAGAACCCGTTGTAGCTCAGTGTTCGCTTTTAATTTCCTATGTGCAAATAGAGTTTGATCCCCATTAACTACACCAATGAATTTGTTAAATGTGGACAATGAAAATATTTTGAGGTATACACGTTAGAGAAATAAATTAAATAAATTCATTATATATATACAATATATATATGTACACACATGCAAGTCAAACTAATTAAAGCAGCACTTTTTTAGTCAATAAAGTCAAAAAAAAAAATTTGACTTTATTGACTAAAAACTGCAATGTATATAAAATACAAATATAAATACACATATACAAATAAAAATTATTGAAGAAATACTAAATAAATAATACAACCAGTCAAGTTCCATTAGAAACATTGACAAATTAGCAATAAAAAATTGCTTTTGAGGATCTTGTTACTCTATGCACAGTCTATAATCTAATTACATATCGAAATAGTAATGATGGTATTTTATTTGATGATAAAGCATCTGATCTATGAATTCGCTTCAATCTTTTTGACTGACGCCTTCACGATACAATGGATTTTACTACAACAGTCGAATACATATTACGCAGATTAAGATCGGGTACGCTTAATAGAGCCGTGGTAGCTTTATCTAGGCATTAGACATTAACTAACGGTACTCGAGCAAACTCTACTGAAATTATAAATTGCAATTCAAAGTGTAGATTTGTCACGTGTTCGATGGTTTAGGGAAACATTGTGAAGAAACCTACATTAATATGTCGACGCAGTGGAAAACTTCATGAATGAAGATGAATTCGATGACTGAATGATAATGAATGACGATGAAGGTTTATTTATATTGTGTCGAGTGTTCACCTGGTGATTCCTGCGGTTCATGGCATCCGCATTAATTTTCGATAACGTAAAATATATTTGATGCGTTATCACTACGGATGATTAAGATTTTCTGCCACTCTGCATTACAGTACTAGTATTAGGGTCCACACTCCCTCATAGAATACCAGTACGAGGCTATTGATCAACCAGTGAGTGTAGAAATCCGTTGATCCATATCCGCTGGTAGTGCTACACTACACTCCGGGTAGGACCACGCCCTCATATAATACCAGTGTAAAATAGCAGCATAATGCTGCTGTGTTTTTTCTGGTGAGTATAGGTAACCGGAGACCATTATTACTGGTGATGGGTCTCAGTCCTCAAGGGTGACACATCTGCATCATGATTCCTTGTCAAGGATGAATGTAGATGTCATGGGCCGCAGGAATCACTTATCATCAGGTGAACTGTGTGCTGGCTTGTTTCTATCAATGTAGTAAAAAAGACATTCCATCTTAGATACCGTCAGGGGTAACAAGGCAGATGCTTCGTAAATTAAGATGAAATATGATTCCTCATCAAGGATAAATGTATGTGTCGCAGGTCGGAACCACGTACCATAAAGGGAAATGTGTGCTCGGCTGTCACCCTTAATTCAATAAAAAAAAAATCAATCGCAAATAAATCCAAGGATTATCACCAATACGTGTTACATTTCATTCGTTATATCTGGTACAACATTGTTCACGGTTAGGTTTTCTCAATAATTTATTAGACTTTCCTTGCCCTTTTACCGGTCTTTAAAATTTTACCTTGTAAAATAGTTCACAAATAATCTTATCTAAATTTGTAACCCAAATTTATATCAATTACATCATGGCATCAGGGAATGAAACAGGAAATGTAAGTTTGTTTATCTACATTTGTAACCTAAATTTATATTAATTACATCTTGGCATTAGGGAATGAAACATGAAATGTTTGTTTACGAGATTTAATAAACTATTTGGAGGTAATGATGGGTGAATATGTCATCAGGATCTACGAATATGTACAGTTATATAAGATATGTAATTTTACGGCTCGTTACGCTTTTGTTAATAACCGTAATTTCGTCTCCATCCCTCGTTCATTTTACCAAGTCATTCAGGATACCCCTAGCAAAGACTTAAAAGTTATTGCATGTTATATGAGTCGCTTGCGATCTTAATTACTTCCTTAGTATAGTGACAACCAATATACTAAATCAACCTGTTAGACATAGATTATCTCTGTCGGGAGAGTGTTAGTGTAAAGCCCACTACACGCCTCTACTGCGGATTGGCAGACTTCGTATGTTCGGAATTTTTTATTTGTTATATATTTCTTAGACATGCAGACCTACTCACGATTTTTTTTCTTTACCGTAGAGCGCGTGGTAAACCTGCAGTTAAAATTGTAAATAACAATTTCAATCGTATCGGGGATCAAACTCGATTTGCTCGGCACACCATGAATTAAAAGTAAACTCTTTGACACTATTATTAAATTAATTACTTTCTAGTCAAGATTATATCAATTATATCATGACACGAGGAAATGGTGCAAGAACAATTAGGTTATTTTATATAAAGCTATAATTAATCTGTAAGAAAAGGAGAGAGTAAATTATACATAATATAAAATTAGACCATAAATAATATAAAAACAAAGTGATACATTATTTTTTTTTTAATGCGCAATGATCGGTCGTATCACTTAAAGTGATTTCTTTTCTTCTTCTTTATTTGGAGGGACAGGATTTAAATAAAACAACTGGTATGGACTGGTACCAGCAGTTATAATTTGTAAGTATTATTTAATTTAATAAATGTGGAAGGGGGTAATAAAGACAAAGATATAAATGAAATTGACGTAACAATAGCTTAGATCAAGATGAACTTATTGAAATAATGTGCTCAAAATTAATTTAAACTCATTCCGCTAACCGAAATGAAAAGTATAATACTTTGCATAATGTGCCAGAAAAAAAAGTGTTGTAAAGCAAACGTAAGACTATTCCTGAAGCGGAGGCGAAATTCAATTATGTCTCTTAATATTCTATTAATGGAGATTGATGTGTAAATTGGAATAGAAGAAAATATTTTTTGATGATAGAGGGCAAACGAGTACGAAAGTCATCTAGGTGTCACATCGTCAAGAATCTTCGCTTTTAAGGTAAACATACGATGTTTTCTCGAATACCACCATTGTAGCTGGAAGGTAATACCGCTGCTGGTTGATTTCACAGCGCTGTCGTTTAATGTTGTACATAAAACCCACTGTGATGGTACTCCAACCATTAAGTTGGTGCTGATAGAATTTGGCATGGCTTAAAGTGACGATGTGTGGAAGTGCGATGGTGAAATTTGCGATATTAAATTTTGTACGTTAATTTTTTATTATACTCATAAAAGTATAACATAGTAACTTTGCTTTGAGTGCTTTTGTTATAATTTTTTGTTCCAATAATTTTTAGTACTTTTTTTAAAATCTATGTTAAAAGATTATATGCTTAATTTGTTTTTAAAAAAATTCACCATTATTTTATTTATTTAATTTTATTTGGAAAACATACAGCAAAATACAAAATAACTTAGGTATATAAGCATACTATAAATAAGCTAGTAACATGTTTTCACATATAAAACATGTTTACACATGTTTTATTATACTCGTGTTTCCTTGGTATTAGATATTTTCCTGTTCTCTTACCATAATAATTGGTCGCCGTCGGTTCTTTATATTTTTATTTCTTAATTAGTCATTTACTGATTCGTATTTAATAAATTTATGCATGTTTGTACATAAATATAGTTCTGTATTTATTTTTAATTTATTATTATTATTTTCTTTTTATATTTGTGAGTACACTATATTTTTTATATCATGTAAACATAAATATATATATATAGAGATGTCATAAATTTTTAAAAGTGCTTCGGTTTTAACGATTTACGGAATAGAATATAGATATATAGTATCATCGTTCTCGCGGGGAAATGTCCTTTGCAATCAGTGTCGAATCGTTACTCACTCGTGAAGCGGAAATGAAAGCAGTTCTTAATATGACTAGTGCCAACCGGGAGCCCACCGACATTAATATCCTTCTTATTCCTTTAAAATAATATTCTATTTTTCTTAGTGTATATTGAAAGGGTTAATAGCAATTTTATGAGATACATATAATATATATCTTTTTTTTAAGATATAGGGCTGTGGTAGGTCGAAGCGCTTGCTTTTAATCCACGGTACATGAGCAAACTGAAATTGAGTATCCGGTATAAAGGAAATTGTTAATTGCAATTTTAAGTACTGATTTAGCACGTGCTTGGCGTGAAGTATGGTAATCTGCAGTCGGGCGTCCTATGCTCTAACACGCCCTCCACGCCAGAAAGGAGGTCTAAGCTCATCAGTGGGATTTATTATATAATTAATTAATTTATATATTTTATCTATATATACTTATATGAATGAAATATATATATGTATATATATATATATATATCATTATTGACCTTCCTGATGCCATCTGGTAAGAAATTCCAGAGTAGTGTAGCTCGGACAGCAAATGAATTTGCAAGAAAACCGGTAAAGTGAGCTGGAATACAGATCTTGTTATTAAACGAATATATGTATTATGTATTTCGTCTGTTAAGTGTACGGATCGGTAGACCTATATTACTGGTGACGAGGCATCTCAGTCCTCAAGTGAGACAACGTATCTGCTTCATAGTTTTTTGTCAAGGATGAATGTATATGTCATGGGCCGCAATAACCACTTATTATCAGGTGAACTGTTACTGTCAATGTAATAAATAAAAATTCATTATATTTTTAAGTTTAAAGTTCTTTTTTTAAATAGTAATCCTCTATTATCACTGCATATATTTTTGATTTTTCTATTACTTCAGCTAGGATTGTTTTAGTTTAATGCGTTTATATATATTTTACTATCATAAATTTTAGTTTAATCTGTTTGTAATACCATTTGTACCTTTTGGTGTTTTTTTGTTAAATCCTGACAAAAAACTACAATTGGTACATAAACAAATTTATTTTTAAATGAAAAAAGATGTATGGGAATATTACTTTTGAAAATAACATCATCCAGATGTAACTCATATCGTTGCAAACACTCTTCAAACCATGCCTTTAATTTGAGAAAAACCCGCTTGCATGTGTCGCATAGTGCGCGTGGAAAAGTGGCCATTTGTTCCCGGATATTGGTTTTTAACTTGGCGACAATGGTTGGATTATTGCAGTAAACCCGATTTTTCAGATATTCCTCCGTAAGAATATATCATGGGGTCAGGTAAGGACTATGATAACAGGGGGGCTATGGAATATCCCCTTAGTGCGATATGACTTTTAGGGCAACCATCTAGTTGCAGTTATAGACTACCAGTTCTTGCAGTCTCCGAAAGAAAAAATCACGTATCATACTTGGGTACTGGTCGGAATTTACGGTAACAGCTTGCTCTTGCCGACTCTCAAAAAAAAACCTCATCAATTACTTCTAGTGTTCTTATTGACCTTGAACGTTCCACAGGTTTTTATTCAGAGTGGAACCAGTGGATTCAAATATCCTGACCCACATTCACATTCACAGTGACATTCTGATTGGGACACTGATTTAAATCGTGTAATCCGAACTCTATGCGAAATAAACGCCGTACAACAGTGCGAGAATCTTTCTCAAAAATATTTAGTAATAATTTTTAATGCAGAACGCATGTTGCGCCCCAGTGTGACTGTAACTTTATCTGTAACGAGCTATGCTTACCGTTCCAAAGCAATTCCATTTTTAAAATCGTACGTCTTTCTGACCCAACCTGTATAAATTCTTCAGCGGTAACTGTTACTCGGTGCGTCTGTTTGACCACAGACTTTTATGTGTTTGACTTTTAGCGTGAACGTTAACAAAGATTTTTCTTTAATTTACTGTATGCATTTTATTTTACTACTATATTATTTTTTATTTACCACATTCCTCCATATGAATTTTAACTATGCTCCATGCGCGCAATATACTTAGAAAGGGATACAAAGATTTTTGTTCACGTATTAATATATAGATACGTGTTAAGTAGGTTAAGTATCCCTAAGGTTCAAGTTCTCCTAAAATTATTAAATAAAATAAAATAAATTATACGTAACTCGTAATCCAAAATAATAAAGTTTTAATCCCTTAAGACTTTTAACGAGGAAACTACGAATCAATCATAATGTAATCTAAATTATCAAATGAAATAGATTTGGAGCAATAAAAATAAGCTGGTAGCATTAATAATCTATATTTTTTAGATATACAGTTTTGTATATAATGAGTTGTGAGAATAGTTTGGGAAGAAAAGTTTTTGATAAGGTAAGCATATACATTTATAAACATATTTGTTAAAAATTCCCAAATAACTTTCAAATGGTGACCATTTTAAATTATGTGATCAAGGCAAAGCGTTTGAATATGCATTGGTCCTAAATACAAATCGAATTAGTTTATAACAAGTTTTTTCTTTATGAATCATAGCTTACGTGGAAGAGTCTCGCATTTACAAAATGTCTCTAGCATTGGCGTCCATCTACCCCTGGTAGAAGCAAGCTTTCCCAGAAGACTATCATAGAATGGTACCTTAGCACTTCTGTGTGATAGAATGTTATTATAAGCACTAATGGTTTTGATGATATTTAACAGTGCTTCTGTCACATTAAAGTAAGTTCCTAGCTGCGGCGAGAATAGGTCGGCTTGAGACCTGGATAAACCACGCTCCCAGAATACTTATGTTTCTGATGGTGAGTGTGGGGATGCGGAGACCCTTACAGTCAACAAGGTCTGTATCATTATTCCTTCTATAGGATGTATGTGACGAGACGTAGGAATCACTTACCATGTAAACCAATAAAAAATAATATTTCTAAAAAAAATATTAATCAATAAAATTATAATAAAAACAAAATAATAGATTTTTTTGTTAATGCGTTTCGGTCAAAGTTTTGTATTTTGTTATGGTCTAAGCGTATTTCTTATAAATGTTATAATATGTATTGTTTTGGTCGTGTTTGTTTCGAAATGTAGTATACTTGAATTTTATTTTTTTTTTTAGAGTGACAATGAAATTCTTGGTTCTGTCGATCTTCGTTGCAACGGTTGTCGCTAGCCCGACATACCGCCTTGTCGATCCGGGCATAACTGGCCCAGCACCAGTAATCCTACCAGACCACGAGTCGATCTCTATTGGTCCTGCGATTGTGAATCCCGAACCTATTGCTATCGGTCCAGCTATCCTCGACAATTTTGAACCTATCGCTATAGGACCCGCTATCGTTGAGGAGTCTGTTGTGCCAGCCCCTGTGCTCATCCCCGATGCTACTCAACAACCAGTGGTGCAGATTATTATCAATGTAAATCAACAAGGACAAATTATTGGTGAACCTGCTGTCATTTCCCCTGCACCCGTTGAGGCTGAAATAGTGCCTGAACCAGTTATAGTGGTCGAGGAAGCCGTTGACCCTGTTATTGTCGTCGAACAACCAGCCGAGCCCGTAATTATTGTTGAGACAGCTCCTATACTCCCTTCTCCCGTCATCACACTTCCCGAAGAGCTTAACTGGTACACCAATTAGTTAATATTTCATAAATTAAAATTGTACTTTATATGCTTATTCAATAAAAAACTAAATCAAAACCAATACCGATTATTATTTATAGACTAAATTACGTTAAATGATGTAGGTTACAGTATTCTTGGTTCACGACATCAGTCGAATGGTGGATTCGCACTTCCGATCCTAAGTTTCGCAGATCGCACCTTAAACCATTAGGCTGATGATGAATCTTCATTATTAGAAGATTTATATAAATAGTGGATAGTCAATAATGACGTCCTCCTAGTCGACCAGATTTCGACCCCTTCGATACGATGTCTTCTGGTTATTTCCAGGTTAATATCAACTGCACAGAATATTTTATAATGCCGTTGACATTTGCGCAAATACAAAGGCATGCACTCGTGCTTCCTTATTCTGATGTAATGCATATGCAATAAGATCAGGTTCAGATGAAGCGTTAGGGGACGGAACATTACAATTCACTCAGACTTGAAAACGAATTATTTATAATGCACAAATATAGTTCGTCGATAGGGAATCAAAATCATGATCCATGACGCAGCAGCCTCCGGTGCTCTAGCTCTAAGCACTACATGACGCGGCCGTAGAGTAAACCAATTATGATCATGCATGTTGGCGTTCACGTCGTATCTGATTATTTATTTACAGGTTTATACCCATAATACATGGTTTATTTTGGTAAGAATGAAAATTATAATATCTAAATCGCTACCCGCACATTTAACAGATACATTAAAATGTTATAAAGTAACATTAGCAGACTTTTTTTTTAACCATATTGACTCGTTTATTTCTAGTATATATACACAATCATATAAAAAATATTCGTTTAATAACGTTTTCATAATGAATAGCTACACCTTTTCTGTTGGTTAATTCTGGCAGTTTTTTCACTATTTTTTGTTTTGAGTCTCATCTAGCTGTTGGCAAAAGAGATTCGAATTGATGGTTTTCCCCTTAGGTGATAATGAATGATGCCCTTTCAATCCCACCTTACACAAAGTATCATCGTATTGCAAGTTTATCGAGGATTCGCTATAGTCTGTGGAACTCGACTGCCTTGTATCCATGATCTTTTTTGCACTTTTTTGTTATAGGTAATCCACTTTTTATCACCAGTTATCAATATTTTCAAAAACGGTTCGGTTTCATTACGTTTCAATAGAGAATCGCAAATGACTACACCGTTAATTAGGTTTATTTTAGTGAGCTTGGCACCCAAATATCCAGACTTCTGCACATGGGTCAAAACTGTTTTGTAGTCAATCCCTAGCGTCAGCATCAATTGAGAATCGCAAATAAGAACACGATTCATTATGTTCCTTTCAGTGAAGTCGTATGGCACGCAAATATAGGAGATTTTTTGTATATTCAGACTATTTCAAATTAGCTAAACCTGTTTTGTGATCAAACCTAGCTAAATATTTCGATTTTGTTTCACTATTTCAAAAATGTAACCGACTTTATCTATAACCGGTCGATCTGAACGAACTGAAAACGCTTGAACCAATTTTGTGCTACTCTTACTGACACTGCGTTAAGTCCATAAACCTCACATTTATTTTTGGAGTTGTGCCGCATTTTTACCTTTTTTGAAATAAAACTTAAAAATGTATTGAATTTCTTTGTTAGATTCACTCATTTAGGAGAATAGAAAAATAGTAGCAAAATGGCAGGAAACAATTTTTACTTTTTATTTTTAGTGTTTTTGTCATCTTTTTAATGGTATCAAAATCAGCCAGATATAAACAGGACAACCAAAGAGATTTACTGCAACATTTTACTTATAAAATACGAAAAACCTTTTTCCCCTATCCATTATTATATAATAACGACATATGCCTGTCGTATTACACATCTGGACAAGGAGTGGATGTTCTTGCCGCTCTAGAACCACCAACTACAGTCACCAGAAAAGGTGTCTCGTATATCCGTCAGTGTAAATCGTTTGTAACAGACCAATGATAAACTTGTTTTGAACAACTTTATTTGAATATGTTCAGTTCGTGCTCTATTCTTTTATTGATTTTGTTTGTTATAATATTCAAATGCATATCGTTCTTCAAACAAAACTAATATTTCTCTAACCCTTACCAATAATTGCGATTTCAACAATGCAAACATTTATTTATTTATAATCCAAGTCTATCTAAAAACTTCTTTCGATTTTGCGCCGTTTCACATATTTTTTCGTGTTCATTATCAAATTACATTATGGAATGGGGTGTTAAAGAAAATAGGATTGTAGTGATCGCCTTGCACAAAGTCGGTATGGAGCCAACGGTCATATTCCAGACACTTCGAAAACTTGGTATCAGTCGTATGTTCGTACATCGTACTATCAACAGATAGATCAACACTTCCTCTTTCGAAGACCAGAAAAGATCGGGGCGGCCGCGTGCTGTTAAAGCCAGAATTCGCCAAAACTCCATTAGGAAGCAAAAAATCTTATCGTTAGAAATGAAGATTACCGCTAGGACTCTGTCGCGTATTATAAAACAAGACCTGAAGCTCGGTGCTTATCGTCGATATACAGGACATGACCTAAATCAATCTTTACAATTAAAGAGCGTGGATCGATCAAAACGCCTTCTGTCGCGATACGCAGGTGAAAGGTACAGAAATATCCTCTTTACCAATGAAAATTTTTCACTATTGAAGAACACTACAATAAGCAAAATGTTAAAGTGTACACTCACAGCTCTAAAGAAGCTGCTCAAGTGGTCGGAAAGGTACAACGTGGCCATCATCCTGCGTCAGTTGTTGGTATGGTTTGGCCCCACCGAACGTGTCTTATCAAGGAGTCACAAAACTACTTTATTGTGAAAAAGGAGTGAAAACTTCAGCCAAAATGTATCAAGATACAGTCTTATCATGTTGTGAAACCTCTCAGCAATACACTTTTTAAAAATATACCGTGGACTTTACAGCAGGACTCTGCACCTGGTCACAAGGCACGAACTACCCAAACCTGGCTTGAAACCAACATTCCGGACTTTATAAGAGCTGAAGACTGGCCCTCATCTAGCCCAGACCTCAACCCTTAAGACTTCAAATGTCAAAAATGGTCAGTTTTAGATGACATGGCCTGCTCTAAACGATACGGCGACATTGAGTCTCTTAAAAAATCTTTGGAGCAAGCAGTGGCGAAATTTCCCTAGGAAACAGTGCGTAAATCCATAGATTCGTGGCCAAACAGATTAAAGGCCTGTACAAAAACCAAAAGTGACCATTTCGAATAGAATATTTTTTTTATTTTTTGCTGATATTAATAAATATGTAGGTATAAATTTTAATAATATAACATTACTCATTAAAAAAATTGTAATATAATTTGTAACAGAACTTAAGGCTGGACTAGGTATATATATATATATATATATATATATATATATATATATATATATATATATATATATGTATATATGTATATATATATATATATGTATAATATATAGGATAGGCATAATTTTGTATTCGATATTTTTAAAATAATGTAATTACGTGCACGTTCTTATCTTTAAATCAATTGAAATTATAATAAAAGGTCATAAATTACTTGCGATAAAGCGACACGGGCGATTTAAAGCTAAATGATAAATGCATATCGGATAATATACTTGTGTAACCGCATTAGTACAGAAATATGTATATACACGTGATTTGAATGACGAATAAATATTACGAGTACCGAGTCATATTGTGATTCATATGCAATTGCAATTTTTTTTATTGTTGTTTAGTTTTGATGCATTTGATTTTTTTATTGTTCTTCTAATAAAACAAAATAAAGGACAGCAACGCATTTGCGACTCCTCTGGTGTTGCGAATGTTCATGAGCGCCGGTGATCACTTACCATCAGGTGGGTTGCATGATCGTTTGCCTATATTTATTGTTCCTCTAATAAAACAAAATAAAGGACAGCAACGCATTTGCGACTCCTCTGGTGTTGCGAATGTTCATGAGCGGCGGTGATCACTTACCATCAGGTGGGTTGCATGATCGTTTGCCTATATTTATTGTTCTTCTAATAAAACAAAATAAAGGACAGCAACGCATTTGCGACTCCTCTGGTGTTGCGAATGTTCATGAGCGGCGGTGATCACTACCATCAGGTGGGTTGTATGATCGTTTGCCTATATTTATTGTTCCTCTAATAAAACAAAATAAAGGACAGCAACGCATTTGCGACTCCTCTGGTGTTGCGAATGTTCATGAGCGGCGGTGATCATTTACCATCAGGTGGGTTGCATGATCGTTTGCCTATATTTATTGTTCTTCTAATAAAACAAAATAAAGCGACAGCAACGCATTTGCGACTCCTCTGGTGTTGCGAATGTTCATGAGCGGCGGTGATCACTTACCATCAGGTGGGTTGTATGATCGTTTGCCTATATTTATTGTTCCTCTAATAAAACAAAATAAAGGACAGCAACGCATTTGCGACTCCTCTGGTGTTGCGAATGTTCATGAGCGGCGGTGATCACTTACCATCAGGTGGGTTGCATGATCGTTTGCCTATATTTATAATATATAAAAAAAAATTAGGTCGCGTAAATATTTGGCTTGTACATTTTTCTATTTTCTAATCTTTTATATACGACTAAGTAAATACTGTTTTGATTTTAGGATTTTTTCTGTGTGTTAAGTATTATGGCATAAATTCTAGCTATCGTTACGTATTGATTGAAACGTGATATGGCTTTCAGCATTTTAAAATAATGTTCTTAGTGAGAATGACGCTGTGTTATCATAGCGTCATTATCACTAAAACATTATTTTCATTATTACTGAACAAGAAAATAGGAGAATATTTTGCTATATCGACATAAAAGTTAAGTTGGTAAACTTATCTATACGTTTAGGTTAATTTTCCCTCTTGAGTTATAACATTACCAACCAATGTTAATAAATAATAATAACATTGGATTCGAACAAAATTGTGATTCGGTATTGCGTGTCTACCTTCCATTTTGAGTAGTACCGTGAAGACTAGTCCCTTTTTAAATTATAAAAAGTAAATCAAGTGGGTTCTGTACATTATAACTTTGCTTCTGGCGGGAAATACAAATCACTACAAATCAGTTATTTATTCTTCAAGACCCTATATATATATAACCAAAAGAAACCGTGTCCTTGATGCCAACTGAATCCTCGTTCGATCTTAATGCATATGCATGACATTGGTTTAGGTTCGTTTTCTTTTAAAGGGACATACTTGTAAAAGAAAAAGAAATTATTCTCAAATATTTAATTAATGAGAAGGGTGGGTTTTATTTTCTCATTAAAGCTTCTATAAAGATGACAGCGGAGTTTATCATGGATTCGAAAGTACAGAAGTGTTATAGTCTTGGCGTTATGTTTTGTATTAACTAAAAAAAGTCATATTGTTCTTTAATGGTCTCTGAACTTATTTTTTCATTATGTATATTTTTTATGAAAGAGCTTAGAAGCTGCGGTAGCTTAGTGTTTAAGCGCTCATTTTTAATATAGGGTACGTGAGCAAACCGAGTTCGTTTCCCGGTAGCGGCACGTGCCATGTGCTCGACGGAAAAGGAATAAAAAAAAATATTTCGGAGTCATGTGAAGTCCGCCAATATACAGTCGCCAATTCAACATCCATATATATATATATATATATGGATGTTGAAGTTCATAATGAATAGCTACATCTTTTCTGTTGGTTAATTCTGGCAGTTTTTTCACTATTTTTTGTTTTGAGTCTCATCTAGCTATTGGCAAAAGAGATTCGAATTGATGGTTTTCCCCTTAGATGATAATGAATGATGCCCTTTCATCCCACCTTACACAAAGTATCACCGTATTGCAAGTTTATCGAGGATTCGCTATAGTCTGTGGAACTAGACTGCCTTGTATCCATGATCTTTTTTGCACTTTTTTGTCATAGGTAATCCACTTTTTATCACCAGTTATCAATATTTTCAAAAACGGTTCGGTTTCATTACGTTTCAATAGAGAATCGCAAATGACTACACCGTTAATTAGGTTTATTTTAGTGAGCTTGGCACCCAAATATCCAGACTTCTGCACATGGGTCAAAACTGTTTTGTAGTCAATCCCTAGTGTCAACATCAATTGAGAATCGCAAATAAGAACACGATTCATTATGTTTCTTTCAGTGAAGTCGTATGACATGCAAAAATATAGGAGATTTTTTGTATATTCAGACTTTTTCAAATTAGCTAAACCTGTTTTGTGATCAAACCTAGCAACGTCGTAACTACTAATATTTAGATTTTGCTTCACTATTTCAAAAATGTAACCGACTTTATCTATAACCAGTCGATCTGAACGAACTGAAAACGCTTGAACCAATTTTGTGCTACTCTTACTGACACTGCGTTAAGTCCATAAACGCCACATTTATTTTTGGACCTTGTGCCGCATTTTTACCTTTTTTTAAATAAAACTTAAAAATGTATTGAATTTCTTTGTTAGATTCACTCATTTTGGAGTATAGAAAAATAGTAGCAAAATGGCAGGAAACAATTTTTCTTTTTATTTTTAGTGTTTTTGTCATCTTTTTAATGGTATCAATCAAATCAGCCAGATATAAACAGGACAACCAAAGAGATTTACTGCAACATTTTACTTATAAAATACGAAAAACCTTTTTCCCCTATCCATTATTATATAATAACGACATACGCCTGTCGTATTACAGATCTGGACAAGGAGTGGATGTTCTTGCCGCTCTAGAACCACCAACTACAGTCACCAGAAAAGGTGTCTCGTATATCCGTCAGTGTAAATCGTTTGTAACAGACCAATGATAAACTTGTTTTGAACAACTTTATTTGAATATGTTCAGTTCGTGCTCTATTCTTTTATTGATTTTGTTTGTTATAATATTTAAATGCATATCGTTCTTCAAACAAAACTAATATTTCTCTAACCCTTACCAATAATTGCGATTTCAACAATGCAAACATTTATTTATAACCCAAGTCTATCTAAAAACTTCTTTCGTTTTTGCGCCGTTTCACATATTTTTTCGTGTTCATTATCAAATAACATTATGGAATGGGGTGTTAAAGAAAATAGGATTGTAGTGATCGCCTTGCACAAAGTCGATATGGAGCCAGCACATATTCCAGACACTTCGAAAACTTGGTATCAGCCGTATGTTCGTACATCGTACTATCAACAGATAGAACAACACTTCCTCTTTCGAAGCCCAGAAAATAACGGGGCGGCCGCGTGCTGTTAAAGCCAAAATTCGTCAAAACTCCATTAGGAAGCAAAAAATCTTATTGCTAGAAATGAAGATTACCGCTAGGACTCTGTCACGTATTATAAAACAAGACCTGAAGCTCGGTGCTTATCGTCGATATACAGGACATGACCTAAATCAATCTTTACAATTAAAGAGCGTGGATCGATCAAAATGCCTTCTGTCGCGATACGCAGGTGAAAGGTACAGAAATATTCTCTTTACCAATGAAAACTTTTCACTATTGAAGAACACTACAATAAGCAAAATGTTAAAGTGTACACTCACAGCTCTAAAGAAGCTGCTCAACTGGTCGGAAAGGTACAACGTGGCCATCATCCTGCGTCAGTTGTTTGTATGGTTTGGCCCCACCAAACGTGTCTTATCAAGGAGTCACAAAACTACTTTATTGTGAAAAAGGAGTGAAAACTTCAGCCAAAATGTATCAAGATAGTCTTATCATGTTGTGAAACCTCACAGCAATACACTTTTTAAAAATATACCGTGGACTTTACAGCAGGACTCTGCACCTGGTCACAAGGCACGAACTACCCAAACCTGGCTTGAAACCATCATTCCGGACTTTATAAGAGCCGAAGACTGGCCCTCATCTAGCCCAGACGTCAACCCTTAAGACTTCACATTATGGTCAGTTTTAGATGACATGGCCTGCTCTAAACGATACGGTGACATTGAGTCTCTTAAAAAATCTTTGGAGCAAGCAGTGGCGAAATTTCCCTAGGAAACAGTGCGTAAATCCATAGATTCGTGGCCAAACAGATTAAAGGCCTGTACAAAAACCAAAAGTGGCCATTTCGAATAGAATATTTTTTTTATTTTTTGCTGAAATTAATAAATATGTAGGTATACATTTTAATACATTACTTCATTAAAAAAATTGTAATATAATTTGTAACAGAACTTAAGGCTGGACTAGGTATATATATATATATATATACATATATGTATATATATATATATATGTATAATATATAGGATAGGCATAATTTTGTATTCGATATATTTAAAATAATGTAATTACGTGCACGTTCTTATCTTTAAATCAATTGAAATTATAATAAAAGGTCATAAATTACTTGCGATAAAGCGACACGGGCGATTTAAAGCTAAATGATAAATGCATATCGGATAATATACTTGTGTAACCGCATTAGTACAGAAATATGTATATACACGTGATTTGAATGACGAATAAATATTACGAGTACCGAGTCATATTGTGATTCATATGCAATTGCAATTTTTTTTATTGTTGTTTAGTTTTGATGCATTTGATTTTTTTATTGTTCTTCTAATAAAACAAAATAAAGGACAGCAACGCATTTGCGACCTCTGGTGTTGCGAATGTTCATGAGCGCCGGTGATCACTTACCATCAGGTGGGTTGCATGATCGTTTGCCTATATTTATTGTTCCTCTAATAAAACAAAATAAAGGACAGCAACGCATTTGCGACTCCTCTGGTGTTGCGAATGTTCATGAGCGGCGGTGATCACTTACCATCAGGTGGGTTGCATGATCGTTTGCCTATATTTATTGTTCTTCTAATAAAACAAAATAAAGGACAGCAACGCATTTGCGACTCCTCTGGTGTTGCGAATGTTCATGAGCGGCGGTGATCACTTACCATCAGGTGGGTTGCATGATCGTTTGCCTATATTTATTGTTCTTCTAATAAAACAAAATAAAGGACAGCAACGCATTTGCGACTCCTCTGGTGTTGCGAATGTTCATGAGCGGCGGTGATCACTTACCATCAGGTGGGTTGCATGATCGTTTGCCCATATTTATTGTTCTTCTAATAAAACAAAATAAAGGACAGCAACGCATTTGCGACTCCTCTGGTGTTGCGAATGTTCATGAGCGGCGGTGATCACTTACCATCAGGTGGGTTGCATGATCGTTTGCCTATATTTATAATATATAAAAAAAAATTAGGTCGCGTAAATATTTGGCTTGTACATTTTTCTATTTTCTAATCTTTTATATACGACTAAGTAAATACTTTTATGATTTTAGGATTTTTGTGTGTGTTAAGTATCATGGCATAAATTCTAGCTATCGTTTCGTATTGATTGAAACGTAATATGGCTTTCAGCATTTTAAAATAAAGTTTTTAGTGAGAATGACGCTGTGTTATCATCACTAAAACATTATTTTCATTATTACTGAACAAGAAAATAGGAGAATATTTTGCTATATCGACATAAAAGTTAAGTTGGTAAACTTATCTATACGTTTAGGTTAATTTTTCCTCTTGAGTTATAACATTACCAACCAATGTTAATAAATAATAATAACATTGGATTCGAACAAAATTGTGATTCGGTATTGCGTGTCTACCTTCCATTTTGAGTAGTACCGTGAAGACTAGTCCCTTTTTAAATTAAAAAAAGTAGATCAAGTGGGTTCTGTACATTATAACTTTGCTTCTGGCGGGAAAAACAAATCACTACAAATCAGTTATTTATTCTTCAAGACCCTATATATATATAACCAAAAGAAACCGTGTCCTTGATGCCAACTGAATCCTCGTTCGATCTTAATGCATATGCATGACATTGGTTTAGGTTCGTTTTCTTTTAAAGGGACATACTTGTAAAAGAAAAGAAATTATTCTCAACATTTAATTAATGAGAAGGGTGGGTTTTATTTTCTCATTAAAGCTTCTATAAAGATGACAGCGGAGTTTATCATGGATTCGAAAGTACAGAAGTGTTATAGTCTTGGCGTTATGTTTTGTATTAACTAAAAAAAGACATATTGTCCTTTAATGGTCTCTGAACTTATTTTTTCATTATGTATATTTTTTAAATATTTTTTATGAAAGAGCTTAGAAGCTGCGGTAGCTTAGTGTTTAAGCGCTCATTTTTAATTTAGGGTACGTGTACAAACCGAGTTCGTTTCCCGGTCGCGGCACGTGCCATGTGCTCGACGGAAAAGGAATAAAAAAAAATATTTCGGAGTCATGTGAAGTCTGCCAATATACAGTCGCCAATTCAACATCCATATATATATATATACCATATATTATATAAATACATGTATATTGTTTACCTGGAGTTTTAGTTGTAGCATAGGGATATCTTTTTTATATATAATGGTATTATGCATAAAGATATCCCTGTGCTCAATTTAAACTGCAGTATAATATACCCACGCAGTCAATACCAGACGATATCATATATCGTCGTAATGGTTAACGCTCAGGAGCGCGTTTATCATCAATAGATAAGGTTGATGTTACACTAAAGCTTTTATCGTTATAAAAACTTTGTATATAGCATTGTATATAGTATAATTTTTTATATAGCAATAAACGAAAGCTACACTGTTTTAATAAGTTTATAAACATATTTGAAAAAGTTGTCATTGTGTGGATATACCCTTACATACAATAGAATGGAGTGCCTGATTATGCAGGGACTCAGGTGCTTAGCGCGGTGTATACAAGTACAAAAGGAAGATTCCTTGCTTCCTTTTGTTTCGTCTTTCCCCTTAGAATATATAATAATATGTTAATTGATACCATTCCATAAGGATGCATGTACTTTTTCTTTAATGCTTTTTGAATCAATGGAGGTCGCATATGAAAACTTAATCTAATATTAATTTAAAATTATAATGAAAAAGATCGTACTGTCTTATAATTTGGGGAATTTTAAGATCAATTG
Source organism: Teinopalpus imperialis (assembly GCA_029286865.1). NCBI lineage: Eukaryota > Metazoa > Arthropoda > Insecta > Lepidoptera > Papilionidae > Teinopalpus > Teinopalpus imperialis. The sequence goes on along the minus strand of JAGSMU010000020.1, from coordinate 225,464 downwards.
ACTTCCTTTCTCCAATAATTCTCTGTGCCTAAAATTCCTGATACACGTATGTAAAGACGTTATTATAATTTTTAAACTTTATTTAATACAAATTATAAACAAGAAAATAACCAACCAAAACTTCTAACACCCACTATTTACATATAATTTTTCACACACAATCTATTCTGCATTATATTCTTGTGTAATAATTAGTTTATATTTTTAAATCATATCTAATTTAATCTTAATATTTTTTTTATATAACTTACTGAAAAATATGAACACAGTTTATAAAAATGATAAATGAGGACTGCGATTCAAATACCTCTACATCCATCTTCAACAAGATTCAAGATGCATATGCGTTGTCACCTCTGAAGACTCTTTTTTTATAGAATAGGTGACAAACGAGCTAGTAGCTCAGTGATGGTAAGTGATTACCGTCACCCATGGACACCCGCAACACCAGATGATGCGCTGTCAGTGTTTAAAAAAAGGATAGACTGAGATGTAATGCCTCATAACGTGTAATTGTGTTCTTGGATCACTAGAATACGAACACACAGCAACATCATGTTCGTATTTCACGCCGATATATGTGGTATTATACGTTTAACACTAAACCTACCATGCGGTAAATGCGTTGCGTATATCTGATTTAGAGGATGTCCATGGGAGGCGGTATTCACTTACCATCAAAGTAACTCACTTGCCACCTAACCTATTGAAAAAGGCTGAAAATCAGCACTGTGTAAACATCGTACATTATTTGCTGATTCTAACCTTTTGCTACCATAACTTTTTGCTTCTTATGCGATGAATATATACGTTAGATATAAGCTTCTTTTATTTTTTAATGGACTTATGTATATGATTTTTTTTGGTTCCAATAAACATGTATTTTTATTATAATTTAATAACTAAGGAAACAAAAACTATGTTAAGAGAAACGTTTTTATTTTAATTTGCAAAGCAAACGTTGAATTTCTTTATGAATTTCCAGCTATTACCATAAAATGATCACAGTCCGTGTGTGTCTTTATAGTTGTAAATGAAGGCAACATAACTCATTGCTCCTGAAGCGTCTTGCTTCCCTCGAGATATTACAACGTAAATATATTTCAGAGTGTATGATAAATATACTTTTTTATTATATATAATATAGTGGTAGAGCTACGCTGCAGATAGCATGGGTCACCTCGACCGGGGAAGGACCACACCTTTGCAGAATACCAGCGTGAAATAGCTACATAATGCTGTGTTTCGTCTGGCGAGTGCAAGGTCTCCGGATCTTTATTACTGATGACGAGGCAGTCCATCGCAGCCCTCAAGAGAGACCATGCATCTGCATTATGATTCCTTATCACGAATGAATGTAGATGTCATGGGTCGCAGGAATTACTTACCACTCGGTGAACCGTGTGTTACTCTCGTTTGTTACTCTCAACGTAATAAAAAAAAAGAATGAAAAAATAAAGTGCAAAGGAATGAAAGCCAGAATGCCATGTGATAAAATATAAAATATTGTTATAGTATGAAATATTCACATTATAAATAATTATACATTATTCTTATCCTATTTTTTTATGTAAGCCCATTTTAGACCTTCAACGCAGATTATGTCGGTAGAGTAAACAAACCGTAATAAATTAGTTAGGGTTACCGTGATATTACTTGACTAATACGGTAAAATTTATTCGTTTTGGTTGTCTTTAGAGCAAATATTGTAATCATTAACGTTAAAAGTCCATGTTAGTTTTAGCATTTAAATAGCTTGGAGTTGATGACATGCTTAATGCTGTTACCAAATATACTAAAATAACCTTTTATTGATGCTATGTAAGATTTAACTTGAACGTTTATGTGCATGAAGATTATATTTTTATTTCTTCCATAATGGAATGGCAAAGATTTGGAGTCCATACACCCATGTTTGTATATTTTCTCTACTATTAATTTTAATAAAAGGACAAGTCTTCAATAAAATTGTTGTTTCATATTAATATTTATCTTATTATATAATATCTATTTATATATTATATAATTCCTTTTCCTATCTTTTTCGCTTCTTATAAGTCTTATATAAAAATTGTAAAGTTGCCAGGATTATTGGTAAATTCGGGAAGAGTCCTTTTTTTCTATGAAATTTTTATATCAACTTGACACCATAACTCACGATTCGAGCAATTTATAATTTACACAAATCCACAAAACGATCACAAACAAATTAACTGAAATTTGAGAGTCAGTCGGGTCAGCTAGCAATATTAATCAAAATGAAAAAACTGTAACAAATATAAAAGAGATATTCTAGTTGAAAGGAGAATTTTATGGTTTGGATTATTAAACCTTCCAATATTTTATTTAATTAGTGAAACTGATGACAAGTTATTTAAAAAATTAATTGTTATAGTACTCTACCTAATTAAGTTTGCTGGTGGTTGTTTACTTCTGGAATCTAACCTGTCATATTTTAATCGTAATATTTTAACCTTTTTAAACGTATAGTATGTTCTAAGAAAGCATGATTTCAAGGAAATTACTTTACCCTATACAGCTTTAAGCTCAGTGATTTCCCACATGGCTGTTATTCATTGCAAAATGCAATTATTGTGACCTCACTGTGAACTGAATTTATAAGGTTATGGACGATTAATTATTAAACGTCGCGTCTAAGTTTAAGTATAGGTTACTTAAGCTTAGATGAAAGATTTTGTAATGAAGCTAAGAGTAACAAAGGTGGGTACAATCAAGAATATGGTAGGTAATGATTTCAGCTTATAAAACCATTATTAATCCTCGATCGAGGAATCTTGATACAGATGCAAAAATACCCCTGAGAGTAGCTCTCAATGAAAGACTTTTCAAAGATATAACATGAACTTTTCAGCACGTCTCTGCTTCAGGAAGGCACGAAGTATTAAATCTGGTTGGAAGATAATGCTGATACGTGGATCTTTGTCCAGTCCAGTAGTGATTCTGTTTGACTAAAGATTGTGAAGACATAACAAGGCTTGTCCAAAACTTTTACTTTTACGTTACTCCATAAATCTATAGACTCGTGACAAGAGAATTGAAGATTAAACGATTGTATTAAAGCAAACATACTAAAAGGAGTACTATTACAATGTAATTAAAATGACAAAAATAAAATAAATTTGTTAAAAATTGGATAACGTAGTAAACATTTACGTAAAAAAATTGAAAAGATTTAATGTACCCTACGGAAGGTGACAACATTATCAAAGTTTTAAAATCTGATTAATGTGTTTGCCGCTAGCTAGATTAACCTCATAGGTATTGAAACAATTTTATTTTATCCTGTTCTCATTTTTTCACAAACAAGAAATTTTAATATTTTCTGATTATTTTTACATATATTTTTGGATAAAATAATAGGAAATTTGCCTTTTTTTGTATGTTTGTTAGCAATATATGACCACTCTATACATAGCTATTAGCCAATGTGACGTATATATTTCACTAAATATGAAAATACATTTAAGTAGTTAATAATTATTTATAAATTCATATTATAGTACTTATACGAGAATTCAATTTATTTTTTATTCTTCATTTGTACAAGTAAAACAAATATTATACAAAAAGGTAGACTCAAAGTAAACTTGTGTTTCTTTTTTCTATATTCTAGATTATATTATTTCTTATATTCTATCTATCTCTTTGATATTTTTTTCGCTACATTATATATATAAACGTAAATATATATATTTATTAATATATATATATATATATATATATATATATATATATATATATTTAATTATAAAAAGAGAATAATAAAAAAAAATAGATAGCAAAAAGGATACGTTACTGGTAATTTTCCCTGACTGGCCGCTTAAATGAAGCTTGTTACTTGTATATTAGGAGGTAGAGAACTCTAAAGTTGGATGGTATGCGGGATAAAGTAGTTATATAAGGTTCCAGTGTCATCTGATCATTAATGATAGCTGAGGCTAAAGATTCGATATTCATCTTCATCCGAGGTTCGGTCCTATCGGGCACCCTCTAGCAAGTCGCTCTCGCGCAACACTAACCTAAACCTAACGCTACCCGTTTCAAGCCGAAGCTCCCTTTCAGGAACCTTTGTCCTGGTTACTCATAAATAAAGGTCTCGGCTGAGTGCCATAATCACTTGACCTTTACTTTAAATCCGATGAAGCTGTAAGAGACCTCGGTCTAACAGTGGCCACCAGCTATAAAGGAAATCCTCCACAAAGATTGAAGTTACGTATGTATGCCTTAGTCAAAGGAGGACTGAGGACTGAGACGAAATGCCTCGTTACCTGTAATTGGGTCCCCACAGCAGCGTCATGATACTATTATACGTTGGTACTTCGTGATGGCGTGCTACATCCCCAGGAGCCGACCCATTTATACAGCTACGAAGATGCTCTACGAAATTTAGAAAGCTACGTAATACAAAGTTATTTGATTAAATTTTATATGTAAAATTCATTACTCTCTCCCTTTTATTACACCACTGCGAGACGCGAGTACGCCTTAAGGCCCAGATCTTGTAATATTAATTTGCCCGTCAAAGTTAAGGGCCGCTTCAAGTGTATGGTTTACCTTGCAACAAGTTACCATGAGTTTTAGAAAATAAACTAACAAAGCCCTATAAGTTTATCGGCCGTATTTCCATGTTCTTTTATAAAAAAAAATATTTTGCGAATTATAAAAATAAAATATACAAGATATATATAAGAGAAAAAGAAGAAAGAATTTTCTAAATAATATAATGCAGATTTATGTCAAGGATTTCCTCTATCGGAAATTTTCGAAAACACGGCAAATTATTTTATTTATTTGTTAGTACGAAAACAGCAAATAGGTATATATAATAAAGAGAAGCAAAGTTACAAGATAAATAAATAAAGAAAGAAATAAATATAAAGATAAAATACAGACAAACATATTATATGAAATTGTTAACTTCGTATGTAATTGACAGCTTCTGGTTATTATTAGATGATATCGATTGTTCATTATCCTAAATATATCTGTTATAGTGCCGCATTTGCATAAACACAGAATCTCTCACTTATCTCTTTCTGTGGTTCGATGCAGTGTCAAAGACATGCGACATACCTATGTACAACACACCGAAATCCGACAATTTGTGTTATTCAAATATCATTCCTGAGAATCGAACCTTCACGAGATCCGTCACGCAGCATCCAGTTACTCTAACCACGTCACGTGACCTTTGCATTTAAAGCTCAACAAGTGTAAGATGCATATATTACGAAAAATCACGGTAATTTTAATAGAAGGCTATATTATATGAAAATTAACTATATGATTTATATTTGCGAGGGAAAACGACTTAGTGAAATACATTGAGTAAAGGAGGCAGAGCCACAATGCAGTACTAGTCTCTTGCAACAAGAAATGGTCTGCGCGACCGGGGAGGGATCATGCCCTCACAAAATACCATAGTGAAATAGCAGAAATTCACTGCTGCGTTCGTATTATTTTTCGCAATCTAAAAAAATTGGGATTGTATACAAGCACGGGGATTCCATTAAAAAAGAAAGTTATAAAAGAAACAACAGCGATTACAGTTAATTTTATTTTACTATAGACTTTAAGCTCAAACTCAATATCTGTTAAGCTCAAACTCAGTGACTGTCTACGCCAAAATGAATTATGTGCTTCGAATATTAACGCATGCGATACTGCAGAATATTAACAAGGAGATAATTAGACAAAGTTCAGACAAATTTCTAAAGAGCTTTATAAAAAGTTAGTGACTATTTGTTACTTGGCAGCCATCATTAATCTCGAGGATAAGATATTCTTACTGACAAGAATATTCCTTGGAAATTGAAAGGAATTCTAAGAATCTTAATTTTAAAAGTGAAATCATTTTATAGAACTGTGAGAATTTTTTTACAATTGACGCACAGTTTCGGTGTTCGGAACATTTTATGTTTATGTCTTTTACTTAGTTTTTTAAAAAGCAGAATTGGTTATCCATTTTCTCATAAAATTAAACATCAGTTTTTAATTATAGTAACGATGTCTTTAACTACAACAAAACAGAAGGGGTGATGGCCGTATAGTTACGTAATCTGTCTAGAGGTTTAACACACCTTTTACCCACTGACACCTCCTAACGGCTAGTAAAAAAAAACCATATATAACCGATGACGATGGTTATCTGATTTTACCAGATGACGTCATCTGCGTAAGATACATTATGGTGCCGTATGCATTTGCGCAAATGCATTAGGCACTTACTCGTAGTTCCCTTCCTCCGTCCCCTAGTTTGATATAATGCATGGGCAAAAGATATAGGAGGAAAGTTCAGATGCACTGTAAAAGACGGGATGTACTTACATCACAGCCAGACTCGAAACCACAATACAATATTGTCTCTCGCCTCGGAATCGAAACCAGAACCCGCGATGCTGTAGCCAGATGCTTTAACGGATGCAGCATTCAAAATCTTATATCAAAGTCAAAATAAAATCAAAAAATGGGCGAAATAATCCTTTGTATAAGGTACTTTATATAAATACGAGTATTTTAAAACTCTTACTAATACCCTTTTAAAGTATAACATATTTTAAGTACCTTATAAAGGTTTTTCATTTAATTTTAAATTCCAATAAACCAATCATCGCGCCTCATTAGGAGCTGAGTGGTGAAATTACTCTTGTCGCTATATATTTGAAATCATGATTCGGTAAATTAACTCCTTAATTAAGTATATGTTATCTTTATATCTTATTTTATTTTATTAATTGAGAAAGATACACCATCACCAATATCATGTATTTTACACTTGCAGTTTATGTTTACTAAATCTTAATGAATTGTCGTCACAGGTGTATACAAATTATTAAAATCTTCTAAAATCATTAAAGTCTTAAAATCTACGTATTTAAGCAACATGGCCTTTAAATGAATAATAATAAAAAAAAAATTGTAAATAAAATAAGAAACCAATTATAAAAAGTGAATATTAAAAACTTAAACTATAGATATATCCATTTCGTTTCCCGCCATTTTTCTATTGTTTTTTTATCCGCCTAAAATGAGTGAGGCAAACAAAGAAATTTTAGGTAGTGTTAGGTAAACATCAAGAGAGGACCGTCATAACTACACGACATGACACCTAAAAAATTGCTACTAGTTATCGAATGAAATGGCACATAAATATTATAATCGAATGTAAATAAACTTTGATATAAATATGTTGAATTTGTATATAAAATACGAAACAATTTAGTCCTTAAACTAGCTCTCTACGTCATTAAAAATAACAAGATTCAATATCTTATCAAACTCGTTAGCATTTATAGGATTTTTATAAAGAGGGCAACATGAAAAGTTATTAACAAAGGATGTTAGAGCAGAGGAAAGTGTGTACATACTACTAGAATCTACAAGTGGAAGTGGTGCAAAAGACAACAAAAAGAGTCTTGTTTAAATATTACGTTGCAGGGCGTTGTCCAAATGTAGTTTTTGTTTTGTATTGAGCTAATTTTCACCTTATTGTAAGTAATCTATGCAGCACCCAACACTAAATATTCATATTGCAGATGTCACCCCCGAGGACTAAGATGGAATACCTCCTCACCAGTAACATGGATCCCTACAATTACCTGACTAAACACTGCAACGTTATGCTGCTACTTCGCTTCGGTACTTGGCGTGGTTCTTTCCTGATCGAGTCGATCTACTCGTATTCACGCCATGTCGTAGGTTTACCACTGTTTAGATTTGAGTTTCTTCATCTTATTTCTGTAAGATCGTATGTTATTTGATAATAATATCCTCAAAATAGATTCTAAACATGAATGCTATGACATCTATGACTTTTGTATACATAGTCTCGTTTCACACTAGTATTTTAATAATATTTTTATTTCTTATTTATTTATTTAGAAGCCTAAAAGCCAACAAAATATATTACATAAAAGCTTACATTGAGAGTTTGCAACTTAATTAAGAATAGAAAAATATTTCATTTACAGGCAAACACAACATTCATTGAAACAAAAGATAGTATAAAAACAAAAACAAAACTGTATGAATAACATTAAACTTACAACTACGGAATTAGAAGGCATGCTACACTACTATCTATTCATTAATTAAGTACCATTTAGACAACATGAGACAGAATAAAATAAAAATTACTTAACCGGTTTTAAAAATACATTGGCATTTAACTTTCTAAAGAAGGATGACACAGTATCAGAAAAAATCATATATATATATATATATAGGAAGAGCGCGAGCTACAACCGCCCAGGAAGACCGGTATATAGATTGACTGCACGTCGAGATGGTACGATTCCCGCCCGCGTCGTACAAAATCGACTACGGCAATCGACTGGCACACGAATTAGTGATCAAACCATTCGAAATTGGCTCCATGAAGACGGATAACGTACCAGATCTCGTGTAATTCGTCTAAAATTGACAAGAGCGCATCGTGCAGCACGTTTGAGGTTTGCTCGCAAGCATGCGGATTGAATGGGCAACTGGAGAAATATACTCTTTACGGACGAAAGTAAAGTGAAGTTTTTCAGCGATGATCGTCGAGTGCGCGTCTGGAGAAGAGAAGGAGAACGTTTTTCAGAACCTAGCATACATGAAACGGATCGTTTTGGAGGTCCAAATGTTATGGTGTGGGCTGGAATAAGCTTGCTCGGTAAAACTGAGCTGGTAATTCCAGAAGAAGGCTCCATAACTGCCTCCCGGTATGTCGATCGAATAAATCGGCCCCATGTCATCCCATTTTCACAAAGAGTGGGTAAAAACTTCGTCTTTATGCAAGACAAAGCTCGCCCACATACACCGCGAACAACCCAGAGAGCTATCTCTGAAGCCAATATTACGATTTTACCGTGGCCGGCCATGAGTCCCGATCTTAAACCCATTGAACATTTATAAGACCAATTGAAAAGAAGCCTCAAATCGAACATCAGTAATGTGACTAATCGACAAGAGCTCATAACGCCCTAAAATTGTGTTGGGAGCGAATACCCGAGGAAAACATCACCCACTTGATTGAAAGTGTCCCAGATAGATTCAGAGAGTGCATACGGAACAGAGGAGAACCTACTCGCTATTAAGCACAAAACTTACTTAAATCAATAATTTCTGTAAACTTTCCTAAAAACTGTAAATTTTGACTAAATTCCATAAAATTGGCAAAACTTACTCTTATTTATGTTCACACACTTTCAAAAACCTTAATTTATTCATTCCTAATCATAAAAACTGAATAAAGAAAAGAATCTGTAAAATACATTTATAAAACAGGGTGGGCCCTATTTTGTTTTGAGTAGTTTTTAAATATGTATATATATATTCTGCAAGTGTGGACCTTCTCCAGTGCAACCGACCCATTCATTTCCTCTTACTCTCTCTGTTAGGTAGCGGAAATTTAAAAGGGTTCACTCATCATGCTTTCCTTTATTGCCGAGCAAGAAAATCAACACTTGCACTTAACAATTTCTTTGATGACGGTATCGGTATCAACCCGGTGAAGCTGTAAAAGCCCTCAGGATCGCAATGGCCATCAGCCATAAAAACTAATCGGGGATCGAACATGGTTTGCTCGAGGAACGTGAATTGCGCCCAGAATCTGAACTACCACGGCTTCAATTTCATTATGAAATAAAAGAAATATAATTTTAAAAATATAACTTCACAAATTTCCGGTTGTGTCTTCTCATAAGTTTCATAGCAAATAAACTTTATATCAATACTTTAACAGTTTACTAACTGTGAGCATGTCCGGAGAAATTTTTCAATTACCGACACGAGATAAACTTTACTTTCTCCCGTTATACGAAGCACTTTTTTTATTGCAAATACGCAATACCTTCTTGATTTATTATCACACTCTTTTTAATTTATGATCATAAAATAATTGATCATTATTTAGCATTATCATTCTGAATGTACGTTAGCGTAACCGTAAAGTAATTAGTAAGTATTTTTTAATAATGATCAATTATCACTGTAACCGTGGTAGAGCCACGTCGTAACTCGCTTTTAATCGTACCATGGATTGGTCGGCTCGACTGAGAAAGGACCATGTCCTTATATTATAGGATACCACCATGACCCTGCTGTAGTAATGTTTTTGTAATTTGAGTGTAGCACCAGTTAATGGAATCGATCTGAGCCTCCATTTGTATTCCTGAATACAATATAAAAAACCTATGAGAAAAACGCCAAGAGTGAGTATGTGAAAAAGAGTAAAGAGGAGAACAGAAACGGGCCGAGGAAAGTCTAAATGGGCCAAAGTCATAAATTATCATTTGAATTGCTTGGTTTTTGTTGCCTTTACCAGGTTTTTAGTAGGACGGAGGATTTTAGTATATTTTTTTCAATAGTTATAAAAAGTTAAAATACAACCATCATTGTCTTTAACATAGCTTTAGCATAGTACACGATACCTTAAATCGTAATACTAATCACTTAAAACTGTGAAATTGTACAATTAGTTCTGACATTAGGATGACGTCACTCTGCATATTTATTATTATTAGTTATTATTTGTAATTAAAAAAAGACGGCTAAGAATTGAATTTTAAAGTTTATTTTCTTTTTAACTTTACAAGGTTGTTTATGAAATTTAGAAAACTTTTTGTCCCCATGGCAGTTGAACTTTATATCCCTGCTGGTTCTAAGAAATGTAATTTAAAAAGTTTTATGTACACAAATTAAAAAGAGCTTTCGTTTACCTTCTTTTGTTTATTATTTATATATATTATTTATATATATATATATATATATATATATATATATATATATATATATATATATATATATATATATATATATATATATATATATAATTAGTAAAATGTAACGTGATATATTATTTAAAGAAGATAATGCGGCGTATTTGACGTAGTCGCATTTTGCGCGATTTTACTAAGTCGGCTTGAGGGTTAAGGACCATGGCCTCACAGAATACCAGCGTAAAATGGCAGCCTAACACTGCAAAATTTTGTTAACTGAGTATAGAGATCCAAATACTTATTCAACGAGGTATTCCATCTCGGTCCATAGGGATTAAAATCCATGTGTATCTTGAATCGAATGAAATGTGAACGATTGGAGGTGTTTATGGACTGCAGTCATCACTTACCAACATGTGAACTGTGTGCTCATCTATCACACTTGGAGAGTACATGAGAAGCGGAACTTATAATCGAATACCTTAGTCTACTAAATTGCTTATAATTGTATATTCCAATGGTAATATACTGTTGGGACTAAAGCGACATATGCGTTCGGGCAACGGTCGGCCTTCGGAGACATTCGGGGATGCTCGGCGGCGCTCGGTTGCAGCGGCGCCGATCAAAGAGCAATGCGAATGGCGGTGTGATGCCCACTCGCGCTTTCAGCATCCACCGGTGATGGACGTCTCTATTTAATTCTCTACATATAATTCCCATATTAACGGCAAGGACCATAACAATTATTTAAACAAAATTACTAAATAAGAAATAATAATTCTAATAGGTCTCAAAATGCCGGATATAAATTACATATATGAAAAGGGCGTAGTTTTTTCCCAGCCAAGCTGACCCAATAATGCAGCTGAAAGATGCAGACTAGCTTCACCACTTATTAAATAAATTTTAACTTTCCATAATTTTATATGTTTACAACAAGAGGCGTGGTAGATGTAATCGGTCACTTTTAATTCACGGTACGTTAGCGAACTGAATTCGATATCGGGTGTCGGCACCAATGAAATTGATAATTGCAATTTTAAGTGCTTATAGTGTGACCGTGTGTGGCAGCTCCAAAACGTTCTCTATGGACGAGACTTAAGCCCAACAGTGGGATTTGAATACAGGCTGTTACTTTACTAATTCTATGTAACGTATGTAAGCTTCTATGACTTTGTCAAGTCTCATTTAATGAACCATGTGAAATAATTCACGTGTGGAACTTTAGAGCGGAGGGATGCTGGAAGTGACCTAGTTACGTAATTGCTTGTCACAGTCTTCGATCGATCCTATTAGCCTGATGGACATGACTGATCTATTTTGTACATTGTGTAAATATATGACAGTTGACGGAGTGACATATATTGGAATTCTTTTCCGCCTGATACATAGAAATTGTAGCGCTATCTCCTTATTCAAGAAAATATAATACATATATATATATATATAATTAGTAAAATGTAACGTGATATATTATTTAAAAATGATAATACGGCGTATTTGACGTAGTCGCATTTTGCGCGATTTTACTAAGTCGGCTTGAGGGTTAAGGACCATGGCCTCACAGAATACCAGCGTAAAATGGCAGCCTAACACTGCAAAATTTTGTTAACTGAGTATAGAGATCCAAATACTTATTCAACGATGTATTCCATCTCGGTCCATAGGGATTAAAATCCATGTGTATCTTGAATCGAATGAAATGTGAACGATTGGAGGTGTTTATGGACTGCAGTCATCACTTACCAACATGTGAACTGTGTGCTCATCTATCACACTTGGAGAGTACATGAGAAGCGGAACTTATAATCGAATACCTTAGTCTACTAAATTGCTTATAATTGTATATTCCAATGGTAATATACTGTTGGGACTAAAGCGACATATGCGTTCGGGCAACGGTCGGCCTTCGGAGACATTCGGGGATGCTCGGCGGCCCTCGGTTGCAGCGGCGCCGATCAAAGAGCAATGCGAATGGCGGTGTGATGCCCACTCGCGCTTTCAGCATCCACCGGTGATGGACGTCTCTATTTAATTCTCTACATATAATTCCCATATTAACGGCAAGGACCATAACAATTATTTAAACAAAATTACTAAATAAGAAATAATAATTCTAATAGGTCTCAAAATGCCGGATATAAATTACATATATGAAAAGGGCGTAGTTTTTTCCCAGCCAAGCTGACCCAATAATGCAGCTGAAAGATGCAGACCAGCTTCACCACTTATTAAATAAGTTTTAACTTTCCATAATTTTATATGTTTACAACAAGAGGCGTGGTAGATGTAATCGGTCACTTTTAATTCACGGTACGTTAGCGAACTGAATTCGATATCGTGTGCCGGCACCAATGAAATTGATATTTGCAATTTTAAGTGCTTATAGTGTGACCGTGTGTGGCAGCTCCAAAACGTTCTCTATGGACGAGACTTAAGCCCAACAGTGGGCTTTGAATACAGTCTGTTATTTTACTAATTCTATGTAACGTATCTTCTTCTATGTAAGCTTCTATGACTTTGTCAAGTCTCATTTAATGAGCCATGTGAAATAATTCACGTGTGGAACTTTAGAGCGGAGGGATGCTGGAAGTGACCTAGTTACGTAATTGCTTGTCACAGTCTTCGATCGATCCTATTAGCCTGGTGGACATGACTGATCTATTTTGTACATTGTGTAAATATATGACGGTTGACGGAGTGACATATATTGGAATTCTTTTCCGCCTGATACATAGAAATTGTAGCACTATCTCCTTATTCAAGAAAATATAATACATATATATATATATATATATATATATATATATATATATATATATATATATATATACATATTGTTTGTATTCTCGGGTCTGCCGGAATAGATTACCGTAGAAATAGGCAGTACCTATATACAATTTTTTCTTTATATATAACATTATAGTTGTATTATATACTAAACGTTTGCCACCTATTCAATAAAAATAAAATAATCTGTTTGTACATGATTAAATAAATATATAAATAAATGATAAAATATGGATCGCACATTTCGTATAATTTATACTGTGTACGTTAATATTAAGTTGACTACATCACATAAAGATAATTCATAATAATTATTATAATAAAATATTAATATAATATTAAAAATATTATATATTTTGAAATAAAACTTAAGTTGTAATAAAAAGTTGCAAATTCACTCAAGACCACTTCATCGCATATGCATTGTACTTACTTTAGCTTTTCATAATAAAGATACATATTGTAGATGCGTTGTTATCCTTGCCGATTGAGAGGTAACAGCTTGCAATTGAGTCTCCGGAACGCTAAACTTATCATACGACACAGCAGACTTATGCTGTTATTTCATGCTCAGAGGACACGGTTCTTTCTAAATGAACGATCTATGACAACGGACCCAGACCATACATATGACCTTTTTTTAAGACATTGACAACAAACGTGCACGCTATTCACCTGCTGGTAAGCGATTCTTGCAACCCACGACATCTACATTTACCTTTGACATGAAATCATAATGGAGATGCATTGTCACCCTTGAGGACTGTGATGGAACGCCTCGACACCAGTAGTATAAGGATCTCCGAATCCCTACACTCACCAGACGAAACATAGTAGCGTTATGCTGGTATTTCACGTCGGTATTATATGACGGTGTGGTCCTACCCCGGCTCAGCTCACCCATTCTGCAGCTAGAAACAAACTGCATCGTAGCTCTACCACTAAATAAATCTGCACGTAAACAATCAAGATTTAGTAATGGCCGTAATGGCCAGCGGTTCTTAGTTGCTGCCTTCCTTGCAAAATACTCCTGAGTGCACTCAGCCCTGCTACGTTTGATTTTGATGCGATGCGCTGAACCGTTAGGCTATTGACGCATGAGGATATTCATCATTATCTCAGTATTACATTACTGGATTTTATGATTGATTGATGTTTACTGTTGCAGTTGAGACTACCTGGAACTCCATCCAGTGAGTGGACACACTTATATAGGTTTTTTTAATTTCCTTAAAGGTGCAATAATTTTCTCGTCTATGTGTAATCTTCCTAATCTTATCTAATCTTGATAGTAAAGTTTTATTAACAAAATAAATATTATATAATACAAAACATTTTAGCTATAATCTTGTACCACACAACCGCACGCAAGACGTACAACTTTACACCAAAGTTTGTTAATTGGATAGTTCGGGTTTCCACGAGCTAATCGGGTTTTGCGGAACTGTGTTTGTTTGTTTGATATTGCATTATTACATTAATACCACGCAACTAACTCGATCGTAGTCTACATATTTTTTTTATCTACGCAACAGAGGATACATTTTATTTGATGATAAACGATGTCGTCTGGTCTCGAAGTATTGAAATACAAATGACTGAAATGATATACCTACATCATTACTTTAAATTTTTCATAACATGGTGACAAACGAGCACACAGTCAACCAGATAGTAAGCAGTGACAGCGACCCATGACATCCATTACCAACAGAGATTCAAGGTGCACACGCCTTGCCAATTCTGAGGACTGAGGTGGAATGTCTTGACAATATAATCGGGCCTGCATATTCATACTCTCACCATAGTATATTAATAATACACATTGGATTCTATTTTACGCTGGTATTCTCTGAGATCGTGATCCTTCCTCGATCACGACCTACCTGTTCCGAGCCTACTCGTTCATGCTTCAGATTGTTTTTTTTGGAAATCTTCACGTAACTTTTATAAGTCAAGTGATATTAAAAAAATAATAATACAATAAGTTTTGAACGCTGGGTTGCCCAAAGTGAAATAAAAACACATTTTGACTACGATCGAAGATCATTATCGGAGTGGAATTAGATTTCGTAGTCATCAAGGACTCGATATCGCTATGTTACAAATTAAATAATAAACTATATATTATTTTTAATTAAATAATAATCGATTTTTATTTTAAATACAAACCTAAATTTGGTTATGATTATTAAGTTAGTAAATTTCTTAATAAGACAATTATAATAATTTCTAGAACTACATATATGTAGATATTTAAAGTTTGCCGCATATATTTTTTCTTTTTATGTTTATGGCTCCACTTAAAAATATGTCATGTCATTAACTTTATCTATTCAGCTAATTTTTCTATCGGTATTATAAATTATGCATAATTTAATCATTAAAACTTTCCGACGTAGTTTCCTTTTATCAGCGGTGACGTCACCCTGTAGCTTTTATCTAGCTAGCATGGATGGATTGGCTGAACGCTCAGAGAATACCAACGTAAAATAGCATCATACCCTGTTGTGTTTCGAGTGGTGAGTATAGGAAATTCGAAGACTGATTATCGATGACGAGATATTTCATCTTCGTCGTCAGAGGTGACAACGAAACTGAATTATGATACTTTATCGGGGATGAATGTGGTTGTAGCAGCAGATATCATTTACCATTGATTTTAATAAACACAAAAATCTAACTATTTTTTCACTATTGAATATGTTAAGTGGGCATAAATCTTACAAGATATATTCCATAGACCCTACAAAGTCATGAAAGGGCGAAACGGGCTTAAACTCGAATAGGATGCTTTTATTACCAGTAAACATTACACAGATGTGTAGTGTTCCGTGTATACGGCTAGCCCTCCATCAATCTTAAACCCCTTTCTTGCCGTTGTTACACAGAACTTCAGACGTATGAATTATATATTTATCTATATGTACATGTAATTTTACACATCCGTTATATATTGTTTAATGTTTAAAGTAGATATATTATTTTTGATATTGTTTCAATGACAGTTTAGTGATCAGTGCCTTAAATAGACCACCGTTCTAACTTAGTTTTTTTTTTAATTTTATTACTATATATACAATTTTATGAGGCAATTTTTGTATAACAAATATGTATTATATGTTTATATGTAGAAATATTTGCAGTAAATAAATAACGAAAGAAAGTCAGAGCAAGAAAGAGAGTACAGTAAATTCGCACAGATAATTAAGAATTCTAAAATTAGGTTTGCCCATAATCGCCACGCTATGGAATGACCTATGCTCGGAGTGTCTCTTAGGGATCGAATCCGGTACGAAGTCCTTCGGCAGAGAACTAAAATTACCCTCATGTTCAATTATTTTAATGCTTTGTAAAGAATTTTTAAATTTTCAATTTATAAAATTCATTCAGGATAATCAGTCGGTTATTTGATGTATTTCTTATCTTAAATAATTTATGGATTTGGAAAAAAAATCTTTAATATTTTAATTTTTTCTTTCACTGGGTCACTTAACAGTAATTGCAGCAATGTATTGTACATTGTAGTAACCTATATCTAAAAAGCATAGTATGTATTTATATGTTTAAGTGTTCAAACTTCTAAAAAGCGACACTGCATGCACACCAAAATTACATATTAAAAACAATATAATTAGTCTGACCAAATTATAGTCTTAAAAACTTGAAGAACTAAAACTAAGTAAGTAACTTGAACATATACGTTTATAAACAACACTCGTGTAAATTGTGGGAATTAAAGCAACGAGCCCGGTTCAAAAGAAAGTACTTAGTTGACCTCAAAACTTCTAACTAGGTTTCTGGCTTTTGATAAATTGAGAAAAAATTAAGGTTGTTCCAATATTGATTTATAAGCATCGAAACTTGGAATGTTTTAAATTGAAATTTATCATCGTTTGATATTATTTTTGTAATTTCGTTTCAAACAACTTTCTACACCTACAAGTTATTTTTGACAAAAATAATGAATATGATATTAATATAGTTTGATTGATGGAGTTTTAACTTGTTTTATTCTTTTATACTAATATTTACTAGTTTTATTCTTTTATACCATTATTTACTAGTTTTATTCTTTTATACTAATATTTACTAGTTTTATTCTTAAATTATGTAATTAACAACATAATTAATAATCTATTCATTTTTGGCATTTTAGTTTTTATATAATTAATAATTTTGCTTTCTTATTGTTTGTACTTCAGAAATGGTTCATGTGTTTGCCCTGTAACATTATATAATAACATATATAAGCGCTTTATGCAAACAAAAATTAATAAAATCAATTATCTTATACGATATAAACCCTAAAACTACCAATAACTTCAGAGATAAAGAAAAAAATAATTTTAAGGACACAGTACAATCACCGTAATGAGCGTGAATGACTCTAAAATTAACAATATACGTATTGTTGTGTTTATTGATTTATTTATGTAATCTTCATTACTTATGCAACATAAAAAAGAGGCAAAAAAAGACGGATTTAAAGCTAAAAAGCATTTCATGTGCTTATTAATGACTAAAAAAAAAAAAAATAATAGGTTTTAAATATAATTACATAATTATATATTTTAAACAATTGTACTACTATTACTAATTTTATCAATTAAAAGGAACCTAAATTAGGTTTCGTCACCAATAAATAAAATATTTTTATTGCTCTCGGTCTAAATATGTGTTAATAACATAGACGGCCACGAGGGATAGTGGTGAAAGTATCCGATACCTTTTTAGGCGAAGAAACAACGACGAGGGGACAAATAGTGATAGGAATCTGTTAAGGAGGTTTTTTTTCTGGACAACGAGCAAGCAGTTCACCTGACGATAAGTGATCAACGCAAGACCAGAGGAGTCACAGATGCGCTGCTGGTCTTTAAGAAAAGTGTGGCTTCTTTTTTTGATAGCACTAAAGGTGGTTCGAACTACGGCTCAGATCACTGTATCTGAAATATGTATCCTTGTAAAAACACACCGAATTTTATGAAAACTTTAGCTAGACATAATAGACTGCGCTTACCTCAGATAAAATAAGAATTATTTTTATTAATGAGGTTGTTTAGAAATTTATTATTTAATTTACTATTGAATAAATGTTATTATAATGTCAAATATTTTGTAGAGGATGAGTTAGAAAATCTGAATGAAATAATAAAGTAAGTAATTGACGACTCATATTGTGATTAGACTAGATTATGTTAATAAAATATTAAATTGGTTTTAAATTAAAATTCATTATAATATTTGCCATACGTGGCAGAATATTTTGTGCGTTTAATGATATATTGTAACTTGTCATTTGTATCATATTCTGGCAAATAAACAATTTGATTGATTTATTGATGAATCAAATTAGAGCAACATAAAGAGCAAAGTAATAAATTTCCGTTGATGGTCATGTTCTTAGGGAAATTTAAGTTACAACTTATGATTACAACCCGTAAAGGATTTTCAAAATGTACATTTTAGTGTCAATTTTAACCGATAGCACAGATAAATTTTTATGACAACGTATAAAATCCAAGTACAGCGTATAAAATAACGGAAGATGCTTAAGATCTTACACGGACAGTGGGTAATATGCTATCCTATGAATTTAAAATTTTAGTTTCAATGTTCAGTAGAATGTTATATTAACGACTTTGCCACGCGGCTGTTTTATTGAATTAATGCATTTGCAGCGTCGCAGGTCCTAGGTAAAATTTCCAATCGTGGAATAATATTTGTTTATCACACATTGTTGGTTTTCTGGCCTGGGTGTTGTGTGTATGTATTGTGTTCCTGACATTGTTGAATTAGCAAGCGCTTAGACCGCATTATAGAGTAAAGTATCTTTCTAATAATTATTTAAGCTGAGCTACCACTTGCGATTACTTGGAATTTTATGTAGACTACAAAATGTTACGTAAATCGTAAAGGAAGTCGAGGAATGAAACACAATTTAACAATGATTACTCTACTTGCATTACTACCATAGAATCGCGTGCCTGTCCCACATTTAGAAGCTTGATAAGAAAATAGTATTCACGGAACATGCAAGGAAATGCTAGTGAATTAACGTTTGCATTAAACACCGTCGTTGCAAGTTAGTCCTATGTACTTCTACAAAAGTACATAAGACAATCTTGCCTACGGCCTACAAGCTTTCGACCACGTCAACTTCTCTTTCTGCAGTCCTATTTTCCAAATAACTTTTATATTATTATAGTATTACAAGATAGTATAATAACATATAAAGTTTACTATTTGTTGTTCATGCATGAAACTTAAGACGGTCGTGATAGATACTTCTGGGAGAGTGAATTGAAATAGGTAATTCTAATTGAAAATGTTCGTCCCTTGATAGCTTAATAATTTGGTATTTTATTTGTTCTCACTCAAATCAACTTATTGTAATAGAAGCTAACCATGTGTAGATTTGTCCAAAAATAAATATTTATAAGCTGAAGGTAGTTCGGGTTAACCGTTGACACTTTTACACGTAGAAATTAAAACTAGTTAAAATAGACGCGATAATATCCATTTACGTACTTTGTTTTATATACTTATGTAAATTAATAATATATTAATTATTTTTTTACTATATATGGAGATATTTTTTTTAGACCACAAAGCACAAACTAATCGGTCAAAATAAATTATGGTATGTAGGTAAAGGTAAATGGATGGTTCTTCCATTAGGGCAGTGATCGATTAACACTTGCTGGTAAGCGGTGTACTGTTAATAGGTATTACGTGACCTTTTCCAAATATGACCTAAATTCTAGTGATATTAACAATAATAATAATAGAAAATAATTTTAGATATCTGCGATGACAGTGTTATATAACACTAAAACAAAGGAATTTTTATTTACGAATCGTCATCGTTAATTCCATCATTATTTCAGGTATTGATGAAGGTGTGTATGACCTACAGTGATCACTAAACATTAAAACTGGTGAGCTCTAAAAATGGGATTGCTTCGGATCGTTTAACGGGAGGGTTGCACGTGGGTGGGTGGGGTTGTGTAGCGAAAAGTTACGTGCGGTGTAGTGTTTAACGGGCGTGCGTGGTGCGTTCTGCGTTAAAAAATATTACAAGAACGGTGATACCTGTTGTTCGGCGTATATTTTGCAAAGATTCCAGATTACATGATTTAAATCGAAGTCAAATTCATCAGTGTTTGATAATTTAAAGACAAGGTTCGAAAAGTGTTTGCAAGATGGATCACATTAGGATGATGTTATTTTCAAAAAGTATTTTCTTTTTTAATTTAAAAATATATTTGTTTATTACTTAATTACCTGTTAAAGTATTTTTTTTTCGTGATTTTTTAAAATCCACACACTTTCTGGCCCATCCTGTATATGTACCATGCACATTATCTCACCTGGTAATAACCGAAATATATTGCCATGGTTAAAATCGACATCAGTTTTCTGGTTTAGTCGTCGTGATTTTTGTTTTGTAATATGCTAGATTTTCTGTTTCAAAAAATACTACATTTTAAGCAAAAGAAAACGAAATTAACCAATCATTTGTGAAGTAGAAATAAACACTGTTTATTTAGCTGAGGCAGAACTTCTGCCACTACTAGCATTTCACGTTTTTCGAATTTAAATTTATGGATATACAAGTTATGTGATACGTACACGGAAGATATACTTTTTTTAAAAGTCTTTTTAGCTAATGCTTAAGGATACGGTTTGCGAAACTTAACATCGTAGGCATTCATCATTCTGCTATTTTTGTGAACCGTCTCCTAGCACAAGGACTTCCGCTTAGTTTAATAAATTAACACTATTGTGCTGTGCATAATAACATCGATGTGTTACGTAAATAATTGATATGAAATTTAAAACATAAAGTTATGGCATATAATATGTTTTTAAATATTTAAAAATTATAACATATTTTTTTATTTTTTCTGTTAGTGGCTAATTAGTAGGATTCTCATGAATTTCATTAAAATAATTAAAAAAATTAGAAAAAGTCCTTACTATACAAACTTACCGACTTTTAACAAGATACGCAATAAAAAGGCAAATTTATGCTGACAGAAATAGTAGCAAATGCCATTAGGAAAAATTGTCTAATCTCAGACCTTTGAGAGAACGTTTAAGTTCCTATCCTGATTTTATCGTAAGGATAACGATTCTGCGTAGATGGGTTAAAGATACCTTGTCTAATAGGGTATCTAAATTTATAATGATTGCGAGTTTGTCAAGATATTATATTTTCTTATATATAGTCGTGGTAGCTCGCTGTCCCAGTGCATGAAAATTTCTATTGATTTAAGTGATAGATTTCCATGGGTGATTTATTATTCCGTTCCTTAATAGGATCGGAATAATAAATCACGCGATATAGAGGCTTTTAATCATTTAAAAACAGTAAACTGATTAAATATGTTCTACGGACATTATTTATAGGGTAGGCACTAAAGAAAAAATATCATGAATTAAATGCAAATTCAGTCTTCGTTAATAATGTCTTTTATTGGATAGATTAATGCTTTATTAACTGGTTCACATGGGTTACTTTTTCTATATTATTAGGCTTGACAAACAAGAACTACAAAGTTCATCTGACAGTAAATTATGATTGCGGCCCAAGTTATCTTCATCACTCCTGAGGACTGAGATGGAAAATCTGTAATCAGGTCCCCGGATTCCTACACTCATCATATGAAACACATTAGCATTATGCTACTTTGTATAAGTTTTATTTTACGTTGCTATTCTGTGAGGGCCTTCCACTGTCGAAGTGACTGAAATATGCTGCAGTTAGAAGCAAGCTGCGACGTGGCTTTAACACTAACTACGTGCCTCTACGACTGACTAATACATGTTATTGTAATTGTTAAATGCATAATCCAGTACAATAATATTTATTTAATTTAATGTAATAGTTAAACATTTTTGATATAAAACCACTTATTCAATAGCAATATCTATAACAAAAAGAGTTTATTCACTTTATAAAAAGAAATAAGTCATTCTAAATTCCATCCTTCAGTAATATTCAGAGTATCTTTATAAGAAAATACAAAAATCTTTACAAAGTTAAAGCCGCATTGCCTTCAGCCCGTTCCCATCAAATTAAACCCACCGTAACTAAATAACTTTTGAAAGCGTTATATTACCTGAAAGAAAGAAATATATTTTTCTAACATTTTCTTCTACGTTGTTTATAAAATTTCACCTCTTATATAACAACTTTTTTATCTACATTAAAGCCTTTCTACGCAGCTACTTTTCTCTTTGACAATATTTTACGTTAATTACAATCCTGGGAATTATTACCGTGGAACATATTCAGTTAGTCATAGGTTGTTGGGTGGTTTTTTCATGGAATAAATATTTATTTTCAATAATACGGGAGCTGTTTAAAATATTATATATCGGATATTTGAGTATCAACTAGGTAAATATTACCAACTCACTGTACGCTTACCCACACTAGACGACTTCTCAAGTCTAGAGAAGTCAGAAAAACCGCAGTGAAGAGGCATGGAGGTTTATGCTTCAACACCCTCTAGAGAGGAGGCTTATCATCAGGAGTATTAATATATATAGGTTGTTTTACTTTACTTTTTCTTGACCATATATATATATATATGAATAGGGACGGGGACGACGAGTGAATGCCTCCGTGTTAGCATGCTTACGGCACTATAAAATATATTGCGCACTTGATCTTATCTGGCAATAACCAAAGGATGACAAAAATGGAGGTAAAAAATAAAAATCAGTTTGCATTCCTATTCCAAACATTAATTAATGTATAGCAAGACCAAGTATATAGCCATTTCTAAATTGTGTAGGATTCAGTAATTAACGTTATCTCCAATGCATTGATTGAAAAAAGATTTACTCGTTGAACAAAGATTTCCACCTCGGGAAAATCGTGAGAATTGTTGTGTTGAGAATTTGCTGTAAATAAAACTAAAGTGGAATCACTAGTAGATCTTTGTGCCACGAAGAAAATTGTGCAGTTTTTTGTAAATAAAGTGTTAAAAACAAAATTCAAGTGAATTGTACAGTCTCACTTATATATCTATATAAAAATGAAATAATGTGATTAATCAAATTATGTCATAACTTGAGAACAGCATTTGGTTTTTCTTTTAAATGTTCGTCTTAGTTAGGTTAGTTAGTTAATAGTCGCAATTGAGTTTTTATAGAAAGAAAATCATTAAAAGTTTCCCGGAAAATTGGAAAATTCAGGAAAACTGACAGTTCTTTCTTCTAGGGGATTTCTGTATAAACTCAAGACGATAATTCACGATTCGAAATTCCAATTTGTAGAGCTGACCGCGTGCTCGATGTAAGGAGCAACGTGAGGAAATCAGCATGTATAAGAAATTTATAAAAAAAATGCGGTTTAGTGGATATGTGATGTTTACCATTCGCTTATTATTTACTTTAATATTCATGGAGGTAAGACTTATCCCGCTGCGTACTTAACATTTTAAAATGTACAGGATACAAATAAGATAATATTTGAATGATAATGTTTTGGTGTATTCGTTCCCCAGTTGAGCAGATCCAATCATGCTGAATGTGTCTAGCTGCAGAATGAATGGATCAACTCGACCGCGGTAGGACCACGTCCTCACAGGGAACCTGAGACTTTTATTACTGGTGAAGAGGCATTCCATCGCTGTCCTCAAGAGTGATAACGTATCTGCATTATTATTCCTTGTCAAGGATGAATGTAGGTGTCATGGGCCATAGGAATCACAAGCCATCAGGTGAACTGTGTCACGTATGAATCAAAATAAGCTTAAAAAAAATAAAGGTTCCTGAGGAGGATATACCTTAATTCATAATGACATTGAATATGTTAATACAATGAATATGTGATCGTGTTTTACTCCCAAAGTAATAAAAGAAAACTTTTAATTATATTATACAGTTAAGTATATTATGTTATACTTAACTGTATAATAAATATGAATTTACTCACATTCTATATAAAATATTACTTCAAATTAAACAATAAATCTAAAGTAGCTTAAGAAGAACATCTGGCAAGCGTGAGTTTATAAATTTATTTAATGGTATCGGATCAAGACTACGTGACCGTAAATATTTATTTTAAAACAAGTTTGACTAAGATGCGGTGCTTACTAATGTTTAGATGATTTATTTCCACGATACAACTTGGAATTACGATGACATCCTCCCGGTCTATTTCGACGTAACGATATGTTCTAGATAGTGCCAGATACATTAAACGGAATCTTTTATAATGTCGTGAGCATTTGCACAAACACAGAAGCACGCACTCGCTCCCTTGCCTATTCCGATCGGAGGAGGATTCGGATGCAGTGTTTGGGGCACGAGATCTACATACACACATTGCTACGGTTAAAATAATATCCTAACAGCTCAGTAATCGTGAACGTAATTAATGTTTTTATTTTGTGGGAACAAAATTGTTAAATATTATATAATTATTATTTATATAATATTTAACAATAACAATATACATAAGATATTTTACAGATTAATGTAAATAAAATGAAACTCATAGAACTCGTTAATATAATATATATACATATATATATATATATATATATATATATATATATATATATATATATACATACAAACAAACACTTTATTTACAAAAACTGCACAATTTTCTTCGTGGCACAAAGATCTACTAGTGATTCCACTTTAGTTTTATTTACAACAAATTCTCAACACAACAATTCTCACGATTTTCCCGAGGTGGAAATCTTTGTTCAACGAGTAAATCTTTTTTCAATCAATGCATTGGAGATAACGTTAATTACTGAATTCTACACAATTTAGAAATGGCTATATACTTGGTCTTGCTATACATTAATTAATGTTTGGAATAGGAATGCAAACTGATTTTTATTTTTTACCTCCATTTTTGTCATCCTTTGGTTATTGCCAGATAAGATCAAGTGCGCAATATATTTTATAGTGCCGTAAGCATGCTAACACGGAGGCATTCACTCGTCGTCCCCGTCCCTATTCCAATGGGATTAAGATAAGATCGGAGGGAGAGGAGGGTTCAGATGAACTCAGACCCAAAAACCTACAATTATTGTTGCACAAATAAAAATTAAACACATAAATTCCTCGGCTGGGAATCGAATCCACTAACTGTGACTCTGTAGCCAAGTACCCTAACCACTATACCACGCCACCGTCTACTCATACGTCTTACTATATCTGTAGTTAAATATCATAGCTAAATTACTATAAGATATATTTAATTTCTTAAAATTCAATGTCGGACGCCAATCAAAAATGAATAATTACTTCTACTTTTTATATAATATACGCATTATATAAAAAGAAAATCGTACAGTAATTTAGCTATAATATTTAACTACAAGTATAGTATATATATATAGTACAGTATAGTATATATATAGTATTTCATAAGAAATATTTTATAACTTTGACATGGAAGATGTTAATTGAGTAAAGTCCTTAGTAAAATTGCTTTCAGATATTTGTTATGAGCAAAAAGAAAAATACACCATAAGATGTTCCTAATAGCTTCTGCTTTTATAATTTAAATTTAATATTAAGGGTGACTTTCGAACATATCACGGCAAATGACTTCTACACCAAATCTTATAAACCATCTTCAATAAATATTCACAATGCATTTTTATTTAAACCTTGAGGACTGAGATACAATACCTTGTTACCTGTTATTCGTAACCCCTCCAGCACGATTAGAAAAACAGTGGCTTTATCCCACTATTTCAAGCTGAAATTCGGTACTGCAAATCTATTATGTTACTAGCTATGTCCATATCAATGTTTTCCTATCACAATTTATAACACTATAATTATGTATTCCTCATAATTGTGAAAAAACGATCTTAGCCGCAATTTTGGTGGAAATTAACCGATTATGAAAATATTTCTGTTCAGTACAAAATAAGAATTCCATCACGGTGTACTCTTTTGGATATGAATTGATATTGAATTCGGTTTATGATAGTTTAATAGAAGGAAGGAAGAATAGTCAGAATATATTATAATAACTTCTAGCTTAAATATTTTCATTTCTTTTATTTTATAGCTTAACATGAGTTTTAATTGGCCTATTGACTAACTACTAATTTATTAACCTGAAAATACAGCATCCGAATCAAGTTATACGATTCCTAAAAACAGTTCAAAATTAATTATTTTCCAAATAAGGTACGAAAAAATAACGTTTTCATTGAATAGTGTAAAATTATAGCGTAAATGTTCCATATGATGAGTGTAGAAAACGTTTTTTTCTGATTTCTTGGCAAAGGGACAAATAGTTCACCTGATAGTGAGTGATTACCACCACCCATCATGACCGCAGCACAGTCGTATCAATTCGGAAATATCGCTGGCGACAGCTGATTTTTCAAAGTTGTGCGTGGCAGAAAACTTCGCACAGCGGTGACTTAACAGTCTATCCATCTTTTTCCGCAAGGGTGGCAATATTGGCATATTAATTAATTAGGAAGTCATGATATTATTATGCGGGACCGTGTCAGTTGGTTGCAGGAATCATTAACGATCAGAAGCAAATTGCTTTAAAAAAATATTTTCTTATAGGATTAAAGTTTTCGTAAATTATGTTCTAAAGCATAATTACCATTAATATACGTTTAAACATCGACGAAACCATTGCATAAATGTTTAAAATAACAAGAAATCCCACTTAAATAGGCGTCATCAATCAAGCTGTCGGACGATACTCCCCCGAGTTATATAAATTGCTCAACTGGACTTCCGGAGTAAAGGGAAAAACTGGTCTACATATTTTGACGACCCTTTTAACTTTTGATTTGATATACATGATTTGGAGTTGGAAAATTTTATGGAAAATCAAATAATAGAATTTTTAAATAAACTAAAATAACCAATTAAATACCACGTGTACGACGCAGCAAAAGGGTCTATGGTGCTGAAACCGAACTGATTAGTCAACAAACATTTTATATAAATTATTATGATAACAAAATTACTCGTTAAATGTCAATTTTATTATTAAAATACTCATAAAGAGCTTAATAGCATTTCCAGTCCAATTTTAATAGAGTTTAAGGTTTTTTCATCTTAAACATTGAATTTGCAAAAATTTCTCAACTTAATTCGTTTACACACCTTTTGTTGTTTGGGGTTTTTAAGTAAATAAACTAAATGATCGTTATATAACGAAAATATTGAATTTAAGTTTCTTAGCTTAAATAGCTCAATCAGAAACTACTTAAGGGCATGTTCCATAGCGATGCACGTTGCGAGCAACTTAACGACGTTCGGATCGTTGTTCAGTCTTGCAATCACCTCGCCATTTGTTATCTTCTAGTTGTATAATGCTTATATGAAATGCGATATTTTTATATAATTTTGTCAGCGAATTAGTTCGCTTAAAACATGGCCTATGTTATGTATATATATTAGCCAAAGATATATATAGTTTTTTATAAGTGAAGGAATTTTTACAATCGGTTCAGTAGTTTTAAATCCCAAATTTTGAATGCAGTTGTGATGTAATATGTTTAAACTCAGCGGCTGTCATCATGTTATGTCGACAGAAGCCTATACTGTGGGAATGGCTTCGTCGTGGTTTTTGGTGGTTGGTGTTGTCGCTTTGTCTATCCTCTACGACTTAAGCTGGGGTCGCACCGCTGATGCGGCTGTGGTTGGGCCGCGATGGAAGTGAAGTATCAGTGCTGCGTTGCCGCTCTCCCTGTCCTCCACGGCAGAACTATGGTCGGAGCCGAAGACCTGATCCGCCGCAGGAAGCTGGGATTGTTTTTGGTTTCCTAGACCCCATGGCCTCTGGGTGGCGGACTCGGGTGTTGACTTACTACCCACGGAAAGAGGCTGAGTAGGAGGGCACTGTCGTGTTCCGGGATGGCTTGGCTGAAGGGGAAAAAGGTACTGTTTCCACATATTAGGTCTCCACCAAGGTTCTTGTTAATTTAGTAAATATATTGATGGGACATTCATACCGTTTTATTAACGATAGTTCTATTCAACATTTCTATTTATGAAAGGACTAGTGAAATATAATCCTTATTCCACTCTTGAAATTAAATTGGTGGTAGGATTTCGTACAACAAAACAATAAATGTTTGTTTTTTAAAATAATGGGTCAGGAAACAAGATTTTTTGTATTTTATGAGTAAAATCTTGCAGTAGTCTTTGGTTGTACTGTTTGTATGTGGGCTGGTTTTAATAGATTTAATACAATAATATTGAATAGTGGAGCTTTTAAAAACAGAAAAAGATTTTCTGTTCGACAAATTGAGTGAATCTAATGAAGAAATTAGATACATTTTGATTTTTTATTACAAAAAAGGGAAAAATGCGACACAAGCCGCGAATAAAGTTTGTAACGTTTATGGGCTTAACGCAGTGTCAATAAAAGTAGCACAAAATTGGTTCGAGCGTTTTTAGACCGGGAATTTAACTGTCAAACATGAAGCTCGCTTTTGTCGACCTGTTACAGATAAAGTCGATGCCATTTTTGAAAAAGTGGAGCAAGATTGGCATATTAGTAGTTACGACATAGCTGAAGATGGCTGGATAGGGGTTGACCAGAAAATGGTTTTGACCTATTTAAAAAGAATATATCTGTATCGATATTTGGGTGCCACTCGAGCTCAGTAAAAGAAACCTAATGATTTGTATACTCATTTGAGGTTCTTTAATGAAAATGAACCTTTCTTGAAAATGAATTGGTGATGAAAAATGGATTACCTATAACAATAACGTGCGAAAAAGATCATGGTCGAAGGGCAGTCAAGCTCCACGTACTATAGCAAAACATGGATTAACGCAATACGATGATGCTGTGTGTAGGGCATCGTTTATTATGAGCTTTTAACGCCGGGCCATCGTTTTGGATCAGTACTGCCAACAGCTGATGAGACTCAAGCAAGAAATAGAGAAAAACGGCCGGAATTATTCAACGGAAAGGGTAAAAAAGTGTAATTAAAAATAAAATTATCGCTAAAATCTCTGGAAGTTATTTTACTCAATACGAAGCTTTTGTTATTTAAGGTTTCTTCTAGTCTTAATAATTAAAAAGAAGCATTTACAGTTCAGTATTATGTTTTACATATTATTTGGTCACGGAAATCATCACCATCGTTATAGCTGCCCAGTCCACTGCTGCACGTAGGCCTCCCACATAGATTGCCACAAAGCACCCTCCTAAGTCATCTGCTGGATGCAGACTTCTTCAAAGCCTCAACCCTCCACCTTCTTTGAAGACAATGAAAATAAAACATTTATCACAGCCTGTCCATATTCCACTGATGAACATAGGCCTCCTGTAGATTGCCACCAAGCCCAACGCCGACTTACCTGCAACCATACTTCCAGCAAACTTGCATTTGGTCATCGTTACATCTTGGAAGGGTTGTCCTGTATTCGACAGCCCGACCAAAGTTGCCGCTCAAGAATCTTTCGCCATCGGTTATCGGTCCTACGAGCTATATGGCCACTTCAGTTCGCTAATCTTCTGAACTACATCACGGAAATAGCTGCTAATAGAAAATTATCATTCATTCTAGTTCAATAAGTACCGTAAAAAGAGACTAAGTAAAAAAGAAGAAGAAAAAAAAAGATTAATACTTCTTAATTAAATTAAAGTTAATAGTGGTAAGTGATAGTTTGAAAAATACCCAAAATAATAATCGGTCAATGTAATGTATTTCTATTGCAGCGATGGCTTTTTTATTTATTTATTTAATCTTCTATTTATCAAAATTTATTATTAATTAAGTACACATCTCAATCGCGAGAACCTGAAGAACCAGATGCTACTGATGTCAGAGCAAACCCTATAGAGCGCTTGGATGACGAGGATATTCCTCCAATTATAGCGGAAGAAGTAGGGTGGGCCTTGACCAGAATGAAACGCGGTAAAGCGTCTGGTGAAGATGGTATATACGTGGAGATGCTACAAGCAGATGGACGTCCCGTACTGAAAGTTCTCATTAAACTCTTCAACATGGTACTGGTTCAACAAACCACGCCACGTTCCTGGAAGAATGTTATTGTCACAATCTTGCATAAAAAGGGAGATAAGACCAAGTTATCTTATCAGCCTACTCTCTCAGGTCTCCAAACTTTTCACCAAGGTTCTGTGCAACAGACGCGCCTCCTGGATGAATTTCATCCCGTAGAACAAGCTGGCTTCTGGAGTGAATACTCCACTTTGGATCACATTCAAGCAGTCAGGCAGTTAATGGAGAAATGCAAAGAATTCAACCGGCCCCACTTGGTCAACATCACGATCTCATATGACCTCTCATATGAGAACCTCGTGAAAGCCGAAACATATAAAAAGACAAAAATCTTGACCTGGCACACGAGTTGACCGACGTGTGGGGTGGTATGCCGACCGAAATTATTCTTATAGTCGTATCTGCAAACGGTTTAATCCCAACCAGCCTCACGGTTGGGACCACGGAACGGGCAGCTTCGGGCTCAAATGCAGAAATCGGTGCTCCTTGACACCGCTCGTATAGTCCGCAGGTTTCGTTCCCTTTCGCCTTAAACCTCGACCGTTTGTTCTCCCCTGTCGAGGGATTCCCGTCTGCCTGGTCTTTATATATGTATTGTATTATATAGTATATATTTGTTTCTTTATATGTTTATAGTTTTTTATTTATTTATTATATTGACCCATCAGGCGAAGATGAAAAAAAATATCTCCTAAAATAATAATACTAACTCATTAATCGATCCAACACCAATAATACAAAAATTAAACAATAGATACAAACATGTAAAACAAATTATAAAGGAAATGTACACAGAAAGAAAACAAAATAAAATATGTTATTCTTAAAACAAAAAATTAAACGAAATAAGTGTAAAAAAATATTCATGTATTAGATGCATAACATACTCGTACCAAAAAACCATAACGATGATGCTGGATCAATACGGTTCCAGCTCAGCATTTTGTTGACCTAGGGCGACACTGGTATTCAGTTTTTAATCAATGAAACGAAGGATCCAAACCGAGCACACGGTATATCTGTTGGTGATTAATGAATTAAATATTTCACACACACACATCATGATCACAGAGATCGAATGCTTCGTGTTTTTTTTTTACATAATAAGTGGCAAACGAGCAAGCAGCTCACACGGGTGTGTGAGCTACGACGTGACTACCGCCGCACATGGACATCCACAATACCAGAAGAGTCGCAGATGCGATGCCGGTTACGAGAAATTGATTTTTCTTCACTGTTTATCTTTTAAAAAAATAGCAAATTAAACACAATAGCGCTATGCTAATATTTTTAAAATATTTCTATAGCAGTATATTTAGAGGCGTTCAAGTTTTTTTTAAGTAATAACCATACAATATTAATGTCCATTAAACCTTTGCACGTATAAAAAGCTAAAAGAATTTAAAGAGAAACACAACCGGATATTAATGTCCTAGTCCGCACGGTCGGTACTAGCCCCGCTTTCCATTTCCTCTGCACGCGTGACTAACGGTTCGTTGCTGTATATCAAACTTTTATACTAAATAACGGTAAGCGTTTCTTTAAAGCATATTTTTCAACCTTGTCGTGATTTCTGACAGTAATATAATCTTATATATGTAAATATTACCATATAATAATAACATGAAAATAAACTTATGACATAAGAATTAAATAAAGTGAATTTATATAAATATAAATATACATGGCATGCATGGCGCATTGCATTGTTAAAGCTCTTCCCGAAAAGACTCAAAATATTGGATTTTCAAACCTAAGCACTAGATCTACGCACGCACACACACACATGAACTCTTAATGTATGAATGTAGAAACATGTATAACATTCGCCGGCGACTGGACATAAATTCCTATTTGATAATATCAGCACAGATTTACATTCATGTTCGGCCCGGTATCGTCTTTCAGGTAAATTTATTCCTTTAGATGCATTACAACTGTGGAATATGCTTGTGCATTAGATATACGATTTTTAGAATTACATGTTTTTAAAACAACTTTTAGTTTATTTATACGATATTATATATATAAAGGTATATATAAAATGGTATATCTAATGCACAAAAATGTTCCACTGTTGTAATGCATCTAAAGGAAAAACCCTCGGTTCCCAGGGAAGCTCACCGTAGCCAGTGCAGAGCCTTGTGCCATGGAGCTTATTCTCCTGCCATACGGTCTCAGGTCGGAGTCACCATTGCTCGTTGGCTAATGCCATATGCTACAACATCCGAATGGAGAACACTAAAGTTACTGAGGCTGTACATTTCGCGGTTGTGAACGGTTACGACACTTAAAAAGCCACAGCATGGCTCTGCAATAAGTACAGGCTCATTACCATCGATCTCTGATTATCAATGCATCCTGTTGGATTTCCTAGTTGTGTGAACCTTTCTGTCCAGGGCATCTACTTCGTTTTTAGACCACTTGATTATGACAAAGGAATGTGGGCAGGCATGACCCAATTGTTATACGCGCGTGCCTTATTCACGGCCGATAAAATTGTATTATTATTATGTATATCTACAGTTTCAATAGCTTTAAGAAGTAGTATACTGGTAGTGGTGTAAGGAAACCTAAACTATGTTTAGTCATTAACGTGTTTAAATATGCTTTCAAAATTTTACAGAAAGGGTAGAGAAGAAATTAATTGAGTATAATTGAAACCCATGGCCTTGGGATTATACGCAAAAATCTAATATAAAATAATAGTTTTGATCTGGTCCTGGAGTACAGTATTAAAATTAAAATGTAAAAAATACTGCTAGGAGGAGGAGGGAGAGCAGGCTATCGTATGAATCCAAATTGAGTTATTTAATTAGAAGTAAGGTGAGAGTTAATTTATTTTTTACAGTGGTAGAGCTACATACACTGCAGTTTGTTTCTAGCTGTAGAATGAATGGGTCAGCCCGACCGTGGTAGAACTATGACCTCACAGAATACTAGCGTGAAACAGCAGCACAATGTTTCTGTTTTTCGTCTGATGAGTGCAGGGGTCCGGAGTACTTTATTACTGGTGACGAGGCATTCCATCTCAGTTCTCAAGGGTGACAACGCATCTGCATTATCATGAATGTATATGTCATAGGTCACAGAAATCATTTACTATAAGGTGAACTGTGTGCTCATTTGTAACTCTCAATATAATTTAAAAAAAATGATCTAACAATAGTAACCTTGGAACTATGTCAAGCTGTGTGATCGTTTGTAAGTTCCATAAAAATATTCAAATAAAACACATAAAATTAAAAAATCAGTCAGTATATAAATGTTATATGACAAGTGTTTAGTACTAAGTACGTGAATACGTTCGTATGACGTCATGAAAGAGGCTTAATAGTCTTTTATTGCACATAAAAACAACTAGCAACACAGCTTAGTGGATATGTAAGGCGGGGAGGCTGACTTACTTAAGGGTATGTTAAGATATTAAATGTGTTACTAGTTGAAAGCAGATAAGGTTAAGATTTTAAAATAATTAAGGACAACAAATTATATTTATATTTGAGCTTTTTTATGTAGTAACATATTTCAAACAAGTTTATAATTTTTCGATATTTTATAACATCAGAAACTTTCCAACTTATTTAAAATTGGATTATGATTTACAACAATTTTCTTTTATAAAAATCATTCAATATTCAACTTAACACAACTAAAAACTAGTAATACTATATGAACTAATAATAAAATTAAGAGAGCTACAGAGAGGGGAATTTGTCAATAAGGGTTCTGGATACCTACATTCACCAGATGAACCGCACTACTAATTAACGCCGGTATTCCGTGAGGGCGAGGTCCTTTCCCTGGTCGAGCCGACCCATCATGCCCCAGCTAGAAACAAACTGTTGCGTGTCTCTGTTACGAAAAACATGGTTTGTGTTAAACTAAATATTTTATTTAAAGTATCAGAAGACCGCATATAAAGTGAGATGAAAAATCATTCTCTCAGACAGAGTAATACGAGAACAGTTTAGTTCCGAACATTTCGTGCGAATCCAACTACCAAATAACTGAACGAGGACGGAATTTCGGATGACAATGTCGACTTGCAAAATAATGAAATATTCAATTTACCAGCGCGGAGGGTCAGCAAATCAACAATTTACACAAATTGAAATATGTTTAAATTCTAATTGTCTTTTATAATAAATACATACAACTGTATGTAAATTCTACTATTATATTTTTGTTAATGTTAATTTTTGTAGTATTCAAAAAATATCACCATCATTACTCACCCATGTGTTCATGGGTGCCACTTCAAATCAATCCTGCTAAAAAGTGGTCCAAATTTTGGAAAAAGTAATAGTCGGAGGGTGCAAGGTCTGGTGAGTACGGTGGATGAGGGACAGCTTCCAACCCTAACCTTTGCAACTTGGAGGCTGTCTGTTGTGCAGTATGGGGTCGCGCGTTGTCGTGTAGGAGCAACGGGGATGACCGATCGACCAAAGCTGGTTGCATCTGCAGTAATGCTCATGCCGTTTGGTAAATCCCTTTATCACCACATACACTTCTTACCAGACAAAATGAAATTCTTACTAGCGCACGTGCTCCTTCTACCCGTTATTGACTATACCGATGTGTGCTACTCGGATATAAGTTAAAATCTTCTTAACTTAACAATTGTGTTCTATTTATTTTTGGGCTACGTAAATGAAATCATATTTGCCATTCTCAAATTAGATCTCAAATATTTTTTTTATTATATAATAATTGGAGAGACAACCGTGAAGATAGTTCACTTGATGTGTTGGATGCACCCACACACCTATCCTCAACAAAGATTGAAGATGCACATCTCTTTTCACCTCTGAGGACTGAGATGTGATGCCTGTGTTTAGGTTCCTGGATCTTCTGCACTCAGTATACGAAGAACAGCAGTATAATAACTCTACCATTGTAGAAACGAAGTGGCAAAACTTTCTACTATTTTGTTGTCTGTGCAGTCTTCTTCCTCTGTTTAAAATAAACCCCTTTTCCCTTTTTATTTAAAACTAAACATCCAACCTCTTTCTGCGTTCCATTGTAGGGCACTACGTTCCTCGCAAGATAACAAAATGTATACACTATCGCACTCTTGTAACTTAGTAATTCTTTTACCTTGCAGACGACTCGCCTATGGAACTCCTCGCTCTGACGAGAAAAATAACCAGTAAAAGTATTTCTCACTCTATTTTTTATGTATGTATATATGTGTTTTATACTTTGTATCAATATTAAATCTATTCATACATTTCATTTTGTTGCACAATACAGCAACTGGTATTCTATGAGGACGTTATAGCTCCTCGGACGCATTTAAGAAACAATGTGCTTGTTCCCAAATGTTAATATTAAGTTTATAAAAGACAATGTAAATAATAACAATTATATCGAAATATTTATCATCATCAAAGCCTGTCTATGGTCCACTCGTGAACATAGGCATACACAGATAGCCACAAAGCACAATTCCGGGCCACCTGCAACCATATTTGCAGCATAGGTCGTCTCTCCATCTACGAGTCGTACCTACACTACGACTGCCAGTACGATGTTTCCACTCCAAAACTGTTCTTCCACTTCTGCTAACAGTTCTACGAGCTATATGACCCTCCCATTAACACTTCAGCTTGCTATACTTTTGAGCTATGTCAATGGTTGGCCGTCGTTCTAATGTCCTATTTTTTATAATTTAATTTTCATATTACAAGGACCCAAATAATAAATTTTAATTAATTTAGAGGCGGTAAATATAACAATAAATATAAACACAGCGACACAAAGTAACAAGGAGTCGGTTAGCTCTTTACTCGTATAATATAAGTACTGGAAATGTAATATTGTTCTAGAAACATGTATGGAGTTTCCTTCGTTAATTAATGAGAAACGTTTCTCGCACTGCGCAATATAAAATGTAGGTTTTATAGCAACACGTTTAATGCTTACTGCTTGGGTAGGGTGTATAAACTTTAACATTCATTTTATATAGAAAATTATTTGATTTTGTTGATATTTATTATAGATATATATTTTGGAAGTAAAAAATAGTTTGCTCGTCTTGTCAATTCTTAATTTGTCCTTCATAGCGGGAGAATATTGAATTTCCTGTAAATCTCAAAGTAATAGTCAAACTAACTTGGCGTATCAAGCGTTTTATTTACTTATGGATATGTATGTCAACACATCATCACAGTCACAGCCCAGCATAACGTTGGATTAGTCCATCGAATATAGACTGAATACGACCCAGAGTGACTTGCATCCATCCGCTTGGCGCAAACATACGTATCAATGCAGGTATGTCACCGTTCCCTTACCGCCCTACACTAAGATTCCCGTTCCGAGTTAGCCACTCTAGAATTTTCCTTCGGTCGAAAACGGACGCATATAAATATAAGACAGATATATTGTCGATATTTTGTTATTTTTTTATTACTACTTTAATTTTTGCACAATGTTACTAGCATGGACAAGGTAAAGAATGAATACATATGAGGAAATTTGAAAAGTACACCTTAGAGGTCACGGACTGATATTGTTTGAGAATGTAATGTGGATGAAAGTCATATTATATGGGGTGTGAATATGAATATGGAGCTATGCAATGAAAAGAAATAAAAACACAGAAGATCAAACAAAATATGAATGGATTGTATGAAAAACGGTAAGATAGATATAAAATAGTAGAGGAAGTGAACATTCAAAAACTAACTGAAAAAAGAGATGAGTCGATAGGACGTGACATAATGTCCAGTCAGAAATGGGAGGCTATTGATGAATCTCGCAAAACGTAAAGGATACTCATTTTTTAAATACTAATTTATGATGTCGGATGCATTTTAAATATTACATAGGAATTTTAAAATAGTGACGCCGTTTTATTCAACGACATTTTTGGGTGTTATAACTTGGATAATTTTTGTATGTCAAACTATTTGACTACTGAGGGTTCTGAGTTAAATTCCCAGCCGAGAAACAATATTTGTGTACAACATATTGTTGAGTTGTCGATTCAGATGCAGTGTAGTTGACACTGCATTCAAACCTTTCTCCGATCACACATTACATCGGACTAGTATAGGCGATGACGAGGCAGATGATGGCGAGGCTCTTATGTTTTCGTGATTTCTTACAGCACTATAATATGTTCTGCGTGGTTGTTGCCACGAACTAGAAGATATGGCTACGGTAGAAGTTAACCAGGGGAACTTATGTTCTACTAAAATATACTAGTTAAAAATAAATTTGATATAATGTTTTTGTAGATTTGTTAATGTGAATACGTAAACGATTACGAGACTTAAACCAGAAATTTGTTTTGGCAGCGATCCTACGAATACGTAGCAACAGGTCACAGTTACGACACGAGCTCTAGCTTTAGCTTTGTTAAGGTAATTGAACTGTAGTTTAGGAAGTAAACGATCGTATTAATAATATGGAAAACATAACTTTTTATTTTGGTTTATCAGTTGTTTCTAGCTGCAGAATGAATGGGTCAGCACGACCGGTGTAAGATAATGCCCTCACAGAAAACTAGCAGTAAAATAGCAGCATAATGCTCCTGTGTTTCATCTGATGAGTGTAGGGATCCGGAGACCTTTATTTTTCTAAGGTGACTAGGCATTCTATCTCAGTCCTCAAAGGCATCTGCATTATGATTCCTTTTTAAGGATGAATGTAGATGTTATGGTCTCCAGGAATAACTTGCCATTTGAACAGGTGGACTGTGTGCTCGTTTGTTACTCTCAATGTATTTAATAATGTTATTAAAGGTTATAAATGCCTGACGGTACGTGGTGACTGTGGCCCATAAACACTTCCATCTATCTTAAACGAAAATGTAATAGATGGAAGACCTTACCACTAGTAAATGGGTATCCGAAACCATACGCTCACCAAACGAAACACAGCATTATGCTATTTCACGCTAGTTATCTGTGAGAACGTGATCCCTTCTTTATATAACGGTATAAAAGCTCTAATACTGTTAGAGCTTACTTTTTAAGCTCATCTTTTATAGCCAAAACAAATATTATTTGGTCATATTAATAATATTGTTCGAGAAACATTTCGTATAAAGTCATAAAGTCAACAACTTAATTACTATTATTTTCTCTTCTGTTGCACCGAGTCCAAACAGAACCGGCAGTCACCACGTAAGCTTAAAGCGTAAACCAACAAATTTTGTCCTCTGTAACAGCTGTTATATTTCGTGGTAAATTCAATATGGATTACCTACGTATGTATGTATAGATTAAAAGAAACTAAAGATATTTATAAATTTTAAAATTAAGTTGTTGTTTATCTACTTAAATAGTGAATCAGTTATATATTGTCTTGAATAGATAATAAGGGTTCATATAATCTTTACTATTATATAAGATAGAGTTAATAAACTTATAAAGCAAAATTGACCTTATCGTATCTAGTTAGAGAAGCATATAAAAGCACATAAAGAAGCACAACCGGTATACATTGTACGTATGTAAGCATGAAAGTGCACTTGTGGAGCTTTCATAACAACCAGATATTATGTATCCACATAGGTTAAGTTACATAAATATAGTTTTAGCATTTAGTTATAAGTAACAGATTAGACATTCCTTGTTGGTATTCTACTATGGCAACAAGTTAGTTAAAGTAGTTTAAAATTAAATTAAGTTTTGATTTATTTAATAGTCCGTAGGATTCTCCCAAAGCGTGACTATCTTGTAACATGCGAAAGGTAAGGTTATTGGTGAAACCTTTTTTAATATAATTTTCGGAAAATCATAAAGCTCGTAGGGAGTAGCATTGTCTGTCAATATATGCTTCATTGATATCAGATGCTGCGATTTTTGAATTCAATATATAATACAGTGTAACTCTATATAACGTTATTCTTCATAACGATTAACTCTCTATAACGTAGAAAAGAGCAAATTTTGGTTGGTTTATTTAAATTTATAAATTATATATATATATATATAACGGTAACTCTCTATAATGATAAAAAATAATATACAAATATACCTTATATACCTTACTTTTTAGTTTATTATAAACACAATAAAGTATTCATTAGTAACTTTAATAAAATATTTGAATTTTTGTTAAAAAATTGTACACAAATTTATAAGTACTTTTTATAAGTATTTTTTTAACTAAATCAATAATTATTTGCTCGATTTCAGTGTACCCTATTCTTAAATTTTAAATATAATTGACATGTGTTACCATTGCACGTATAAATAATCCACGGTATTCCAGATATAGTTTTATTTACACTGGAAACGATAAAGATATAATGTGACGCATATATAAAATATGACTTTGACCCATTTTTCGTTAAGAAAACAAACAAGATATATTTTATTATCCTTCACGAGTAAGTAAAATGTCCACCATTTCTCTGTGTCAAGCGAGTGGATGAAATATGTCGGTTAGTATAAACGATGTTTGGTGTTTTCAATACCTATATCATTGTCTTTTGTATTGTTTGATAGCGCTTCTTTATTATGTTTAGGGTGACAAACGAGTACACAGTTCAACTGATGTGATTCCTGCAGCCTATGATGTCCACATTTATCCTCGATAAGGAGCCTGAAGACTAAGATGGAATGCTCTTACCGCATGAAACACAGCTGAATTATGCGGCTATTTTGTGCTGGTACTCTTTGAATAGCGTCCCCGGTTGCGCCAGATCATTCATGCGCAAGCTAGAAATAAATTGTAGCGTGGCTCTACCACTTAGAATTTTTTTTACAATAGTAGGACTAACCAAAGATCACTACCTTGATATTTATATCCACCCTTGACATAGAATCAAAATATACATGCTTCATCACCTTTGAGAGCAGAAATGTGAACATGCAGTTATTCTTTTTTTCATTAGATTTTTACGTTACTTATGAAAAATAATGTTTAAATGTTTTAATCCTAACCTATTTGTTTATTTATCTCAAAATAATTTAAGGAAACAAAAATGGAGAAGTCGATTTAATTAAAAAATGAATAAATATGCAAAAATTCTTCAACATCTAAGTTACGATTTTTCCAAGATTTTCCGGTTTAGAAAAACCTAAGTTTATCCAACTCGACGGTCAAATGTAACAAACAAATTTAAACAAGCCACGGAGTGACAATTTTTAGTTCCAAGCAGTTCAACAACATAATGCATTGAACGTTATTAGATCCGTAGCAGGCCTTTTAACTTGGCTGCTGCCCAATACGCAACAAGTTGAGAATTGGTTTGGTAAACGCAGAAAGGTTAATTAATGCACCGTTGTATACGGAAACATTATTTATTTCCGAAACAATTATGAATGAAAACGTATTTTGTGTTTTATTAAATAATGATGAAATCGACCAGGAGGATTCTTGGTCGATTTCGATCACGGCGACATATTATTTGCTTATTGTCAGATGACATCAGCTACTCTGAATATTTTTACAGTGCCGTTAGCATTTGCGCCTTCGTCGTCGTCCCCTTCCCTTTTCCTATGTTATATATGTGCAATAAGATTCGAGGAAGGTTTAAATTCAGTTTAACGGACACGGAACATATTCCTGCACCCAACATACATACCCGAAAATCATCAAATCAAAGTAATTAAACTCAGAACCCGGGACGCAGCAACTATAACTTTAACAATAAAGCGTGGCATTTAGATAGGATCTCGACGAAGGAAGAATCTGGTATTAAAAACGTTACTGGTGATAAAAGGATATGAAATATTAAACAACACAAGAAATATAATAAGAGCAATTCAAGTGAATGAAAACCCCAGGCCAATTGGGTTCCGACAGAACTTAGTGTGGAAAAAGAAACATGTTCGTGTTCGTGAATGAAATTTGAATCGCATTCAACAGGAATTTGAAGCCAGTCAAGTTTTCATTAGCATTATCGAAAAAATAGGGAAAATGTAAAATTGCTATTACTAATATTTAGTGGCAGCTGAGAGGTATTTAAAAAAATCTGTAATCTTTGTAAGGATAAACACGAAAATATTGAGGATATGATATCCTCAATATTTGCGTCGAAATATACTATATTATTTATCGCTGATTGCGATAATATTTCTATCATAAGTAATTAAAATTTTCTGCTAACTAAATTACATCTGCACATAACACAAACTTCCCTTTAAAAGCAAATAACAATTAAAAATATTCTTTGGGATACAGAGAACTATAACTTTTCGTTTTGGAAGAGTTATTTTCCTTCTTACACATCAAATATCTATCAATGGATTACTCGCAGAGAATTTGATGGTAACGATGTTGATAATTTAAAGCAAGAATAATAATAGCCATAAAAATGTTTAAAACATAACGTCAAAATCGAAAGCTTATCCTATTTAGTTTTAGTTGGATTATGAAAATATTTTAGACGGAAATATAGTCGATTCTTGTTTAAATTGTCCTCATTTTAAAGAGCTTCAGTCAATGTTACCGGAGTTTCTAACAAAGCTTTGGAAGACAAAGAAATACTATTCGCCGCGAACAACAGAAAATTTAAGACATCTGTTGCAACTGCTTGCTGTCTGGGAACGATGTAATATTTTCCTTTTGTTACTGAATGGAATATAATTTAATTTTATTACCAATGTTATCTTCAGAACCTTGTTTTCGAAAGATTAATATACGTATCATAAATGAAGTCGGTGAATTTTGATGAATTAATTATAAATATAGAAATACTTTAGACATACTGCATAACTGCAGTGGTAGAGCTACACTGCAGTTTGTTTCTAGCTGCAGAATGAATGGGTCAGCTCGACCGGGGTAGGACCACGCCCTCACAGAATACCAGCGTAAAATAGCAGCTTAACGCTGCTGTGTTTCGTCTGGTGAGTGCAGGGATCCGGAGACCTATTACTGGAGACGAGGCATTCCACCTCAGTCCTCAAGGGTGACAACGCATCTGCATTATGATTTCTTATCAAGGATGAATGTAGATGTCATGGGCCGCAGGAATCACTTACCATCACGTGAACTGTGTGCTCGTTTGTTACTCTTAATGCTATAAAAAAAAAATACTTTTTTTAAAAAATTTCTTTGTCCATTTTCTCTCAGTTTCACATACAAGCAAAGTTGCTTTGTGAATGGTTTTAGTTCACATTCAGAAAAAAATAAATGCGGTGTACATTTATTTTCTCGTGAATGTAACCAATAATTTAAAATTGTATAAATAAAGAAATACAACATTTATTTGATCACTGCCAAGTATTCTCTTAAATATTGTAAAATTTATCAAGCTGCCCAGGAATTGTGAAATGGGTAGCAAATAAAGTTACCTTTTCATTCATTTATTCAAGTCACGTAAACTGAAAGTCTTAGTCCCAGACTAACGACGAAAACGTTTCGGCTAACTTTGCAATAATTTGGCTAACACTGTAAGCGTGGTGTTGCTGTTTAGTTTCTAGTCAAATGTGATTGAAGTTTGGATATTAATACTTAGAAATAGATATAGACGATATACAATAGACGATAGACGAATAAGAAATAGACGGAATATTTTTATTATTGTATTGAGGGTGACAAAACGAGCAATCACAATTTACGTAATGGTCAGGAAGACCTCGATAAGGATTTGTTATGAAGATGCAGTGTCATCACGAAGGTGAAATGCTATCTCTGCTTAGAAGTATAATATTTAGTCAGTTCAAGATCCTACTAACCATAGTAATTTTTAAGGTCCTCCGTTCTATGGAAGTTCACGAATCAGTACAAAACTTGTATTGACTTTAGGCTTTCAAATAACTTTGACCTTCCACTTGAATCTATAAACAAACTTGACGAAGGAGTTTAACTTCAATTAAAACTTTCAATAGCAGACGATTTAAAATTTATTTATTATCTGTACATAATAAAAAAAATGAATAAAATTTACAATATTATACAAACCTTTGATTATGTTGAAAAGTCACATAAAAACAACTACATTGTATTATTATCTATTTTTTTAAATTAAATGTTATTGTATCACGTGGATTCAACAAAATGTCATGTCTGTTTCTGCTCGTCAACAATATAGAAATAATCGATAATAATAAAATCAATTAAATAAAACAAGCATAATAAAAGAAAAATACAAAGATCAAAAATTCAATATTTCTCAATAATCCTATAGTCGCTTCATATACGTTAAAACAACTGTTCGTAGCAAATATTCGTAGTTAAAACAAAATATAGATTCCACTGATGGGCCTCTTCGCTATAGAGGTTGTTACAGCATAGTCCGTAACCTAGCTCTAAAAACGAAACCCTAAAATAAACGATCGAGTATACCAATTTTTTTTAAATTTCGACAGTTATATCAGAAATTCCTGATAGTAAAGTTACAGACTATATGAGCTGAACTAAAAAACATTTTATTTTAGTTCCGCTCATATATAAGAACTATATATACAATTACTACTAAAATTTTTAGATTTACTTGGTTAAGTTGCACTTCAAAGTTTAAATGTTATGACGAAATTTCTATCGTAGCTCGTAAACAAATTTATAATATCTGTATAGAAGTTGGAATATTTTTATATGAATTCTAAAAGATTTTTTTTATATGAATTCTAAACGACTGTATAATATTTTTTAAGGTTATTTAATTCGTTAATAAATATTAATTGTAATAAAACTG
Source organism: Teinopalpus imperialis (assembly GCA_029286865.1). Lineage (NCBI taxonomy): Eukaryota > Metazoa > Arthropoda > Insecta > Lepidoptera > Papilionidae > Teinopalpus > Teinopalpus imperialis. The sequence goes on along the minus strand of JAGSMU010000020.1, from coordinate 181,341 downwards.
CATTTTTTATTTAATTTTAAATCATAAGCACAAATAAATTAACAGAATTTTTTATTAAATTATAACTAGATAGATTTGATTTTTTTATAGAAAGAGTTAAAAATAAGCAAACAATTCATCTGGTGATAAGTTATAAAAAAAAGCAACAGAAAACTTCTTTGTTTTATTAAAATAAATTAATTTTACATATTTAATAACGCGTAATAAGTTTACTTACTTTGGGTAATAACAATTACATAATTATGGATAATATTCCTCAAATTTGACATTGGATATACATTTTTACTACTATATTAAATACATAATTACTTATTTTTCACTTTCTATACTAGCTTATTATGATATAACTACAAATTAAAATTTACGTTTTATCCCTCGTATTTGTATCTACAATTATGATAACGCCGTGAAGAGTTTTTTTAACATAAGACATGTAAATTACCGTTGCAGTCATATTGCTTAAGTCTTTCTATGTGTATAGGTAAATGACTTAGTCCTTAATATTTAGCTTTCAAGTTTTTTTTATGTATAAAAGCCAGTGGTGGTATACTGAGATGGCAATGGTAGTGTGCCTTCGGCTGTTCATTCATACATCCATACAATATATTCATACAATATATTCTGCGCAGTTTTTTATTTAAGACATCCTCTGATTATAATTAAAACACATTGCTAGAAACATCGCCTAGATATCATCTAGAATGAACGCGTATCATATGTAGTCAAGATATTTAAATAACACTGTTACAAGAGAATTAACGAAGGAGCGTAAGATTGATGGAGGCCAGCCATTAAACGTAGAATATCTCTGCATAATGTTTACTGGTACTAACAGAATTCCATTTTATCCCTTTTCACTCAAGATTTACATTGCCTTAAATATTTGCTTTAAAAATAAATTATAGGAAATTTGGAAAAATATGTTTTAAAAAAAATTCTTCAGATCACCGTCACTTATATGAGAATATTATCTGGCGATCGTATATCATTTACAATCAATGCGGTCACTGTTTAGATTTTTAAAAGATTTGTCAATTTTTTTATAGGTGATCGTTTCAAGATACAGCCATGGAATACCACCCATAACCCATTCAGGGTAAACTTCAGTTTAATAAACAAAAACATGAAACATGTACCCTTTATAATTTACTACTATGTTAGCTTTTGTCTCGTTGAAAACATTTTTGGAAGCGTCACTACCTTAATGGCCTAGGGTACGGTCTGCGAAACTTGAAGTCTCACGTTAAGCATAAACATTTTAAACTTACTTGGAGTGGTTGTAATGTCAATAGGATTGCTAGCACTGTTTTAAAAAAAACTAAGGAACTTTTTAATTTGAAAAAGAACATCGTTTACGGTGAGTAGAACTAAAAATATGATAAGTATTTGTAGAAAACGTATTCAATCTTAGCTTGCTTGAGGTGATATAATCTACGCGTTTTCATTAGCAGAATTATATACTCGTTTGCCATCCTAAAATTCATAAAAAAGTGATTTATGTATCCTCAGGAATTTTGTTCATAAGATTTTTTCCCCTCCGGTACTTTACGTTTTTATAAAACATTTTTGTCCATTGATTTAAATAAATATTTACGAGTATATAAATCCCACTGTCGGCTACAGGCCCCCTATCTAGAGAGTGTTAGAGAATAGTCCACGACGCGGCGCTATTGCGGATTAGCGGACATCACATCTTTGAAATACATATATTTATTCCTAAGACATTTCAGTTTATTTTTTATTTTTTTCATTTTATTTACGGTGGTGCATTACAACGTCGTAGGTTCGAATCCGCTTTTAGGACTATTGTTATATTAATAATATTTTTGAGCAGAATTATGAGTGCTATAATGCCTGGGTGTATGTATATATATATACCTAGTCCGTCCATAAGTTCTGTTACAAATGAAAATGCATTTTTTTTAATGAAGTTATGTAATATTATTAAAATTTATACCTACATATTTATTAATCTCAGCAAAAAATAAAAAAATATTCTATTCGAAATGGCCACCTCTGGCTTTAATACAGGCCTGTTTGGCCACGAATCTATGGATTGCCACTGCTTGCTCCAAAGATTTTTTAAGAGACTCAATGTCGCCTTGTCGTTTATTGCACTCTATGTCCTCTAAAACTGACCATAATTTGAAGTCTGAAGGGTTGAGGTCTGGGCTAGATGAGGGCCAGTCTTCAGCTCTTATAAAATCCGGAACGATGGTTTTAAGCCAGACTTGGATGTAGCATGTGACCAGGTGCAGAGTTCTGCTGGAAAGTGCACGGTATATTTTTAAAAAGTGTATTGCTGAGAGGTTTCACAACATCATCCAAGACCGTAACTTGAAACACTTTGGCTGAAGTTTTCACTCCTTTTTCAGAAAAATGTAGTTTTGTGACTCCTTGACAAGACACGCCCCAACAAACCATCACTGACGCAGGATGATGACCACGTTGTACCTTTCCGACCACTTGAGCAGCTTCTTCAGACCAGTGAGTGTAAACTTTATCATTTTGCTTATTGTAGTGTTCTTCAATCGTAATTTTTTTTTCATCGACAAAGAGGATATTTCTGTGCCTTTCACCCCTGCGTATCGCGACAGAAGGCGTTTTTATCGATTCACTCTCTTTAATTGTAAAGATTGATTTAGGGCATGTCCTGTATATCCACGATAAGCACCGAGCTTCAGGTTTTGTTTTATAATACGCGAAAGAGTCCTAGCGGGAATCTTCATTTCTCGCGATAAGATTTTTTGTATTGACGCTTAGACCCTTACATTTACGTATTAATTTTACGAAACTCAAACCTAAAGAAAGCAAAGAAAATTAATTTGATGTATAATATAAGTAACGATATATTTGCGCTTTTGGTAAATTTTATATATCATTACTAACTTACATGAATTACAACAAACCATTTAAAGAGTGAAAGTACGTCTTACGTTGGTAGAGCTAAACTGCATCCGGTTTATGGTAGCAACACGGCTAGGCTGGGTAAGGATTATGCTCTCACCGTGTATTATGCTCTTACAGTAGAATAACGTCGTTGTGTTTCGTTTGATGAGTGTCGGGGTAACAAGACATTCCATATCAGTACTCAAGGGTGGGTACTGAGTTGGGATGTCAAGTATGTTTTGTATCTTTCTAAGGTCTTTCGGAGGAGATCTGAGGGTGGATTTATGCTTAATTAATTTATGTTATAATTATTTAGCTGTTATAACTTACTTTCATGTGAACTACGGGCTGGTTGGTAATCCTAATATTACAAAAAATTAAGCATTTATGTCAGGGATACATGTAACAACATGCCAACAATTAGTCCATATTTTAATTTATCACCTTAACTGAATGGGTCAACTCAACCGAGTCACGCCTTCACATAATACCAGTATAAAATAGCAGCATAATGCTGCTGTGTTTCGTTTGATGTGTGCAGGGATCCGGAGACCTTTATTACTGGTGACTAGGAATTCTATCTCAGTCCTCAAGGATGACAACGTATCAGCATTATGATTCCTTGTTAAGCATGAATGTAGATGTCATGGGCCGCAGGAATCACAATCAGGTTAACTATGTCATCGTTTGATACTATCGATTTTATTTAAAAAAAAACTTAAGAATCACTGAAAGCGCGAAATTTTAATTTTTATTTATTAATAATTTTTGTAACGCCTGCCTCAATATACTGCTAAAGAATACAATGATTGGAGATATGATTCACTCGAACCTTCTTCAATCTTTAGTCAGTTGCCACTTATCGTCAGGTGTATTGCGGACGCGTTTGTCATCCAAGATATAATAAAAAAAGTATGCTTTAACGACATTCAAGAGTAAAAGCAACCTTGTTATTCTTTAATTAATTATTCAATAAACGCTCATGAGCTATGAGAATTTTTCATTTTCCTTTAATTATTCTGACGTTTCAATTTATTTTAATTAAACCTTCATCAACACTGTTGACTTAATGAATTTATATTTTGCAATTTCGATATAAAAGTGACATTTTAAAAATAAATTAAAAACTAATAAGTTAGTTCTTTTTATTATTAAATAGAAGTTTTCTTTTCAAAAATCACTAATTGATAGACAATGGATTTACAGGTTTTTTTGATTAAAATAACTATTCAAATTTTAACAGTGGTAGAATTTAACGCTGCAGTTCTTAGCTAAAACGTTAATTGGGCCGAGGACCACGGCAACGACCTCATAAAACATCAACGTTTTATGTTTTTTCTTTATGTGTTTCGTGGGGTGAGTGTAGAGAACCGAGGAAAATCATATCCGTCCTCAGGGTTGTGAGCGCATCTTGAATCTTTGTTGAGGATATTAATCCTAGTAGACCGCAGTCATCAATTACTATCAGGTGATCTATTTGCTCGTTTTCTTCCACCTAGTATTTCAATTTAAAATAAAAATCCTTATATTTTGAAAATAGAAAATGCACACAAAACTTTAAAAAATATAAAATTGTATTGATAAAACAAAAAAAAATCTTAACTTTAAGGCTTTTACTTCAGTAATAAGATTAATTTACCAACTAGCCTTTGTAGGTAATCAGCAACAAACAATCACAAATTGCAAAGTAAATCTATATCATTAATTATAACAAACAAATCACTTTCTGTATGGTTCCATTAGTAAAACTAAAAGTTGGATCGGAAAAATAACTAATAAATACTATAAATAAAAAATATACATTTTGTTAAGAATGTTTTTAATACACTTGTAACCTATTTGTTTACCAAACTATGTTAACTGCTAATTTATTTTTATTTGTATACAAAATACTATTAAGATATTGAGGTATTATGTATGAGGTTCACAACTAAGTTTTTTCTCGTTTTTTAATTTTATATTCCCCATGTCATCAAATGTTTTTTGATATAATGTTAAAGATCGTTTGAAGGTGATTCTACCGAAATCTATGTTTTGATATTTTGCTCGAGTTCATTTATGTGGATTTCTACCTCTTTCGACCCCTTTTGAATGCGAAATATAAATCTTGGTTTGATGAATTTTTCCAGTTGAAACCGTGTGATTTGGATATAATAATAGACCACAAACACAAAAAAAATACAAAAGTTGAAAACCTTTATTGAAAGGTGGGAGAAAGTAGTAACCAATATTTTTATTCAAAAAAATATGGAAAATGCTTCCAGCTGCCATCCTATTGCATGTGCAGTACGTAACACGTCAATACATTAATGGTAAGAATATAAATTAGGTTAAAGAGATTTTTGGGTGGAATCTTAAATAGTCTTCTGGTTAAAAAGGTTCGCAAAGCTTAACGTCGTAAGTTCGAATACGCTATTCGACTATTCTCGTTAAGTTATATAATCAATAAACATATGTATATATACATGAAACAGTTATATACTGTATATATACATGAAACAGTTATATACTATATATATACATATATATATATATATATATATATATATATATATATATATATATATATATATTTATTTATATACTCTCGATATAGTAGCGTTAGTGAAACAATTTTTTTTTAAGCAATAATATTTTAAAGAACCTAAGGGTTATCAAATGCAGGCTGAATAGGTAATTCTTGGTCTAGTAGAAAGTAATCTTACAATATATATTCTCACAGAATACCAGCGTAAAATAGCATCAAGCCAGTATATCATATAGAATATAATGTAGACATATTGAATAATAACGTCATTAAACACCGAGGATGTTTGATAAGGAACGACAAACTTCGAGCGATCGATGGGAGCGTAAGTTTCATAACTGTAATTTGGTAGCTTGATGGCCTCTAGCTTCGCAAACAAGGGCGGGCAATAAAGAACATAGCGAAATCGTAACGTTAGAAGTTTCTAAATATCGCTTTGTACATCGTACTTTTCATTCTAACGTAAAAAAGATAAGACACTTCCTTTGAGTTCAACTTTTAGAATAGTGCTAAGGTACCTCCTGCCTCCCATATAAGGAATAAGAGTTAATAGTACGCGGATGATCAGGACGATCAGAGTTCCCACTTTGATCGTCCAGGGTAGCGAACTCCGGGAGGACGGCAACACGGAGTGGTCCCGGGTTGCAAAGCGAGGGTGCTAGGGGAGGTGATGACTCCTTTGGAATTGCTTAGGCTTAATGCAGAGGATCACCATTTCGTTGAGTAGGAGATCCTTGAGACTCTCCCAATGCGTTCCGTACGAGATCCCGGAGACTCTGCGGTACCAATACGTTGCGGGTGGCTACCGAGGGGTGTTTAGTGGGTACAAATCTCTCAACTCTGTGTTCCCCTAGAGGGCAGGGTTTATCTTGAAAGTAACCCCCAATGATTTGCGAACTGTCAAATATACATTAGTGCCGTAAGCATTTGTGCAAACACAAGCTCTCTTCCATTTGCCTAGTTAATGCTCGAGCAATAGGATCAAAGAAAGGTTGAGATGTAGTGCCTAAGACACGAGACATACGTACAGTACACCCAGTCCGGTAAACTGATTAAATTTTGTTCCTCTACTGGGAGTCGAAACCAGGATGAATCAACAAATTATCGGTCAAGGTTGACCACTGACAAGGTTGTTCATGAGGTAGCCTTACGTACTAACTATTTTCGATCATTCTGTGATACCTATAAATATTAAGTAGTTCTTTTTTTTTATAATATGGGTGATAAAGGAGCACACAGTTGACCTGATGGTAAGTGATAATCATTGCCCATGGCATCTACATCCACCCTCAACAAAGATTCAAGATGGACATATGTTGTCTCCACCCAAGGTCAAGCGAAGAGATGATTGCCTCATTACAAGTAACTGTGTTGCCGGATCCCCGCATTCACTATTTCACGCTGGTATTCTGCTAAGCAGTGATTTTTCCTCGATTAGGCCGACCCATTCATACCAGGAACAAGTTTGAACGTGCCTCTACGCCTATTACGTAAATTCTTAAATGTGTGCGTGTGTGAAACAAATGAAATTAGACAATTATTGTTTTCAGACTATAAAATAAAATAAAAAACTACGACTCCTCTGGTCGAGGATCTCCAGTTTTTCATTTGCCACCTATTCTAAAAAAATTCCAGAACAACCAACGTAGGCAAAGGTAGTTTTAAGTATTCATATCAATTACCTCGCTCGTTCTAACTAGAATCAACAAGTTAATTGAGTTTAATATCACAGAACGGAATCCGTGAAGGCTAGAGCGTGTTTGAGATTTGCTTTTTCAGGTTATTGAAATTTGTGCGGCCGTTATGCTCTGCATTAAATATTTAAAGGGTTTAGTTGACTTTTATAGAAATTTAGTTTAGTTAAACCGCAGTCTTATTTACGCGTGCATGGTGAACTGTGTGCTCGTTTGTCACCATAATATTCCAAAAAAAATATATGTTAAAAATATAAGTGATAGATTTTATATTTTATATATATACGTAATATTACCAAGTCTAGATTACTTTAATGATTTTTAAACTTATCGATAGTTTGTCCTGATGCACATAAAAAATACAATCTCTGTAAAATCACGGCTTAAGCAATTTCACCGTACATATCAAAGGAAAGGTAAATACTTAAATTTATGATCTTTACAAACATACAGCGGCGGTGAGTTGTTTCAGAATGGAGGCCTTTTCTCAACGACTTTTGTTTATATGGTTTACCTTTTTTGCGATGTTCTTTTATTTCTTTATGTAAATACGTTTCTTTATTACTTCTAGTTTAATGTTTATCATGTTATTAATAAAAAAAATATTTTTATTAAATTACATAAACACATATGTATATAACGATTGTTAAGCTTGTGTAATGTGCTTGTTTATCAACCGATCGATGTAAATAAAACGATGGTATGAAAGTAAACAAGAAGTAGGTTACGTTTATTGGTGTTATTTTTGTTTATTTGTATTCTTTTTAATATGATATTATGGGCGCCAAACACGCACTTAGTTCACCTGATGGTAAGTGATTAATGTGGTCCATGACACGAGAAGTCATTTTACGTCTATCCTCAAGCATTGTCAAGTCTTCAGGTCTGATGATGGAATTAATCGTTACGTATTCACTCTACAATTGCTATTAATATTACTAATATTCCAGTTAACCACTTTAACTAAGCTTAAAATGCTTGCACTATGAGATGGTTTAAGACAATAGTCGAATGGTGGGTTCGGACCTACGGCGTTTTGTAGACCGTACTCTAAGCCAAAGGCTTTTAATTCACTCTTCTATTAATATGATAATAAACTCTTCTATTATATGTAATTATCTCTTTGTATCGGACTAAAATAAAATAAATTGGACTTATTAATAGCTTAGATTTATTGAAACAATTGTACTTACCATTACTTTAAAACAATTATTTAAATTAACAACTATTAGCTTCTACTTGGTTAGCCTTTATATAACATTACTGTTCATGAAATAAAAGTACTTTAACGGATTTTGTCGAGTTTATTTTAACGCTAAACCAATAATTAATAATAAAATAGTAAAATATACTATTAAATAATTAAAAAGGTGACGTTAGTACGGGTATGATATCAGGACGTCAAAAATCTCAAGTATAAAATCATGAGTGCCCTAAAGCCTCGGAAACAAAGTATTACTCAACGCGCAGAATTCACGTACATATATGAAATCTTTCACTTTATAATATATTAATAAAGAAATGGACTGTCCATTTACCTTACACATTACGCAGACAATTTTAATGGAATCTACATTATTTACGGATGTAAAAGATAATGAAACCATTATAAAATTATCACAATTAAATATATAATTACTGAGTAGCATTTTAAAAACACAAAAATAATTAAAAGAAATTCGGTAAATGTGTTAATATGTATACACGCACTTATAACAATATAATTTGAGAATCTGTCGCTGAACCTTTTTTGATGTCGTCCATAAAATATAATATTTCGGGCGATTTGGACACTGAACTCATTGTATAGCAATCGTCAGTTAAATGCCATTGGTTTGTTCCTCCCTTTTTCTAAATTCAAAAGATCTTGTACATTCATGCTCATTATTATTTATAGCAAATAAATATATGACAATAGCCCCCATTACCTTGTTTTGGATTTTAAGAGTTTCAATTGAAAGGAGCTTCATTTCATGAAAGTATATATTTACAAATAACGAAATAATAAACTAACACTGATTGTTATTCTGTACAAAAAGATTTACAATAATCAAATGAGTGGTACGTGAGTTATATTGTTCTTGGAATACATAAAATAAATACGTGTTTGAAATATCAAGCGAGTCTCTACATTATTTTGCTTTTTACTAAATAGGTACAAAAGTGTAAATTATTTATTTGATCAAAGTAGAATTTTCTGTGTAAAAAGAGAATGTGCAATAAATTGAAATTAATAAGGTAAAAACCACACGTATCACAACGGAAACACTCCCCTTGCTACTCCAGCTGGTATCGGAATCCTTGGCGTTGACATATCGAGCGACGTTCAGTTCCGCGGTCACTTGGAGGATAAGGCGTAATTGACCTCTTTTTAATGGGAGTGCTTTATAGAACAAGACAGTATTGTATGTCGCTTAGGTAGTCGAGGATGGATATGAGTGTCATGAGCGGTAGGAACTACTTAGACAGTTGATACTGTGTGCACTTTTATCACCCTCAATAGAATAATAAATATATCTGAGCTAAGTAGATAAGCTTTCTATTTATAATACGATCAGTTTTCCAACGGGTGATAAACGACCGCACTATTTAAATATTGGTAATGTGACGGCTGCGTGGTGTAGTGCTTAGAGGACCTGGCTACTACGTTGAGAGTCCATTATTCGATTTGGAAGCACAAATATTGTCCAGCCGAGGAACAATATTTGTGCCTAACAAATTATTGGTTTTCGGGTCAGTGTGTATTGTATGTATATTCCGTTTCCCTCACACTGCATTTGGACCTTCCTCCGATCTTATTGCAAATGCATTACGTCGTAGTAGGGAAGAGGTCGATGAGTTTGCGCATCGCCGTGGTCGAACTCGACCAGAGGAACATCATCATCGTCATAATTCCTTGCTTTTAAGACTTAATCAAATTAAATATCACTGAGCATGTTAAATCAATTGGGTGCACTGTTCACAGTTATATGTTGTGTACGTATATTTATATTGCTCCAAATTATAATTATATGACTACTGAAAAAACTAAAATATTTCTATTCTCACCTCGGTGTTCCCACTTCTAGTTTGCTCCCTTCTATCTATAAAAATAAGCCTTTATATATATATATATATACATATATATATATATACGTATACATATATATATATACGTATACATATATATATACATACATATATATATATATATATACGTATACATATATATATATATAGGTTATTACTTTATTTTTATTTAAAAACTTATTGAAAAATTATGTAGTACATAGTTTTATCTTTTTACTCTCTATATAATTGTTAAAATTAATGTGGGCAGTTCAAAACCTATATTTTCACCACGATCTGAGAGTATGGATGGTTTTTATATTTATATCTATGCTATAAGAGACCGCGTAGATTGAGATACAGGACTTCTTGCCACCATAGTGTAGCGCGTAAAGTAAAAAATCCTTGAACATAAATTATAACTGCATAATACTTTGAGACCTATAATCCCTCTGACCGCTCTCTCCCGTGATATATAATTATTATTTTCTGTAGCAGTTTCGTAACCAAATAAAATTGCCCACCCGGAAATCGTAGTTTGCTTATACAACGAATTCCGGGCGGGCACGCGATGGGAAGACGTTAATATATTTAAAGTTATTATAATAAATCTAAGTATTGTTAGTAATTAAAACTTAAAATAATTATTTTAAAAGTAATTAGTAACAATAATAAATCATTAATCAATAAATTTACTTAAAATAACTTAAAGTGTAATAAATTTAATTAAAAATTGTCACGCGTGTATTATTATTAAGTTGAGGGCGTTTTTATTATATGTTCATTTTATTTACAGATGTCTCATACAATATGTTTTATTATTTTATATTTAATCAAAATTTTATACTGTTACATCATTTCGCGATGAAAATCGTACCAAACAGCAAATACTAGTTATAACTTTCGTTCCGTGAATATACAACTTTTGATTGAGTCGCATCAAACTGCCCGATGCAGGGGTTGTTTGCGGTCACAGTTCAAAATTCAACGAAACGATGAAAGTTACATTTTAACATTTATTTCATTTTAAATATTTATTTTAGGGATCACACAAAAGCACACATTTCACCTGATGGTAAATGTTTTATGCCCATTGAACTCATACTCATTCTTGATAAGGAATCATAATGCAGATGCGTGGCAAGCTCGGACTGACAGTCCCAGTGCAAGACCACCTCCAGCTAGACCAGAGGTTCCCAGATTTTTTTTCTCATAGACCACTATCAAAACTTAGCTGTTACCGGTGGAGCCACTGCAGCTACATTTCTACCATATTCCCAAAACTTGACAATAAATGTTGAATATGCAAGTTTTTACAAGTAACAATCGCTAAGCTTCTTAAAATATTATCTGCCTACATCGATAGGTGAAGTCAAGCCAACACTTTAGTTCTTCACTTTTTAAAGCAAATAAATTTTCGTTGACCCCCGCTTTCGAATTGTGATCTCCCATTTTTAGGTCACGCCAACGTAGACCCCCGTCGAGTGTCCCGCGGACCCATGGGGGTCCAACTGGACCACTCTGGGAACAAAGGCGCTACACGGATAGTCGGCCTATGCAAGTTAGAAGGAAGTCGATGCAGATGGCTCGACTTTGCAGCAATCTATGAGGTAAGGAGGTCTATCTTCAACAATGGACTATTTATAGGCTGTGATGATGTCAATGTTGTCATCCTAGAGGACCGTTTTTGGGTAGGTGGCATACGAAGCAACTCACCTGATGGTAAGTGATCACTGCTGCCCATGAACATCCGCAACACCAGAGGAGACGCAGATGCGCTGCTTTAGGACAAAAAAAGCACCAGATTATAAAAAGAAACTATATGCGATTTTAATAATTGTTTTGCAATAACTGCCCTCTCTTTTATTCGGTCAGATGGCGCTTACCATTATACATACAAATCATTTATACTTCATACATTTTAGTTATTGCCCGAATGTTTCTTAAACACAATTTAAATAGTACAAATATGTAATAATAATTAATTATATGTTTAATTTATAATAATTATTTTAAAAGTAATTAGTAACAATAATAAATCATTAATCAATAAATTTACTTAAAATAACGTAAAGTGTAATAAATTTAATTAAAATTGTCACGCGTGTATTATTATTAAGTTGAGGGCGTTTTATTATATGTTCATTTTATTTACAGATGTCTCATACAATATCTTTTATTATTTTATATTTAATCAAAATTTTATACTGTTACATCATTTCCAAACAGCAAATACTAGTTATAACTTTCGTTCCGTGAATATACAACTTTTGATTGAGTCGCATCAAACTGCCCGATGCAGGGGTTGTTTGCGGTCACAGTTCAAAATTCAACGAAACGATGAAAGTTACATTTTAACATTTATTTCATTTTAAATATTTATTTTAGGGATCACACAAAGCACACATTTCACCTGATGGTAAGTGATCACTGCTGCCCATGAACATCCGCAACACCAGAGGAGACGCAGATGCGCTGCTTTAGGACAAAAAGCACCAGATTATAAAAAGAAACTATATGCGATTTTAATAATTGTTTTACATTAACTGCCCTCTCTTTTATTCGGTCAGATGGCGCTTACCATTATACATACAAATCATTTATACTTCATACATTTTAGTTATTGCCCGAATGTTTCTTAAACACAATTTAAATAGTACAAATATGTAATAATAATTAATTATATGTTTAATTTATAATAATTATTTTTAAAGTAATTAGTAACAATAATAAATCATTAATCAATAAATTTACTTAAAATAACGTAAAGTGTAATAAATTTAATTAAAATTGTCACGCGTGTATTATTATTAAGTTGAGGGCGTTTTATTATATGTTCATTTTATTTACAGATGTCTCATACAATATGTTTTATTATTTTATATTTAATCAAAATTTTATACTGTTACATCATTTCCAAACAGCAAATACTAGTTATAACTTTCGTTCCGTGAATATACAACTTTTGATTGAGTCGCATCAAACTGCCCGATGCAGGGGTTGTTTGCGGTCACAGTTCAAAATTCAACGAAACGATGAAAGTTACATTTTAACATTTATTTAATTTTAAATATTTATTTTAGGGATCACACAAAGCACACATTTCACCTGATGGTAAGTGATCACTGCTGCCCATGAACATCCGCAACACCAGAGGAGACGCAGATGCGCTGCTTTAGGACAAAAAGCACCAGATTATAAAAAGAAACTATATGCGATTTTAATAATTGTTTTACATTAACTGCCCTCTCTTTTATTCGGTCAGATGGCGCTTACCATTATACATACAAATCATTTATACTTCATACATTTTAGTTATTGCCCGAATGTTTCTTAAACACAATTTAAATAGTACAAATATGTAATAATAATTAATTATATGTTTAATTTATAATAATTATTTTTAAAGTAATTAGTAACAATAATAAATCATTAATCAATAAATTTACTTAAAATAACGTAAAGTGTAATAAATTTAATTAAAATTGTCACGCGTGTATTATTATTAAGTTGAGGGCGTTTTTATTATATGTTCATTTTATTTACAGATGTCTCATACAATATCTTTTATTATTTTATATTTAATCAAAATTTTATACTGTTACATCATTTCCAAACAGCAAATACTAGTTATAACTTTCGTTCCGTGAATATACAACTTTTGATTGAGTCGCATCAAACTGCCCGATGCAGGGGTTGTTTGCGGTCACAGTTCAAAATTCAACGAAACGATGAAAGTTACATTTTAACATTTATTTCATTTTAAATATTTATTTTAGGGATCACACAAAGCACACATTTCACCTGATGGTAAGTGATCACTGCTGCCCATGAACATCCGCAACACCAGAGGAGACGCAGATGCGCTGCTTTAGGACAAAAAGCACCAGATTATAAAAAGAAACTATATGCGATTTTAATAATTGTTTTACATTAACTGCCCTCTCTTTTATTCGGTCAGATGGCGCTTACCATTATACATACAAATCATTTATACTTCATACATTTTAGTTATTGCCCGAATGTTTCTTAAACACAATTTAAATAGTACAAATATGTAATAATAATTAATTATATGTTTAATTTATAATAATTATTTTTAAAAGTAATTAGTAACAATAATAAATCATTAATCAATAAATTTACTTAAAATAACGTAAAGTGTAATAAATTTAATTAAAATTGTCACGCGTGTATTATTATTAAGTTGAGGGCGTTTTATTATATGTTCATTTTATTTACAGATGTCTCATACAATATGTTTTATTATTTTATATTTAATCAAAATTTTATACTGTTACATCATTTCCAAACAGCAAATACTAGTTATAACTTTCGTTCCGTGAATATACAACTTTTGATTGAGTCGCATCAAACTGCCCGATGCAGGGGTTGTTTGCGGTCACAGTTCAAAATTCAACGAAACGATGAAAGTTACATTTTAACATTTATTTAATTTTAAATATTTATTTTAGGGATCACACAAAGCACACATTTCACCTGATGGTAAGTGATCACTGCTGCCCATGAACATCCGCAACACCAGAGGAGACGCAGATGCGCTGCTTTAGGACAAAAAAAGCACCAGATTATAAAAAGAAACTATATGCGATTTTAATAATTGTTTTGCAATAACTGCCCTCTCTTTTATTCGGTCAGATGGCGCTTACCATTATACATACAAATCATTTATACTTCATACATTTTAGTTATTGCCCGAATGTTTCTTAAACACAATTTAAATAGTACAAATATGTAATAATAATTAATTATATGTTTAATTTATAATAATTATTTTTAAAGTAATTAGTAACAATAATAAATCATTAATCAATAAATTTACTTAAAATAACGTAAAGTGTAATAAATTTAATTAAAATTGTCACGCGTGTATTATTATTAAGTTGAGGGCGTTTTATTATATGTTCATTTTATTTACAGATGTCTCATACAATATGTTTTATTATTTTATATTTAATCAAAATTTTATACTGTTACATCATTTCCAAACAGCAAATACTAGTTATAACTTTCGTTCCGTGAATATACAACTTTTGATTGAGTCGCATCAAACTGCCCGATGCAGGGGTTGTTTGCGGTCACAGTTCAAAATTCAACGAAACGATGAAAGTTACATTTTAACATTTATTTAATTTTAAATATTTATTTTAGGGATCACACAAAGCACACATTTCACCTGATGGTAAGTGATCACTGCTGCCCATGAACATCCGCAACACCAGAGGAGACGCAGATGCGCTGCTTTAGGACAAAAAGCACCAGATTATAAAAAGAAACTATATGCGATTTTAATAATTGTTTTGCAATAACTGCCCTCTCTTTTATTCGGTCAGATGGCGCTTACCATTATACATACAAATCATTTATACTTCATACATTTTAGTTATTGCCCGAATGTTTCTTAAACACAATTTAAATAGTACAAATATGTAATAATAATTAATTATATGTTTAATTTATAATAATTATTTTACAACAAACATGCGCTAATAAAGAAGCTGAATTGAGTAAAACTTCCAAGTCTATTAGCGCCAAAAACATAGATTACTAAATGAAATTATAAAATATAAAATTCAATTAGCTTATTATAATGTAGTTATAATTGAATAATAATTTAACACAAGTAGAAAGGCGTATTTTACATAATTTTGTACTGATAGACTAGTAAAGGGAAGTAATTGCTGAACCATATTTTCCTTTCACACACAGAACAATTATTATTTTAGCACTTTCATTAATTTCCCTCCTAATATACGAACTTTACTCGACAAAATACAATGTTAATAACACTCTAACAGGCAGAGTGAGTTTTAATTTATTATATTTACACTGGAACGTGCAGAAACGTGTCGACAATATTGAGGTCAGAACTAGGTCAAAAGTGGACTACAAAAAGCGTTGTGATCAGACTAGAACTAGATCTGAGCGTAATTGGTTCATTGTTCAAATAAAACACAAAAACCAAACCGTAAACGATCTAAATTTACTTTATTTATTTACTCTTAATTCCATTTTTGTATCGATATGGATCTATATTAATGGCTACCAATAATTACTAATTTAAAGTTTCTATATTTTTTTGTACAACTAATTTGAGAACTAATAAGCTAATATTTTCTTAGATATTTCCGAAAAATCGTGTATAAAACAATGTAACAAATAATAATCTTGTTTTTTTAAATTGAGAATCACCTTATCGTAGTCGGTTCAGTATAAAATAGACTAAAAATGTGAAATTATATTAGCTCTAATGCTTTCCATTTTCAAAGTGATGTTCATTAATATTGTTTGAAAATGGAATGCAGCAATTGTAGAAGTGTTTATTCATCGGAAAATCGGTATCGAGTCTAAGAAATTCGGTTTAATAGATCTAGATCTGGTTGACCAGTGTAGACTAATGCGTATAATGCAGACGAATACCAAAGGATTTTAAATAAAATTTTATCGTTACGATCATAAAAATAAGATGGGAAACGTTATAAAACAAATAATTTCTACTATATTATACGTAACTCCGAATGTAACCTGTTTATTAATTAATTTTGAATATATTTTTTGATTGTAATTTAAAATGAAGTTATATTTTTAGTCTGTGAGAATGACACTTTAATAAACTACACAGATTGATTATTTGTTCAAAATTTTTCGAACAACTTTAAATTGAGTCACCGAAATTATACCGTTACGTGAAAGGTAAAAAGAGTTTTGCAATTTCAAAAAAAAAAAAATTGTTTTGTAAATAGCTTGAAATTGTTAATTATATTTTATGTATAATTGAAGTTTAAAACACTGGTTATATAAGAGAAGGTGACGTCGTATTCTTAGTTGATTTTACTTTCATAAAAGTTTGTTTTTATTTCTTAAAAAATATATTTTCCAAAGCTGTAATGTTATATGACTGCGTTCCGTAAACACCTTAATAAATACCAGCTATTTAAAATACACATACATTCGCCCTGGGGGTTAATATGTCATTTCTCCTGCAATTAGTTCTTCGGATCTCTTCACCCACCATACAGAACACAGCAATGCTATTATGTGAGGGCGTGGTCCTCCTGTTCAAGGCGCCCCATCCATACTGTAGTACAAGCTACTCACAACGTGGTTCTTTCACTGATAAATCCGTTTTCCGGACTTAAATAAGGCTTAAATAAAGGTTAAAACAATTTAGATACGTAGAAATAGCATAAGTATTACTTTGAAGTTCCCGGGTTTTAGGAGCGCTGACGCTAGAAACAAGCTAAAAAGTGGCTCTATTACAGATTCCTGGTATTACGAGCTATTATTGCTGAAGTTAGAAATGAGCTACAGTGTGGTTCTATCACTGTTAAAATTATTATGAAATATATTATATTTACAACAAGAGGCACATATATGTACAACGCATGTGCGGAATAATGACACAGAGAACAAAATATTTGTATATGGTTTATTAAGCATTCCACTCTACAGAGCGTGTTTAATAACATATCGCATGATATTTGAAACATATTCGCGACATTATTATTTTCACATGGAATAATGAAGCTGATTTTATATTAAAATTATATGTGCTTTAACTATATTTCGCAAATATTTTTGATGACTGGCAAGTATAAAATATATTTTTCTTTACACAATGTATAAAATTAATAAAATAAAACATATACCTATATAAATCTGTGGTAAAGCTAAAGGTAAATTAACAACCTATGTATATACACATAATATATATAAAGTAGGTGGACTGGTAGAAAATGGCTATAGGCATTAAGTCCACCTTTTGTGTCCTAATTATAAGGATTAGCAATAAAGGTTAAATAAATATACACATAAATCCCACTGCTGAATATAGGCCTACTTTCTATGGAGGGTGTTAGAGCATTGTTAACCTCGTGGGTCTACGTCTGATGATTTGCGGATTGATCGTCTTCGAAATATTTTTTTTATTTATTTCTGCTGTTTATTTATTTTATTTTCTTCACGATGTTTCAACTTCACACCTCAGCACGTGGTAGATACGCTGTTAAAATTGCAATTGAAGATTTCATCGGTGACGGCACCGGGAACCGGAATAATGGTTTGCTCGCTTACCGCGAATTATAAGCGTGATACACTGAGCTACTGATAGTTATAGACCGTCGTCCTTATTTCTAATTCGCTCTTTTAAAATGTGTATTACCGAATAATTAAAAAAATATATATATTTCTTATATATATATATATATATATATTTATATAATATATTTTGGATATCGTTTTAAGTTGTGGAAAACTAAAAATAGTTAGCCGACAAACTTAGATGTCCAGATGTCTAGCTCCAGCGTGAATAGGTCAGCTCGAACCAGTCCTAACAGAATACCAGCATAACACATTTTACTTGGTAAATATGCTCTAAATAGGCTTTGTCAGATAGGACTAGAATACGCTTCTATAGATATCCGCGTAAAATTGTAGACCAGCGCTAGTTTGTTTCCTGCGATGAAAGGAAGACATTACTGATTACTCATTACTGATAACGATTCATACGAACTAAGTCCTCAGGTATGACAAAGCAGTCAACGCATTATAAATAGCATATCTACATTAAATCTTATCGAATATCAATGTAGGTGTCAGGGGCCGCCGAAGCCAATTATCGTCAGGTAAACAGTATGCCCGATTGTTACCTCGAATATTGTTAAAAAAAATTGGTACATACAATCACATGCCTTATACAAACCATATATACTGCTTCTTAGCAATTACTCAAAAAACTCTTATTGGCATAAATCTTTCACTAGCTCTTTATTAATGTACTCCAATTTCTTGAGGCTATCCATAAAATTGGGTTATAACCCACGTTAAGTATAATACAATTTATAAAGAGGCCTAAAGAATAAAGAACAAGTTTATGATTTACGATAAATTAGTTGCCCGGTTTTTCATATAACAAGCAGAAATTCGCACTATAAACATACATTACATATATACAGATATAGTTATGTAGAAACAGATAAATTACCTCTGGCCGTGTGGCGTATTGGTCAGAGATGTATGTCTAGGCTGTCGTGGATTCGATTCCCAGCGGCTTTACAAATCATTGCTTTTCGGGTCTAGGTGTGTTGTAGATATGTCCCGTCTCTTTGAATATATAATACATCGGACTAGTGAAATGTTCGACGAGCGTTGCCTTTGCGTTTGCATTAGTGCTAATGGCACTATAATATATCTTGCAACTTTCAATTAGTCACAATCAATCAGTAAAAAAAGGTTATTTAACAGACTATATAATTAATTCCATAGTTTGGCATATATCTCCCTAGAGAGTGTAGTGAGGTGTGAGGTAGTCAGCTTCACTGCGGATTTGCAAATTTACTGTTAGTTCTACCTGCAGCCTCTTTTAATTATAAAGCACAGTTCTCTTATTTTACGAACTAAAAATTGTGGTTGAGGAAGAAAATTTACTTTGAACTTGTTTCTACCAGATCATATTCTGTTACTAAGAGCATTTATATTTGTAGAATTTATCTTAATTATTTCTAATTAAGATAAATATTATGATAGTTACAAAAGAAAGTGTTATGTAGTTTTTTGTTTTAGTACTAACATTGTTACTAGAGACTTTAAACTGACAAAGTTATGGTGAACTGTGTTAGTTTCTCAATTTTTGTAGTGTAGAATAACTTATATTTGAGACCTCAGGCATAAATGTAAAAGTGATGATTTTGTAGGTAAGAAAATGAACAAAAAAAAAAAAAAAAGAAGAAAGAAAGTTAAAGACCTAAACAAAACTCATTTTCTCAGGTCGTTTATGACAATATACATATATATATATATATATATATATACATATATATATATATATATATGTAGGATGAGTGAAATGTAACGTAAGACGATCAATGCGATGATAAAATGAATGAGCGTAACGACAAGATAGATCGTATGATCAAGTGCGAAAGAGATGACGAATATGTGACATATGAGGCTTTTTAAAACAACGGATAGGGGATCTGTCAAGAGAAAAGACGTGTCGGCATTGTATTATTTTATTTTAATTTTTTAATATAATAATTTGTCTGATTTCGGTGTTCTTCATTTTGGACCCAATTCCACATATATATATGAATGTATATATGTACTTAATACTGAAATAAGTACGTATTTATATATGAATAATGTCTATATTTAATATATACACAAAATCTACAAATTATATAATGAAAGACAAAAGAAATTGATCATAAATATCAGATGCCGTCAGCCTTATAAAAGTAGCCACGGATCAGTTGTTAAAAAAGTCTTTGGTGAATTTTTGTGAAGTGAAGCTTTTCTTATACATTGAGGCAAAAAATATTTTAAAAAGTTCAATACGTGTAATTTCTGAAACAGATGAAATATAAAACGCTCTGTATTTCTCTCACAAGAGATATATGTAGTACTTACTACACGAGTACATACGTGATACGGACTTAGAAGGTTTAACAGCTTTGTGCTCCACACCGTACAACCCTCAACACAGCTTAGTGGACAAATGTGTTGAAGATGTATTCTACCCCGGAACATTACCTACGAAAGCTTTGAAAATTGTGTTAAGAAAATAAACTTGATATTGGGTTGTTAGCAGAACCATATTTCCCTACCATATTCGAAACTTTATTATATATTTTGTATTGAATATATTTTATTACTTAACAATATATTATGCTATGTTTTATACTATTTTATTCTTGCTATAACTTTCTTACTACCATTTATATTGTTGTTGGAAAATTTAACGCATTTAGTAGTTCATGAATTAATGCAACATTTTATAAGTTTATATTTTTTTCATATTTTTATTTTTACTTTTTTATATAAACGAGCAAGAGGGTCGCCCAGATAATCACATCCGCCCATGAATACCGTTAGCGCCATTAAAACGTTGCCGGCCTATAATAAAACCGTACGATCATTTCTTGAAGATCCCACCATCGTATCTGAAAGTGGGTATGGCACAGGACTATCGTTCGTGGTATAAATTAACGTATATAACAATGCAATGAACCGCCAACCATCAAAACTTATGCCGTGAAGGTCCAAAGCAAGCACACATTCAATTATTTCATATTTATTCATAGACTATTAATTATTTCATGTTTCGAAAAATCCACTAAAACTTCTAACAATAAATACTAATCTTAATACTACTAACCTTCTCCATGAAAAGAAATAATATAATCACTGATCAATATTGTAACGTAATTTATATATAGAAAAAAAAATTGTATAATGAAAAATTATAATAGCAATTTCGACTTCCTCAATTTCTTAATATAATTAGGTACCAGAGGCCAAATAATATATACAGCTATTTATTTTTTTATTTTAAAAATACAATATATCACTTCAAAAATAGAAAGTACCTTTAAACCTAATCTGCTCATGAGCGTCGGTATCTCCTACCATCAGGTGAACACCTTACTCGTTTGCCATCTTTTCTATAAGAAAACCCTTAGTAAGGTATGTCTAGACTCTAGGCTCTAATAAAAAATATTTTCTGACAATGCTACGATTTACACAACAGTTTCGTAAACAACTGCTTTTGTTAGAAGTGAACTACGAGAAATACGAGAAGCATAACTGCGTGAGCGCTCGCTGGTCACGTTATGTAGAATGGAGGCGAGTGAATTTTGTTTGCGGCATTAACTTTAAAGAAAATATATTTTTTAATATAGCACGCTAACTTAAATTTTCTAAGTACACTTATTATATTTAGGTAATTATTACAATGTTTAAATTATTCGAATTCCGATACTTCATGTTAAAAGATCATAAGAAACTATTATTTATCACCAACATCATCTCAGCCCATAACTAGTCCACTACTGTGATGGGCTGAGATGTTGAAGATCAACGATGTTCATGGGCGGATGTGATTATCTGGGTGACTCAATGCTCGATTATATAAAAAAGTAAAAATAAAATTATGGAAATAAATATAAATGATATAATGTTTTTTTATCGATCGATGTAGAATATCTAATATGGTAGAGCTACCCTGCACTCTGTTACTAGCTGCAGAATGAATGGATCAACGCGACAGGGGTAGGACCACGCCCTCACAGAATACCAGACGAAACACAGCAGCGTCATGCTGTATTTCGTCTGGTGAGTGCAGGGATACGGAGACCTATATTACTGGTGACGAGGAATTCTATCTCAGTCTTCAAGGGTGACAACGGATCAGAATTATGATTCCTTGTTAAGGATGATTAATATTCAGATGTCATGGACCGCAGTCAAGGATGGATTCAGATGTCGTGGGCCGCAGGAATCACTTACCATCAGGTGAACTGTGTGCTCGCTTGTTACTCACAATGTAAAAAAACAAACTTTGTAAATGTATTGCTAACATAACTAACATTCCCGTTAACCACTCCATTTAAGCTCCAATACTTGTGTGCTCCGTATCGTGGATTTGACATTAAGTTTCACAGGCAGTATCCTAAACCATTAAACTATTGATACTTATTATTGTGTACATGGTATTCATTATCAGTATTTTAACAGAATAGTGTACAAGTTTCGTTCGATCTGTTAAAAGCTGACCATTTGGAACTAAACTATTGTAAAGCTTTCACGTGTCAACGTCGCGTGAAGCGGAATAAAAGATAAACGATACTGATTAACCCTCAATGGAACGGTGTCGTAGCCATTGTTGTTAGTCCGGCAGCTGGAACGCGATAGGGTTGTCAACTTAACTTTTATTTTCACACACAATATATTCAATGAAATCATTGCGCTGTAAAGGAGAGTATTATTTGTTGATGCATTTTACTGTTTTGTATCCCCAGTTACCCGTCGGAATTATAACTACGTATGGACAGTTTCATAATAACTACATTATAAGCCACTCGAAGAAAGATCTAATTTATGTGTTATATTATATATATATATATATGTGTTATACAAAAAAACACAAAAGAATGAAGTGTTTAATAATGTAATGTCTCAGGGGCTTAGCATTAATTATTGAAATATTTCAGGCTTGAATTTGTTTATATCCTTCTTCCTTAAAATAAAATTGTATAATTCGTGTTCATGAATGTTGGGCGCTTTGAAAGATACATATTTAATTGCGTATATCTTAAGGGCTTATGTTGTTATCCATTTATTTATTTACTTATTCTTTATTTACACATACAATTCAGTATAAATAAATAGAAAAAGGAAGATTTATTGCCAAAACACAATCTCTACATCCCAGTTTTTATTTAAAAAAAATTAAAAGTATATTATAGTAATTATAAATATATTAATAGAAATAATATACATATTAATTAGAGTTAATACATCACAGATACACACACAAATTAATATCTCATATCTTAAGAGTATACAAGTAATACAACAATTAATACATTGATTCGCTTCCATCGACCTAAGACTTGAACAATATTAAGTTTCAAGCAAAAACACCCAAAAAAAAAAACCAATATTTTGACCTTGTTAACATGGGTAAAGCGAGCAAACTTATTCGTTACGCACATTAATTAAAGACGATACTTTTTTGCCTTTTTATAATATTAGGGATGAGTTACTTTGTCACATGGTAAAATTGAAAAGTATCGTTATCATTCACAGCTTATAGAATCATGGATTTACTATGACATCAGGACGTCAAACATCGCAGACCTCTCCGTGACCATGAATGCAGTAAAGCACTCGAAATGTCGTTACATAAAAGTTTCAAATAAAAGCGATAAAGTATAAAATTTGTGTTATTCGATACATTTATTTAACAACTACCGAACTTTAAAACATAGTTACAATAAACTGAAAATTATAGTTATAATAAACCCTTACACTTCACAGTATAAGACAAAAACGCCGGGTGTATTCCTTTTTTTGTAAACTCACCCTTGTGTGAATAGATACAGCCCTCTTGTCATCAGAGGTAAAGATGATTTACGGCTGTACTATCTCTAAAAACTTTATCCCCCGTGGACTTCGTCTACACTCATTAAAGCTATCAAATTTGCTCTTACACATGATTTATTACGTGCTAGATAGTGAAGAAAAACATCGTGAGAGATCTTGCACGTCTGAGAATTAATTAAAAATAAATATTAGGACGAAATTGAGCTGCATGAGCAAGATGACTCTCTGTATACTTTTAACGACAGCTTTAACTTTAGTCTTGAACGACAAGTCTCATCAGGAACCCATATTATTGATAGTAAAAGATTGTTTTTAAACAATGTCTACTCAATTATGCCAATCTTGGTGTAAACTTTAAATTACTATATGATAAAATTAAATTGACATATCATTATAAATCACTATATACATATAATAAAAAAGGACATAATGAACTGCGGCATTTGTATACTTTAAGTTAAGTAGGAGTAACGATATTCATTAAATTAAATGTACTCACTCTGTTACATTTAAAATATTAATGAACAAATAATAACGAATATGAACTTGAACCTGCCCCCGCCCTATGGTAGGATAACAGTCGTGGGGAAAACGGTGTGCGTGTATCCCAAATGACTAGCTATTCCAAATAACTAGATTGTGCATCCCGGATCCGCGAGCCTAGGGTTAGATGAAGCTGTAAGTGCCGCATAGACTAACAGTGCTTGTATTGACTAGGTGTGTGTGTTCATTATATTTTTTTCTTTTGTGTTTATTAATTATTATGTACATCCAGGCTGTAGTTAGTAATTATTTATTTCAACTATATTGCTAACACCTTATAAAAAGGGGTACAAGGGGCGGAATTAATGCCTTTACGCATTTTCTACTAGTCAAACCGTGACAAAATAATTGTGGTGGGAGCGGGGTGCATATTGTAAATTAAAAGTGAAATAAAAGATGTAATAATAATAATTATAAATAATTGTCCTAATAAAAAAAAAACTATATTTTAAAAAGTAAATAAACATATACACTATTATATGAATATATTTACTTATTAATAGCAATACTTGTAGTTACAATAGTAAATTAGATAGAAAATTTTCTTTCAACTCATAGTCTTTTAATTATAATACATAGTTTAATTAAGTATTTTGCCAAAATATTTATACTATCCGTTTAGTCTCTCCCATATTTCATTGATATGAATCAAGATAAATGAATACATATACGTATGTAATGTAACTGTACTTTCACTGGTTTATATAATTCTATATAATGAAATGTTTGAATATATAACCACAATTTAAAATTTATATAATGCATTTAGAAAGGTAAATAAACTAAAACAGCTTTACATAACTGTACCAAGCTATTCGAAATTATTTTCCAGTCTCACTGCGGTTTATCCTAGCTATAGACTCCAATTAGCATAACAATTTACCGTAGCACAAGATAAATTATTGTAGTTAAAACCAGCTTAAACAAACGAAAGAAAACTGCGAGAAAGTTAAAAGACATTTTTGCGTACAAAGAATTCCAGAATTAAATTTTTCATGGCACTAGAGCTAAAGGATATAAAAAATAATCCAGGAACTTCAATGACTGCTACGAATATACTAAATCAAAAATAATTATTTGATAATGTTTTAAAGGGTACGTGAGCCATGGCAGCCCAGTGTGTTTTTCATAATTTCTTAAAGTGTACGTGCAGCTCAGTGTATATTTCATAAATTTTCATTAACAAATATGTAGATGATTGCAAACGAACAAGCAGCTTATCTGGTGGTAAGTGATTACCGCCGCCCATGAACGTCTGCAACACCAGAGGAGGCCCTTAAGATAGGTAGGCTCTTTGTTTGAATTTGATTTCGTATTTGTTTGGAAATACCTCTGGCAACAGCTGAATCCACATAGTAGTTGTACGTGCCAGAGCAATAGTAGATTGCTAATCATCTAGATGATGTTGTGATTGCTGTTGTGTTTCGACTGGTGAGCGAGTGATCAAGAGACCTTTATTATCGATGATAAAACATTCTATCTTAGCCCTCAGCGGTGATAATCCATCAACATTATGATGATTGAAGATTAATGTGGCTGTCATGGATAGTAGGAATCACTTACCATTAATTGAATTGTATTAATTTGTCTCCTTCAATACAGTAAAAAAATATTATATTTAATCACATTAAACATTTGGGATATAACAGGTATAATTTTAGTTATTTCTAAGCCGACTCTAAAATTTCTATTTTAATATTAGGACGACAACGAACACACTATTCACCTGATAGTAAGCATCGATCCTGCACAAAAACGAAGGTGTGTTGTCACCTGAGAACTGAAATGTAATGCCACAAGGAAACAATTATATATTCAAAAACAACACATGCGAACATAATTACATATTAACTGAGTACCAACTAGCTCTAATAAAATACTTGGCAATAGACTGGATTGTTTTTTATATGAACCACTGCACTATATACATGTAGTGTATATTTACTAAGAAAATATGAGTCTATCTAAATGTTTTAATTAATTGACGGTCACGTGGCGTATTGGTAGTATATACTATTTTAATATGAGTCTTGATCTTGAAATTAATTATTATTATATCTAAATCTCTTAATTATTGACGGTCACGTGGTGTATTGGTAGTAATTACTACCAAATATGAGTCTTGGGCTTGAAATTTACTATTATTATTATTATATCTATCTTAATTAATGGACGGTCTCGTGGCGTAGTAGCAACTAACTAGTGCATCGCTGAGCTGAATTGAATATCTAGTCGAAGAATAATATTTCTGTACCACCCACAAATTGTGTTGAAATGATTTTGTAAAACAGTTTTTGTGTTTGGGTCATATGTATGTTCCGTGTCTTTACTCTAACTGCATCTAAACCTTCCTTCGATCTTATATGTGTTACATTGGTCTAGCGAAAGAGACGCGTGAGTGCTTCTGTGTTGGCGTAAATGATTATGTAATTATATCCATATTTTTATGAGATGATGTCATCTGGTAATAACTAGAAGATATCGTCGTGGTTGAAATAAATCAGGAGCACATTTATGTCATCAATTCAACTGTTTTAATCTATTAAGATTATTGATACCACCTTTTTTATGCAACTACTCGTAATTTGACCACTTGACTTATTTTCATAAATAAGCCTCCCGGCTTATAAACCCATCCATCCATCCTTATTACTTAAAATTACATTAAAATATAGGGTCTACCTTAGTTTAAGCTCCAGGTTTCCTATAAATTACATTTATAAACCATCGTATTTTTAATAAATACTACCGTTTACTTTAATTTATGTAATTTCTTGAGATGTTATCGTTATATTATATGAGTTATTATTATTACATATTTTATTCAAATTAAATTGAGAGTAACAAACGAGCACACAGTTCACCTGATGGTAAGTGACTCCTGTGATATCTACATTCATCCTTGACAAGGAATCATAATGCAGATGCATTGTCACCCTTTAGGACTGAGATGGAATGCCTCATCGCCAGTAATAAAGGTCTCCGGATCCCTACACGAAGCACAGCAGCATTATGCTGCTATTATCACGCTAATATTCTGTGATGGCGTGGTCCTATCCTAGTCGAGCTGACCCATTCATTCTGCAGCTAGAAACAAACTACAGCGTAGCTCTACCAATGTTAAATTATTGTTATAATTATTATCATCCATACTTATTAAGAATCAAGATGCACATGTTTGGTCTCCACTGAGGACTAAATGGACATGGAACTCTGATTGCTCACACATTACACCCTGATATTCTGTGACGGTGTGGTCGATTCTCGGTCAATCCTATTCACGCAGAAATATGCGATTATATTAACAATAAAGTAAAACATAACAACTATTTTATTAGGTTAATGTGTGTAAAACTTATATCTTCTTCAGATTATATCTTCCTCTTATAATAATGCCTTTATTAGTATTTTATTATATTCGTAACTTTATCTATATATTTTTTTTACTTTAATAACTTTATAATGTCATATTTTATTATTGATTGTGCATATGAAGTCATGTCTTATAAGTTAAAGCCACTTAAGTCTTTAATATTATTTTGCGAACGTCGAGAACATTCTAATAAATTGTCTCCCTTTCAACAAAGTGGCTATCGCTAAGAATGAATGGCATACCTTCCTTTTATTTACAGCAATAAAAGTAACCGCTTTAAGTTATATTGCTGTTTAGTAAGAACCATTTCTCAGAACCTTTTCATCTATAAACGTCCAAGTATTTAGTATGAATCAGAAAAATTCAAATATAAGTAAAAAGTTTGTATATACGAGATATATATATGTATATATAAATCCTATTGCTCTCTAGAGAAGGTGTTAGAGCATAGCAGCTTTTTATTTTTATTTCTTAGAAATGGAGGTTTTCTCACGATGTTTTTTTCACCACCGATCACGTAGTAAATCAGCTCTTAAAATTACGATTAACAATTTCATTAGTGCTGACACCGGGATCATACTTGATTTGACGCGTACCGTGAATTAAAAGCGACCGCTTACTATTCACATTACTGAGCTACCGCGGCTCTCACATAATGTGTTAACATCTATTTCATTAATAAATTTTAAGCGGAAGTATGATTTAAACATCAAAATATATTTATATCATAGTTCCTTATCCGACGCCATTAAAATCAAGGGAATAAACATAAACCGTACCGAAAATCGATCTAAAGTGTACAAATTAATTGCGAGAGATTTTCTTCTATTAATATTTCTCCCAAGTAAAAGATAAACGAAAATAATTCCTTCACAATCAATAAACATATAATTTGTTCTCGCGTTGTTGTTCGCAGGGTCCTGGCGTTGGTTTCTTACATGACCTGAAATAATGAGTCACAGTTATACCCATACATTCTGCAGCTAGAAAGAAACTGAAGTCAAAATGTATTTTGTTCTACTTTTAATTTTCACTTTGTTAGTGATTTTTGATTTCCGCAGGCACCTATCACATTATCTCACCATATGGGTTGATTGATAGAGAATTCCAATTGGCACTAAGGCCGCCTTTTAATCTGCCTTTGTAACTTTTTGTTAAAGATACGTGCATTAATAAAAAAAAAGAATCTTTGTTGATAATGGCTGTAGAAGTCATGGGCCGCAGTTATCACTTACCAGCAGGTTAACTGTGTGTTTGTTTTGTCACCCCTATTATTATATATATATAAAAAAAGAACCTTTCGGTTTTATATGTGGGTTATGAAAAAAATAATATAATAAAAAACCTTATATAATAAAATTAAATGCCACTTTGTTTGTCTTATTTTAAGTTTTGTTCAATGTGGACATTAGTGTAAACTTTTTAGTTTTAATAATTGTTACTTTTTTTCTATTTGAGCAGACGAAAGTGATTTATTTACACATATTTCCACAGCGGCCAGTAAATTAACTTTTAATTTTGAATGGCATACTTTACATTTATTTTGTGTTTACTCTTAAAATTTATAACCGCTCGTAATATTTGCTCGCTTGAGGCCTTGATAATGAAATCCGGTATTCCTCAGAGGTTTTTCTGTTGCGTATCATTCAATTAATAAAAAAAAGTTCACATAACAAGTGAAAGTCCAAAAAACCTCAGGAATTTACAGCAAAAATATAATTATGTGTTATATAAATATACCTAAACAACATATAAGTACTGCAGAGTGGTGTAGTGGTTAGATAATATGGTTTCTGCGTCGCAGGTCCTGCGTTAGATTGCCAGGCGAGGAAGAATTTTTGTGTATCACAAATTACAGATATTCTCGTACGGTGTGTGTCCCGTGTCTTGGAAACTGTATCCGAACCTCTCTCAGATTTTATTGTTAAAACATTACATCTGAATAGGGTAGAGGACGATAAGCGAGTGCCGCTATGTTTGCCCGATTCTTACGGTATAATAATACTTCGCCGTGGTCGAAATCGTCCAGAGGGACATTATAATCATTATAAGTGCCGGGAAGTAGACCCGATTGACTAAAAAAGATTTTCATAGTAAGTGATATTTATTTTAATTAACCTTCATTGTCCTTATGTCCTTTAGGAACACAAAAATATTATTCTTAAAGGCAAGCAGCGCACCAGCCACTCCTCTGGTATCGCGGATCTCCATGGGCGGCGGTGATCACTTACAACCAGGTGGAGTGTATGCTCGTTTGTCACATATTCTATAAAAAAAACAGGATGATGATGATAATGATGTCCTCCTCATCGAGTATGACCCCAGCGCCATCTTCTGCTGATTACCAGATGATATCAACTGCGCAGAATATTTTGTTAGTGACGTAAGTATTTGCTCCAACACAAAGGCACTCACTCATCGTCCTTTTCCCTTTTTCGATGTGATGCATTAGCAATAAGATCGGAGGAAGGTTCAGATGAAGTCTCAGGAATACGGGATACACATACAAAACACCCAGACCTGAATACCCGTGGGTCCTAGGCAGTGAATCGAACCTAGGACCCACAAAACAACCAGGATCACTAGTCACCACACCACGCAACCGACACAAAAATATATTCTGCATATAAACCGTATCCTGTGCCCGAAGGAGTTATAGATAATTACAAACCATTAAATAACTGTTATATAAGGCAATATATTGTGTCGGATTACTATATATATGATTGTACTATAACGTCTAAATATTCTATAGTTTTTTCTATGTGTAATCTTCGAAACTATGAATGGAGGTCCTTTTTTATTGTATTACGAGTGTTAAAGTGGATCTCATGGTAAACGATTTTTTTTGTTTATTACATTTAGAAAAACAAACGAGCACACAATTCACTTGATGTTAAGTGATTCCGGCCCATAACATCTACATTCATCCTTGACAAGGATTTGAAAAGCAGATGCGTGTGCGATCCTTGAGGACTGAGATAGAATGCTTGTATACAGTTATAAAGGTCTGCGAATCCCTACAATCATCAGACGAAACACAGCAGCATTATGCTGCTATTTAACGCTAGTGTTCTGTGAGGGCGTGGTCTTACCCCAGTTGAGTTGACCCATTCATTGTGCAGTTAGAAACAAACTGCTGCGTCATCAAATCATGATGCATTATCACTCCTAAGGACGAAGATGGATCCCTACACTTACCAGATGAAACACAGCAGCATTGTGTTGGTGTTCTGTCACGGCGTGGTCTTTCCCCAATGCCAAGCCGAACCATGATGTAAAAAGCTAGATAGTTCAAGCTAGAAAAAGTTAGAACGTAGGCCTACCATAGACTCAAGTAGTTTTGTCTAATCTTATCTGATTGAAGATTATTGATCATCCAGAACGATTCCTGACACCGAGTTCCGTCATAGGACGACACGACAGATCACCAGATTCCATCCTCACCGCGTGGATGGCTGGCATTCCTATACTGTGTGCTTCTTTTTTCTGAATTTTCTGCCCCGAACAGCTGCCTTGTGGAACGGTCTGTCCTCGCCGGTTTACCAAACCAGTACGACTTAGGGTCCTTCAAGAAGAGAGCCTATTCCTTTCTTAAAGGCTGGCAACGCATTTGCAGTTCCTCTGGTGTTACGGTTGTCCATGGGCGTCGACGAGCACCTCGGTGTTCCCACCGCTCGTTTGCTCCCTAATTTCTATAAAAAAAAAGATTCGTCATCAATATTCTTCTAAGACTTCCTAGTGTGGAATTGGCAAACAGTGTTTTGCTAAATATATAGAATGTGGCCAAATTAGTAACTGCTTCGTATTTCAAAATTAGGCAAGCTACGAAACTTTCTAATACGGTTTACGTCAAAGTTTTAGCATAATTAGTTACGTGTTCACGAACTTTCGTACTGTCATGTCTCTTCTGTTACTTTAGGTTCATGTTTTTTTTTATTTTTAGTTGCTTGGTACCGAAACTAACTTAAAGCTTATTATACTTGACATACTTTCAAATACTTAACAATTTCTTGGCAAGAATTTAAGAGAAACTAGTAAATTCCACCAATCACGTGACGGTGCAGTAGTAATTCTCTACAAGTCTAACATGATAAGAATTTTTGTTTTAGTACTCAATGTTTTAAAAGAGAGCGCCGTTGAAAACTGTGATTAAGTTTCGCGTCACATTACTAATCATTGAATATGGTAACAACAGATAACAATAGGGTAACACCTTCATATATCCTCAACAAATAGTACAAATCATGATCACAGATTCTAACGCCGCAGAACTAGGATTGAATTTCCAGTATCATTAATGGGATATCTTGTTTATTTACTATTTTACGATGATGTCTTGTAATAATGTGATCGTATACTTAATTAAACTTGACATATAAAACATGTTTATAGCAGGAGGTGATTGGGGTGACATCCCTGCCTCTCTTTATTATAAAAAAAACTAACAAGTTAACCATTCTATAATATTGTAACCAACAGAAGCTACACTAACATGAACATAATTTAAAACGTACATATAAAATCTACGATTAAAACAACTAGACATTACGACATATCCATGTTTTATTTTGATTCACCTTGGAGGAACACATTAATTATACTTTATTTCGTTCATGTTCGTTCGTCTATTGCTATATTAAAAATATGCTATATTATGAAAAAGAATTTTCAGTAGATCAATTTCCATTCCATTTTTAGTTAAATCATATTTTTTCATAAACAAAATGTCACATATTATTTTATAAAAAAATGAACAAGAAAAGAGAAAACCCCACTTAATATCAGCACTTAAAACTTTTTAAATTACTTTTGTTAGACAACCTTTACAACACGGATACAAAGTTCAACTACCATGAGGACAAAGCGTTTCTAAACTGTATACAGAACTTTAAGGCCAAGTGTGTTGATATCAAAGTAAATAAACTTCAATATTAAATTTTATATGGTAATGCAATTTTATTTTATTTCGCCAACGGTATACATCGAATCGTAATGCAGATAAAAAAAAGAAAAAGAAAAGAAAATTAAAATCATTGATTGTGTATTTTTATGAATAAATAAGAATCTTATATAGATGTACATATTCAACTCAAATTCAAAGTATATTTTATTCAATTAGACCTTTGCGAGTACTTTCCAATAATGAAACCGGCATTAGGACGTTTCGAAAATATATAATAAGAAGACTCGTGCCAGGAACTCGAGAGCGCTCTCGTTAAAATACATATGTGATGCTGGTCTCTTCTGATTTACACATTTTTAATTTCAGTTGACTGGAAACGAATCCTGTTTCCACGGACCATTTTACCTTTAATTAACTGAATAATAGCCTAGAGTACTCCTATAATAGCTTTTAAATATGGAAAATCTGATCGGTCATATATCTATTATGATGATAATACGGTTCTTCTATATTGTAGTTTGTCTGACCCAATTTAATATAGAAATTTATTTAAATAATATATATATATATACATACATATATATATATATATATACATACATATATATATATATATATATATACGCGGTTTCAGCAGATATTTTTTTCTTGACATGCCCTACCTGCAGTGTTAAGGACCCGAGATAAATGATTTTCATAACAATATTAAAAGACAAATAGTAACCTAGTTTCTTGGTAAGCCTGGTTAAGAGGCCACGCAACCTTTAAAATCAAATATGAGTATGGAATGGAATGAAAAACCAATTGCCAATAAAAAATATATTTACATAAAGAAATCGTGTTTCCATCAGAAATTAAAAAAAACTTTTTACAATCAATTTGTTTAAGAAAATACTGTACATTTTACGTTTTATGTACGGATTTCATCTTTTATTACAGTTTATCACTATACAGGTATCCTTGCTTTCCGTCAAGCAGTAGCCAAGAAAAATAATAGTACTATAACTTCAAAACTATCATATAAAAATGAAAAATTATCTTGTGGTACTAGTACAACTCATTCATGCCTGAGTATTCGCGTAAATCATTAAAAACATTGGTGTCTTTTTTATAACATTGCGAATAAACTATATGTACTATATTTAGAAATATTTCTATTTAATTATTTTTAAGACCTGCAAATATCCTTGGCTCAAAAACTGATTTTTACATTTTTTTCAATTTCATCAAATTAATTGAGCATTGTGTCCCGGAATAATGTGTACTACCCCAAAAGATAATCAGGGACGTTAATGGCCCTAAAAAGGGTTTCAATGAATTATGATCTTTAATTAGACCCTCGTTAGGTGTACACTGTATAAGAAATAATTGTGACTTGACTACATTTTGATGAAAATCACAATGAATTCAAGTTTATTGTGATATTAGTGAACATAAGTACATATAATTTTTAGATATTTTTGCCACAAGTATAGGTAAATAATAAACTCCCTCATAATCAATATAAGTATAATTTATGTACCATAACCAATTCGCGTCGATCGCCTAATGGTTAATGGTCTGTGAAATGTAACGTCGGAAGTCTTTGAGTATTGTCGAAGCGAGTTGTCTGCTTGAGCCCACCCATTCATGACATAGATAGAAGCTAGCTGCAATATGACTTGACCATTAAAATCTTTTAAAATCCATTTACTTATCTATGATAATCTCGTTTAAGATTAATCATAAAGGTTTCAAACCATTGAATTCCTATAACCGTGAAAGAAATAGGAGTGGAAGTAAGTACCCTTATTGTATGTTTGGCATGTGTTTGCGAAAACGCAATAGATCAGAACAATTAAAGTAATTAGACTTTAATTCAAAATTCAACTAGAATTGTTATGAGATTCAGCAATTTTTTTTATATAAAAAAAATTGCTGTGACTATTAAAAAAAATACAATTGAACTCAATAAAAGCGTAGAAGTCCCTTTTCCTATAGCTTGGACTGTATTGTGAATGTAGCGAGACAATGGGTGTCAGCGATGTTAGATAATGAGATTTAGACGACCTAGCTAACGTTATGCTCGTGTTAGTTCCGTTTAAACAGGAGTGAAGTTAAGACAACTTAAGCGCCAACATAGTACGTTAGTTTAATGCAATTAAAATTGATCACAAACTTACTTGATCTAAGATCAAACGGTATGAATTGTACACAAAATATATACTATCTGAAAGATTTTACTTTAATTACTTTTAAGCAATTCATTTTTAATAATATACGAAAAAAAAACAAAAGTAATAAAACATTTAGAACTACTGAATTATTATTTTTAAATAATTTTTACTTAATTTTACAGAGATTTAACAACCATTACCTCAAAAGCAAATAAATTATTATTATTTACTATCTGAACGCTGAGTCAGACTTTGTCCTATCCAAATTCCAATAAATTTGTTCGTAAATGTTTTGTGAACTTGTGATTATTTTATATATTTCGACTAGTTTTGAGTTTTGGGTTCATTCAAAAATCCCATAGATCAATGAATTATCAGTTTTCCTTAAATTTGAAAAACTAATTCGGTCTATTACGAACATTTAAAAAAAAAAAAAAAATTGGTCCAGAAGTTCTCAATTGCGCACCAAGGAACAGCATTTAATTTTTATTGTGTTTTGCCCGAGTGTTGGAATCCAGAAACGCTTTTTCCTGGTGACGAGGCATTCCATATTAGTCTTTAGGTGTTATAACACATTTTCATTGTGATTCCCTATAGATTATGAATGTGGGTGTTACTGTCTGCAGGAATCACTTATGTTAAAATCTTACTCATCATCACCAGTTATAAGATTTCAGACAGAACGTCGCCAACCTAGTTCAGTGCTTGTATTTCTTATTCTTTATTTTCTGTTGACTATCCTAATATACTTCAAACAGAAACAAAAATAGATTTAGTAAGTAATTAGTACTAACAATTCGCTTAATGATTCAGCAGACAAATTTACGACCGTAGTAGAAGACACCTCTACGCGGATCTGTTTTAATATGTAAAAAGGAATGAAATCAGAAAAGGAAGCCGGATATAATTCTCAAAACGCGCCCAGTTGGCACTATTAAAACCGGCTTTCATTTCCGCTGCACGCGTGACTAACGATTCAACGTTGATTGCAGCGAACATTTCCTCGAGATAACGTTGGATCAACCTGACGTTATTACGTCTATGTTATTTTACTTTATAGTACTTTTATAAGTCAAATTCTTCTCTTTCAACTAACGCATCAATCAGGTTTAAGAATATATTAAGGGTCTCTGTAATTCGCCTAAAATTATCTTATACCAGATTATATTATTATATTTCTATTATATGTGTATTCATTGCAAATTATATATACTTCAATACCTATAAGATTTCTAACTCATTAAATATTAAATCATTTAAATTTACATTTCCTATAGTTTCAACCATAATACGTAAATCGAATACGTTCAGCATTGTTTCCAATATTAGTAAGATTAAACCCACAACTACTGGTTACTGTATCTCTAGGGGCTGTTCAGTTTACAAAAAGACCGTGAGAGTTGGTATATTACAAGCGTTACGATAAGAAACCGTTACCGTAGGACTTGAGTAATTTACCAGTGCTAAACTTACACTGTAGCTCTTCTATGACTAGGTCGGCTTCACTGGGAAAAGATCAAGCCCTTACTAGATGACCAATGTGAAATAGCAGGATAACAATGTCGCGCATCATACGGTAAGTGTAGGGACCGAGGACCCGTGTAGAGGTAAGAAACCATTCCATCTCAGTCCTTAGGAGTGACGATGCGTTTGAAACTTTATCGAGATTGGATAGATGCCTTTGTCCGCTCTCATCACCCACCATTAGGTGAACAGCGGGCTCGTTTGTAACTCCTAATATTTAAATTAAAATTAATACTATCGTCAGTGTTAAGAGAGGAATATAGTAATGTCGAAAGTTTTTATACGTCCTTGATGTTATTGGAACTGATAATAGGATTTGTAATGTATATGTACGAGTTATAAGACGGCCGACACGTGGTAGTTAGAGTAACTGACTGATCGCAAATTGTTGGTTTTCGAATCTGGGTATACTGTGTATGTCCTGTGTCTATTACACAGCATCCGAACCTTTCTCCGATTTTATTGTGTGTGCATTAAATCGAAATAGGGAATGGGACAACTATTGAGTGCCTCTGTGTTTGCGCTACGGCGCTATAAAATGTTCTGCGTTAATATCATCTGGTGAAAACACAAGATGTCGAAATGGGCCAGTGAGGATATCATCATTAAGAGTCATAGGATAAATACCTGAAATTTATTACAATTTCGATAATATCATGTGATTAAGTTATTTTATGTAATTTAATTTTGCCGGTAATTACTGTTGCTGCATGCCGGTGACCTACTTTACGAGGTGACGTTAATAAATTTTAATAGCTTGTTTTAGAGTAACGCCAGAGAGTTTGGACGAAATTAATAATCAATGAAGAAATGTTTTAATGCTACACCACAGTTTCTGACTTTACAGAATTTCCATTCCATATTTTCGGTATTAATCGAAATTTTTTGATCCCTTTTAAGATTTTTTTCTCAAGGTGTCATTTTATGAGTCACATTTCATTTTTAAAATATTAAAAAAAATTATTATCAAATTAGCAAATTAGCCATGTAAATAAAAACATTTTTTTTTTACATCTAGAGTAACAAACGAGCACACAGTTTACCCGATGAGAAGTGATTCCCGTGGCCCATGACACCTACATTCAAGGAATAATAATGCAGAAGCGTTGTCACCCTTGAGGACTGAGATGGAATGCCTCGGTACCGGTAATTAAGGTCTCCGGCTCCCTTCACTCACCAGACGTTAAACTGCAGCATTGTGCTGCTATTTTACGCTGCTATTCAGTGAGGGCGTGGTCCGACCCATTCATTCTGCTAGAAACAAACTGCAGTGTAGCTCTACCAATTACTAATGTGACATATCGCATCTTTTTCTTAGTGTACACTTGTCAAAGTGACATAAGATTCATCGAGTGCACTCGCGTATACAATTTCCTCACTTGCCTCAGACTGTGTCCAACTGTAAATTAAACGCTGAAGCACCAATTGGCTTTTATCATTTGAAGCACTTGTATCATATGGATTAAGCGCTTTGCATCTTAACGTTACAATCACTCTTTGGTGAGGATAACAAAAACTTGTCAGGATCAATTAACATATATGTAACATTTATTGTTATTCTGATAAGTAAAGTAAAAAGTAAACCAACAGCCTGTATATATTAACCCCACCGTTGGGCATAAGCTGGACTCCATATGTCTTACAATGTTTTTAGTTTAGAATGCAGGTTTTCACGATGTTTTCCTATCGCACCAACGACAGGTAAATTCAGCATTTAAAATTTCTATTAACAATTTAATTGATGACTGAGGATCCAGATCGGTTCTATCGCGTATCGTGAATTAAAAGCAAATACTTAGACACTGAGCTACCACGGGTCGGCTACTATAACAGTGGTGGAGCTACGCTGCAGTTTCTTTCTAGCTGCAGAATGAATAGGTCATCTCGATCGGAGTAGAACCACGCCCTCACAGAATATCAGCGTAAAATGGCAGCATAATGCTCCTGTGTTTTGTCTGGTGAGTTTAGGGAGCCTGAAACCTTTATTACTGGCGACGAGGCATTCCATCTCAATCCTAAAGGGTAAGAATGTATCTGCATTATAATTCCTCGTCAAGAATGAATGTCACTTGGCCGCAGGAATCACTTACCATCAGTTGAACTGTGTACTCGTATGTTACTATCAATGAAATAAAAAAATAACTATAAATATACTCTAATACCAAGCATCGTTGTCAATTTTCCATGCTAGTTTTCTGTAGTCGTTATTATATGTCAGTGTCATATATTGTTTTCATTATTTTCTGCATTTTTATACTGTATATGAGCTGCGTACTGGACTATGCGCCAACACCCCGCCTAGGAAGGAGACTGGTGTCCAGCAGTGGGATTATATATATAGGTTGTTACTTTACTTTTTACAACTAAAATACAAATATATGTAATAAAATATTTTCTTTACTTATTCTCCTCCTAATTATGTCCTCAATCGCTTGATGAAATATTGTATTCTTAAATAAAAAAAAAATTAAATGACATCTACAAACAATTCCAAGTTGATATTGAATCTTGCTCGCTAACAATATATTTCTGCCCTCCGGTAACTTGACGCCTCTTGGACTATTTCAACAGTTCTTGACCGAATTCTCATTTTACATTGGTACAAGGTGGATTTTCGGTATTTGAATGGACGGTATAGATTGGTTAGTAAGCATACTCGTTGATAGCGAATATTTTATTGTTAAATAATGCTAATCTATCTATCTAGTCCATGCTAGGCTATCATCGTTAAAATGGTTCACGAAAATAGTCGTATGGTGAATTCGAACGTACGATGTTAAGTTGCACAACCTAACCTAAAACTATGACTTTCAGAGCATGCTATGAAATAGTTTTTTTATTAAATTTAATGATAGTAAATACGGTAGTTCATGTTTACTTGATGGTAAGTGGTGACTGCGACCCACATGCACATCCTCAGTAGAGATTCAAGATGCACATACGCTGTCACCCTGACGAATGATGAATGATACATGATACATGGTGAATTATAAGTGATGAATGAAGATTAATGAATGATGATTGATGAATAGTGAATGAATATTGAAGAATGATGAGCGATGAATGATAAAGGATGAACAATAAATGATGAATGATGAAATAAGAATAAAGTTGATAAAATCACAAGCAACGTCTAATATTTTTACGTATTTTTATTTCGATATTAATAATTAGAAAATGTCCAAACTTTTATTATAACTTCCTCTTTGAATCAATTTCTTATGAGTGAAAAGTATCTACGCGAAGAAAGAAAAATGTCTTGTATTCGTTTTCGTGAATTCTACTTAACGTTTAAATAATAAGATCGGAAGAAAGTTGTTTTCATGAATACTAATTGTGTTTATTTATGATGGTTTTTCCAGATAAATATGTCAGATATTTTTATTTTTATATTAATGTTTAAGCCGATTATATTATGTTTTCTATATCAGGTATAATAATACTTAATAGTAATTATTAAAAGTTTAATTTATGTAGTCTTAAAACCCTACTCAGTATTCAGTTAGCCGAGTTAAAGCCAATAATTAATTTGTTTCTAGGTAAGGCGGCACGGCCGAGAAAGAACCACGCCTTCATAGAATACGACATGAAATAGAGGCATACGCTACTCTGTTTCGTTTGGTGAGTGTAGGGGTCCGGAGATGTTTATTACTGATGACGAGGTATTTGATCTATGTCCTCAAGGGTGACAATGCATCTGCAATATGGTTCCTTATGTAGGTATCATGGTCCGCAGGAATCTGTGTGCTATTTTGTCACCCTAAGTGCAATAAAAATAAATTCAGATGCAACACTGATTTTCAATTAGCGCCTCGCGTGATGCAGTAGAAATTCCAAGCAATTTTATAAGTTTTTATAATTTCGGCAGTATAAGGTTTTTTCCTTTAGTAGACACCAACAGGAAAATGAAATAAGACAAGGAATAATTTGATGATAATTTAATACAAAAAAGTTTTTATTACAACATTTGGCGAATCATCGCAAGAATTTCGAATCGAAGAAATTTACGTTTATTGTTGCCGCTATATAAAAATTCTAAAAAAACGTTTTGTTCAGCCTGTATACTACTTTAATTTTATATATCGTTGCCCGTCGTATGATAAACTTGTCTTTGTTACGTAATATAATAATTCATAGAATAAAAAAAGAGAAGGAAAAAAAGCCTTAAGTGTCAACTTTTAACATATGCAAGCCCGTTATATTAATCTTACATGTAATGAAAGAAAAGGAAATAGCTCTTATGTATATAACATTCGTCACACTTGCTATATAGTTCGTAGAACCGAAAACCGATGGCAACCCGATGATGGATATTAATAGACGTCCTGTTAAACAGAACAGGTCTGTTTTATTTTGTTCTGGCTTGATCTATTCCATTATGTTAAGTTCAATTCTATCATTTTTACAGAGCTTTTAGGAAGATGCAACCAATGGGAAATTGAATAACAATCTTATTTCGTTCAACATATGATATAGATTTAGAGAGAGTATTATGGTAATAGGAAATCCTCCCACACATTTTCCACCTTTATTCAGTTTTTTTTAATTACGCAAAATGTTTTTATGGTATTTACACAAATAAACAAGCTTCTTGAATGGAATAATCCCGTCTTCCGGTGGTAATCACCTTTGAGAATCCATCAAACCGAAACGTGAAATTCTCAAAACTATTTTTAACAACATATAAACTTTTTCAGTATTTTCCGAGTTCAGCACCTTCAGATGAATAAACCTGGACCCCAGTTGCATGTCTTTTCTTTATACTATGTAGTACTCATTTGTAGTTACTAAGAAAATCTGAGTATTAGACGTTAATGCAATAAAAGACAATAGAACTGTAATAAAATAAAAGACAATAGATCCGCTATTGTGTTATATTTCATTAAGTTCTTATAATAAAATAGGCAGTTCTTTTTGCGTAATTCCACCCATCTCGAGAAGTAGGGAGCATTTTACTCTTAAGATATTAATCCACATAGGAAGATAAGCGTTTTTTTTTTTAAATAAGCATTTCATAGGTATTTGTGAATCGAGTCAAAACTAAATTCTTCCCTTACGCTGCCCGGCTAGACCGTAAACATGTATATCACGTATTATTTATTGTTTTCTTTTTCTCATTGCATTGAGAGTAACAAACAGGCACACAGTTGGGCCGAAGGACAATCAGGTGAATTATGTCATTCTCAATACAATAAAAAAATAACAAGCTATAAGATACGAACCTAAATAATATATATAGATAAGGATTAGATAGGAAGGTCCTTAATAGTTGTAATTTTTTGAATGGACACACAAACGATGAATATTTATATAATTATAAATAAAATTCCGATATGTACGCTAATAACAGATGTGATGCAACGCTTGCTATATATATATATATATATATATATACCTACTACTACTTACTATATATATATATATATACCTACTTGCTAGTTGGTCACCTATTCGATGAAAAAATAATACGCCAGTATTTTTATTTTCTTGATACTCTAAATATAGTCACCTGTACAACTATACCCTCAATGCTTTGAATCTCTGCCTACGCCGTAAAGGTATACGGGCGTAAGTAAATTTCAGTTTAGAATTATATATTCTGTATTTCATACTATTATTGGATTACTGTTGAAATGTTCAAATTAAATCTAACCTATTTCAAATCCGTCAAGACGTCGCTGCCATTTTGGGGAAACAATTAAACATTAATTAATTAACTTGTTATAGAGTGGGATACTAATTAACGTAATACATTTCGATATAGAATTATTTAAACAATTGAATACTTTAAATTAAGGTAGTTTTTTTTTTATT
This sequence comes from Teinopalpus imperialis, assembly GCA_029286865.1. NCBI lineage: Eukaryota > Metazoa > Arthropoda > Insecta > Lepidoptera > Papilionidae > Teinopalpus > Teinopalpus imperialis. The sequence continues at coordinate 138,962 of JAGSMU010000020.1, read as the reverse complement.
ATTATTAATGTTGATAAATTTGGCGGGGTTCTAATAATAGTTAGACCTATGCTACTGCAATCTATATGCAGCATGAATGGATCGCGACTGGGGTCTCTTTAGATAGCGATCCGAGGCGAGGTTTCGTACCTCACTATGAGAAGCCCTCGGATTATATTATCGCCCCCCTCTGTTGTCGTCGACGTTCTTCGTCCACAGGGGTCGGAGCGCAGCGGTGGTGCGGCAGCGGTCTTTGTGCTTCGCTTCGCAGCATCGTCGTTGTCTCATTACTCAGCGGACCTCCGGCTCGCGGGTCTATTTAGATAAAGCTGTAGTGGTCACTGGACCAACAGCAATACTCATACACAAAAAAAAAGCGACTGGGGAAGGACCACGCTCTCGCAGAAGCAGGAAAACGCCGCTGTTTCGTATGGTGAGCCTTAAATCTCATTCATTTAATCATCTCTCGGGAATGTTAACGCATGTGTATCTAGAATTTTCATTGAGCTTGAGCATCTTGATGGCTATAACGAGCCGCAGTCATCACTAATCGTCAGGTGAGCTGTGTGTCCGTTTGTCACCATTGTTATTGAAAAAGGGGCCTGCATATCTATGCATGTTACAAGGTCATCTCACCTTGACCATTCCCCGGGAGTTTCCCCCTTCACATACAACACAGAGTTTGGTAGCGAAGAGTCAGTTTGGCATCGAAAGATTGTCAAAAGCGTAAATCGGCGTCCGCCGAGTCCTTTCGGAGTAATATTCATGTGAATAAAATTAAAAGTCTGGAAACCTATGGGGAGTAAAATAAATTCTGTTAATTTAAGTATTCAGTCATCGAAAATATCCACAAAATTGTTCGTTTTTTTTTAAAACCGCTTTATTATTTCACCTGGAAATATTAAGGTCGCGTGACAGCTTTCAAATATCATGCAAAATGTCAATAGACATGCTATGTTTTATTTTTCTATGTTATTAGGGTGTGATAAAAAAGCGTATATTTCACCTGATGGTAAATAGGATCTCTCGCTTTATTACCCTAGATGACTAAGATCGTATGTCTCGTTATAGGTAATTGAGACGTGGGATATCTAAACTCACCATACAACATCGGCGTTATGCTGTTATTTCAAGCTGGTAATCTATGAGGGTTATCCATCCCCGACATACCGATTCATGTTGCAGCCAGGAACTATTGAAATAACAATTGTGTAATCTCCAATATAGATTTATTTTGTACTATGTATTAATATACAACGATTCAAACTGAAATGGTTGTCTTACTTTGAAACAAAAAATATCTCGAATGGGCTATATTTCACGAAAACTTACAAACTTTTCCAATAGTCCATATAGCAGTCAAGTAAGAATTACAAATATACAAAAAATATACTTTTAATTTGTATTGATAAGACATACATAGTATGAAAGACATTACTTAAAATAGATCCTGATCGGTGTTCATTAAAGGAAACTGTATAGTAAGTACTGAGGTATTCCCGGGTCCAACGGAATGATTGATCAATATCGGGAAGCCAATGGAGACGCCACAGATTCCACAAATTTCTGTAGTGTACAAATATTGACACACGTTGTTATTTGAAACCAACACCTTACGATTATTTCGTATATGCGAGTTTATTGGTTCGTAAATTTGTAGGCGGCAAATAGATGTATGGTTTACATAAATAGTCACTTCGACTCGAGATGTTCTACCTCGCTGAGATAAAAAGAAAATTTATTTGTTTAGTAATGTGTTACTAAATAAACAATTTATCTTTGTTGACATTTTTCGTACATATAAATAAGGTACCCAACTTAGTATAGTCGGGGCTCTGGAGCATCTCGGATAAGTGCACCTTGGATCATAAAGTTATCCGAGTTATGAGTTATATATATATATAAAGAAAAATATAGTATATTGTTACCATCCGTTTCTACTGAAAACTTTACCGGTAGACACTAAGGCAGAAGAAGAAATGTAAATAAATAAAAAAAGTATAGGTTAAATTTGAGTAGAAAATACCAAAACCAGTCAGTATATAAATAATTATACATATACACATACCTATTTATAGACATTGAAATAATATCATTTTCATCAACATTTCAACCCATCACTAGTCCACTGCCGAAGATATTCATCCTCCGAAGTTTGCCACAGATCTTGAACTAACTTCATCCACTGAATTCCGCAGACTTGCAGATTTAGCACAGACTCCATCAAGTTCTACGTGCATTACGGAGTGTACGTCGAGTGACATAACGATCATTAAATTGAAAATGTAAATTATTTTTGCATTTTCTAAAACCTAGCTCTTGTTTACTGGACTTTAATTTATAACTATGAGTGATGCTCGGCTAGTTGTGGGAATTTCAGTGACTCAATTAAAAGTTGGGTTTGAACAAAAATCAACTCGTACACGGTGAGTTTTTGAAAGTGCCAATCTCGTCAAAATTTACCGACTTTTTCAGCGATGAAAATTGTAAATAACAATTTCGGCATCAGTGATTGAACTGTGCTCCCATAACGTGTAATTAAAACTGAGTGTCTAGACATAGCTACCTCTATACTTGGTACCCACTTATAAAACTAATATCAACTTTAAAACGTATTTTGTGGAAACCTGTAAATTTTAACTATCTCAGTTCCGTACGACCAAAGTCGTTAGGAAATTTTATACTTATAAATACATTTTTTTTAAATCAGTCAATGACATAAATGTACTTCATCGTGAATCAAAATTGAAGTGCTATCACCACAGCAGCAACCCCGAAGGCCAATCATTTTTATGCAAAATTTGATGGTATTCATCAAAAGGCTGTTGTTATCTCCCAATTGAAATCATGGTCACAGTTCGTAGTTGATGATTTTATGATCCTGAATCAACTTAGTACAATAAATCAGAAACTGTTACGTATTCTTTTAGTTATTGACATGGACCTTATTTACAATGATTCCATTACATTTTAACGACGAAATCATTCCATCATGAAATATACGTAGTATACTACTTTTATTTCCTGTGCAGGATGGACAGTAGTTAATACACAAATAGAAAATAATGCATGCTTAGACTCGGTAAGTGTCGTAAGGACCATGACGAAAACTCTTGTCTATTTATAAGTTATAAAATAATAATATTTTACAAGATCCTGAGGATATAAGATAATTCCAAATAAGTCTTTAGAAGACCTGCAATTAATAGCTTCGCTTATTCTCTTCAAAATTTTTTGTATTGTAAGAAGGAGAAAACTTGCTTTATTTGAAAAAACAACGCAATATTTCTAAAAAGTATTTCTTACATAAACATTAGTGGATTGCAGCAACAAAAAGACTCATACAAGTAGGCTATGGTGACATAACCATATTCCAACAGTATTTAAAATTGCATTTATCAATTTCATTTGCTTTAGGACCGGGGATCGAAATCACGTACCATGAAATTGAAGTGAGGTGTTGATATTCGTTACAGACTATCCAATTTAAAAACTCTATCTTTTCCCATATATTTCCTAAAGGTATTAGATGGAATCTGAAAACTACACTCACCGTGAGCAAGGCAAAAATAAAAGATACAAAACATATTCACGCCAGTTATACTATAATTGCTTTCATAATATACCTACGTGTCTTATTTATTGTATGTTGTTTACTTTTACACTAATATTTATATATTGTTTTGAGTGTAATAAACAAACATAAATTCCATTGTTACTGTGTATGTAAGAAATATGATAAATTTGGATTTTTCATATATTATATATAAACATATAATAATGTGATGCATAGAAATAACCCCAAGTAAAATAATATGCAAATTATAAAAAGAAATTTACGTAAACTTTTCACAGATGTCGAGTTCGTTGCAATAATTACGCGGTATCGTCAGCTGCTGACGTTTTAATTACAATAAGGGTCGACGCAGACCGACGGAGGGGCGGCGAAGTGACTAATTTTGTAACAATTGAAATTTAACTTAATTTATTTTTAATCATGACTGAAGTTGGTCTATTTACAAAATTATTCTGATTTGAGTCTCCCAGTGTGATTTATGCTGAATTTCACTTGTCACTACAATAAGCATTACGCTGCCCCAGCGTTGGCCTGCGTATGCCTACGCAGTGTCTACGAAATAAAATAATTTTTAGAAGACGTGTAAAGCCCCTTAAGCCGCAGTGGAGCCGCATCGTAGACCATTATCCAATGCTTATTACAGAGTTATTGCTGCTACTACTATATTTCTTTCAGTTTTCAGGAAAAAATACATTGTCATGTGTCAATATTACGAACGAAACGATATTAACTTAACCTTTATCAATCTGAATAAAATACAATAATAATTCCATACTACGAGTATAAGTTCCTATTTTATATATAGTATTGGTAATAAACGTGCACACAGTTCGCCTGATGGTATGTGCTTCCTGCTACCCTTGGCTCTATTCTCATATTCACACTCTACACTCATATTCATCTTCGATCAGGAGTCATAATGCATATGCGTTGTCACCTTGACTTTTTATAACCTCCAGGGAACAGATGACGAGGTCATTGCATATTTTAACAACGATCCTGACGTCGATATATTCATCCAACGCTTCGGTAGGAGACTAAATGGTATCTTGTGGTTGTTAATGAGGTTGAATGCACTATGAAAATACAAGGTTTAAATTTTTGCTCAGTTATCTACGTCAAGAAACTAATAATTTGTTTTTTGGTTAATTTAAAACATTATTCTTAATGCATGCAATAATAGTCCGGGGAAGAAGCACAGCCTCACAGTATACTAGAACAAAATAGCAGCGTAAGGCTGCTCTCGGTGTGGCGAGTGTAGTTTTCCGAGGACTCAATTACAGGTAACGAAACATCCCAGTTCTCAGAGGTTGAATCTTAGTCGAGAGTTGATGTGAATGACTGGGCCATGCTGTCTTACTTCACTTACCATCAGGTTAACAGTGAACTCGTTTGTGAACCCTTATGTTATAAGAAAAACTAAAAATACAAAAAGCTAAAGCCACACGTTGTAATCTCCGTTGATAACAACAGGAGTTGGTTCTTTTCTAGGTAAAAAGGAGTTGTAACTATACATACTAGTTAGATGAAATAAAAATTGAAAGAAGAATTGATCAAAACAAATTATATATATATTGTAAATAATTATTTAAATTTTCACAATATTATTTAATCATATCATTCGTTTAACAATCAGATATGGAACAAGCTACGTGATACAATAACTTAACTATAACTTAGCATAAGTTAATTATACAAGGAGCTCCGGTACAGGAGTAGAGGTGCATTGTGTTAATGAAGATAACTTTGAGTTAATTTTGTTATTAATGCACTACTGTCTTTCTGTACATAAGATTATAGATAAGATTAGATTCATGTTATCTGTTATACTTGACAAGTATAAAATATTTCTAAACAAAGGGGATTTAATATCGAAAAACTCGTGTGGTTACTTATAAGACGCCAATGTCGATGTTTATATTAAATTACTAACTAACCAAAATGTAAAATATATAATAAATAGTTACGCCTGACATTAGAGTAATACATGCAGGTTTACTCAGGATGTTCCTTCACCGCCGAGGACGTGGTAATTACAGCATTGAAAATTACTATAAATAATATCCTTCGTCCTAGCACTGGGGATCAAACGGGTTGCTCATTTGTTAAATGTACTAATTTTGTCACTAGTCTGGACCATAAACTTAAAGCTTACGCGACTTGAATAAACGAAAAGTTAATTTAAGTTTCAGCACATTTTAGTTACAGACTAACAAGCAAAATTTTAAAATTATTGACAGATTCGATTGAAGAAACGATATGTATTTGTTTAATAAATATTGGAGAGAATATCTAAAATCGATGTTAATGAAAAAAAAAACATTACTGGCATTCATTAAACACTCTAAGCTTACAATACTTGAGCTTGTTCATGACCCTAAATGTTGACGCTTCGATATATATTCGTATAGTATAGATAAAATAATAGAAATAATGCATAGTAAATAAAAAAAGGAGCAATGTAATAAAAGAGAAGTTGTATCTATGGCGGAAATGTTAGCATTAACGTGCGTAGCGGTACGTACGAAAATTAAAATAACGGTTCCGGAGATAACATTCCAACTCACAGTTCACCTGTTGTATAAGCGATGACTACAGTCCATACATTTATATCAATCGTCAACAAATATTGAATTTCAAAAGCATTGTCATTTCAATGGGAGTATAGAGATCGAATGCCTTCTTACCTGCAATAAGGGTCTCCGAATTAGAGAGAACATTTACCGAAATATATTTACGCTGGTATTCTGTAAAGGCATGGTCCTTTCCCAGTCGAACCATTCCATTCCTGCTGAGGCCAGAAAAAAATCCTAATGTGGCTATTCTGTCTTGAAACTATTTTACTACAATTTTTTTATTTAAACGACTTTATTGGATCTTTAGTTAGTAAAATACAGAATGTATTTATCAAGTGTTGTTTATTGTTAATTACTTTAATATAGTAAACAATTAAACGTTTTCATGGTCTACGGCTATTAATTAAGGTTATTTTATTTAACGAACGAATCTTCAACTTGTTGAATTTTGGGCAGCTGCCAAGTCACTAGGCCTGTTGTAGATCTTATAGTAATCACCTCACCAATATTATTATATTTAATTTAATTTATTTGACCATCAAATGTTTAGGAATAATTAAGGTATTTTCAAAACCAGGTAAGGTATTTTTATAAGGTGTTTTGTGTTTTCTTTTTCTAATTTTATAATAATTGAATTTAAAACTTAGACTTTTTTTTAATAACAAAACGTCGACTTATTCATTGTCTTTAAATTATTTAAAGATTAATTAACAAAGGGGTGCCTATGTGTATTTTACCTGCTACTTATTTACCTTACTTAGACAAGTACAAAAATTCTCTTCTATTAATCTTATCTGTCAGTATATCTTTCAATTAGGGCTAATCCTATGAAAGGTTGTCCCACCAATGTTATTAAGTTAAGTTAAGTCTATTTGTTGTGAACAGATAACTTCTGTACCAATGATCCTTAACAAGTTTAATATTTGAATGTATAATAATAAACAGAAAGCTTAATTTCTGCCTGAGAAGCAAAAGATCGAGCCGAGTTTATAGTAAGAAATAGCAGTATGTACTATACCAAGGTGTACCTAACATTTATGTACGCACACTTGCGTTGCACTAAATATTTGAATTAGCTCAATAAGTTGAAGAAAACTACAGGATATTAGGTAAGAACTGAGTCTTATTTTATCTCATTTAAAATATATTAGCTCTTTACCTATGAAATTGCCGTTCTTCAGTATTGGCCATTTCAAACCAAAAAAAAGTTTTGATTAGCTTAAATTAATTTTGTTTTAAAAACATGACATTCTTTTTACAAAGTCAGCCTTTTGTTAATTGTATTTTCATTACGTTTGAACATTTTTCGTCATAATGGATGCTTTAAAATTCGTGTAATTATGGAATATGAGTTCCGTCGTGGCATCAACGCAGCACAAACGGCACGTAACAACAATGTTTGAGAGAACTTTATAATCGAACGCACAACCCGTTATTGGATTGCCCGGTTCCGAAAAATGAACCTCGTGGTCATCCGGACGCTCTGGTCAACAATGATGCTTTATAGGCGATTGTGGAAGCTGATGATAATCATTCTACAGCCGAGCTAGAAGCAGTTTTTGATGTTAACATCAAAACAATGTTGGTCCATTTGCGACAAATTGGCTAGGTAAAAAAGCTTGATAGATAGGGTGCCCCACGAACTTAATGATTGTCAGCGCAACGTACGCGTTGAGACCTGGCTCGCGCTGCTCAACAGGCATAGAAATGAAAGAATCTTGAACCAAAATGCTACGTGCGACGAAAAGTGGATTCTGTTTGAGAATCGAAAGCGCTTAGCAAGTTGGTTAGATCCTGGTGCAGCACCAAAGCAATGCCCTAAACGAAAAATGACCTAGAAAGTTGATGGTCACTGTTTGATGGTCTAGTGACGGTGTGATTCATCACAGTTTTTACCAAACGGCATGAGCATTACTGCAGATGTGTACTCTAACGAACTGAAGACAATGATGGAGAAGCTTGCACATCTGCAACCAGCTTTGGCCAATCGATCGTCCCCGATGCTCCTACACGGACAACGCTTGACCCCATACTGCATAACAGACAGTCTCCAAGCTGAAAGAGTTGGGTATGGAAGCTTACCCTCATCCCCCGTACTACCCAGACCTTGCACCCGCCGACAATTACTTTTTCCAAAATTTGGATACCTTTTTAGCGGGAAAAAAATTTAATTCCCGTACAAAATGCCTTTGAACAGTTTGTTGCCTCCTATCCTACTTATAAGGATGTAAGTATTAAAAACACCTAACATCATTTACACTGACCTATATGATGTTTTTTCTTGCACTTGCATCTGTACCTTCCACCGGTTTTATTGCACATTTTTTTTAAACAATGCTAGTAGTGCTACAATTATTGTTAACCACTTCAACGAAGCTTTAATGCCTTTTCTAGTAGATGGTTCACGGCAACAGTCGAATGGCAGATTCCAACCTACGAGCCTAAGTTTCGCAGACCGTACCCTAAGCCGTTGGGCTAATAACCCATTCACTATATCTAGGGAAGAGGACGACGAGTGAGTGAGCCTCTGTGTTGGTCGCAAATACTAACTGCACTACAAATATACCACGCAGTTGAAGTCAGCTGGCAATAGGAAGGTAGGAAGGAATGGAATAAGAAGATATCGCAGTGGTCGAAATCAGGACGACATCATTAGCAACTTTTATTTATTCGTGCAGAAACAGCTGTTTTAAATGTTACAAAAATAAAAAATAAAATATTAATTAATTTCATTAAGAAACAATTTATTCTCTAAGAAGATTCGATGGAGACGGTGCCGATTGCCAACATAGACATGCAAATGTCCCTGTGTAGAACATAAGAATATTTTCGTGTCTTTAGTTGCATTTTTAGCAAGTATCAAGAAACGGTTGTTATGGTCTTAAATCTTTTCAAAGAATTCTAGAATAAAATGATTTACAAATAATTACTTAATTAAACTTAGTAGCATCTAACAAAGTGCCGGTTTCCATACATGATGTTTTTCTATTCGTATGTATATTATTTTACAAGAAAAACTAAATATGCGTGCCAAGTGTTTTCACAGACTATAAGTAATATTCACGCGTTTATTCCCTTGTGAGGCTTGAGTTTTTGAGCTTTGAAACCTTTTGACGCCACCGTTTTGCACGTAACACTTAATAAAATCAAAGGAAGGCTCGACTGGGTGAGAGAGTAAAATTAGGTATGAGTGGTATCCACTACTTTGTTATGAAATTAAATATAATAGAGAAATTTAAAGAGGGAGATATAATGTAAGATCGAGTTAACGCTATGGTACATTTATTTTGGTCAATGAATTTAAATGCCTATCTATTTATGCATTGGAAGATCAGTCACAATATAAGTACCATGAATCATCAGCCTTATCAGGTCACGTTTTACTATCTGGGTCGGGGACACAACGTTAAGTTCTTCGACTCATCTCTTTTTCCATTGGTTGTACATTATCTCTTTCCTAGTTTTTTCACACAAACCATCAATCTTTTCTTTAGTCTTCTTCTAAAATTGAATTCCTCCACATTAAAATATATCACTCCCCTAGCAATTTTCATCTCCTCTCATAACTTGTCACCAAATGACAACCTGTGACTTCTTAACTTATCCGTCATGGATGAAGTTTTTAAACGCCCTCTTATGTATTTATATTGTCCATTCTAGTGGCTCCACACTTTCACGTTCATACACATTCACTGACTGATTGTTGTTTCAGAAAACATCATGTATCTAAAAGTATACAAATCATAATATTCTCATAACCTATCATAGATAGCCCTATAAGGATTCGTAGAAACTGACGGCACGTAATTGCCTATATGTTTATTAATACGCGTATATCTTGGTGTTATCTGGTAAAAACCATACGACACTGTGTTTCGAAATCAGCCAGCAAGAAATTAAGCATTCAATTATTAAACTAAGTTGAAAAGAAAAGTATAAAACTCCAAAAATTGTAATCCGATGATGTGAGACATTATTTCCTGTAGTATAATAATATCTTCCTATTGTCATACAAAATACGTACGGCAGTCACCGTATCAGACTATCGCGCAATCTACTAGTGTTACCAGTATTCGTCGCTGATGTAATAACTTCACGGGTCTGTTTCGTACATATTCCTAGAGTAGAAAGAAATTTAACAACCAATGATTGGATACATTAAAACGAAGAATATATAGAACTAAATGGACTTTAGAATAATCGCCCTGTTCCCGAATAACTAAAGTCAGTCGGAATTTCGAATCACATTGTTAAACGACCAGATTTGCAAAATAGTTGCTTTTCCAACCGCAGGGAGCGGGACAAACGATCGATACATAACTACTATCAGAATAGTTTCAAGTAATTTGAAATTTAAATAATTCACAAATTTATAATTCAGTCTGCATAAAGTCGTTTAAATATATCTTACATGATTCATGCCAAAAGAGATTAGCTGCTCTTTACTCGTTTGTTTGACCAGTATCATGGTTCGTACCATCGTAAATGTAAACAAACCTTTACCGTTTGCCGATAAATTTGGAATGGAAAACTTATTAGATTGAACTATTATTCTTTCCCATGCGTGTTGTAATAGGCAACTTAGGGAAACGCTACAAACAAGCAGTAGGTTAGGACCATGTTGTAGGTTCGTATCCGCCATACTACTTTGTCGTGAACCATTTCCCAGTACAAGCAGCTTTTAAGCTTAGTTGGAGTGGTTAACTGGAATTAATATAATAAAAATTAGTAATGTAAATAGCGTCATGAATATTCATTTTTTTTAAAATAAACCAGTGGTTACCTATAAGATGGCGGAATAAACCATCTCTAAATTCCAGATCCTAAATACTCAGTTCGATTACGGGAGCCGCATTGAAGATGCAAGGTTTTTGGAAAACTGCACTTGTAATCCCGCTTGCCAGGCATGCCAGTTAAGGCATAAATAAGTCTTCCATTATAATGAAGGTGATGATTATTTATGTAAATGTATTTATTTCGAGAGAACTTGGTGGAAGTTTGTACGCAACAACGGAGATAATTCGACGTGATTTTTCGGGTTATAATTTTTTAAGACTATAAATAAAGTGTCAAACTTTACAAGAATATTTTATATTACTTTTAATTATTTCCAAAAATCAAAGCAAAAATATAGAGCAAGAAGTTTGAAAGCAAAGAAGATGGTCAACTGCTGATAAGTTTGAGATTTCTGAGGTTTATAAAGAGACTTTAACAAATTAAGAGACTTAATTGATATTTTCTAAGTGATTAATACTAATGGAAAAGTAGGTATATACGTGTCCTAAGTTAATACTTTCAAAAGAACTGTACTTATATATATAATAAATTTCATAATTTTCTTACACAATACGACTTTTGTTTAATTATATTGAGGGTTACGGTTACATATGAATAAGTGATTCCTGCACCCATAATATATATATTAATCCTTGATAAGGAATCATAGTGCTTTGTCACCCCTGAAGACTAAGACGGAATGCCTCTTCAACATTAACACATGCTGCTATTTCACGCTGGTATTCTGTGAGGATATGGTCCTTCCCGTCGAGCAGACCCATTCATGTTCCAAGCTAGAAAGAAACTGCAACATGACTACTACCACTGTCACTTTATTTTATGAAATGAGTGTAGCCTGTTTTCACTAACATTTTATTTTATTTATTTATTTTTATATTTATATAGTTAATAAAAAATATTTTATTTGGTACATATAGACTAGAGCTTTCTCTGTGGAAACATAATTTACGAAAGGCGAACTTTTAATGTAGTATGTTCTACTATTGCAACGTATAAGAGAATAAATTATACGAAACGCGATACGCGACATCCTTGCGAGCAGGATTTACGCGACATGTTATCAAATAGAAATTTATGTTTAGTCGCCTTAAAATGCATGATATATTTCATACGGGCATACCATATAGCATTACAGCATAGAAATGGACGGGAGATTGGTGTAAAATAAGATTCATTAATCATACAGTTATTTATTTATTTTCCATTCTTTATATTAACCAAACTTAGAAGTTTACAAAAGGCGGACCCAATGCCAAAGGTATTATATACCAGTTAATAGGCGTGGTGATATATTGTGATATGTGTAACAATAAATAGAAAATTCTAAGAATAGCTAATATAAGATATAAAAATAAACAGTAGTACATACATATATAGGTAAATATTATATTATGTATTACACAACAAAACAAAGACTTGGACAGAAAAGAACAAAGAAAGACACGCATTGTTAGTCATAAAGGTGACAACGCCATTTAAATCTTGAATCTATGTTTAGGTTGGACACGTATTATATGTTTATGGGTTACCGATAGTTGAACTGTGTATTTGTATGTCACTTTTCAATAAAATATCATAAAAAATCATAAAAAGGCAACTTATTTGTATGTAATTAAATAATATTCAAACTTAACGTTATATAATTAAGAAACTTCTGGTCCATAAAACAGTTAAACTTTGTATCCGCACTTTGTCAATTCTTCAATAATGGCTTTTTTAGAACTTTGTAAATTTTTATATGAAGTGAAACTTTGTATTTCCTTGTTATAATTTTCTACTGATATCATTAAAAAGTTGTAGGGCGTCGAACGGCGATGAAGTGTGAGTAATTAAAGTAATAAAGAAAGGAAGTGACATTTATTTAGCATATGCTGCATAGCATATGCATGTGCATATATACAACCGATTTAGGTAGGTAGACAAGATAATTATTAAATAAAATAATAAAAATTAAGCTTTATTGCTTTAAAGCTTTGTTGAACTTTATTATGAAATTTCATGTTATGTGTAATGAATAGTTAGTGATTTGTTATATTTACGGTTATATGCAACCTATTGAGTAAAACTATACGCATTTATTTTAACTTTTAATTTTTTAATTTCTGGCTGTGTCGAGTGCCACAATCACGGGGGTTAAGGTGTTTGACGTCATGATCTCATAGTTATTTCGGGCTATTCGCGGGCCTCATTATTAAGTATTTGCTTAGATAATCATTGAAACTGGAAGGCTCATATTCAGTTTGTTGTATGCTCTAAAAATTTATTTTTGCCTTGCAAATGTTAATTTCGTCTAAAGGTACTGTTATTATGGTTTATCATGCATATGTTGCTTCATTATTAAGGTATGGTTTGGTATTATGGGGCCACTCGGTACACACAAATCGTTTCGTATCGTTTAATTGCGCAAAAACGTATTCGAGCAATCTTGGCGTTGGGCCACTTGTGTCGTGCGTACTTTTCAAAGAATTGGGTCTCCTTACCCTTACCTTGCTTATATATATTGGAACTTGGTATTTTTGTCAAAAGGTATCCTCAGCTTTTTCCTTAATTAAAAGATACCTTAAAATATACAATTCGATACGTTGATAAAGTCCTAATGCCTAACTTGAAAAGTAGATTATACTCAAATAATTGTTATCAGATGGCCATTCAAATATATAATAAAATCTCTGTAATTATAAAACAATATGAGTTACGTCGATTCAGATGTCATCTAAAGCAGTGGCTCATAAAAAAGCAATTTCACTCGGTAAATGATAATGTATCGAATATCTCATACATTCAAAGAACGACAAATATTGACTGATGGGTGCTGCCTGTTTATTGAAATTACTATATAAATTTAAATATCATTGATTTTTCTTGATCATAATTATGTTCATATGTTAAAAATGGTGAAATGTGTGAAACTGGAATCGTTTAAATATATATATATATATATATATATATATATCTTTGTACCACCTTTCTCATGATTAATATTAATTATTATTATTATTCTGACTACCTTACTTTGATTATCGTCAGCTTATAAGTCTTAATTGTTAGTCCGATCTACACAGAGCTGTCTACATATTTAAATTAATCAAACATTAAATGTTAAAACTAATAACGTTTAGAACTATACAAATGTACAGAAAATGTTTTTTTTTTCATGAAGTTTATTAAAATTTAAACCGATCAAAATGGAATTTGACACTCTTGATGACGCATGAGAATAATAGACGCTCTATTTTTTTCAATTCAATTCAAACTCTCTTCGAGTTCCGTGTTGATGTTTGGTTTAGTAAGACTAAATAGACACATTACTAAAATATGTGATGTTTTCGTGACTAACATACATATATTAATAGTATTTTTTTTTAAGTAAATTTATATTGACTACTAAATAATATGTATATAGTGCTGTTACAGTTTCTACAGATTGATATAATATACAACATATTTTTTTTAAGTAAATTTATATTGACTACTAAATAATATGTATATAGTGCTGTTACAGTTTCTACAGACTGATATAATATGCAACATATTTTTTTAAGTAAATTTATATTGACTACTAAATAATATGTATATAGTGCTGTACAGTTTCTACAGATTGATATAATATACAACATATTTTTTTTAAGTAAATTTATATTGACTACTAAATAATATGTATATAGTGCTGTACAGTTTCTTCAGATTGATAAAATATACAACTTATTTTTTTAAAGTAAATTTATATTGACTACTAAATAATATGTATATAGTGCTGTTAAAGTTTCAACAGATTGATATAATATACAATATATTTTTTTTAAGTAAATTTATATTGACTACTAAATAATATGTATATAGTGCTGTTACAGTTTCTACAGATTGATATAATATGCAACATATTTTTTTTAAGTAAATTTATATTGACTACTAAATAATATGTATATAGTGCTGTTACAGTTTCTACAGACTGATATAATATGCAACATATTTTTTTAAAGTAAATTTATATTGACTACTAAATAATATGTATATAGTGCTGTACAGTTTTTTCAGATTGATATAATATACAATATATTTTTTGAAGTAAATTTATATTGAATACTTAATAATATGTATATAGTGCTGTACAGTTTTTTCAGATTGATATAATATACAATATATATTTTTTAAGTAAATTTATATTGACTACTAAATAATATGTATATAGTGCTGTACAGTTTCTACAGATTGATATATAATATACAATATATTTTTTAAGTAGAATTTATATTGACTACTAAATAATATGTATATATAGTGCTGTACAGTTTCTACAGATTGATATAATATACAATATATTTTTTTTAAGTAAATTTATATTGACTGCTAAATAATATGTATATATAGTGCTGTACAGTTTTTCAGATTGATATAATATACAATATATTTTTTGAAGTAAATTTATATTGAATACTTAATAATATGTATATAGTGCTGTACAGTTTTTTCAGATTGATATAATATACAATATATATTTTTTAAGTAAATTTATATTGACTACTAAATAATATGTATATAGTGCTGTTACAATAACAACAGATTGATATAATATACAATATATTTTTTTTAAGTAAATTTATATTGACTACTAAATAATATGTATATAGTGCTGTACAGTTTCTACAGATTGATATAATATACAGATGAGATAATATGAGATGAGAGCTAAAATAGATATACAGACCTAGGAATATATGGATCTGCCACCAAAAAGTGGCTTGGCATAAAGAAAAAATACCCAAAGTCATGTCCGTAAACAGATTAATCATTGCTAGCTTCACGATCCATCCGAGGGGATTGGGATTCCTGGATAAACAAGTTCATAACCAAAAGTCAGTTCTTGATACCGCCACTTTGTCGCGATTTTCTTTTCCTTTCCAGGCCGTCTGGAGAGTCTGGATGTTTTTTTTATTTATTTAATTCCACTGCGTATATTTGATTTTGTTTATTTTATTGTATTTTATTTATTTTATAAATTAGTCAGAAGAAAATGACTAAATTAATGCATTTATAGTCCAATTCAGAACGTATAATAAATATAATAAAACATTTATAAATTCCAGTTGAAAATTAGCTAAAATGATTATTTAAAATTAATCTTACGCTATATCCGATTTTCACATTCCTAATTTTAACATATAAATTAAGCAATAACTGCTGGAATAATTCAACGTCGGCCGATCTGCCGAGATAATAAGGAAAATTATTGCTCTAAAAAGGTTCCAGTGAATTACACTCTTCAATTATTGTACCCTCTTTAGAAGTATATTGAGTGGGGCGTAACAAAATTTATTAATAAAGGAAAATTTAGGGAAACCTTTAAAATTTCAAGCTTTCACTGATTCTTATGTAAGTTAAGGTGACAAATTAAAATATAGACTAATTGTTTACTTACATGTATCCCTAACATAAATGCATAAGGTCCTCGGTTCCTTTCACTTACCATACGAAACACACGTCATGCTGCTACTTTTTCTTTACTTTTTATTACATTCAGAGTACCAGCACACAGTTCACCTGATGGTAAGTGATTCCTGCGGCCCACGATATTTACATTCATCCTTGACAAGGAATCATAATGCAGATGCGTTGCCTTAAGACTGAGATAGAATGCCTCGTCACCACTGATAAAGGTCTCCGTATCCTTACACTCTCACTAGAAGAAACAGAGCAGCATTATGCTGCTATTTCACTGTGGTATTCTGTTGGGGCGTGGTCGTATCCCGGTTGAGCTGACTCATTCATTCTGCAGCTAGAAACAAGTCATTGTATTATTATTTATATAGAAGTCACACTGACCGTGTAGTTTTTAAGTAGGCTTAACCTTGAAAGATAATAACAACTCTTCCAGTAAATCATGCGTTACAAATGATTTTGCAACATTGACATAGTAATTAAGCAGGCCCTCCTTCACGACTAGAAGAACTCCTTCTGATCGAAGGCAAGGGCCTGATCGCAGCACTTTATTAAAAATAAAGAGACAAATTACGTAAAATCCACTTTTTATAAAATATGTGTTTATTTAAATGTAATAAAAAATATTATTAACAATTAATATTTGCCACCGCAATTAATATATCGATGTATTTATTAACAAAACAATAAAATTCTATAATTTATTCAAATATTTATTTACGTCACTTATCTATATTTTAGAGGTATGTTGAATTTCCATCAATAATACAAACCATGGCATGAGAACCATAAATATAATTAAAGAAAGTTACGTGGTTAATTACGTTAATATTAAACCTTGTTTTATTCACAAATTCAAACACTATTACTACCTCTCAGTGCTGTACTTAGTTGAAACAGAGCTCGCTGACATCACCTGAGCTCGAAACAATGTATCAACACACAACAAAAACCATTACCTGCATGCAACAAGAAACTTCTACATTTGTTCACGGCTATTTTGTCTTTATACTGTAGTAGTAGTATCATACAGAGAGGTATCACTTGTAAGTCTTGTTAGACTTTTAAGTGATACTTATAATTCTAGCTTACTCTATTGTATAATGGTGTATATATTTTACAGTTATAGTGCATGCATCTAGTTCTAGTACCAACATTAACGGATCGGCTCGGTCGGGGAAGGAATACGTCTTCATAAAATCGAACGATAACAATTCTCAAACCGAAGTCCCTTTACAAGACCACAATATTGGTCTTGTAAAGGGTAATTTTTTTATAGAATACGTGGCGAACGAGCAAGCAGGACATCTTATGGCAAGAGATTGCCCCCCGATAGACATTCTTAACATCAGAGGAGTCACAAACGCGCTGACGGCCATCAAGAATGGTCTCGATAAGAGATAAAAATGATTCGTAAATGACCTTAATAATTATTGTAATAACTAATAACAGATCGCCTAAGTAATAACAACACTAAATAGTTGGAGGTATTAATTCCTACAATTTAATATACAAACATCCATGGAATCTATGTAAGTCTGCTACTATTGCTACTGAATGATCTTGCACTGTTTTATCTCATTAAGTTAGTACTACACTATATATGTAAGTAGGCGTTCTGATCAATCAAAGGCAAACCTGGAACACATGTACATATATAGAGCAGCCGCTAAAATTAAAAGTTAATTTCAGTACGTAAAGACCCAGTAAAAGTTATACACTATAATTTCACTCCACTTCGTCATTAATTTTCGCTTACATATAAATCCTTTTAAACAGATATCTCGGCGCAATAACCACTATAAGATTTAGATTGTAACTTAAGTATAAGACAATCAGTAGAACTTGATTATTATCATTGAGAATTGCAGGGAAAATCTTGGTGTGGACCTCGACTTACTAGAACCCGACTGAGGTTTGACTCTGACCTCTCACTTTGATTAAACGCCAACAGAAATAAAGTAACAACTGTTATATATTATCATAAAGCTGAGTATAGGTCTCTTTTCAACTCCATTAAGGACTGATGGATGTCTTCGAAATATTTATATATAGGAATCATTTACATAATCAGCACGAGAACTATCAAGTATGTCAGATTGTTTTGATGGATGTACAAATGATGAACCATCTCTGTACATGCTAACAATAGAGAGCGCTAATTAGTCAGAATGATACTGTTCGCGACAGTTTATGTAGTGATTAACTACTTGGCTTGAGGCAGCGAGTGTCAGCATTTGTTTTTTTTAATAATATTGTGTCTGACAAACTGGCACACAGTTACACCTGATGGTAAGTAATATCTCGTTATCTGCTATTGAGTAATACTAAACACGGAAACGATATGTTATTGCAAGGGTTTTCCTTAGGGGGTGGTTCTTCCCGTTCGGATACTAGCTTTCAGCATTAATTAGTTTATTAATAAAAATGTTTTTTTCGTCACGGATACAGTGAGCTTATTTGTTTTTCTATTTATATTATTGAGTAGTAATAGAATATATTGCATATACATGAGACGACAATAGCCTTATGGTTTAATGTATGGTCTACAAAACTGAGCTTCGTAGCTTCTAAGTTTGATGGACAGTCCGCTATTGAAAGAGTCGTCTTATTAAGATTATTTGGGAACCAGAAGGAGAAATTGTTAACAAAAGTACACAGGACTACCTTGCGACGGCGTTGTTAAAGGAAAACGTTAATTTTCTAGTCAATAACCTGCATGTTCTGTGGATCCCATTTTCTTATCAAACAGGCAAATGTAGCACTAGCACGCGATATCGTCGCTGTACTGTAAGCTTTGCAATGATCACAATAATTGTGTTTTAAATTTAAATTTTCTTTAATTTTACCGTTAGACTTTATAGAAACTATAATCATGAACATTTCATTTAATATAATATAGGTTATAATATTTTTTGTTATTATCTGTGATATGTTAATAAAATTCTTAAAATCTGTCGTGCAATTTCATATTCCTACTGTAGGTCACTTGTGGCATAGCAATTTATCGTCATCCTCTTTCTTCATCACCTTCCACTTATATATATATACATATGAATCGAAAGGCGGATTCGAACCTACGACCCAAAGTTTGACAGAGCGTATCCTAAACCATTGGGATATTGACGAATTATTATAAATTATACACATAATAAATTATAAATATATAATATTACTATTTAAATGTTTATAACGTTCAGGGAATGTATAAAATTGGTTAAACTATTTCTATGGCAAATTATAAGCGGCCTTGTCCGTATAAAAGGGAGGTCATGAATGAAACGATTATTATATTCGATTTTGATTAAAGGCGGAAGCTGGAAATAGAATACATAGAAATCTTACCCGCTTATTATAAAACCTAACAATCTTCGGGAGTAGTCATCTCTTTCCTGCAGATTCGCTGAGGATGTCACTAAATATAGTGGGTCCAGGGCAGATATATTGATTTGCAGTAAGCATTTATTAAAACATAGGTTCTCGTAATCGTATTCTAAAATACGAAGCATGTAACGAGAGGTAAGCGGTAAGAGCCGTGGTAGTCTAGCGCTTAGACACTGTTAATTCACGGTACAACCAAGTTAGAGAGCAGGTAGAGTTCGATACTCTGAAACTTTATAAAATTATTTTACGATGTAAAGTATTTAATAAAAATTTTATACCTATAGTAGTATATTAAATGGTATACACAGTTTTTCAGAATGTAAATAAGTGACAATAACAGCAGATCCACGCTATAAGTTATTTCTAACTATAGCATGAATGGGTCGGTACATAAGCACATACAGAAGGAGCACGTCATCATAGAATACCAGTGTAAAATAGCAGCATAGCACTGCTGTTCCATCTTATACCAGTAAGAATCCGGAGACAATGATTAATGGTGACGAAGCACTCTATCTCAATGTTCAAGACAACAAGACTCAAGGATGACATGACCTGGGTAAAGGAATCATAATGTAGAGTTCTGCATTATGATTCCTTTACCCACGATGAATGCGGTCGTCATGGGCCGCAGGAATGGTGTATTATCAGGTGATTTCCACAGAATAACAGTGTAAAATACCAGCATAACACTGCTGTGTTTTAACTGGTGTAGGGATAATTAACTACAATTAAAGATAGATAACTCAAGATCCGGCGACCCGGAATCGTTTATTATCTGGTGATTTGTGTGCTCGTTTCTAACCCTCGATACGATAAAGAGAAATTGCCAAGAGAGACATTATCTCGTATTAAATAAACGATTCATAACTTTGAAAGATGCGTATTTCTCGTTATCGATGTTTAACTTATCGTTTTAGGAAAATATTACGGCGATATCCCGGAGGTGAAATTTTGCAAAAACAAATTTTGTAAATTGCTATTTGGATGTATAAATATACAAAATATCATAAAAAGATTATAGTCTCGGTTTTTATTGTTTGTTTTATTTTATTTGTTTTATTCGTCAGTAAGAACTTTAGAGAACAATTACGTCAGTAAGGATGACAACAGGAAGACAAGCAGCACAAATTTCTCCCGTGTGAATATTTAATAATAAGAGCAATGGCATCTCCGAGAGAGAATCAAAGTCGTAGAGAGAAAGATGCAACATGATACCACCACTTCTCTCTCCTTCAAAATTATTTCGACTTCAGACGGCAAGGAAAACGATGTCTCGTAACATCGCAACTTAACAAAGATTACTTGAGAATTTCTTTAGTTTTCTGCCTATTTGTGTGTTACCTTATAACACAAAATGTTATGTTTTTTTTTATAGAATCGTTGGCAAACAAGGAAGCAGGTCACCTGATGGTAAGCGATTACCGTCCAATTGTCGAATGGCGGTTCGAACCTACGACCTTAAGTTTCGCAGACTTAGACACTGTTACTTATAATATTGGCTTACTTAAGCACTAATTGATATCCGAAAATTCTAAAAATGAAATAAGAAACGTTTTCTAGTAGCTATTTGTAATCGGCTAAGTTGAATTAGGATAATATTAAAATCATGGTCATTGTTTTTCTAAAGACTAATTTTTAGGCGTTGCAACTGCTTAAAATATTTTTGTACGAAATTAAAGTCAAGAAACGAACGTTACCTTGATCCAACGTTTGTGGTTGTAAATTAAGACGAATCAGCCTTAATTTTCATCAAATTAATTAAATATTGCTCCAAGAATATGATTAGAATCGTTGTCTTCGAATTCTCTATTAATTTGTACGTTAATACTACTTGGAAATAATTTTTGTTTTGTAAGTTCACCTAGGAGTTTAAATACTTACTATTGAAAAGTACGTTGACATTGGTGAAGGACGCTGTAATTAGCTAGGTAACATAGAAACAATATACGTGACACAATATGTAATCTATTTTCATAATTTTTTTATGGGGTTCCAGCTAATACTATGTGCTGCATCAAGTGGCTAGTTGTAGTAGAAAGCACGCTGTTGAAAACGAAAATAAACAAAACTGCATAATCGTGTTCCTAGTTGTTAATTTAATGATTTATAATTAATCTAATTAATTCTAAATGAATCTAACAATGCGTTATTTTTTTTAGCCGTTATAATTATAAATTAAGCGAAACGGAAGTCATTTTTTTATAATTATAGAGAACATAAGTTAATTTTTTAGGTAAATATAAATTTACAAATAAAGGCTGTTAATATAAAAATATACAAAACATGTTGATTATTTACGAGGATCCCATCAAGAAAGTCACCATAAAAACCGTAAATTACAAACCAGTTTATAAGTAAGGAAAGTAAATTCCTCCGGCCCGTGACACCCACGTTCATACTCGATAAGAAATCATAATGCTGAAACGTTGTCATCCCTTAAAACTAAGATAGAATCCCTAGTCTTTAATAATAAGGCTCTCTAAATCCGTACACTCATAGACACAAAATGCACTGCGACTCTATCACCGTTCAATAGCTGAGGTACGTCATGCGCTGTATTTACATTTTATATGCTGCCTTAAATTTAAAAAGGCCAACAACGCATTTGCGTCTCCTCTGGTGTTAAGGATGTCCATGGGCGGCGCTGATCACTTACCATCAGATGGACTGCTTTCTCGTTTGTCACTTATTCTAAAAAAAAAACACCATGGACAATCTTGTCACTGTCTTACTTAGTACTAAGCTTTTGGTTTCTTCCCATCATCAAACGAAACATAGACGTGCTAAGCTATTATATTTCACGTTAGTATTTTATGAAAGTGGTCGAGCCGCCTAATTTGTATTATAGCTAGTTTATAGATAAGACTCTACCATGTAAAGTTCATATTAATGGGTCAAAAATATTAAGGGATATAATTTCTCTGTTAATTTTAAGTCTTTTTCTTCATTTTTTTTCAATGTTTCAATCGTTCAATTGTTTAACAAAGTAATGATTGAATTTTTATTATTTATATTTTTTATTCATTTAAATAAAGTACTCAAGAAGTATATACGTAATTTTTCATACCAGTTTATTTATTGCAGTAGACTCGCGTGCATGTCTTCGGATAAATGCTGATAAATATTTACCAAGAATTCGTTTTACGAAAATTCCTTCAAAATTTTCGTAGCTCGTTCAGATTATCGATAGTAATTTTATTAAAAAAAATATGTTAAAATATGTTGTAAAGCAATTCAGGCAACCATGAGAGATACGTAACAAATATTTAAAATAAATTATAGATTAACGCGATAGAACCATGATGCCGCTAGATTTTACATGCAACATGAATGGGTCGCCATGAATGGGGATGGATCATTGGTATATACGATATATAGTATAAATACTATACTTTGTATTCTTCAAAACCACCTTTTTAGAAATCTGACAAAAATGGACATGTATATTACATTTTATTACATAATGTAAGATTAATTTATATAAAACGAAATAAACGAATGAAAGAAAAGGAGCAATGGGTGTATGAAAAGAATCATCAGAAAACATTTAAACCAACAGAAGCAATCGCAACAGGAATGTAAATTGAATTCATTCACAAGCCACGAGATATTTCCTTTTGTTCGTGGTCTGTTTGTGAAAACACATTAATTTTGAGTCAATATTACCTGATATATCTTTTTTTAAGAATTTTATTTTTGCAATCATACAATTGTTATAACTATTCTTGATTTTTTTGGAAGATATTTTATGTTTTTGACGATTAACAAACATTGAAATTAATAAATGTTTTCAGAGTTAACATTATAATTAATAGAATATTGGAGCAGCTAATACAGACATGTACTTGCAAGAGACTCTGTGTACTGTTTTGACCTTACAGGTATTTATCGCAAATCTAGTTACGGTTTTTTTTTCAATTATATATTATAAAATAATAAAAAAAGTATCTTTTACTTAATAACACTACATTAATGGAAGTTAAATTCAAAGATATATTTAATAAATATTTTAAATAATTTAATTTTTATCACCATTATTAAATAAATGTCTAAACATTAATTGAAATAAAAAACAAATAAAGAACTACGTTGCTTCACTACGAGATTTACGTTTGTATTTGTTGGCATAAAGAAAGTCGTTAAGTACTTGAAGAAAGGAGTCGCAGGTGATTCTAAGATTGCGTTTAGGAGTCATGCCAATGAAGAATAAAGTAATTTGTTTTCTTAACAGGTCTGTAACAGTGCTTTAAAAACACTTAAAAATCTTTGTTTGTATTTCATGCTTTTCTCCAATCTAAATATTGTTTACAAATGAAACATTTTAAAATGCTCACAATTTTGCTTAACCTTTTTAGGATTGAAACGAAACTTAGCTTTCAGCATTTTAAAGTACGCAAACAAATCAATCGACCACTGGCAACGGTAACAAAGCAATTGATAATATGATTGTAAACATATGTAATGTGTAAGATTTTTGTAATCACCTATACCTTTATTTTATATGTATATTGTATTTTTTTGTTAATGGTAGAGCCACATTGCAGTTTGTTTCTAGCTGCAGAATGAGTGGGTCAGCTCGACCGGGGTACGACCATGTCCTCACAGAATACCAGCGTAAAATAGCAGCAGTTGCTGTGTTTCGTCTGGTGTGGGTATGGATCCGGAGACCTATATTACTGGTGACGAGGCCTTCCATTCCAGTCCTCAAGGGTGGCAACGCGTCTGCATTATGATTCCTTGAGGGATGAATGTAGATTTCATGGTCCGCAGGAATCAATTACCATAAGGTGAACTGTGCGCTAGTGTGTTACTCACAATATAATAAAAAAAAAACAAAAAAAACCTAATGTTATACACTATTTTTATGAAGAATGTTTACAACTTTTACTTTATTAACGATAATAAACAATTAATTTTAAGTTTTTACTTTTATAGCTTAAATATAATCAGCAATAGTCTTATTGCTGATAAATATCGAATATAAATAAATAAGAATCTTTCGAAAAATATTTATAGGTTTTGATTATTTTAGTCACGACTGGTGATCTATAGAAAGGATGGAAATCTCATTCCAAATCAACTGATCTGATTTCATAAATTTCACAGCCAATTATAAAATAATTAAGCCTATAGTTCGTAGGAGCTGTGGGTATGTAAAGAAATTTGCTTCACTCTTGTTTCTCAAGGGATCATTTAATTTAGCAGTTCCGACCATGAAATAATTACGCCTATCGTATCGTATGTGCTGTGGTATTTAAAGGAATTTGCGTTTATTCTTGTTTGTCAAGGGCATATTTACTGACAGCTGATAATAATTCCAGGAAATCAACTGAATCATTACAGTTTTTTTTATATAAAATGATACGTTATTAATATCACAGCGAATCACATAAGGCAGAAAGGTGTACCGATGACATTATCTGTTTAGAGATATTTAAGTTTTCTTCATAACTTAAGTGGACACTTTTTCTTTTTTTAAGAGAGGTGTGAGTAAAAATAATGCGATCCATGTCAGCGTCTAAATGAGAATGTTGATTATAGACAATAAGGGTTCCGTCATCAGTTATAAGTTATCTCCTATGCACTGTTAAATTCAAATAAAATTTTACAATGTAACCCATTTTATTACCTACGCATGATAACGTTTTGATACTTTAGTCTTCACAGAATTCATTGTAAAGCGTTGCAAAGTGCTCTTAAAATGCTGTTCAGTGCAGACTCTCGTCGTCGCAGTGAGTTTTATGACATTTTTTTTTCATTTCATTGTCGATGTACAAAATCACTATTTTATGTAAATTATAGGAAAATATCAGTAACGGGTTGCAGTAAGGTTGTTGTGATAAATAATGTTTTTGAAAATTCACGTTGCCTATTAACACAACTTTTTGGTATATACCAGACAGAAAATATCTAGATCGGTGACGGGAATGGTGCCTAAAGGTGATAATGTAGTGATAATATTTTGGAATGATAGTTTTCCCAGAAGATTTCTGAAAATTTTGAAATAATTATTACTGTTAGAAGACATAATTGAATAGAATCTGCGTCAATTATAGTAGGGTTAGAGTAAATATAAATCTTTCTTTGCAAGCGAAGGAAGGATGAATAATAAATATGATCGTGCGAACGTAACGGGATGAAAGATAATCTAATTTCGTGCACAAGTAAGAATTTTTTAAATGTTTATTTTGGAATACTAAAGAGGTTTTGTAAATTTTACTTTTTAACACACTTACTATACATATATTATAGGAAATATAAGCTTGTTAATATTTTTTTCTGTGCTCTATCTCTAGACAGCAATTTCATAAAAAGTAATCTCTTAAGGGAAGTAATTAAATGAACCATATTTCACAACTTTAGTTCCTTGTAATTAGATATTTATAAGAATAGATAATCTATTTGGGAGTGTATGATATCCTTTCCAAAAATTTGGCAAACTCAAAAAGTATACTAGGACTAACAGTTACTTAACAGAAGTTACTAAGAGCAACATTTATAAGTAAATTTATTTGTGCTTTTTATTATAGTGTACTTATTTTTTTAGAAATGCTACTTACATAATAAATTCTAAATAAAATTTTACACTTTTAATAAGTTGAAAGTGAATAGAGTCTTAAGAAAAAAGTTAGCGTAATAAGTATTAAAAGAAGTACGTACTTGGTTTGCATTGAAAACTTCTTTGTAAAATAGCACTACTTTAAGTAAATGAACTAGACCAAGAAAAGAAGTCGTCACTGTCTACGCGAACTAAGTGCAACTGAAGTAACTTAAAAAACTTTCAATTCGGTATCCATTAAAATCTTGATTAACGTTCACACTTAGATTTAAATTTCATCTAGTTTTTGTATCGCAAACATGTTTCACAACCCTACTTAGATATATATGACTTTTTTTATAAAATACTCAAGTAGCTGTTTTGAATTGGTTAAAATAGCGCTATGAAAAATATATTTTGTTGCGCGGTACGAGTACCAAGCACATATCATTGAGCCTATTATCTCCTATTATCTTTTATACTATGCCTGCTTCTTGGAGTGGATTTTATAAGCATTATTTTCCCTACAGCATTTTTTCGCTACAGCAGTGATTGGAGGACTTATATCATCTTGATTGCACACCGGTTACAATAAAATAAATAAAAAGTTAGGTAGTAAATTTTTTCGTCCACATTTTAATAATTTCTAAGAGTACGTAAACAACGTGGAAACTGCATTGTGCTATTGAAAGCGGCCTAGTGGGAAATCATTGCATCTGAAGCTTAAAATTTCTTTCAAGCCGTTATCGTTTTTGATCTCTACTATTTATTACCGAGCGCTTTAGAAGAATTATTTGATTAAAAGATTTATTGTTTCTCCCAGATATTTCTATTCTAGATTTACTATTCTTGTTATAATAATAACTAAAATGTCTTCATGTAGTTCCAATCAATTTCAACCATAGTGATGTCTATTGGTTGTCATAAGAAATTAAATTATATTATTAGTGTCATAGGTGTAATCACAAAGTAACTCACATGTCATCTTTCCTTTACCATAATAGCTGAACATGAGAGTTCAGAGGTTGGCTCAGATATAGCCAGAAAACGATATTTACGAGATATGTATTCAGATAGTTTATTCTGCCAGAAATTATTCTACAAATTCTGACATCGACAAGAAATCGAACAAGAAATCAAACACGACGTGGAAGTTAAATACTTTTGTATATAAATAATAATATCTCCAATAGTATTCAGATTTTCAAAAAAATATATTTTCAAAATTGAATTAATTGCAAGAAATTATAAGTTATAATCAATGCGATTAGCAGCAAAGAACAGCTGTATATAACTGTAACGCATAATAATGAAACTAATTTATTTTGTGGGTTCGCGGCGAATTTCGAACTATAGATCCCAATTAGCATAATCATTAACCGTAACACTAGATAAACTGGAACGGGAACGGCCAACGAATGAGAAATTTGCGAAATTTAGACACTTCCAACACAGATTGGATGGCTACGAAAGTCATAGTGATATTTCAACATATTTTTATTAACATATATTTAATACAGGAGAACTAATTCTGTATAATTTTTTAAAGGTTTTTCACATCTTAATGCTGGCTAATCATGAGTAATGTGTACAATCTGAAGAAGTGAACTCAGTGCATTATTCAGAACACCAGTATTAAAATAATGACATAATCCTACCCTTATTCATGTAGTAAGTAATATAGATCGAGGACTTAGGTATTTAAAATTAATAAAAAAAGGGAAATTTTAGTTCCCAGGGGAATGAGTTTACATAGATCGTTCGTAAAAGATTGATAGTTTTGTTATTGCAACAATAAACCTTTATTATTATAAAATTGTGTAAATTCTCATAAATATTTAATATCGTTATAGTTCACATGTTTACTCAATAAGTCAACGCGATGTTTTTATTTTAAAAACGGAATCTTATTCAGACACAATATCTGAAATGTATTATTGTTCTACACCTCTAGGGAAGCAAAAGGCCTCAGAGGCAATGAGTAATGTTGCGTAGTATTCTATTATACGGTTCAGTCCATTTAAAATGATAAAGAGCTACGAAACGAGAAAGGAATATTTCATCATAGTATCTAAAAACTCGTATAGGAATTTCATATTTGAATAGTACTCGTAGAATTTCTGTATGAATTGTTTCACACTTATTTACTTATTAATTTATTAATTTACACACATAGATTAAAAACAAAGTTATACAATAATAAAAAATAGTAAGATAAAAAACTGTACCGAAAACTCTTCCGACAAAACTGAGAAAGGAGATATAATATATAGTTTATAGATATATTTATAGATTTTTATATACTAAGACTTTTATTTATGTAGATATATGTAGTAAAGAAAGTTAATATAAAGTATATAGGTTAAAATTGAGGAGAAAAAATTAAATAAATCCCTAACACATACGTATATGTATTCTTTATACTTTAATAGTTTAGCTATTTTCAACACAGACCTTCCTAAATATCTATTATGTAGGAGTATAAGAGGCATATATTGTAAGTAAGTACTTAAAAATATATTACGAGTATAACAAAGACAAAAATATCTTTTTCATTACTTTAAATGATTTGTTCTACAAAAGTGTTCTTAAAATAATATTGCTTTCCTTTTTACTGTTATTTTAAAGTTTGGATTTTTTGAACTTCTTAAAAAATAACTCTATATCAAAGCTTTGACTCTACATCGTAACTTTGACTAGGTAGTGGAATGTCAACGTCGCTGGATAGTGAGATATCGACGACGCAGCTCACGTAGTGTGAACGACAAATATATCACTTATATAATTTGTACTGTAGTTAAGAAAGCTTATTGCTCTGAAAATTTGGACACGGAATAGACGGTACGGTGAAGATTTTATTCTGTTCAGCTGTCGATGTAATTTTTACAAGGAAACAAAATAAAGAAAACTAAGACTGAAAAACTACATCCATCCTCAATAAAGATTCCAGGTACACATGCGTTGTCACCCAGCGGACTGTCTCGATTTTCGATAGCGGTCCGAGCCGATGTTCGCATCTCCTAATGGCGACCATCGTATATCGCCCCCATTTATTGTCGTCGACGTTCTTCGTCCACAGGAGTCGGAGCACAGCGGTGGTGCATCATCAGTATTCTTGCCAGCGTCGTCGTTGTCTCCCTACTCAGCCCGTACGGAGTCTGTTTCAATAAAGCTGTAGAGGTCACTAGACCAACAATTACATATACACAAAAATAGGAATGTCTTGAATGGTCGAATACTTGGTTACCTTAAATTTGGGCACCGGATACCTACGGACACTCACCAAACGAAAGATGTCTCTCTACAATTGTACGCTGGTATTTTGTGAGGGCATGGTTCTTTCCCGGTCGTGCCGACCCATTCATGTTTCAACTACAGACAAGCTGAAACTTTGTTCTACGTTTCAACCTCAGGAGGCTTCAAAAGCAAATTCAGAAAAATTCGATAACTGATATAAACGTACTGTAAAAATAGATCATTTGCGTAAAAACTCATATCATGGGATATGAGCTTTTATGTTACTTATATAATATTTTTCCACTTCATAAAATTTATGGAATTTATGAAGTGGAAATATATTCAAAATGTGTAGTTATCATAAAGCAACGGATAAAAGCTGGTGAAGTTTATTGCGGTTAATGCAAAATAAACATGTAGAGAAGCCATCGATATAATAGTCGTACGATACTTGGTGGTCTTCTGTGTGAACTGTAGCAGTAGTTATACTTGTGACAGCTTTTGATAAGTGCAAGGTGTAGCGGCTAGAGTATTTGGCAATACGTAACGGGTTCTGGGATCGATTCTCAGCCGAGGAACGTTATTAGTGTGTCACGAAATGTTGGATTTCAGATCTACGTATGCCCCGTGTCTTAACCATGCATTTGAACCTTCCCCTAATTACACATTTATTACATCAGACTGGGCTATAGGATAACAGAGGTTCTTGCATTTGCGTTTCCGCAAACTCTTATGGCTCTATAATATATCCTGGGTAGGTGATGTGGTAATAATTAGGAGATATTGCCGCAATCGAAATCTAACAAGAGAACGTCATAATCAATATTTGTGAACTTATTAAGTTTAATCTATTAAACTATAGTCGACGCAATATGAACTGAGGCTTCGGGTAATAAATCATATTTTTCTGTCTGTCTTGCTCGCACTTACAGGTCTTATGGAGAGGTGTAGTGATGTGTGATGTGCGTAAGAATTGTAGAGGTGCATATTGATAACGAGATAGGTCCGATCGATATGCTAAATTAAGTTAAGTATTAATAGGAATAATTTTTCGCTATATGAAAATAAAAGTTTTTAATTTGTAAGATAAAATGTTTGTTTCGACGTAATCATAGAGAAACTGTATAGATCGTAATGTGGGCCGTTTTTATCTTTTCTAGGGATGACGCTTTGACCCCGCGTGCTCAGCTAAGTATCGATAACGGGTTGCATTGCGTACACATTCCTACTGTCAGTAACATTTATTGCCCGACGATTCGGTTTGAAATGCGTCAACTATCGACAAAATAAGATAAAAATTAGACAATTAATTCTTTTAAATCCATTTAAATACGAAACTTCTTTCCTTCAGGCCGGCAGAAAAAGTCGCTACCTAATGTGGGCTATTGACAAAAAAGTTATATTTAAATATAACTTTGATAATTTCAAAACTGTATGCAAATAAGCCTCCCACACGGACCACGATCCTTAGCAAACTGCATCCGTTGACTTTCCATAAATTGCATAGGTCATCAATACATCTAGTGGCGGGTCGAACCACAATGCCATGGGCGATATGAGGTTTCCGTTCGATAACCTATATCGGCTATCGTATGAGTTATAAGGCCTATGTTAAGCAGTGGACTAATGGACTAAGATGAAGATATATCTGAGTATATATTAGATAATACATTTATATATTTTATTTTATCTAAGTAACAAAGTGGTCGACCGGCTCTAAAGTTTGATGATGTAGATTTTATCTTAATATAATATTTATCATCCATATGCTACCTACGTTTTACATTTGCGGGCGAGAATACCAAAGTAGGTATATTATACTGGAACAATAACATGAAAGGAGTATAGAGAAACAAGAGATGAGAAATGATACTTTAATATAGAGTAAATTAATTCCTTTGTGTATACATATATATTATGTAGTTCCTATATTGAAAATATAAATAAAAAAATATATGCAGACATTATAGACAATTTTTTTCACTACCTCATAATTCACTTTATTCATAATTGGATTACGCCCTTAGCCTTCTGTGACTTCGACTTCTGTGATATTGTCTCTTGTCGACTATTTAAGACATGTTATAATGCTGCCTATCCTATAGATAGAGTCAATTGTAACTTTTGCCTAATACAATACAATAAACTTACCTCAATTTATCAGAGCATGGCTTAAACTTAATTAACCTAAAAACACTCATACCTTCGATTTCACAGGGTTCATTGTAATGACCGTGGCTTGTTTGAGCAGACCCATCTATATGCCTACAGGCTACCTTCATCATAAATTATAAGTGGACAATGTACAACGATTGTTTAATTTTAAATTTACATCAATAATATCGATAAAAAATGTTAAGAGTTTTGTTTATCTAATATAGGGGACAAACATCGTTTGGAATTGGATACATGACGCCACCGTTGACAGTAAAATGTATCAATTAACAGAACTGCTATCACAACCATATCATTGCAAAGCTCGCAGAGCACTCCAACCGTGAAGCAATTACCTCGAACGTTTTAAATTCGCAATCAATTATTTTATATGTGATTTTGAAATACAAACAAAACTTTGGTAATATTAACAATGATATCAAAAATATGTAATGAAATTGCTAAGAAATTAAACATTTCTCCTATTTATTTATTTACTTACATTAAACGTGCGTTGTAATAATTTACATAACTATTTTACTGTTTTAAATATGTCTATAGTTGAATGTATTATCTACATACATAAAATGTGTTATCTATCTACATACATACATAATAATTATGTATATATTTTTATATATATATATTTTTACATATGTTTGTATTTATAATATGTATATATTTTTGTTTTGGGTTTATGTAAATGTATATATATATATATATATATATATATATATATATATATATATATATATATATATATATATATATATATATATATAACTAAAGAAAATAATAGATATTTCTATTATTTTCTTTAGTATTATAAATTCCAAAGATAATATGTAATGATATATATATATATATATATATATATATATATATAATATTGTATAAGTTTTAAGATGTACTGTATGTATCTTTTTTTCTTTATTATTATTCATTTGTCCTTTTCTTGATTTCTCTGAACCCTCCCAAGGTTTGCTGGTAGATAGTGCCTTAGGCATTAAGTCCGCCTTTGTGCATATGTTAGTTGTACAAAAAGTTTATAAATAAATAAATAAAATACCTCACACATAAAAACCACGTAACACACATGTTAGCCAAGATCCTAAGCCCTATCCTCGTAGACCTACTACAGTGCTGGCGGCGAGCTTAGAACCCAAGACACAAAGGTACATAAATGTAAATAAGAGTTTACACAAAATTCTTATCTGAAACTCCCATTGCTTCATTTCAAGTGCAAGGTTCACTTGACCGTTCGCTCATGTGTACTATCCTGCCCAAATTCAGCTGATCGCCAGTAGGTGATAAAAGCGGTCCAGTACATTTACATCCATCCTTGATAAATATTCAAGATGTGTTGTAACTCCTGAGGTCTGATATAGAATGATGAATTAAGTGTGATTGTGTCCCTGGATTCCAATAATCATCACACGAAAGTCAGCACCATATTCAGCTAGGCCGTGGTACTTCCCCGGTCAAGCTGGTCGATTCATGTTGCAGTTACTAGCTGCAACGTGGCTGCACCACAATTAAGAACCGTTTTTGGATTAACTAATTTTATTACCAACTAGGTTTGAATCGGTTGAATGCTTTATATCACTATTTTAATAAATAAATATCTCTTGTAAAACTTATAAAAATGTTAGAATTATTTTTCGTTCATTTTCTGTATTGTTAGTATAAGCTCATAATATTATAATTGAATATTTCGACACCCATTGTATTCCACTTCGATGAACAAATTTATTAAAATTAAATCGACATGTTAATATTTTCTATAATTTCCAATTAGGATTTCGTTGAAATTATATGATAAAATTGAAATATGAGATACCCTTTTATAATTTATATTAATAACATGTTGTTAATATGTAAAGAGAATAAATAAGGGTGGTAGGTCGGAATGGCGCGGTAACTCCTTAGTTTTTCGACATTTATTTGGAAAATAAATATTTCGTTTTTGCTTGTAAATTCTTTTCTTCATTACAAAACTTAATAATACAGACATATAGCTTTAACATGGTTAATTATTTATTCCTGTGTTTATAACATGATATAAGGAATATACAAAAATAATAACCAATATACAATATACCTTAAGATTAATTAAATATAAGAAATGTGTTGACGAAGAATACGAAAGTTTTAAAAAGAAACTTGGTAAAAATCAATCTACTTAGCTCTTACTTCAGAGAGCGTGCCAGAGAATTCCACCATTTATTTTTATCATCAAACGTAGAAATACGTAACGTAATGTTCTTTTGTTATGGAAAATGTTTTAGTACTTACATACAGGCAAAGCGTGCTTCGTAGACTATTATATAGAAAGGCGAACGTGTATCGGCTCCCGTTTTGGGTGATCTCCGCGTATGTTGTCCATGAAATCCACAACACCAGAGGAGCTTCTGACCTTTAATAAAGGAGTAGTCCGTTTTCTTAAAGGTCCAGTCGTATCTATTCAAAAACTCCGCTGACAACTGCAAGTCTTAGTCCAATTTGAACTGGTGTATCACAACTTCAACCTTGCTTTCTCCTTCATCTTGATTTGCTCGAAAATTGTTACTTTGCCTGATTCTGATAGTTGTAATTAAATAAATATAAGTTTTGTTTGTTGTAAGGTGTTCTTTCATCAGAACTCCTAATTACCTCAAAAAGTATAATGCTCCCGTGTAATCTATTTTCAGTGTAATTTAGCCTATACGGCCCGCAACTTAACTAAACCCTGTTAATGACAGTGCTAATATAAATCGTTCCTCTTTAATGATAATGCAGCTATATTTAGGCAAATTTTAATATACATAACACACACAAACATATAACTGGATATAGATTATCTCTATTGCGAATAAGTAAACTTGAAATAAGCCGATGTCTGTGAAAAAGTTAAGTAAATAATGCTTTCAGTTAACACTAGAAGATCGTAATCATAATTATTAATAAGGATAACATAAGATAATCTAGTCTCTAATTCTAAACTCTCTATAATCTCTAATTTAACCTTTAATCCCGATGTTTCGAATGCTATATAGTACTAACTAATGGTCACAAGGAGGACAGAAGCTATTAACATCCTAATATCACTGTTAAACCGAAGTACCGTCAGCTTTTAAAATTATGTGTCTGGAATAAATAATTTATAACATAACTATAAATGACTTACATAAAAAAATAATACATATTACAAAAAAGAAAAAAACAATAGAAAGGATTTTCACTGCATTCATATTAACGAATTGGCAAATATACAGAATTACATGTAATGCTATTGTAAGTTTGAGGATGATACTACTCTATTTTGCAAAGTTCATAAGATCCTCAACAAATAGCGAAATTGGCTTCGTATTACACTACACACACATTAAACAACAAAGCGCTTACTCTATGAATAAATTAAGTTCTACCACCGTTTCATAGATGCCTTAACGATGCGTTCAAGAGCACGCTTAGTGATGTTATTCTAACACAAAAGTTGAGCTACGTATATGATCCTGATAATGATGTCGTGTCAACTCACGCGCACAAATATGCACACACACCGGCTTGTTGACCATTATGATAGGTGTGGGTTATGGTATGCCGTAAGTATCAGTCTTATAAGTAAATATGTTCGTTGACGAGAATGTGACCGAAGACCCGCCATGGCAATGGAGATGCATCGAACAAGACGCGAGTGACTGTGTCAATTAATTCCTCTTGAAAGTTTGACATAATAATGTGTACTTTTTATAAGTACGTACTACATATTTGCTAGATGCTTTAGTCATTATATCAGTCCTGAGTGTTAAGTTGATGACAAATCTAGTTAAGTCAGCTTTAAAATTTTGCTTGTATTTTTTTTTGTATTATATTTATATATATATATATATAGTATGGGCACACAATTCACCTGATGGTGAGTGATGGTTGCGTCCCATGAAGTCTACATACCTACCTATATCCATTTTATATTATTCCTATTCCATGGGCATCGATGAGCACCTCGGTGTTCCCGCCGCTCATTTACTCCCTTTTCTCTATAAAAAAAGAATCCTCCAAAAAGTTTCAAGATGATGAATCACTCCTGAGAAATAAGATCGAATGCCTCGTTATCTTTTTTTATATTACATTAAAAGTAACAAACGTACACACAGTTCACCTGATGGTATGTGACTTCTGCGGCCTATGATATCTACATTCATCCTTGGCAAGGAATCATAATGCAGATGCGTTGTCACCCTTGAGGACTGAGATGGAATGCCTCTTCTCCAGTAACAAGGGATCCTTAATAATAATAAAAAATACGGATCCTTGCACACACCAGTCGAAACACAGCAGCATTATGCTGCCATTTTTTGCAATCATTCTGTGGGGCCATGGTCCTAACCCGGTTGAGCTAACCCATTAATTCTGCAGCTAAAAGCAAACTGAACGGTAGCTCTACCACTGTAAACATGTGTACCTACTATCGGGTTTCCACATACCATACGAAACACAGTATCAGATATTCACGTTGTTTTTTTGTGAGGATGTGGTCCTTCTTCGGTACAACCGAACCATAAATTTAGCAACTAAAAACGAATTAAAATTTATATTTTGTAAGGGCGTGGCCCTTCCCCGGTAGAGCAGACCCATAAGTATAATAACTAAAATCTATCTGCAACGTGGCTATACCAATTAAAGCATGTTGCTTGTATACATTTTGTATGAAATTGTTTTGGCTTTTCGTAGCTCACTGAAGGTTGTTCTCTGTTACATTGTCTTGTCTACATTATTCGTAGTTGCAGAGAGCGCACTGTGAGAGCCGGACACTCTATTTCGTGTAATGACATCCGGCTCAAGGTTGCCGCCGAGATTTTCTGAGAATAATAGACCTTGTCCCATTTATTGTGTTGAGTTAAAATATTTCCAAAGGTTAAATGGCTTTTAACTTTTTATATAATGTATTATATAAGGGGTGGCAAATGAGAGTACATTTCACCAAATGGTAAGTACAGTACATCCATCCTCGATGAAGATTCAGGATGCACATTCAGCTCTGAAGACTGATGAAATTTCTGGTTACTTGGTATTGAGTCAAAACACTTACCATTCGAAACACAGCAGCGTTATGATGCTATTTTAATTGTGCGAAGTTAGTGTTGTATAAATACGAATTGATTAATTATATATTTATTTCTCGCCAAGACTAAAACATATATACACAAAATCTTATCAGGGATATATTTAAACAAAGCCTCTATGTTTACAGGAGACGGTTACGTAAAAGTAGATTCGCCCTATAAAATTCATATTTAGGATATAAGTACTTTTATGTTCCAAATAACAAACCATTGTCCAAGTGTTTCGTAAACTATTTCGGAAATTATTACTAAGTAAATTGTCTTTATTAAATACTTAATCTTCCACTTAACGTATTAATACTCAGACAGCTAAATAGTAAATATAGTTCTTTTTATTATATTGAGAGTAAAAAACGAGCACACACTTCACCTGATGGTAAGTTTATCATGCGGCCCAGTCTACATTCATCCTTGACAAGGAATCATAATGCAGGTGCGTTGTCGCCCTTGAGGACTGAAATGCCTCGATAGCAGTAAAAAGGGTCGCCGGATTCCTTCACTCAACAGGTGAAACATATGCCGCTATTTCATGCCAATATTGTGTGAGGACGTGGTACTTCCCCGGTCGAGCTGACCCATTCATTCTGCAGCTAGAAACAAACTTCAGTCTATCTCTAACACTGGATAATAAAATAATATAGGTAACATATGAAACTTCAACGGTTTAATGATTCTGGGTACTCAGGAAATGTAGGCAAGTACGAATCTTTCGTTCAACCATCTCCTAGGACAAATATTTAACGCGTAGTTGGAATGGTTAATCAAAATAGTAAGAGCATTCTGAAAAACTAGGTACACAAATATTGAATTATATTTAGAGGCATTGATCAATTGAAAGAACACTCAAACAGCGATAGAACTCTTTATGCAGTAGTCGCATCGAACTTTTACGTGATAATGTCATACGCAACCGGAAACCAATTATACACTTTATACACTCTAGACAAAACTACTATGATTTTTTTTAAGAATCAATATTAGATTTATAAATATGCAATATCAGCCGAAAACAAGATTGCAATTGTTAATGATTGTTGATGACAAACTTAATTAGTTTAATTTTTCCAGACATTGACTTAACATGGCTTTTTAGGAATAAAATAAAATAAGAAAGTCTTATATAATACTACATAGACATGTTATGATATTTTTTTTAAGAATTAAGATAAGATTACATTACACATTACAAGAAGCGTTTACAATTATAAACATAATAGAGTGCGATATATAACGAGACTTTACGTGATATGATGTCTCTGGGATTAAATAAGAAAGCTACTGTAGAAGAATACAATCATGACCGGTTTTTTTAAGATTTAGAAAAATTTACTATTCAGATATATCATTGCAAGTATTATAAAAACATACATATATACACAATAAAGTAAGATCTCCAAATGGAAGACAAAACTAAATCAATTTAATTTTAGCTTACATCTCACCCTGATTCAGTTAAATGTCGCATTCGATTCGGTAACATGCGGACTTCAAGTTAGAATTATTGTATATGCTTGTATTCTATTCAGAGTTAGTGGATAATGTTTTTTAATAATGTTAATTAACACAATTCACACCATTTTGTTCTGGTACTGTAAAATTATTTCACTTGTTCTTCAAAAACAAGTTTAAAATGTCTTTGAGCTTTTATTGACGAAAAACAGCGTTAGAGCCACAAACTTGTTTGTACTTTTAATATAATTATCCGGTCGGCTCGATCGGTTAAGGACCACGTCCTTAGAGAATATCAGCTGTAGTCCGTTTGGTGAGGGGATCCAATTACAGAAGACCAGGAATTCCTTCTTACTTTTTCTCTACTTCTTTTGTTCTTCAAAATCTTTCCTGAGGATGGATCTTGATTTCATGGGCCGCATGCTTGTTTGTAACCCCTAATATTATAACAAAAGAAACTTACATGTATATTTAACGATATATAATATATTCAGTTCGTCGTTATCTGATTACAATCTGTCTTTTGTGCAGGAAGCACGTGTACATACATATATCGTGAAGTTCCGCTTAAACACAGAGCTGTCTCTCTAGACCGCAAATTCTTGGATCCGGTGTAATGACTTGGCAATGCTCTCAAGTGAAGGTCCGGATGCGTTGGAATTTGATTTGTGGTATTGTGGCTGTTGATTATTCACTATATTTTTTACAAAATTTTTAGGAGGAGCAAATTACCACATAGTTTACCGAAGGGTAAATGATTCCTGCGTCCTGTGCACATTTAAATTCGTTATAGATGAACAATCAAGTCTTCACGTTGATTTTCTGTGAGGACGTGGTTCTTCCCCGGTCTAGCCGACCCACTTAAGTTGTGGCTAGAACCTAGCTACGATATGGCTCTATTATTTTCCGAAATTTCACAAAAAGTTTTACAATGCGACTTTTCTGTAATCATTATAGCTTCCATATATTATAAATAACTCAGTAAGGCTTTTGGCTGAATGAAAACTATCATTTATTTTTCCGTATGTTGTTTGGTTAAAATATGTTTTTGTTTATTTCAAAAGAGATGCTATACTATAAAACGAATACTTTTTCAGGATATGAAATATGTCGTTAGGGCGTTATATAGTTATGTATTACTAAATAAAACCTGTCCCTCGTCAACCAATAAGGGTAACATACGACTATTTCACCTAATTAAGTGATTCCTTTCGTCCAGTTTCACCCACATTCATCCGTGATAAAGAATTAAAATGCATTGTCACCCTGGACGATAATCAGCAAATGGATCTTCGGTTTCCTACACTCACAATACGAAACATAGCTACGTTATGCTGGTATTCTTTGGATCAAGCCGACCTATTCATTATGTAACTAGAAAATTACTGCAGTATGCGTCTATAAATTTTATTTCAAACTCACGTTTAATGTAACCATGGCTAATAACTGAAAAATTTTAAATACACAAAAGATTCAAAAATATTTCACATCCTACAAGCTAAATTGCATCAAAGTAACATGCCGAAACTCGATTTGAAACTATTTTAAATAGGCTGTTGGAACGTACAAGCTTCGGGTACAAAATGTCGCTCATTCTCGACTGACGTCTTTATTCGAAGTGAATGTTTGCTCTGTGCTAACGTCCTAGGACACTCGAACCAACGTAGTAAATATAACGTGCTATAGACTAATGGCTTGGGGGGAGGTCTACGGATCTTTAGGTCGTAATCTTTAGGTTCGAATTCGCCATTAGATTATCGTCTTAAACCATCTTGTAGCACAAGTATCTTAGTTTTGCTAGAGTGGTTAACGGGAATAATAGTAAGTTTAACATAGTAGCATTTGTAATTTTTAAAGAGCATTTTTTATTTTAAAATCATCGATAGAATTCTTTCTTATGTAATGTGTACGAGTATATAGCCTCAAAACAAACATAGTCATAAAATTAGAGACCCGCTAGTGTCAGGGAAGAATGAGGCCTCGCAACTTGTTGAAAGGTTTAGCATGGTCACCATCCTAATCAACTTTACAACTGGTTTTGGTGATTGGTATCCTACCAGAAACAGGAGTAAAGATTTCGATTCAAAAGTTTATCACGAGACATACTTAGATCGTGTCGTGTCGCGAAGACATGTCATTAGGACATATCATTACGAAAACGTTACTCCAACATTGAGTCTCTTAAGAAATCTTTAGAGCATACAGTGATTAAATTCCCACAGAGTGCGTAAACATTTGATATTCAAAGAGATTTAAAGCTTGCATTGAAGGAAATGCGGTCACTTTGAATAAAATTATTTTTATTTATTCGTTTAGACTTCCATATACATATGTAGCCAGTATATGTCTGTAGTCAGACAGTTCCATCATCCACATATGGAATTTATTGTTACTACGCTATTGTATTCATCAATCAAAATATATGTACGTATTTTATATTACCTATTCTTAGTCTTTTCTTTTTATTAATTATTTTCTTACTAAACCTATCACAATATCACACCTTGGGTTCATTGGTAAAGAACGCCTTTGGCATCATGGCTCATTGTGAACATTTAATCTTGTTAAGGTCAATGTAATAAAGAGTAAATAAATAATAAATATATACGTTCGTATGAGTTTTATTATTATCACATTGTTGTGTGTATCCAAAATATGCGAATTTTAATGTGTAACAAACCGATTGCCATAAATGGACTTATATTGTGTAATGTAAACATTAAGGAATATATAAAATAGCATGGACAATGAATCACGTTGCAACTACTGATAGGTTTACCTGAAAATCTAGAGGCTTTATTGTATGAATAACGAACGGTTGAACTTTCTGTTTGAAACGGCTAGATATTTTCACGTTAAAGCGTTTTGGAAGCAATAGAAAAAATGCAAAAACAATAAATATTTAATTAAAAGAAAGTATTAAATGAAATAATAGAAATAAGGTTCAAAATTTCTACCAATATTTTCGCATTTATACCTTAAGTTTATTTTTTTAATTTATGTAAAGATGCCAACAGATTTATTGTTAACATTAAACATGTTACTAATATGAGTGGTTTAGACGTACATGTCATTCATTTTATACGTAGAGCCACGTTGCAGTTTGTTTGTATCTACGGTATGAAGGTATCACAGATTTGTCACTGTAAGGTTCCGGAGACCCTTATATAAGTGACGAGGCGTGCCATCTTATTCCGAGAGGTGACAACGCGAC
Source organism: Teinopalpus imperialis (assembly GCA_029286865.1). NCBI lineage: Eukaryota > Metazoa > Arthropoda > Insecta > Lepidoptera > Papilionidae > Teinopalpus > Teinopalpus imperialis. The sequence continues at coordinate 97,513 of JAGSMU010000020.1, read as the reverse complement.
TGCATTTTGATTCTTTATTGAAGATGAATGTGGGTTTCATAGGCCGCAGAAACCACTAGTTGTCAGGTGAACTGCCGCATAACAATAACAAAAATATTACCTGATATTCACACACATGGATAATGTAGGCCCAATTATGCGTACGAGTATCCATATAGCATGTAACATAGTAAGTATAGCACAAATATCAAACATTTGAAAATCAGTGAATCATTTGAATTTCAAACAATTTCTATCTATTACTATTCTATTTAAGCAATCAATTGAACTCTAGCTCCACCCTTTACTGGTATAGCGACGATTTCGCAAATCTGGTAGAATTGACATTGTCATCCGAAATTTCAATGGGGTTTAGTTATTTGGAAACTGGATTAGTTTGAACTTTGTATAGTTCTATCGTCTTTGATGTAAGATTAGCAAAGATGGCATATATAATTTTGATTGTTAATTCATAAAACAACACTTTTAATGTGTTCACACGCGGGTGATACATCAAATGTGTGGCTCTAATCGTCCAGGCAAGCGAACATTTGGAAGGACGGCAACTGGAAGTGCTCCCGGTTTGCCGTAGTATAACGAGCGTGCTAGGGGGGAATGTGCTTCGCCCCCGGATCTTACAATGCATTAAGGGTTCCCCATAAGGCTAGATATCTTTTGAAGATTTCTCCCCGATGCCTTAAATAAGAAGGCCATGCTTTCTAAATATTAGCATCAAATAGTAGATTAGAGCTATTGTGTTGCCTCTGGTGAAATAAAGAAACCAGAGTTGAGTCTGGATATTTAGGCTGACGTTTCTCTCTTCGCTAGGCATACGCTGTCACAGGCATTAAGTAAGGTGTTTAATTATATACCTCTCTAAATTAATTTGGTCTCCATTTTGTATTCTGACGGAATCCACGATTTAGTTCCCCTTTATTCCCTCGTCTGTAAAAAGCAGAAATAGAAGGTTTGATTTCAATATCAATAAAAAGAGATTTTACTCGGCGTATTAAAACAACAAGCACGTGCCTCGTGGAATGGAACCATAAAGTTGCCGGTGTGAAATCCAGAACTTCTCTAAATTTTATGTTATCTCTTAAACAATACGACAAGGTAAAGCCTTGTAAATTGTGTATTTTGGTAAAGGTAATAAATCCCACTCCATTTTTATAAAACATTAAAGTAGTTATTCTGATTAATGCGTAAAAAGACATTCAAAGGGCAAGCCTTTTTATATTTTTAAAATAAAGTTTCAGGTAAGTCTGTTACTCGTTTTTGAAAATTTACCTGAAAAGGATCATCACAATTATTCGACCAACAACGACTGAAATGTATGAGATCCCGTATTATATTTCGTACATTTATATAAGCTAAAACTGTGCCGTATACAGCAAAGCGATGTACATTTTTCAACTGCCAACCTGAGAATAATAATGGTCGTAGCATACATCATACTACGCTTTAGTCTCTTGGAATCCAGAAATATTTTCAATACAAAACATTGCTTGAAAACTTCTACGTTTATATTAGAAGAATTATTATTCGGTAATATCTTACCTTCTATACATTTCTATAAATTAACTTAGAAGTATATTAATTATAATAACTTAACATAATAGGTATTCCAACTGGTAAATCGTGTCCTTTGAGGCTTCTTTGTAGAATAAAGCTGATCAACTATTTTAAACAAACGGTGCTAAAGCAAGGAAAATGTTCGGCATCGTCTCTACGAACTAAGTGGAACTTAAGTAATTTATAAAACTCTCAGCACGGTGGTAATTAGCAAGCAGACAGTGCATAAAATCTGAAGTCAAAATCAGAATGAGAAGTTATTGCTCTAACTTTTTATCAATTTCGAGTCGTGATTATCATATCATTAATATGATTAGAATAATATAAAACTTACAACGTGCTAGGTAGTCAGGCTCGTGATGAAACTTGCATGTTAGATATATTAGAAATATATATTTTTATATATATATATATAAAAATATAAGATATATATATATATATATATATATATATATCTTATATTTTTATATATATCTTCTGTTCAATATAGTCACACAAACACAAACCCGAAAATCATCAATTTTTGATATCAAATCGGCTGGGATTCGAACCCGGGATCTGGGCAGCTGTCAGTTACTCTAAACATCACGCGTCCATCATAACCATTTATTTATATGTCATAGATATTAGGTTTGGCTTATATTCAGATCAGAACCACTGAATTAGCGTTGTCTACTTCCATGTATTACCGTCATCAGTTTGTAGCAATCAACATGATAAATTATATTTTGCGATGAATAGAGAAATCTTTGAGCTGAAAGTAGGTATTACTTATTTATTTCATAATATAGAAAGTACGTTTCTTATAATATGTATTCCGAAATTGATGGGATTAATAAATGTAATATGTTTGTCTTCAATATTTGTGTGTGTTTGATTACCTTTATCTCATTTACGTGATTTTGTGAAAATATAAAATCACGCAGTCTGTATTTGCACGCTATAGTACAGTACAGAATTTATTTCAAATCAAGTTTTCAGTTGTTTAACATCATTATTAAAGTCAATTGTTTACTACAAGTCTTTAGATTGAATATCTCTTAGTAGACGTTAATCATATATTAGATAATAGGTCACTGCATAGTGGCCTATTAATGCAGTAGAATAATACGCAATGCTAGCTTAATTTGATTAATTGACTAATGTATAAACAATGATCGTGTGTATTTGTTCAGTGGAGAGCCCTGCGTTTTTGATTTAGGGCAAAATTGTAAGACTATTCTACCTGATTGCCTGCTAGCATATCCGTATACCCAATCTATAAAATATCATAAATTTTTCAAAATAAATCATAATCGTCGTCGTCGTGACTGAGTCAAATTATACACTATAATTTGTCTGAGCATTTACTTTCAAGGCGTACCTTCTATTTCCACTTCCATTATCACAATTTCATCATAAATATTTTATATCATCTGATGACAATCAGAAAATGCTCCTGTAGTAAAAATATACCTGGAGGAACATGCAAACACGTCACACGTAGGAACCCTATATTCTTATATATTCCTATACCTTTTATTTTAAATTTTAGTTAAAATATTAATGGAAATAATGTTGCTTAGATACCTAGATTTTAAGATACTAACTTTATATACCAGGTGTATAAAGGCAAATCATTAAGATTTAGTCAACTTAAACTATAAGTGTAAAATGTCAATGATTTCGTTCATGATGTATCTTTCTCACTAAATAAATATCACAATAGTATTTAACATCATACTTTCTGTAATCCCTGCGGGAAATCACTCGTCCAGCGCTTCACTACATTAAAAGAGAGTACATACACGTAAAGCCTTTTATTTTGCCGCATTAAAGTGTTTTTTATAATTGAAAATTATCACGTCGGTGGTTTTTACTCCACATAACCAATTGGATGTTATACAATGCTATTAAAAACAGCACGCCGTGTGCACTATTGATTCAAAAATAATTTTATATCAGTAAACCAATTAAGTTATTTACTTCACTACTTAATAACATTGCCTAATTATATTTTGTAAAAAGAGTTGCTCTTAAAATAATTAACTAGTTACGCTAAGACAAATATATATACCCGTATAGCTGTTACAATTCGTGTCCCACACATATTTCCACAAAATAGTAGACGTTCACTGAAGGTAAGAAAAGTAGAGTTTCGGATTTAAGGCTATAGATATCGGTCTAAATAGTGATAATAGTAACATAAATTATATACTGAGCTAACACTCAAGCTTCTAATTCAAAGTTATGGTAAAATGTATACTCATACTAAAATAGCCATGATATAACATGAAATAATAATAACTATAAAATATAAGTCATGGTTATTTCAGGACTAAATTGTTATCTTTCGGTAATGGAACAATGGTACAAACTGACAGGTATTAACTAACATACTTTGTATTGGTTTTTCGATTGCGTTCACTGAACTAACGAATAAATCAGATTAACTTATTACTTCTCCTTTTACTTCGTTTTATACTTTTGATGACGCCAACACTTTTAAGACAGTTCTAGTAGTTTCATAACCACGCCATTTTAATGTTATATATGCGATTATTTTCTAAAATATAATAAACTATGGATGTGGGATGATCTAGCAAAAGTATTTTCTTATTAAAAAGATAGTGAGTGTGTATTCTTTAAATATCTTTCGAGAAATACACTTCATCACGGCAGTATACTTGAAAGTCAGGGTTTGGCAACGAAAAGGTGTAATCCATTAGAGCTTCATTTAAATGATTGGATTCCAACGGCTCAGTTGCGGTCTGCTTTCTGAAATAGTCGTGTTTTCATTTGCGTTATTTAAAGCCACTGAAGCAAAAACAATTACATTTGTTGCGTGTTTTGTTCTATCTAGTACAAAAGGGGACAAGGATAATATATTTTTTTAAGAATATATAAAAATTGAATCAAAAACAAATTTTTTCAAATATATAAATCGGTTTTACTCATATTATTATGATGATAAATAACGAAATACTACTATAAGATGATATGTAACTATACACTGTCATCCAATATAACGGGATACGGATACAGGATTAGTAATTTTCTTAGAGTTTTCTTGCACGAATCTCCTGTGCTCTTTTGTTATCCCTGAATACTCTTAAAATTCACCAGTACTTTGTTTTCTGTTCTCATGTTTTAGTAAAAAAATTGTCGTGGACCCATAGAAATATGTAAGACGTTTGTCTTTCATTAATGCAAAAAAAAATGATTATTCAATATTCAAAAATACTTAATGATTTCCCATATTTACGCGAACTACATTGAATAAAACTTATTTGACGGAGTTTTTCGCTTTTTTGTTCACTCATTGTTACGGGATTGACTGAGTTGTTTGACGACCTGATGTCATAGTTATCTAGACTAGAATTAAACTGTTTTTCACTAGAAAAAACATACTAATTAAGACATTGACACAACATTTATTTTGAATGTTGAATAATTATTTTATGAAAGTATAGATGACAATTAGCACACAGTTCCCCTGATGGTAACTGCGACCTATAAACTCTTATATTCATCCTCAACAAAGATTTAAAAGCATGTGCGTTGTATGCACATGACCTTTTCAATAAAGATATGTATGCTTAGTTATAGTAATTTGATTCTCGGATCTCCATAAACTATACGAATCGCAGCAGCATTATCCTGAAAAAAATTGTGGTCCTGCTTCGGTCGATCCAAGCCATTAACAGTGCAACTAGAAACTACAGCAGTATAGCTGAACTATTGTAGTTGCATTATAATCTAAGGGTAGAAATTATGCTCTCATCCCAATCAAATAGATTACACTAAGGCAAAGGTATTAATATATAAATGGAATTTAAAAGCTAATTTTATATATAGGACACTTTAAATATTGAACAGAATGGAATTTTTTCATTTACTCCAGGTAAATGAAAAACTTTGCAAAATCAAATAATTACTGCTTGTCAGCAAAATTTCGCAAGAGCGTGCAGCGTTGCTGAGCGTATAAAAGCACAATAAAACTTTCGTAACTAGATTTCATAATCTTACTCACATACTACCATATGATATTAACATTTAGTTTTATTCATTAGTAATAATTACAAAATATCAAAATCTAGAAGTCATTCTGAAATTCTCATAATATACAAAATATTCATTGAAAATTAAAAGCTAAACTAGTAAACAGCTCGAAAACACTTGAATATAAATTTAAGTGTTTATGAGCTACTTCAAACGTCGACAAAATTTCGTTCGTAAATTCTAATGTTTTAAGTGTGACTTTGCTTTGATTTGAAAAAGTTAAGTTTATAACTGTACTAACAGAAATTGTCTAATTAACTGTCGAGTTTTCAGCAAGAATTGGTTTATATGTTACCGTTCATAGTTCAACCGGAAAGGGACAAAGCATCATCATAATCATCATCAACAAAACCGCAATAATCATCAAAATCATCATAATCATCATCATCAACATAACCGCAATTATCATCAAAATCATCGTAATCATCATCATCAATATAACCGTCATTAACATCAAAATCATCATAATAATCATCTTCAACATAACCGTCATTATCATCAAAATCATCAAAATCTTCATAATCGTCATCATCAACATAAACGTCATTATCATCAAAATCATCATAATAATCATCATCAACATAGCCGTAATTATCATCATAGTCATCATTATCATCAAAACAAATATACTCATCATCAACAACTCTTTGTCGCCATCACTTTTATCGCCGTCATCATTATCAGTGTCGTCACAACCAATATCGTGTATACTTCTTATATCATAGTATTTGCTTTTACTGTACAATATTAGGTGTAACAAACGATCTGACAGTTCATCTTATGGTAAGTGATGACTGCGGTCCATGAAACTACTCCCGCAGGATAAACAAACATAAACACCGAAGAACGGGATTCCTTAATTTTTTGTAAGTTTGCCGTATAATTTGTTTAAAAAGAAATTGCGCTCAAGAAATAAATCCCGTAGGTCGTCAAATTGTGAATGATTTAATAATTTCAATCGCTGTTCTTATTATACAACTTTTTCATTTAAAATATATAATAATAACTTGAATCGATTCAGAAGTAATCAATCAATTTCGCTTTTCAAAGAATTCTTAAGAAATTATTGATACAGATGAGTTTTTCCAATTTCGGTAATATGGTGTTAAACGCCTGTGAAGATGCGATTTTTTAAGATTTTTACAACTGGGACAGTGTTACCAAATTAAATGACTCCACTGAGATAAACGTAAAAATGTAGAATAGAAAATATTGAAAAGGTTTCGCATGGAGAGATATTTCTATCCTCATTGATATGTAGAAATGTTAAAATATTAATAAGATAAACTTAATGTTTGAATTTATGGCTAGTACATAACTTTCATAGTAATATTTGATTGTATTTGTGTTATTGTTATTAACAAAGTAAAGCAGCTTATTCCATTCGAAACCATGTCCTTGGTTATAAAAAAGACGCACAGTGGGTTTTTATCATTTCATTGTGGATATTCCTCGAATTCGGATGAAGCTATTTGCTTTGACGTTTTTAATGGGAACAGCGAACGATTGGAACAATTTGCCTGCGAGTCTTTCCGTTCAATTAAAATGTGGTTGTCTTCAAGAGAAAGTGAATAGGCATTTGCTGAGCTAGTGTGCTCTACCATCTACTCTACATACATTTAACACTAAGTAGTATCGTAGTAAAGCACTGCCTGGTATCGATTAAAAAAATTAAAAAGATAACTTGTGAAACTGCACTATTTAATTTTGTATGGTATTTCATATTATCTTATATCATCTTATATATTATCTTATATCTTATATCATCTTAGTCCTCAGGGATGTATGGTACATTATAGTGGTAGAGCTACACTGCAGTTTGTTTCTATCTGCAGAATTAATGAGTCAGCTCGACCGGGGTAAGACCACGCCCTCATAGAATACCAGTGTGAAATAGCAGTATAATGCTACTGTGTTTATTACTGATGGCATTGCATTGTATCTCAGTCCTCAAGGGTGACATCGCATCTGCATTAAGATTCCTTATCAAGGATGAATGTAGATGTCGTGGGAAGCAGGAATAACTTGCCATCAGGTGAACTGTGTGCTCGTCTGTTACTCTCTTTAGAATTTATTATAATATCTTATTGATATGAATGTAATAAATAATGCCACTACTGCTAGACTACATGCACAACTATATAAACGAAAGATGGCCGCGTGATATACTAGCTAGAGAACCCAGCTGCTGCTGCGTCGCGAATTGTGGATTCCCAGGCAAGGAACAATATTAGTCTTTACATATTGTTTATTTTCAGGCCTGGGTGTGTTGTATATATATCCCGTGTCCCTGACACAGCATCTGCACCTTACTCTCATTGCATAATCTTATTGCACATGAATTATATCAGAATAGGGTAGGGTGTGACAAGTGAGTGCCTCCGTATTAGCGCAAATGCTTATGGCACTATTAGAATATTCTGCGCAGTTGATATAATTTAGCAACAACTAGAAAATATGTCAGTGTTTGAAACCGTCTAAGAGGACATCGTTATCATCGTTATCATATAAACGAAACGATACCAATTTTGAAATTTGACTTTTCTAACATTTTATAAATAAAGTCCATTTAAATTAGCCGCATTGTATCTTTATTGTGAATGATGTCAACAACGGCAGTTTCTTAATTATTCCTCAACAAGCATAATAGACTACTTTGTAACATGTTAAACAGCAACCATTATTTACTCTGTATTTTAAGAACCTAATATATGGAATTAAATATAATTATATCATTATGAGAGCCGTAGTAGCTCAGTATCTAAGCGCTCGCTTTTAAATTATCCAACTGAGAGCCATTCCCGTTGTCGGCACCAATGATTTTCATCATCATCATCATTTTAGCCCATCACTAGTCCACTGCTAAACATAGGCCTTCCCCACAGACAGCCACAGAGTACGATCCTGAACCACCTGCATCCGTAGACTTCCCGTAGTCGTCACTGTCCATCTAGTGGGGGGTCGTTCTACGCTGCGATGGCCAATACGTGGTTGACATTACACGAGACCTTTCTTTCCATCGGTTATTGGTACTACTAGGTATATACTATATATACGCCGGCGAGTGAATTTCTTTACTGAAATTTTAAATCCTAATTTACCACTGTTAAGGTCAAGGAAAACATCGTGAAGAAAAAAAGTAACAAAAGAAAAAAAAAAGAAGATATGTGAAGTCCCCCAATCTGAAGTAGAGCCACATGTAGGACTATACCCCCTCTAACACCTTCACGCGAGGACGCAAAAGTGGGATTTATGTAAAGGCTGTATTTTAATATGATATCATAATATCTATAAGTGGCACAAATCATTAAAATCCAATCTTTATTATTGTTTTTTTTTATTGGTGCAAGCACCGGTTGTCCGCAATCCTACCTGGTGTTAAGTGTTCTATATTACACTAGGTGGATGAACATCTAATTGATGAGCGTACGAGCTCAGCAATTACTTGTTCACTCTTCTCTTGAAGATACGCATATTATACTCAAAAGGAAAGACCAGGCCTGGTCTGCGGAATTTTTTTCGAATCTTTCGAAGGAATGGGAATCCACCGTGCATCTTGCTGTCCGAATAAGTAAAAGGAGATAGAAATCATGTTATGTAACTCATGTTGACACGAGTAATATAACATGATTCTCCTATCTATGATAGGAGAACTCCATCCTTCATTTCTTCTAACTATGATATCTCCTATGTCTCATGATGAAGGACCAATTTTTCTGATATTACTTAAAATGAGGTAATTTCGTTAGTTGAGTTTAGGGATCCGGAGACCCGGTTACAGGTAATGAGGCATTGCATTAGCATACTTTGTTGAGTTCAGAAGTAGATTTTATGAGCCATAGTTATCACTTACCATCAAGCAAATCGCGTGCTCCCCTCATATTATAAACGAAATAAATCGTTAATATTTGTTTGGCGGTTAGAGACTTCTAATTTTAGGTTAAACATATGTCAAATTTAAACACTCACAGAAGTTTAGACTTCCACTAAAACGTTCCAGCATAATAAGAAGAACTTCACAAGTTTCCTTGAGTGTAAGGACAGACCATATATTAACTTGAAATAACAACGAGTGACACTTTGTACCAAGGCAGGCGTACTAACTAACTACTCCAGTCGACTTGCACGTTCCAATTTTAGTTACGAATTGAGTTTAGGCACGCAACTTAGATTGACAAACTTTAACGAGATTTCCATTTTCGATTAAATTTTAAGTATTAAATTATTTTTATAGTCCATTCATATGCATTGTTTCACCACGATTAAAGTCCTATTCGAATAAAACAGGCTAAAATAAAGAAATAAAAAAAGAAAGAATAAAAAAACTATAGAATAAAAACAATATTTAGTTGTGTTCGTTGGTTATGTAATGTAAATATTTTGCACTATTATACTGAAAATAGATCAACCATTCACATTGAGACTTGAGTGCCTCAAATTTATTTATTACACAAATATTGGACCCATCTCGTCATAACGACACATATGGACGTAACGAATTTATACACTTACATATTAACATTTAACGAATTATATTCAAAGCATAAACAATTTATCTATTTTCTAATGACTTATCCGTCACAAGAAACCAAAATTCTACAAGTCCTATGCTCTATTTTATACAGTTCTAATTCACCATCTTATCTTAATGTACAATGTATTTAATTTATTATTATGTATATTAAGTAGTCAAATATAATTTATTCATATTTAGGATTATTTTGTTATTGGCACTTATAGTCAATGTATCTCCATCTCAAGGGTTGACTTTAAGAGAATGCCAAAAGGCATTAAGTCCGACTATTGCACCATTTTTTATATGTTTGAACGCGTTAATCTCAGGGACTGCCATTCGCACCAAGCGGCGGCAGCTCAGTGGGTCGGTTCTTGGTTATCCGCACGAAGTTAACCGAACATTACGGGGAACGGCCATGTGAATGCCTGTGAATAACCAGGTTAGCGAGGTACCAAAGCAATGATGCCCTAACGGCTTAATAACGTGGTCGTTTATTACAACCGTGCATCAGTGAACTATTTTTTTTGAATTTGGCTTAGTTATTTGAATAATTTAATGAGTCTAGTAAACGTACTTATTAAATCGAATATATTTGAATTTTTTAGCGACATAATATAATTGTATTTTAGGGTATAGTAAATTGTATTATTATGTTTTTAGATTGGTTGCTATATAATCTAAATTTAACGCGGTTGAGACCGTGTAGCACAGTTAGTTCTTTCATATAGCACGTAGCACGCTTTACGGATTAATTCCATTATCTCTTCTAGAGTCTTCGCAAGCACGTAGACTTAAATTGATTAAATTCCGATTGGAGCCAACGGTTTTGATGGTTTTAATTTAATTTAATCGATGTAATGATATTTAGATGCCATTCTCAAAAGTAACATAATGCAGTACAATACAATATTATGTTACTAGATATGACACTAGATAAATCTAAAAGTGTTAAAGCTACAGATCGGTTCGACCCGGGACCTCGCCCTCACAGGATACCAGTGTAAAATGACTGTGTTTCGTCTATGTATGTAAGGATCCAGGGACTATTATTTCTGGTACAAGTTATTCCATCTAATACTATAGGAGTACTACATCAGGGTGACAATGCGTTGGCATTTTTTTTTATTACTTTGAGAGTTCTAACGAGCACACAGTTCAACTGATGGCAAGTGCGTCCATGACATCTATATTCTTCCTTGACAAGGAACGCACGAAGAGAATAAAATGTGTTTTTTATTTAGTTTTAAAATAATGCTAGCAGTATAATTAACAATACTAAGCACTTCAACAAAACTTTAATACTTGTGCTAGGAGATAGTATAACATCGTTTTACTTAAAACTGTAAGTGCGGCACTTATAGGTGTAAGTAACGGTGACTACATTCCCCTGGCGGTAGACCAGTATCACACAGTAGAGTGCTTTTATTTCTGTCTTTTCCTGTATTCATTATATGATCCAAGAGTTAAGGAGATAATAAACAACTGAATGAATTCACAATGACCTACCACTAATATTTTATATAGGTAATTTTTTGGTTCATTGTTTTTTTGTTTATTTGTGTTTTGGGTAATCTATGAAACTAATGAACAGATCATAATTATTCCAAACTGCCAGGTGCAGGTTATACAAAAATTATAAATGAAAAAATAACATTCTTTAAAATTTTCCATAAGATGTAGAAATAATCTTTTAAGTTATAAGAATTATAACATTTCAAAACAAATAAAAACCAACAACTTGAATGGATTTTGGTTTAAAACATAATTTTTGGATTATAAATAGTAGAATTTTAAATTATTTGATCACGGATATATCAAAACGTAAGAACATTACATTTCAGCAAATGTAGAAACGTTATTCTTAATTTGAAAATCTCTCTCTCCTTCTCGTTTGCCACCTATTCTATATAAAAAAGATCACATTTGTAATTCAACAGTAAATAAAATTTTAATATTAGAGTTCAAATAAAGGTTTAACTGAAAAAATAAATTTATTACCCACTAGACAAAGTATTTTCTCTACACTGAAATTTCCCAAGTGAAATTTTGATTACTACAATAAACTATCAAGTGATTTTATATTTTTTTGTTGTCTAGACCGAGTATAATAGTGAATTACGAACGCCGTAGTCGATGGTTTTTAAAAAAACCAAAAGATGATCTATATCCCAATACGAAATAAATATGAGAAATTTTGTTATGTAGTATTTTGGGTAAATGTTATTACAAGAGTATACGTATAAAGGTTTGTTTTCATTTTCATTTATCAGGAAGTTCTGTCAGCATTTACACAAAACATTTATAGAGTTAAAATTATTGATGTTAATTAGATCGTCTACTATGACAGGAACATAGCATTTAATTAAATAAATCTATGTATGTATAGCTATGTTAGCATTACGTACTTTATAAATATAATCTATATGTGGTATTTGAAAACTTTTGATTGATTGTTTATTCCATTGAACTGATTTAGTTCCACTGCATTTATTAAAATAAAAATATACAAATCTCACTAAATGTAAGAATCCTCGATAGAGAGGGAGTGCTCAAATGGTAGAGCTATACTGCAATTAGTCTCTAACTGCAAAATGAATGGCTCTGCTCGACCAGGGTAGGACCACGCCCTCGCAGAATACCAGCTTAAAATAGCAGCATAGTGCTGCTGCGTTTCATCTCGTGATTGTAGGGATCCGGATACCTTTATTACTGGTGATTAGGCATTCCATCTCATTCCTCAAGGGTGACAGCGCATCTACATTATGATTCCTTGTCAAGGATGAATGTACCTAGATGTCATGGGCCGCTGGAAAGAACTGTGTTCTAGTTTGTTACTCTCAATACTATAAAAAACAAGACGATCAATAGTTCGCTTCGAGATATTTCTAAGACGAGCAGTATTTAGAACGATTTGTCCGTTCTCTTATGAACATGTGGTAAGTGAGCACTTAAAATGGAATTGACAATTTTATTGGTGGCAGCACTGGGAATCGAATAAGCTTGCTTGCGGACCTTCAATTAATAGCGAGTTTTTAGTTACTGACACGGCGTTCAACATAATAAAACAATATGTATGTATAATTGAGGGCATTTTCTTAACATCGCTTATGTTAGGTTGGTAACTACCTTCATTCCGTTTTTTGTTTAATTTTCATTCCGCATTTCATTAGATAATTTTGGCATTATGTTTAAAATTGTTTGAAAGGTAAAGGTTTGAGAACAAAACATAAATTCCGGAAACCGGCTTCTACATATGTTTTGTTTATTTGTTGGAACTCATAAATGAAAATTTCCACCTCTTTCGATTTTTCAATAGGTATGTTCTGAGTTTCGTTAAGTATAATGCGGCAGTGAGATCTTGGTTGAATGAATTTTCGAGACGAAACCGGGTGATTTCTATTATAATAATTTAACAATGTTCATTCTGTCACGACACCAGGACGTTAAGCTAGAATGAAAAGAGTTGTTCACGATTTACCTTATTATGTACTATTTATTAAATAAATTACTATTATGTACATGTTTCTTTTGTAGGTTTGCTTTTTTTTTAAGCTTTTGTTATTTTGTCGTAAATATTAAAATCTTGTAATAATTAATATAAGGGTAGAAAGAATAATGATTTCATATATAAGACGTGTAATCTGAAAACTCCAATCTTAGTCTATAAATTATCTATAAGTGATGCACGTAAATAAATAAACAAAGTTTTTGACGTTACAAACTTTGGTTAGAAAGCAAATCTTAATCGAAAAAGGAAATTCAAAAAGGTATATTTATATATGACAGATTATATTGTTTCTGTAAACAAATAACTAGGCCGTTTATACCAGTTGTTACTTTAAAATATCTTGTTTTTCTACGAAGTACCTTGAACGTTAAAAATATATAAGAGCAATAGCAAAAAAAGTAAGTAAAGATTAATCAAGCTTTAATTGATAGACAGTCGAGTTTCTTAAATTAGTTTATTTCTTCTACTTAGTTCACCGAGACGATGTCAAACACTTCACTTCAAAAGAAAGGGATTTACAGGAATTTTATCATTTGTTATATACAGTGTTCATGTCATTATGTCATCTAAATTCTATCCTATATCCAATTGTATTTGTTGATCATTTAAAAACTTGAAGATGTTTTAAACATGAATTTACTCGACTTAGAATTACACATAGATACAATATCCCATTTGACAAAATTAATGCTTAAAAAATGCTATTTATTTTATTTCCAATCTTTTTTTAACTTTTCTTTTTATAATAAATGCCATCTTCGTAAGGAAGTACTTCTTTTTTTCTTAATGATATTTTTTTTAAATAAAGGGCGTATCGCGTAGAAATGTATTTCGTCCATATTTTTCTTATCTAAACTACAACTAAAGCTTCCTGTTAACTTAGTAAAATCAACTAATAGATTGTTTTGAACAGAATGTTTGTACGTGGTATATAGTATGTTTAGACTATGTCAGTACAGTAAAATTGATTTTGTGTCTTTGTAATATTCCGCGTAAAGCTTGGGCCACTTTTAATATTTATTAAAGGGACAACGAAGACACAGTTCACCCGATTGTAAGTGATAATTGCGGCCCATGACATCAATATTCTCAACAAACATTCAAGGGGCACATGCTTTGTTATCCATGACAACTTACTTATCACCTTACGAAAAAAGCTTTATGCAGTTATTTTACGTTAGTATAAAGTGAGACAAGAGAGTAGTCCTTTCCCGGTCAAACCTGGTTGGTTCATGTGACCCCCTCCCTTTAGATAGCGATCCGAGTCGAGGTTTCGTACCTCCTTATGAGGGGCCCTCGGATCGTATTATCGCCCCCCTCTATTGTCGTCAACATTCTTAGTCCACAGGGGTCGGAGTGCAGCGGTGGTGCAGGAGCAGTCGCCGCGCCAGCTTCGTAGCATCGTCGTTGTCTCCTTACTCAGTGGGCATCCCGCTCGCGAGTCTAATTAGATAAAGCTGTAGAGGTCTCTGGACCTACAGCAATACTAATATAAAAAAAAAATCATGTTACCCGAGGAGGACGACGTCACGACGAGGTACCGCCTCGTGGTGATAGTTCCGCGAGGGTTTTGGGGAGCTACTCTATCGCTAGATCATCACGCAAGCCTCCATGCTGCGCTATCACAGCGAAGTGCAGGTATTGCGGTTGCGTATCTTACGGAGATCCCACGACCCCTCGGCAGCACTGATGGCGAACACTGATGGTATCTAGTCGGTGCGAGTCCGACATAACCCGGTTGTCCACTCTAAAAAAATGTCGGTTCATGTTGCCTTTAGAAACTTAGTGCTGTTAAATTGTTATTTGTGTAAGATAAGTCCAAAGTGCCCTTGAAGACGATCTCCAGATTTCAAACATCTTACACTCCATAAATTCAGTCAGCCTTGATCTTAAGTGTTACAACTGCGATTAAGGTGAGGCCAATGCTTATATTTTTTGGTTATAAGCTTGTTCCTAGCACTATGAGTAGTCGATAAAGAGCACTAAATATATTTAAACCAATTTTATGAATTATAAGGATAATATAAACGCAATAAAACCTTTAAAATTATTTTTATTTATTGTTCACGTAAACATGAGAAATCTTTGAGTCATTTTTAAAACAATTGTTTATGTCAACAACGATTAACGACAAATCGAAAAGCAGCTGACTCTAATGACTACACTTCACACCGGCATGCAACGAATGAGCATTCGTCTTTATCTTTCACCGCTTTGTCCCAAGCACCGGTGATTCAGCCGGTAAGCTCGACAATAAATTATACAACTTTTGTTTGTGTCATATCTTTGTTGATATAACTTAGACATAATTTCATTTTATTTTACTTATAGAAACAAAGCTTTCTGTAACTGCAGCTGTTGATTTGGAGATTGTATCATTAATCATCAGATAATACCATTCTTATAAAACCATATATTTCTATAACGCTTATATCTAACGCGTGAGTACCTGGAGATTAATCTAGTTCAGACTTCAATATCCCAAAACAAAATACTGCTACTTAGCCTAATTTATAATGTATTAACAATAAGCTTTATTAAATAAGTCATTTGAGGTGATATAATAAAGACTATATTATTATTTATATATTTATTAACCAACAGCGACGTACAAAACTATTCATTAAACAGAAATTATTTATTATTAAGTCTTTCTGGCTGGAACACGAATATATTGTTTCGACAAACTATAAAAAATAATTAAATAAAAAGCTCAATATACTACAAATTAAAATTGTAACAGTGTACACATTTTTTCAAATCACTAATACAGTACTTTCGTTCTTTTTTTTAATGTCGAAAATTTTGTTGAGATTGTTCTTTCTTTGAAAGTTGAGAAGGATCTTGAACAAGATTATCTCAGGAGACTAGATAAGATAAAAAAATTATGTAACCTTTATATACAGACTTAAAGTCATCTAAATTAACAGATTTTGCGAGTATACTCCTAACAAGGGTAAAATTAATGATCCTATTTCACCTGACCTTTTTAGGGCTATTAACTTCCACGATTATCTTGGCAGGACAGCCGACATCATTATATTCAACCTGATATTCTAGAAGTATTTGATTAAATTAAATAAATTATTTATATTCGACCATGTTTTAACAGTAATGAACTGTAAGGAAAAAAAATATTTTAAACTGTAATAATTGGTAGACACACGAACAAACACATGTGTTAGAAAAAAGTAAAAAATATTCCTAAAAAATTTAAAACATTCCTTAAACTCTCTCACAATCCAATCATTCATATAGCTTAGTTGAAAAACATTGACTTCTTTAGAATTTCACGTGGTTAGATTTTACAGGAAACCACGTTAAGATTAACCGTACTATAACTTAAGATAGAAAAGTAAATTAAATAACTGTTATATGTTTAGGAAATATTTATAATCAAAAAGGAATTAATAGCAGAAAAAAGGTTTTCTAGCAAATTTGCTTTTTTTTTTAGTTTCACAACTGTTCGGATTTTTAATGGTTTTTGATTTAAATGTTTCTATTTCGTTACTAAACCAATCAATAGACTTATTCCAATAATAAATCCCCTATACAATCTACTAAGTCTAGGTATTGTTATTTCAATTAAATATTTTAATTTATAATTAAAAATTATTAAATGTGCCACTTGTTTGGAGGAAATCACCGTGGTGCTCCCAGTATTTTTAAATACATATAACAAATATATTGAAAACGTAAAATCTTTCAATTGAAAAATATATATATACTGTCATAATAAATAAAAACTGACATTTGACAAATGGACATGCAGGAACTTGTGAAAAAGTCATAAAATATAAAGGAGTTTTTGATGAAAAATCAGTTTACCTAACTATAGCCTTTTTTGCATGGACTGTTAATATTTCTTAACGCTTTTTAAGTATATTGTTTGTCAATCAATGTTATTTGATTATTAAACAGGTTAATTAAAAATTTTATATTTTATTAGATTTTTACTTTATTTTCCTACATTAATGAAGATGGTCTTAAACTTTTGGCCGGCAGGGTAAGAACGAATACATTAGGAATATACTGTAATTTCTTTTAATGTTACTGTATAGAAACTTTCAAGACATTCACATTAATTCTATTAGAAGTTCCGGTCGTTTAGACACACTTATACAATTTAGAAACTTCTTGCCCTGCCAGCGATTAAACTTTGAATCCCAGTTATCAGCTCGCCAACAAATATCATTTGCAACTTTCGGAATTATTATACGATGTAAAATGTTCTGATTTTTGTGCCAAAACTTCACTATGAATTTATAGGCGACAAAAGTCAAGAATTGAGTAGCGTAGAAATGTCAGTACAGTAAGTATCAATTTGTTATTCAATTATAGGGGATAAGTTGATCCTTATCAAGTTTTAGACCTTTTCGATGGAAAATGGAACAGCTCTTTGTTTATTGATAGACAATAAGTCATTGTTTTCTTGTTTGTTACTTTTTTTTATTACATTGAGAGTAAAAATGAGCATACAGTTCATCTGATGGTAAGTGATTCCTGCGGTTCATGACATCTTGACATCTACATTCATCCTTGACAGGGAATCATAATGCAGATGTGTTGAGGGCTTAGATCGAATGCCTCGTCACCAGTAATAAAGGACTCCGGACCCCTACACTCACCACACGAAACTCAACAGCATTACTGCTGCTATTTCAAGCTGGTATTCTGTGAGGGCGTGGCATTTCCCCGGTCGAGCTGAATCATTAATTCTGCAGCGTAACTGCATCTGACACTGTAAAAGTCTATGGTATAGCTTATGGAATTGTTGAATTCAGCGTCTATGCCAGTACGTTATCGCCGCTCATTTTTCGGAATGTCGTTTTTCGTAACCTGACTGCCAGTAGTTCAATCAATTTAAATAATATAAGGTAATATTTATTAAAACGGTTTTCATCTTATCTACGTAAAAGCACAAATCGAAACGGCAATAATATCAATAATGTTGTTAATAATTATCATTAGAAGGATTCTCACCAAAGCATTATTAGCTGGTTATAAATCTTTCATAAGGCGTTGACTTGCTAATCCAATTTTTAAATATACACATTTATTTTTTACGCTAATTTAAATAGCATTATTTTTGTAATACCATTGCCTTAAGACCTTAGTCTTTTCTAAATATTATATTATATATTTGTGGAGGTAATATGGTTATCACATCTGCAACTTCTCTACTGTTGCGCATCTTCATGGGCGCTGGTAATCATTTACTATCCGGTGAGATGTTTGCTCGTTTGCCACATATACTACAAAAAAAACTATACTCATATTTATAAAACTTATGCTAGTGAGTTTTGATTAGAGCTTCACTGCAGTTTGTTTCTAGCTGCAGAGTGAAGTGGTCAGCACGACCGGGGCAGGACCACGTTCTCACAGAATACCAGCGTAACATAGCAGAAATATGCTGCTGTGTTTCGTCTGGTGAGTGCATGAATCTATTCCATTCCATTCGATCTCATTCCTCAAGGGTGACAATGCATCTGCATTATGATTCTTTATCAAATATGATTAGAGATATCATGGGCCGCAGGAATCACTTAGCATCAGGTGAACTATGTGCTTGTTTGTTACTCTCATGGTATAAAAAGAAAACGATGACGATGTCGTCCTGGTTAATTTCGACCACGGCAATATCTTTTGGTTACAGCCAGATATCAACTCAAGCGTTGAATATTTAATAGTGTCGTAAGGACTCACTCCTCAACCTTTTTCCTATTCGTTATATCCCTATATTTCCTATAAGATAGATTGTAGGTTCAGATGCAGAACTAAACGGTATTTTATTTTAAGTTTTTCATTTCATCTCGTACAATTTTCTTAATTCCTTAAACTTTATTATCTTGTCCGCAAAAATTCGCCGATTTTAATCACGACCGCTAAAATTACTGTGGAATACTTTTGTTACAGAGGCGAAAGACTTTATTTGACTAATTACATCAATGTTATCTTCAAAGTTTATGCTTATCATTATTAAAATTCTACTGTTAGTAAAGGTATTTCCCGAGTTCGGTGTATATGTGCTTATATAGAGAGAATTCTTAAAAAGTTTAAAGACAAGGAACTGTTTTATGTAATTATGGCTTGCTTAAAAAGGTAAGGTAACAAGCCTATATACATTTAACGAACAAACCGGCGTTTCTTGAATATTTGTACAAATTTATTAATAAATACCCTTAAACTAGAGATCCTATTTTTTTAATTTTATTTCTTATTCATAGATATGCCTGACTAGCAGCGCTATTTTTTTTATTAGTTTTTTTGTTTTTACAGATTTTTCATTCTTTTTTTTATTTACTTGATGTTATCATAATTGATCATTTCAAGATATTAAATTTATCCGAAAGTGCTATGCAATGAATAGCATTAAATTAACTTTATTTTATTTTAATCTTTAGTGAAGGTAAATACAGACAATTAAATAAATTGATTAGTAATAATTAAATTACAATAATTATCCCGCTTTGAGTGCTTTACAGCTTTGAGGCCTGAAGTATTTGACGCCTTAACACAAGCTACGGTCAGTTTATAATTATTTAGTTTTAGTTGGATCGCACCCAGTCACCTTCCCTGCTAAAATGGGGATGTTTTTTAATTTCAAGCTTCATGAATCATCAGTAGAATCGGTGTTACTTTGAGAAGATTTGTGGTTTATCAAGTCTAATTTAATGGTAAGGTATGGTCACAGACTTCAGACTTTCGTCTAGATTTTGTTGATGTAAATGTTGTTAGCCTATGCAACTCTTACAGCTTCATCGATTTCAGGCTCATGGAACAGAGATCCGTGAGCTAGTTACTTCAGACTTCCTATAGCGACGATGCTTTTATCGATATTGATCTCTCGAGTCCGTCTTTAATATATTTTTGTTTAAAAATGACTGATACTAAGAACTGAACTTTTCTGAAAACTTTCAGGATGCCTAGGTGAAGTACTGAAGAAAGTACAGGTAATGGGGAACACAACTTTATTCTTTCTCACGACCTTCTCGTCCAACAGCTCGAGTCAGAATGTTCAACCGACCTTTTTCTACCTCCTAAAGGTCTTCTAGCTTACTAAAGTGTTGCCAAAACAAAATATTCGAATCAAATAGTTATTGGTCTGGAAACTAATCTTTTTGCGTTCAAATTTAATTAAATAAAAATGTAAATTAGCGAACCCTAACAATTGTAACTTATATTATATGTGTGTTACAAATAATTAACTTGATGTAATGATAAATTTACTATGTGAGTCAAACTTAGTGCAATATGCAGAAGTCAAAATTCGCAAATTGGAGCTGTAAAGCAAGGCATGCTTATGAGGTCAGCTGTGGTTCACAGCCGGTTGGAGAGCGCGTTGCTGTAATTAACGTAACAGCTGACTATTTCGAGTAATTATTTGCGGACAACCTACACTCACCGAAAGTGTTCATTTTATTTTATCTTAACGATTTAATTTTAACGGCAGAGCTACACTGCAGTTTATTTCTAGCTGCAAAGTGAATGGAACAGCTCGGCTGGGGCAGGACCACGCCCTCACAGAATATCAGCGTAAAATGGCAGCATAATGTTGCTGTGTTTCGTCTAGTGAGCGCAGGGATCCGGAGACCTTTATTACTGGTGACGAGGCATTCCATCTCAGTCCTCAAAGGTGACAACGCATCTGCATTATGATTCCTTGTCAACGATGAATGTAGATGTCAAGGGCCGCAGGAATCACTTACCATCAGGTGAACTGTGTGGTCGTTGTTACTCTCAATGATAAAAAATAGGTGGTAATTATGGAATAACTATGAACTTTAAAAATATACATTTTACACACAGGTAGTGGCTACTCTCCATTTCGTTTTGAGGTACGGCGTGAATGAGTCAGCTCGATCAGAGAATCATCAGCGTCATTTTAAGTGTCATATAGAGAAAACCCGTTTTCACGTACTACTCAGGAGTGAAAGGGGATTGCGAGTGCGAATGGAGGAATATATACAAGATTTACGGTCAACCTTCTTTAATCGGAGTAAAGAAGAAAATAGATAACGAATATAATGTCTGCTATATCGTCGTTTAAATCTCAACCAGGATAGAGAAAGTAAGCATCTCACAAAATCATATCGTGAGCTTATTAGATCTAAATGTGATAAGAGTTGAGTTTATAAAGTTTGGAAGAGTTTGGAAATTGTCTTGACAAAAATCGGGTTTTAATTGATTCTCATAATTTGTAATTTCTAAATGGAATAGAGTTGTCACTCTGACGTAACGCCGAACTCTGGAGAGGTGGCCATCTGGTGAGCGGGAGGGAATTAATTAGTCTAGGAGTGAGCGCGCACGCATCCACGTGTTCGGCGGACGTCATAATATCTGTCAGAAATTGTTTCATTAATCTTGTATAATCTTTATTTTAATTGTAATATTGTCAAAGTTAATTATTATTGCAGTGTAATCATAAAGCGGCCATATTTTATTAGAACTATCCTCTCCTCGCCCGATAACCCACGCCATAGTGTAAAATCAATTACCCACATAGTAAAATGGAAAGTCATTCCAATAGGGGCGAAGTCCCTTTATATAAATATATATATATATATATATTTATATATACCAATACAAATTTTATAAAAGTTATTAATTTATTGAATTCCATACAAAAGGCTAGAAAATTCCGTTGTTAAATTCTTACTTAAGCCTTAATTTTATCTTACTTGAATCTAAGTTTACTATTTGTAACCTGAAATTTTCCATCTTTTTCAGCAAATATTATTAAGAAGGTTTTGCGTCTAGCATGAATTATAAATTATTTGTCTAAATCCTATGTCGTTATAGTCTTTAAAACTTACATCAGAATGTTATATACTATTGATTGATAATCAAATACCTGCCTGGCCAGAAGGATCAATAATTTGCAAACATTTATAATATCTGCTGGGAATCGTACCCAACACAAATGACAACAAACATTTAGTCTGTCACTGAGTTGCATAGTTAATAAGTATAAGCTTATGGAACTTTATTCAATTCAATAACGATTCTTTAAATCGTTTAAATAAGGTATTGCGATAAACTAAACAGTAAATTTAAGGAAGTTGAAGGAGTACATCTGGTATTCGGAAGCTATTCAATTTATTTAATGTCGTTGACTCTTAAACTTCTTGAACGTAAATACTTCTTTTAAAGCAGGTATATATAACAAAAAGCTGGGCTTGCTAATGTTTAAGTGATAATTTAAACAACACGACAAATTGGGAAACGTATATATATAAGTAATTTGTTCATAACAAGATCATTATTAATATCGAAAACGGCCTCACGAGTCGTTTTCTATAAAGTTAGTCCACTCTTGCATATGCGTGTGTAGGTCTCTTCTCATCATCTATTTTTGGTAGAACCACTCTGCGGTTTGTTACTAGCTGCATAATGAATGACTCGGTTGGGGAAGGGCTACGCTCTCACAGAAAATTTTTTTTGACCAATTAGATGTATACACGCATTCACATAGATCTGTGATAGATCAAAAGTTCGGCTTCCGATGTGTATATATAGGTCCTCATCCATTTATAACATTACCCTTATTACCTCTTCATTGTCTTCTATAACAAATTTAAATGTCCTTATAAAATATAAAATATATTATATATTTGGGAAATCCCTAGAAATTTATTTAATTTTCAAATTGAAATGCATAAAATAATTAAAAGGATTATAATTAATTAAAAGATTTTATGAATTTCAATTTCATTCTCATTGTCGTTAGAGCGAATAATATTTTGTCTTAGAATTTAATACGAGCCACCAAGTATTAAACATTTTTTCTATCTTATTACCAACGGAACAGTGGCGTGGTAGCTCAGTGTCTAAACTCTCACGCTTATTTCACGGTATGCGGGCAGACCTCGTTTGGTCACCGGTGATCGCGCCATAGAAACTATTGTCAGCAATGTATTGTTAATAGGCTGTGATGATAATGATAGTGAAACAGCTGATTGTTTGAAGGAAATTTCACGTGAAGCGCGCGGTGGTGGATTGCCAACCATCGAGATGATGGGAGTGAATAGGAATAAATTAATTAAGAAACACAACATAGAGATTTATAACCTAGAGACTATTTAGACTAGATTTACCGATGTCGTGTCAATAAGCGTCTTATCCTAACATCGTGGTTTAGCAGCAATATTGACTTTCAATTAGTGTCGCCGTGCACGACGTAGATTGTGTTGTTTATTATGCTGGACATAATGTACCTATATTATACAGGTATTTTGATTTGAAAAATAAATAAATAGTATAAATGTGACAAAATGATAAGAATTTCAGTTACTCTATTTTTTATGAGTACACTATTTTTCTTTTTTTCCAATAATATGTCCAACAACACGCCTGCTGGAAGAGGTTTTTATTATAAAAATAAACTGTATTTATGCACATACTTTTCTTATCTTAGTATTCTTGCATAAATGCTTTGTGTACATAAAAGATTAATAAAAAATATATATAATGATGAATAAAAATAATGAAATAATTTATGTCACACTTAATAAATATGAAAATGTACATTTTAAATATTCTTCTCTTCAACATATTTTTTATTTATTATTTCATAGATGCAGATTTCCTCACGAAGCGATTCTTCACCGCAGTACGTGGTAAATTGGCAATTAATAAAACTTCGCAGTCGACATACAACGATGAAGAATACATTATTATTGAATCTAATAACAATACATGACGTAGACTGTATCTGATTGATTGGCTTGGACAATAAATAGATATTTCTAAAGGTTTAAATTAATATTAGGATAATGCAGTATTCACTTCCATAGGAAACATCCAACCGGTACACACAATCTATTTGTATTATAATCGTAGTACCGAAGGATTTAATGGAAAAACTTTTTCAGTTTACGTTCCGGAAAGTGTCATATTGTTTACAAGATAAGAAAAATCTAAAGACATTTACATGAAAAGGAAGCTTGGCGCAAACTTTTGTGAATATAGAAATTATGGGCACGTCGAATTCAGATGATAAATAAAGAGAAAAGTTATATGAACCTATCGTTATGTGGTCGATACATACGAAAGACGCTTGATATAAAATTTACATAATCTAAATGCACCTTCCGCTTGAGACGACGAATTAAAAAGAAAGAACGATATATTTAAAGAAAAAAATTGTACGGATGTCGACCGAGCGCACGTTTCACCTTACGGCAAATGTCTGTGGTCCATGACATATACATATAACTTCAAAAGATATTCTAGATGCGCCAGCCTATTGGGTAGCTAGATATAAACTGTAGCGTGGCTCTATCATGAGGATGTTAAAATAATGGCCTAATGAATACCTAATGATATAAAAATAAAGGCCTAATGATAACGCAATTATGTCTGAAACAGATAGTAGTACTCTTATTTCATCTGAACTTTACTAATTCACAGACAAGAAACAATGCATAGATGTTTAAAATAACAAGAATTCCCACTTAAATAAGCTTCACCATTAATCAAACTGACGAACGATACTCTGGTGAGTTATATAAATTGCTCGGGTTCAACTGGGCTTCCGAAGCAATGGGGAAGATTTGTCTACATATTTTTCACAATCCATCTTAACCATTGTTTTCATCGACATGGCTAAGATTTTAAAAAGTTTTGGCAAAAGAGGAAATTCCGAAACGCAGCGTGAATGGGTCGGCTCAACCAGGAAAGGTCAACGCCCTCACAGAGTGACAGCATGACGCTGTTGTGTTTCGTTTGGTAAGAGAAGGACGAGGCATGGAATTACGTGTAATGATTCGCATAAATAGAGGTGAGTGTCACGGGAAAACGAGCAAGCAGCTGATGGTAAGTGGTTACCACCGCCCAAGCCTTTACGAAAGGTGTAGGCAATTTTCTATTAGGTCCCTAAGTCGTATCGGTTCGGAAACAACGCTGACGACAGCTGATTCCACAGAGTAGTTGTGCGTAGCAGAAAATTTCACGTTAGGCGCCCAATGGTGGATTGTCTGCTATCATAAAAAGAAGCTTCAAATAACACACAAATTGAAGGTGATTTATAAAACTATGTGCAATGAGAAATCATAAAATATATGTTCATATTTGCATTTACGAGTGACGTGTCAAAGGCAGATGATATATATTTTTGTATTGATATTGATTAATTGCTTATTAGTAAAAAGTACTGAATTACATTATTATGTTTTCATTTACATGCCTTATTTAAGAAAGCTCATCTAATTTTTTAACTGATGTAAAATACGCAGATTAGAAGCATCTTAGAGTTAAGAGTAAACTATCGATAATAAAATGGTTTAACGTTCACATTACCTGCTTGGCGTAGATAACTTAACCAAATATTCAGCTCACGAATTTACTTAGTGCATTTAAGCTTCTCCAGACTACTTAAAGGCTTCCTCCAAAGCGATGCACGTTACGATCAATTTAACGACGTCAGGATCGCTGTTGGGAGCCGCAATCACCAAACCATCTGTTCCCAAGAGATTTATAACCTCCTGCTTCCGTAAAATGTGGATATTTTATACGTAAAATAAAATTATGAGTACTCGGTAACTTTGAATAGTTTAAAAATAATCATGTTCCTATTGTATATTAGATAATTATAATCCTACAGGGGCAAATGACATATAATGTCTGCAAATATTTATAACTTTCATTATCACTAACATCCAAGCCTATTAATAGTCCATTGCTGACAATAGGCCTCCCCCATAGATTAACATAAAGTACGATCCTGAGTTGACTTCCCACAAACTTGCATAGGTCGCCGCTCTATCGACTTCCTATTCCTTTCTTCCCTACCTTCCGCCTTGCTGATGCGACTGCTAGTTCGAGATTGCCTTTGAAGAACCTTTCTTCCTCATCGATTATCGGTTCAGCAAGCTATATGGTCAATCCATTGTCATTTCAACTTGTTGATCTTTTTCTATTTGCTATATCGATCACCCTTGTTCTACTGCGTATGTACGTTGCGTATTCTATTAAGCATGTTTTGTGTATAGTTCTATATTTTTTGATTTAAAGATACCTAATAATTTGTTAAAAATATATAATATTAATGATTTAGATCCGACCACGCTTGATTTCCTATGATTTTTACCTAATGACAAAAGATATATTATATTATAGTGGCGTTAATATTTCCACAGATATGCAGCACTCGCATGCCCTGCCCTAGACCGATTTAATATATGTATGTGCAATAGAATCGGAGGGAGTTTTAGACTCAGTATCATATACACAGAACATACACACTCTAGGCCCAAACCCGAACACAAAAATATTGTTCCTAAGCTTGGAATTCGCCAGGACCCGCAATTTAGCAATCAGGCATTAAACTGAACTATTATTATTATTAGTATAGCAACTATGGCACGCCTGGGCCTAGTAATTCTTTTTGCACTATCTTCTAAATTAGAAGAGGATCAGTAACCGTAGACGTTTGATCCTCCTAAAGGACCAAAAATTGTTCTAATAACGAAAGCGTAGCGAACCAAGTGACGTATGCTTTGACTAAACATAGAGTTGTTATAATAAACTTGAGGTAATAAATTTGATCTTGTTTAAATTTGTAACGAATTATATTATTAAGGCAATTGTCAATTACTTCCTAGTAGTCTGCAAGATTGTGACGCGTATATTGAAACTCCACCTAATTGCATGGCTAGAACGCAATGATCTCTTCAGTAACCGAAGACCTGAAACCTTTAACACATTTGGGCTGGCGTTGCAAAATAACAACTTGTTAATATTGAGTTAGAGGGATGCCAAGGCCCTAATGGGTAAGACCTGCTTGGCCTTGAGCACCGACGAAAGATGGCCAGCCTTTAGATATTAATTATCATGGTATTATTGGCATTACCTTGGTATGATCTGTTAAAAAGAAATCGTACCCCAAACTAAAAAATTGTCTTGTTTGGCAAGAAACTCATCACCAACACCGATTATCATCGGAAGATGCTTCTTATTGCCAAGTTAAATATTTTCGTCATTAGTGTAGAACTAAAATTTTTAGTTCACGCGACTTGAATAAATGAAAAGATAATTACATTTTTAAGCCGCATTTAGGGTTCCTGGCTTTGATAGTTTTTAAATATTTTATTACTTATATGAAGTTCGAGAATTTCTGATTTGGTGAAGGATCACTTTTACACATACATATATATACGTATTGAAAAATATATGAACATAATGAAACAGGTTAAATTTTTGCGGAGGAGGAAACGTAATTTTTCAATGGTAGGTATAAAACTATCGATTGTAGCAGTTATGTTATAATTAGTTTATTTAGTTATATATATATATATATATATATATATATTTATCTTACGCTATCATGATACCGAAAATTATTTCTTTACTTTTTCATTCCATACGCAAATACAACTGACGCAACTACTGCTACAAACTTAATAATATAATTCATTACAAATTTAAACAAGATCAAATTTATTATAACAAGGTAGGATTTATATATATATATATATATATATATATATAAATATATATATATATATATATATATTTCATTGTAAATTTTGCTACCGTGGTCCCTTCGGATTTTTTGCTAAAATTAAATCGTGGCCATGGCACGACAAGCTTTTAACATTATCAATTCCTCCTGGAGCATAAACTATATAAGCCCTTTAGACATTTTTGGCAGCTGTCCAAAAAAGCAACAAGTTGAAAATTGGTACATACAGCACACTGGATAAATAATCCAGTTTCATCACACACACATTCCCATTATCAGTAAACAGACTATATATTTGAATATATCGAAATAACCGGTACAAATTTAGTGAAAATAATAGTTAAGAGAACCAATTACTACAAGGGAGGGATTCCATTTTAGTCCCTGGGTGACTTATATCGTGTTATTTTACTCTTAAACGCTGATACCACAGATCTATACCAGAGATCGCATACCATCAGATTATCTGCGTATTCGTTGTTGCCCCAATTAAAAAAAAATTGTATAAACATAATACGTTTACGTCCCTGCTGGGTACGTCTTAAGTTATTAGTATTTGTTTCGCGTCGCAGTAACATAAATTCTTTCTTGGAATACTTACGGACTGATTACGTACACTTGATTCTTGTTGTGATTGTCTTTGTTTTCAAGTGCTTTAGTCGATGTTACCGGAGTTCAGAACAAAGCGTCGGAGGACAAAGAAATATTCACTCGCTGAACACAACAGAAAATTTAAGACATTTATTTTAGATAGTAGCTGCATGTAACTTTGTTTTGTCTCGTACAAGCGGAATATAACTTACATTTATCATTAACATAGTCTTCGCAAACTATAGACAAATTTAAGATACCTTATCATCTTTGACTTTTCGACATTTTTCGCATCATTTCAATTAATAAATTTGCTTTTATATTTAAATGTAATAAACAATTAAATACTTATGGCCAAATATATGAATAATATAATCGGGGAATATATTTATTAGTCTAAAGAGTGGATATTAGTCTTTAGTTTGTAGATTTTAAAGTCTGACGGAATAAACTTTCACCTGTGGCTTCTTTTTTCTTCTTTCTCTTTACGTTATGCGGAAATATTAAAATATCTCCTCGTCTGGTTGATATATATATGAAATAAGGTAAGCAAAGACCGATTGTGGGCAGATATGAACAATTTGGCAACTTTTTTTTATGTTTTGAAGGAGCCAAATGAACATTGAGGATAAAAGTGGATTGCCCCGTCTCCAGTAATAAGGGTAAAACTATGGAGGAAGTCCCATGAAAATCCATAAAGCGCCTTTTCAATTTGATAGATAGAGTAGGTTTGCGAAAATCATTTAACAATGAATCTTTTTCGCAATTCGCAATCGTTTAGTCTAATAAAAAGTTTAAATTAACATTGATTATACAGTATCAGGTTTACAGAAATATTATTGAAGTTTACCTTTAAGATGAGCATACAATTGTTATTTTTTAGTTTTGAGTTATTCAAATATCAATATTTGACATAAAATCAAGACGAACGTTTTAACGGTATTAGGGCCACAATGCAATGCAATTTTTCTATAATCAAAATAAATAAATTAATGGCTGTAATTGTTTATAAGGAAGAAGGTTTACCAGCCTCTCGGTATTATGATATGGTATTACGGTAAATTTTAGGGGTAAAATAATATATTTTAAAAAAGTAGCATAGCGTTGCTGTGTTTCGTGTGAATATTGCAAGTAATAATTACAGGCATTTTAGTCCCCAAGAATCTCATCACTTCGTCTTCACTTGTTTTTCACTCCTTATTTAAAAAAAGGGTGATCTATTCTGAAAGAAGATTCCGGTTATATTTGTGTGCTCTCTATAATTTAATTGTTCTACTATATGAATCAGACATCATTGTAATCGCAAAAAAAAATACCTAGACCATATGACAAAAAGGATTATCTAATATCTGATAATTAGGATGTATTTCAAGCGAATTCCGAGCTTGAACAAATAGTTGCTAACTTGCATAAGCGATTTGTTGCCATATTTTGCATATGTTGATATATAGGAAACGGTGCGATAACTATTTGTTTTCATAGCTTAACATAACATTAACAATATACTAATATCACTTTGTAAATAACCGATATTTAATAAATTATTAAATGTTATATCGTGTTACATAACATGATTCTCTGATGATAATCAAGAGTCAGTTTTCTATACGTTCCCTGCAGACATTCCTCGTTGTTTCATTTTTAATGCGAACAGCGAAATATTGGAATTATTTCTAGATTTTGTTCGAAATATGTTGGTTTGGCTTTTGCCATTAAATCCGCCTTTTTGTACAATGTCTGTTTTATGTGTGCAAATAAAGAATAATAATAGTAATTATATAATCTAAGTGTCTTCAAGAGAAGAGCCAATAGGTGTTTACTGAAGCAGTGCACTCTGCCGTCGACGTCTACGTCACGACTTAACACGAAGTGGAATTGTAAATAATCACTGGCTTGTATTCATATCAGAAAGCATATAATGCATTTGGGTTGCAACGGAATGGAAGAGGAAGAATTCCATCTCCTGCTGAAGATATTAAATGAGTACAGAACTTACCATCCAAACTGAAACTAAGTACCAATAATGTTCTTTTATATATACGCGAATATTTGATTCAATTAAACTGTTAAAGATTTTACGCGTTTATTTTAATTTATTTATCCCGATTACCCATTACATATAAACCAATAAAAAAAATTAAACTTATCTTGGAGGCTTATCTGTATCGTTTAACAGCCACGTTGCAATTAATTTCTAGCCGCACCGCGACTAGGTTGGCTTGGCCGGTTAAAGACCACACCCTGACAGATGTGTAGATACCAGTATGAATAGAATAGAATAGAATACAAACAAAACGATCAATACCAGTACTCAAGGGTGACAATGTATTTGTAAAAAAAAACTGAAAAACTTATTTCCCAAGTCTTATTCTCTAGAATTAAAAGATGCTGAATAATCAATACCAGCAGGACCTGGCGAGACCTCCAAAAAAGGGGTCATAAAAAAAAGACAATATATTTGCATCCTGAATCTTTGTTGAGGATTGATGTAGACGTAATGTGCAGCAGTCATTATTTACCATCAGGTTAACTATATGCAAGTCTGCTTCGCCTAATATTATAACAAAAAGGTGTAAAGGGTTTTCCAATCCTTAATAAGGGCTTAGGGGATGAGGGACCGAGTGCGTTGGACTTAAAATAAGAACAAAAATGCGTGGAGTCAGTTTTTCTACAATATAATGCAAAGACGCATTTGCACAACTATTTACCTATAATGAAATCGAAGACCCAAAAATTCGACAGTCTTGGGCTGACACTAAACAACCCCTCATCTAGTTCATCTCTGCTCCAATCACCCTTTTAAATGTTTTTTTTATGCTATCCTTATTCGACCCGATTAAAGTCACGCGCAACATAAGCAAAAGTTTAAATCATCGATCCCTTCAATTTTCTTATCTTTAAAGTTTCATTTCAGTTGAAGCGGGTTAAAGGGAATACAGTTTTCACGTTATCCTCTTTACATTTACTTTGTAGTCATATTGTTTCATATGTAACCAAAGGTTAAACTCCCCTGATAACTTCAGTCAGCTTGACCCAAATAAATCAGAAAAGTTTCAAAGTAGGCATGAGTCGTCGCCCCTGAGCGATTAAACGGGGTTCACGAATCGAAACAATGGTGTTCTATTAGGGCACAGTCCTGACACTGTATCTGAACCTCATTCAGATCTTCTTCCATATGCATTACACCGGAAAAGGGGATAAAGAGTGATTCTCTGCGTTTCGTGTGTGTTGCTGCCTGTGACTCTGTGTTTGCGAAAATGCTTATGGCACTATAACAATATTTCACATAATCGATGTCATCTGGCAATAATCAAAATATCGCCATGGTTGAAATCGAACAGAGGGACATAATACTCATACTAACAGCAAAGAATGAAATATACATTAAACTAGGTATCAGCTTACGCCGCGTCTATAGAATACTGACTGACGTACAAATGCAAACGAATTCCTGAAACTGTATAGAATAAATAACCAGAGCGTGAAACATGAAGACACGTAGAAACTTAGTTTCACCGTCTTAAAACTTGTTCACTCGTGGATCTTTATTTTTTGGAACATTTTAGAGACACAAACTTTATTTTATGATAAAAAGGATTTAATTAGCAAAAGTAATTGAAAATTGCTGATTTTTGTTTTGTTTTACGTGCTCATGGCTTTTGTTTCCGCTCTATTCACAAAGGAATATTTTTTTCTAACAAATGACTTATTGTTTATTTATTAAACTATGATTATTAAACTTGAACACAGATCACTAAAATAACAAAATGCTGTCTTCCATAAGCGGAATTGTTTAAATTAAACATTAAACAATTTTGACTTTTCCTTTTATATCATTGTTGCTGGACATAACAAGCTAATAGGAACTAACAACAAGAACACACAAACGCAGTAAAAGCCTTTAGAAATGGAGTATAACTTTGTTTGGCTACGATGTTAAGTTTATAATTGCATATCCGTTTCAACTACCGCAAAGCAAATAAAGCACCGGTAAATAAATTGAAAACCTAAAAGTGTTGACTTTAGTATTTTAGTTTAGTAACTGGTGCTATATTTGCGTATAAAAAAGCTAATGTATTACCACTGCTAAAATTTTGTGAGATCATTAAGAGTTTTTTATTTGTTTGTCAATTTATTTGTGCATTTATTCGAGACGCGGTAGAAGCACATTGTAAATGAGAGAAGTCGACTGGGGAAGGTACCTCATAAAGCATGAAATACTATTTACTAAGTCCTGCAGTGTTTTGTTTAGTGAGTGTATTGAAGCGGTAATGCAATTTCTATCGGTAGCGGGCTTTCCATTTCAGTAAACAAGGCTGACAACGCATGATCATATTGATGGGATTAGTCTCAAGAAGCGGTTAGGGCTTATGAGCTACAATTATCACTTACTACCATTTAAACTATATGGTCGTTTTCATTCTAAGTTTCATAGTATAAAAAATACATCAAATTTGTTTATATATAAAATAGATTAGGTAACAATATCTTAGTAGAAACTGTAGCAAGACTGCACCGCTGTATTTGCTTTTAAAAAGGAAATCACTTAAAAACTTTTAGTAATCTTTATTACTATTATATGGTATTTCGTGTTCAAAAGTTAACAACAATTTTATATTATGATTATTTATGTAGTTAATCAAATAGTGTAAGTAAAGACTATGTATTTATACTTTGCGGTTGTGACTATGGCATGGTGGATCCTTAGGCCATAAAGTTTTATAAAAGAACAAAGGCCCCGATGATAAGGATTCTTTTCTCGCTTTAAGGTTTCACGTGGAAAAAAAAACCAACGTACGTTAACGTTGATAAAAAATAATACTACGTAATACGCCGTTCATATAATATATATTACGTAAGTATAAAATAAAAAGTACGATGTTTGAAGGATAAGAGATACATTATAAGTATGCAGCAAGATAAACATCGCACTAACCATTGATGGTTTGTTTCAAATCCTTAACCAACTTCAAACTACAATACAGGAGTAACTTTTGACCTGTTTGTTCCTAATTTACCTTTTGCGACCATACCAAACAACGTACGTTGTTTTAACGGTAACGTTATTCCTTCATAACGATAACATACACTAACTCTACTTATTTACTCAAATTTGACACGATAACGCGTGTTGTAACGATCATTTCGCTTTGATTGATCCACAATAGAGGGTGGTAGATGATGCGCTTCGCTGTTGTCTTAATAAACATAATTAGTTTTTGATGTACATATGTATAACATAGTTACATATATTGTTTGTGAATTTTCCGGAGGGGAACGGCTATAAATAGATGCCTTTATTGTAAAACATCCTGCCATTACATGCTACGATTGCTACGATTTAGAAACATACACAAAACTCTGAATGCATTATTTTCATGATTATTTCGTCATGAAATCTTTGATAGTCGCATAGTATAGTGGTAATACCCGGCTACTACGTCGCGGGTCCCGCGTTCGATTCCCAGCCGAGTAATATTTTTTTTCGACACGAATTGACGCACTTCTGGTCTGGGTGTTTATTTTCATGTCCCCCACACTGCATTCACGCACTACATATTTAACTAAATATGTTGAACAGAATAATGAAAGCTCAAAGAAGGTAACTTAATCAGCAAAAGCAAATTGAGAATTAAAAAGTACTGAAAAACTTTACAAAAAGCCCTCCATTCCGGGAAGTCGTATATGAAACTTTCCAAGAACATGTAGTATTACTGAGCACATACAAGTGGAAGAAACTTTTGTATATATCATTGCGCTCTACATTTAAAAAGAAACGGCACACGTTGCTTTTAAAAAATTATTAAAATTATATCAAACCTAAATCTGATACGTGTTTCTGTTTGTGAGCTTATACAGGACTAGTATATAGTTTTATATATTCTCTGGGCTCCAATGCTAATTTATGTGTACAATTCTTTTTACATTAAACACATACAGTTTTCTTGGCAATGGTGTATAGAGAATAAATAATTTCGTAATGTAAAAATTAAAGCGATCTCATTTCGCATTTTTATTAAAGAGTATAAGTAAAAATATACATAAACATTGACATAAAGCAATAAAAGAACACCTTAAAAAGATTCCCCTTATAAACAAAAGTCGTTCGAAAGTGTCATCGTTTCTGACCCACCTTATCACCCTTTATTATTGTAAAATTATTTTGAAATAAAAATGTTAATAAAATATATACTTCGTAATTTTTTGAACGTATAATACACATAATGTTTGTTGATTTTATTTTAATAATATTTTAAAATAATAAACTATATCTTGACATATTGATTGCCAGAAAAATGTAGTTAAAAAAATTTCAAAAATTATGGGCCATTAATTTGACGCAATGCTTGATCAATTAGTTAAGTAACCCTACTCGGACAGTAACCCCATAGTTCAACTAAAAACAAGTTTTTATATGAAAGAACGAAAGCAAAATGCAAATATATGTACAATATTCACGACATTAACATCTGAACAAATTTATATCCCAATTAAGAGGATTATCCGAAAATCCCTCGTTTGATATTCGCAATACCAGATCAAAGTCTGGTGCACGTCAATAATGTTTTATTTTAGCTCAGTCATATTCAGGATTAATATTACACAGTCAGTCGGATGCCACGCGATATTTTCACTTTTTCTTTTATACCCTTAATTGCCTTTAATCTAACGTACTTTATATAAATGACACAAGGACGTATAAAGCGTGTCTCATAGAGGTTCCATAAATCGTCTTGTTTAAGAACTTGTTACTAAACCGTATCTGTTTGTTACTAAACTCTAAGATAATGTCTTTCAGAGAGGTTTACCAAAAATGAGATTTACCAAAAATCATCAATTAATATTCGTGCTTACTGTATATTTAAGAATATAAATAAAAATCTTTATAATTAAAGTAATCTAGCAACATTAGACTGTTACCATTCATAATATGCCAGTTAATCACTTAAAATTCTTATGCCATGTATATTATCTTGTGCCATTAGATATTTTTGAAATTTGTATCTTTGTTCATGAACAAAGCACCTACATTTTTTTAACGTAACAGTGATGTCTATTCAAGTAAAAGCCGATACAAAGATGAGTGAAACCTACCAGCGTACATCATACATATATCGTAATCATAAATGACGGCAGTAAAAATGTATCTGGTATGTCAATAAAATATAAAAAAAATTATCGTGTACTCTTAAAGATAAAAAAATACCTTATATGAGAAATGTAATTTTATTATCTTTTTTTTTATTTATTTAAAACTTTAATCACTTAATGTTATTCTTCAGATGAACAATTGTATGACACCTTGTCATTTATGAATGAAGTCGACATGTATCACTATAAATAATTGTTAATATTCAATTTATTCGGAATTTGATTTTTCAAACAAAATTATTGATTTGCCATTTTAAATATGGCTTCATATATATATTTTTTTATTTTTATTCAATTTTAATTTGTTACTTGACATTGAATATTGATAATTGCCTTGTTTTTTTTTAGATATAATGACATTCTTTACTAATGATAATGTTGCTTATATAGTTGGTTTGCCATTACGGTAGATACTATGATAATTAGAACACGTATGTACCACACATAATCCTGCAAATAAAGTTATGGTTGTCATGATATGTGTGCAACTGAGACTTGTTGGCCTATGTGATGGAAAAGTTTAATTCCTTCATGCATTCAACTACAGTAGTGTTACGTGTAACGACGAACGCTTGCCATTACAATCGATCAAATCGATCGACGGAATCAATGCCCAATACAATTGTATTGGGCATTGATTATTTTACAGATTTAATAGTCTTACAGCTGTTAGAGTCGTACTTCTGTTAGTTTCTAATTGTGGGTTAGTTTATCTTTCGACTGAAGAAGGACCAAGCCCTTACCAAGTACCGGTATGAATTTGGAAAATGGTGAATCCTTTATTACTGGTGACAATGCCTTTCACGTTAGTACTCAGATGTGTTATACATCTGCATTGTGATTCTTTTGCAACGATGAATGTGGGTGTCACGAGCTATAAGGCGAACAGTGTGCTCGTTTGTCACCTTCGATAAAATATAAAAAAACATTCACGGTGCAGCCAGGTTCCAGCTGAAAAATAAACGTGTCAGCTTAACAGGGAATGACTGCGTTCTGACAATGCTGTACCCATACAAACGTTAAACGGCAACATAACGCTGATGTGTTTCGTATGGTGAGTATAAGGAACTCAGTTCATGTTTGTTGGGGATGGATTAAGGGGATCATGGGGTAAATTAATCATCATTAACTGAATAGTTTGCTATACACATAAAAAAATATCTGTAACTAGTTTAATAGAAATCATTTGTATTTCAAATTGAGAAAGTAACTTAAAGTCAGTATTTATTTCTTCTTTTTGTTGCTTAAATAAGGTTTACGATACTGAAATAAATACCACATCCATATCAATACCTTATTATAAAATATATATTCACATATGTAACACCTCTTAAAGTAATGTGTACATCCATACAATTACATAAAATACAAATACATATATATATAGAAATACGATGGTAAAATATATAACAGATGCTATTCACCTTCTAAACTGGAAGTTACGTTTAGGATAAGATAGATAATTTAGATAATTTAATATAGAATAGAGCAAAAGTTAAATTATAAAGCTACGCGTGTCGAATAGAGAGTATACCATATAAGTACATATATTTACTCGTGGTACGATTGTATGCAGAACAATAACATACAGAATAAAATATTTTTATATTACATTCCACATGACTACAGAGTATGTTTAATAACATAGTTGCATGATATTCAAAACAGGTACGTGACCTTATTATTTCTACATGAAATAATAAGCCCGTGTTTATATCTGCTTTGGTTACATTGTGTGAATATTTTCCATGGCGGCCCGTTTTAGTGGTCGGCTTGTAACTCGTCACTTATGTTTAAACCGAAATATGTATTTTTGTAATAATAAAAAGAAATTGCACATATATTTTATAAAGGCATGTAAATTGAAATTTAGATAATTAATATAGTTCGGCGAGGAAGGAAAATAAAAATAATAAATATAAAATATTACGAAAACATGAGAAGTCTGCCAACCCATAGTGAAACCACGTGGTGAAGGATTTTGTAACACCATCTTTAGGATGTTATATGTTATTAACCTTTAATTAAAAATAACTAAGTGCTATTTAAATTAATTTAGAAATATACTATAATAATAGTTTTCAATTGTATATACTAGTCAGCATTCTTTCTTAATTTAGATAAATTTAAATTTAGTCCACACATTTGGATTAAAAATAAAAAAATATATAAGTTGAATTTCCCATGAAATATTAATAAATCTTAAAAGCCTTCATTTGAATAACCATTGAAATAAATTCTCTTTTCAATAATGCAAAAATAATTATACATTGCATAGCATATACATTGTTAAGAGGAAAGCTTGATTTGGCCTGCATTCAGATACAAATATTATATTTTGTATTCGTAATGTAAATAATTCGTTAATAAGAGGTTCAATTTTAAGGACAAAAACTATTTATGAATCCTAACTTCTTAAGTTATTTATTCGCACGTCCCGTTGTTTCTAATTTTTATTTTTTAATGTCTTTCAAAATATTTCAATTCTAACCATTACCGAAGCAAAAGTCAACTGTGTATTGTAACTATTTGAAATTCGACAATATTGTATTGATTAATATTTTAAGCCACTCTATATTTTATATAAAAAATATGTTTGTATGTTTAAAGTGAGTTTTTACATTTGGACACTAACGTAAACGTGTAAAAAAGGAATATCAATTTTTATTTTAATTCGAATTTATTACATAATATACATTTCGCATTATATTACATATATCGGTTACACATTATCTACGGTTTAAACTAATAAAAAAATGTATATCTATTTAAACCATAGATAATATATCATTGCATATAGCACTGGAAAAATAAAATTTCCATCCGGAAATCCATTTTGTATACCTTTACAGCGGCGCGGTTAAAATACTATCAAAAGAATAATATATTGTGTGGGCATGTCAACAGATGTATAGAGTAAAGAGAAATAGATAATGCTCTAAAAATGTCAATTCGATCGAGGCGAGCCCTTCATTTTAGCTTTAACTGTTATTTAATATTAATAAAATAAGTATATGACAAAGTATTCAGCAGAAAAAGGGTCAACATCAGGTTCTTGGTGGTTTCTTTTACGTGCTTATACATTTATTTACTTTGGCTTAAGTCTCCATTCATAGTGCACCACTTACATAAGACTATAGAAGTGGGTGGCCAAAAGCATCAATTACTGGAGCCCATTGGGACTTAAATATATTTTCTACTCGTATACTAATGTCTTAATATTTTGCGTAAAACGAGCACACAGGTTAATTACCTGATGCAAACTCATACGTCCCATGAAGTTTAAAATCACCCTTAACAAACATTCAACATGCACATAAGTTACTCTTGAAGAATGAAATAGAATGCTTATAATGCAATCGCTAGATTCCAACACTCACCATACGAAACACATCAGCACTATGCTGCTTCATGCTGGTAATCTGCAGGTGCTATCCTTTCTTGGTAGAGCCATACTCTTTCGTGTTGCAACTAGTTTCCAATTTGACTCTATAACTGTGAATATTTGTAACTTTTTGCTTGATTTTTAGGCCAAAGGAATAGGAGGCAATTCCACGAAATGTATCAGTATAATTCACTATCTATTCAATGTATTTTATTTATAAAATGAAACCGGTCAGCGGATTAATAAGAGTACATATGTGCTCACCTGAATCAGCATTTGGAAAATGTTTTTTATTCAACACCTGACTTTCCAGAGTCATAGAGAACCATATGTTAATTTGAAAGAAAGCTTGTGTAGCTGTTTCATTTCAAGCATTGATTTTACGGGCCTTCCGTTTTTCTGCTAATATAAAGTTTATATAATTTCAGTGTTAACAGCAGCTTTTATATGTAAAACCAAACAAATTAATGAATCTGTACGTTGTAATATTTTTTTTCAAATTAATGAATCTCTTGCGTCCTGTACGTTGTAATATTTTTTTTGCATTTACCTCGTTTAGTAGGCGAGTCCAGAAGAATTCTTTTTCTCAGGGAGGAAAGCAATAAGGGTACATAGGGTATATTAATAAAATAATTTATATTATGTAATAGAGATAGAAAACGTTTGACAATCAATAATCTTATCATCATCTTCCTATCGATAATCTACTCATGAGCATAAGCCTCCCCCATACATTGCTATAAGACACGATCCTAATTAATCTGCATCCATCATCAGGAGGTCATGCTACACTGCCACTCAAGAAATTTGTTGCCTACCCACCTATAACAAAAAAATGTATGAAAGATACTCAAACAGCTTATCTTCAAAATATTTTAAGTTTTATTTAAAAAAATATATTTCCTACACATGCAGCTTTCTTCACAATGTTTTCTTTCGCCGCGAGATAAGTGTGTTTGAATAAAAAAAAAGTACTTCGGAGAGTAGTGAAGACTGGCAATTCCCATTGGACTTGGAAGACGTTGATCCAATACATAACAGCAATGAAACATTTTTTAATTTCTATTTTAACTTGAAAACAATAAAATTATTCTAAAACATTTTATTATACGATATATACAACCTCCTATTTTTGTAAATAATAACGTTCCAATTAATTAAACAACAGATAATATCAAATAATGTTCAGTTTACGCAATCAACGTACATCGAACAATAACTCTTATTTTAGTTCCGTCGTTGCAATTTTTAATAACGATTATTACACATTTCTCGGCGCGCTCTTATAGAAATATTTTCTCGCCACGGTTGAACAATAAAGAATTAGTTCTTATAGTTTCATTGCGTCGTAACTCAATACTGTACAGACAGCAAAAGGCTTAGAGGGTGCTATTTATTTTGATTATATCGGCAGCAAAAGCTTGGTGTATTTACTAAGCACATGCAATTATATCATAATTACACGTGTTCGTGTTGTTTAAGTATAGTAGATGTTGCTTAAATATTGTTTAACCTTGTGTAAAAACTTAATTTTATTTCATGTTAAATTTTTATAGAGCCAGGCAGCTTGTTTACAACTGCAAGACAATTGGGTCGGTTCCACCGGAGGAACCATTGCCTTAAGCAAAAATAGCGTGAAAAAGCAACATAACGCTGCTGTGTTTCGAATAGACTGTGTGCCGGACAACCAATTAGAATCACCGATGCATTCCATCTCAGATAAGAAGCATTCATCATTGGGGTGACAATGCATCTGAATCTTCGTCGAGGATATATATAGATGTCAAGGACACAGTCGCCATCAGCAGGTGAACTTATTTTTTTTTATACCTATAAGAGTAACAAACAAGCACACGTTCACGTGATGGTAAGTGATTCCTGTCGCCCATGACATCTTATCTCATCCTTGACAAGGAATTAATCATAATGCAGATACGTTGCTACCCTGAGATAGAATGCATCGTCACCAGTAATAAAGATTTCCGGATCCCTACACCTCAACGGATGAAAATACCAGCATTTTGCTGGTATTCTGTGAGGGCGTGGTCCTACCCAGGACGAGCTGACCCATCCATCGTGCAACTAGAAACAAACTACAGTGTAGCTCTACCAATTGTTTTCCCTAGTTACGCTTAATATTCGTTTATTACCCATTCATTATAATATTATTAAAATACATTATAAAACTTTATCCATCGAGAGGACTTCTAAATAACATTGGCCTACGCACAAGAATCGCAAACGAAACGTTTACTTTTAGACATGTGCAAAGTAGAATAAAAAGAGGATTTTCTCATGTGTGTGTAAAATAAAATTACATTTTAGCGTTTTATATAATGTAGCTGATATAATTTATTTATAATAAATAAAACTAAACCAAGAATGTCCATTAATGTGAACCGGACCATTTAAAAATATGTATCTTTTCAGTATTTTACAAAACATTGCTTTTGTCTATTAATTATATTTAAAAGTGTATTGTACTTGCATTCTCTATTATTACCGGTTCAAACCAGATTTTTATTTAAGTGAGATCCTGTCCTACTAGCGATAAGACCGCCTATTGCCCATTTTAATAATTTGTTTAATACATCTCGTTGGTTATTTTCGTTATTTATGGTATGCACTAAAGTTTGTTCTATTCCAAAACTTATTATAACAGATTTTAAAAATGCGATGATTGATTTTAAATGATTAGCAAAGAATCTAATTAAATTTAACCCATTAAAGCATTGCTTGGAATGGAATGTGGTCTATGCAGAGCGACATATTTGTAGGCCGTGCGTATGTCGGCATGTAATTACAGATTTGTATATATAGCTACGTTAATTGCATATATGCGATATACTATTATAATCTGGACAAAACTAGTAGTTACTACTAAAACTCTGTTTTAAACATCAACTTTTAGTAATTATTACATCATACATTTTCTCAATATTAACTATATGTATACGAGTCTGAGGAATAATTATATAACTTAATCTCGGTGTTGGTTTTTCATGATTAGATTTTTAGAGACACAACAGGTTTTCCTTTTTATTTATTTCTATTAACATATTTAATTTTTATAAACAAATAGTTGTTACTTTAATAAATGCTAACAGTACCATGTTACGGTTACCGTTCAATATATATATAATATTAAGTTGAATAAAAAAACATTAATTCAAAATATTATGTTCTTTATGTTAGTGCTGTTTGTTAAAAAAACATTGAAATGCTGATTGCGGTAACTTTACATGTTTTTTAAAATCTGCCGAATGTTTCATTTAATGCAAGAACATACAAAAACATGAAAGCTGCTGTTCGCTTTTACAGCTTCACCGGATTGAAAGGTGACCGAGCACTTGGGGCACTAAGCTAAGACCTTCATTTATGGGTAACCAGCATAAGGGTTCCATAGAGTGAGCCTCGGCTTGGACCCTTACCCTACGTGCGAAAGCGACAGTCTCAAGGGTGCCCGAGAGGGTCGAACCTCGGCTCGGTCATTTGCTTCAAACGGGTTAAAATTGAATACAACAATTAAGTTAATTATATTATATTTTAAATATTACGTCTAGTAAGTAAACTTATACGAGTACATTACGTGGAACTGTCTCCCATTCTTTTTAGCTGAAAACGTAAGTGGTGCGAATATTTACATAAGTAGAGCTAGAAGATATCGCCGTGCTCCATCGATATCGAGTAGTAGCACATCACCATAATAAGTACGATACTTTTCACAGCATTTAGTTTGCTTAATGCCCCCTCAAACTACCTCTAAAGTACAACGCTAACATAATCCGTTGCCAGGCTCGTCGACGGAACCCTGTACGGTACGCAACATCACTAAGCCTTGTTAATGACAATGTTCTTATAAACTGTGTGTGAGTTTGTTACCATTTATGATAATGGCACTATATTTTCGTATACAACGACCCAACCAATATTCGTATATCGCACATACGCAAAATATGTTGTGTATGTGTTAAAATATGTAAACGCATGTGAATCTTAACACTTTTATAGGACGTATGTAGTAATATCAGAGACTGTAGTCCACATAGAGGTATCGCCGTCTCTTCGCGGTCTCTGAGCACCATATAGCGCTCGGTCACCTCTCAACCCGGTGAAACTGTAAAAGCCCTCAGGCTAACAGCGGCCATCAGCCCAAAAATAAAAAAAAAATCAAAGTAGTAATCACTTACCTTCAAGTTAACTGTGTGCTCATTTGCCACCCTTATATTATCAAAAATATTTCCCCGCCTGTAACAATAACCGGACACAAATTGATGCGATGGGGAATAAAGATTCTCTAGCTGCGACATCAGTAATAAAGGTCTCTGGATGAAACAATGCGAATTTATAGTGCTATTTCTCGCTGGCGTTCTGTAAGGGTGTGGTCCTAGCCCGCTTGAGCGATTTCATTCATGCCGTATCATGAAAAAAACTACAGCGTCGCGCTAGCACTGTATATATGTATATAATAAATAAAATAAGAAAATGACTTTAATATAAGATAGATACTTTATATCTAATTCATAAATGTGTTGACATATGTACCAGATGTAATTTATTTGTCCTAAACCTTAAGGGTAGAAATACAAGTATTTAAGTTAATTACTCTACAAGTTATATAACCTGAAAATTCCAGTTACCGAGTTTAGCTGCTTGTATTTAAAAAAAACGT
Source organism: Teinopalpus imperialis (assembly GCA_029286865.1). Classification (NCBI taxonomy): domain Eukaryota; kingdom Metazoa; phylum Arthropoda; class Insecta; order Lepidoptera; family Papilionidae; genus Teinopalpus; species Teinopalpus imperialis. The sequence continues at coordinate 53,633 of JAGSMU010000020.1, read as the reverse complement.
AAAAGGTAAAGCCTAGATATAGACAAATTTCACTGCTGGAGCTAGGCCACCTCTCCAGAGAATGTGTTGGAGAGTGTAGTCCACTCTACTGCAGTTTGGGGCATTTCACATGTCTTCGAAATATTTCTTTTTTATTATTATTTTATAGCCGTGCATGGATTTTCCTTCACCGCTGAGCTGGTGAATCGGCACTTAAAATTTCATCTAACAATTAAACTCAATTTACTCGCGTACCGTGAATTAAAAAGCGAGCTCTTATACACTGAGCTACCACGACTCTATATTTTAAATAAAGCTTTAATTATATCTTACATTATTGGAAAACTAATTACCTTTAAAAGCACTCACGACCATGCAACTCTTTAACGTTACTATGAAATATACGCATGTTTTTGATAAATTCAATATGCACGAGTAATTATTAATTAAATTTAATATCGCCTATTGTTATTATGACATTTTACCAAATGTGAATATAATTGCATTGTTCACTCGAGCTACTATCGTAGTTAATTGAGGCGGATAGCAAGCGGAAGCGGAGTCAAGTTATTATATTTACTAGAGGTGGTACATTAAATATAAGTTTTCATGAATGTAACATAACATGTATAGACGTAGTTAGGAGACCTGATACCAACTGGAATCTAGGAAATTTCATTATACACGCGAGGGCAAGATCATCTTATGGCGGACATGCTTTGAATGAAACCCCCCGATGTTACAACTACAATGCATACAGACAAATGCATACAGTATGCAGCATTTTTAGCGCCAGCCGCCTGCCAGATAGGGGAGAACTTTCCACATGTAAGGCGCTTCAGAAGTAATCCCCGAGTTCTCCACTCGGTTGCCATGAAGGCCAGGAAAGCAAGCACCAGTCTTTCCGCCTCCTCGCCTGCGCTACATCCGGTCTCTGATTAGGTCTCATAATAAGGTAAAGAGAACGGTACTATGTAACGTCAACACTCTCCTCCCCCGCGGCACAAAACAGCACTTCAGAGATGGGGCCATCTGTTCCCCATGACTTCACTTCAAATCCGGGCCAGCTCAATACCATAGAGAAGTTGTGTGGGATCTATTTATCACTTACTATGAGACGAACATGTGTGTTCATTTGTCACGGTTACTTTATACATACAGATACTTAACACATCTAGTGTGTTGATATGCATGTTATAATGGCTTTCCAATAATTATTGACAGCTTCCGCTTCAATACTTCACCTTTACTGAATTGAACTTTTGTTAGTTAGTTTTAGTATTTTAGTTAACTAATGTTGAAATTCAACAGCAGCTTAATTATTTAAATTATTTATTTAATTTAATCAGCAAATAATACAAAGAAGTAAAATTTAAAAAAGAAAATTTGGCGCCAGTGAAGTTTAGCACTGCTATATTTCGCTAAGTTAAAGAAACCGAACACAATAACTGGTTACGAGGCAATTTAATTTTAGTTCTCATGAGTGCCAACGCATCTGCTTTATGCTTCTTTATCGAAGATGAATGTATGTCTAGAGTGGCAGGAATCACCTACCATCAGGTGAATTGTGCAGTTTCCTCGCTCCTTGTACGATAAAAATGATTAAAAAATACACATTAATAACGTAACCATTTTCAATCGTAACATTATTCAAGATTCGTTCCTAACTATTCACAATTTTTTCCTAATATCATTCAAGATTTTTCTTTATACACGGGACACACTAAAAGTCTTTACAAAATAAACGGCTCAATGTAGAAAGTTGCCAATACTTTTACTGTTTTTCGAAGTAGTCTCCGTTTCTCTCTATACATCTTTGCTTTCGATGGAGAAAACGACTGAAAAAAACAGTGGACCCATTCTTCTTTAGGGGTCTCTTCTATGGCATATTTGAACGCACTCACCGCATCTTCAGGACTTGTAAAGCGCATGCCTCGAAGTTTATCTTTGGTTTTTAGGAATAAATGAAAGTCGCAGGGCGCCAGGTCAGGACTATATGGCGGATGACTCATTATCTCGACATCTGCCAAAGTTAAATATTCAATTGTTCGTTTTCCGGAGAGCGCTGAAGCGTTGTCCTGGTGAGGGAGGGTCCCGCTTCGAGGGCGCTGCTGTCGAACATTTTGCAAGACTATGGGCAAATAAGGACTAACATGTCTGCAGTAGTGTCCTTCCATCTTCCAGCACAACTGTCGCGATATGACCTTTCCGACCAAAGATCGAGGCAATCATCTTTTTTCAGATAACAAGTAATACTTCCGAGCAATACTTCTAGGCAATGTGCCGTTACATCATTATTATCCGCTTGTTTTACTAAATATTGTATACTGGAACGCTAGTCATGTCTAAAAAAGTTTTTCATATAATAAAAATTGTCTTTTTGCTACAGCCAGTGTCTATATGTTTAATTATTTCAGTAGTGATACCTTAATTATAGTAAAATAAGGGTGAAAAACTAGCACCCAGCTCACCTGATGGAGAGCACTGCGGCCTATAAACATCTGTAATTGGGTCTTCGTATCCTTCTACACATACGAAACACTGCAGCATCTTGCTGCTATTTCATGCTGGTGTTTTGAGGAGACGTCCTCCTACCCTGATACTTTGACGTAGCTTTAACAATCACGTGGTATTGGCCAAGTATGCGCACATGGGCCGTGGTATTTGGATATATCCCGACCGAGCCCGAGATCCAAAACTACTCGTACCAGGCAAAGAGGTAGCATTGACCGTAGAATTCAAGTCACAGAGATATAAACTAAGCTTAAGTAAATCGATTTCTTACAAAGTTTTCTTTAAATCCAGTATTCATCTTATCATGTTAACGCAAGTGTGTAGCATATAAGGCGTTTTCTTAGGCGTTACCTATACACGTAAATTTCTTTTAGATTTTTTTTAATTTGCACACTTATAAACTCAAAATTATTAAAACCAACAGACATCGTTATGAGACCCCATTTCCCCGAGCTTTCATGTTTGAAACTTTTCCTCGTTTGTACATTTTCATGCAGCTAACTATACAAATCTTATAACCTGTCATCATACAGTATCATAAGTTATTACTAGCGTGCGTGACAGACAATACCATAAATAAATACAAAACACATGGTAATAATACTTTGGTTGGTTAAGATGAGTACAATGATTCACTTATGTTACATTGAATTTAAGTCTTACTAGAAATTTTAATGGAATTTCTAATACAGTTGGAGGTAGTGCTTTGAGTCGCCATAATTGTCGAAATGAAAAGGCAGCTACACTAGCTGTAATTACGCTTATTCTCACAGGACAGTGCACGAGATCGAATGAACTTGCCAACGTTTTCTCTCGGAAACTCTACAGGATATCTTAATTGGATTTAAGTCTCCATATATCTGCATTGTATTTTGGTATTTTGACGTTATGAAATGTTCAGTTCTATTCGTTAAAAACAGAAAAATATTTTTATTTATTACTTTTAATTATTATCGATATTACAATACTTGTAATAAACGCATAACTTAGTGTAAGCATTTCTTATATTTATGCGAATAGTACCAAATGAGTAGTTAGTTTTACGGATTTAATAGTGTTTATATTAAACTTTTTAAACCCTAAAGAGGGTCGTGATCTCGACGTCCCGATGTCAGTTGACTTGGATAAGCGTCATCTTTTTAATTATTTATTTTTATCCCGATCTAACTTTACATAACACACTAATTGTTTTCAAAGCCTACTGTAAACTAACTTTGCCCCCGATTTTATATGAACAACCAAACAAGTGTCTTTTCTTTCGCCCCCTGTTACGTAGAGCACGCGCGAGACATTTTTGTCAACCGCCAATAGCCTAATGGCATACTTCCGTACGGTTTGCGACTCTTAAGTCATCTGTTCGTATTCACCATTCGACTATTGTCATGAAGCATCTTCTAGCACAAGCATTCAGGCTTAGTTGGAGTGTTATAAATGTTAAAAATTCTAGAATCCTTTTTTTTTTTTAAATGAATTAGCACTAAATGTTAGCCCAAGCTCATCTCAATTCGTTACTGGACACAATATTCAAATTGGTTCAGCCAGTGTGGAATAATCTCTGTCATCTACTCCACTAATCAACTTTAATGCGAGCACTAACGCACAGTGCAACAAACAATTTTTTTTTCGATTTTATTGTATATACAGGTGTTAATACTGTGACCCATTTATCAATGTATAACTACAGGATCAGGATATTGTACGGACAATATAAATCACAATATTAAAATTTCCGAGCTTCTCCACATAAATTATAACGATAAAATTTATTTTTTATTATCAGTACTACATAATATTAAACTTTCTTCTAATTCTTACAACTTAACATATTTTTCTTGTTGATTTTTTATCTGAACTAGATTGCATTTTCTTTTTTGTGTTTAAAGTATTTTTTCTGAAATAAACTTTATTTTGTATATGGTAGTGTAATGCATATAATATATAGTACTAAATTTGAAGTAATTTGTACACATATTAGGTCTTTACCTATGAAATTGCCGTTCTTCATATTGGCCATTTCAAACCAAAAAAAAGTTTTGATTGGCTGTGAATTCTAAATTCAAATTAATTTTGTTTTAAAAACATGACATTCTTTTTACAAATTTAGTCTTTTGTTTATTTATTAGCTTTGTATTTTCATTACGTTTGAACATTTTACGTCATAACGGATAGTTTAAAAATTCGTGTTATTATGGAATATGAGTTCCGTCCTGGCATCAACGCGGCACAAACGGCACGTAACATCAACAACGTTTACCAAGAGAACGTTTACAAATGAACGCAAAACCCGTTACTGGTTTGCCCAGTTCCGTGCTGGAAATTTTGATTTTAAAAATGAACCCCGTGGTCGTTCGGACACTTTGGTCAACAATGATGAATTAAAGGCGATTGTGAAAGCTGATGGTACTCAATCTACAGCCGAGCTAGCAGCAGCTTTTGATGTTAACATCAAAATAATATTTGTCCATTTGCGACAAATTGGCAAGGTAAAAAATGATAGATGGGTTCCCCAAGAACTTATTCGCCAGCGCAACGTATGCGTTGAGACCTGCTTCGCGCTGCTCAACCGGCACAGAAATGAAAGAATTTTGGACTGAATTGTTATGTGCGATGAAAAGTGGGTTCTGTTCGACAATCGAAAGCGCTCAACAAGTTGGTTAGATCCTGGTTCAGCACCAAAGCAATGCCCTAAACGAAAAATGACCGGTCTAGCGCCGGTGTGATTCATCACAGTTTTTACCAAACGACATGAGCATTACTGCAGATGTGTACTGTGAAGAACTAAAGACAATGATGGAGAAGTTCGCACAACCAGCTTTGGTCAATCTGCACACAAATCTCATACTGCAGAACAGACAGACTCCAAGCTGCAAGAGTTGGGATTGGAAGATCTCCCTCATCCACCGTACTCACCAGACCTTGCACCCACCGACTATTAGTTTTGCCAAAATTTAGACCATTTTTTAGCAGAAAAAAAATTCAATTCCTGCGAGGCAGTACAAAATGCCTTTGAAAAGTTTGCTGCGCAGTGGTAGTTTATTGATGTTCTTCTAGTTTCAGCAGTCCAGCTGATTTTTTCTACCACTGCGTTGGCAAAGATGCATCGATTACATGGGTGATTACTTTGAATAATAGAAATAAAAAAGTTTGAAAAAAAATTCTTTAACTTATTGTATGAAATAAGTAAAAGTATTTTTTAAATGGCAATTTCATAGTTAAAGACATTATAAACAAATAAAGTTTATTATTATATTATTCATTGGTAATGTTAGTCTATGTTTGTAAGTTTGCATAATCATCGTCAAATAATGAAACGGAAATTATGTTGAACATTAAACTGGAAAGCACTTGGACTGTTAATTATGAATTAAGCGCTTTAACCGTTTGATAAAAGTATTAACAATTCAAACTGGCGCATTAGCGTGTGCAAGTTTATATGCAACCTAAACTATGATATCGTATGAAATATACTCATCAGAGAAAAACACGTATATATAATCATTATCACAGCGTATTCATAGTCCATCGAGGAAGTTTTAAGCATAGGCCATGCAGAAGATTAGATTTTTTATTAGGTTTTATTTAGCTCTCGGTGACCCATCTTTCCTCACGATATTTTCCTAGGTATCGGAATTTTCCATATGGAGTACCTAATAAATTTGCATGTAAATTTCATTAATGCCGACCTTGATGATGAAATTCGGTTTGCTTGCCTTTTGTGAAATTAAAAGTGAGCTCTTAGACACTAGCAGAACTCTACTCAGGGGCTCATAATTGCTATGTTAGTCAAATTGGTATATTCCCCTGAGCTAGGACTCGACTCTGGACACGATTAATTACTTACTCCTCGATTACTAGCCACCATTGCCGTAACTTTTAACGAAAAGTTATTTATTATCAATAAATAAAGCAGGGTTTTTTAAATAATATTCATAATTCTTAACATATTTCCTTTCTTGAGTATATAAGAAATGAAGTGATATTTTTTTAAAGAAATCAAAACATCTGCAGAGGACGTTTTGATGAAGAGTCGGATGCTATTAGCGCACCGCGGGCGATCCGGTGCTTCTCGGAATGAGTGCCAAGAATTTCTCAGACTTGAAAATAACAAAACAGTGTCATAGTGTCATTGTTGTGTGTTTATAATATTATATAATAATGATGAATAATATTATATTATATTTGTAAGACTTTAGTCTTTAAGCATTCTTGCTTAAAGACTAAAGTCTTTAATCAGTGCGTGGCCTACGGATTCGAGACGTTGTTCCTTACGGATTGCTGTATGAGGAAGCTCAAAGTACTTACGAGCTATCGAGTGCGCTATGATATCCGCTGCAAAACTTAGGTTACAAACATACCTCAAAAGATGAGTCAGTTGATGTGGTAATAGGCCGGCCATATAGCTCGTAGATCCAATAACCGATGGGAAAGTAAGGTTCGCACATGGCAACCTCGTATTTCCCATCGCGGGAGTAGATGGAGTGACGACGACAAGTCTGCGGGAAGACGATGGATGTATGTGGCACAGGGTCGTACTCGAAGGCAGTCTTTATTAGAGGACAATGTTTAGTAGTTGACTAATAATGAACTGCGATAATGATGATGAGAACGATGATACTATTATTAATGTTTACTATTTAATAATACCCTTAAATAATGATGACGAGGATGACGATATCATTAATAATGTCTACTATAATATTACTATTGTATTCGTGTCTATGTTTTATGTAAAGGTTTGTTTTCAGGTCAAGTTGCTTAGAACATTTCGCCTTATTTAAATCAAGGTATAATGTTTAGAAGAGAACACAGCACGATAGAAATCTATTCATTCTAACCTTGAAATTTCCCATATTATATCGATCAGGATATAAAGTTAGAGTGAGCTTGTTCCACTTCTTGGTGGTACGCATCAAAAAAGGGGAAACAAAAAGTTTTGTGCGAATGGAATGGGCGTCAACTGTGAAAGAAAAAAAAAGAAGAGAATAAGGTTTAACTTCTCTAAAAACGACTTTAAAAAATATTTGACAGATACAAAATATCATACGATTTTATAAAAGAAAATTATTAACATTGATAATGATGTGGTTTTCAGTACTCAACCAAAATGTCAATCAAATTTATTACAAATCAAATCAAGTGTAGACTTATTTTAAATAGTAAGCTTAATCCGAGATTTATGACCATGCACGGTTACGTATTGATACTAAAAAAGTTATAAAAAGTCGGTATATTGCGTTGCTGTTTTCATACCGATATTCCTTAATTATAAATTTCGAGCAAACTCTTTAGCGTCACCCTAAAGTAAGTCATTAAAATTTATTACCTCGTAAAGCTTACCGTAACGTTAATTACCGACACCGTGAAATCACACGAATTATTAATAATGTAATATAACCGAAATCCGTTTATGACTTGTATACAAATTTTTATTGTTTGTTGTACAAGTAGACAAGTTTCTCTGTGATGTGAATGGATGAAATAAGATATCTGTTCCACCTGTTCCTGTTCCAGTGAAATAACAGTACCAATAGAATATTCAAGAATGGGGGTTTTTTATATTCCAATAGATATAAAAGAACTAACAATTTTTAAGTAGAAACCGACTGATCTGAAAGGGCTTTAGTACTTGCTTCTGAAATTAAAACCGTCTTTATGCGTTTAACGGCTTAGGACTGACAGCTTGATTATATATGTTTTATATTAAACCAAATCTGGAAGAAAAAAAAACCCACTGGTTTTTTTATTTTTAAAGCCACATAAATTATCATAGTAAATTTTTTTTCCTACATTATTTAAATATTTCATCAAATTATGCTTGAATAAAACAAAATATAACATAAGTAATACATAAAAGATCATATTTTAAAATAGTTTATTTCTTATAAATAGTTATATGAATAGTTGATGCTATCTTCAATATCAACCAGTTTTCGATAAAAACACCTTACTCCTAATCGAAGCTGTGATATTGTAAATTAATTTTGCTAGCCGCACTAACTCTGCTACCAAAGAATGTGGGTAATCAATTCATATTAGGCACATGGCATTCACCATGTCATGTCATTCTGCTCATACATTTACTTTTAACCGTGGTTTCGTCTTCATCAATAGGCCTTTCACCTTACCCCTCACAAGCCCTTAAAATTTATTACGTGTTGTAAAATAGGCCGCGACCTGCCTTAGTTATTTGGTACCCTAAATTATATTAATGCCCTCATATCACAAACAAGATACTTGTTTATTATTAACTGGCGATGATATACACGCTTTATATATTAAAACTATGTCATAGTTATAATTTATGATAGCAGTCTGTCTGTGATTCGAATTTTAGATATTGTAGCACATATGAAAAAGAAAAGAATGAAAAAGTGTCAACTAAGGGTGACAAATGAGCACACAATTTGTCTGACGGTAAGTGATATACATCCTCAATAAAGAATCAAGATGCACATCGCTACCAGCAACTCAATTTCCGGAGCCCTAAACTCACCATACGAAACACAGAAGTGTTATGCAACTATTTCACACTGGTATTTAGTGTGCTCGTGGTCATTCGAGCCGACCAATTCATGGTGGTGTTAAAAAATTAAGGCAGACAAGCTCGGTTTTGTTGCACACGGCATTTAATTACTTACCATAGATCACAAAGACTTGCGAAATATATGATCAAGTACTATCGCGTATAGTGTGTGTGTAACCTTTCTAATCGATTTTGAGTTCGATGACATCCTTCAATAGTAATACTTTATGCTATTCCCCTTTAATATAAAATCGATTAAAAACATTAAAAATACATATTATCTTTTATGGCGCGAACTTTTGATCACTTATTGTAATGAAAATTATAATGCTAATCATTACGAAAGTATTTATGATCCCTTCTTCAACTTTTCATTATCACTTTGAGGCGCTGTGCAAATGAGTAATATAACTGGCACTCTCTCACCCTTTGATCCAAAATAACGTCTGTACGATAATATGATATGGTTTTAAACAACAGGGATTGGTTTTGAATCTGGGTCGCCTCTTAAAGCAATATTAGCGTAGCTCGAGAACTAATGAGCTCGTGCGAATATTGGCTTATGCTGTACTCGATATATTTTATTCAGTAATTTGTATTTTATTAAATATATTGTGTTATATTTAACACTTTAGAGATGTAGAGCTACGTAGAAGCTATTTAAATGCTACAGCTGCGTAACTTTCTGATCTTAACTTTCTGATAATAATAATAGGTCAACTAAACGAGCCGAGGTTCGGCCCTCTCGGGCACCCTCGAGTCAGACGCTCTGAACAGTGTAATAACCACAACAACAACCACACAAACAAGGTTAATTATATACGAGATTCCATAAACAACCGCATATTGTGAAATTTAGGCTGTGGCATTCTAAGGGTGGCTTGAATCCAAACCTCGAAGACATCGCAATCGCGCGGTTACAAAATTACGTACGTTATATATAAAGCCACAATATTGACCAGAAAATTATAGTAAAACAGACCGCGTATCCTATATGATTTTATAGGATTCATTGATGATGAATGATATGAGGTGTATTTTGAGAGCCGTGGTAGTCGTGATAGCTCAAAAAGAGCCATGATATCTCAATGTCTAAGAGTTTACTTTTACGGGATCCTCGGATCGAACATGGTGCCAGCACCGAAGCAACTGTAAGTTGTATTTTCAGTGCTGGTTTACCTCGCGTTCAACGGTGAAGGAAAATTTCGTGAGGAAATATGAAATATGTCTATGAATTATGTTGGCTACGCATATGTGAGTACCACATGAGTATATAACTGTGATATAAATTACTTTTGATTACCAAAGTTAAGAGCTACACTGCAGTTTGTTTCTAACTGCAGAATGAATGGGTCAGCTCGACGGGCGAAAGACTATCTCCACACAGAATACCAGGGTGAAATAGCAGCTTAATGCTGCCGTGTTTCGTTTGGTGATAGTGTAGGGATCTGGTGACATTTATTAGTGGTGACGAGGCATTTCATCTCAGTCCTCAACAGTGTCGGTGACAACGCATCAGCATTATATTGTCTAGGATGAATGTAGATGTCATGAGGCGCAGGAATCACTTACCTTCAGGTGAACTGTGTGCTCGCTTGTAACACACAATGTAATAAATAATGAAAAGGATGAACTGTTTTATGTGATTATTTAAAGAATGTATCTATTAGTGTAATATATTTTCTTCGTTTGTTGTGTAACTGTTACAAATCACTATCCGATCATAGGTTGAAGCTTTAAAATTTAGGTGAATAGTAGACGAGGTAATATTAGTGTCCTAGTATTGTAGTCACAGCTGGTCCGCCTACCAAGCGTGATAATTACATCTTTTTATGCGAACTTTGATCCTTATTGTAATGAAAATTATAATGCTAATCATTACGAAAGTATTTATGATCCCTTCTTCAACTTTTCATTATCACTTTGAGGCGCTGTGCAAATGAGTAATATAACTGGCACTCTCTCACCCTTTGATCCAAAATAACGTCTGTACGATAATATCATATGGTTTTAAACAACAGGGATTGGTTTTGAATCTGGGTCGCCTCTTAAAGCAATATTAGCGTAGCTCGAGAACTAATGAGTTCGTGCGAATATTGGCTTATGCCGTACTAGATATATTTTATTCAGTAATTTGTATTTTATTAAATATATTGTGTTATATTTAACACTTTAGAGATGTAGAGCTACGTAGAAGCTATTTAAATGCTACAGCTGTGTAACTTTCTGATCTTAACTTTCTGATAATAATAATAGGTCAACTAAACGAGCCGAGGTTCGGCCCTCTCGGGCACCCTCGAGTCAGACGCTCTCGCGGAACAGTGTAATAACCACAACAACAACCACACAAACAAGGTTAATTATATACGAGATTCCATAAACAACCGCATATTGTGAAATTTAGGCTGTGGCATTCTAAGGGTGGCTTGAATCCAAACCTCGAAGACATCGCAATCGCGCGGTTACAAAATTACGTACGTTATATATAAAGCCACAATATTGACCAGAAAATTATAGTAAAACAGACCGCGTATCCTATATGATTTTATAGGATTCATTGATGATGAATGATATGAGGTGTATTTTGAGAGCCGTGGTAGTCGTGATAGCTCAAAAAGAGCCATGATATCTCAATGTCTAAGAGTTTACTTTTACGGGATCCTCGGATCGAACATGGTGCCAGCACCGAAGCAACTGTAAGTTGTATTTTCAGTGCTGGTTTACCTCGCGTTCAACGGTGAAGGAAAATTTCGTGAGGAAATATGAAATATGTCTATGAATTATGTTGGCTACGCATATGTGAGTACCACATGAGTATATAACTGTGATATAAATTACTTTTGATTACCAAAGTTAAGAGTTACACTGCAGTATGTTTCTAACTGCAGAATGAATGGGTAGATAGCAGCATAACGCTGCCGTGTTTCATCTGGTGAGTGAAGGGATCCGGAGACCTTTATTACTGGTGACGAGGCATTCCATCTCAGCCCTCAAGGGTGACAACGCATCAGCATTATGATTCCTTGTCAAGGATGAATGTAGATGTCATGGGCCGCAGGAATCACTTAGCATCAGGTGAACTGTGTGCTCGCTTGTAACACACAATGTAATAAATAATGAAAAGGATGAACTGTTTTATGTGATTATTTAAAGAATGTATCTATTAGTGTAATATATTTTCTTCGTTTGTTGTGTAACTGTTACAAATCACTATCCGATCATAGGTTGAAGCTTTAAAATTTAGGTGAATAGTAGACGAGGTAATATTAGTGTCCTAGTATTGTAGTCACAGCTGGTCCGCCTACCAAGCGTGACAATTACATCTGTGTTCATTTCTTCATCATCTTAAAACTCGTCCCTAGTCCTCTTCCCGACATAGGTCTCCTGCACAGGAACAAAATACATTCCAGAGTCACTTGCATCCATCGTCTTCTTTACAGAGTTGCGTATTTTTTTATTCTTTCAATTTTCTAACATTTTATTTAATTACTCTCAAATAAGATTTTTTTTATAGAATAGGTGGCGAACGGGCAGGAAGCTCAGCCGATGTTAAGTGATTACCGCCGCCCATGAACATCCACAACACCAGAGGAGTCGCAAATGCTTTGCTGGCCTTCAAGAAAGTAGTAGGCTCTTTTCTAGAAGATCCCTTAGGCGGTTCGGAAATACCGCTGGCAACAACTGATTCCACGGAGCAGTTGTTTGTACGTGGACGGAAATTTCGTGAAAAGTCCACAGTGGATTGCCAACCATGGAGATGATGAGGTTGAAATTTTCAATTCCGTCGTTATGTACGATGTTTCAACTCAACGGCTAGAATTGTTGTTATATGTATATAATGTCTAAGTTCCATATACTTTACTACTTGTTCCATACTTACTAGTTCCATATATATTACTATTGTTGTTTTTGTGGCTTTTCACTTTATAGCTGACACTTCATGATGTGTTAACATGTCTGCAATATAAGAAATTCAGTTAATAATAATAATAACGAAGATTCAAGATGGATTGTTATCTTTTAGTACAAGTGAAATGGAATGCTTTGTTTCCAGTAATTGGGTATCCGGTTACCATAGTTAATACAGAAGGGTAATGCTGCTATTCTCTGTGAGGCTCTGTTACTTACTCAGTCGGACAGGAATCACCTGCAGCTGAAAACTTACAGTAGTGTAGAGTAGTGAAAGCATTATAAAATGCATATTTAAATACTAATACGCAATTAATTGATCGCCATTCTGCCAATCATCTATGGCAATCACAAAAAAACTTTTAAAATTAAATTTTTATTTGTCTATTGTTAAAAATGTAACAGAAAATTCGTGTCATGGTAGCTCAGTGTCTACGCGTTTACATTTAATTCACGATACGCAAGCAAACCGTTGTTAAAATGTTAATATCTATTTTAAGTTGCTGATTGATCACGTCCTCGACGGTGAAGCTTCCCTCCTTCAAAACCACGCACGGAACTGTGCGTGTGTCTAAGAAATAAATTAAAAAAAACATCGATGACAAGTGAAATCCGCCAATCAGTCGTAGACCTTCGAGGAGACCCTTGCCCAGCTCTGGGATTTAGATATATATATGCTGTTACTTTATTTACTATTGATATTATTTGTACGCTGCTGAGATAAGTTGAAAATTGTTATTGTCAAGGAAATAGTTACGACACTCGCGCATTCATAAGTTAGTACATATACTCGTATGTCACGAAAGAAAAGTCACACGAAAGTTATGAAATATAGGCGAAAATAAAAATATTCTCGGTTATCTCAGGTAGAACTCACGGGAGTTTCGCCTATTATATCTTCGTAAATTTATATTTATTCCGAGGTTAAATAACAAAAAACCCGCCAAAGAAATATATTATAATACAACCAGGAATGGTGAACACACGTTAATATAACATTTTCTTTAAATATTCACTGAACTGGCAGTCTGGTATTTGGTATTTTTTTTATTTAAAAGATGTTTGTGTCATATTATTATATTATTTAGTTACAGAAATTGAAAATGATTAAATGATATTAATAATACATTAGCTAAATCATTTTTTTGTAACACATATGTTTATAATAACAGTAGGATAGTTACGCCGCAGTTTATAACAGTAGTATAATTCCTTGTCCAAGATGAATGTAGGTGTCATGAGCCGCAGGGATCACTTACCATCAGGTTCACCTGCTGGTACAGTGAACTGAGTACTTGTTTGTTACTCTCAATGTAACAACAATAATAATAAAAAAAGATTAATTGTCAATTTTCGCAGATCTGACCACCATATTGCTGAATGTATTCGCAAACAAAGAGACAGTCCATCTTGTTAATATTAAAGACATTAGAGATATTGTACCTGTAGTTCATGAGTGATCGCGATTATTACAGGTGTGTATATATATATATGTATATATATACATATGTACATATGTATGTCGCCTCATACGCCTCAGCTATTACTTAGTTTCCATTCTAGTGCGTACTCGTTATTTAGAAAAGAAAACAATACACTCTTCATAACCAACACCGTGGTACGTCTACGTAGAACGTAACCATAGACGATAATGACCAGCTCACGGACCCCTCAGTGCCCTGTGTCCGATGAAGCTGTAAGAGCCGCATAGGCTAACAGCATCAACATCAACAGAATTTAGGCTAGACGATAACGCCGTTGTCGAAACGGATGTGGAGTTATTATTTTATAGTTTATAAATATAATCTATATATACATAGATTGTCGTTTTCAAGTTGCAATAAAAGAAACTTAGGCTAACTTAACTAGGCGCAGTGTAAACACTATATTTAAAATATAAATATAGTCATGTACATTTAAACACAAAGGAGTGATGTATCTAATTATGCAAGACATTGTGCTCGTTTCACACAAAAAAGAACAAAACTAAACAGTATAATATACTCTTCTTAGTCTGTAGAGACGATATCGCTGCAGTCAAAATGGGGAGGAAATAATGGACAAAAATTAAAATTATTTTTATATACCAGTTTCTAAACGAAAGCTATATTTACATTAATTGCCGTTTTCATATTGCCATAAACGAAAATTTAATTGTTAAAGGCGCTTTATAAACACTGTATTGAAAACGTAGTCATTGTCTCCATATAACCACATAGACCACAAGACATATTGGTGGTTTGTCGAATACAAAACAAAATCAAACTACAGTAAAATTTGCTCATCTTAACTGACCTCAGACAATAACGCCGTTGTCCAAATGGATATAGAGGACATTATCGGCAAAAAAAAACTTCCAATCTTTTCAAGTAAATTCTAAACGAAAACTATATTTACATTTATTGTCGCTTTTAGATTGCCTTAAACGAAACTTACATTGTTATAGGCGCATTGTAAACACTATATTGGAAACTTAGACAATGTCTGTATATAAACACAAAGGAATGAAATGCCTAATTATGCAAGACACTCAGGCGCCTAGAGCGTTGTATATAGTAAAGAGATATTCCTTTGTTTCTCCTTACTCCTAAGAATATATTATTTCAGTGTTTTCTTATGTATATATTCTATAGTAGTCTCGTCTGCTTTTAAATGAATGTAGGTCGCATTAGGAAAATAAATACTTGATTAAATCGAAAAGATATTATATATGAATGAGCTACGAGTATCTTTGAGTAGTTTTAAATCCGATCTAGTTTTATTCAAACAATAATAAATAAGCAAAAGCATTTATTTACAGCAATTTATTAACTTTTGTACAACTAACATATGCACAAAGGCGGACTTAATGCCTAAGGCATTATCTACCAGTCAACCTTGGGAGGGTTGAGAGAAATCAAGGTAGGGACAGATGAATAATAATAAAGAAAAAAGAAACATACAGTACATCTAAATACTTGTACAATTATATATACGTATCATTATATATTATCTTAGGAATTTATAATGCTATATAAAGTAATAGATATTTATATACTTTTACATAAACTATAAAACAAAAATATATACATATTATAAATACAAACATATCTAAAAGTAAATATTTATATAAATGTATACATAATTATTATCGATGTAGTGAATCTGCTGACGCTACTTTCAATAAATGCTTTTTTGAACTAATAATGTTTTATTTAAATTGCACACCTAATATTTTATGCCTTTTATTTATTAATAGGATACTATATAATAGTATATAAAGAGATTTACAGAGGAAGAATGTGTGAATCGTGAGAAGAAGCACGTCCTCACAGAACACCTGCGTAAAGAAAAAAAAGCAGCATAAAACCACTGTATTTCATCTGGTGAGT
Organism: Teinopalpus imperialis; assembly: GCA_029286865.1. Taxonomy (NCBI): domain Eukaryota; kingdom Metazoa; phylum Arthropoda; class Insecta; order Lepidoptera; family Papilionidae; genus Teinopalpus; species Teinopalpus imperialis. The sequence goes on along the minus strand of JAGSMU010000020.1, from coordinate 37,337 downwards.
GAAATGTATGCCCTTATTGGTGACGAGGCATACTATCTTTGTCATTAACTCCTACGTTTTTGTAAATAGGTGTTAAAAGATATTCAGAGAAACACTGCAAATGCTCTATTACTATAAAAGTTTCCATTTCCATAAAACATTCACTGTCCGCGTATCGTTAACGTTGGAAATGGAGTTCCGTATAATAGAATATAAGAAGGAACATACTCGTAACTCACAGCCCGTGAAGCATGTTGCTTCCCTTAGGACATTACAATAAAAATATATTTTAGAGAAGGTGAATAAAAAACTTATTTTGTATTATAATTATTTTATTTATTTCATTGTGTGTTACAAGCCGCACTCACCCACATTTATCCTCGATAAGGAATCATAATGCAGATGCGTTGTCACCCCTAAGGACAGAATGCCTTGTCGACAGTAATCAGACATCGTTCTAAACAAAGTCAATGTCATAAACAGTTATATAATTAAATTATAGAATTTGTTTTATTGTATTAAGGATGACGAAGGGGCACACAATTCGTACGGCCCGTGACACCCAACTTCATCATCTAAGGATATAAGGACTCATAATGCAGATGCGATTTCAAATGCCTCGTCACCAGTAATAAGGGTCTCCGAGGGATTCGCTTTCATTCTCCCAATTTCAAATCAAATTTCAAAAATTTCATTCACTCTCCAGACGAAACACAGCAACAGGTAGCTGCTATTTTCGGCTCATATTCTATGAGGCCGTGGTTCTCCCCCATCGAGCTGAGCGATTCATTTTCGAGCATTAGCATTCTACAGTTAGAAACAAACTGAAGCGTTGCGCCACCACTGTTTAAAACAAATTTGAACTAAATAATAAGTATAATAACACGTGAAGTACTACCGTATTGCACATTTTCGAGACATTAAACAATTTTACCAATACAAGCAGAAATACTAAAACGGTTATCCACAGTAGATCGACTTTAACCGACAGCGTAAAGGAACAGTAATCTGAAGTGATATATAGCTCGTGGACTGCTAACCTGTTGGTGGAAAAGGTGATGGGGAAGAAAAAATTCTCGAGTGGCAAACTCGTATTGGTCATCGCTTTGTAGGACGAATCCCTACTAGATAGAGTGCGGGAAATCGATGGATGCAGGTGTCTCAGGGTTACTGTGTGGCACGTACTGGTGTGTACTGTAGGACGTATTCTATGGCAGTCTGTCTATGGGGGAGGCTAATGATCACCAGAGGCCTAGTGATGAATCAATAATGCTCAAATCAGGAATCTTTAAGATAAATTGTAAATAAATATTTACAATTTTTTGATATTACGTAAGCATATTTTCTCCTGTAAATTTCCCACCTTCGTTAACCTTTAATTAAGATTTATGTTCATGTGAGCAATATAATTACGTAATTACGTAATTATATTCAGCAAATTAAGTAAGCCGAAAGTAAATTAACGTTTACGTGGCTAACAAAGTTAAATTAATTGTATTTTGTATTTCGTTTATTGGTGCAATTTTTCATATTATGATATATAACATTTTCGCGGAAAATTTCAATTTAAAATTTAAATTACTGCATATTTTGCTTAATATTGGTACATCGAATTAAATATTATTTCTAAATAATCTTATATAGTCGATTGATGAAGATTTAACTCGAATATGATATCGAATTATTCAATCGAATGATGATAACGATTAGATCATGGTCGATTTCGACCACGGTGATATCTTCTGGTTATTATCAGATGACATCAATTGCGCAGAATATTTTATAGTGCCGTTAGCATCTACGCATGCATGAGGCACTCACTCATCGTCTCCTTCCCTATTCCAATGCACATTTGCAATAAAATCGTAGGAAAGTTCAGATACAATTACAGGCATACACGAAAGCCCAAAAACCAACAGTATGAATATTGTCCCAGGATGAGAATCGAACTCAGGACCCGCGACGTAGTAGTACTCTAAACTTTGAATCGAATATTATGACATCTACGTAATTCGTTACCATCATGTATTTAAAAAACGTGATCATTAAATAACTTATTTGTTCTTGTCATAAATGTTAGCTTGAACTCGGAATCGATTTTAAACATGACTACAACCTATTTGATAAGTTTGTTTAATATTCCGCAGTCGCACTTGGCAGGTGGATTGGCGAGTTTAATTTTCGACAAATGATCAATTTCCGTGAAATGAAACGTGTATTCTTGTCGCTATTTTCATACAAAATAAAGTTATATCGATTTCTAGGTGAGATTGAAGTGAGTTACATTATCTTTTACTTATTTAATGTAATGGACATTGTTTCATTTTTTACTTTTCTTTTACTCTCTTTTTATTGAACATCGGGTAAATTTACGGTACCGTAATTATTTTAAAATAATCAACATTTATTTCTTTATGATATCAACGAGAACTAACAGCCATCTACTAAAAGTAAACTTTAGTTCGGGGACCATCGTCTACCTTTAGCAAAGAATCAAGATGTAACGTCGATACCCCCAAAGACTCGAATATGTCATTTTCATATTTTTTCATTCGACCTAGGTTCAGGAGCAGCGTTGTGATGCTTATTCACCCTTTTATCTTGAAATGGACTTATTGATGTGACTGGTGACGCAAAAACGCTTATGTTCCTGTTTAACCAGTCACTTTCATTCTGCGGTACTGCACTAAGCATGTCGGTTTAAAATCGATAATCGATTAATTTATTTTTTGAAAGAATTAATCGTTCTTTTAGATCGATTTGAAACACTGAATCGATCCATGTACCCTCAAATCGCACCGATTCACATTGTAATAATAAGAAAGTCGTAATTGACAATGTGACTTGTATAAGTCGTATATTAGAAGTATTTATATAATCACAAAACACGTTTATTTTAAAAATAGTACAAAATAAATATATATTTTTTAACTTCTAAATGATAATTATTAAAGACATCTTTAAATTGAACGCATCTAATAATGGAACAAAGAAAGCCATGCAAAATTGCGACACTAGACCACTTTTTAATAATTTTTTATACAATAATTAATACCTTTGAACAAATGAATCGATTTTTTTAATCCATTTAAAATTTTTGAAAATTTACAATTTTCTTAGCGGAAAGGTTAAAATCAACTTATTAATCGTTTAATCGAGATTCGATCTTTTAATGCTCGATTTAATCAAAAATCGATTCTAGTGCGTTCCATTCGAATCGAATCAAAAATCTTTTTTTTTTAGAATGTATCGAGGTTGATGATGAGAAAAAATAATTACTATACTTAATTATACAGAAGTTGCATAGTTACACTATTCCTCTCTCTAACTCTGCCACTGTTCGTAAAATGTGTCCAATTTCACACGTTCTTCATTCATTAATAACTAAATCGTTTCACGTCATTATTTTTTTTGGAATCTTAGGTTCACTTTATGTTAAGTTACGGCCTACATATTTACATCTATCGTCATCAATGTTGCAGAATGTACATGTATTGCTTGTCCCAGTCCTGAGGACTGAGATGGAATACTTTGTTTCTTTTATATAAAGATATAATAAAGATATAGCAACGCTATTAACGTAACTAAAATTCCCGTCAACCACTCCAACTAAGCTTAAACGCTTGTGCTGATAGATGGTTTACAACGAATAGTCGAATGTTCTTTCCAACCTACGACGTTAAGTTACCTAGACCTAATCTTAAACCATAATCACCCATCATCATTATAACTAATGAAATAAACACAATTTATTTCATAAGTTATAAAACTCTACAAATCAGTTTTAGGAAAATGTGTTCAGTTTCGTATATTCTTCATTCGTTTGTTTAGTGCCGACCTAAACAACGGGTGTTTCTTGTACTGTGGTAAATTATTATGCTAATTGCTGACTATGGCGTGCAAAAACCGACACAACCCAGAGAAATTAAATTAGACGAGATGTTGCGGTCCAGTTATGTAAATCAGTTTCTTGCAGTGAGCAGCGTTGATTGTAATTTTGTAGTATCTCATAAAAAAGCTATGTTCTGAATATTTAATAATAACTTTTTGGAAAATGATGTCTTTTTATATGGAATAGGTGGCAAACGATCACACAGTTCATCTGATGGTAACTGTTCACTCCTGCCTAAGAACACTAGAGAACGCGCATGTCAGAGACTACACTTTATTTTATATAGCTTTGGATGACAAACAAGACAGTTTACTGGATAGCAGTAGGTTATAGCGGCTAAAAAATACTTTCATCCGTCTTCATCAAAGATTTAAGACTAAATGCCTCTGAACTGTGGTTCCCCTTCCCTTTGCTCACCATTTCAAATTCAGCAGCATTATACAGCTATTTCTCATTGGTATTCTGCGAGGGCGTGGCCCTTCCCCGGTCGTGTCGACTCATTTATGCTGGGGCTAATAACTAGATGCATTGTGGCTCTACCGCTAATATAACACCAACTGGTTGTTATCAGAGGACATCGAATACGTCACACAATCAGGAACTCAATTGCAGGTACAGGTTTCTCAGACATTCGGGTTGACAACGCATGTCCATCCCAAAGCTTTGTTGAGGAGAGATGTATCGAGCCGCAGTTATCTCTTACCGTATGGTGAACTCGTTTTCCTACCTCTCATGTTATAAAAAGAAATATTTCCTTAGATTGATCATAACAAAGACATGAATTCATATTGTTATGAATTCATAATAAAAAAAAGTATTATACAACAATAGGGAAGATTAATTAATTGTAGAAGTGTGATGTGAATTCCTTTGTCCTAGGCTGGTCTTTTAAATAGCTTACGTTGTAGAAGTGCTTGAAGCGACTCCAAATACTTCAGTTTTTTTTAATATCATCCATACCTGAGCTCCTTTGCCAGCAATACAATAATAAAAAAAATCCCTAGCCACTAGGTTGAATTGTCTTGAAATGCTTCAGTTTTCTTAATACCAAACAAACGAGTTTTCAGGTCAGTCAGACCTGAAAACTCGTTTGTTATCGTCGATACAATGATAAAAAATTCACTAGTTGCTAGGTCGATGTGGCTTGATATGCTTCAGTTTTTTTAATACTATCACTGAACTGTGTGCTCGTTTGTCACTTCCAATATATTAATAAAACGAAAAGAAATAATAACATCGAACAGCTTCAATTACCCTTTGTCAGTTTTCACATAAAGTCAAAATAGCACTGGGTACACAAAGGAAGCTATTAATTTTGAAGGCAAACGGCTCGCTGTTGCCATTGACGGGTATTTCCATTTCTTGAGTAGAACGTCTAATTAACGTGAAGAAAGTTATTTGAAGGAGAGTTTCGAATAAATGGCATTCTTAATGAAATACTAGTTATAATTTTAATGTAATGATAATATCCAGCTTGATATCTTTTGATTATTGCCAGATGACATCAATTGTGGGAGATATTTTATAGTTCCGTAAGCATTTCTGCAATCACAGATATATTTGTAGCCCCCCTCCCTATTCCGATGTAAATGTTGTGCAATAAGTTAGGAGTTAGCAGCTGCAGAATGAATGGGTCATCTCGACCGGGGTGGGACCATGCCCTCACAGTATACCAGCGTTAAATGCAGCATAACGTTGCTGTGTTTCGTCTGGTGAGTGTAAGGATCCGGAGACCTTTATTGCTGGCGATGAGGCATTCCATCTTAGGCCTCAAGGGTAACAACGCATCTGCGTTATGATTTCTTGTCAATGATGAATGTATGTCATGGGCCGCAAGAATCACTTGCAATCAGGTGAACTGTGTGCTCCTTTGTTACTCTCAATGTAATTTAAAAAAAAAGCTCAGATGCAGTGTCAAAAATATACATATGGCTGTATTATCCAGATCCGAAAACCCAAAATATATGATGCATAAATTTGTTTTTATTATATATATATTGTTCCTTGGCTGGGTAACGAACTCAGGGCCTGCGAAACAGCAACCAGATAAACTCACCACTACACCACGCGGCTGTCACCCTTTTAATGTACTACATCTCTATTTGACTGCTTATTTCATTGAGGGTGGGCAAAAGATCACATCATGACATACACATTCATCTTCGATAAGGAATCATAATGTAGATGCGTTGTCACTCCCAAGGAAAAAATTGAATTTGATTCAAGACAGCAGGAAAAGTTGAATTGAATTCATGCTGTACTAAGAAACAAGGGTAGATCTACCATTGTTCAAATTTACTTTTGACTCTACTGTACGTATATAATGAGGAGAGTATGTAACTCAAATTTAAATCCAATCTGATACTGATACTTTAAGACCAAGTATCAAGAAATAAATATGTCAGTATAGCCGTTTTTGTTACGATAAATTTTATTTATTTTTTAAATTCCGTAACTTGTTAATATTTCTTACAGTAATAAAATATAAGCCAGCTATATTGCGATAAATTGTACAAAATTTCAAATACTAATTTCTTTATTCTTTTAATGTAAAATTGCTACTTAGTTTCCCGGAAACGGTTTCCTTTATTTATATTGTCCAACCTTTTGAGAGATTCTTCATTAAAAGTAGCCCCGTGAGATATATAATTAACGATTACGTAAAGTAACTTTATTTTAAGGTTTATTATTTATCTAATAACAAGGACAATATAGATTAACAATACGATTAGTATTTACACATAAATAACATTCTTCTTAAAAACAAGAAGACAGGTTTACTGCCGGAAGTTTTTGATCTTTGGAAAGACCTAACTGTCTTAATAAACAAGAACAATTAGAAACGGCTAAAGAAGTTTAATTTGGGCTTCATACACATACAATAAATAAAGTAACATACATACATACATTACCAGTGTAAAAGAGGCAGCATAATTTCATCTGGTGAGTGTAGGAATCTCCTCCCTCATCAATGGTGACGAGCCGATCTTAATCTTAAAGGGTAACGACGCATCTGCATTACGATTCCTTATGGAGGATGAATGTGGGTGTTTTAGACTGCAGAACTCACTTAACATCAGGTAAACTGTGTACTTGTACGTCCCCTTAATTCAAAAAGAAAGTTCTAAAGGCTTGTTCTACGGATCTATCGGAGTACACAGAGGCTACACGACTGTGAGTCCTATTTATTTATTTATTAAAGCTATATACACAGTTATGTATAAAGGCGGCCTTAATATCTTAGGCATTATTTACTGCTCAAAAATTTTGTTGCGATTAAAATACTATTATATTAATCATATTATATAAATAAACAACATATGCGTAGTTATAAAATACATACATAACTAGACATATATAATAAATACAAATACACATAGTTATATATGGTATATATACAAATATATATTTCTGCCATGATTCTACCAATCTGTTGAGAAATGGCTCTCGAACTTTCACCTTAGACGCGTACCAATTTGTAGCTTCTCTGACCTCAGCAGGAAGAGCATTCCAGAGAAGAACGGATTGAACAAAGGAGTGGAAAAGGACACAGAAGTAGAAGGTTGTTGGTCGAGAGAAGTTTTTTCTATTTTTCCTTCCTAACCGTTATAAAAAGTTTTGATTACTCTAAAACCAACCTGTTTAATGGGATTCAAATATAATCCATCAGATATGTAATTACCGAGCCTAGGTACGGTATATGGTAAAAAATAATAAAAAAGACGTTTGGCAGCCATCTGCTATAAGCAGCAATTTAAATGCATTTTCCGAAGCTTTATTTAATATATTCCCTGAATACTGAAGCATCAAAGGACCGTTTAAGGTAATAAATGGCACACGTTGTAAGGTTTTACTCGAATTTAATCATTCACTACTTATTGATTTTAGGTGTCATATGTTTAATTTAGACTCCACCTGACGGAAATCCAATATATATATATTTAGTAACAATATAATGAATATAATATATACTATGGAAATTTGGGAGCTCTTTTCAGTGTATGAACGTACAGTAACGACAACACAATTTAATATATATATCTTTTATAAGCAATTTTTTCTTACCTTTTTTTGCATAAACTACAAAGGCTGTTTTTAAGTTTGTGTTATATTAAATTATATTTATTTTGTACATATTTGTATGTTTGTATATAATATATTGCTATTTATAAGAAAACATATTTATTGTGTATATATTTCTTTTGCTTTGTATTTATTCTGATTGTTATTGTACTTATATTTTAGCAATGGTATTAGTATTATTAGAATGTTTAATTACCACTACACCTATTCCACCACTATTTCTGTCTACTATAAGGGTTGACTAATAAATAATTAAGCCTTAGGGCATTAAGTCCACTCTTTGTACCCCTTTTTGTACGGTATGAATAATAAAATTGAATTAAATAAATTATTAGTAAAATGAACTGGTTTATTAACATCCTATATAAACCATCAAACCAATAATCTTAGTATCAAAGTATTATAAGTAAATATTCAAAGTATCCTGTGGTGAAATTTTGTATTTTTAATTCACATATAGTACTAAGTTACCTTAGTTACATAAGTTACCTGTAGTCAGATAAGTTCATCATCCACATATGAATTTATTGGTAGCTACCGCTTTTGTGTGATGCTGTTGATCTTTTGACCTCTACAGCTTTAACGAAACAGACTCGCAAGCGGAGGGCCCGCTGAGTAGGAAGACAAACGCGATGTTGGCCTGAAGAGCGGTTACAATACTGCTGAGCTCCGACTGTAAACGAAGAATGTCGATGACTACAGAGGGGGGCGATTACGATTCGAGGGCCCCTCAGAACGAGGTTCGAACCTCGACGCGGATCGTTATCAAAAAGGGAGGAGGTAGCTACCTGTATTGTATTGTATTTACATATGTATTAATGTATGTACGAATATATATGTATGTTATATTTATATATGAATTATTTATTTAATATCTATATATATATATTATTTTTTATTTGTTTATTTTATATAAATAACTTTTAGTCTTTTCTTTTTATTAATAAGTTTATTGTTACACCTATCACAATATCTCGCCACACCTTGGGTTGACTGGTAGATAATGCCTTTGGCATTAATAAGGTCCTTCGTGAACCTTTAACTTTGTTAAGGTTAATGCAATAAAGAAATAATAAATAAATATGACCTTACATTAAAATAAAAGGAACACATTGTTAAAATATAATAAAGCGTTTAGTGGAGACGTCGTGGTGTAAATATCGATGTTATTTTCGTATTGATTTTTGCCTTAATTGTTTTGGCACAGAAAAATATATATAGTATTCACCAGTAGTATAGCTTCCCATGCGGTATGAATGGCTCGGCGGGAAGGACCACAACCGCATAGCATATCAACGTGAAATAAAAGCACAAATAACTGCCGTGTTTCATATGGTGAGTATAGATATCAAGGAAGCCGGTTACTGGTAACGTGGTATTCCATTTCAGTCCTCAGAAAAGAAATGATGATATCGTCTTAACTAAGAGTGGCGCTTAGTTTTATAAAAAAAACTCTTTTACTAGAACAAAATGTACTGTAGAATATTAAACAGGATATAATAATCTTCTGCTGACACAATATAGGACACAGTTTCATACAAAATTTGCACCCGTTAGTGATAAATCAAAAAAGAAAATTCATAACTTGCAACCCCGGTGATAAAATATTCTTTGTTAGAAGAACACGACTCGACAAGAGAGATTCTAAGAATTGCAATTTCGAAAGTGAAAATATTTTACAGAACTTTACGGTTTACATTTCCTTGATGTTCCAGTTTATAAAATACTTTATATAAGGATATAATAAAAACATTGAGTATTCTAGTAACTGTTAAGAATTATGTATAGAGTTTCTGTATAAGAGACGTAAAATGCGAGGCGCTATTATCCCAGATAAACTTTTCGATTGTCTCTAAGACAACCCGATCAAAAAACTTATTTCATGTATCTACCACCAGAACCAACAGCGGTCAACGCGCACTTCTTTATAGAATGTGTACCCTCCACAATAAAATGCTCAACAGTGTAGATGTGTTCTCATGCTCTCGCTCAACTTATAAGTCCAATGTCAAAATATTATATGTCAAAATGTTGCTCCACAATTTATGGTCTTTGATTTAAATTTGTAATTTGCAATTTTTAAATTTGTAATTTTAAATTTTTGTCCAATTTTGTTTTTCTTATCTTGAACACACTTTTATTGCTTTCTGTAAACTCAAATACCCATGATTGCTTTGTACTTTTACTACTTCTGTTGTTGTCAATATTTTAAATAACTCAATAGATCGCTGCAATTACTTTACATGTCAAATAAAAACATGCTAAAGATTATATGATACCAAATATGTCCGCAGTGAGGCATTTTAAAGGGAATAATTGTAAATAGTGTTATATTCTATATATGTTGTATTTTTTATTATATCTTTTGTTTCTGTTTGTCTCCAAGTTAAATAAATAAATGTTGTCCAAGATGACAACTACACAGGATAAATTATAGTGCCGTAAGCTTACGCACAAAAATACAGGCACTCGCTTGTTATCCCTTTAAATTGTAATGTAATGCAACGAAGGTCCGAATGCATTGTCAAGTACTGTCAAGTAAATGTTCCATACATTCATACAATAAACCCAGACCCGAAATCCAACAATCGTTATACAGAAATATTGTTGCTCAGCTGGGTCCTGGACCTGGACCCGCACCAGTCAGGTGCTACGTTACCATTACGCCACGCGGCTGTCAAAAAATTAATACATGTAAAAAAATATACAAAAACATGATAGCTTAATGGTTAAGACAACAGTCTTTCCGCCAAGAGGCTGTTGTATCAATACATACCGTCTTGAACTATCACGTTTCCCGAATTCTAACTAAAAAAAACCCACACGACAACTTTATAATGATTAATGGAGCTGAAATAACTCCAGAAGTAAAGTGGTTAGCGTTTTCTTTCTCCTTTACCCGACTGGAGTAAGATGTGAGTGCTTATTGTTTATAGTTTTTTTTTTATGAAAGTATGCTACCAGTGCTGAATATTTACTAACTTTCCCGTTAACCTCCCTAAATAAGCTTCAATGCTTGTGATAGGAGATGGATCACAAAGCCAACAAATGGCGGTTTCGAACATAGGACCCTCAGTTTGTACCTACCACGTACCTAACCCATTACGTCTACCTAGCCATCGTACCCTAAACTATAAGACTATTGATGCTTCATTCATATTTATATAGTTGTAAATATTACTATATTATTATTTATAATTTCATCATTTTCACCACCGGGTATCGAAGTCGGGACCTACAACGCAATAGCCAGGTTCTCTAACCGCGTGGCCGTGTTATGATATTGTTGATTAAGTCTATAAACGAGGCTTTTGTAAAGGGGTATTATTTTAAGGAGGTCCGACCATGGTCACGGATAGCCTATTGAGATATTAAATGTGCTTTATGTATAAATTAGAGTTAAATGCTAACGCCCAATAACGAATTCCTATTTAATTTATATCGCGATCACAGTTTAAATTAAAACTATCTTCTAATTAAATTTCTGAGAGATCTTAAGCTTCTTAACATAGATATATAAATATGTAAATTATGAACGGAATAGCGACAGGCGACGAATGAAACATTTTAAATGTTTTTATCACTTAAGTGCTTCTCAAGTTCTCTCTCAAAAATGTAACATTTTCCTATGAAGATTGTTTAACCAGTGCTTGTTACCAGTGATGAATTACACGGTCCTCCATTTCCGGTCGTATGAGAAAGCTCAGGAGTCACTCAGAAAGCTATGTAGCGGACTATGCTCGGTGTTTCTCTGCGTGATAGAATACTTAAAGTTGACATCCACACTAGAATGAGGGTGACCGACTCAGCTCAAAGATTAGCAAGCTGAAGTGGCAATCGGCCGAATGTAAAGCTCATAGAATCGATAACCGATGGGGAAGAATTCCCCAGACTATCAGTCCTAGTGTAGGAGGATCCCGTATTGGATGGGGCAACCTATGCAAGACGTTGGATGCAGGTGACCCAGGATTGTGCTTTGTGGCAATCTATGGGGAAGCCTATGTTCATAACGTAATATTTATTATGAACCGTAAAGATTGAAAGGGCTACTATTCCAAAAAAATCTTAATAATTTTTTAATTTTTTTATATAATTTGGGACATCTACAGTGTATACGTGAAAACAATCTTAACGCATAAATACATGAAGTCAAATCTGATGCATGCACCAATTAAAGATGAACAAGATAAAAACCAAACCATTTGTTATAATTAACGGTTATAATGTTACAAAAATTAATTAATGGAGAAAACATTAACTGATTCTAAATAAAACAAAAAACAGAATTAAATTATCAATATGAAATAAAATAAAATATTATTTAATAAATAAAATGAATCACAATAAAATAACTACATTTTAAAATTAAATTAAATAAAGTCACAATTAAAATTAAAATTAAGTGGGAATTAAATTAAATGTCTACAACAACATTATACAATATAGAGATTAATTAATGTTATATCTGTTATTCCTAATGGATGGCCATTTTATATCATGACAAGAAGACAATAGCTTTTTTTATGCTGTTGGTATGCATGATGTTGATACCTGGTCGATTTCCGACCACGGCTATTTTTATTATATTTATTTATTTACTCTTTATTGCATTAATGGTTCACAAAGGGTTGAATTAATGCCAAGAATATTCTCTACAGATCAACCCAAGGTGTGGTGAGATATTGTGACGGATGTAACTATAAACTAAGTAAGCTGGAATACAGATCTTTTGTTAAACGAAGATTAAGGAAGTCTGTCACGAGATAAAGGGAGATATGTTATCAGATAATATCTACTACGCAGGATATTCATCATCAGCCTGTATCAGTCCACTGCTGCTGCAGGATGTATTATATCATCGTATTCCTTAGTATGACGTGATGCATGTACTATATGGCAGGAAGAAGGCTCAGATGCAACGTTGAGAATACAGGACATATATACACCACACAACCCATACCCGACTACAACTATTTCGTGATTCGTATTCGCGAATCGTTGTTGAATTTTTGTAATGGATTATTTTTTATCATCACGTGAACTGCTCGTTGTCATTCAAAATGTCATAAACAGAGTGCAAGCCAAAACAAAGATCAAATAACATTTTGCTAACGAGATCTCGTAACGAAATTACGATGATTTCACATCAGTTATATATAAAGCTCATATAAAAAGTTTAAATCTAAAGTTAAGAATTGTACTTTTTGTATATCTTATTGATGGGCAGTAGTCAGAGAAATAAATTAATTGACATGAATAATGAAAACAGTGTTAAGCCCAAGCATTTTGTATCTAATTGGTAAGAACCACGCCCTCGTCGTGAGTGTGGGGATTGGAAAGACCATTACTGGTCATGCATCTAAATTATAATTCCTTATCGAGAATGAATTTTAGTGTCACGAGATAATCCGCCATCTGGTGAACGATGTGCTCACTCGTTACTCTCAAAACAATGAAAAAAAATAAAGTGTCGTTATTTTCAAAATAATAATAATAAAGTTTATTTGCTGTAATCCTGAATACAATTTCAGTTCCTCCTTTTCTCAAGGAATTCTTTATCGCTAGTAATAATTTCAAATCATAATAATCTACACGTGCTTTGTTTGTCAAATAAATACAAAAGAGCAACGTAATATTTTACGTTATTTTTAAAAGAGAGTATACGAGTTATGAAAATATATTACTCGTGCTCTTCATTTGGATCGTTACTGTGCGCAATCTTAGAGGCACCTGGGACTCTCTCCTCCGAGTACACGCCGTTAACTTCTTTATTTATGTCAGTAGAGTCAAACGTAAATCTTTAGCGAAGTAACAAATCTCTTGGTATCCATGCTTGACTCACTCACTCGCCTACTTATTAATTGTGATTATGTATGTCGAGTGCTTCGATGATTGAAAATAAATGTGAATGATTTCCTTATATTTTTTCTTTCAGCTTTTTTGAGTTCTTTTATAGGTTATAGGGATAATGCGATAATAAAAAGACTTGTTTCTTTTAGGTTTACTTGCACTTTTTATGTAATGCACAATGATTAATTTTAACAAAATAACAAAACAGGAAACAGCAATGCGGAAATTTCAACTACGGATGGTCAATGGAAAACAACAGTTTTTAGCAGTTATTTTATATCAGTATGTATATTTTTTAAATTACATTGAGGGTAACAAACGAGCGCACGGTTCACCTGATTGCAAGTGATTCCTGCGGCCAGTGTCATCTACATTCATCCTTGATAAGGAATCATAATGCAGATGCGTTGTCACCCTTGACGGCTGAGATGGAATGCCTCTTCACCGGTAATAAAGGTCGTCGGATCCCTACACTCACCGGACGAAACACAGCAGCATTATACAGCTTGACGCTGGTATTCTGTGTCGTCCTACCTCGGTCAAGCTGACCCTCTCATTCTGCAGCTAGAAAGAAACTACGTAAACGTAATGTATTAATATCGGCTCTAAGTGTGGTAGTCACATAATTAAAGACACATACAGGATATTAGTTTTTTCGTATTTTATATACAAATTCAAGACATTTATTATCAAGGTTTATTAACATTTTATTATAATATATATGTGCCATTTTTTTCGATAACTTATTGCCATTTTGTAGATAGTGACATAATCTCATTTCTGTAGAAATTTTGCGACATGATCTGATCAAAAAAGCGACAAATAGTTTTGATAGGCCTCTCTTGATGTTAACCCAACACTACCTAAAGAATTCTGAAGGGACCAGGTTCAAGGTCAGGGCTATATTGTGGATGCATTAGCATTTCTCAATTAATCTCTCTCAATATTTGCTTCAATATCTCTCAATACTGGCTATATATGTGTGGTCTGGCGTAATCATGATAAAAAACCTTCCACAATCTCCCGCACCCTCTGTTAATTAGCTGTTTTTTCTCTATTTCTTGCTTGAGTCTTATCAGCTGTCAGCAATAGAGATCCGAATCGATGGTTTTGCCGCGATAAAAGCTTATATATTATTCGTTCATATGACCTTCCAAACCCATTATACGCAGCATCAGCATCTTAATAAGGTGATTGCAAGTTAATTCAGGTTTCGCTATAGTCTTTGGAGCTTGACTACCCTTTTACCATCATATTTTTCGCAAGTTCTTGTAATCCACTTTTCATCACCAGTTCATCCATCTTTTCAAAAACGGTTTTCATTACGTTTCACTAGAGAATCGCAAATGAGTATACGACTTTTTCTTACAGTGGGCTCGCATGACACCCAAATATCAAGCTTTTCGTATATCCAGACTTTAGCAAATGTGTGAAAACTATTTTGGTCAACCCCTGGCTCTTTAGTTTTGTCGTAACTATTAATAACCGATCTTTCTTCACTATTTCAATAGCATCGACTTTATCGGTCGATCAGAGCGAGCGTCATCGTTGACATCTAATTTTCCGGAATTAAAACGCTTGAACAAATTTTTTGCTACTCTTACTGACCTTGCGTTAAGTCCATAAACGTCACAATTTTTGTTCGTGGTTTGTGTTTCTGTAATCCATACTGAGCCGTTAAAGAAACTTATAATAATCATAATAATTTATTCGCTTACGTATAAACATAGTAAAGATCAGGCATGGTGAAAATTATTTTATTCAAAATTTTTTTCATTCAGTGCATCCATACAATCAGGTGTAGCACTTCCATATTTGAAGTGCTTCCATTAATGAAGTGCTAAGTTAAATAATATTCGTTTCTTTTTACTTACTATATATAATTAATATTTTATACAATTTTTTTTTAAGTTGGCTTTGTATGTATGAATCCTCACCGCAGTCGCTCACATCAACATATCAATGTTATTGACATAACAGTGCCACCAAGAAAACGGACTTAATAGGACGTTCCCAACTTCAGTCCAGTCCAAATTGGCGTTCTATAACATAGAGTGATAAGCCCCTTACGGAAAGCCGACAAAGTTGCATTTACAAACGAATATAATCCTTTTTAATAAATAAATGTTTAACCTGCTAAGCTTTTCATTCTGTCTATTATCACGTTCATTATATATCATAAAGTATAAAAGAATATATAATAACTTTATACATTTCCCTTTTTCTGTTTTTATTTTGTTTTCTTCATTATAACAACACAATTTCTGCTCTTGGAAAATAAACTTTTTATCTCTGTCGTAACAGTTTACCGACTAACACGGTCGCTAAAATTTTTCAATTACTGACACGAGAAAAACTTTACCGCTCCATGTTTCGCATTTTCATCCGCGTGAGATGATTTTTATTGTAGGGACGAAGGGCTGTATTTACTATTTTTTTAATTTTTATTTATATGTATTTATTATGATGATCTTTATCTTTTTTTAATTTTTATTTATAATGATGATCTTTTTTCAGAATTACTGTGAAGTTTATACAGGCAAAGTCAAACATATCGCATCTTAGACATTTTCTTTTTTATTTAAGATTAAGGAGTCTCGCTATCCTCTCCACTATAGTAGACGAAGTGACTGACATGTGGGGTGGTATGCATACTGAAATTATTCCTAAAGCCGTATCTGCAAACAGATTAATCCCAACTAGCCTCTCCAATCTTCTGAGGGGGTTGGGACTCCAGGACAGGCAGCTCCGGGCTCAAATGTAAAAGGCGTAGCTCCTCGACACCGCTCGAATAGTCCGCAGGTTTTTCTCCCATTCGCCCTAACCCTCGATCGTTTGGACTCCCCTGTCGAGGTATTTCCGTCTGGTTGGCCTTTATATACGTATTATATTATATGTGTATTATATTATATAATATAATATATAGAAAATTAAATATCCCCAAATTGTAATAACAAATGGCAGGAAGCTAAGATAAATAGCTGTCATTACAGAAAGTAAGTAGCATAGTCCACCATGTTGCTATACTGCTGGTTGACGTACATTAGACATGCAGGTTTCCTCAGTATGTTTTTCCTTCATCGCAGAGCACGTGGTGTATAAGAGTTTAGAAAAATTTAATCGTGTTCTTTAATTTGTTAAAGGCATTGTCTCACAGTCCAGGAGTTGAATATTAATATCTTTGTCAAATTTATTAACGGTTTCAAGAAAATCAGTTAATGACCCTATAATTATTGTAACGAAACGGCACAGTTAAAGCGACTTCGTGATTTAACTATTAAAATTTTAAAATTATAAAATAATCAAAATTCTTATTAATCGAATAAATCGTGAATAGTATAAATAATAGTTTTAATAAATCATGCCAGTAGTTCTAGTAACATTACTAACCTTTCGGTTAACCAATCCATTTGAGCGTAACACTATGCACTCGGATGTCGCTGCTCAGGCGACATTATAACGCAATTAAATTTGAAACATTTAAAATTTTTATTGAATAGCAGTATACACATTTAAATAACGAAAGATTTTAAATCTTCCATGAAGGTGCTCGCATCCATATAAAATTGTCCTAGTGTAGATGCTTGCAACCGCCATATGGAAAATTTCTCCGCGTTTTTAGCGGATTAGAACCTAACTTACTTAAGTTACCTCGAGACGTCTTGCATTTCAACACTACGCTGAGCCTGAATCAGATATAAATGTGGCGTATTTGAAAATCGCAGTCCCATATTTTAGACAAGATTGGATACATTCGTAGGCTGTGCAACCACACAAAATTAAATATTAAAACTTAATTACTTCGCTCTTGAAAAAGCTTTTCCTTACTCATACAATTTAGAAACTTTCTGTCCTCATAGCCTTTGAACTTTGTGTCCTTTTCGTGAAGGTTCTCTGACAAAAGTAATTAAAAAAGTTTCATGTACTTAAATTAAGTCAAGGTATCTGTTTCCTTGTTTTGATTTATTTTGTGTGGCGAACAAAATTTTACATGAAATCTTATTCATGTAATAGGTATATAATATAGTATACATATAAGCATGTAGACGATACGACAGATTAAATTAAAAAAATATGTGTAGACATTTTTAGAATATGCCTGAGAATGGAATTCAGATCCCACCAAATTACAATTATTACGATTTTAAAGTCTGTGTTATTCTATTTTGACATCAATGGAGACACCATATACAGGTGAGCCAGAAAGACGTACGATTTTATAAATGAAATTGCTTCGGAACGGTTATCAGGGGATGGGGTGCTATAGCTTCGTTCATGTGAATTTAGTGACGATGGAACATTTCAAGGTAGTCTTGTAAAAATTATTAGCAAATGATGATTCCTGCACTGTCGTTCGGCGTTTATTTCGCAAAAAGTTCAGAATACACGATTTAAATCAATGTTACTGTGAGATGTGAGAAATGATCATGAGTCAGGAAATTTGAATTCATAGATTCCTCGCTTAATCAAAAAAGTGTGGTAATATATTCATAACATAAACAAGGAATAACGGTTCACATGCGTTGTCACCCCTGAGAACTTACATCATGTAATCTGATCGTCGGATCCCTACACTCACTATATGAAACACAGAAGCGCTATACAGTAAACCCGACTTTTCAGGTATCGCCTCATAACGAAATCTAATGAGGTCAGGTCTAGACTTTTGGGAGGCTATGGAATATTCCCTCTATGCGATATGACTTTTACGGCAAACATCTCGTCGATGATTGTCGCTAATGAGTCATTACAAGTACGGCATGAAGCACCGTCTTGTTGAAACCACGTGGCACGGTTAAAGACTTGCAGTTCTTGCAATTCCGGGAAGAAAAAATCATGTACTAGTAGTACTTCTTCTAGTGTTTTTATTGTTAATCACCATGTTTCACGCAGAACGTAAGTTGAGCGCCCGTGAAACATTCCATCGCGACTATCTTTCCGTGAACCAAGCTACACAACCCCATCTCCCGTATGCACCTTCAGCTTATCGTTCCGAAGCAATTGCATTTTTAAATTCATGCGTCTTTCTGACCCATCTTGTTTAATACACCTCTTCTAAAAAAACTACGAAATATAATTCCTTAAGAATGTTTTTTTTTTACGCATAATTTCCAAAAAAATTATTATTTTACATAAAATTCAAATTTTAACATAAAGAGGAAACCAGTCCTATTGTTAAAAGACTCGGCTGCAAGAAAAATAGCTATTAACTTTGCTGGTTTAGTCAGCTCTTTGTTATTATTAACGTGTGACCTAATATCACAAGAAGAATAATTTTGTCATGAATATATCTTGTAATATTCAAAATAAATTTTCGAAATATATCTATAATTTTAAATTTAAAAAAGATACGCTTTTGCACTATATCCTTTGTCGCTAGACAATGCAAAATGGAGGGCTCGTATATATTTTATGTAACTATTGATAAGATACAAATAAAGTATTCTATAGCCTTCAATTAACTGAGTACTTTTTTTAAGAATACAAGCCAGGGTTTTTATACGAACCCCTGATGTTAGGTGGTGATGAAGAATTTGATGGTACTTCGCTGTAGTTTAGCATAAGCCTATTCACTCTTCACTTGAAAACACCCACTTTATACTAGGACGGAAAGCCTATAAATTATTCCAATCCTTCCCTGTTCGCATTGTCAAATACGAAGACGATAAGATTGAAATCCACCGTCTGTGTGTCCATCAAGACATGATGTCCGATAGTAAAAGGGTAACCTACATTCATCAAATACGAACGAAAATTGCAAAGGTCATCGTGACTCTGAATACGGTTTAACATTTAATATACTGTTCATTAACGGTTTATAAAGTTTTGTAAATAATTAAGTTGAACTTAAAGAAAGCTTTATTTGTGCATATTGAACGAGATCCAAGAAGTAAATGAAAGTACAAAGAATGTTCTTGCAAGCAGAAGCGAAATAAAAGGCAACGTAGAGAAATTTGAAAATCTCGTAGCGGCGTGTTATTTAGAATGAAGATCTCGAATGGCTACAATTATTTATGTTTCGACTGGGATTGCTTCTATAGAATAGAAAAACGTTAAATAATTAGTTATACATGTTTATTTTCATTCCTAAATATTTTTTCTAACTACCACCTTGGTAAAGTTGACATGATGTCATGATGACAAAACTTTGCTCTGTTTGTAGAGAATGCCTTTGGATTTAAGTTCGCCCTTTGTGAACATTAACTAAAACTTGAACTGCAATCCTCGTTTTCAGTTTTCTTTTATAACTGCTTCTTTTACAAAATAAACATGAACTTAAATAATAAACGACGATTTAATAAGAATAGCAATCCATCAAAGTGGACTAATTTATTTTCCGTAGAAAGGACGGAAGATAAAAATAATTTATGACTGTTAATTAAGAATTGTGCCTTATAGTGACAACCATGTTTGTATAAGGAATCTTTAAAGCTCCTTTCTTTAATATTCTTATCTGGTATTCATCCTCAGGACTCGAGAATCGTTAGCCATATATATTATTTAACCTATTTATCAAATATAATCAAAGTAAAATTAGAAGCAAAACAATCGGTAAAGTTTTATTTGTACGGAACTAATGATAGACAAAACCTTTTAATTATTTTCATAATAAAAGCACTGATATGTATAATTAGAGACATTAACAGTCAAGTAGTAAATCATCAAGCCATGATGCTCCCGTGTTTCGCACGATGCGTATAGAAGTCCGGAGCCTTATTACAGGTGACCAGGTATTCCTTCTTACTCAGTTCATGGTCCAAAATGCAAGCAATAAACAACTACTATTACAATATAGTATTGTCTACGTCGAAGTTAGTAGATATATTACTTTTTATAAGTGGTAGACATACACTGCAGATTGTTTCTAACTGCAGAATTAATGGGTAAGCTCGACCGGGGTAGGACCACGCCCTCACAGAGTACCAGCGTAAAATAGCAGCTTAATGCTGCTTTCTTTCATCTGGTGAGTGCAGTTATCCGGAGACCTTTATTATTGAAGACGAGGCATTCCATCTCAGTCCTCAAGGATAACAACGCATCTGCATTATGATTCCTTGTCAAGGATGAATGTAGATGTCATGGGCCGTAAAAATCACTTACCATCAGGCGAACTGTGTGTTCGTTTGTTACTCTTAATGTAAAAAAATATATACTATCACCGTCATCAAATATAAGAATATAAATAATAAAAAGAATTCTTAATTTTTTTTATTCTTTATATTTTTAAGGTAAATACTTAGTCTCGTATTACCTTAAAAAATAAATATAATTATTGCATACTTAATTACCCCACCTACTTATTATTTTAAACTTTATAGATACGAGAAAGATTGTTGATTAACAACTTCGGACAGTCGTCGCCGCGTGTGAACCGAACCACCTTCCACTAGATGCGGCGACCAATTATGCAAGCTTGCTGAAGTCGATCGATGCAGGTTGTTCAGGATCGAGCTTTATGGCAATCTATAGGGGAGGCTAATGATGATTGGCAAGTTTATACTATTCATAGAAATACGTAATTTTATTGCCTCTACCTATGAAAATAGTTATAATATGGCTGGCTCATAAATTATTTATCTCTTCAAATGTTCGAAGAAACTTTGAAGAAATTAAAATATCCCTAATTATTGATATATTTATTTATTTATTTAACTTTAATGTACACAAAGCATTTATATAAGGGAAGTAATATAGGAAATATATTACGATAAAAATCTCTTCAAGCAGATCTGGTGTTGGACATATAATGGGAAAATAAAACAAAGTACTCACAAAAAAAAAAGAAATAAAGATAAATAGAGGAATAAAATAAAATAAATTACTAGGCCTATATTTATTTACAAACATGATAAATTAATAATTGATGTATAGATAATAATACATATAAATATATAATGTAAACATTCATATTTAATATATTATATACCATACAATAAAGCTAATATCTCATTATATACACATATATATATATATATATATATATATTATTCTGTGCTATATTGTTGAACTATTGCTACCTAAGAATAGCTGTTTGTTTTCCAAAACGTAAATGAATAACTTTAGGTGACTGATATTAATTAAAAATATCTATGAATATAATTAAACATTTCTTCAGTATAATAAATCTTATCACGAAAGTGTATATTTCATAATTTTCTTTAAAATAGAAAGTATTATTTTATGTATTTAAGAGTTATTTTTAAATGATCAAGTTGAAAATAGAAAAAAATTAAAGTGTTTTATACTCGTATAACAGTAGAGAGATAAATGTTAGCAAATTTGTAAATAAGTTATAGATTATGCCAAAAGTTTAGCGTTAGCCATATTTGAAAGTTTGAAAGTTTGTCTAATATTGAAACACGTAGCAGATGCTTACATAAACACATTGATTTAATCAGTGCAGTGTTATCCAGGCTCCAGCTTATCTTTACCTATGTCAATAAGGATGTTGAGCTCCCTTTTCTTTACAACTGGTCATATCATTATGAGATATACATACGAATCTGTGTGAGTACACACATGCCTATCTATTTGTGTATAACTCATGTGTATGAGTGTGATTACATAGGTAATCTCATAAAAAATCTTCTTAAAAAATTGTCTTGTAAAAAATGTGCAAGGATTCATTTAAATCAACTTTGATTTTGTTGTCAAATGCTTTAATCAAACATGCTATTCGTGCGTAGAAATTTGTAGCACCTCTACGCTTTAACGGACCCAGTGACCTGTCGCGTACGTAATTGTGTGTCACGTTGCACGAGCATATGTTAGTCTAGAGGACATGGCTCATCCCTTTCATTAATACACACATTGGATCGGCGTCAGTTCTATCTACCGAATCGTAGACAATACTTTTAAATATTTTCTTCATATATTCTCTTATAAAAAATATTCAAAGAATTTCTTTTAATACATCTTTGTCTTTAAGGTTAATTTAATCAATTATCTAGAAACAATTCATGCACTGAAATCTATAGGACGTCTATGCTTTAATTGATTTAGCGACCTGACACTTACCTAATTGTGAGTCACGGTGCAGGATTCGTGTTAGTCTAGAGGACATGGCTCATTCCTTTCATTATGTGACACACATATGGATGTGTCAGTTCCATCAGGAGTAGATAGGCAATAATTTAAAATATTTTCTTGAAATAATCTCTTTTAAATATATGCAAAGAGATTCTTTCAACACGTCACGCACATATTTGTGTGTCACGGTGCGTACATGTTAGTTAGGAGGAGATGGCCCATCCCTTTCATTATGTTACATACATACGTATTCTTATATAAAGTAAGGCTAAACTTATCTAATGTAAATTTTATGAAAATGTACTCTGTGTAAATAAATAAATAAAATTAGCACACATTTTACTTAATTATATAATTATGATTATTGCTGTTTAAAGGCATCTTCATTGTTCCTGAATTAAGAAACGTAAGACAGACAGATTGTTATCCAGGAGAACCTTCACAAACCTAAACGCGTGTCGTTAAGACTAGTTGTAACAAACACATCGGTGTCATATCGCAATTTTGTACTGGAACAGAACAGTACAAATATGCAACTAAAATAGATTTTTAATTATCACATAACTCACAGAAATTGAAATATTTTTTTTCATATATCATCATAATATATTGTTAATTAGTTTATATTTATAGTTTATTCTAATACTGTAGTTGTATAAGTGATTTTATTTATTGTATATTGTATACAAACATTGCAGTTATTACATAGTTTTAAATCCTCCTTCGAAACATATAAAACTACAATAACAACAATAGTATAGCCACCCTGTAACTTGTTTGTAGCTGCAGCATAAGTGAGTCACCACAACCGTCGACGGACCATCCTCTTAAGAACCAGCATAGAATAGCAGCATAATACTGCTATGTTTCGTTCGTTGAGGTATAGGGATCCGGAGACCCAGTGACTAGGGTGAAAACGCATGGGTATGATCAAAGTTTATTAATTATAGCTTATGTCATTAAATCACTAAAAGATGTACTGTGTGCTCGTTTCCCACTCTGAGATTAAATAACAAAGTTATCCCAATGCACGCTTTGGTTAAAGCCGGATGCAATGAACTGATCTCGATTAATATGGTCAACCTCAAGGATTGAAATTGAAGTGCAGATTGTCAAGCCGCCGCGAAGGATTCCACTGAAACCACAATATCTACGAAATATCACGAGAGAGAGATGTTGCATTAATAAATATTTTTTTATATACAATTAATGTTTTGTCCGTGCTTCTGTCTGATTACGCTGTTCATTTATAACTACAAAGTATGTATATATATATAAATATATATATATATATATATATATATATATATATATATATATATATATATACCTGCAGGCCATATGTTTAAGAACACCTTTATTAAAGTAGGAAAATAAAGTAAAACGCCAAAAAGATATTAAATGTTTAATTAACCTGTTTAATCATCTAATAGAAAATTGATTGACAAACAATATACTTAAACAGCGTAAAGAAATATTCACAGTCCATGCAAAAATAGTTAGCTTAGTTAGGTGTCTTGTTTTGTTCCAAATTTCGCATAAAGCATTCCACATTTCTTCTCGCGAGGATGGGCCACGGTTACGGACGTTCCTATCAAGCTCTTCCCACAAAAGTTTAATGGGATTGAGATCCGGGCTCTGAGGGGGCCAAACCATGTCTTTTAACACCCCTTGTGCCTCTTCGTTTCTAAATACCCTCTACATTATTTCGAGCTATGCTTTGAATCATTATCTTGTTGAAAAATTAATCCATCTCCAATTAATCGCAACCCGAAAGAAACGGCATTTTGTTTTAAAATGTTTTTGTACTGTTCCTTTTTCAAAATTCCTTCAATTTTATAAGCTAGCTAAGCTAGAGAAGCAACCCCAGATCATAATTGAGCCACCACCATGCTGGATTGTTGGGACTACACAATCTGACATCATCTTTTCTAATTCTACGTTTTGAACCGAATAATTCAAACTTGGATTCATCGGTCCAAAGCACTTTTTTAAAAACTTCTTCAGTCCAATCTCGATGGGCCAGAGCCCACTGCATCCGTTTTTTTATTGTAGTCAATGATAAAAGTTTTACTCGGGTTTTGTTTACTTCGACACGGATTTCTGGTGCTGTTAAGCGTCTATTTCGCTTACTGAAAACGACAATGAAATTATCCTCACAAGACGTGGTAGCTCTCTGCCTTCCCGAGCGTGGATGATCTTGAAAACTGCCTGTGTCCCTGTATGTAGTTATTGTGCCATGAACACAAGTCTTCGATAACTTCAGCTGTGAAGCAATCTCACGTTCGGATTTGCCTTCATTATGTAAAACAACGATAGTAGAATGCACTTCACTGCTAATTTCTCGAGCTTTCCCATTTTATGACGTCGTA
This sequence comes from Teinopalpus imperialis, assembly GCA_029286865.1. Taxonomy (NCBI): domain Eukaryota; kingdom Metazoa; phylum Arthropoda; class Insecta; order Lepidoptera; family Papilionidae; genus Teinopalpus; species Teinopalpus imperialis. Next base: position 12,131 of record JAGSMU010000020.1, on the reverse strand, counting down.
ACTGTAGAAACCACAAGTTTAGACTAATTGAGATGGTTTGTGAACAAACCCAAGTAAACTCGGGTAATTATAAGTCAGAAACACGTGTTTTGCCCAGTCCATACAGATAGAAGCGTTGCTGGAGTTTCTTGAGCCACTTCCTCTCCAGCGCCCACGCATTCTGAAGTGGTGGTACAGGTAGTTAATAATAATATTGATATTAATTAAGATAATCCTCTGTCAGAAGCAACTGACCGAGCCGAGGTTCGGCCCTCTTGGGCACCCTCGAGTCAGACGCTCTCGCGAAACAGGGTAACGGTCCAAGCCGAGGCTCCCTCTAGGGAGCCCCTGCGCTGGTTACCCATATATAGAGGTCTCGACTGAGAGCCATAAGCTCTCGGTCACCTCTCAACCCGGTGAAACTGTAAAAGCCCTGGGGCTAACAGCGGCCATCAGCCAGAAAAAAAAAAAACACGTGTTTTCAGGAGCTAAATAATCCTAATTATTCACCAATACGTAACAAAAGCAAAATTTTATTACGACTCTACCACCTGGCTCTAGCGCAGCGTTTGTCGGTGTTTGAAAACAATAGGTATTTATTGTCCAATTACTTGAAAGTAAACAAAGGAATGACTTTTTTAAATATTCGATACTAAAATAGAATATGCAGATGTGCATTTCTTTAATTTTTCCTATGGGATTTTATTACAATTGATGGATAATTATGTAATTTATTTGCGGTCTTAAACTATATATATATACATATGTATAAAGTACATAGCAATACGTAATTAATAGACCTGTTTCCTTATGTGATTTACATTAATATGGAAAATGAATTAAAATTGAATATTCAATTGGAAGAATTATTTCAACCATGAATTCAAATATATTGATATATATTTTTAAGATCTTGTATGCCATTCCAGGCACCGCGGTCTTCCTCAAATTAAAGGTTGATTATTGTTTTATTGACATTAATGATTTTTCGAGGTAACGAGGTAAGAGAGTTCGATATTGCCAATTAAGTCCATTATATTTAATTTGGCATATATAAAAAAATCAGAAACATATTTCAACGATATCGAAAGACGTTTAACAATTGCTCGGCATGACGGTCTGCTTTGTTGCAAATTCTTACTTCTAACTATGATAACAATTAAGGGCAAATATATGGCGTAATAGTTTGTTATACGAAATTGATTCATTTAATTTAATCATACTCGACGAGTTAAAACAGAATTAATTTATTTTAAAACTAAACTTAAATTTGCATTATTCAGTTCAGTTAGACGTGCATGTATGTTTCATAGTAAAAGTTATGAATGTTCTTCATGTTCCAAACTTTCGATGCTTCAGTATATTGTTTAATAGAAGCTGCCGTTAGTTTTGATTTTAAACTATTACTCATATGCAATTTCCTGAATATTGTCTGTCTTTACGAATTTGGGCTCAGTGTAGCTCAGTGCTAAGCGTTTACTTTTAATTTAAGGTACGCGAGCAAACCCATTTCGATCCTCGGTGCCTAGTAACAATGTAATATAAATTGCAATGTGCAATTGCAATGATGTTAACATTGCGCCAATACATGTCTAAGAAATAAATAAATAAATAAAAAACATATTTCGAAGACATTTGAAGTCCGCCAATCCGTTTACCAAAAGATGCTGTTCTTACAAAAAAAACGGCACCAGAATACAGCGAATGTCCAATCTCATATGTCAAGTGGCAATTAAGAAACGACACTATAATAGAACGGCAGAAAAGGTATTAGAAATCTGACAGCAGCGATAGCAAAATTATTTTTTCCAGAAGTCAGAGAAGCACATAGGCAAATACATGACTCCATAAACCCTGCCCTGAGTCAGATATATACGAGACATGGAAGCTTCGTGGCCTATTTATTTTAGTATAAATGCAAACAGAACCCTTCATGTATATGTGAACCTGACATGGAAGAAACTGTAATGCACATATTAATAGACTGCCCAAGGTATAGTGTACACAGAATAGATTTTGAACTAGAATAAGGTTACAAATTAGAAACTTATCTCTTCCCTCAGATAATAAGGAATAGCAAAGGGAGACAAGATTTTTTAAAGTTCACTGAATCTAGCTAAGAATCACTGAAATTGTTATTAAAAGGAACAAGTAAAATAAAAAAATATTTTTATCTACATTATATTTAGTTACATATATATTATTATTTACACATATCAATTAAAAATAAAAATGTGCGTTATAATAATCATAAGACTATAAAAGTCTCCGACTCGTGTCGAAGGACATTAGCAGATAAAAAAAAAGTACGCCAATCCGTGCAGCTGGACTATGCTCCAACAACCTATTTTATGCTCACCAGTGGGATTTATTTATTTAATCTTTATGCACTAAGCTAGTACATTGGCGGACTTCATGCCAAATTCATAATTTCCCAGTCTATCATTGGGTCGTACAGAGAACATTGGGTAGGTGCACAGAAAGATTTCATGTAAGTTCAATGTTAAAATTGGTGGCCATGCGAACGTGTACAAAATATATCCAAATATACAAAAATAAAAATATATTAATATATATGCAAATATAGACATATATTTAAATGAATAATTACATAAAAATATACATATGTATATACATATAAAAATAAAAAAATATATACATAAAGTAATATTTGACGATAAAAATCAACCGGCTTACGAGGTTTTGAGTACATGCTCACGAGCTTTTTTCTTAAATATATCGCGACTACCATACTTTTTTTATTTATATATAGATAATTATAATTGTTATAAAGCAACATGAATAACCTTTTGCGCTTAATGACTAGTAGACGAGTACTTAGGCCTTGAAGCCAAACAGTTGCCATTAGACCCTCAACCTCAAACCAGAATGGGCTGCTATTATTTGCAATAAAGATCACCCTTTCAAGGCGTGCCGCGTTTAATGTTTAGTATCTTCATCAATCTTATGCTCCCTGCTTAATAGCTTACCAGTATTACAGTACTGTAAACAGAATATTAATTGTAACTTTATCTCTTAGTATTCTACTCGTGAAAATAATATAAATTATGCAAATATAATATAATATAATATAATCATAAATTAAATGTAAACTAGTAAAAGTCATAATTAAAACCCAGATTTAATACAATTATTTTCGGTGTCAATTGATTTAAATATAAAATTAGATATATTTGTTTTATATTTGAACAATATATTTTATATCCCATAGACTAAAAAGCAAAAAGTTAAATTTTAGTAATATTACTTTAGAAGACTAACATATCCCTTCAATACTTTGAAACTATGAATGTATTTTATATAACACAATGATTTAGCATTAGCAAAAACCTCGTGGATCCTACTCGTGCAACATTTGCAGCTTCCACGTAAATGGTAGACCTTTACACGTCCGTAAGGCTATCTTTTCTACTAGCACAGTGAGAGATGTGTTCAGCGATCTTAAGTAATGTATATTTTGGTTTCAGAAGTTGCAATATTTAAACAAAAATAATTATCGTGTATTATTATTGAAAACATTTGAATTTAGAAAAACTAATCAAATAAATCTAATTAAACAAAGATCTAATTCTTATCTTAACAAAAAACACCAATCATTCCTTTAACTAAAAGTCTTCTTACTTACAATTTTATTACGATTTATGATATAAAATAACAATTAATACAGCTAACAAAACGCGCCGACACTTCCGTTCCGACCGAGAACTGACAGCCAAATGGCCGCCGACAGTTTTTTCCATTAAAGATGAATTTCCTAAATCGGCCTATCCCGACGATGCGTCGCCCTCAACGCGGTCTTTATGACGCTGGATTGGTGGTGGAGTCGATCCCCTACTTCAACATCTAATATACGAACGTATCTTAGAAATTTCTATACTAGTTTTAGACGTATGCGCCGCGAGGAAGAAAGCCTCTCTAAAAAATAACCCCAATCCCAAGGTCTCCAGTGCCGATAGGATGAATGGCTGGAGGGGAGTCCAGTCGTTAGCTGTGGACAGGGACCATACCCTTCAAAGGAAAATATGAAAGCAGTTGGTAGGAAAAAACTACCCCAGGGATGCCGGCGATGCCGGAGAGTCCACCCCCGGACTACGGGCAGCCCCATCGTATCTGGGGGGCGGCAACCAGCTGCTGCGCGGTGATGCAACTGCAACCGACGGTCCCACAACATCCATGGACCAAAATGAGGGAGGAGCCGTGTCGGGGACCAGCGGTACTGGCACGAGACAGGCATCGACGTTTAGTGCGTCCGAGCACGCCATCAAGTTTGGCCGGGGAGAGCGATTCCGATGTCTGGTTGTTAACGGTAGGGGTTTCGCCGATTTTGATTTTTTGGGCAATGAAGGGGTTTATGACCCTGCTGCCGGTAAATAAAACATTTCAGACTTAACGAACGACTAGGGAACGTTGGTTTAGAAAGAGGATTTCTGTTCTCAAATTTAGTCCAGCTAGGTTTTACGTATATGGATAAGAATGACACTAGGTCATTCATCTGCAAGTCGGCATCTGCGGCTGCAGCCCTAATTTGGGGATCTGTAATGCTTCAAATGACTATTAGGGTCTTCAACTCGTCGTCTAAGCCTTTAACTATTTTAAGTCATAATAAATAATTCTCCTCGCGTATTCGGCGTAGGTACGTATTTATCGGAGGTATCGCATTGTATAAAATATTCGCGTAATCGAGCATTCCTGAACACAAAGGTTTGAATTCCTTAATGAAATTGCTCCACTTTCGGTCGGTAGTTACCTATTCGTTCAGCCAAGAACGCGCTTCACCCTTGAGACATGTTGATACTCGTGACAAACACTCTGTGTGGCCCCAAATATTAGAAGACCTAAGAAGACCTGGCCCGTTCGACTTCGTCATACCACATGTCAATATCGTTAATCGTAGTTAAATGACTAGAAAGGTAAAGGCATTATTCGCGAGTCTCATTCGGAGTTCGCAAGCCCGATAATATTAGTAAAGAAAAACGACGGAAGCGATAGGATGTGCCCTATAGTCGATAGGGCACTCAATCGATTAACCGTTAGAGACCTATAAGCCTCATACCACATTGACAGGTTAGGTAACTTCAAATATTTCACTAGAGTCGATATGGCCACAGGTTTTCATCAAATTGCAATCGAATTCGCAAAACGGCTTTCGTCACACCGGAAGGAGATTTTGAGTACCTCCGCATGCCATGTGGCTTGAATTGCCAGTGGCACGAACTCGCCTATGGTTAACCAACGAACTATTAATGACACACTTCGCTTGATTCCTGTCATAGGTCACATAAATAATCACCGTCAGATGAACAAACTGCTTGGTTGTTACCAATATAATATATATATATATATATATATATATATATATATATATAGATTATTATATTATTATATAATTTACGTGATTTAATTTTAGAATCAGCTTCGAGTATCCCGTATAAAGTTTACCGCGAGTGCCTGACCCTAATCAAGATCTTTATTAATATATTCGTTTATTAATTGCTTTGAACCACAATATTGGATAATCTCTTGCCTATAATTCAGTATAATGAAGTAATAAGTTCCGAGCATATTGTGATCCTAGCTTAACTTACAATTTTAATCGTGTTCGAAATGTTACTACGTTTTTAGTTTAGTGTGTAAACATACGAGTAACGATTATGCGAATGTGAAATTAGTAACTAGACTAGATATTTGTATAAGAAATAGAAATAGATAAAAAAAACTTAATACCTAGGGCATTTATTTTAATGTTGTGAGAGACAAATGAGGACATAGTTCACGTGATGTTAAGGGGTAACTGTGGCTCATCTACTCTCAATAAAGATTCAAGATGCATATGCATTGTTACCTCTGAGGATTTGCAATTGAATACCTCATTACCAGTTTCCCGAGCTTCTCACCTTACGAAACACAACAGCGTCACGCTAATATTTTGTAAGGTTTTGGCCCTTTCCCGGAGAAGCTGATTCATTCACCTCGTAAGCAGAAACTAGCTACACCTGCCTACCCCGTTGTTAAAAGTCGGCAGTGAACCTGCGACTCATCTGGTACTGCGGATATTAATGGACTACAGTGATCACTTATCATCAGTGAGATGCTTGATCTTTCCTCAGCTATTCTATAAAAAAAGCAACACGTTATTAATTTATTATGGATTGTACTCGCTGTACTTGATTATAATCGTAGAATATAGAATATGGTATAAAGACTGTAAACAACAATTTTTATTGATATTGGTTGAAAAAGCTACCTCCAATAAGCTCTACAACATCATGAAAGGGCGCAAAGGGCTTAAACTAAAATAGGAAGCTTTTATGAGCAGTAAACATTGCGCAGACCAGAAAGCATGCCGGGTTTAATGGCTGACCCGTATCAATCTTACGTCCCTTTCTAGACGTTGTAACTATGTACTTCAAACGTAATTCTTGTATATGTATCTTATTCTACTATCTCATTCTATTATAATGTAATATTAAAATCAGATAGCATTCTGTCAAATGCTTAGTTTTTAATTGTCTTAGTCCTTCCCCAGCCGATTCTTTCCTTCTACATATTGTAGTTTCTGGCTCACTTGATTTAAGTTACGTATATTCTTAAGTTATACTTCGATAACAAAGTACAACATTTTTCTGAAATTTCAAGTTATAGGTCTCGTGGATATTGATGGCCATTTGTGTCACACACAAAAAATATGTACATGGACTTAAATGACGATGGGTACAATGGAAAATAAAACTTTGGTAACCACAAAAATTTGTATGTAGCTTTTTGTGTGTTACCATCGTTTTTAGTGTGGTACCAAAGTTTTAATAATGAAAGGAACACTAATCATTGATACTATGTCACTCCTAATAATTAAAATAGTAGTAGCCATATATGTATTTATATCCAATAATTTTAGGGCTTTTCATTCTCGCCACTAGCTCACAGCAGTAAACAATTTGTAACTTATTAATTATTTCTTACTCTTTTCTAAACTGATTAACATTCAATGCTTTACATTATTTTCGAACTGAAAAAAAATATGTTTAAAAAGCAGTTATAAACATTTAAAAGATTTTTTTTAGAAAAACTTTTACAATTATGGTGGCATTGTGCTATTAAAGTCAAGATTAGCGGGGCCACCGGAGACATAGGTGTGTACAGGTTAGGTCAGCTTATAAGCGGCCAACATAACACACAAAAGGATTATCGTAAAACAAAAACCGATGGGAAGAAAGGTTTTAGAGTGGCAATCTCGGACTGGCGTTCTCGGGGATGGACGACCCAACAGTAACCCGTGCTTATTGTTTACTATTGGGCTGTTGAGAATGGTCCTAACGCAATAATTAAAAGATAATCATATTAACATGAAATTGTTACAACAAAACAATAATCCGCCACTGTCGAAGTCTTCGTATGAATACGAATGGATTTGAAATGTTTTTTTTTAATTGAGAGCAGCAAACGAGCACACAGTTCACCTGATGGTAAGTGATTCCTGCGGCCCATGACATCTATCTCTATCTACATTCATCCTCGATAAGGAATCATAATGCCGATAAACCCTTGAGGACTGAGATAGAATGCTTCGTCACCAGTAATAAAGTTCTAAGGTCTAGGTAAAAACGAAAGAAATAAAAATTGGTATCAAAATCGAAAAGTAAGTTCACTAGCTGCTGTGAAAATACGTGTAAATAAATCACAATATCCGTGTGATAAATTAAAAACAACCGCTTCATCAGCAATAATTGAAAATAAATCATAACATGTTTTAACAAGTATTCACATTAAAGAAAACTTAAAATATTTAAAAGTAACAAAAACACAGATGGAATAGGATCCATTATCTGATACTATAAATAAATATAACCTACTAGGGAACGAATATTTAAAATTTAGAACATTTTCTTATATTTGCAAAATTATAAATATTCTTATTAACCGACAAGTAATATTGTCAAATCATCGCGTGAAACCGTTAGAGTTAATTCTTAGATGAAAATTAATTAACGATTTAAAAACCGGCTCTCTCAAATATATAAAATATTATAAAGACTGCTTAATTCTCTTTTCTACGAATATCAGTATTTATCAATGGTAGAGATAATCAATCAGCTTGACAGGAGTATGACGATGCCCTCAATGAATACTAGCGTAAAATAGCAGCATAATGCTGCTGCGTTTCGTCAGGTGGGTGTAGGATCGAGAGACCTTTATTACCGGTAACGAGGGGTTCCATCTCAGTCCTCAAGGGTGACAACGCATCTGCTTTATGATTCCTTGTCAAGGATGAATGTAGATGTCATGGGCCGCAGGAAGCACTTGCCATCAGTTGAACTGTGTGCTCGTTTATTACTGTTAATGCAATAACAAAAATAACAGTATGTGAGTAATTTGAATTTAAACCTTGACCGTTTGGCATTATTGACTACATTTTAAACACTGTTTACTGAGTGTTTGGCGTTTACAGGAAATGTCTTAAGACATACTTCCATGTCTAACGATGTGAGATTTCTCCCAAGCAACGCTACTTAGTTTGAAATTTCGCTTCACGGTGTTAGCAGTCGTCGGAATATATGCCATAAATGTGATCAGCCTATTATCACTTAAACTTGTAAACTCGGAGGAAAACTCGATTATAGCTATTACTATTTCTCCCTCTGAGATTAAACTTGTGATGCCTGAACCTTTCCAATTTAGTCTTATAAACGTTCTCATGTGTATTATCAGGGACACAACTTTCCGGTAATTATACTACTAACAATTTTGTACTTTTACTTAAATCTGTCACCTATTCGTCATTATATATATATTATAAAATGGAAGAGAGGCGTACTTTCGTAATGATATTTCTTCCAGTAAACAAATGCTTTGTCAATCTTCCTTCCTTTTATTTTTTTTATAAGGCAGTAGTGAAATTTAGGATCATTTTTCATGGTAGCATCTACAAAAACAAACAATAATGACAAACTATATTATTTAATTATTGCACCCAAATTCACTTTACAAGCTTTCCTATGCCGTTAAATGTGTAACATGAAGATGATTGGTATAAGTCAATAGATTAAGTGGTTTTCATTTTTTTTATTTATTATAATTTTAGCTGTATTTAAAACTTTAAGAAATGTTGTTTTTGTTCCGGAAGACTGCAACCGTCATAAATTTACGTCTAGTGAAAGAGGCAATCGACTTATGTCGTCATCTTTTAGAATCCCAAAGAACCCTCATGTAAGATTCATCATATATTTTGATGTAAGCTTACCCATACTCGGGGTCCATCCATTTACCACACACAAGCTAAATTTTAAACTGGTTCTATATAGGTAAAATAATATATGAAAGTTTCTTACACATCTTCTCGTCTGAAGTTATGTTGGCTATATTATTTATAATTAACAATTAAAACATTTTTTATCAATATATATTTTCATTTGGACCATACTGAGTTAAAAGCCTTTAAAATGGGAAAATTTGTACAAACGGAGCACAAGAAGTCAAACTAAAACCGCATTTACTATTGCAGCTTTCAGTTAAATTGATCAACCAAAGTCACTGATGCCCAGAGCACATATTCTCGGCGCCTTTTCATATATCTAATTATTGAATTAATGTTTTTAAGTGCGCCTCGTAACGCACGTTCGAGACATCCTAGGTCACAAAACGTGTACTCACTCCTATGTACCTAACCACATTGGATAGGGCACCGCGACTGGGCGTAGGCTTCAGTCGGACCGACTAATGCATACTGCATCAAAAAACTGCAACGTTGCATTCTCTTGGGTCGACTTTATTATCTCTTTCATCTTCATTCTTGCCTCAGAAGTAAATAAAAACAATCAGTTTCTATATGAAGTACTTTCTTGTTTGAATATACCAGACACTGACTGGGACCACAACTTTTGTAGCTCGGTGCCCTAATGACCAAGCTATAATTGTAGCAACGTCTTTCACAGTATCATATTTATCTGATAACTAAAAGGACGTTGCGAAAGGATACATCCCGGGCAATAAATCAATGATCTGAAAACATATATATTATTATTTGATTTTAGCCGGCCTGTTGTCTCAATCTTGAGTCCCTTGAGATGGTAGAATGTTTATCTTTTACAGAGATTGTTCAAAGAAAGTCAAGAAAATTATTACAGTACATATGTACATTATACTTTACTCTTTTTTAAAAGTAATTTATTTATTTTATGAAGCTATGTTGACAATCGAACACGCGGTTCATCTGATAGTAAATGATTACTAAGGCCCATAAATACCTATATCCACCCCCAAAATTGCCCCCCCCTGCCATCACCAACAAATTTGCATCAAGCACGATATGTGTACTGTCTGCGGCAACTACCAGTTTTATATATGTATGCTCTTCCAATATGCTTCCTGCAAATTATATATACAAAAGTTACAAAAAATAAATAGTTGTCTGATTTGCTTGTTTCACATTTTTTTTACGGAGACGACAATTTTTCTCACTGTACACACATAAACGCCATAAATCTGAAATGTTTTATTGCCCGTAAATAAAGGTGAGGATCGCAATTTATTTATGGCAATACACTACGTCGAAAGGGAGACAATTTATTGGGGTCGGGGACGATTGTAAAAAAATTAGAATGGCTGCAGAGTGGACTTGTCTTTAACAGAACCTGGATGATGCTACTATGAGATATATAAAACCTCCTCCTTATTATTTTTGATGTGTGACGAGGGATGTGAAAGATGAAACAAATAAATATATTGACTTCATCATAAAATATTTACATCATGGGAATCTTAACATAAATAATGATATACGAGTAGTAGTAATGATATAGATGTCATGGGTCATTCATTTGATGGTAATCAATAGTTACCATCAAATGAACTGTGAACACATTTTCCTATGAATAATACAATAAAAAAAAATATTTACTAATATGTTTATTTAAGTTCCATAATTATGAATTATATTTTGTGCATCACTTGTAACCATCTAAGCATATGTATTCGTACTAAACCGTAATTCGTAGAAAACTAACCTTCACAAAGCAATGTTTATAAAAGAGTATCTTTTATAAAAGGTTAAACAGGTACTTAAAGAAATAAGCTATTTTATATTCCATCCTAAAGTAATGTACCCAATACCTAAATGGGAGGAGACAAAAATGTTCAAAGCCTCATTGCCTTCAACCCGTTCTCAAACAAAATATATCCGACGTTAGAAAATAACTTTTGAAAGCGTTTTATTACCTGAAAGAAAAAAAATCCTTTTTCACGTTGTCATTTTCTCCTTCAATGTATATAAATTTGTACCTCTAAAGCACCGTTTTCGTCTTTATTAAAATGTTTTATTACAATAATGTCCAGAACCAAAACCAACGAAACTGGTACATAAAAAACCTTTTGTGAAATTATGCATAAAACAACAGTACTCATTTCTGCCGATAGCAAGTGATGTCATGTCTAGCAGTGAACTGATACAGTCAAAAAGATGAAGTTATGACTGCGGCCAGTGACATCTGCATCCATTCTCAACAAATACCCCAAAAGTAAACTTGAATTTCATCATATCACGAATCAGATCATATCATCATTCGAGACACATTAGCGTTATTCTGCTAACTTATCTTTCCTTGGACGGACCTAGTAATTCATATTGCATTGAAATGCATTGGCAAGTAGTACAAAAACCTAAATTTATTCAGACTACCCAAATCATACATACAAGAAATAGTAATCGTGACCTTGCCGTTAAAATTTTGACTTAATATTTTGTATGTCTTTTATTTATTTTGAATTGTGTTGAGGGTGACAATTGAGCACACAGCTCACCTGTTGTTATGTGATTCCTGTGGCCCATGACCTTCATTTATACTCGAAAAGGAATCATAATGACAGATGCATTCCTGCCTGCCCAGGAACATTATTTGTGTATTGTTGGTTTTTGGGTGTGGTGTTGTGTCTTTAACATTAAGTTTGAACCTTTCTCCGTGATCTTCATTTCTTCATTCCGCTCATGCATTACATCATGCATCATGTAAAGCAGGATTGACAGTAGCACAAAAATTGATCATAATTAACGGTGATATCTAATATAGTGGTACAGTGAATTTTAAATGTCTTGGGATCTTTCAGAATTAGAGAAGAAGTTCAAATATTAGTAAAGAAGA